>CM069137.1:53208488-54658547 GCA_035221665.1 Okamejei kenojei
TATCAGTGTGGTGGGGACTGGCAGGAGTCCAGCGAAAAACTAGTTGGACACAAGTTGTGTGCTCTAGACATGTTTAATCTTCTGCATACAGCTCCCTACTCCTCACTGGACATGGGCGTTGCCCGGCCTTAAATAACAACTCAGACACCGACCCCGTGACTCATGCCTCCCCCACCAAGATGCCGCCCTCTAGAGCCGATGGTTCGTCGTGACCTTGGGTTGCTATCAGGTGCCGCCAATCAGGGTGTTTTACAAATAGATATCCCATGAATGTATGAATATATATAGTGTATATCGCAATGTTATGTCAGATATTTCAGGGTGGTATATTCTATGTATATCGTGCTAAAATGCCCCAGAACCTTCAAAGTGTTATATCAAAGGTACATCAGTGTTTTTCCCCCACACATGTGAATCCCAGTTTCATGACAATTCCCTTCTAATTCAAGATGTTAATACCAGAGTGTTCATAAATTATAGGAGCATAAATAGGCCATTCTGCCCATCAAGTCTACTCTGCCACTCAATTATGGCTAATCTATCCTTCCCTCTCAACCCCATTCTCCTGCCTTCTCTCCATGAGCTTGCATGGTGTAACAGAGTATTAGATCCCAGATATTGCATGCTGTAACATTATGGATACTTCAAAGTGTTACGGCCCAAGAATAATAGAATATTAATTCTGACTTGAAACATAAGATTGTTAAGGGTTTGGATACACTAGAGGCAGGAAACATGTTCCCGATGTTGGGGGCGTCCAGAACCAGGGGCCACCGTTTAAGAATAAGGAGTAAGTCATGTAGAGACGAGGAAACACTTTTTCTCACAGAGAGTGGTGAGTCTGTGGAATTCTCTGCCTCATAGGGCGGTGGAGGCGGGTTCTCTGGATGCTTTCAAGAGAGAGCTCGATAGGGCTCTTAAAAATAGCGGAGTCGGGGGATATGGGGAGAAGGCAGGAACGGGGTACTGATTGGGGATGATCAGCCATGATCAGATTGAATGGCGGTGCTGGTTCGAAGGGCCGAAGGCCTACTCCTGCACCTATTGTCTATTGATTATTGTCTATTGACTGTGTTATACCCAAGTACATCAATGTGTTTTATCTAATTGTGGTATCCCAGCGTGTTTCAACACACTAAAATGGCCCTGGTGTCTCAAGCTGTTAATGCCCACGTATACCCCAGGTTGCATCAGAGGACCCAGGCATAATTTACACAAACATTTCGCCTTTAACACAGCATCGGTGGTTGTTAATTACCGATATCTTCTTAAGTCGGTGAACTCTGAAGCCCGACCTTTCAGAGGGCGCAGTTGCAATGCCACCTGGCCCAGCCAGTATCCATCCCCTGGGCTTGAGAGTGGACAGGAGCTGAGGAATGTAACCCGTTACAGCGGCAGAATGCGCCGCCGCTCGCTCGGAGTAGTTAGTGGGAGTAAGGGTTAGGATGTTGCATTAAACAGGTTGGCGTGCGCATTACAATGCCTTGGGGAGTATTTGTGCAATCCGGGGGAGAGAGACTGTCGGCTCTTATCTGGATTCCTCGGGCTGGTTAATTCCTCGGCCCTGATGGAGGAAAGCTCTTTGCGTTGGGATCTCCCGCTGTGCGCTCTTGCAACACAGATGCCAATGTGTGCCTTGACGTCGCGCACCGGTCCCAATCTACTTTGCTCAAGTCCACCCCGCCCCGAGATTTAAATAAAAACTGCTGGCATATCCAGAGATGCGAAGCGAGCGAGCGAGCCGCATTGGCTGTCCGGGAGTGTGATTCGCTTCTTGGTTTCTCCGGAGCCTGCGGCGCCCGCCTTCCTCGCCGAGAGAGGGACGGGACGGGCCGGGCCGGGCCGGGACGGGCAGGCATGCGGTCTCCACCCCGCAGCCGCAGCCGCAACAGCAACATAACACGGCTCTTAAACGGGGCCCTCGTATAACGTGGACTCCAGTGTCCTGTGTAAAGACCATCAGATCAGGGAGAGAGAACATACATATATAGCGACAGATAATGTAGCACGAGTAAGGAGATGCGGGGTTTGTTATACGAACGAGCATACAAGGGAAATATATGAATATCCAGAATTGGGGACACGGTGGAGGGGAATAACTGGAAAATATATACACAGCGAGCGACAATAATTCAGTTGTGGCGAGCAAGAACGTGAGTTGGCGACTATGCCAATCGTCAGCTAGGATAAATATAATGGGAACATGAGGGAAGATGTATAATAGTGCGCGGGATTTAATGTACACTGGGATTGCGTGGTGCACAATGTAGTGAGAAACGTGCGTCTGCGGTGAGGTGAGAAATGATGTGTGCGGGGGTGAATATACAATGATCTGACGGTGCCCTTATATATAATGAGGCTGAGAATAGATGAGATGGGGGCATATAGTGAAGTGGGCAAGAATGTAGATCTTACAGAAAGAGTGCCACACTATATGTGGGGATAGCAGACACCGCGAGGGGTTGCTAATCTACCGTGCGGGGAATTATAGGACTTTATATGCAGTGCTAATATATCCATTGGTGATAGTGTCATGTGCGGATTATATGACGGGGTGGAATATGTGTGTGGTGTGAGAATCAAACGTGAAAATATGCGGTGTATACAAAAATGTAGGGATTAACGGCCCACGGATAATGCAATGTATGAACGATGACCATTGCAGATATTGTGGGGATATGTTGTGAGCGTCCTGCATGTTGAGGGGGAAGATAATACGCATGAGGGAATATAATTAGCGAGCAGGGACGCTTTGGTGGGGATATGTGAAGCTGGAACCTAGAATTTATATGGTGAGCCGCAATGTATAATTAATGATAGAATTAACAATGCACATGAATGAGATCGTGCATGATGAGTGGGCAGTATATGGCGAACAAGGGTAAATGTAGCGAGTGAAGGTAGACCGAGAGCGCGAAACTACATATACACTGATATACATTGAGAACGCACACGTGGTGAGAATGTACAAAGATTCACACATGAGAGAATATCCATCCCCATAGCCCGCCTAATGTATAAGGTGTAAGTAAGCGCGTGTTGTTTACAGTTCACTTGCATTTGTAACACAACCCGATGTTACTGCTAAATTACTGCTGCGCCTTGAGGGGGGGGGGGGGGTTCGCGATGTCCGCTCGAACACGATAAAGATTGCTCTGGAAAGTGGCGGTTTCCTCAGATCATTCCTTCGTGACTCTCCCGCCTTGTGAATCAAATAATTCTTATGTATTTTGTTAGTCATGAGTCTGTTATTGTGATAGAAAAAAACACAGCAGCACACGAATATTTGCGAACACACACATCCCAGCAATTAAATTGTTGCGCAAACTCATCAGTTTGCACGGCTGATTGTTTTGCTAGAGGGAGGAACATGCCTTTATTAAAGATTTGGATCAGGATTTTTAAATAGGGCAACGTGTGAAAACTTACAGTGGGTGTATGCGTGTGTGACCCGGAGCGCGTCTTACGCTGAAAGTCTGGCTCGCTTTAATCGTGGCTCTGGGAGGGCGTGTGTGTGTGTGTGTGTGTGTGTAATGCGATAGTCTCCGTTTTTATGCCTTAGCCCTCCTCATTCGTGCAGAGCAGTCCAAGGGAAGGAAAGAGGCGAGAGAGAGAGAGAGGGGGGGAAAGCGCGCAGACTGGAACAGGAGCTCAAAGGCGACAGATCTTTTTTTAACACATCCCAAGAAACACTAAAGTGGTGGGCCGCACTTTTTTTTTTAAAAAGAAGAGCTACTCCCTCTCTCAACTTAGGTCTACATTGGCACGGAGCTAAGTTTTAAGGGGGGCTTGTGTGGGCGGGACAGTTTGAGGACTCTGCGTCTTACAAAGGTGCAATCGCCGGTATCATCACCGACCTAACGCCACTCTCCGTATCTCTCTTCCCCTGTATTGCCGAGAGATTTGCTTCTTGCTCGGACCGCGTCTCATTCAGTGTTACAACATCCCCAAGGATGTAACACGGAGGCAGAGAGAGAGAGAGGGAGAGACAGGAAACCTTAAAATCAGCTAACAGAGGAAGTGACACCAACCCATGCTTAAAGAGAAGAGGGCATATTTTTTTCGTTCTGTAATTGTTTTTGAAGAGATATAGAGAGATTGTAGAGTGGAGTATCAAGCGTGTTAGAAGCCTCTGTGAGTGAGTGTGTGTGGCGAGAGAGACACACACAGGGGCATCGCACACCTCCTAGTGGGACAAGACACAGCTTGGGAACGCACGGAATATAACGGGACTTGACACGCCTGGGGTCTGTCTGAAGTGGAATTTACAAATTAAAAAAACAACCCAAAGGAACCCTCCGGGGAACGGGCGCGGAGAGAAGATGTACGGGAGTGCGGGTCCGGCAGCTCTCCTGTGGATCACTTGCTGTTGTTTTCTCAAACTTGGAGCTGAGCAGAATGGTAAGAATACAATCCGTTAAAACTTTCCATGTCTCTGGGTGGATGGCTGCCGTTGCTGCTGTAATAATTGTCCTTATGTGCAATCTTAATCATTCCTAATTACTCCACATCAGTAAGATTTCTTTATCTGTGGATCGCACCATTCGGGGTGTTTTCATGGGACTTTGTAAGAAGCCACGTTATTTTTTTTTTCTAACTGTGGAAACGCTTCTTTTCCCTGCCTGCCGACCTGGGAGAGACCGGCGGCAGATGTGGAATCTGGCGGGTGTTAATAAAACATCTGGATTAAATAAAAGGGTTTTGTTTTGGTAAGGAGAGAGAAAACATAAAAAAGGGGGATAAGACACGAAGTTACATCGCTCTTCAAGCCCATAAAAAGCAACCAGATCTCTCTCTGGTGGGGAGCCGGGGAGTGCGAGTAACTGTTTCACGGCCGCCGCTGCTTCTTGGTTGCTTCTACAGGTAGAGAGAGTGAGAGAGGCGTAATCGGAGCCGCTATGAATCGGGTGGGGGTCAATTCAGCAGAATTTTATTCTGGGACTGGATAGAGAGGGAGATAGGATTGTGATGGGAAAGATTGGAACCCGCTCCTTCGAACCAGCCTTCTGTCTCTGCCCGTGTTCCTGTGTGCAACACTGTCGATCTGCCACGGTTTCTCCGTCCATTCTCTCTCTCTGCTGCACACACACACACACACAATCTGCTCACTCCACTCACTCAATCTGTACCTCCGTCACGTACAAGTGAGAGGTTCTCCCTCCCTCCCCGCGTCCGTGCGTCTCCCGTCAGCCGGAGCCCGATAACCGGGGTCTCTCTCTCTCTGCTTGGTTTCACAGCGCTTGCCCCCACTTCGCGCAGACAGATACCTGTTACTCCGGTCTACCGGGTAATGTTGTATCTACTCCCTCTCCAGGAGTAATATAACCGGGATAGTGAGTCGCTCAGCCCGGACTGATGCCATCACCCGCAGCCCCGCCGGGTCCACCCGCTCCAATTCTCATGCAGCAGCGCCCCTTCCGAAATCCACGCCCCGTAAACCCCAACGGAGCTCCGGCCGAGGGGGGTGACTATTCGCCCGGGCTCCATGCGGCAGCGACCGGCTCCGGGCTCCAGGCTCCAGGCTCCGGGCTTGACCGCCCAGCCCCAGCCCCAGCCCCAGCCCCAGCCCCACTGGCCGCTGTCCACATCGCCCTCAGTCTGTTTCCCTTTCTGCGCCGCTTCCATCTGCGTCTTGATGCGAAAAATAAAACCCGCTCACGTCCCAGCCGTCCTTGCCCTCATGTGGCGAGCTGCCGCGGTTCACCAGCAGCGGCAACGGCGCCGGGAGGAGGAATTTGGGGAATCCCTAGGCAGCGAGGACGCCGTGGTTTAGCTCCCAAACCGGAGCCACGGGACGAGCGTTCACTTAGGAAGGGTCTCGACCCGAAACCTCGCCCGTTCCTTCTCTCCAGGGATGCTGCCTGTCCCGCTGAGACAGTTACACCAGCATTTTGTGTCTACCTTCACTTCCCATAAGCAGCCTCCACGCCGAACACGGGACAGTTTCGACATAAAAGTTACCAAAGCACCCAACTGTGACCCCGCCGAGGCTCCCCGCTCCAGTATTTATTCACACTGGCCCTCGATGCCACTGTAAACTGGGTACAAGGGTTCAGACGTTTGCGGAGATAGGTTCAAAGCGAATTCCCTTTGAGACAATTTGTGAGGTGGGATTGTGTCTGACATCTTCACATTCTGCAGGGAAGGCAGCAGGTTGTTGTTGTTGGGTCTGTTTTTCCAGAAACGGCCCCGTCAGGTCCGCGGTGGGTGTTTCAACAGGAACAGGTAGAGAGTGCTTGAAGCTGGTGGATAAAGTATGTACGGGACGGGGGAACACGGTGGCCTTGCTGGTGGATGCAAGGCACAAAGAAGCTGCAGATGCTGGAAATCCTAAAATACACGTAGAAAAACACTGGAAATATTCAGCAGGTCAGGGCGAATCTGTGGAAAGATATGACATGTGTTGGAGGGAGATAGACAAAAGGCTGGACTAACTCAATGGGTCAGACAGCATCTCTGGAGACAAAGAATAGGTCTGACCTGCTGAGTTCCACCATCATTTTATGCCAATCTTCGGTTTAAACCAACATCTGCAGCTCCCTGCGACACACTGGATGGGGGTAGATATTGTTGTAGAGTAAAAGCCCTGTCCCACGGTACGAGTTCATTCCAAGAGCTCTCCCGAGTTTAAAAAAAATCTCAAACTCGTGGTAAGCACGGAGAATGAACGTAGCGGGTATGTCGGAGCTCGGGGACATCTCTCAGCGCTAACGGCAGGTACTCGGGAAGACTCGCTAAGGAACACAGCGTTATTCACTCACATGCACCAATCTACAACAACCCAACACCAATTCCATGTTCCTGCTCATATTCCCAATAACTCCTGCCACCTCAGCTTTCTTACCACCTACCTAACACCAGGGCCAATTAACCTACCAATCAATGCATCTTTGGGAGAAAACCGGAGTACCTAGAGGAAACTCAGGCGGTCACAGGGAAAATCTTTTAGATAGGCAAAACCCACACTGGCAGAACCAGAGGTCAGGTTTGAAGCTGGGTTTCAAAAGCTGCAGTGATAGACTGAGATCAGTGATTGCAGTCAAATTAATTAATAGAAGCACTTCAACTGGAAACCAAAGACAGTAGCAGTCATTGGAGCTAAAATAATTGCTGATTTTCTCTCTCTGGTACCAGGGTGGCAAGACCAAATATAGCACACCAGCTCCATAGGATTTAACATCATACACTAGCAAGAAATCTAGTTATAGATATGAGCGGAGAAATGGCACGGCGTTTATATTGGGCAAGTGCGAGATTTTGCACTTTGGGAAGTCAAATATAAGGAGAAAGGATACAGTCAGTGGCAGGACTGAATGGCATTGATATAAGCCGATCGCTCCCCGAAAGCAGTAACACAATTAGGTAGATCGGTAAAGAAGCATATGGTATTCTTGTTTTCATTCTTTGGGGCATTAGGTATAAGTGACAGGAAGACTCTTGCATGTATTATAAAACTTTGCGGCATTAATAGACAATAGGTGCCAGTGTATGCCCTTCGGCCCTTCGAGCCAGCACCGCCATTCAATGTCATCATGGCTGATCATCCCTAATCAGTACCCCGTTCCTGTCTTCTCCCCATAATCCCCTGACTCTGCTATCTTTAAGAGCCCTATCTAGATCTCTCTTGAAAGTATCCAGAGAACCGGTTTCCACCGCCCTCCGAGGCAGAGAATTCGACACTCACAACTCTCTGTGTGAAGAAGTGTTTCCTCGTCTCCTTTCTAAATGGCTTACTCCTTATTCTTAAACGGTGGCCCCTGAACTCCTTAATGTTGCAGCATTATAAAACATTGCAGCATTAATGTTGCAGCATTATGAAACTTTGACTAAAGCCTCATTTGGAATTCTGTGTGTGGTTCCGGTCGTTCCATAATAGGAAAAATGTGAAGGCTTTGGAAAGGGTGCAGAAGAGGTTCACCAGGATTCTGCCTGGATTAGAGGGCATTATCTGTCTTGAGAGGTTGGACAAAGGTGGACCGCTATCTCAAGAGCATCCGAGGCTAAGGGGAAACCTGATAGGAGTTTATATAATTATGAGAGGCATAGAATCATTTTGACAGCATGGAATTGTCAAATATTAGAGGGCAAAACGCAGATGAGAAGGGAAACATTTAAAGGAGATGAGCAGAACAAGTATTTTACAGTATTAAAGGGGGTGGTGGGTACTTGGATCATGCTGCCGGGGATGGTGGTGCAAGTAGATATAATAATGGTGTATAAGAGACATTTAGATATTCACCAAAATATGCCGGGAATGGGGGAATATAGTCCATATGCAGGCAGAAGTGATGAGTTTAAGATGGTAAATAGACACAAAAATCTGGAGTAACTCAGCATCTCTGGAGAGAAGGAATGGGCGACGTTTTGGGTCGAGACCCTTCTTCAGACTGAAAGTCACGGGAAAGGGAAACGAGAGATATGTAGACAATGTGATGTAGAGAGATAAAGAACAATGAATGAAAGATACGCAAAAAAGTTACGATGATAAAGGATGACAACGTTGGGTGACAACGAGAAGCTGGTGTGATATGGTATCATGTTCAGCTGTGGGCCGTAAGGTTTGCTCCTGTGCTGTACTATTGTCTGTTCTAGTTTGCAGCTACTCGAATTCAGTGGCTTCACCTGTGGAATAGGTATATGGCGGCGGGTTGCATCAGTAGAACCGGTACCATGTACAGGTACCTGCACTTGTACACCGTGTGTCATGGTGAATTGCCTGTATTCAAAGCAAGATTTAAGCATGGCTCAAAAATGTCCCTTGTGCCTCTGGAAACTCATAATTGTTGAAACTTGCAAATGCCATCATCAGTAATGGTCTGGTCCCTATCCCCTTGAAGCTTTTTCTTACTATTTCACAAAGTTCAGTTTACAAATATATCCTGAAATACTAAATGAAGAATGTTTACTGTCTGTGCCTGGAACTCGGTGATCCAAGCTGACTCTTACCCATTCCATGTGACTGTTAAGCTTCTTGAGAATGTATTTCTCAGTTAATGGATGAGTTGCATCAGCTTCGTTATCATGTAAGCATCATTCAGTCATTGTACTTCTGTCGGCTCCCTCGTATTCCCAACTTCTCATCCCATAGATCCTAAATGGCTCCATGTTAACTCGGCAGACAGGCAGTTTTTCCCCAGGAGTTCAGTGGGACATCTGGTTATCCCCTCGTACCTTGTCCCTGCCCCTACAAACATCCAACTCGTAAAGTTCATGGTCTAATGTCACTACATCGCCACTCTTCTAAGACTAAATTCACCCTATTGCATGGACTATAGCTGGATCTCTACATTGAGAGAGAATAGAATAGTTTAGTTTAGTTTATTGTCACGTGTACCGAGGTACAGTGAAAGCTTTTGTTGCATGCTAACCCGTCAGCAGAAAGACTATACACAATAACAATCAATCCATTTACATGGATACATATAATGGAAGAAAGTTAAGTGTGAGGTAAAGCCAGCAAAGTCCTATCCAGGATAGTTCAAGGGTCATCAAGAGGTAGATAGTAGTTAAATAAAATAAGTGTCCAAATGAGATTGTTGTATTTTTGCAGTAGCTAGTATAGTTGATGGGCTGAATGGCCTCCTATGTTCGGATTGCCTTAATTGCAGTGGTGGACACTCAGTGGGACAGTGCTGTTAGTTTTTCTCCTCATGCAATATAGATGCGAATAAAATAAGTGAAAGAGAATTTTCCCCTCACGCTATTTCCACACCAACAATTAAATGTTTCCCTACCTTTTTAGGAATGTGTTTAGTTTACAAAGGAATGTTTAGAGCTGCATGGGATATTTTGGTCTGAGACAGTCATTAGTTGGCAGCTCTGTCTCAATACATGAGTCATGGCAGAGTGCATTTCAACCTTTGTCTGTCAAAATAAGCCTCCGTCCCATCCACTGTTAGCACCGAGTTCTGAGAAGTGTTTGTGTACCAATCGCAGCTACTGTACTTTTCACTGTCCGGCAAATAAACACGCAGGAACTGAGGACTGCATTTATGTTACACCTTTCAGAAACCCAGTACCCAGTCAGTGAAGTGCTTTGGAAGTGGAGCATGTGTATGTATTATATATATATGTGTGTGTGTGTGTGTGTGTGTGTGTGTGTGTGTGTGTGTGTGTGTGTGTGTGTGTGTGTGTGTGTGTGTGTGTGTGTGTGTGTGTGTGTGTGTGTGTGTGTGTGTGTATTATATATGTATGTGTGTGCGCGTGATATATATATATTATATATATATGTGTGTGTGTGTGTATATATATATATATGTATTTGTGAGTATGTGCATATATACACACACTGAACTTTTTTTCTCTCTTATTTATTATGTTGTTTTCAGTACACTATGTTTACATATTCTGTTGCGCTGCTGCAAGTAAGAGTAAGAATTTCATTATTCTATCTGGGACATATGACAATAAAACACTCATGACGGAATGGAACAAGGGATTTACAGTGTTTCCACAAGCCTGTGCTCCCTCTGTAGACGAGCTGGTCGTAGTTTGGGAGGTGCTACTGTGCAAGTCTTGGCAAGCTGTCACAGTTTATCTCATAGCTGTTGTGCACTAATACCTGTAGTGTGCTGACGATGGGAGATGGTGGAGGTTGGGAGTAGGTGCTTCAGGTGGGAGGGTGGGTTGTCGATCAAACGGGCAGCTTTAACGTGGGTTGAGTGGAAGTTTTTGATTGTTGTGAGACTTTCACACATCAGGACAAGTGGACAGTTTGGGATGTGACTGCTGGGTTGTGCATCAAATAAAGGACACTAGATCCTTCTGTGATGAGGAAATAATTAAAAAACAGGGTCTGTACATAATAATGCATAATGTTAACAGTTCTATTGATGCACCTAACTCCCCTAACATGTAAACATCAAAGGGTGTTTTCAAGAAAACAAAATAAAAACTTGCTTTAGACTGTGCGCCCACAGCAGAGCTGATGGGCTGAACACATTTAAATATGGTAACCACACCCATGACTCTGATAACTCGAGTCTTAAATTCAAATGACTCAGAAAGCTGGTTAATAACAGATCCTGAGAAAATGAGCGCTAATCAATTTCTTATAAACTGTCTAATTCCAATTACAGTATTTCCTCCTCTTCTTCCCCTCTCCCCGCGCATAGACACACTGAGAAGTGATAGGCTAATGCAGCTGATGTCATTCGGTGGTGGGAAAGACTGGAGTGGCCACTGGCGAGGTTCAAATCGGAAGCTTGTTTTTTTTTTTTTAACTGTAATCGGCTCGTTTGAAAATGTGAAGTTCCTTCTGTGGTCCCAGGACTCCTTGCCAGACCCATTTCCTTGCACCTTCCCAGTCAGCATCCCGTTTAAACATCCTCTGGTCCACCAACTTCCTCACACAACTGGATGCAGCAGGCGCCCCCTTGAGGAACTGCCCTGTCCCTGCTCCTTATGCATTGGCTGGTTCTCCGGTGCTACACACAACTGTGGAATGCCAGCCTAGATTTTCTCCCCAAGCTTTTGCTGAAGGGACTGCATCCATCACGTTCTGACCGAGGACTGTACTTTGCAGCAAGTGCTAAAATAATGTCCTATCTCTCAGGAGATGCAATGGCACTATTTTGAAGAGAAGCAAATGAATTCTCCCAAGTGTCCCGTTTGATATTAATTTTTGTGTAAAGGTAGCAGAGTGGAGCAGCTGGTAGAGCCGTTGCTTTGCAGCACCAGATACACAGGTTCAATCCTGACCTCAGGTCCTGTCCGTGTGGAGTTTGCACGTTCTCCCTGCGACTGTGTCCGGTTCTCCCTGGCTACTCCAGTTTCCAAGCACCCAAGACATGCACTTGGTAGGTCAATTGGCTGCAGTGATTTGGCCTTAGTGAGTTGGTGGAATCTGGGGAGAGGTGACTGGAATCTGTGGAGAAAAAAAACAGGACCAGTATAAATGGTGGTTGATAATCAGTGTGGACACGGTGGTCTGACGGATCTACCTCTGTGCTGTATATCTCCGTGACTAAATTACTCTTCTTCCAACATTATTAAAACATGTGATCAGATTGGTGTTTGTGGGAGCCTGCTGCACACACATTAATGCCAAATTAGTCATGCTATGACAGTGATTACACTTCAAATCACTGCACTGCCTGTGAACATGTTGGGGATCGCCCTGGGTTTATGACTGGCACAGTATTAATGCATATAAGCTCAGCTAATGATTGTAGGGAGAGTTTCATGGAATGGACCACATTGTTAACAACTCCACGAGGATTACACAAACCTGCAGCTTGCAAGAAGGAAAACTGAGAGTTTGAGAAGCTCTCAAATATTGGAACGTCACACCAATGGCAAGGAAAAGGGAGAGATCACTGCCTCTGAACCACGGTCGAGGCTGCAGTTCAGATGAGGACTTCAAAAATAAGTCAATTTCTTGGTAAATGTATGAGGGGATGCAAACCTGTATCAAGCTGAATGGAGTCGGGAAACAGATCAGCCTGACCTATTTGAACAGCAGAACAAAATAGAAGGGTTGAATGGCCTCCTCTGTCCAATGATGTCTGTTGTTGCCCCGTTGAAAAGATTGGGGTCATGGAACATAGCATAGAACATACAGCACAGGCCCTTCAGCCCACAATGTCTGTGCTGACCATGAAGACAAGCAGGTCACTTAGACTTGTGTCAGCGATTGCTGACCAGTTACAATAGATGAGGGAAATGTTATCCTTTGAGTATAAAGAGTATAGGCATTGGAGCATACTCCTTCAGGCCCTGACATGTTATTTGGCAGTGGGTATGGAGAGTGCACAAGGTTACCCAAGATCAACTGCATTGCTGAATACGTTTGGCACCATCAAAAATGAGTAGTATTGCCTCTGGATATTGTGGAACGAAAGATATCTTTCTGAACTGACAGACTTGATGTTCTCACCCCTGCGTTAAATTTGGTCAGTGAAGATTTCTGCGTTGTGAGTAAAATATAGCAGATTTCTTCCTTTCATTTTTGAGGTGATGCCCATGTTTGTATTCAGCTTGAAAAAAACAAAGCGCTGGAGGAACTCAGGAAATGTTTAGGCAATGTTTTGGGTTGAGACTGTTCTTCAGACTGATGGAGTGGAGGGGAGAAAGACCAGAAGGCTGGTCACAGCAGGGGCACTGTGAAAGGGCATCTCACATAACTCCCTTTGGAGAGAGGAGTTCAAAGAGGCCACTTTTAGCAGATGCCAAAGTAGATCAGTAATGGAGACACGAGCGACTGTAGATCGTTAAACCTTGAACCTCAGACAAGAAAATTGTTGGAGGAATTCAGTGGGTCAGACATTATCAGTGGAGGAAAATGAAGAAGAAACCCAACCCAAAATGTTGTCTGTCCATTTCCCTCCACAGATGCTGTCTGATTCATTGAGTTTCCGAAGTAGTTTGTTTTTTGCTCAAGATTCCAGCATCTACAATTCAGGGCATCTCCATATTTATGCTCACTGGTCCTGGCAGATGACCATCATTGGAGGATGGAGGAAGACCATCAAACCCCCCTCGCTTCAAACGCCAACAACTGCTCTCTGATACACTGTTGCACAGATCAAGTTCCTTTCCCTCCTCTATCCACTCTTCTATTCTTCCCCATTCACGGCTATGGTGGTAAACACCACGGGGTAAGCCGTCTGGTGCTTATTGATCATGGCGTGCAGCTCCCCCAGTGCCAGATGGACATCAGCCTGGGGAGGGCTGTAGACCGCGGTCAAGATGATTGAGGTGAATTCCCTCAGTAGGTAGAAGGGACGGCACATCACAGCCAGCTGTTCCAGGTGTGGAGAGCAGGAGTTGGACAGGGCTGCCACGTCTGAGCACCACGCAGAGTTGACCATGAGGCAGGCGCCCCCTCCTCTCCCTTTCCCAGATGCCAGTGTACGGTCCACACGATGGATGGAGAAAACATCAGGCTGGACCGCTGAGTCTGGGAGCTGGGGGTGAGCCATGGCTCTGTGAAACAGAACACAGAGCATTCCCTCAGCTCCCTTTGGTAAAGCAGCCTTGCCCTTAAGTCCTCCACTTTATTTTCAAGGGACTGAACATTGGCCAGAAGGATGGCAGGGAGAGATTTCTTAAATGGGTGCAACATACCATGTTTATTTGCTGCCATTAAGCTTGATAAAACAGATCAACGGTGGATGCGATCTGGCTGACTCTCCACTCCACTCTGGACAACAAAAACTCATATGTCAGGCTGTTATTCATTGACTGCAGCTCGGCATTTAATACAATCATCCCCTCCAAACTGGTTACCAAGCTCGCAGAACTGGGTCTCCCCCGGATTGGATCCTCGACTTCCTCATTCACAGACCACAGTCTGTTCGTATTGGTGGAAATGTGTCAGCCTCGATAACAATCAGCATGGGAGAACCTCAAGGCTGCGTGCTCAGCCCCCTGCTGTACTCACTCTATACTCATGACTGCATAGCCGGACATAGTGCGAACTCCATCATCAAGTTCGCCGATGACACCACTGTTGTGGGAGGTATCACTGATGGAGACGCGTCAGAGTATAGAAGTGAGATCGACGGACTGACCAAATGGTGCCAGCACAATAACCTGGCTCTTAACACCAGCATAACCAAGGAACTGATTGTGGACTTTGGAAGGGGTAGGATGGGGACCCACAGTCCCATTTATATTAAGGGGTCGATGGTGGAAAGGATCAAGAGCTTCAAATTCCTGGGCGTGCATATTTCCGAAGATCTCTCCTGGTCCCAGAACACTGATGCAATTATAAAGAAAGCACATTAGCGCCTCTACTTCCTGAGAAGATTACGGAGAGTCAGTATGTCAAGGAGGACTCTCTCGAACCTCTACAGGTGCACAGTAGGGAGCATGCTGACCGTGGCTTGGTTTGGCAACTTGTGTGCCCAGGAGCGGAAAAGACTGCAAAAAATGGTAAACACTGTCCAGTCCATCATCGGCTCTGACCTCCATACCATCGAGGGGATCTATCACAGTCGCTGCCTCAAAAGGGCTGGCAGCATCATCAAGGACCCACACCACCCTGGCCACACACTCATCTCTCCGCTGCCTTCAGGAAGGAGGTACAAGAGCCCGAAATTTGCAACATCCAGGTTCAGAAACAGCTCCTTCCCCACAGCCATCAGACTATTAAACTCAACTCAAACAAAAATCTGTACTTTAATAGCCCATTGCACGTTATCTGCTTATTTATGTGTGTATATATATATATATATGTATTCAATGGTATATGGACACACTGTATTTATTTATGCCTACAATATTCTGTAGTGCTGAAGCAAAGCAAGAATTTCATTGTCCTATCTGGGACACATGACAATAAACTCTCTTGAATCTCCTAAATCTTGAATCTTGACAGTTGTGAACCACTCGAATCAGGTAGGCACCCGACTTCAATCCTAACGGTAATTGTGGTTTACTATGAAAACTCCAACAATGGCAATGACTTGATCATCTGTTTAAATGGCTTTGGCCGAGGGACAAATTGAGGCCAGTATACCCAAGGGATCTCCCCAATTATCCTGCCGGCTCTGTTATATTCAGCTTAAGGGGGCAGTTGGTGGCTGAGGTTAATATGTTGTCTGAAAGGTGACACCTTGGTACCGGTTCTCCAATTTGGAATTTGAACCCACAACCTTCTGGCTCAGGGGTGCAGTGACTAAGCCGCCCACAGCTGACACTGCCTCTAAGGCTTTCCTGAAACCCCTTTGGAAAGCACTGAGTGCGGAGAGTTTCCTTTGGGCCAGTTAAGTGATTCCTCAGGAGCCTTCCCCACAGGTGTCAGCACTTCAAGATCCCAGCTGGGAGCATCCACGCAATGAGAAAGCCAAACCACGGCTGAGAAGGCTGAAGCTTTCTTTTTAATTTGATCATTCAATTTACAGCATCTGGACAGCATGAGCCAGGGCACTGTTTATTGCCCATTTCTAAATTCCACGTGAGCTTAATGTCCTCCTCCATCATTTCAGAGCCAGCCATGTGGTTGAGATCTAGACCTACCTGTAGGCCAGATTGTTTAAGTATTTTAGAAAAGCAGGTGGGTTTTTTTTACAACAAGACGATTTGTTTACAGCCATCATTACTAATGATGAGTTTTCACAACATTCCGCAGTATTCACCAAGTTCAAACTGTGCCGCTGAATTTGAATTCAGGTCGAAGGTAGACACAAAAATCTGGAGTAACTCAGCGGGCCAGGCAGCATCTCTGGAGAGAAGGAATGGGTGACGTTTCGGGTCGCTATCAAAACATGCGGGGCACACAATTTCTTGGCGGCCGCGCGCACGCATACGCACACACACGCGAGGCTTTGGCCGTGGGCCCTGTGGACGGTAACATCGGGAGCTGACCTGGTTGGTGACCCGACTCCGAACTCCAGCAACAGCAGCTTTGTCCGCCCCGAATCGTGGGGCTTGAATCAGCCCGTACACGGGGTCTTTCATCGGCCGGCGGGGGCTTCAACATCGGGAGCCTCCATCGCCTCGATGCAGCAGTTTGATTTTAAGCCGCACCGGCATTGAAAGGCCCCGCGAACTGGCCAATTCAGCCCTTAGAAGGCACCTGATAGTCGGGACCACAAAACATGGGGGGGATTGTCCCCCACCTCTCAAAGCAGGGGGGGGGGGCATGTGTCCCCCAGGATTTCCACCCCTGGTGCGACCATTTTTTTAAATTCAGGTCATTGGATTGTTGGTTCCCCACTTTAAGATGACTAAACTGACAATTTAGTCGTTGTTTTACTGTCAAATCCCACTCACAGGCCTTTCCAATCAGTCCTGCTCTCTGTAACTATGCAGGTATTTCCTCCTGGTCTTTCCAGCTTATTTTCCTTCCGTGGTTTCTTGGAACCCTTCCCTCCCACTTCCAGCAGAGGAACATGAGGCAGAAATGGGGTGCGGGGTGGCTCGGAGTGTGTGAGGGCCTTGGTGTGGGTGAGAGGGGATGAGAGAGAGCAGTGACAAGGCTGCTGATAGAAGACCAGTGTGTGTCTGCAGAGCTGGCAAGAAATCAAATGATTCTACAGTACCTTCCCAAGGAAAATGTAAAAAAAAAACATACTTCATTCCAACAGCTGCTGCAGTCTGTCTGCGGCCCGTGTGATGTCGGTCCAGATTCAGGTTGGGAAACTGCATCAAAGCACTCACTTGCCGAACGCCAACTTGAATCGCCCTCTCACTCCCATCTGGACTCCCCTGTGAGTGTGCGACACACTCCTAAGATCACCCCGGAATGGCTCCACTCACTCTGTTGAGGTTGGTGCGGTCTTCCACCTCAAATGAGGAGAACGAGCCTGGAATTGGCTTCTTCTGCCTGCTCTATGGTCAAATAGCCCACGGATATTCCTTGGCATTGGGGCGTGACATAGGGAAGTCCCACATGAATTACTCAACAGTTGGAAATGTGTTGTTGGTGATTAAATGTACACTCATGTTTCAGACTGTCTGGGAAGGAATATTTTGGAGTATGCGTTCCCTTATATGCCAAGGGATTTTCCCAGCTTTTTTCACTTCTCCAGAGTGAAGGGGCTGTGCAGTGTGTCGGGGTAGGTGAGTAGTGAGAAGGTGTTTGGCCAATCATTCCCAGGAAGCATGAATCACGTAGCACCCACAGACCTAGACGAACCAAGTGGCATTCTTCTGCCCCTTATTTTCATGCAATACTGTCAAAGTCTTAGAGACTTTTTGGCCCACGTTCCCAATCTGGCTCTTTGAAACCAAAGTCTCAGTCTCAGTCTTTCCCCATTACTTAACATTTTATTTTTCCTTTCCCCACTATTTATCCAATTTCCCTTTCATTGTATGATTATCGTTACCTCATCTCCAGTCATTCATTTTGATTTATTGGAAAATATCGGCATACCTTTGCTCAGCTTCTTAAATTGTAATTTCCATGTTTTTTTTGGTAAATTTCTTTCCAAAATGTTTTTGCATTCCCAAAGCAACAGTCTTTTCCTGAGGTTAATGAATCTACCAGTGCAGGAAAGGTTCTTGTTGGATGAGCAAGCATCTTTCCATCTTTGCCTGCCTTATTCACCGCTGCAACTTGCTTCATTCCAGAAATCACCCCTTCTCATAGTGATGTTTTAACGTTGTTTGTTTTAACCAACTTTTCCCAGTTGGTTTACAAATGACTGCAAACTACTCAATAGAATAGGATTGCAAAACGAGAACTAGATGCCGGGCACATTATTGCCCCTTTAACCAATCATTATTAACTACCAGTAGAAACAAGGAACTGCAGATGCTGGTTTACATAAATAGACACAAAGTGCTGGAGTAACTTGACGGGTCAGGCAGTAACCTCTGAAGAACATGGTTAGGTGATGTTTCGGGGTGAACCTTCTTCAGTCTGAAGTAGGATCCCGACCTAAAATGTCATCTATCAATGTTCTCCAGAGGTACTACCTGACCTGCCGAGTTACTCCAGTACTTTGTGCCTTTTTTCATTATTAACAACCTTTCTTTAACTTTCTGTCCAATGCTTGAACTTACTGTTCCTTCAGTCATCCTAGCTCTATGTTTTGGAAGCCCCTCCCCCTTCCTATACCACCATGCTTTCCCCCTATCATCAACCCTCTGGCCACCTTTCATTGCAATAGTATTACTTATTTTGAGCAATTACACCTGCACAAACTGCCACCAAACTTTCCACCCTCTCAATAGGGCTGAGTTCATGAGAGCGGCATGATGGTGCAGCGTAGAGTTGCCTCCTTACTGTGCCAGAGACCCAGGTTTGATCCTGACAATGGGTGCTGTCTGTACAGAGTTTGTACATTCTCCCTGTCACCTGGGATTTCTCCAGGAACTCCGGTTTCCTCCAACACTCCAAAGATGTACAGGTTTGTAGGTTCATTGGCTTTGGTAAAATTGTGAATTATCCCGAGTGTGAGAATAGTATTAGTGTGCGGATGTCACTGGACAGCATGGACTCGGTGGGCCAAAGGGCCTGTTTCCTGCGCTGTATCTCTAAACTAAACTAATCTAAATTAAACTAAAAGTTGAATGTGCATGTTCCCTGGGACAGGTTCATCACCCACTGCCAGCTCCTTCAGCAACAATGCACCGTATCCCTTCCTTTCAAGCATGAGAGAGTAGCAGAGGATACCACAAGCCAGAGTCATCTGAAACCATTTATATATCTTAGTCAAATCTTCCACCACCAGCAATGGAACAGCTGAACCCAGACATGTTTTGCAGGCATTTTACAGTGAGTTCCTGGGGAGTAAATAACATGTGCGGGACTGTTGATGGTTTAAAGGCAACGTGAGCTCTGCACGTGGTGGGGAGAACAAGGCTTGAGACATAGTGAGAAACAGCATGGAAATAAGCCATCAACCCACAGAGTACCCACCGGCTGTCAACCGCCCACTCACACAGCACTAATCCCTAGTTATTCTCCCTTCATTCCCATTAACTCCCCCCCACCAACTCCCCCACCCCCTCCCACTCACAAGGGGCAATTTACACAATTCAATTAATTTACCACAAAGTTTTAGAGGCAATGGACTTTTTGGGTCGGGACCTTCTACAGCCTCCAGTTGAAAATAAGATGCTGCCTGCCCCACTGAGCTAGTCAGCACATCGTGCTTTGTACAATATTCCAGCATCTGCAGATTCTTATGTCCCTAATTAATGATGATGCAAGAGGAAACTGGAGGAGACCCACACCCCTGCAATCACAGGGACAACATGCACACTCTGCACAGACAGCGCCCGAGATCAGGATGGTACACGGGTCGATGGAACTCTACCAGCTGCTCCCCAATCATATTCTTCTCCCTGGACCATCAGTATCCCGGAGAGACCATAATAGCAGGGAGCTGGCAGTAATTGAAGACTTGATAGTTGCTTTCAAAAACTGGGAGGGGTTTTGATGACGACCATAGAATGAAACAATTCCACTGGGAGGAGGGTTGATAACCAGAAGACACAGATTTAAGACAAGGGCGAGATAAGAAAATCCAATGTCGGATGAAGGGTCTCGACCTGAAAAATCACCTATTCCTTTTCTCCAGAGATGCTGCCTGACCCGCTGTTATTCCAGCATTTTGTGTCTATCATAAGAAAATTCAATCGTTTCAACGTTAAATGCACTCTGAAATGGCAGTGGAAGGAGATTTCATAGTAGTTTAACAGTAGGGGACTGTGCAAACGCTCACAACGGACAGACTCACAGAGGTGCGGGGAAAGAGCAGCGGGATGCGATTAAGTAGATGACTCTACACCAGTGCAGGTGGACAGGGGGGAATGGCGTCCTTGTGTCAGGAGCCCCTCAGCCTGACGCTCCACAGGCTCCTGGTCCCCCCCTCCACCTTCCGGGAGGAAAGCGTCAGAGGTCCCAGGGCTGCGGGCCGCTGATGTCTGTGCTGCCACTGAGTTATGAGCAGCAGCTATGGTACCTGACTAGTGGAGCACTAGAGGCCGAGCTTCCTTTGTGGAGCTTCCAAACAGATGGGTTTTCCAGATGTGCGACCGTGCGGTCACATGATGCGAATGTGCTGCCTTGGCAATATTTCAGCAGAAAAAAAATATTTATGGTCGTCATTTTGATGAATCTTAAAATCAACCCAATGATTTTGTTTGCAATATCCATTTATAAAGCGTCACAAATCATGCTTAATGTGACGCTACCTTTCTTTATCATTCATCCATGAACACGGTTCAGAGGGAGATCTTCCCCGGCCCTTTGCTGTGAACGTGAGAACTCATGCAGGATAATTGGAAATGGAGAGACAGAGGATGGAGAGACTTGTACTTACACAGCCCTGTGACACAAGGAGCTGACAGCTCATGAGACACAAAATGCTGGGGTAACTCAGCGGGACATCTCTGCTGCCAGCCCTGCTGAATTTACTCCAGTATTTTGTGCCTGTCTTCGGTGTAAACCAGCATCTGCAGTTCGCCCCTACACATTTTGTCAGCTCATGGGATGCACGTGGCGTGCTGTCAGCGTCACCGGGTGCTTTCCACTTCCCCTGCAATGCCATCGTGTCACTTCTGAGGAATGAAGTCACCCCCAATGACTGGATAGGAGGCAATGTGGGCATGAAAGTGAGTCAAGAGTATGTTAGGGGTGCACCCAATGGAAGAAGCTGAGGAGAATTGTGTTCCGATCCAGCTGATCAATCAGTGGTAGTGCACGAGTCTCACCCTCTCATTGATTCATACAGTACGGAAACAGGCCTTTCGGCCCATCAATGCCAGAACACATACTAGCCGTATTTTATTTTCCAGACTTCTCCACTAGTTTGTCCAGATTTTACCCCTATCCCACATACTAGGAGCAGCTTGCATCAGTCTATTGAACTGCTCATACTCTTCCTTTCCTCCCCCACCCTCCACCCCACGTCTTTGGGAGGTGGGAGAGAAACTGAAAGACATAAGGAAACTCGCAAGGATGTGCAAACTTCATGGAGACTGTAGCTGAGGCCAGGATCGAACTTGCCCTTGCTGGAGCTGTTGGGTAGCAGCTCTACTAGCTGCGCCATTGTGCTGCCCCACCTCTTTGGGTCTCGACCCGAAACGTCACCCATTCCTTCTCTCCAGAGATGCTGCCTGTCCCGATCAATTACTCCAGCTTCTTGTGACTATCTTCAGTTTTTAAACCAGCTTCTGCAGTTCCTTCCTACACTCTTTACTTGGTTTGTTGAGCTGAATATTGGTTGCGGGGAATAGGAGGACAACGCTGCAGAAGCAGGACAGGGCTCAGGGAAACGCAGGCAGTGTTAATAACCTGATGGTGTCACTCCCCCTCACGAGCTCGATCTCTGCCCACTCTGCAGACTGCAGTAAACTAATCTCTACATCAGGAAAGCTCACTAAGGACAGGAGGCCTTTCTCTGTTTAAAGGACTGCTGTTTAGCACATAAATGCTTCCTGTCATCACCAGACTCCCTTATCCATGAAGCTGATGCCGAGATATGCTGGTTTGCATTCAGCAAGGTTACGCACTGTTATCAACATCACAAATAAAACGCTATCACATTGATCCAAGAGATTCCGGAAACAATGTGCCTTTGAATAAGTCTTTCTTCAAATCTTCTTTATTTTGCCTTGCGTTTATGGTGGCCTTTTCCCACTCTTGAGATAAGGGTTAGACCATTTGCATTTTTCACACTCAATGCCAGCATGCAAGCCTCCAAATGGTGAGTGGTGTAGGCTAAAAATCTGCTTGAACATAAACTAAATAATCCACTTGGCAAGGTACGTCTTTAGTTTTTACCAAGAAATGTGTGGGTTCAAACTATTCAATCGAGGCATGCGTGTTTAACCAGGTGTGATGTAAATGCAACACCGAGGGAGCGCTGCAATGTCAGAATTGTTAGCTTCCAGGGTGCTGCTTGTGAAATACCCTTTGGAAATATTCAGCGTCTCTTTTTCACATATGAATAATATAGTTATCCCACATTGAAACTCAAGTTTCCTAGTAGTTATTCCGCAATCAAAGTTATTGGTCAGTCTGAAGATAGACACAAAGTGCTGGAGTAACTCAGTTGATCAGGTAACATCTCCGGAGAAAAAGGATGGGTGACATTTCAGGTTAGAAGTATATCGGGTCTTTCAATGTGTATGTTCTGGCCTGGACATTTTAGGCTCATTGCCTCCTTAAGTGTTCTCGGTTTGATGATAGCCATGAAATTAGCTGCTCTTCTTCACATTTTCACATCAGTGAAACTATTTCATTTGGTGTGAAATATTTTATTATGTCCTATGTGGTGAGAGGTATTATTTGAATCAAACTGTTTATAGCAGGAGTCTGGTAATAAAGATGGGTTTGCATGCATGACTACAGCAGGTAGAGTTCTTCAGTGAGGTCATTAAGTCAAGACATTCCTGTCATTTTGCCCAACCCATAGCCCAGATAGGGGCAGGAGGGCATACTAGGGGCAAGCTTCATAGTCACTTTAATTTTTAAACAAAAATATCAGTAAGATGATAAGTCAAGCAAATCTCCTGCGTTCACATCTTTACACCTGATCTTTAATTAAATGATGCATTTAGAACTCATCAGGCATGTTACAGTCCAAAGCACCTTATTGAGGTTCAATTCTTTCCTGATGTTTGTTCATAGAATTTCACATTGTGTGTATGTGTATACGTGTGTGTATATGTGTGTGCGTACATGTGTGTGTATGTGTGTGGGCAGTATGGGTGGATGTGCGTGTGAGTGATGGGACAAAACTCAAAAAGCAAAATCTGCAGATATTGGAAATCTGAAATAAAAATTAAAAACCCTGGAAATACTTAGAGGATCAGGCTGCAACTATGAAAAGACAAACCATTTAACAAATGAAAGTTTATAGACCTGAAAGATTAGCTTGTATCTCTCTCAAAAGACGTGCAGGTAAAGTGGTTTCTGTAAATTGTCCCTTGTATGTAGGATGCACAAGTGGGATTACATAGAACTATTGTACGGGTGATCGATGGTCAGCATGGTCTCAGTGGGTGGGAGGGCCTACTTTCCACACTTTATCTCTAAACTCTAAACCTGCTGCCTGACCTGCTGAGTATTTCCAGCATTTTCTGTTTCTTCGCTGGAGTGAGATCCCCCTACTCTTCTCTACAGCGGTACAACACAGAAACAGGCCTTTCGGTCCACCGGGCCTGTGCCGATCATCTATCAATCATTTACACTAATCCTACACTAAGCAGAATGTTGTCTCCCCACTAGGGTTGCCAATTGTCCCGTGTTAGCTGGGACATCCCGTATATTGGGCTAAATTGATTTGTCCCATACGGGACCGCCATGTCCCTTATTTAACTGCGACTACTCGGGTCGAGGGGACTGTTGGGTCGGAGCGCCGCGCCTGGCCCCGCGTCACCTGTCCCGATGTAATGCAGCTCATGGAGTGCAGCAGCAGCACCTCGCACGTGACCCCGTCAGTCGGCAGCCTGGCCAGCTGTCCGACCTTTGGACCTTCACTTACCACCGACACCACCACCCCTCCTTCTCATGGCCGATCATCGGCTCATGAACTGGATGGGGTGCCGGACTTTGCGCGCGACGTCGCTTGTAAAGTCCGGCGCCCGGGCCAAAACTCCTCAGCGAAGGAATAGGTGATGTTTCGTGTCAAGGCCCTTCTTCAGACTGAAGAGGGGTCTCGACCCGAAATGTCACCTATTCCTTCGCTCCATAGCTGCTGCCTCACCCGCTGAGTTTCTCCAGCATTTTTATCTGCCATGATAAAGATGTAATGCCTTTAATGTGTTGGAATGCCCAAGGAATGATGAAAGATCATCAGATCGAGAAATAATGAATGAGCATCATCTTGACAGTTCCTCCCTCCACAGATGCTTCCTGACCGGCTGAGTCCTTCAGCACTCTCGGTTTTTATTTCCGGTTTCCAGCATCTGCACCCTTAATTTTGCCTTCACATGTGGGCAAAGAGACAGATCTTTAGAGAGGTGTAAAGAGGAGAAGCTGTTGGCTGGACAGCGATATTGTCACACTGTCACTGCCCTCACGTGTTAAAGCGTGGCGCGGTGTCTTGTAAAGGAGATGTTGCCAAGGCAACGTGCCCTTTAAGGAACACCAAGAGGGTGACCTTTACACAGGCTGCAGCAGGCCTGCTAATGAATAATGAGGTGTTAACATTGACACAGGCAGAGACCCGACCCACACTGAAAGGATTAGCATTTACAGAGGTGAACACAGGGGCTCATTCAGCATGGACTGTGCTGAAAAGAAAACCTTTTGTTGAGGTAAGCCTGCAAAGAAATATTTAGTCCAGGTCTTTCACTCAATCAGGAAGTTTTTTTTCCCCAATCCACCTTTGTTGTGGGAGAGACTGATGTCTCTACTTTCATCACGTCTGTGTCTGCGCCTCCGTACAGATTCCCCTGTGTCAACGGTGACTTAGTGTGACCATTGGGAGGTATATTTGTGTATTGGATCCCTCTACGTCTCTAGTCTTCCACCAACTCATTTGCTGGAAGCAAACTCTACAGCAAGACAGGTTGTCAGTTGTCAGATACTGTGCAGCTCACAGAAGCTGCTTCCTCTCATTCTTCCACCCTTGACACCTTAACCTTGTTGACTTCATCTTTAATAAGCCTTTGACTTACCTAGCACCCTTAATGGCCTCAGGACGGCTCAAATAATTTCACACCATGTCTTGAGGTGTTGTCGAAGTGTAATATATAGAAAAGATTCCCTCAGTTCTGCCACCAACAATTTACAATCAAATCTCTGGAGGGGACTTTGCTGTTTCCAATTTATTTTATTATTTCAAAAGTACACTTTATGCACAAAACAATATGTACAAGAAATACCAAAAAAAACAGAGCAAGGGTTCCTTTACATCAATCTTCAAGCCTATTTATTTGAGTAAAACATAAAGTGCTGTAGAAATACAATGGGTCACGTTGCATCTCTGGAGAGAATGGACAGTTGATGTTTTGGGTTGGGACCCTTCTTCAGGATGGTGTTTTGAACGAGCTGCCAGAGGAAGTAGTTGAGGTTTAAAAGACATCAAAATTATCTTTAAAAGACATTTGTACAGGCACATGGATAGGAAAAATTGAGAGAGATATGGGCCAAACATGGTAAATGCGATTAAGGCCATAAGTGATAGGAACCGAATTAGGCCGTTCCCCACATCACATCTGTTCTGCCATTCAAACATGGCCGATCTATCTCTCCCTCCTAAACCCCTTCTCCTGCCTTGGCCTCATAACTGCTGACCCATGATTAACTCAGATAGAATCTTGGTCGGCATGCACGTGTTGGGCCGAAGGGCCACTTTATATGCTGTATAACTTCACGACTGTGAGACTCTGATTTTTTGCTCCAGACTCCAGCATCTGCAATCTCTTGTGTCTCCATTTGCAGTGCTCCTTTCTCCTCCTCCTACCCCCAACCCTGAACATCCCATCCCCTCTCCTAAATTTGGTCAGCAGGTGAAAAAATGACCAAAGAGCCTGATTTTTATGGTTATGTTTGTCCCATCCAAGCCCTGATGGCGAGAATGCTAATTGTTGTTTCTCTTGAAGGAAACGATCCTTGTAGAAAGCAGCTGAACGCTAGGGAAGCGGGTTACATCACCTCGCCAGGATACCCTCATGACTATACACCGCACCAGAGGTGTGAGTGGGTCGTCCGGGCCCCCGAGAACCACCAGAAAATTCTGCTGAACTTTAACCCCCACTTTGAACTGGAAAAGCATGACTGCAGGTAACTGCGCTAACCAATGCGGTTTAATGGCTGTGCACAATAAATGTAATGTCTCTCTTTATCTCCAGTATAATTGTGTATGAACTTTATGTCTGTTTATAGATACTTCTGTTGATATGTTGGGCAAACTGAGTTCTCAATGAGTAGAATGCTTACATTGAAACACCCAGATGGCATTGTGGTGCAGCTGGTAAAGCTGTGGCCTCACAGTGGGAGACCTGGGTTTGATCTTGATCTCTGGAGCTGCCTGTGTGGACTTTGCCCCTTCTCCCTGTAGATACATGGGTTTCCTCCCACGTCCCAATGATGTGGGGTTGATAGTCAATTGGCTGCTGTGATTGCTCCTCGTATATAGGTGAATGGGAGCATGTGGGGTAGGTTGATGGAGAATGTGGGGAGTATAAAACATGGGATTCATGTAGTACGTCAACAAAATAGAGAGAGTACAGAGGAGATTTACTAGAATGTTGCCAGGGTTCCAGCAACTATGTTACAGAGAAAGGTTGAACAAGTTAGGTCTTTATTCTTTGGAGCGCAGAAGGTTAAGGAGGGACTTGATTGAGGTCTTTAAAATGATGAAAGGGATAGACAGAGTTGACGTGGATAAGCTTTTCCCATTGAGGGTAGGGAAGATTCAAACAAGAGGGCATGACATGAGAATTAAGGGACAGAAGTTTAGGGGTAACGTGAGGGGGAACTTCTTTACTCAGAGGGTGGTGGCTGTGTGGAATGAGCTTCCAGCAGAAGTGGTGGAGGCAGGATCGATTTTAACATTTAAAAGTAAAGTGGATAGGTATATGGACGTGAAGGGAATGGAGGGGTATGGTCTGAGTGCAGGTAGATGGGATTAGGGGAAAACAAATGGTCGGCACGGACTGGAAGGGCCGAGAGGGTCTGTTTCCGTGCTGTAATTGTTATATGGTTATATGTTATATGATTAAGTGTAAATGGGTGGATGATAGTTGGCATGGACTTGGTGGACCTTGGTTTTGGGCCTTGACATTGTCAGTTAACCCCTAGACCCAACAGATCGTGTGTACAGCAATGCTTCACATTCTCACGTAAGGAAGGGCTGCCTCTCATTCTTCTCTCTTCTTGTTCTTGACACCCCCACCTCTATTGGTTAATTATCTCAGAGATTCCCCTAAGCCCTTTAAGCAACTTCCCTCTCTTTTGTTTAGGGGAGTCTCCGCTGTAGATCCTGATGGCACTATAGCCATTAACGCAGCGGTTCTTAACCTGGGGGTCGTGACCCCCTATGGAGTTTGTTTGGGGCTTTGCTGAGGGTCATGGACACAAATAACATATCAATTTGTTGAGCCCATGTTTAGGAAAACTAACAAAGGAACATACCACATACAGTATTTTGTTCGTGTATGTGCACACTGTTGCCAAAAAGGTTAAGCACCACTGCATTAAAGCAAGTTATTGAAAGATCCAGCATAGCTGGATCCAGCCAATCGGGTTTGTGCTGACCACCAGACATGAAAAACCTGCCTCTCAGGATCATTTTAAATAGTTTCCCTCTCACCTTAAAAGTATGTCCTTTAGTTTTAGACTTACCTACCCCGGGGAAAATTCAGTTAATCCATCATATCTATGCCCTCCTCAGCCTCCTTCATTCCAGGTAAAAGAAGTCCCAGCCTATCCAGTCTCTCCTTATAAGTCAAGCCCTCCAGTCCTGGCAACATTTTTGTGACGCTCTTATATGCCCTCTCTAACTTAATCACGTCTTTCCTGTTGTATGGTGACCAGAACTGCACACAATATTCCAGGTCTCACCAATGTTTTGTGAAGCTGTAACACGATGTCTCAACTCATGATGGATGGGTGAAAGAGACTAAGCTACAGGAAAATAAGTAGAGAATTGCGAATGATGGTATTGATCTGAGACCCAGCGTGGACCCAATAGGCCTTTTATATGATAAGGACACGTGAGTATCTCAACAGTGTGATCAAAGAACACACAGAAACAGTAGGATTCAGCCTCTTCATAACTACTCCATGCAGTTCCATAGTCTCTGGACTAATATATTTTGCTATCTTGCTCTTGTGGATTTCACTGGCAAGTGAACTTTACAGAGGCAAAGTAGTATCTTGGCCACACACTGAGCACTGACGATTCACACTATCTACGAAGGAAAAAGTATTTGATTACACCTCACCCTCAAGCAAGTTCAAAATATTTCCAGTTTTTCCAAGAATGTGTATTTATATTGCAGTAAAACAGCCTAAGTGCTGCAGCCTCCAAAATAATTTTGACAGGGTACAGAGGAATCCTTGATCTTTGAAGAAAGTCCCTAAAATGATTGTTGGTGCTGACCCCCACTAAGACCTAGGCAGGTGACTAAAGGCCTCATCAAAGATGTAGGGTTGAAAGAGTTTCTTCAAGGAAGACAGAAAAGAAAGGAGGCTGAGGGGTTTTCGAAAAAAAAATTCAGAGCTCAGTGAAGGGACAGATAGTGGAGATATACAGACACTCAGATACTCACACACCCACACCCACAGATACACACAAAGATACACATGCGGACACACACACACAGATACACACACACACACACACACACACACACACACACACACACACACACACACACACACACACACACACACACACACACACACACACACACACACACACACACACACACACACACACACAGATATACACACACACACACACACATAGACACACACAGACACATACACGCAGACACACACACAGATACACACACAGATACACATGCGGACACACACACACAGATACACACACACACACAGATATACACACACACACAGATAGACACACACACACACACACACACAGACACATGCACACAGACACACACAGATACACACACACAGATATACACACACAGATACACACACACAAATACACACACACACACAGATATACACACACACACAGATAGACACACACACACACAGACACATGTACACAGACACAGACGCACACACAGATACACACACACACACATACAGACACAGACACACACTCAGATACACACACACAGATACGCACACATGCTGGCTCACACACACACACAACACACACACACACACACACACACACATTGCTACCAGCTGTTGAATTATATATTGAATTATACTGAAGGCTACAATGTTGTTTCTGCTGCCCTCTACTGGTGGAAGGTGAGGTTTACACCTCAGGGAGTTGTGGTCCCAGGACTAGCAACAGTCTGAAGTGTCTATAGCTCTCAGCTTTCTCAGTATAAAAGAAAGAGATTTGCATTGATTCAGCAGCTTCCACAACCTCAAGATGTCTCAAACCACAACCTAGCTAATCAAATATGTACTGCTGAGTACTTACTGCTGAAATGCAGGACGTGCCAATTGCCACACAGTGCAGACAGGCAAATAACTATCTCTAATATTGTCGCCGCCTAAATATGTCTGGGGTGCTGGGGTGATGCCCTTGCTACTTTTCCTAATAATGCTGAAAGCTTTATGTCTGCCTGATGAGGTCTCGGTTCAACATCCTATCTGAAAGAGCCACAGGGCAAAATTCCCTCGTTCCGTTTTCCCAGCTAGCGAGGCTTTATTTTCCCGACTTCACCATAATACTTAATATTCTTAGCTTGGCTGAAGAATATTGATATTCCCTGCTCCTGCACACATACACCAAGGGAGCGGCCCTTTATGCAGCGCAGGCTTGCCGCAATTACTTTGGACTGCATTAGCATGGATCTTGCATGCCCTCGCTCTCTGAACTCCCCCCACAAAGTTGCCTATCTGACACGTCAACTCACGCAGGACAGGGGAGGCCGAGGTATATCTTATAACATGTCTTACATTATGAAGATGGTCAACTGGTCATTCTTCTAAGGTGAAACGCTGGCTTTACCACAATTACCAAGAAGGGATTTCTTTGGATTATGATATTCTCCATCGGGGATGTGTATGGCTTTCATTTGTCAAAATCTAAATGCGGGAACTGTGGATGTAAAGCAGTTGATTATAAATCCAGTGAGGAGCCCAAAAGAAACCATGAAACAGTGAGTGCAGCTAAGGTGGCCAGTGACAATGTATTGAAGAGGAAGATGTGTAATTACCTGAGAGAAATAGAGTCTTACAGCATGGAAATATGGCCCTTCGCCCTAAAGCCTCCATATTGACCCAGATGCCCATCGACGCTAGTCCCATTGTGCTTGCATTTGACCCATATATCTCTAAACCTTTACTATCCATATACTTATCCAAATGTCTTTTAAGGCTCTTCAATCTGAAACATCGGCTCCGTTTCCCCCCAGATTCTCCCTCTCACTATACCAGGGGCAATTTACAGAGGGCAATTAACCTACCAAGCCACACGTCTTTGAGATGGATGTGGAAACTGAGACACCCAGGGGAAACACACGCGACCACAGGGAAAATGTACCAAATTCACACAGACAGTGCCCATGGTCGGGATGGAACCCGGGTCTCCAGAACTGTGAGGCAGTGGCTCAACTGGTCATTCTTCTAAGGTGAAACGCTGGCTTTACCAACAATTACCAAGAAGGGATTTCTTTGGATTATGATATTCTCCACCGGGGATGTGTATGGCTTGTATATTTTAGAGGTAACATGACTTTGGTGGATAATGTAATCGGATAATGTAATCGGATAATGATCATCAGACGTACAGCTTCATCTGTTGCCTCATGTTGCTGAGATCAAGTGAGAGATTCTACATTCCATGAACCGGTACCAAAACCGGAACCTGGTTGTGATGGAGAGCAGATGACCATTGTGCCTGCTACACTTTTTAACCTCCCATATTCCCACCCTCCTTAGGTACGACTACATTGAAATCCGGGATGGAGATGGGGAGAGTGCGGACCTGCTGGGAAAGCACTGCGGAAACATCGCTCCCACGTCGATCATCTCCTCGGGCTCTGCGCTTTACATCAAGTTTGTGTCGGACTATGCGCAACAGGGAGCAGGATTCTCACTGCGTTACGAGATCTTCCGAACAGGTTGGCTTCATGTTTGTGTGTTAAGGCCACAATTAATGTTTCCAAATACAATTCCAGGTGGTTTGGGATTGTTTCACCTGTTCCTGGAAGCACTTCACATGATATTAGACACGTGAAAGGTTTGCAGAGGCAGCATAAAATTGTAAGATGTACTTCACAGGTGGGACAGGAAGGGACTAGGTGCAAGTTATGGGGAAGTAGTAATAGTCACTTCCCTATATTGGGCACATGATCCCTTCCTGCCCCATAGTAAAAGTCACTTACATGAAGAAACGTTCTCTCCTTTCCTATCTCTATATCAGTCACCAAAAAGAGGGACCTTCATAGCCCACATTTCAACTTGGAACACAAGTATGTAAGTAAACAGTGTAGGAAAGAACTGCAGATGCTGGTTTACACCAAAGATATACACAAAATGCTGGAGAAAGTCAGCGGGACAGGCGGCATCACTGGACAGAAGGAATGGGTGACGTTTTGGGTTGAGACCCTTCTTCGCACTGAGAGTCAGGGGAGAGGGAGACATACGGAAGGGTAAGGTGTGAAAACAAGAGATCTCTACTTTGTCCTTTGTTCTTTGTCCTTAAATTGTAGCAGGAGGAAGTCCTCAGGCCCCTCGTTTGACCTGCTATTAAATACCATGGCTGATCTTCCCCAAGCCTGAACCTCTCCAGACCCCCCCCCCCCCCGATCTTTCAAAAATGTATCCAATTCCACCTTGAAATGCTTCTAATGATCCAGCCTCCACAGCTCCAGGGGCAGGACATTAAAGAAGAATTCTTTACACACCTTGCTTTAAATGGCCCATCTCTTAACTTGTACAATAAGTATGTTTCCTCGTTCAATTCTCTCCAGTGAAAATCTTGACCATGTTAAACCTCCTAAGTATCTTATGTTCAGTAAGATCACTCTCCTTTTAAAGTCCAAAACAACACCGGTTCCACGTATTGGCCCCGAGAGGAGGAGAACCCTCAGTCCTGCATCTTGCTTCCAGTTTCATCAGATTATCATTGATCTACATCTGAACTCTATCTTACTACCTTGTCCAGTAAAAATCCCTTGATGGTCACTTACAATTTCAGATGACTCTCAGCAGCTTTGTTGGTGTAAAGGGCTTTCAATTACCCTCACAAAAAAATGCTTCCAGACAACAAAAAATGGTCTTGTTCTAATGTTAAACATTATGTCCCTGACCTCTGAATGTCCCGTTGGGGAAAATGGCTTCTATCTGATCTATCAAATCCATGAATCTCTTGGTATCGAGGCCTAGTTGAGGCGTTTCAGATGATTAAAGTATACTCCATGCAACGCGCTGATTGTGAAGTGGCTGCACTCAGAGTCTGAAGCATTTACTCACTGGAGTTTAGAAGGTTGAGGGGAGAACCTAATTGAAACTTACAGAATAATGAAAGGCATAGATAGAGTGGACGTGAAGAGGCTTTTTCCACTGCTGGGAGAGTCTAGGACCAGAAGTCATAGCCTCAGAATTAAAAGGCGCTCTTTTAGAAAAGAGATGAGGAGGAACTTCTTTAGTCAGGATAGTTAATCTGTGGCACTCATTGACACAGAGGGCTGTGGAGGCCAGGTCAGTGGTCATTTTTTTAAGGCAGAGACTTTTAAGGCAAATTCTTGATTAGAACAGGTGACAAGGGTTATGGGGAAAAGGCAGAAAAATGGGATTAGGAGGCAGAGATCAGCCATGATTGAATGACGGAGTAAGACTTGATGGGCCGAATGGCCTAATTCTACTAAAACTTGAGAACTTGTGAAGCAATGAGGGGCATTCAGCAATCCTTCTATTGGTGCCATCCCATCCTCAACACCAGCTAGTGAGGAACCATTCTAATGTCGTGGTTGGGACATGATCATTTATGCAGGGTGAAAAGTTAGGACCGAGAACTGGGACTATTCTAAAGAGCTCAGTTTTCTCCAGCTTGAACACAATGGATTGAATTGCCTCTCCTGTCTCTCCTGTCTCACCAATCTTAATGTCCTTTACATGTGTCATGTGATAGAATCTGATTGTGGGGAGAATATATTGCTAGGAGAATGTGGGGTGAGGATGAGAGATTTTCCTTTCCTGAAGGACATTTGGGAACGTAACAGAGTTTCAACCATGATCAAGAAAGGCAAGAGTGTTTTATTGTCATATGTCATGGAAAGAACAATGAAATTCTTACTTGCAGCAGCACAACTGAACATGTACAATAAACATAGTACACTGTAAACAATTAATAAAAAAGAGAGAAAAAAATATACACAAAAGTATACACATACTCACAAATACACATATATATAGATCATACACAGTATGTATGCTGGGACGTTGCCATCTCTGTGTTCCTCTGATTGAATGACCTGCCTCGATCCACCCTACCACAAATTCCCTCTTTGGCCTGTCCTCCAGTTGCATAGCCAATTGACAAGGTAACTTTAGATTAATCCCAATTATCCATCACCTCACCAACTTTAAGCCTCTGGCTGCATCCAAACAAAGGTGCTTCCTTTTTATTAAAATTATTTAATTTGCAGATGAACCAGGTTTAGTTTAGAGATACAGCACAGAATACAGTACATCGGCCCACTCAGTCCGCAACGACCAGTGATCCCCAAACACTAGCACCATCTCATACACTAAGGGCAATTTACAGTTTTTACTGAAGCTAATTAACCTACAAACCAGTAGGTCTATGGAGTGTGGGAGAAAACCGCAGAGAAAACCCACACGATCACAAGGTACAAACTCTGTACAGACAGCACCTGTAGTCAGGATCGAACCCGAGTCTCTGGCGCTGTAAGGCAGCAACTCTACCGCTGCCTCACCGTGCCACCCACTAGAAAGACTGACAACAGTACCGCGCCCCAGGAGGTTGTGAGCTCTGCAAGGCAGGAACGAAACAAAGGGGGAGACAATTGGCAGAAAGTATATTTGGAAAGCTCAGCATATTGTGGCTGTCATGAGAGACTATAACAAATCAGGGCAGTCAAGAGCGCTGGATTTACTCGTTGGTCTGTTCAGTGCTTGACGCTTAAGCCAAGAACATTGCTTCTGATTAAGTAATCGTGGAACCGCCATCAGTGAGGAGGATAAAGATGTGACACCTCTCATGCTTCTTTTCCTTGAATTTTCTTGTATTTCTGAGTATCTTCTGCAGCCGATTGGCAGCCAAGAAATATGAATCATTATTTATTTCTAAATATTAACCTCTACAGAAAAACTAAGCAATAGTAAGAGTGGAGAGTGAAAATCAGCCCATAGCAGATGGAATAGGAAGAGCAGCTGAACATTTGGGGGGGGGGATGGTGAGGGGGGGGGGGGGGGGGTGAGGGGGGGGGGGGGGGGGGGGGGGGAGCAAAGAGCACAGACAGATAGATGGATAGAGAGAAAGAGTGCCACAAGGAACCGCAGATGCTGAAATCTTAAGCACTGCACAAAGTGCTGGAGGAAACCAACAGGTCGGGCAGCATCTGAGGGGGGTCCTCAGAGTCTAAGAAAAGGTCTTGACCCAAAATGCCATGTCCATTCCCTCCTCAGATGCTGCCCGACACATGGTTCCCCCACCATTTGTTGTCTTTTAAAGAGAGATGGAGAATCAGAGAGCGATAAAGGCAGAGATATGTATGGAGATGAAAACATAAATACATTGGTAGAGAGAGGGAGGAACAGACAATAGGAGAGAGGAGAGAATGGAAAGAGATCACATCTCTATCATGAGACTAAAGCATCGTTTTCAGAAATTGAACCATGTTTCTTCACACCAGAAAGGCAATAATACACAGATATAGAGGGAGGAGGGACGGATTAGTGAGGAGAGAGTGGAAATGTTTCACACCAATTCTGAGACAAAAATACTTTGCCACTTTCAAAAATGAATCACATATCTTTACAGCATATGGGGGGGGGGGTTCAGAAACGGGGGGCACTGACTGGCTGATTTGGGGGGGGGCAAGCAACTGTTCTCATCCACCACCCTCCACAGCAACACTACCTCCTAGCGTGTATGAGTTGCTCCAAACCAGATCAAGGGAAGTGTTGCAACCAAGGCTAATCGTGCCCCAGCTCACAACAAGAGTCGAGAAATGTTCCCCTCTGCTCACCTTGCATCCGATCTTGGTTTGCAGAGGTTAGACTCCACACTGCTGTGTTTACTTTCACCCAGGACTTCTCCCTGCTTCACCCTGAAGCCTCCTCCATGCGTTTCTTTCTGGAAGTTCTCCAAGTCAGGCTTCTTGTACCTCCCATTAATCCTCCTACCACTGTCAACGTGCCTTCAGCTGTCCAGCACCTAAGATTTTGGAAATCCCACCTACTGTAAATCCCTCTCCTTTTCTCTCTCCACTCTCAGGATGCTGCCTAAAATCCATCTCATTGACCAAGTGTCAGCCGCCCTTCTGCGAGATGTAATATTTTGTCTGATCTATACCTCATGAGGGACATTACACTGGTGAAGGCAGAGTGGAGAACATGTTGTTGCTATTGACCATTTCCAGGGCTCATGCAAACACACTCCCAGCAAGGGTCACCAGGGAGAGGCCGGCAGCAGGAATAGGCCTGCTCTTGTAATGTTGCCATACGTGAGCTAATAACTACCAAATGTACCCAGATGGAGATCTCATAAATTGTGCCTGTGTGGGTATAAGTGTGTGTTGCTGCTTGCGTGTGTATGTGATATTGTGGTCATTCAAACAGTATTATTACTATTATTGCACTATTAGGAAGATCTGTCAAAAGTAATAGTCTGTGGAATAGTATCCAGGCCATAAAGCCTGAAACTCAAGTTGGTCTGTAAGTCGCCTGAACTGTCAGTGATTTGCTACTCTTGTAGCACAAGATCCAAGCCAGCTGGTGTCATTTATAAAGAGTTCTATTCCTTTGTGTTGTGCAACGTTTCAACTCAAACACACTTAACTGTACATCCTGGGGGATCAGTGGCAATTATGGTGATATGCTGTGACAATGGGGCAGACTCTTGTGTTGTTAAGTCAATGAGACACAACATTGCTGGGCTGCCAGACAAATGCATTTTGTATTTAACATGTGTGAGCGGTGGGAGGTGGCTCTGCAAAGTCAATGGACTGTGTCTTGCTGCAAACTAACAGCTTGTTCGTGATGCTGCCTGTCATTAATGCTCAAATCAGGCATCAGGGAGTCACGTTGCAGGTTGCAAATTGCTAGACCTTGCTAGTCAGTCTACCAGGTTGCCAGCTTTGTACATACGACCTAGGGGCAAGTCAATGGGGCTGCTGGATCACAGCGCCAGAGACCAAGGTTCGATCCTGATGTCCGCCGCTGGATGTGAGGCGTTTGCACATCCTCCCTGTGACCACATGGGTTTTCTCCGGGTGCTCCGGTTTCCTCCCACATCCCAAAGACATGCGGGTCAGTAGGTTAATTGGCCACTGTAAATAGTCCCTGGTGTGTGTCGGGGAGTGGGAGAATCTCTGGGGAGGGAGTTGGTGAGAATGCGGCGAAAATAAAAAGTGGAATTAACGTAGGAAGTGTGTCACTGGGTGGAAGATGTTTGGTGCGGACTCGGTGGGCTGAAAGGCCTGTTTGCAAGCTGTGTCTTTTTGTGACTCTGTAGCACCTCACCGCAGTGTCTGCCTTACAAATGGCGAACCCACTGCATTTGAGAGTTAAACTCACCAGCAATTGTCCAGCTTGTTAATTAATTGTCTTGGAAGCTGGTCTGACTTCAGACCAAGTTGACATGGAAGAGCTGGCATCATCAAGTTACACAGGCCATTTGAGTTGAGTGATTTGGCCTTAGTGCCCCGAAGCTTCATGATGTGTTTACACAGAGAGTGATTGAAGATGCTGCCCGAGGAGGTGGTGGTCGGATAGAATAACAGCATTTAAAAGGCATATAGACAGGCACTTAGATATGCAAGGGTACTGTCCTAGTGCTGGCAAACAGGATTGATGTAGTGGGTGGAAAGATTGGCATGGACATGGCAAGCCACAGGTCCTGTTTTTGTGCTGTACAACTTGACTCGATGGGGAAAATCATTGATGTTGTCTGGAGATATCAGAGATAATGCCTGTTTTTATTTGGTACAATGTCATTCTGATTAGTTGCCTGATTTTTACTTGCTCTTGCAGGATCAGACGATTGCTCCAAGAATTTCACGGCTCTCAGTGGCGTGATCGAGTCTCCCAGTTTTCCCGACAAGTACCCTCACAACCTGTACTGCACTTACATCATCCTGGCTCCGCCCAGGTCAGAGGTGACCCTCACCGTGCTGATCTTTGACCTGGAGTATGACCCTTTACAGATAGGGCCAACCGACTGTAAATACGACCATCTTGCTATCTGGGACGGATTTCCTGAAGGTAAGAGTGTTGGTGGTCACAGAAGAGCCAAAGAAACAGCAGAAAATGTTACATTGTTCACTTACGCTTCTGTTTAAATATTGTTAAATGAAACAAAGAATTGGAGTTACATCCATTACTACCCCTACCGCTGTATGTCATTAAAACTGGGCACTTTCAGATTAGTCAGGCGCTGGATTGAATCAGGTTCCACCACCATCCTCTCCTCCCCCCCCTCCTCCAGTGCCTTTTCTAGGAGGGATCATGGGTTCAACATCTCAGCTGCAATGCTATGGTGGGGTGAAGGGTTAAAGGTCAGGCTTGCCAGGCAAGGAAAGCCAATCACATGCAATTCCTTGGGTGTGCAAAGGTGAAGGGTCAATGGAGGTTGGTCACTTTGGGGACTGGCTGTATCGTAACATAGGTTGCTGATAGACGCAAAATGCTAGAGTAACTCATGGGCGGGTCAGGCAGCATCTCTGGAGAAAAGGAATGTGACATTTATGGTCAAAACCCTTCAGTCTGAAGAAGGATCTCGACCCGAAACATCACCTATTATTTTTCTCCAGAGATGCTGCCTGACCCGCTGAGTTACTCCAGCATTTTGCATCTATCGTTGGTGTAAACCATCATCTGTAGTTCCTTCCTACACATTCCTAAACATAGATTGCTGGTTGGGTTGGGTTGGGGAAAGTGAGACACCTTGCCAATACTGCTCATTTTGATTCTTTCCAAAAAGTACTTGCAGTTTAACGCTCCCTCCACCCTGCCAACGAATAGATGCCCCAAAGGATCTCACCTGATGTGTTAACCTGTTTTACAGTTCAAGTTGATGTGCATTTCTGGCATCCGGAAAAGGTTTCAAGTGCAGAAAGGAAATAATTTTTGGAAGCTGCTTCATCTGTTTTATTCTCCACCTCCCCCACAGTGAGTCCTCTGATCGGTCGCTACTGTGGCTCAAAGATCCCACCTGTGATCCGCTCTGATACTGGTATCATGTCGCTGACGTTCCACACCGATATGGCTGTGGCGAAAGACGGCTTCTCGGCTGAGTACAACATCACCACGAAAGAAACTCAGGATTGTGAGTCGAGCATGTGGCATTGACATGATTAAACTGCACGGTAGGGGGGTGCTGACAAAGTAATCTGCCTAGGGAGAAGATCGACAGCATAGACCTCAACCTAACAGGCGCTTGGTTGATGGGCCTTCTTATTGACTCTGTGGGGTGTTTAATGCCAAATGGTTAGTGTTTAGGTGCAAATGGAGCAACTGTTATAAAACTCCTTTGGCCCACAATATAATGTAATTTTAAGGCGCCTTTAGCCATCTCACTTGATTGTGGTTTACCAAATAGTTTCCTGACACCTTTTGTGGATGTCCATTAGTCCACAGCGCTTAACATCAGCCACACGCCGGGACAAAAGTTACAGTTGTTTCATTGTATTTGCAGCCTACCAGTGCAACAGCCCGCTGGGTATGGAATCTGGTCAGATCAGCAACATGCAGATCAAGGCTTCGTCCTCCTATATTTCTGGGAACTGGGAAGCGAGCCAAGGTCGACTCAATCACCACATCAACGGTTGGACACCAGGCGAAGACACCACCAAGGAATGGATCCAGGTAGGTCAAGAAACCAGCTGAAGAGTAAAAACCCAACACCGTCTTTAATGCAGGGACAGATAATGTTCCTTGACCAATGATCCACTCAGCATGTTGGTTGTTGAGCTGGTTGAACGAAACAGTCGTAGATCCCAGTGAAGGACAGGCAATTGAGACTACAAACCAACTTAATGAACTCCCACCACATTGAGATCGTATTGTGTTTGCCAATGTTAAGTATACACAGTAGGTCTTCCCAGCTTATGACCGCCCGACCTATGCACAGCCCATACATATGAACAGATGTTTGGAAGACTTGCAGGAATGGACCTGCTGGCTGCTAAGGGGCTGCAGGTATCTTCTGCTGTGTAAGAACTCACATTGCAATCGCACATCCAATTTGAGAACTGTTTGGGTTATGGTAAGAAGGCTGAATGTTCATATCCCACTCCAGAGACTTCAGCATGTCTGATGTTGACTCTGTCCTTTCAGGGAAGACATTACTTAAATCTGTCCTCTGAAATGTTGATTAAGGTCCGTTTGACAATATTCGAAGAGGAACTAGAAAGTTTGTCTAGATTCCCAGCCAACATTATTCCTCACCCAGCAGCCCTTGATACTATTAGTGTGAAGGTTCGCAGCAAATTGCTATGTTACCCACCCTTCATGAACGGCTGTGCGTCGTTAGTTGTTAAGGTGCTAGGGGATGTCTTGCAGTGATGAAAGGTGCTTCCTTAAGTCAAGTACCTTATTTTAATTATTTAATAATAATTGGCATGGATAGGGTGGATTCACCGAGTCTTTGCCCCAGGGTTAGGGAATCAAGAACAAGTAATGAGATGGGAAACCGAGGCCCAACTTCCTCACTCAGTGGACGGTGGGTATATGGGACGATCTGCCGGATTAAGTGGCTGAAGCAGATAATAGAACAACATAAAAGACGTTTGGACAGGTGCATGGATAGGAAAGTTTAGTATGATATGGGTCAAATGTGGACAAATGGGATGAGCATCTTGGTCGGCATGGATGAGTTGGGCCAAATAGCCTGTTTCCATGTTGTAAGACGATGACTATGACTTAATGACTATAAATAACCATACTGACATTTCCAGAGCTGGGGTTTATAAAGGCTACACAGTGCAAACATAAACCATTTGGTGCTAGTGGCCTTGCAGAGGTAATGTTGCACATGAATCTCTGGACACCAACTCTCTTAACAAAACAATGTGTGTTTGTCCATTGTGTTTATCTGACTCAGTTCCAGTTCAACCCCGACCTTCAGTGCTGTCTGTGAGGAGATTGCACATCATCCCTGTGAGATCTCTCTCTCTCTCTCTCTCTCTCTCTCTCTCTCTCTCTCTCTCTCTCTCTCTCTCTCTCTCTCTCTCTCTCTCTCTCTCTCTTTTTCTTTTTCTTTGTCTTTCTCTTCCTAGCTCTCTGACTGTCTCTTCCTAGCTCTCTGACTGTAAGTAAAGCCCTGGGATGCTTCATCCATTAGACAGCATTTAAATCAGCATTGATCCACTTCCATTAACCAATAGTACTTAGGAGTTCCAGACTGTGGGCTTTGTGCAAACTGGCAAAAGATTTATTGCAGCTTTTAAACTGAATGATTTGTTTGGCTGAATCTACTCTTGTATTGATCTTGAAGTCCTTACTCAGGCAGAGAATACTCAGGCAGGGTGAATCAGCATCAGGTAGGCTGAACATACCCACTTCTCACCCTTTCCATTCCCACCTCCTATCAGCTCCTGGTTCCACTGGATCACCATGCAGTTAACGGCCAATCTCTAGGATTTAAAATAAAAGTTGTAAAACGTTGTTCATTGGTTAGAAAAATGGATGGAAAAAAAAAATTTCTGTTTGAGTGACTGTTAAGATACAACCATACAGGTTGGGAAGAGAGCGTTTTTTCACTAATCAGCTTGGGGATGGCAGGTGTTAGGGAGGGAGGACATGATGGGTTGCCAAAGATGGGCATGTAGCTGGGGCTGGAGGCAGGAGGTTCTGTGGTTGTATGTCCAGTGATATTTCCAGATGTAAATGTTGTCTCATCATTGCGTCTTCCAGAGATTACTACCTCTGCCAACGTCATAGTTGGTCCATTCAGGGGCCTTGTGCATAGGGAGCTAAAACTGGCTAAAAATCAACAATAAAATTGATTGTGTGTAGTATGGTGATAGCGAATTTCTGCTTCCCTGAGGCCTTGAGATATGCTTGGGCCTTAGCGACACCCCCACCATCACCACCTCAACCTCGCACCACTTTTCGTTCAGTTCAATTCAGAGATACATCATGGAAACAGGCCCTTCAGCCGCCGAGGCCGCTCCGAAAAGCGATCAACCCACACAATAACATTTCTTCATTTGCTACCTCAAGCATCACCAAGCATCACCTCAAACACTCTCATTCTCCACCATTCACCTCATCCATCTTCTCCTCTCCATCACCCCAATTAGCGCTCACCTCCCCACATCTTTAAAGACCCTCCTGTTCCCCATTACCCCAATCGCCCCTTGCCATGCCTCAGACCTCCCACTCCCCATGGCCAGAAACACCCCAGCCCATCACCTCACCCTTTTCCATTATCTCGAACACCCCTCCCCATCTCCTCACCATTCCCCATATCCATACCCCTGCACAATACCTCAAACACCTCCCCATATTACTGCACCCGTCCTCATTACCGCTCCCCCCTCCACCCCATTAATCCAAGCATCAGCTCCCTCACCACTCTCAGCATCGCTCCCCCACTCCATGCTGCACTGTAGCTGCACTGCAGATTAATTTTTGGACAATGCACGACTTGGCAAGACTTCCTTGAGGTCTGCCAAACCCACAACCTCCAGCACTCTGAAGGGCAGAGATAGCTGATGCATGCAACTTTAAACACGTCAGACTTTCCATTGCAAGACAGTGAGCGCCAAGATTCAGAACCCATCCACAATTTTGCATCTAAATCCCCAAACTCTCTCCCCAATAGTACCTCCAGCAGAACCAACGCCCATCGCATTGATTTAAGAAGTTAGCTCCCCACCATCTTCTCAAGGACAGTTAGATACGGGCAATGAATGCTGACCTTGCCAGCAACATCTGTATCTCTTAACCCATAATTTTAAAGCTATGAGTTGAATTTAATAATGCAGTAATGGAACTTGGTACTTTAAGTGTTGGGAATAACAGAGAAGAGAGGTGATATCAGGGAGGACCATAAGCTTATGAGTGATTCCAAAAGGATAAACAGTGAAATGATGTTCCCTTTGCAGGTGAGTCCAGAGATTAGGAGCCACAAATATATTGTGATTAATAATTCCAATAAGCAACGCAGAAGACTTTTCTTTATCCAGAGAACAATAGGATGGGAAATTCATTGCATAATGTAGTGTAGCCAGGGAAAATACTTTTGAAAGGATTTGGGATATATGCACGAGAGAAAAGAAATAAGCGATGTGTCGATCGAGTGAACAAAAGACATGGTGATGAGATTAGGGTGGAGCATATGTAGCATCCTGGACGTATTGGATTAAGTGGCTTGTGTTTGTGTGTGTTCATCTCATTCATTGGTAAACGGCAGAATATGTTTGACCACAGTTCCTTTTTTATTTTTTAAATTAATCGTTTTTTATTGGAGGAAAAAAAAAATCACAGTGCATCTGATGTATAGCATTACATTTTCCTCCATTTTGTTTTTTATAAATAATAATAATAATAATAATAATATAAACAAAATAATCCTAACCCACCCTCCCTAAACGCCCCTTGGCACCTTATTTTTTCACAATCCAAATATATCACAAAATCAAATGCACTTTTGAACAATAATAAACAAAACAAAATAAAGGCAGATCCCCACTTAATGTCAAGTGCCCTCAGTCAACAGGTAGTTCCTTTAGACCCTCAAAGTATGATAAAACGGGTTCCCATTTCAAATAAAACTTTTTCACAGACCCCCTCAATGTGAATCTTTTCTAACCTTAAAAAAAACATGACGTCTTCCAGCCAAGCAGCGGCAGATGGAGGAGTGTTAGATTTCCAGACCAGCAAGATTCTCCTATGGGCCAAAAGTGATGTAAACATAGAAACATAGAAATTAGGTGCAGGAGTAGGCCATTCAGCCCTTCGAGCCTGCACCGCCATTCAATATGATCATGGCTGATCATCCAACTCAGTATCCCGTACCTGCCTTCTCTCCATACCCTCTGATCCCCTTAGCCACAAGGGCCACATCCAACTCACTCTTAAATATAGCCAATGAACTGGCCTCAACTACCCTCTGTGGCAGAGAGTTCCAGAGACTCACCACTCTCTGTGTGAAAAAAGTCTTTCTCATCTCGGTCTTAAAGGATTTCCCCCTTATCCTTAAGCTGTGACCCCTTGTCCTGGACTTCCCCAACATCGGGAACAATCTTCCTGCATCTAGCCTGTCCAACCCCTTAAGAATTTTGTAAGTTTCTATAAGATCCCCTCTCAATCTCCTAAATTCCAGAGAGTATAAACCGAGTCTATCCAGTCTCTCTTCATAAGACAGTCCTGACATCCCAGGAATCAGTCTGGTGAACCTTCTCTGCACTCCCTCTATGGCAATAATGTCCTTCCTCAGATTTGGAGACCAAAACTGTACGCAATACTCCAGGTGTGGTCTCACCAAGACCCTGTACAACTGAAGTAGAACCTCCCTGCTCCTGTACTCAAATCCTTTTGCTATGAAAGCTAACATACCATTCGCTTTTTTCACTGCCTGCTGCACCTGCATGCCTACTTTCAATGACTGGTGTACCATGACACCCAGGTCTCGCTGCATCTCCCCTTTTCCTAATCGGCCACCATTTAAATAATAGTCTGCTTTCCTGTTTTTGCCACCAAAGTGGATAACCTCACATTTATCCACATTATACTGCATCTGCCAAACATTTGCCCACTCACCCAGCCTATCCAAGTCACCTTGCAGTCTCCTAGCATCCTCCTCACAGCGAACACTGCCCCCCAGCTTAGTGTCATCCGCAAACTTGGAGATATTGCCTTCAATTCCCTCATCCAGATCATTAATATATATTGTAAATAGCTGGGGTCCCAGCACTGAGCCCTGCGGTACCCCACTAGTCACTGCCTGCCATTGTGAAAAGGACCCGTTTACTCCTACTCTTTGCTTCCTGTTTGCCAGCCAGTTCTCTATCCACATCAATACTGAACCCCTAATACCGTATGCTTTAAGTTTGTATACTAATCTCTTATGTGGGACCTTGTCGAAAGCCTTCTGGAAGTCCAGATATACCACATCCACTGGTTCTCCCTTATCCACGCTACTAGTTACATCTGTAAATGTAAATGTAATGATATCAGACTGGGTTGTATTTAAACCCAAGGTTTTATCTGCTACACCAAATACAGCTACAAGCAGGCAAGGTCTCACTGTCATCCCAAGGACTTCACTGATGGTTTTAAAAATCACTGCCCAGTAGTTAACAAGTTTGGGGCAAGACCAGAATGCATGAGCTAGATTGGCTGGGGAGACCACAGTTCCTGCAGAGCAATATATGCAGCTCATTGATTAGGTGGCTCTGGTCCACTTTCACCGCCCTGACAGTCAGACCAGCCCTGGAATTGTCGGCTAGTTGTAGCAACCAAACTCTTATCAACTAGCCATCAGCAGACATGACCAGAAGGTGTAGAATGCTCCTGGTGTTGGACAGCTCGTGGAACTGCAGGGCTCCGATTCCTCGCACATTCTCATATATTCCTCCCACATTCTCACCGACTCTAATACTCATTTACACATTTAGCCGAATTAGCCTACCAACCCGCTCATCTTTGGGATGTGGGAGGAAAGCTGGAGCACCCAGTGGAAACCCACATTATTACATAGCAAGAGCATGCAAAGTCCACACAGATAGCAGTAGAGGTCTGCATTGAACCTGGTTAATTGGGGTTGTTGTGAGGCAGCAGTTCTATTAGCTGTACCACTCGACTCTCCAGTGAGTGGTGTGGTTTAATAATTCCATTTCGCAGACCCCTCCCCATTGTCCCGTCACCACCCACCGACATTTTATGACAAAATTATTTGTGAGTTGCTGTTGATGAATTGTTTCAACTTTGGTACAGTCTCAGATCTCGGTTTGCTCAAGTGTTGCTGCCGGCTAGTTTGCTAATAATTGCCTGCATAAGCATTTTAACCGCTGATGGGATTCATGGTATTTCCGCATCCTGCCATCCATCCTCCAGTGGGCGTTGTCCCTTGTTGGGTGTGGACGGTATCCTGCTACAGTGCTGCCAAAAACTGAATGGAGATAACTCAAAATATCTCACTCTGTCTCTCTCAGTGTGGCCAAGGCCCCAAAGTTGGATGAAGATATATCCATGATATTGGCCTTGTGCTGGGATAGGGAGAAATCCTGTTATAATGGACCCTGCTCTGTCCTGGCCATCTTCATATAACTGTGGTAAGGGTTGGGGATGGTTCATTAGGAGATCTTCAATCTCCATATCAGTAGAGCGCTTTCAGATCAAGGTAACTGATCTGATCCATCATTATTTCCGCCTCTTTGAGACACCAGACGAGTCTTGGTTCCCAAAGCACTATGGCAGATCCAGACTATTTGTGGCTCTGTGGCCTAACACGCTAGTGACAACTAGTCTAAAACTATTGGGTTTATTTTCCGAAGACCTTATTTTGAAGGTCCTGGTGACGATTGGCTTGATTAATAAAGGGGAACGGGAGAATAAGACAATCTGATAAACTGAGTGCAAAATGAGAACAGCTTGGCATCGGGTCTTCACTGTTTTCTACAAACATGCCGGGAGTTTAGAAGAATGTGTTTTTCCTTTGTTTAACATGTTGATGTTTGATTCCCTTCTTCACATAGGTGGACCTGGGGATTCTAAAGATCCTGACTGGCATTGCCACCCAGGGGGCAATCTCTGTGGATACATCCAAGACCTACTATGTCAGCAGCTACAAGCTGGATGTGAGCTCCAATGGTGAGGACTGGATGACCTACCGACAAGGGAAGAACCACAAGGTGAGGCCAAGGCGGCTACAATGCATTCTCATCATGTGAACTGAATGTGTGGATCAGTTGGAACGGGTGATTGGTGTTCTGTTCCAACCTGCTCTGCCCTGCATTTTGTTTTTCAGTAGTGGTGCTTGGCAAGAAAGGAAATGAATATGGTACATAGAACATTACAGGCGAATGAAGTTGGATAATATAGAACTAGTGAACAGGTGATCGATGTACGGTGTGGACTCGGTGAGCCACAGGGCCTGTTTCCTTGCTGCATCTCTAAATTAAAACTAAAGGACAGTTAACCATGGAATTTTTTCTGCTGATGTTAGTCTACTGTCTTAGTTCAGTAACAATCAATCTATCCTTGCAGTCACCTAAACAAAAATCATTCTTTTCAACTTAAGCGGGAATAAGGAATGAGATGTGAGAGGTTTGTTTACATTCCCTTTTAGTTGTTTGATTTTTGAGTCACCTTACAAGGATGAGAATTTTCCTTGGATCCGAAGGGTCCCAGATAATATTACAAGCATCAAAACACAGCAGGAATTATAAACTTGTGCCGCTGATCTTTCGTCTAGACAATGAGGATTTCTTTGAGAAATATAGCTCAGTAAATAGTTTGAGGAATGTGAAATGTAGAACTTCACCTGCTGTTTCTCTCACATTCCCAATTAAAGTGTTAATCCTGCCTTCCCTGCCGTTAATTCTGCAGAGTGCAAGAGTATTGAGAGGTAGGTGTCGACCTGTAGTTTGCAGAGAGTCATGGGAATGGGGTGAGAGGGCGGAGATCGAGGGAGCGGGGAGAGGTACTCAGCGGTAATGTCCCTGATCAAATGATGGCAGCTGGAATATTACTTAGAGCTGCACTTGCTTTAGGCCCCATGGGAAGCCCACCTCATTGTTAATGTGCAGTTGTCAACACTACCCAGTGACATTTGAGACCTTGGAGGAACAAAACAGCAAATCACTGACGAGAGGTAAAAGGGAAAATATATCCTGAATTTCTATATACAACGTGTCAAATTGTTGGGATTCTTGTGGAGGAATAGTTCTTGTGGTGGTGCAGGAGATGAGATGTCCAAATTATATGCGGCAAGCTCCTATAAAGCCGCACTGTGGTAATGATCCGATAATCTCTGTCTGTAGCAATGCACCAGGGAGCAATCACTTCACACAAGGGGCCTCCTTGCAGCCATTCTCTGTCAAAATCAGCAAGTAATGTTCCACAATCAGCCGCTCACAGTGTACCTGGTTGACTGTGGAATACAGGTCCTCCACTGCGCGAGGGATGGGGGGGAGGGGACAGGAAAGAATATGGGGAAAACCAAAGATACTAGAGCAACGCAGAGTGAGAGAAGGAAAAAAAATGCCCTTTCTGCTTATGGGCACAATTTAGTTTAATATTTCAGCAAAAAGCAGATTGCTGGAGGAACTCAGTAGGTCTTGCAGCATCTGTGGAGGGAAGTGAATGGACGATATTTCAGGACGATCATCAGCCTGGCAGAATAGAGGGGAGATGGTTGGTAGAAAGATAGATAAAGATAGGCACAAAATGCAAGTAACTCAGTGGGTCAGGTCACATCTGTGGAGAAAAGGAATAGGTGGTTTTGGGTCGAGAAGGGTCTGAAGAATGGTCTTGACCCGAAACGCCACCTATCCCTTCTCTCCAGAGATGCTGCCTGACCCGCTGAATTACTCTACCATTTTGTGTCTATCTTTGGTGTAAACCAGCATCTGCAGTTCCTTCCTACACAAATGATAGATTGATCTGGGTGGAACAGTCGATTGGCAGATGAGTCAAGTGGGGGAGAGAAAGGTGGAGATAGTAATGAAGGTTGGAAGTGATAAGTGACGAAGATATGACCGGAGATGATTACAGGAGCAAATTGTGGAATATGATAAGAAAGGAAGGTGTGGAGTGAAATGTAGAACAAAAGGGAGGGATAGTGAGTAGATTGGAATGAACAAAGTAAAATGGAGGCTCAGGATCCAGAATAAGGAGAGGTGGATAGGTAGCAGCTGAACTCCCCTTCCCATCGCCATATCGGCCTGTCTATCCTTGACCTCCACCATTATAGAGTGAGGCCACACACAAACTGGAAGAACAGCATCTTATATTCCGTTTGGGTAGCTTATAAACCCAAAGGCACGTACATTGAATTTAGCAATTATAGGTAACCTCATCCCCTTCTCATACACCCAGCTGCCTGTCACCCTGCACACTCTCCCTGCCCCCATCACCCATTCCCATTCCCTTTCACCACCCCTCTACCTGGCATCACTCACCCATCCCTATTCCACATCCCCCTATTTTACTTTCCGCCCCACCCACCTTCCACCGCTCCAAAGGATCTACATGTGTCTCCCCACCGTTCTTTGTTCATCAAACTACCTCAATCTTCAATCGTCATAAATAAAAGGATTCAAAGAAATGATGAGCTCTACTGGATTTTTTTTTTCCTTCTGGGCTTTTGCTTGTGGGAACATCATGGAAATTGACACCGAGACTCCATGCTCTGGGGAGATAGAAGATTTGAAGTGTAATCAGCTTTCAGTGGATTTTTGCACTGGAAGCCCTTTGGGATTCCTTCCCTTCCTTGCTGCTTCTGAGTTAAAGTTTTCCCTTGCGGTCTGAAACCTAAGGGATCCAGAATGCTGTAGGCATTGAGGGGCTGAGGTGGATTAAAGGTTGACAGAAGAGTGGTGCAGACAATAATTTGTTATTTCTCCTGACTTTTCTTTGCTTGCATCAACATGCTACAAACTATTTTTAATTCCCAGCTAATAAATAGCTAGATATTATCCCACTGATAATATCTAGCTATTTCAAAATGTCTGAAAAAGTACTGGACTTGAGTTAGTTAAGAGAGAATTGAAAGCAGTAAGTATATATATTGTAAATGTATCCCTCAATTTCCTGTTGCAATGTTGGTTTGGTGTCAATTCTTTCAAAATTGCTAATATATCTCAATTCTAATTTAAAGAGGCAAAGTTATGTACAGTAGTCTGCAGCCCTGACTGTAGTTTAGTTTTTCAGTTTTTAGTTTAGAGATACAGCGTGGAAACATGTCCTTTGGCCCACCGGGTCCGTGCTGACCAGCGATCTCCGCGCTCTATAACACTCCTACATACCCAAGGGACAATTTATAATTTTACCAAAACCAATTAACCTACAAACCTGTGCGTCTCTGGAGCGTGGGAGGAAACCAGAGCACCAGGAGAACACCCACGCAGGTCACGGGGAGAAAGTACAAACTCCGTACAGCCAGCACCTGTAATCAGGATGGAACCTGGTCTTTGGAGCTGTAAGGCAGCAACTCTGCCGCTGCACTACTGTGCAGCCCCTTGTAACTGGCCACTGTTACATGCTTTGGAATTAAAACATAGAAGGAAATAATTTGAACTAAATTGGATTGAGTGTTCTGAGTTAGGGAGGATAGAGCTGGGGCAGCTGTGGAATCAGAGCACAGTCCATTGAAACATGACCTAAACAAGACCCTAAAGGCAGGATCAGGCTAAATGCCAAAGCTTTCTGGCACACATGTTGCAAAATACCTTGGGTAACTAGGGACATCTGTACACAAGGCAGCAGGATTTCATTCATGACACAATTTTCATTGACACCCCTTTACTGTAGCAGGTGCTTGTGAAAAATAGGTCTCGGGGGTAAACCTCATCTCCTCTCCCATGGAGCTGAATTAATTAGGTGCTTTATTTTTAGACTAGACATGAGCACGATCCACTGAAGTGTTCTGGGAGTGCTCCATGTAAAATATTACTGTCATTGCTTAATCTACAGTTGAAAACACGTGAAAAAATGTACAGCAAAATACAAAGTGCTGGAGTAACTCAGCAGGTCATGCAGCAGCTGTGGTGGGAATGGATGTTGCAGATCATGACCCTTCAGATTGAATGTAGTAGAGGGTAGGAAGCCGGAAAAGAAGTTGGGGTAGGACAAAGCCTGGCATGTGATAGGTGGATACAGGGAGGGGGGTTTACATGACATAGTCTAGACATGAGAAGGGGACAAAAGCCTATCAGATAAGGAGAGAAGAGGAGTGAAATGTAAAGCTAGAGGGAGGGATGTTGGTAGGAGATGACAAAATATATATCAGGAATCCAAACAGGATAGTAACTCCATTCCCATCCCATTTACATCCGTTTATAAAATGGGACAATAAAATATTGCAATGTTTAATTCAATAACTGGGGTTCAGATAGAAAGACCAACTCCTATATTGAGAGGATGTTTGATGAGATTGTCACCAAGTGGGTGCATGAATGATGAACAACCCATCCATTTGAGGATCCATGTGATGTCTTCAACTCTTATGTTGGAATTCTGGAAGCTGAATTCAGCCCTTTGAAAGGGGAGCAGGAAGGTGAGGCCATGTTTAGTTTAGAGATGCAGCACATAAACAGGCCCTTCAGCCCACCGAGTCTGCACTGGCCAGCGATCCCCGCACATTAACGCTATCCTACACTAGGGACAAGTTCTACATTTATACCAAACCAATTAACCTGCAAACTTGTATGTCTTTGGAGTGTGGGGGCACACCGAAGATCTCGGAGAAAACCCATGCAGTTCATGGTGAGAACGTACAAACTCCGTACAGACAACTCCGTACAGACAGACAGGTTTGAACCAGGGTCTCTGGGGCTGTAAGGCAGCAACTCTACCACTGTGCCACAATAGGAAGATCACCCCTTTCAACTGTGAGATGGTGAGACTTCCTAAATTACCTTGTTATCTCGGGAGGACTGCCTAAGTCCCCCACACACCGCCACCCTACTGCATTTAAATATTTGTTTCCATGAGGAACAGGCTGCAGAGGAAGTGGTAGAGGCGGGTACAATTGCATCATTTTAATGGCACTCAGTGGCAGGAGTATCCTTGGCTCATAAAGCGGAGAAGGATCATTGAAAATGGCAGTGAGTATATTGAGTCCATTCTCTAAGAGAACACAAAACCCAGTATGAGTGGAATAAAGAGCATACCATCTCAGAAATTGCCCATCCACCCATCAGCCATCTCCTATCCATCTGTTGCAGTCATGGCGCTGTACATTTCAGAAACAGACCCTTAAGTCCAACTCATCCATACTGACCATGATGTCTATCTGATCTAGTCCCATTTGGACCATATCTCTCGGGACCTTTCCTATCTGTGTACCTGTCTTGGTATATTTTAAGTGTTGTTATTGTACGTGCCTCTACCACTTCCCCTGCAGCTCGCTCCACATAACCACCACCCTCAGGTCCCCTTTAAATGATTCCCCTCTTACCTTAAATCTATGTCTGCTACTTTTAGAATTCCCTGCCCTGGGAAAAAGAATGTGACATTATCTAAGCCCCTCATTATTTTATCTACCTCGATAAGATCATCCCTTAGCTTCCTACACTCCAGGGGAAAGAAATCGCAGCCTAAACAGTCTCTCATAAATTCATAAGTTCTCAGAGCAGAATTAGGCCATTCGGCCCATCCACCACGGCTGATCTATGCTTCCCTCTCAACACCACGCTCCTGCCTTCTCCCCATAACCCCTGACACCCTTACTAATCAAAGTAAGGGTGTCCTTATAAATTAAGCCACCCCGTCCCGTAGCATCCTTGTGAATCTTTTCTGCACCCATTCCAGCTTAGTGACAGCCTTCCTACAGCCTGGTGACCAGAACTGTGCGCAATACTCCGAGTGCAGTATCACCAATGAGCCTGTGGTTTCACAGTGGCCACTTCAGCCACCTCAGCCGCTGCAGAATTGGAGCTGATGCAAGTTGATCATGATCCCAAGGGACTGCCTGGGAGGGAGAAGAAGAGTATCCAATTGCACGTCATTCTAGCTCTGTGATACATCTAATGCTAAGACCAGTGTAAAACCAGAAACCAATCAGTCAACATACAGAGCAAAGGTTCAATGCAACCCAGGTTTGAGAAAGGTTAAAATAATTGTCAAGGACGTGAATGAAACCAGAGGTAGATTGCCCTTTGTAGAGAGAGCGTGTACAGTGGGGGCTGGGTTGGAACTTCTCATGGAAAATTCCTCTGCACCACATTCTAGTTACAGTTTAAACAAAAGGAAAAGTCAGTAAATCTCACTGCTGGCTAACCTCAGCCCTGCTCGTTTGAATAAGACTAATGTTCCACGAGATTTCCTTGAATTCCTTTCATCCCCAGAGGTACTGTGCTGGAAAGGTTAGAATTGTAAGTTAAATTCATCAGTTCAAGCCGCATTCAAATGCATAATTAGTCCATTTATATTCACACAGCCTGCTAGAACCAAACCTGAATTAACTGCTCCCTAAAAGCAGAGGTTAGTTTAATTACCGGGACCACGAGCTGTAATGTTTTCACTCTTCCCCATAAACGTTACCGGCGGCAGCCAAAACAAAACGGGTGTTGTACGTTTAAAAAGTAATTCCTCCTTTAACTCTTAGCTGGGAAATCGTACTTGTATAAGGTGTAGATTAAGCGATGGACTTTCAATTTCCCCCCTCTCATTCCAGCCTGTCACCGCTCAGTTATTGGTTGGGGGTGAGTTAGCAGGGGATGAATGGGGCTGTAACTGCGTGGGCAGTGAAGACTGTGACTCTCTCGTGGATGGTCCCATTTCTACCCCACTTCAACAAGCTGATCCAACCTGTGCCATCCTGATTCATCTGTCACCCTTTGCGGTTACTCAATTGGTTGTGTGCACCCAATAAAATTAACAGTGACAACCTCTCATGATCTCGGAACCTCCCCTTCACATGATGGTGAAGGGAAACTGTGAGAATGCAACATAAGAAACAGGGGCAGGAGTAGGGTGCATGCTTCTTGAGCTGGCTCTGCCATTCCTAAAGATCTACCTAAACTCTGCATCCCTGATCTATCCTCATAACCCTTCTCTTGATATGCAGATATCCAATGACACTGGTGGAAGTTTGTCTCTTCTACTTGTGGGATAGTGTAGGGAGAAGGAAAGGACTGTCTTTCTTCCAGTCTCAAAAAGCTCTCTAGTATCCATCTCCAATTCCCTTAACTCACCACCAGAACCTTTGACACCCCCTCCATTAAACGTCCGAACCAGCCACCCTCCACCTCCCCCATCCTAACCACCACCTGCTCAGCTCAATCACCATTGGTTCTTCAACCGCCACTGGACACCCCATACCACAATCAAGAGAAATCCTCCATGCAATGGATCCCACCTTCAGGAAGGCCTCAATAATTAGTAAACCGCCTTGGGGCCCCCAACAAGGAGACATCAGGAAGACAAACATTGTCAAACATAATCAGAAAATTACTTTTCCTGAGCTCACCAATCTATAAACCATCCTACTGCCACCAATCATGCACCTTTCCTAATATTCCGTCCCCAGCCCGCACATCCCCACCAAACCTCTACCGCCCACCAACTAATGGGCAACACAGTGGTGCAGTGGTAGAGTTGCTGCCTTACAGCGCCAGAGACCTGGGTTCAATCCTGAACACGGGTGCTGTCTGTATGGAGTTTGTACATTCTCCCTGTGACCTGCGTGGGTTTTCTCCGGGATCTCCGGTTTCCTCCCATACTCCAAAGTACGTACAGATTTGTAGGTTTAATTGGCTTTGGTAACATTGTGAAATTGTCCCTAGTATGTAGGATAGCGTTAGTGTGCGGGGATTGCTGGTCAGCACAGACGCGATGGGCCGAGGACCTGTTCGCGCTGTATCTCTAAACTAAACTAAACTCATCAATTCTAGTGTTACTGAGAACCACATCTTCAAGATCTCTGCTTCTAACAGCCTGTGTGTACTCTGGAGCACGCTGTTCCTTCAACTCCATCACCTTTGGTCAATGCTGTCTTACTGATACCCTCATGACAAAATGCGAGCCACCACATTTGCTGATTGTTTGTGCATGAGACACCAGCACTCCCAGGTCCTTGCGCCACATTTTTAGTAAAGGGCAAACTGGACCTGCGGGGTTACAGGTACTTGATTAAACCCACCATACAGTATTCCCTTGGGAACGTCTTTCATAGTGCAACCTTAGTAGTGTAATGCCCGTAGTAGTTTTAGTTTTAGTTTTAGAGATACAGCTGTGGGAAAAGCCCTTTGGCCCACTGAGTCCACTTCAATTAATGATCACCCATGCACTAGTTTTATCCTACACACAGGGAACAATTTACAGAAGCAATAGACAATAGACAATAGGTGCAAGAGCAGGCAATTCGACCCTTCGAGCCAGCACCACCATTCAATGTGATATTGGCTGATCATCCACAATCAGTACACCGCTCCTGCCTTCTCCCCATATCCCCTGACTCCACTATCTTTAAGAGTCCTATCAAGCTCTTTGAAAGTATCCAGAAAAACGGCCTCCACCGCTCTCTGAGGCAGAGAATTCCACAGACTCACAACTCTCTGTGTGAAAAAGCCAATTAACCTACAAACCCGCACGTCTTTGGAGTGTGGGGAGTGTGCGGTGGAGCACCAAGAGAAAACCCATGCAGTCACAGGGAGAACATACAAACTCCATAGAGACAGCACTCATGGTCAGGATCGGACCCGGGTCTCTGGCGCTGTAACGTAGCTACTCTACCACTGTGCCATACTTTGGTGCTGAGGTAGGGTTGTGGTTAGGGTTGTGCAGGGTGGGTCATGAGCCTGATGGATGAGGGGAAGAAGCTGTTCTTGAACCTGGAGGTAACAGTTCTCAAGGTTCTTGTACTTTCTTCCCAATGGTGGAAGTGGAAGTGAGATGAGAGCACGGCCATGGTGGTGTAGCTCTTGGATAATATTTGTTCCGAGTGAGTAAGTGAGCGATAGAAATGGGGAGGTGGGGAAAGGCAAATGGATGAGAACGGGGGAAATTAAAAGGGGATTTGTGTAAATGGGTCAGCATGGACTCAATGGGCCGAAGGATTTGTTTGCGTGCTGCATGCCTCCCATGATTTAGAACCAGCTAAGGAAAAGGTGACTTTGTGTCTGTGAGTGCACTAACGCATACCTTTTTCCCCTCAGTTATTTGCGGCCAACACGGATGGTAACGAGGTGGTGCTGAACACGCTGACCCCGCCTGTGGTTGCTCGCTTTGTTCGTATTAGGCCTCAGGTCTGGACAAACGGCATTTCCATGCGTTTTGAAGTCTACGGCTGCCAGATAACAAGTAGGTCGGCACAACCGGACCCTTCACTACCCCCCGTGTCCCGCCAGTGACCTTTCAGCTGGGGAGAGCTAATGTCCTTAGTTCGTGTTCTTGCTGATGTTCTCTCCAGTACTTATCCCATAGCGTCAACATCATTCAGGCAGAAATCATAGCATTAAACTTCAAAGGTACTTCCTTGCTGTAAATCACTTTGCTATGTTCTGAGATCATGAATTCCAGATTTTCTTTCTGAGTTAAATCAAAGCAAATATGCTACAAAATGATGTGGAGACATTTGAATGGACCGGGGTTTTCCTTTGCTTTCAGGCTCTCCTGCCCTGACTTTGTCAACATCCTAGAGAGGATTACAGAATTGTATCTCTTCCAAGGGCTATCACTTGACAAAAACATGGCCAAAAGTTAAACTCAAATTGGATTCCCATACATGTCTGTTCAGTGAGGGCCCAGAATTAAAACGTGATTGCATTTAGATCAGAGAACGGTACAACATAGGAACAGACCCTTCGGCCCACAATGTGAATACCAAGCATGATGTCAAGTGAAACTAATCTCCTCTGCCTGCACGTGATCCATACCCCTCCATTTTCTGCACATCCATGTGCCTATCTAAGAGCCTCTCAAACACCACTATCGTATGTGCCTCTGGAGAATTTAACAGTGAAGGATTTTGAAGTGCCTGATAAAAGTATAAATTAAACTACAAAGTACACAAGGGGATGGCCAAACGATTCGTTAATCAGGCGAGTTTGCTGAATCAATTTCAGAAATTAGGGAGCAGTAGAGAGGAAAAGATTGCTCAAGGAAGGAGTTACATAGGGGTTCAATCTATCAATCAACATAAAACCTTTATGGCATCACAACTGGAACTTCAGCCAACCAGGTGGAGCTGAGAAAAGTAGGGTCATTGTTTATTATTATTGTCCAATTAGAATTTGCAATGAAAAACTTTGCTTAACGTGCTATCCAACAAATTATACGATACACCTGCTACACGGGTGGGTTTAAACTAAATAGCGGGGGGAAGGAGACTAATTGGAAATACAAGGAAGGAGTTAAAGGGAAAGAGACTATAGGAAAAGTTAAGAAAGACACCAGAATTAACGGGACAGAAAGCTTACGAAGGGATGGGAGAGTATGGCCAAGTGAAATAGGAATCAATGCGAAAGGTAATGGATGAAAAGTATTATAAATGAATGCACAGAGTATAAGAAGCAAAGTGGATGAGTTTAAGGCTCAGTTAGATATTGGTAGATATTGGTAGATTGGCAGATATTGTGGGGATTACAGAGACATGGCTGCAGGAGGATCGGGCCTGGGAACTGAATATTCAGGGTTATATGTCCGATAGAAAGGACAGGCAGGTGGGCAGAGGAGGTGGGGTAGCTCAGTTGGTGAGGGATGAAATTCAGTCCCTTGACAGGGGTGATATAGGGACTGTCGAGGTAGAGTCGCTGCGGATAGAATTGAGGAATTGTAAAGGTAAGAAGACACTAATGGGAGTTATCTCCAGGCCCCCAACCAGTAGCCTGGATATTGGGTGCAAGTTGCAGCAAGAGTTAAAATTGGCGTGTAAAAAACGTAATGCCATTGTGGTTATGGTGTGGAAGATTTTAATATGCAAGTAGACTGGAAAAATCAGGTTGGTTCTGGACCCCAAGAAAGAGCGTTTGTAGAGTGCCTCTGAGATGGATGCTCAGAGCAGCTTGTACGGAGCTTACCAGAGAGAAGGCAATTCTGGATTTAGTGTTGTCTAATGAACCAGGTTTAAATAAGAGAACTCAAGGTAAGGTAGTGGCCTTAATATGGACAGTTTTTAATCTGCAATTTGAGGGAGAAGGTTAAATCAGAAGTGTCAGTTTTGCAGTTGAACAAAGGAGGCTATGAAGGCATGAGAGAGGTGGACAGGAAAAGGATCCCAGCAGGAATGACGGTGGAACAGCAATGGCAGGAATCTCTGGGCAAAATCCAGACGATGCAGGATCATTTCATTCCAAAGAGGAATATTCTAAGGGGAGTAGGAGACCACCGTGGCTGCCAAGGGAAGTTAGAGATGGAAGAAAACTAAAAGAAAAGGTGTATAACATAGCAAAGATTAGCGGGAAGCCAGAGGATTGGAAAACTTGAAAAGGACAACAGAAGGTAACAAAAAGGGCAATAGAGGGTGAAAAGATGAAGTATGAGGGTAATCTGGCCAAGAATATAAAAAAGGATAGTAAAAGCTTCTTTTGGTATGTTAAGAGAAAAAGATTAGTAAAGGCAAATATGGGTCCCTTGAAGGTAGAAACAAGTGAAATTATTATGGGGAACAAGGAAATGGCAGAAGAGTTGAACAGGTACTTTGGTTCTGTCTTCACAAAGGAAGACACAGACAATCTCCCAGATATACTAAAGGACAGAGGATCTATGGAGACAGAGGAACTGACAGAAATTTGCATTAGGCAAGAAATAGTATTGGGTAGACAGATGGGACTGAAGGCTGATAAATCCCCAGGGCCTGATGGTCTGCATCCCAGGGTACTCAAGGAAGTGGCTGCAGAAATTGTGGATGCATTGGTGATCATTTTCCAATGTTCTTTTGATTCAGGATCAGTTCCTATGGATTGGAAGGTAGCTAATGTTATCCCACTTTTCAAGAAAGGAGCGAGAGAGAAAACAGGGAATTATAGACCAGGTGGTGGGAAAGATGCTGGAGAATTATTAAAGAAGTAATAACGATGCATTTGAATAGCAGTAAAAGGATTGGTCCAAGTCATCATGGATTCATGAATGGGAATTCCTGCTTGACTAATCTTCTGGAATTTTTTGAGAATGTGACAAGTAAAATGGATGAAGGATGGATGTAGTGGATGCAGTGTATCTGGACTTTCAGAAATCCTTTGATAATGTCCCACCGTAGAATAGTGTGCAAAATTAGACCAAATGGTATTGGGGGTATGGTATTGACATGGATAGAGAATTGGTGGGCAGACAGGAAACAAAGAGTAGGAATAAATGGGTCCCTGTCAGAATGGCAGGCAGTGGCAAGTGGAGTGCCACAAGGCTCGGTGCTGGGGCTGCAACTATTTACAATATATATTAATGATTTAGATGATGTGATTTAAAGTAACACTAGCAAATTTACAGATGACACAAAGCTGGGTGGCAGTGTGAGCTGCTAGAAGGTTGCAGGGTGACTTGAACAGGTTGAGTGAGTGGGCAGATGCGTGGCAGATGTAGTATAATGTTGATATATGTGAGGTTGTCCTCTTTGGCGGCAAGAACAAGGAGACAGATTATTATCTCAATGGTATCAGATTAGGAAAAAGGGATGTACTACGAGATCTGGGTGTACTTGTTCACCAGTCACAGAAAGTAAACATGCAGGTACGGCAGGCAGTGCAGAATGCTAATGGCATGTTGGCCTTCATAACGAGAGGATTTGAGTATCGGAGTAAAGAGGTCCTTCTGCAGTTGTGCAGGGCCCTGTTGAGACCACATCTGGAGTATTGTGTGCAGTTTTGGTCTCCTAATTTGAGGAAGGACATCCTTGCTATGGAGGCAGTGCAGCGTAGGTTCACGAGATTAATCCCTGGATGGCGGGACTGTCATATGAGGAAGGGTTGGAAAGATAGCTTGAATTCACTGGAATTTAGAAGGATGAGGGGATATCTTATAGAAACATATAAAATTATAAAAGAGCTGGACAAGCTTGATGCAGGAAAAAATGTTCCCAATGTTGGGGGAGTCCAGAACCAGGAGCCACAGTCTACGAATAAAGGGGAGGCCATTTAAAACAGAGATGAGAAAAAACGTTTTCATCCAGAGAGTTGTGAATTTGTGGAATTCTCTGCCATAGAAGGCAGTAGAGGCCAAATTCACTGGATGAATTTCAAAAAGAGTTAGATGAAGCTCCAGGGGTTAGCAGAATCAAGGGATATTTGTAGTAGGCAAGCATGGGTTACTGATTGTGGATGATCAGCTTGATCACAATGAATCATATTGAATGGCAGTGCTGGCTCGAAGGGCGGAATGGCCTACTCCTGCACCTAGTTTCTATGTTTCTATTCCTGAGTCTGGTGATACGCGATTTCAAGCTTCTGTATCTTCTGCCTAACGGGAAAGGGGAGAATAGGGATTGACTGGAGTATGAGTGGGTCTTGATTATGGGGGCTGCTCCCCCAAGGCTGTGGGGTGTAGATGGAGTCGATGGGGGAGGGTGTGTGGGTGGGAGGGTGTGTGCTGAACTAGGCTGCATCCATAAAAAACTTGCTTGTGGTTTTGGGCAGAGCAGTTGCTGAACCAACCTGTAATGCACTTTGATAGGATACTTTCTCTGGTGCATCTGTAAAAAAAAAAGTAAGAATCATTGGAGACATGCTGAAGTCTGCAATTGGCGTAAAGCAGAAAAATGTAGGTACGGTGTTGTTGATGAAGATAAGGAAGATATAATCAGCCATGACTTAGATTTGTAAGTGGGATGAAGAGGGCTTTTCCCTTGATCTAGTTGTGCCAATGCAGACTGTGGAGACCCTGTGAAAATGCTACAGTTTCTAACTGTATCTTTCCTCTCTTCTTCCAGATGCACCTTGCTCTGACATGCTGGGAATGATGTCTGGGCTCATCCCTGACTCATTGATCACCTCCTCCTCCACGCGGGACTATCACTGGTCATCAGGCAGTGCCCGGCTCGTGGCCAGCCGCTCCGGATGGTACCCACGGCAACCCCACCCCTCATCTGGCACAGAGTGGATTCAGGTGGCCCTGCCCACCCCCAAGGCCGTCAGTGCCATCATCATCCAGGGGGCACGTGGGGCATCGTCCATGGGTGGTGGGATGGGCGGCGACAATAAGGCTTTTGTGCGGAAATTTAAATTAGCCTACAGCATGAACGGAGTCAATTGGACGTTCGTCAAGGAATCCGGAGGACAGAGGCATAAGGTACACTCTTCCATCTACTTCCCCTTCCTGTTTTCTGCAAGTGTGCGGATGTGTGTTTGTGTCTGGGTGCATGCATGTGAAAGTGTGTGTACGCCTTTTTGTGTCTGTGTGGGTGTGCGTGCGTGCCATGCCTGTGGGCCTGGTGTGTTTGCACATTTGTGCATGCATGTGTGTGTGTGGGCCTTTGTGTCTGAGTATGTTATGCATGTGTGCGTGTATGCATCAGTGCATGGGTGTTTGTGTATCTGAGTACATGCATGTGTGTGCAGGAGCATCTGTGGTTGCACGTATTTGCGTGCCTGCCCACCCATTAACTACACCCATTGACAATTTGTAGAGGGAATGATTGGATGCATGGCTGGAGGCCTGCTGTAAGTGACTACTGACACACTTAATGTGAAGTATGAAGCTATCCTGCGCTCACTGCATCTTACTGAAAACACTACCCGCTTTTATCTGGAAAATTTGCTGTGGATTCAGCATTTGTTCTATTTGCTGTACTTCAAGGAATCAAGTTACTGGTGTGAGTTAGATAGAGCTCTTAAAGATAGCGGAGTCAGGGGAAATTGCGAGAAGGTAGGAACAGGGTACTGATTGTGAATGATCAGCCATGATTATATTGAATGGCGGTGCTGGCTTGAAGGGCCGAAAGGCCGACCCCTGCACCTATTGTCTATTGAAATGACTTAGGCTTGCTCACCAAACAGATTGCACAGCAATTCTGTTTAAATAGACAGCATTTGTTGAAAAATAAACTACGGTGAATCCTCACCTCCCCGAAACGCACTAGCTTCTCTCGGTGGGTAATGCAGGGTCAGCTTATGAACCCATCTCTCACCTTTGCTGAATTAACTGGTTGCCAGTAAAGAGATTCTCTCTGGATCCTATACTTGATTAGGATGTCACAGGATGCTATACTCACTTCCACCATTCTTTCAATCGATGTTTTCCAGATTTAAAAAAAAAGCTCCTTGGCTTCGTCTGCCAATTATCTTAAATCTGTGTCATCTGGTTACCAACCCAGTTACAAGTGGAAGCAGATTCTCCTTAATTACTCTATCAAAGCACTTCATAATTAAATTAATTTCAAGTAATTTGAGCATTAAGTGAAGAGGCAACTTGGAATTTTAACCTGAGTGATTTTACCTCTTTATAATAATTAAAATAATATGCTGGATTTTAAAATCTTCAGGCAATCGATCTGGGGCAGAAACAGCTGTTTTGGGAATCGAGGCAGTGTGTTTTCACAATGTGCTGGTCTGCCTTGCTATGTTGGGACCTTGGAGGGAGAGCGGGTGGGGAAGGGGGAGCGGGTGGGGAAGGGGAAGGAGAAGGAGGAAGGGGGAGGGGCAAGGAACAAAGGGACATTCCCAAGCTGAACCTGGGCTAAGGGATCTCAGTTCTGTTCAGGAGCTGGAGAAACTGGAGATGTTCTCCTTACATTGGATGGATAGAGATTAAACAGAGACATCTTCTAAAGAAGAACATAGAACAGTAGAGCACGAGAAGTGGCCCGACAGTACATGTTGTCTGTGCTGAACATGCTGCCAAAATAAACTAGTCTCCTGGAAAGGGAGCAGAGAAGATTTACGAGGATGCCTGTAATCAAGACCCTGAGTTATCGGGAGTGGATGAGCAGACTGAGTCTCTTACCCAGAGTAGGGGAATCAAGAACCAATGGACGTGGGTTTAAGGTGCGGGGGGGAAAGATAGGAACCTGAGCAGTAACATTTTCACACAAAGGGTTGTGGGTGTATAGAACGAGCTGCTGGAGGAGGTAGTTGGGGCAAGTACTATCACATTTAGGAAACATTTAGACAGGTACATGGATAGGACAGGTTTAGAGGGTTATGGGACAAACGCAGGCAGGGTGGGGGGACTAGGGTAGATGGGACATGTTGGCCAGTGTGGGCATGTTAGGCCAAGGAGCCTGGTTTCATGCTGTAAGTCTCTATGACGCTATGACTCTATGACATCAATGCCTGTGGATTGATGCATATCCATCCATTCCCTGCATAACCATGTGTCCAAATAAAAGTCTATTAAATGGCACCACTGTATCTGCTTCCATCAGCACCTCTGATAGCATGTTCCAGACACCCACTATTCTCTGTGTAAAAAACACTTGCCCATACATCTCCTTTTAAACTTTCCCTCTCTGACCTTACACCTATAGAATGTGACATTTCTATCTTGTGAAAAAATTCTGACTGTCCACCTTATCCATGCCTCTCATAATTGTATATACTTCTATACAGTCTCCTCTCCGCATCCAACCTTGGAGAAAACAATCCAAGTTAGTCCAACCTTATATCTTATACTCTCTAATTTAGGAGTCAACCTGGCACCCACTTCAAAGTCTCCAAAGAATGATAAAGCAGCCCCAACACTAACTCCTATAATGGAATTAGTTATAGTGTTTGGGGAATATTAGCAGGGGAGAGGGCATGTTAGCGGGTTTAATTGTTTAAGAAGGAACTGCAGATGCTGGAAAATCAAAGGTAGACAAAAATGCTGGAAAAATTCAGCGGGAGCCTATTTCCTTCGCTCCATAGATGCTGCTTCACCCGCTGAGTTTCTTCAGCATTTTTGTCTACCAGTGGGATTAATTGGATAATTCTACCAAAGTGCTTTCAAGACCAGTAAGTCATAAAAGGCTTGTACATGGTGATTGTGGGACAACATCACCTAGAGAGGAGGAATTCAAGTATGCCCTTCTCAATTAAAAATAAAGGAATTTTGCACCAGAGAGAAATAAACCTACTGGTTGCCTTATTTTTGCTAATTAATCAATTATAACATTTATTTTCATACAACCTATCGCTTATTGATTTAACTTTCAACTTGTTGATGGCTAACATCCAGAGAAGATGATAATGTTTGCAAACTCTCCGCTGGCAGCAGTGAAAGGCAGGAAGGAGAGCCTTCCATTCCACTGACAAGCTTAATGTCCTGGAGATGCCACAAAGAGTCTTCCAAGCTATAAAACCCTCTGTGCTGCAATGAAGGTGCAGCTCCACCCAAAGCAACCCGATAGTGACCAGATCTTTTGCTTTTAGTGATGTTGTCTCTCCAGTGTTTAGTTGGAGGTGATCCTTGCTGCCTTGGAGACTTGATCGAAGCCAACACTCCAAGGCCGGACCAAGGGAGTGCCTCAGATGTTAAACTGAACCGCAACAGATCCTTCCTGGCACAAACCTGATATTACCGGCCACCACTGAATAAGTGATTAGCCCTGAAGTGAATAACCCTGAATAAGTGAAGTGCCCTGGCTAATATTAACCCTCACCCTCTCCCAACCAATTAATTATCTGGTCACATATTCCTTTACAAATTAGTTTAATTAGTTGTCCACTTTCTTCATTGCAGTCATGATTACTTAAAAAACATGTCTTCATTGTTTGTAAAATGCTTGGGATGTCCTGAGCAAATGAACGGTATTGTACAAAACAAATGTGTTTTTTTTTCAGCTCAAGGTTCCCTCTATTAACCTGTTTCTTTCAACAGGAGATTAGCTTGTTCAGTAGAGACTCATGGTGGGGCTTTGGTTACTTTCCCTTAATCCGCCTCTCTTCCTCCTCCTCAGATGTTTGAAGGGAACATAAATTATGACACTCCCGAGATTCGACGATTTGATCCTGTGCCTGCACGGTTTGTCCGAATGTATCCGGAGAGGTGGTCCCCTGCTGGAATTGGGATGCGTTTCGAGTTGCAGGGCTGTGATTTACTGGGTAGGTGCCTTGGGGAGATATACCCAGACATGTGGTGAACCCTGCTGCTTGAATGTGTGTGTGTGCGCACATATACGTGTTTCTAAACGTACATATGTTGTGCATGCATGCTTACATATATGTAATTACATTTGTGCATTTGTTGGCTGGTGCATAGGTGCATATTTTTATACTTTAGACGTTACTTTAGACTGAGACTAGATTTTATTTTAAACAACCTTATTTATACTTGTTTGAATGTGTGTGTATTTGTGTGTGTGCTTGTGCCGATGTGCGTAGACATATGTGTGTATATATATGCATGCTTGCGTGGTATGCATGTGTGTATGTATGTTTGCTTGTGGGTGCGCCTGTATGTGTTTTCTGCACAGGATTCAGCATTTAGTAGTTCAAACTGGTTGACAAAGTAGCAGTAACAAGTGGCCCCAGGTTAAGCCACAAATAAGAGTTTACAGTCTTGACATATTTCATCTGTGTGAAGAGACAAGAATCTTGATTGATAACATTCACATTTTTACACAATCTCACTGACAAGTTCTCTAGCTCATTGCAGTGTTCTGCACTCAGTAATTGCTCACACAACTCAGTTAGCATCAAGAGCAATGTAATGTGTTCACATAGGATCTCACTCTTCGTTGCACACAACATTGTAATCCTTCAACATAGTATGTGCACCTAAAAGTAATCCCACGAGTAGTACCCAGACACAAAGTCACTCATTGCCATGCACTCACTTAAATAATCGCACTCAAGCGTTGTAAACCCAATGACACATCTTCATTCACCATAATCTGCTACTCACGACCAAACTCTCACATTTGTCCTTAAAATGCACACAAGCTCACAGTCTCCAACAAAGTCCTACATATACACAGTATTACTCGTCGTATATCTTACTCAATGTAGATTGGATGAAGTTAAACAATCCCACTCACTCTAATTTTACCTACACACCATTTCTCTTGCCAGCAATAGAGAGAGAGAGAGGGAGAGAATTGGTTGTGGACAGTTGACAGATGGCTACCTCGATATGGACACAATAATTTGGACATTCCTACTCCAAGTAGTAAAAAATACTTCCAAAACGATCTTTAAAAACTAAGTTGCGGGAATATTTATACGATGAGCAAAATACATAATAAGCTTGGTGGAAAATTATTTTTCACTCATTGGGTGGCAATAATAGGTAACTCAGAGTTACCCTGAAGTTTCACAATGCAATAGGCTAATGAGAGGAAGTAATTGGTAGGGCGATGTGGAAGGAGCAAGAGGATAGACCAGAACAGATCCAGTATGGTCTCAGCAGGCCGAATGGCCTTCTCCGACATCGTAACAATATCATGATTGGGCATTTTGATTAATACAAAACTTTTCAAAGAAATAGGGTGTGTGGAATGAATCTAATCTTTTGAATAAATGGTGGAGGAGGATTCAACAATTGTACTTGGCTGCCTGTGCTAAACATGTAAAGCTGTGGTGGGTGTGGATTTTAAGTTGCTTTCCAAAATTTGGTGTCATGGATATTTGGAGATGAGAAAAATGTGCAGCCCTTATCATATTTGGAAAAGGCAACTTTCTTCCACTTATATTTCACTCTGAAGTTCAGCTAGCTGTATTATGAATTGGCAATTTATACTTTAAAAAAAACAGTGAAGTTTAAGCCTGGGGCTGCACTCCAGATGTTTGGGTGTGGAACAAAATCTCAAGCACTTGGCTCTTGGTTTCCAGTACAGGAAGTCATCAAGAGAAATAGTCTGTTCCTAATCAGGCACAGAGTTGGTTAGGCACTCCACGAACAAGCTTTCCAGCTACAAGATTGTCACCCCTGATTCACCAGTTACGGTTCCCTCTGTCCCTTCAGGCCGCTTCTTCCACTGCGCAGCCAGCATGCAGGCTGTTGAACCGTGACAGGTTGCAGCTGGGGCATCAGTGCGGGCAGTCTATTTATCCCTGTACGCTGTTATGAAAGCAACACCACATGCAACGGGCCACTGCCTTGTGGTTTCATTCAATTAGCCTTTGGCGATAACTCCCAGACATCTGCTTGTGATTATGTGAGACAATAGCACTGTGCCCCATTGTCAGACTTCAGTAGTAGCTTGTCAGATCTTGGAGTAATCCTCCACCCACACCCCCATCCTCTTCCCCCTTTCTTAGTTATTTTTATTCTCTTTCATCAGTTTACATTCAGTCGCCCACTCTTCTCTTTTATCCCCTGCTACCCACCTCCCCCCAACCCGTGCCCCCGTACTCCTTGCTTCCTATTCCCTCCCGCTCAGTAATTATGGTTCCATTAGTCGCGGGTAAAAAGGAAGCCAAGGTCATCTCCTTGAACTGGGCCCAACACAGCTGAGGATCCGAGGTGAAGCTGGGCAGATGCCCTGTGACCTAAAACACAAGGTGCTGGAGGGACTCAGTGGCCAGGCAGCATCTGTGGAGTGAAATAGGAAGACGATGTCTTAGGTTGGGACCTTTCTTTAGAAAGAAGCTTTTGTCAAGTTCTGAAGATTTCATTTGTCTCGACCCAAAATGTCATCTGTTCATTTACCTCCTCAGATGCTGCCTGATCTCCTGAGATCCTCCAGCAGTTTGTTTTTCACTCAGGTTTTCAGGATCTGCAGTCTCTCGTGTCTCCTGGGACAAACCTGAATTGCATTTTCCTTGTATTCTCTCCCCTCGATTCCAAACCCTCTGATCCTGTCAGTATTAATATTTCTCATATTTTCGGACAACAAAGGAGGCCACCAGCACATCAATTCCACCTGTCAGATGATTGGTCGAATAGAGGCTTCACGAAGGATCTTGGATGGGTGGGAAGATTTAGGAACTTTATTCCAGAAATTGGGATAGAGATGATTTAAGCAATGGCCACCAATAATGGCACAAAAGACAGATGTTGAGGAGGTCAGACTAGAGAAATGTTAAGGATTTAACACTCTGGGATTATAGAGATAGGAAGGAGGCTGAGACCAAGGAGGAAGTTCAACTTGAAGCTATGTATTTTAAAATATGGCCTGATTCTTTGGTGGATAGGATTTTCATTTTTAAACGTGGTGGGAATAAATCTTAATATAGCATTGTTAAATACACATTCATCATGATTTTATGAGTTTCCCACCGACATCTAATTGAACTAGTAGCATCCTTCCTCATTTTAACATTAGATGTCATTTTCATATTTTTGCATTAGGACTTGGAACACATTATCTAGTTGAACAGTTGAGGGTGTTCTGCATTATTGACATGGTATTCCAGATGAGGGAATCTGTCTGATCAGGTAGATCCCATGGGATTGTCCACAGATGAGTAGGGAGTTCGCCATGTGCTTTTGTTCCTAACCAACGCAACCAATATTGTTTAACTGAAACAAAACCTGAACAACACCAAAGTGTTGGAGAAAGTCAAAGTGATCTGCCTTAGCTGACAGTGAATGATGTTCCCAGTGCATGAAACCTCTGCTTTAAGATGTTCATTCACCCATTGCTCCCCATGCTCCATCCCTTGCTATGGATACATCAGCAGATCCCTAATTTCCTAATTTCCCAGGCTACCATTTCACCTCTCCCAGGCAAGCCTCGATGTCTTGGTGGCTAAACCTGACAGTGATTGCAATCACCCAACATCACCTTCTCCCCAACAGAAAATCTGACCTATACTTGGAATACGTCCCTGAAGGTCATCCCTGAACCCAACATGGACCATCCCCATGAAAACCTTAACCCACCTACAGCTCCATGGGAGGGAGGTCCTCCAGTCTTTTGTACACAAATGTTTGAGTCCTGCGCACAAAGTGTTGTTGCTGAGGTCGACTGATTGGTCACTATAAACTCATCGCTACTTTAGGTGGATGGCAGAATGGGAGAAGAGATCAAGGGTATGTGAGTGGGAGAAGGTTAACGGAAATACTCAGGAATTGTTTTTATGGGTTGCGTGGATTTCATAAGCAGAGTTCCCTCCTCCTTTGTCAAAAATATCAGTAAATAAGAAAATGAAAATGGTTCATCCAGAAGACCTCAGCTCTGAACCGTGAGTTCTCAGTTTGGCACTGAAGTGTCAGTTTGCATTTTCTCTTCCTTTAGACAAGCTGTACAGTCGTCTGTAATTTCGTTCTCATTGCTTTATTAGGACATGTAACCTCTGTTATAAAATTCAGACCAGATACTCTGGGAAATTGGCAGGAGCTAGCTTTTAGCAGTGATTTAATGCAAGGCTTCTGAGGCATTTTAAAAAGCTATTGTGATCATGAAATTATTTGGTGCAGACAATATTTGAATGTATGCCAAGTTGGACAATGAAATAAAGAGATTAATTCACATTTATAATGGAGTTGTTCTAATATGGAATGGTAAACATTATCCAGAAAACAAACTGGTCTTTAAATTCCTTCCACCCTTCACGTCTTGAAGTTCAGACACAGACCAGGCACATTAATTTTAAATATAAATTCAAATGTTTAACAGAGTTCATTGTGTTTTAAATTAGTCACAGATTTTGTTTTCTGTGAGTGTGTGTAATAACTATCTCCAAATAACACATGCATTTGCAGAAGGTCTTTTTTCATAACAACTTCATATTGGGCAGATTTGCAAGAGTTTTACTTTATTACAAAGTGGTGATCATTTGTCAATTTGTCGGGGGGTTATTATAACATAATTAAGTATAAGCTCCAAGCTGGGTTTATATAAAATGCGTTTGCAGAAAGGTTAATCAAAATGAGAAATCCTTACGCTGCGAGTTGGCAAACAATGATTGATTGAAGCACATATTCTTTCAATGATGCAACCTCCTTTGTTCACAGAGATCACTGTGTTCCTCCAATTCCTCCATTTAAGATGTATTTGAACAGACACGTGAACAAGCAGGGAACAAAGGGATACATACCACGTGCAGGCAGATGAGAATAATTAGATTAAACAAGATGGGACGAAGGGCCTTTACTGTGCTGTACTTCTCTTTATCCAACGTAACAATGTAACATGAGTGCAATTTGCAGCAGTCTTTTAACCTTCCAACCACGTGTCACTGTGATGTAGGAGGAAGCCAGAGAACCCGGAGCAAACCCAAGCGGTTTTCACAGGGAAAATGTGGAATGGTTTTGTGCATGGTTAAAAAGAAAGCAATGTTAAGTTGACAATTAGATCACCGAGCATTCTGTCTTTCCAGCAACTACCACGTCTGCTGCCACTGTTGTATCCACACAGTGGGCTGTGGAGAATGCCACGGAGGCTCCTTGTGTGGACGAGGCTGACCCTGCATGTATGGTCGGCTCCCATGTTCTCGGTGAGTTATATTGTAACTCAGTAATGTATTGTATCTCTTGTATAGCACGACTTATTGTATCTCAGTATCACAACAACAAAATACATTGATGCTTTTGTCTGCATTAGCTTCAACGATGTGGCAGGAAATAAAGATTGCAATGCAGTTGTCTCCTTCCAATTAATTAATATAATGCCAGCTACAGTCAAGTGGATCAGACAAATCCTCATGCAGCAATGAGCCAAGCATCCTGAGGAACACTGGACCTTAAGTCTAGTAAAATATTGGCCTGTGTACAAGAGAAAGACTGGGTCAATAATCAAGGCTGGTAATCCGGAGAAATGTTTGTTCATAAACAAGAGAAACAAGGCCAATCCTTCACAGTAGTGCTGGGCCAGTAACTCACAATCACATTGGGCAATAGCCCAGGGGGATAACAAAATAAGGAACTCTGGCCAGTATTCCAAACAAATCACGAAAAGTAGATCAAGGAAGCTAACAGCAGACAGATACTGGGCTGGAAAATTCACTGGTCCAAGAGTGCAACCAATCTAAATATCCATCAGGATAAAACAATGTTTACAGAAAATGAGCCAATAATTCTGTAAGTCAGAGAAACTACGGCTCAATGAGCTGAATCTATTCCCCATAAGTGTGTGAGTTGCGGACAGGTCCGAGCTTAAAATGAAAATATTCTGAACGGGAGCCATACCTGCCACTTCTGACCTTAGCAGGACGAGAATTGGAAAAAACGACACTGTCATGGAACTGGGTTGTCCACTTAAGTCGTAACCACAAACGTTTGGAATCTCAGCAGGGAGCGTAGATTGAGGGGGGTGTGAATGGCCAAGCTGGGCAAGGGAGTGGGTAAGACCACTGTTCATCTGACCACAAGCAAGGTCAGAAAATCAATATCCAGTCAACTTCAGAACCCTCCGTGTGAAATTCAGAACACCACCATTCCCACTGGAGCACCCCTCCTGCTAATCCTCCTTGTCTTCCCCTCCTTGCTGTCGTTATGTACACCAGAACATCGGTGTTCCTGACATTTCCCCGACTCTTCCTCAGCTCCGGGCCCTGTCCCGCCTCACCGACAAGCTCATTGTCTGTCAGGCGCCTGTCTGAATCCTGAGCGACTGCACCTAACATAAATCGGGTCTGTCAGTGACGGCGAACAACGCATGCAAGGAAGGCGAGGGAAACACATGACAGGGAGGGTCTGATGTCCTGCGGGTGTTCCCATGAGTGGCCCATCCCCATTCAGGGCTAGGCTTGGTGTGACCATCCAGGCACATCTCCGTCAGCCACTCAAAGGAAGGGAAAGGAAGGCCTCGTTGCCTCTTCCCTTTCTCCCCTGGGAGCTTTTATTTTCCTGCTTTACTAACTACGTCTCTCATTGTTGACTAGATAAAGCCCTCCCCAGCTCAAGATCTCTCAGGCTCTGCACTACTTTTCTCTCTACATTTTGCTTTCCTTGACCCTGTTTCCATGGTGACAACAGGAGGCATTGAACTTTGACATGGTTTCTCTCTCTCACATTCCGTGAGTATTACCTCTCAAACTCTATGTCACAACTTTGTCCCCACCTTCTTGCACCCCCCCCCCCCCCCCCTTTCTGGTCTTAGTCACTCTCTCACTCTCCTTTCCTTCACCACTCAGACTTCTTGTATTGACTTACACACAGCACATAAGCATGGGCCCTGTTTGCTTTGTGTTTGCAAGGTTTCCCATAATAATTGCTTGATCACTTTCTGCATATTTAAGGTCAAATCTTAAAAGGTAACTGTAAAAGGATTTGTAGTCTAGGGAAGTATTATATACGCAATACCTATTAAGAGAAAGAGAGGTTGGCTGCATAGATGCACTTCCTGAGAGACTAAGACCTTTGCTGAAGAGAGAGCTTTACCACTAAGAGCTCTTAATGATCATGTTCCCCTTTCAAGGTGTCACAATAAATAGTCTTCCTGGGGAGACTCTCCACTTAATGGTATTTTCCAAGCAGCAGTAATGTGAGACACAGAATTTGTTGTGGATGATAGTTTATTTCTCAATGACTGGTAAAACAAATGATTATTAGCAGGATGTTTGAGCTAGAAACAAGGAACTGCAAGTGCTAGTTCATACCCAAAAGCACACAAAGTGCTGGAGTAACTCAGCAGGTCAGGCAACATCTCTGGATAACATGTTCTCCAAAGATGCTGCTTAACCTGCTGAGTGACTCCAGCAGTTTGTGTCTAAAGTTTATCAACTTTGTGATCTGCTTGGGGTTTTCTGTTCCAGCTCGTTGGAGAGATGTTGGTTTATTACATTGGGGGGCTGCTTTGAAACATTTCCTTGAGGTAGATCCGGCATTCCCACTGAAAATGAAACTGTAAGGAAAATAGAGACACATGGAACTGCAGATGCTGGAATCTTGAGCAAAACCTTTTGGAGGAACTAATCTTTTGGAGGCAGCATCTTTGGTTGAATTGGACAGGAGACAATTTCAGGTTGGGAGGAGAAGAAGGGTCTTGACCCGAAATGTCGTCTGTCTATACCTCCAAATATGCAGCCTGATGCACTGATTTCCTCTAGCACTTTGTGTTTTGGTATCACGGGCAGAAACTGGGAGAGTTGCCTTTTCCAATGTTGGTCTGCTGCGCATCATTGGAAGAGGGAGCTTTAGTTATTCTACTGACCAGCAAAGTGCTTTAGTATTTGTATTGGTTTTTTTAAATTATCATGCATACTGAGATACAGTGAAAAGCTTTATTTTGCGAGCAGATCATTGTGGCAGATCATTCCATATATGTCCAATCAAACCATACATGAGCACGTCAGGTAGTTGCATAAAAGAAAATAAACAGACTGTAGAATTTCACGTATAGGAAGTAACTACAGAAGTTGGTTTAAATCGAAGGTAGACACAAAATGCTGGATTAACTTTAGTGGGACAGGCAGCATCTCTGGAGAGAAGGAATGGGTGACGTTTCGGATTCTTCAGACTGATGGAAGAAGGGTCTCAACCTGAAACGTCATCCGTTCCTTCACTCCTGAGATGCTGCCTGTCCCACTGAGTTACTTCAGCATTTTGTGTCTACCTGCAGAATTTCACAATTTAGCTGCAGAGAAAGTGAAGATAAATAAAGTGCAAGGGCCACAACGAGATACACTGGAATGTAGACAAAAATGCTGGAGAAACTCAGCAGGTGAAGCAGCATCTATGGAGCGATGGAAATAGGCGTCAAAACCCTTCTTCAGACAGAGATACATTGGAAGATTGGGAATATATCTTTAGCATACGAGTGTGTCGAGAGAGTAGGAAAAGTATTCTGGCTACATGGAATTGTAGAAATTATGGCACAGAAATGGTGTTGATGTTCCACGGAGTGTTGCCACATGTTATTTCTCTCACCCTGTTCCCATCTCCCTCACAAACATATCCAGCTTCCTTGCACCCATTCCACGCCCCTCCCTGTAGATCTGTGGTTGCCAATCAACCTTGTTCCTCTCAGTGGGTAAGAAGATGAGTTTAACACGGTTGAGAAGGAGCGGTGTGGTATTAGTACCTTACCGCCAACAATATTGCCTTCATCATTCCATGCCCCTGTTCAGGGCAAAGGTTGTACATCAGCTGTAGAGGTAGCAGGAGGGAATTAATACATCACCTGATGAGGGATTGGCTTATTATTTTGCAGAAATCAACCCCAGCATCGAGGGCTTCAACTGCAGTTTTGGGGACTCACGGGGCAATGAGCTCTGTGGCTGGTCACCTGACACTTCAGCCCTGACAAAATGGACTGTCCACTCTGGGAGTCCAACGACTGACCTGGGGCTCAACTCTCACCACCATGCAGGTAAGTCAAGAAAAAGGCGAGTGAGGGTATCTTCACTTAGAGCGCCGCCATCTCCCTCTCTTCAATAATTTCTAATGGTTATCAGGGTTTACATTTGCTGTTGATGTTGGGCAGCAGCCTGATTTGTGCCTTACCCTCTCACCTTACACTTCTTGACTCTGCCATGAATGCATTGAAGATGCAGCAGAGCTCAGACAACCTGCTCTTGTCCAACCTTCCATCATCCAATGTCAGAATGTCCTGAAAGAGACCGGTCACAAAGTCTACCTTGATTTTCTCCTTCCCAAGCCTGATTTTAGGCCATAAGCTGTACCTAAATACTTTTATGCTCATCTCCCTTCATCACTCAGCAACCTTTGACAATCGTCTGGGATCTTTACACAACTTCATTTCTAGATCCTTGCATATCCCTAGTCTTTATCCTTCATTATTGGCCAAAGACTGAAGCATTGGTATCCTTTCTCTCAACCATTGCAATTCCATACCCCTCTTTTTTCCTTTAACACCACTTAAAAACAACCTAATTTGTCCAAATATCTTGTGAACTCGTTGCAAGATATTTGTTGTCACATGGAATCTTTCATATACATATCCCCTTTTTTTCAGATAAATGGAATTACCTGCACTTAGAAACCTATAAGATGCTGGAAGGGCAGCGAGCCAGGCTCCTTAGTCCCATGGTGCCGCCCCTGAACAGACACCGTTGCATGGTATTTGGGTATCAGATGCACGGTGACAATGTAGGTACTCTACGGGTACTGCTAAGGAAGAAAACAGATGATGTGATGCTCTGGTCATTGAGAGGAGATCAGGGTGACAAGTGGAAAGAGGGAAGGATCATCCTACCAGGATATAACAGTGACTATCAGGTAACCTGCCACTTACATTGTAGTCACAGTGCATTACCAGGAGTTCTCAGTGTAATTAAATTCCATTAATGTATGTCCCTTCTCCTCCTAGGTCATCATTGAAGGCATTGTAGGAAAAAATGCGAGTAGGGAGATGGCCATTGATGACATTGCCATCGCATCTCATGTCTCACTTGACCAATGCATTCGTAAGTACCTGAGTCTCTGCAAATTAGCTCCTGTCACCTATGGGCTGGAAGGGAAAGAGTGAGAAAGGGAAAAATATGACGCGGTTAGTAGGTTCTGTAAGCTGATGTATCATGGACAGCAGAGTGATTCAGTAGATAGGTTTATTGCCGCACATTCCAGTTTTGATCCAGACCTCTGGTGCTGATTGTGTGGAGTCTGCAAATTCTACCTTTCACCATAGATGTCCTGGTTGCCTCCCGCATCTCATAGATGGGCTGGTTTGTAGATTAATTCACCACTGTAAACTACCCGTAGTTTAGGAGGTTGCAGTTGATGAGTATGCGAGAGAGAAAAAGTTACAGGAGCATATAAGGATAGGCGGAATGGATGGATGGATGGGAACACATAAACTCAATGGGCTGAATGGCCACCTTCGGTATTGAATATGCAAAAAACAAAATTTTCATTAGTTTATTATTGATGAATGAACTAAACATACTTTGTTACACCCCCTGACCTGGGCTCATCTGTACATCCCTTCTTAGGTTCTTTTCCTTAAGTCTCTGAACTCCAACAATATAAGTAATATCATTGTTACGATATGATGGGTCGCGTTGGGTAACTTGGCTGGATACAATCTGCAGTCACAATACTCTGTACTCACACAGGATAAGAGTGTTCTGCATTAGGAGAATAAGCCAGAGAAATGCTATCTGTTAGGGCACGAAATGGGAATTAAGATATTTTTAAAAGGGCATGGGAATTGTCTTGTGAATGACAGAGCTGGAAGTTCACGTAGAAAGATGGCAAACACCTTTAGTTTTAATGAGCGTCTTAACATCTGAAACATGGCAACCTGCCTGTATGTGTCACGATTACACGGTTAGCCGAGAAGTTAAGACCAGAGAGTCCGTTCTTTCATGATGTTGGTTGAAAGATTCACATTAGTGTGATGTACTGCATAGATCTTTTATGCTTGTCTGACTGCAGATGGGGCTTTGCTTTAATGTCTCAATGACAGCACTCCCACAGTACCTCATTTTGAGAGTCAGCCAATATATTGTATTTGGTTATTCCCACTGTTGTAATAATGTCGAAGACAGCACTATAGAGGTCATAGATAGATACAGTGTGGAAACAGGCCCTTCAGCCATTGGGTCCATATCAACCATGCACATAAACCATGCAGTTACACTAATCCGATACTAATCCCATTTTATTCTCCACAAATTCTCATCAATTGGTTTCTGGGAGGAGACTGGTGGACCCTGAGATGAGCCCTGAGAGACTGGAGGAACCCACCGGGTCGAACAGCATTTGTGAGGGGAAAGAAACCCTGCATCAGAACTAAGAATGGAGAGGGGAGACAGCTGGTGCAGAGGATAGGGGGAGTGGTGGGACAAGAGGTGGAGGTGATTGGTAGATGAAGCACTAAGGATGATGGGCCAACAGAGCCAAGAAGGGGAGGGGGAGGATGTGGGCCGGGAGATATATGCAGGTGGATGATAGATGGAGGAAAATTAAAGAATAAAAAAATAGGCTGATGAAGCCAGGTAGGTAGAGGGAAGTCACCATGGAGACAGCTGCTGGAGGGTGATAGAGGTGAGAGGAGAAAACCCACGTTGTCACAAGTTGAACCTGCAAGTTCCACACAGGCAGCACCCAGGGTCAGGATTGAATACGAGTCTCTGTCAATCTATCCAGGTCTCTACCAGTTGCCCCATTATGCCACTCCTGGACATAAACATGTCTCCTACCTGTGTTAATTTGTCCTCATAGTTCTGTAGCAAAGAATCGCCGGGTACCCAGAGGGTTAACTGTTGTTATACTTTATTCACAGAGCCCATCAGTGCCTTTCCTGGGATCCCCACTAGTGAGACACCAACAGGTGAGTGTGTTATATTCTTACTGAGGTTGCTAGATACTTGTAACCCTCAGACAATGGCCAGTTGGAGATATTTAACCACACGGAAATGCATGAGCAAATGTAAGGGCTGTTTCTCCATGTCCAAAAGCTTTTCCTTGGCCTGTTTAGGCTTGACATAAAGTTGCAAAAGTGGAAAGTAATCTGGAACGGACAAAAAAGGAATGCTCTCAAATTACTCTGTGGGCCGAGCACTTGATGAATTTGTCTGAAATTTTCCTCCTCGCTCCATCTCTACATGAGCAGTTAATCTATTTATTTTTAAAAAAAAGATTAGCTCCCTGTGAAAAGTAGCAGAGGGAGGAGATTCAGCAAGGTACACCAAGTGTTTGTACGCTCACTGTGTGCAGCATAGCGTTGTTTCTGTACTTTAGGCTCTGATTGATTGGCCTACCACGGTAAATTTAATCTCAGAGTGTTTTCTGATTGCTTTATTGTTTGCGGCCGTGCTTGAGGATGTGCTTTTATAATGTCATCGATCACGTTGCACAGAAACAACAGAAGTGAAGCCATTGTGCATCATGGGGTATTGCTTGGCCTCACTGCCTGCTGTGGTTACGGTGGATTCTGGGAGATTCCCAGGCCCACTACCGCCATCACCCTGGAACTCTGCCCAGCTGAAGGGCAGCCATTTTGAGCGATCAGATGAGCTGGGTAGCACTTCGCGACCCATGCAAGCACGACCTGCTGCATTTAGAGTCAGGTGGCCACCAAAGAGTGGAAACTTAATTCCAAATCTCCATCCTTCCCCTTCCACCTTGGCAAGGACGCCATGATTGGTGACGGCATACTCCCATGATGCACCAGGCCGCTGAGCATGCTCTTGTCAGTCAATGAGATTAGTCCCAGTGCTATTTTGTGTCTCTCCACCAGGGGGGAGCCCTGCGGGGAGTGAACCCACGGTGGAGTCCGTGTCAGCACAACCCATGCCCAATTTCTGGTATTACATTATGGCAGGAGGAGGTGCTCTGATAGTGCTGCTCTGTTTCTCTCTGAGCATGGTGCTGTACCGCCAACGCTACGGATTTGCAGCCAAGAAGAGCCTTCACTCGGTAAACGTCCATTTCCCCAACGGCTGTGTTACGGGTATGGAGCCTAGGCTCACTATAAAAGTGGGAAAGGAAGATTACAGTTCAAACTGAGAGAACACACTGCTAGGAGTACCCATTAAAATTAAACAAAAAACAAACTGAGAAAGGTTAATCATATTGCCAGCTCTACTTGCACTCTCCACTGCAATCGCCATGGGAACACCGCTACTTTTTCCTCTCTCTACTCAACATCGCGCTTGTGGATTATAAATAGAAAAGAAAGAAAGTGACGATCTCAAATATCGTGTACATTTTCCCTTTCTTCTGAGAGAACTGGTTATGCAAGATCTCCACAAGTAGCATGCAAGGCAGACTGGAAGGACAACCCTTCTGTGTTTCTCTGGGAAGGAATGGCTTTGTGAAGACTTCTGTAATCTTGGGTGGAAAAGAACCAGCCATCATAATCTATGAAAAAGTATTTTTTAAGAAAGCAAGGAAGTGCATCACAGTTCCCACTGAGGTCATTTTTTTGTAGGGACAGGCTGAAATTCTATTTAATGACAATGGGGCAAAGTGGTCGCTTTAATGCGGGGTAATTCTAGGCAATACATGCTGGGTTCCATGATTGTCGATATTCATTATCTCTGTCTTAATTTTTCACAAGCCTTTATAAACTACCTCTTCTAACTTTCTAACATTAGGAATTGATAAAACTGTTTTATCTGTTGTGCTCTTTTGTTCCCTCCATCCCTTCATCAGACACCATCATAGCTGGGGAACTAGTCAGGCAAAAACTAGTTGGTTTTCATGAGATTGGTTTTACCTCCACTCCAAAGCAATTTCGCGATGCTTATTCAGGGAGTGAGGGATATGATGCAGATTGGGACATTGTACTAAAGGCCTGTTCATATCTGATCAAAGGCTTGTATCTAACACCCATAGATGACAAAAATATGTTGCGTGCAAACTTGCATACATCTTTGTGCATCCAATTGTTTTCTAACCACTCCTGGTTCTGATTATTCTCTCTCCCATTGTGGGAATAATGTATTTTGACTTGTTCATCTCCCATTAATACCCGGACAATTCAGCCTCTGAAAATCTTCATGTTTAAAGGAACTGAAAAGTTTGTCTTGATCTGTGCTGCTTATTGTTGAATTCAGACTGGACAAATGTGTTCATTGTCCAACCTTCTGCTGCACAATTGCAACTTTAGCTCTTCAAACAATTGAGGTAACCTGCCTTACAATTTGGTAATGGAACACTGAGTTAATAGTCATATAGCATGGAGATAGGCCCTTCGAGATGCCCATCTTTCCTGTATTTGGTCCATATCCCTTTAAACATTTCCTATCCATGTACCTGTCCAAATGTCTTTAAACGCTATAAGTGTACCTGCCCCTAACACCTCCTTTGGCATCTTGTTCCATATATCCATCACCTTCTGTGTGAAAAATGTGCTCCTCAGATCTCCTTTAAATATATCCCTTTGCAGCTTAAACCTTTGTCCTCTAGTTTTAGCCTCTTGATGCTCCAGAACGAACAATCCCAGCCTATCCGTTGAAGATATTGTCAAATTTGTCTAAAGACTGATGGCTGCTGGTAGATATAGCATAAGACAAAAATGTTCTTACCTCGGCTGTCTGTGTCTGTGTGGAGTTTGCATGTTCTCCCTGTTTCTGCGTGGATTTCCCCTGTACTTGGGCTCCCTCCCACTTCCCAAAGGTTAATTGGCTGCTGTGAATTTCCCCTAGTGTAGGAGGCTGGTGGGAGAATCAGTGGGTAGTTGGTTTGCATGAGAGAGACTTGGTCAGGGAAATAAGTAAGGGAATGGGACTGATGGGGGCACACAGGCCCGATGGGCTGAATGGTACCTTTGCTGGAGGAAATAGAAAACCTCAAGCTCGTGGCTGGCAGGGGTTGGAAAATTCCAGTCTCCAGCCAGAAGGTATGATTAACATGATGACCTGACTTGGGTTTTGCTTGGAGGGGATAGTAATTCACATTTAATTGCTGCGAATGTTTAAAAGAATCCTTTAGATGTTTGAAAGATCACTCTTGTGCTTGATTGTTTTGAAAGACACGTCTTTGAAAGACGTAGTCAGGCTGAATTGTGCAATGTTGAGAAGGCAAAGGAACACACCTGCCTGAAGTACCCCTGCCTTCCAGGACAAACTCAGAACAGGAAGGAAGACAGCTTGTAGAAACAAGGAATTGCAGATGCTGGTTTACAATAAAAAAGGCGCAAAGTGCTGGAATAACTCAGTGGGTCAGGCAGCAACCCGCCAGAACATGGATGAGTGACGTTTCGGGTCGGGACCCTTCTTCAGACTTGACTTGAATGCAGCTTCCTATGTTGGCTTTTGTAGGAGCTGCTGAAGTCCACCTGTAATATGATATCATGGTTTCATCGGATTAAAAAACCCAGTTCCAAATATAGGTCAGTACAAACAGTTGTAGGCCTCAAGCATCATAAAATTAGAGTCATCAAATTCTATAGCACGGACACGGAAATATCTTTCCTTCACAGCTCCACCTGCGTCATATCCCTTGCCTCAGGTTGTAAATTTATGTCTGCTGGTCCGCAAACCATTTTCTAATGGGAGCAGCTTCCCTCTCTCCATTTAAATCAGTTTAACTTTGTCTAAATCTCCATCCAACCTTCATTGCTCCGTTAACATCATCATCATTGTTGAAAACATGGTGTCTTACAATGCTATGTATGACAGTGATCACAATTTCTACTGAAGTGTGGATGGCTAGCTGTTGGCTCACTAGGAACTCATCCTCCCTTTGACAGGCCTTGTTTTTGGTCCTGCTCGGGGTCCACAGCTCCCTCCTCACCTGGCAAACCAGGTGGGGGAGACGGTTTAGTCGCCGTATATCCGACCATGGAGCAGGTAGCACGAGATTACATGGTACCTGTGGTGGGGGGGGGGGGGGGGGGGGGGGGGGGGGGGGGTCTCTCCCCAACCTGACCTCGTCCAACAACGGGAAATACAATAATGCAAGAGAACAGGAGCAGGACTAAGAAACCAGGTCCCTCAAGCCTTCCCTACCATTCAATGTAATCATAACTAACCTATGCTGGCCTCAACTCTTCCTCTGTGCTGGTCCCCCATAACCTCGATCTTTCAAATAAATGTCTCTCTCCACCTTGCCTCCACCACTCTCAGGGGCACAGAATTCTGGAGAGAATTCTAAGAGAAGAAATGCCTATACTTATCAGTTTTAAATGACCAGTCTCTTATTTTGTAACCATATCTCTTTGTTGATGATTCATATACTAGTGGAAACATTTCAATGTCTATCCAATTCATCGCCCTTGAGAACTTAAATGTGTGAATACGGTAAATCTTCATTGTTTTTTTAAAATCCAAAGTATATAGACCCAAACAGTCTAGCCTCTCTTGTCAGGACAACCCTCACATCTCAGGAATTAACCAAACTTGCTGAATCTCCCTTGGATTGCCTCCAACACCACTATGTCCTTATTTAGGATTGAGGACTAAAATTGCGCGCAGTAGTCCAAGTGTGACTTTGCCATCTCCCTATTTAACCACAACAAAATATCCCTAATCTTAAACTCCAATCGTTCAAAGTAAAGGCTGAAATGCAGTCTGCCTTTTCTGCTGCTGGTTGGACCTTGTGATTCATGCATTAGAAGATGCAGTAGCGAGCAATACGGTGGCGCAGTGGTAGAGTTGTTGCCTTACAACACCAGAGACCTTACTACGGATACTGACTGTACTGAGTTTGTACATTCTTCCCATGACCGCGTGGGTTTTCCCCGGGTCCTCCAGTTTCCTCCCATATTCCAAAGACGTCCAAGTTTGTAGATTTATTGGCTTTGGTAAAAGTTGTAAATCACCCCTAGAGTGTGGGATAGTGCTAGTGTATGGGGGTCGTTGGTCGGCGTGGACTTGGGGTGCCAAAGGGCCTGTTTCCACGCTGTATCTCTTAAATTTAAAGTTTAAACTTAAACATTTAAATGCCTCCGTTCTTCACTCATCTGCAGTCTCCCTCCATTTGATTCCTTCTTACTTTTTGATTCCTCTTACTCATGTGCATCCCCTCACACTTCGACAAATTAAACTCCATCGGGTATATTTTCACCCAGACACTCGGGAGAACAACACAGGCTTCCAAAGAAACAAGAAAGCCCATTCCCTCTTCGGCCAAGTTTGTCCTACCATTGGATTTCTTTGCCAAAGTTGAGTCATGGGGTATCCATCGACCCTACAAAAAAAATTCCAGCAGCTTTTTGTGCATCAGTGTGATGCAGAAAGCAATAAAAGCCTTGTTCATGAAGTTATACACATTGTAAACAGGTCCTTTGGTCCATTATGTCCACACTGACAATCATCCACCCACTTGCACTGATCTCATTTTATTCTACACAAATTCCCTCATCCACATACTAGGCCCAGTTTAGAGCAAGCAGTTAGCCTACCATCCAGCACATCTTTGGGCCGAAAGGGGGAACTGGAACCCCCAGATGAAACCCAGCCAAGTGAGGGGTGAACATCCAAACTACACATGGATCGTACCTGAGATCAGGATTGATCCCAGGCCTCTGAGCCTGGGAGTCAGCAGCTCCACCAGCTGTGCCACATAGCCACAGCGCCACTCCAATTTGACCTCCAATCTAACACCAGCAACAAACCAGATTATAATTACCATGTCTCTCTCAGTGTTACTCATTCCCTGCAAAAGTTCTTGTCTGAATTCCTGTCAAAAACAGCATCTTCCTCAGGGGCAGTTAGTGATGAACATTAACTGCTGGCTCCATGTGTTCATAAACATACACGTACACTGTGCCTTTGACAGGGAAAAATGTTATGAGTTACGCAGGAGTATTATCAAAGAAACCTTGACGACCAGATGCTTTGACAGTTTGATGAGAACTTGGTCAAAGAGGTGGGGAAGAAAATTCCCCCAATATTCCCACAGCTGCCATGCAAAGGGAACTAAGCATTTGCAAGAGTCTGGAGTTTGACAGGCTGAGGAAAGCTATTTATTTAACTCCTTCACATCAGAAAAATATGACAGGTCAGGCCAGCAGTCAGATCTGTCACCTGTGAGAGATTGTTTGAATGCAGCCCAGGTGGGCTGGGGAACTCCCTGCAGTCTCCTCACACTGTTTGGAAAGGTGAATGAGTTATTCCCCTTAGGCCAATCCATTTTCTGCAGGGTGCACTGCATACAGCACTACAAGCAGCCACTTGGGTAGGACGGGGTTCCATTCCTGAAAACCATTCATAATCCAAACACTTGGTATGTTGGAAATGTAATAAACCTGTTTGTGAGAGAGGAACACAGAAACAGCTTTAGACTTTAGAGATACAGTGTGTAAACATGCCATTCAGCTTACCGAGTCTGTGCCGACCTCCGATCACCCCATATATTACCACTATTCTACACACTAGGGACAATTTACAATTTACAAAAGCCAATTAATTTACAAACCTGTATGTCTTTGAAATGTGAGAGGAAACCAGAGAACCTGAAAATGTACCTGAAAAGGGAGAATGTACAAACTCTGCACAGACAGCACCTGTAGTCAGGATCGAACCCGGTTTCTGGCGCTGTAAGGTAGTAACTAGACCAGTAAGGTAGCAACTCTATCTACTTGGGGTGGCACCACTGTGGGATGGGAGAGCAAGCAGCACAGGAGACCCAGTGAGTGAGCGAACGAGTCTGCTCCGCCTCTCAGCTTTGCTCGGCTCAACCCAGGCCCGGATTGTTGCGGCTCGATGTGAGGGGAGAATGCGCATAAAAATGTCCCATTTCCCCCCGGTAGAAGATGCCCTCAGCCCCAGAGCAGCCAGCAAATCCATGCCCTGCCATCCCTCTGGTCTCCCAAATACCCGATCATATGTGTTAAAGAAGGAACTGCAGATGCTGGAAAATCGAGTGCACACAAAATGCTGGAGAAACTCAGTGGGTGCAGCAGCATCTATGGAGCGAGGGAGATAGGCAACGTTTTGGGCCGAAACCCTTCTTCAGATTGATGGGGGGTGGGGGGAAGAAAGGAAAAAGGAGGAGGAGGAGCCCGAGGGCTGAGGGAGAGGTAGGAAGGGGAGGAGACACGTTGTGTTGGAGGGAAGGGGGAATCATAGAGGGGGAGCAGTTAGAGAGGAGGTCGTAGAGTTGGAGGGAAGGGAAGTCTCCTCCCCTTCCTACCTCTCCCTCAGCCCTCGGGCTCCTCCTCCTCCTTTTTCCTTTCCTCCCCCCGCCTCCCCCCACCCCCCATCAGTCTGAAGAAGGGTTTCGGCCCGAAACGTTGCCTATCTCCTTCGCTCCATAGATGCTGCTGCACCCGCTGAGTTTCTCCAGCATTTCATGTACCCGATCATATGTACAAACTGTCTGTAAGTCTGGTGTCTGTAACCTGGGGATGATCTGTATGCTAGTCAACAAACTGATGTTCTTCCTCAAACCCCCCCACCAGGCACTAGTGCAGGAAATGCGACAGGTTTAAATGTGTAGCGGAGGGTGGGGTGGAAGTTTTTCTGCAGTTGTTCAGAGCTCTGGTAAAACATATTCTGGAGTCAAGTGTCTAGTTCTGGCTCTGGGTTACAATAAGGGTATATGGAATTTGGAGTGATTGCAGCAAAGATTCATTAGACTGGTGCCAGAACGGAAGGGTTAATCTCTAAGGACAGGTTTAGATTTTTTATTTATTTGCAACTATAGAGTTGTAATGTAATGCAGCATGAAAACAGGCTCCAACTTGTCCATCCCTCAGTCTCCTAAGCTCCAAGGAATAAAGTCCTAGCCTGTCCAACCTCTCCCTACCACTCAGGCTCACGACTCTTGGCAAAATTTTTGTATAACTTCTTCACACTCTTTCCAGCTTAATGATGTCATTCCTATAGCAGGGTAACACAGACTGGACATTATGCTCCCAAGTGCAGCCGTACCAATACCTCATATAACCACAACTCCAGTACGTAGTGCCCTAACTGATGAAGGTCAGCATGCCAAATCCCTTCTTCATCTCCCGTAATATCTGTGATGCTACTGTCATGGGGGTCTATATTTGTACTCCTAGGTTCCTCTGCACAATCATATATCTGTGTACAGACACACACGCAGGCATCACAGACACACACACAGATGCATGCACATGTAAGTAGATACGCATCCATTGACACACAAACCAACACATCATACCACAGACACATCACTGACACACAGACATAAATACACCTGTAGGCAGACAGAGCACACATGTATGCATACAGGCACAGCTAGTTCTTTTCTCCGCTTGCGAAGTGCACCCATTTTGTGCCTTGGCAATACAGTGCCCCAGCCTTTTGTCACCAGATGATGATGTCACTCTGACTGCCAGTTTTGACGAGAAGTAAATGTCAACGTGAAGATGGTCTTGGGAAAGGCTTGATTGAAACAGGATTTTGCCAGCGATTAACTAGAAGAGGAGTTTGCTCTGTGCTAATGGTAATCATATACTCCAGGGGAGAGGAAAAGCAAAGAATTTAAACGCTTGCAGCTCCGCATTTTGTCTGTAATTTGAGTCTGCAGCGAGCAGTGTGACATTGCCATCCATTGACAAAAGGCCGTTAATGATTCTGCCTGGCAATCAATCACTACTCACAGTAAGTGGATGATCCTTCACTCTCAAATGTGCTTTCTAAAGCGGTCTTAATCCAAATGTCACATTTATTCATATTCTCCATACTTTAACTCATCATGTGATTGCTACATAATCATCAGCATTAGATAAGGGAGATATTTCTGCAAATTCAACCTCACCCACCTGATAGCTGTTGCTGCACATCACTGAGTCAGGAAGTTGTGGGTTTGATCCTGGCCCTTGAGACTTCAGAGTACAATGTATTGATGTTTCCAGGTGTGGAAGGTGCTGAGGAAGTGCTGCGTTGTCAGTACAGTGACTTTATTCAATGAAGTGTTAACACTAAACTAGTGTCTGCTCTCATGGAGGGGTGTGGAACATCAGAAATGTTGGTTCTTCCCAATGTCCTGGCCAACATTCAGCCCTCAACAACATTACTGAACCAGGCTTTCATCACACCGAGGCTCATGACATCCTGCGATGCACAGTTCCTATATTTTGGCCATGGCTATATTATAAAACAATATAATATGACTGTAATATGGCTGTAAAGTGACTTGGGATGTTCTGAGGATGAGACAGGTACTATAGAAATATAAGATCTTTCATCTTCTAATACCCTGACCTATTTTACATTTTGGTGAGTGTATCTCCCTTGCAACTGATCCTGATGCATGTTTAATTCACTAAATTAGTGCTGCATGCAGCGATTCAGGCAACTCAGAAGTCACGGTGCACTTTGGGCATCCTTGCTTTAAGAGATAGATATTGTGGTTGATTCTCCTTTAAGAGATTTAAAATCGAACAGTCGTGACTGCTTGTAAGAGGGATTGCTGCTGTGTTTGCATGCATTGGCCCATGCATTTGCATGGTATATCAAGTCTCCTGGAACTTAAACATTGACTCAAATTAATGCACCCCAATGCCTGTTTTAGTTCACAAGGACAGTGTCCCATTTAATGCCATTGCCCCTGTTCTATGATGTCATTGTGATGATGTCATAGCCCAGATGACATAGTGCTCGTGTAATGCCAGAACACTCCATTGGGGACTGGAGGGCTCTCAGGTGCAGTAGGGAATTCAACATGATCTGTTCCAACAAACCCTAAAGAGATTTACATCACACCATATTTCCACTTTTGTCAGAATCCCAGGCCACGTTTGTACAATAGACAAGATTTTGTTAATTGCACCCCACTGATATTCTGGGACATGCGGTACATGCTCAGTGGAAAAAAATACACCCTTCCAAATGTTGATGGTGGTTGCTGAGAAAGCCAACAATCATTCACCAGTGGAGCAATCAATCCCCATCAATTAGTTTACAGTGCAAAGGTGATCCCAGCGTGGGTTGGGGGAGTGCTTTAACGGATCAACGTTCAAATCAATGGGAAAGCACTTGAATGTGCTGTAAACATCCAAATGCTTAAAAATTGAAAATTATTTGGTGCTTAAAGAATGAGTATGCCAGCTTTACAATGACAACTTACTTAAAATTTGGTACCTGGCTTTCCAAAAAGATTCTACTCTAAGATACACAATACCTGTAAATATCTCTGCTATTGCATTATTTTGGTAAAATGCAAACACAAGAGATTACAGATACGGGAATCTGGAGCAACAAACAACCTACTGGAGGTCAATATTTCAGGTCGAAACCATGCATGTGGACCGTGAGTGGAGAGAAGAGATAGCTGGTGTAAAGAGGTGAGATGGGAAGGGGGTAAGGCAAGGGCCAGAGGTGATTAATGGATAGGGGAGGGGTGATGGGTAGGTCAAGGCAGGTAGTGGTTGGAGAGAGGTGGAGTTGGGAGACAGAGGCAGATTGATAGATAGATGGAGGCAGACAGAGAAAAGGAGAAATGAGTCTTCCTACTTTTTTGGTCATCATCCATCATCCACCTGCTTTTGTCTCCCAACTACGTCCAACCCCCTCTTCTACAAGGCCCCATCTGCGTCACCCTTCACCACTCCTTAGTGCAGCAGTTCCCTCTGGCTCCTGTCTCACCACTCTCCATCTCCATTTTAGACTGGCTATTTTCCCTCTCAGTCCTCAAACGTTTTGTCCCTAAACGTTGACTATTCCTTTGCCCCCACGGATGCTGCTGGATGCACAGAGTTCCTCCAGCAGAATGCTTCTTGCAATTGCGACACTTAATGTTCATAGTAAATGCCTTTCTATTTTTCACTTTCCTATCTCATACGTACCCAGCGATTGTCAACTGTCCACCAAACTTGCCTTATGGAATCATCCTCCATGCTAAGAGCCAATCCTGGGGGTCCCTAGTCAGAATGTTGTCCAACCATCATTTCCTACATCTTTCTTTCTTGTGCAGAAGGATGAGGGCCTGGACTGAGTGGTTTACATGGAATCCTCTAGGCTGAAGTAAATTGGAAGTTTCAGCAACAAACAATCTTCTGGAGGAACTTAGCAGGTCAACCATCATCTGTGGGTGGGGGGGGGGGGAGAAGGAATTGTAGACAATTTGGTTTGAAACCCTACATCAAGTTACAGGTTCCCTTCTCATTTCTCTTTCCAGCAGTGAAACCATGTCCCATCTCTGGTAGTCAGACTTGACTGCTGCTGTGGTCAAGATAAAGCTTGAGATTTAGTTTGAGAGTTTCCCAATATTTCATACTGACATCAAAAGGCCATGGTGGCACAGATGGTAGAGCCGTTGCCTCGCAGCACCAGAGATCCTGATCTCAGACGCTGTCTGCATGCAGTTTGCATGTTCTGCCAGTGACTGTGTGGGTTTCCCATGTGGGTGCTCCCGTTTCCATCCACATCTCAAAGACATGAGGGTTGGTAGGTTATTTGGCCATTGTAACCTGCTCCAATGTGTAGGTATGTGATGAAATATGTGGGAGTTGATGGGAATGTTGGGATAAATAGGATCAACTGGTAGGAAATGGCACTGTGCATTAATTTAGTACCTTCTGTTATCTCAGGACGTCCCATATCTCAGATTAGTTTATTGACATGCACCAGATGCAATGAAATTCTTTGTTCTTCTGAAGTTCACAGCAAACATACTTTAATACAACAATAGATACAATGATGAGAACAAAGCAGCAGAGAGGTGCAACGTTGTAGTGCAAAATCGGACTGGTGCAAAAGAATATTAAACTATAGTAATGGAATAACAGAATGAGGTTAGAGTTAAGAATATGAGAAGGTCACAGCAGCTCCAGGAACAGGAGGTAATTGGTTCAGATAGACACCAAATGCTGGAGTAACTCAGCGGGTCAGGCAGCATCTCTGGAGACAAGAAATATGTGATGTTTTGCGTCAGAAACCTTCTGAATTCTCTGAAGTTCACGTGTTGGATAGCAGTAGGGAAGAAGCTGTTCTGCTTCTTCATGTTCACCATGTACAACCTATCCACACGCTGACGCTATAGCCAGCAGGTGGTTCATTATTTGGCATTGCTGGATTAGCTGATAAACGTACATAGGTTGATGAACCTGATCAGGCTACATTTCTTCACGTGGTCTTAACATATCTTGCCAAGAACAGAAGCAAGTATTTATTGGATACAGTGGACATTGCTGGAAATGCTAACATTTATTGACCATCTTTGATTCCGCCTGAACTGAGGAAGCAGTTAAGAGTACCCCACATCAGTGTGTCTGCAGTTCCACATAGGCCAGACCAGGGAAGGATAGATTTCCCTTCTCGCAGGTGAAATGCATGGGTTTTTATATCAATCCAGTAGATTCATGGTCAGAATTATGATTAGCTTTATTCTCAGATTGGTGTAATTATATTGTGTCCATGGTGGGATTTGAACCCATCTTTGACTCAGTAGTCCAGAACTCTGGTTGCTGGTCCAGCAACTTAACCGCAACACCGCCATCTGAAGGGCAGCACCACCGATCCTCCAACACTGACCATGTTGCAAATCCCAGAGTGGGCACCTTTTGGCTTTATATATAGTGTCCACAAATGGATTGGGAATGAGATGGCAAGTGCCTGTTACATACAGCTGAATTGGACCGCAGCTGGCATGGAACTAGATAGATAGAAGTGTGCAACATGATTTTTTTTTAAAACAGCAGGTTTTATGACGGAATAGCAGAGCAGAGTTAATTAAAGCTTTAGATTCAAATGTCAGACTGCAGCATTCGATCTGAAAGGGGCTTACATTAGGATGGAGAAAGAGCTGATTAAAACACCACAGGAGAGCTGACACTCTCATTAATTCTGCAGCCCCTAATTCCAACATAAGAGCTGTTCGATCATTTACAGTTGCCTGGAATTTACTCTTGACATTCCCTGCGGATGTTGTTTAACGCATATTTGCGAAATCCCACCTCCTTTTTTTAACTCGGCTTTAAATCCATTTAGTTAACTTCTGCTTGAAGGAAAATATGGAAGAATGTTGTAAGAATGTGCAAAGCACTTGTCAAAACAGTAATTTTTGGACTCTTAACCTTACACTCAATTCTCACCTCGCACTGTCACTTCCCTCGAGACTGGGGTGGAGGGAGGGGGTGGGAGTGGGGGGTGAGACCACCAAGAGCTGATCACAAAGACCAGTCTTGTTTTCCCTCGGGTCCAGAGATTAAGGGTAAATATAAGCTATTTACTATGGTGGGGGAAGTCAGAACAAGGGGCGCAACCTCAAAATTAGTGGCAAGGTAACATAAAGATCATGTGAGGAAACTCAGGTTACATAGCTGCGGTGAAAGGTTGGATCTCCCTTCCCACCACCTACTCCCCCCGCCCTCCCCAAGAAGCCATCTGGTAGAGTAGTGCAGCTGTTAAAGCCGTTGCCTCACAGCACCAGAGACCTGGGTTCAATCCTAGGCTCAGGTAAAAAATAAAAAATAAATTTAAAAAATCTTATTTCTGTTACCACGTGTGTTTTCTCCATTTCCGTCACATCTGAAAGGACGGTGAGTTGGTAGGACGATTAGCCATTGCACATTGCCTCTGGCGTGTAGGTGAGTGTGGTATCTGTGGGGTGGGTGGGACAGTTGATGAGAACATGTGGAGGATAAAACAGGATTAACGTAAATGGGTGACTGGTGGTCAGTGTGGACCCAGTGAGCCAAAGGGTTTAAAAGGTTTTATTTCTGTGCCTTATCTCTCCATGAAGCTGTTGAGTGTGAGTTAATTAATGCTTTCAAAAGCGAGTTTGGTAGATTTTTCCTGAAGTGAAGGAGATGTGTAGCCAGGTAAGCAGAGGTCAGTCATGTCTGATTGAATAGTGGAACAGGCTTGAAGGACTAAATGGCCTAACCCCATTCCAATGTGTTGTTTTGGATCATTCCTGGCATCAACTAATGAGCCTTTCTCTGTGAGAATATAATGCTGCATAACAGGAGTCCACCATAATCTTTTGATAGGAAATTGTTGTGAAAATATTTTTCATCTTAAAGGTTGTGTCCATTTGAAATTGATAATTGTCACTAGTAACATCCTCATAAGTAACAATGCGTGTTTTAATGACATTTAACGATCTAAAGCCTTCTATCCTGTTACTTAAGGTGGAAAGTGTATTTAATGTGACTCCTCTTCTGGGTCCCTGAGCTAATGCTGCCTGATGTGCGAAGAGTCCACAACTGAGACCTCTAGATAAAAACTTGTTACTGGTCCTGCCAATTACCCAAGTACTCTGGATTCCCTTAGGCTAGTTACCCCTGATTAACAATCGCGCTACACTCCCCATAGTTCACCGTTCTGACCCCTGATGATAGCCTTGCACATAATGGGGTGGGGTGGGAAAAATATGTGGGGTCTTGCCTCCTTGCCAATGCAGCTCCTTTGGGATGATTCCCGCCAATTACTGAGCAAGACAGAAGTTGTGTGGGTGCTCGAGTGTTTCCCACACAAACAAGGGATGACATAAAGGCCATAAGTAAAAGAAAAGCTTGCATTTATAATGTGGCTTCCACGATGTCTCAAAGGACTTTCTAGCTAATGAAATACTTTATCAGAAGTTATGTTACTGGAATCCAGCAGCCAGTTTGTTAACAGCAAACTCTTACCAGCAACAGTGAAATGAGTCTGAAAATCAGTCTGAAGAAGGGTTTCGGCCCGAAACGTTGCCTATCCCCTTCGCTCCATAGATGCTGCCGCACCCGCTGAGTTTCTCCGGCACTTTTGTCTACCGTCGATTTTCCAGCATCTGCAGTTCCTTCTTAAACAGTGAAATGATGATGTGTTGCTGCGAAAGTGTTGGTTGGGAGATGTGGACGGAGGCAACAGGGCAGAACTCTTCTGCTCTCTGTTGAAGTAGTGCCATGCAATCCTTGCAAAGCTGCATGTGGTAGAGCCTCGTCCCAAGGAGGTGAGGAGCTTGGAGTGGGAGCCTTACATAAACTGGGATGCACTGTGCCTCTTTTAATGTGATTCTTGGTCATTTGGGATTCCGACTTTGCTCCCAGACCTTCACAACCAGTGTGCGGTCAGCATGCCGAATCTTCCCCACCATCTCCCAATGCTGCATCCATCTTACCTTCCCCGCACCACCTCTTCCCAGCCACTCCCCCTCCCCCCCAACTTCCCTATGTCCTTGTTACTTTGGGCTCCTGCGATTGGGACTGTTCCGTGCTTTTGAATGTGAATGTTACAGTGAGATGGTGTTTTTAGTGCCTGTGCCTCATGATGTACTCACACTGCAGGCGGGGCTGCTCTGTCTGTTTCTTTGTGTTTTTGAATGTAAGTTGGCTGCCCTGGAGATGTACTGTGTGGAATGGAATAAAGATGCTATTTTTTTATACAAATGATGTGCCGTCTAATATCTCTTACGGGCCTGGGAAGCAAACTTTGTCCTGATCCTTCTGGACAGGACAGGTTGCTGAAAGTTGGGTCAAGGATATCAAACTCAGTTGCTTGGTCGGTTATTCCAACTCGTTTTTGTGCTCATGCCATCTTATTTCAGCCATCTATGGATTTCCATCGCCCGAAGTTGCCTTGTATTAAAGTCGTTGTTCACACCATCTATAATTCCATACATTAGTCCATCCCACAAATTCTCAGCTCAGGTGTAGCATATCCAATCTTTGGTTTGCTTTGTCACGCCCTTCCAGAAATATGTTTCCTCAACCCAATCGAGCCATCCGAGAAACAGGATCCACCTGCAGTGACATCGTGAATAGGAAGTCTTTGTGTCCTGCTAGCCAGGAGATCGCTGTTTTCTGCCAAATTCACTGCAGGCTCATCAATGTCCCTGATTCCCAGAACTGCTCACTAACAGTTGGCCTGACTGAGCCTGAGGGAACCTAATGTTTCAATCATTATGACTCAACTTGGCATAACAGCTCTACTATTCGGCATTCTCATTAAGTATCTGGACAAGATTATGTTTGTATTTGTGTTATTTAACCAGAAAATATATGGGTAGCCTTTTCTCTTGCTTGAACTGTTTCATCTGGTTTTCTACAAAAACAATCTTCTGGAGGAATTCACAAAGTGCTGGAGTAACAACGGGTCAAGCAGCATCTGTGAAGGGAATAGACAGATAAGGCCTTTCAGTCTGGAGCCTGAAGAAGGGTCCCAACCCAAAACATCACCTCTATACAGATGCTGCCTGACCCCTTGAGTCACCCCAACACTTAGTATTTTGTTCAATATTCCAGCATCGGCCTTTCCTTGTGTCTCCATTTTACTGTTGGAGGAATTCATTAGGTCTTGCAGCATCTGTAGGGGGAGCGGAATTATCTGCATTTCAGGTCGCAACCCTGCATCAGTGAATCAATCACCCTGCATCAGGATTCAACCACTCTGCTGAGAAGACACACTGAGTTCCTCCAGCAGATAGTTTGTTGATCCAAATTCCAGCATCTCTAGCAGACTGTGTCTCCACAATGCTCCTACCCTGGGAACAATTCCTACTTTTTCAATCACTGTAGGCCACTATAATTAATTTTTTCCATGTCCTCTGCTTGCAGAAGAATAAGCTTAATTCATCCAACTCCGCTCATGTGATGAAAGCCTTGCATCTCTAGCACCTCCTTTGATATTCTTCCCACACCCTTTCCAAGGCGTTAATATTCTTCTTAACCTGTCACACTCAGGGCTGGACTCAGTATGACAGATGAAGCTTAGCAAGAATATTTATTCCCAATTTCCTTCCACTTTTTCCTTCTGGAGCATCCTGTGTCCTTCACATTCATGCTCGTAATTTTGCATCAATGCACAGCCTGAAAATTTAATTTCCAATTTCTTTACCCAATGGAAAATGAGACCCTGAGGCTGATTTTATCTTCCGATGATATTACTGAGACTCCAGACTAGAAGTTCACATTGATTGAAACTGCAGCTAAGCAATCCACATAGCTTTTGGGAGGGGTGAATGGATTGAGCAAAATATTGAACATTAATCTGATTTAAGACACAGTGAAGTCATGTCACCTTGAGCTTGCGTATAAGTGTGTTTGATATGCAGTAAATTGATGATTACTTGGGTCCATCTTCTCGACCCCATGCCAGCACTCACCTCTTCTAACAGATGTCAACATATATATCAATATCCCAAATTTGTACTTGTGTGTTTTGCAGTTCATGGCAGTCATAAAGATGTAGAACACTGATCAGACAGAGACCTGTATCCATTCTAATCAACAAATAAAAACAGTTTATCTCTTTGACCAATGAAACCACTACATCTGAGGCCAAATGTTAATTGTTGTGGGGATTAAGAGTCTCCAGAAGATTGAGGCCAACTAATCAAATGGATTAAGAAATAATGCATGGAGAACATGGATTATTGGAAGAAAAAAGGCCCATTAGCAAAGCCTGAAGATGGATAGGTAAAGGTGCAGAAATATTGATGGAACAGTGAAAGATTCTGTCGATCTGAATCCACCATCACCCATGTTGTTCCCTCTCCTTGGAATTATTCTCAAGTACATTGGCTTGTGATCAATGTTCTGGCATTTCAACAGCACATCTACTACCAATCCACCACCTTTAAGGATATAATACGTTGGAAACATGCTACAAGGATTCCAGGGCTTAAGATTGGGAATTTTGAGGCAAGTCCTCACTACAGAGGGAGATGTGAAATCAAAGTGAATGGGTGGAATAAAAACTATAATCTGCTTAACGGGTGAGGGATTCAATGGAGATTATGAATTTGATCAAAGGATTGCATTAAAATCATGGTCTAACACAAAGAATGTAAGCAGCTTTTTTCATTTTATTTATGTGAACTATTTGTTAAGATGATGGTTGGTGAAACCGCTCAGATTCTAAAAATCCTCCGCCCTATTAAATTGTTCTGAATTGAGTGTCATTCTGGATATTACCTCAGATGGAGTTGTTTCCATGACCTAGCCTGACCCTTATGTAATATTCCACTCCCCCTCTTTGTGTTACAGCAAAAGAAATGATATCCGTGGATGAAGGGACCCGGTTTGAACCCAATGAGGAAGCTGACTTCAACATTTACAAGAAAGGTACACTCACCTTGAAACTCTCCACTTACAAGTGGTGGTCAATACAATCCACTTCTGCAGACAAGCAAACGATTTTAAAAGAGAAACTGTGATAGGTAGACCAGCTCAGTCACTTGGCTGGATCCATAACTGATGCAAAGATTGGGCAGAGTGAAGATGGCCCAGGAGATTCAGTCAAAGAGCGAGTTTCATGGATTTCTAGATGCAATGGGGAATCAATGGATATGGAGTTAGATGAAGAAAGTGCCACTGATCCTATTGAATTGTAGGCAAGGCTCAAGGGATTTAAAGGCAAATGGCATGTGGACCTTTGTTGTTGTAGGAATTAAACACTGGAGCAGTGATATCTTGCTGCAATCACGCAACGCCCTTGAGCATTCGTTCTCTTATCTGATGAAGGAAGTTCTTGCAATGCAGATACTGCAGGAAAGGCCCAACAGACTGATGCAGGTGATGACAGGGCTGATGTAGGGAGTGAGATTAGGACAATTGGGCTAACTAGCAGAATGAGTGGGATTCTCACTGAAACCTGTAAAATTCTGATGGGACTGGACCGACCAAATGTGGGATGGAGATGAAATCCAGAGGAAGGGGATCACAGCATGAGGATACGCAACTCGAATTAGAAACATCTTCACTACAGAATGCTGAAGTTGTGGAATTTCCTTGTACAGAGATATCTAATGACAAAATATCAAATGGACTCAAAAAGGCATTGGATATACAGTAATTCTAATGTCTAAAGAGATCAAGGGATGTGGAGAGAAACCAGGAAGAATTTGAATCGGTAATGATGGTATTGAATTGGAAGGATAAGATACAGTAACTAGCTCCTAATTTTTATGACTCTATTCATTCTATATTCATTTATTTATATAAAAATGTAACATTGTATTGTTTATATAAAAACATAACGGTTACTTTTGCTGCTTCATAGATATGGGGCTTGAAGGAGACGCGAGCACGATGTTGCCCTCCAATGGGATGTCGGTCACGCCAACGTCAGGACGAGACAAGAACTGGCTCTATTCCCTGGACCCAATCCTGGTCACAATCATCGTCATGAGCTCTGTGGGGGTTCTCCTGGGAGCGGTCTGTGCCGGGCTCTTGCTGTACTGCACCTGCTCCTACGCAGGCCTCTCCAGCCGGAGTTCAACCACCCTGGAGAACTACAACTTTGAACTGTACGACGGGATCAAGCATAAAGTGAAGATGAACCAGCAGAAGTGCTGCTCAGAGGCCTGATCCACCTCACAGCGGAAGGCCTTGTTGTTATTAGTAACTTGGAACCAACGAACACAAAGGTGCAGTGAGTGAAGAACTGCCTTTGAATCGTAACCATTTACATTCTGACGTGCCCAGAACAAGTCACATTTTCCCCTGTTGATTGCGGGGTCTATTTAATTAACACTTGGTCAGCACTAAAGAGCCTTAACTTGACTTTTTTCCCACGGATATGAGCCATCGTTACTGCCTTGACTGTGACCTTTGGGGTGACGTAAGAGTGGGCCAACTAGACATTGGTTGTTAACAGAGGTTAATTCTGTTCTGTGCTGCAAAGGGAAGCATAATTTCTTTCAAACCAGCCGCAACGTTGGCCTGTTGTGCCACGTAGCTTTTTCGTGCTTTGCTTTCCCCCTTCAACTTTCCGACCCAATGGCTGATGCCTGCAAAGCTTTGGTGGGGGTCCTAACTGGAATAGAATTCAAGTCGGCCATCACCTCAAGTTTACCATTGGGACCCGACAGGCAGGAATGTACACTATTGCCTGCAACTTCATGGTTCGTTGGTGTCAAGCAACCTCAACCATTTAAGCAGCTTAAAGAAATTGTGGACTATATGCAGAGTGCCTTTAGACAAGTGTGATCTATTAGCTTTGGCAAAATAGTTTTGACATTCTTCCTGTCCGGGACAGAAGAGTGTTTTACTGGGCGCTGCCTTGATGTTTATGCAGTGCCTGGTCAGAAGATTTTATCTATTATTATTTAATATACAGTGCATTGACATTCCAGACGGTGTTTCTGTCTGCTTTGAGAGGGGAGGAGGGCCGTGAAAGGGGAAGGGGGTGGGGGTTATTACTTTTTGGGAACAGGTCATATGGTGGAAAGGAAAACGCACTACAGAAGCTTTAATCTGAGGCAAGATTGGAGGGCTTAGATGGATGGCTCTGGGCAGAGTTGAATGCTACACTTCACCAGGCCTTCTTCACAAAATGGGCCCAGCCACCCTCATTCATCACAAGGCAAAGGCCTCAAACCCAGAAAAGTGGAAGCGGCCTTTTACAGGAAGGGACTGCTGGCTTCTGTAAGATTGGTCTTGCAAGGTAATAGTGTTACAAGGTTGGTTCAAATGAGGTTGTGCAGGGTTTACAGGTATATATTTGGTTGATTAGGCATCAGTGTCAAACGATTCACCAACCCACCGTCGAATGGTATATTTGTGCATTCCTTTGTACAATGCTGACCGTTCACTGACTCACGATTTCATTAGAAATCTGCAACTCCTCTCTAACCTCCACTTCTTGAAGAGACTCTGATGTCACAGACACCAGCATCTCCTTAGGTGTTTTGGCCCAGGCACCACCTTCATCTGTAACAACCGTTAGAAAACCAGTCAATGAATTTGGAAGGCAAGCCTGACACTGATGTACACATTCTGGAATTAGGAGTATCATTAATACTGATAGATGTATTGCCTGCCCCAACTTTCCACTGAAAAAAATGGTGGTGAGTCATCTTCACTTTTGGGTTACAACTCTGGTGGATGCCCTCACTAGGCTGCCCGGCTGGACGGTCCAGGGTACTCACCCAGGATATTGTCCCAGGCACGTGGAGTTCCAAGTCAAGCTGATGCTGGTATCAGAGAAGAAGCTGGCACAGCTGCCTTAGTCGTTGTAGCAGGTTGTAGGGAGATGTTTCCAGCACATCTCTCATGACCATCAGACATAATATCTGGTCAAATAGAGAGTCTGCCAGTAAATACCCCAGGGCCAATGAATAAGCCCAGCCCATGGGGAAGTGTGTGTGGAAAGCCAAACCCTTGTTTTCTTTTGTCCTATCAGAGGGAAGGAGTTTGGAACACAGGTCCCCAGACACATGCGGCTAATATACCATCTCCCCCCACCCTAGTCAAAGATTTGTTGCCACAGTAAGGCATGTAAAGATTCAGTTTGTGCATAACACTTTCCCTGGACTATACTGTGTGTTATATCATGTACGTCTTACACATCCTTATTTATGAGACTGTGTACAGTGTTATACTGTATCTCTTACATATCCATAGTGCACAGTTTATACCTGAAATGGCTATTTCACATCTACTGTCCATTACCCATGAACACAGCCATCACACCACATCTGACGGTGCAGACAATATGGTGCTAATTCTCACTCATGGTCTCCTGGCCCTGATTCACTGAACCTCACCAAACCTTGTGGCCTGCTCTGTGTAAACTCATCAGAGGCAAAAGGCTGTGTAAAATGCGGTAGTGGATTGGCATCTCGCTGCTAACAAGCGGGAAATGCTGAGTATGTGCTCAATCCTCCGACAGCTAAAAGCTGAAACACTGTTCAAATGTCTTTACGGAAATTTTTAGATGTACAGGATGGATTAAGGGATAGGGATGTGTTGATTGGATGAGATGAAGCAAAGTGGGTGCTCGATAGAAACATTAAACAATGTCACAGATCTGTAGGGCCACATTGGCTGTTCTTGTGCTGTAAGTGCTACGTATCTCTACCATTTCTTGTGTGCCACTGTGTGTGTATATTTTTTATGATGCCATTTTACATTCAAGCTGGATTGTAGACCCATATGTAAATTGTAACTGTGCTGCCAATAGTGTGTTTGTGTGTGTGTGTGTGTGTGTATGTATGTGTGTGGGTGCGCACGTGTGAGTCCATGCATGTGCATGTACAAAGGTGCATGTGCGTGCATATGTGTTCATGCGCATATGTAAATATGCGCCTGTGTGTGTGTGAGTGTGTGTGTGCATGCCCGTTTGCGTGACTGCGCGTGCGCGACGGAGTGTGTGCGCGTCTGTGTGTGCACCTCAATGTGTGAAGTCCGCATACATATATACATGCGTACACAGATGGTTGTGGTATATGAGTGAGCGTGCTTGCGTAGGTGTGTTTGAGGTGATGTATCTAGTTCCACGTGACTGGGCATTCAGTGCCTTCCCGGCAGTCCATTGAATGGTGGACAGAAAGAGGGGCAAGTGGGGTGGTGGCACTTGCCCGCATTATTGGATGGATCGTCAAAGCTGCTCCTGCCCTGTAGGAGACGAGATTTTTCCCTGACAAGGGATTTGCATTTAGCTGGTCTTCTCTGAGTTCCCATTGCTAACTGATGGGAAAGAGCAGCAACGACTTGAGATCAATGCTGGAGGTACCCACATCAACCCAGTCTCCCGTGATGACGTAAATGACCGTATGCCTTGTAGATTTGAAATACTGTCTTAATAAAGTCATTGTAATGGAATAGCTACTCCACAAGCTGAATGCATTACTGAAGAGATAGTTCCATATGATAAATGCCTCAATAAAAAAAAAGTCATCATAAAAATGTTGAAATGAGAAGATTTGCACATTGAAGTGTTCTTTTTTCATCTAGAATGTTATTGTGTGAAAATGCAGTAATCTGGGTTATTGCCTGTCTGAACATCTCATTACATGTACACACAGCAGCTTCTCTATAACTCAGCATGGGTCTTGACCCAATCTGGCTACTCTTGATTATGAGTAAAAAATGGAGGATTCAAGCTCATTTCCCACAAAGCCAAGCCCAGAGTGGTACTGCGGGAAAGCCGTCCTGTTGCAAGTACTGACTGAGAGGAGACATTAAACCAAGGACCAGCCTACACTCCTAGAAGCTTGTATGAGATCCCATTCCGTTATTTTCTAGAAGATATAAACAGCAATATATTAGTGAATTAATCAACATTTCTAAAACAACTTATCGTGTCTCAATTACATTGAAGGATTTTTTCTTATTTATTAATTTAAGAGATGTAAGCTGCAGGCTGAGCAAACTTCCCCTTGTGAAGGTGGTGGTGAGCTGCCTTCTTGAACTGCTGCAGTCCTTGTGGTGTGATGTAAACTAAATACTGTTAGCGGAGAAGTTCCAGGATTTGGACCCAGCGACCGTGAAGGAACAGCGTTAGATCTCCAGGTCCGGATGGTGTGTGATTCGAGGAAAGCTTAGATGGAGATGTTCCCCATGTTTTTGCAGCCCTTGTCCTTCTAGCTGGTGGAGGTGGTCGGTTGGACGGTGTTGTCTGATGAGGCTTGGTGAGCTATTGCAGAGTGTCCAGTAGTTGGTACTGTGCATCAGTACTGGAATGTGTGAATGGTTGAGGAAGGGGTGCCTATCAAGCAGCTGCTAAATTCTGTATGGCGTCGAGCTTCTTGAGTGTAGTTGAAGCTGCACTTAGTCATAGAGTCTTACAGCACGGAAACAGGCCCTTCAGTCCAACTTGCCCACATTGACCAACATGTCCCATCTGCACTAGTCCCACCTGCGTTTGACCCATAACCCTCTAACCTGTCCTATCCATGCACCTGTCTAAATCTATACATAACTAATGCTCTGACCTTGCGCTCTTCCGGTGTGCGCGGTTTTTCTATTTGTGCAAAAACGGTACGCGATAGCGCTATGATTTGTCGCCAGCTTACTCACTGTTCTCCTGTGCTGTGAGTGCAAAAGTTTTGTTCCGATCGGTGGTATATTGTAAAAGTTCAGCGAGGTTTACAATCTTAAAAACCACTTGGGAGCAGATCGATCTCATCTCCAGCCAGTCAGCGCCGCGTGGATTGGTCTCTTCTCCTGTCACTCACCGGGATTGTCCGCCCCTTCCTGCGCCATCGCGTCTTTGCTGGAGCTGAGGGACACTGTGGGTGGCCGGCGGAGGGCTCCAACCAGACATGGGTTGACCCATCCAATTTTCGGATGGGTCAGGACTGGGACTGGAAACGGCGTGGCCCGGGAGTGGTCGCCAAATGGAAAGCGGTAAATCTGATCCCGGCGGAGGAGAGCGTCCAACGCTCACTGTGAGTCCCAAACGCACCGCCATCACAATGGCCCGCAGCTCCAACCCCTTCCCCTCTGGTCCCCCTCTCTGGCTCCTCCCCCGTGATACCCCCTCTCCCCCATGGCTCTTCCCCCATCTTTTAACCATATAACATATAACATATATAACCATATAACAATTACAGCACGGAAACAGGCCCTCTCGGCCCTTCCAGTCCGTGCCGACCATTGTTTTCCCCTAGTCCCATCTACCTGCACTCAGACCATACCCCTCCATTCCCTTCACGTCCATATACCTATCCACTTTACTCTTAAATGTTAAAATCGATCCTGCCTCCACCACTTCTGCTGGAAGCTCATTCCACACAGCCACCACCCTCTGAGTAAAGAAGTTCCCCCTAACGTTACCCCGAAACCTCTGTCCCTTAATTCTCATGTCATGCCCTCTTGTTGAATCTTCCCTACCCTCAATGGGAAAAAACGTATCCACGTCAACTCTGTCTATCCCTTTCATCATTTTAAAGACCTCAATCAAGTCCCCCTTAACCTTCTGCGCTCCAAAGAATAAAGACCTAACTTGTTCAACCTTTCTCTGTAACATAGTTGCTGAACCCTGGCAACATTTTAGTAAATCTCCTCTGTACTCTCTCTATTTTGTTGACACCTTCCTATAACTAGGCGACCAAAATTGTACACCGTACTCCAGAATTGGTCTTACCAATGTGGCTCTGATTTATAAAGGCCAGCACACCAAAGGCTTTCTTTACCACCCTATCTACATGCGATTCCACCTTCAGGGAACTATGCACAGTTATTCCTAGATCCCTCTGTTCCACAGCATTCCTCAATTCCCTACCATTTACCATGTACGTCATATTTTGATTTGTCCTGCCAAGATGTAGCACTTCACACTTATCAGCATTAAACACCATCTGCCATCTTTCAGCCCACTTTTCCAAATGACCCAAATCTTTTCTCCGAGCTCTCTCCCCCCCCCCCCCCCCCCCACATGCCGGCGTGGCCGTGGCTGCTGGTGCTTTTGGGCCGATCTGAGAATCCGAGGCCTGGCTCTGAGGGCGCCAATGGCTGATGCTCCTCCGGGGCACGCTAGAAGGAATATGAGCGGCAACCTCAATATCCTGGGGAGGGTGAGCGGGGAAGGAAAGGGGATAGAGGGAGAGGAGGGGAGTAGGGAGGGGAGAGGAGTTATGGAAGGAGGAGGGAGTGACTGCGGGTAGGGGAAAGAAGAAGCGAGTGAGGAATTGGGGAGGGTAGGAGGAGATGGAAAAGAAGAGGGAGGAGGTGAGGAGGGAGAGTGGGGGAGGAGGGGGAATAGAGGGAGAGGAGGGGGAGAGAAGGGGGAGCAGAGGAGTAGGGGAGGTAGGGGTGGAGATAGGAGGGAGAGGAAGTGGGGGAGATGAGGAGGACGTGGGGGGAATAGGGGGAGGTGAGGAGTAAAGGGGGCGATGGAGGGAGGGAGTTAACCTGAACTTTAAACTTCAGACTTTAGAGATGGAAACTCATTGTGGATAAATGTGAGGTTATCCACTTTGGTGGCAAAAACAGGAAAGTAGACTATTATTTGAATGGCGACCGATTAGGAAAAGGGGAGATGCAACGAGACCTGGGTGTCATGGTACACCAGTCATTAAAAGTAGGCATGCAGGTGCAGCAGGCTGTGAAGAAAGCGAATGGTATGTTGTCATTCATAGCAAAAGGATTTGAGTACAAAAGCAGGGAGGTTCTATTGCAGTTGCATAGGGTCTTGGTGAGGCCGCACCTGGAGTATTGCGTACAGTTCTGGTCTCCTAATCTGAGGAAAGACATTCTTGCCATAGAGGGAGTACAGAGAAGTTTCACCAGACTGATTCCTGGGATGGCAGGACTTCCATATGAAGAAGGACAGGATAGACTTGGCTTGTACTCGCTGGAATTTAGAAGATTGAGGGGGGATCTCATAGAGACTTACAAAATTCTTAAGGGGTTGGACAGGCTAGATGCAGGAAGATTGTTCCCGATGTTGGGGAAGTCCAGGACAAGGGGTCACAGTTTAAGGATAAGGGGGAAGTCTTTTAGGACAGAGATGAGAAAATCATTTTTCACACAGATAGTGGTGAATCTGCGGAATTCTCTGCCACAGAAGGTAGTTGAGGCCAGTTTATTGGCTATATTTAAGAGGGAGTTAGATGTGGTCCTTGTGGCTAAAGGGATCAGGGGGTATGGAGAGAAGGCAGGTACAGGATACTGAGTTGGATGATCAGCCATGATCATATTGAATGGCAGTGCAGGCTCGAAGGGCCGAATGGCCTACTCCTGCACCTATTTTCTATGTCTATGTTTCTATGAAACAGGCACTTTGGCCCACCGAGTCAGCGCCGACCAGCGATCACCCCGTACACTAGAACTATGTGACAGACTTGGGACAATTTACAATTTTTCTGAAGCCAATTAACTTACAAACCTGTAAGTCTTTCGAAAGTGGGAGGATACCGGAGCATCTGGAGGAAACCCACGAGGTCACGTGGAGAATGTACAAACTCCGTACAAGCAGCACTCGAGGTCAGGATTGAACCAGGGTGTCTAGCACTGTAAGGCCGCAACTCTACCGCTGTACCACCGTGCTGAAATTGGAGATTTTGGTGTCTGTAGCGCCGTGCTTCTTAAACTGGTGAATGGTTCACCCAAGGGCGAATGAAACTATTTTGGTGTGAATGAAACTGGAGGGGTGAATGAAGGGCGGATGACTTAATTTAGTCAGGTATTTATATATTTGTTTCTATATTTAAAAGAAGGCATTGCCATTAAAGTGGTTAGTAAGCTCTTATTTGTTTTAATGACAGTGGAGCTGGAAACTTGATATGTTTTTTTCTCTCTACCTATGGTTTTCTAATTTCAAAGTAGCAGGATATTTCCCAAATTTACTGTAATATCACCTTTAAGGGAAGACCAGACGAGCTAGTGGGATCACAAATGTGTAAATGGCAACCCTGGAGTGTTGCCAATTTAGCTACTTTTCTGCTAGAACTACAATCCTATATATATTTAATGTACTTCAATCTACTAGCACTTATTTGCATCAAGCAACATGAATTTTAGCTATTTTTTGAGCTAGTTTTCCCAAAAATAACTGCAGTAATCAAAGCCCGAAATGGTAAAATGGGGCTGAAGCCCAGTTTAGATGTTGGAATGTTTTTTTTTATCATTCTAATATAATGATTTTCCAACCCCAGTGGTAAATATACTTTTTTTTTCACTCCTAGTTTTCTTTACATATTTTTAGGATGTTCAAAAAGTTGAATAAAATAAACACTTAAGAAATGAGTTAATTTATGTTTTTTGCTCATGTGACAAAATAAATTATATATAAAATTATTCGCAAGGGAGAATAAGATGAAAATTACCAAAAAACATTAGAAAATTTAGTCGAGGGTGAATGACATTTTGTGATAAAGACTCAAGGGTGAATTACACTGAAATAGCTTAAGAAGCACTGATATAGTGTAACAGCTATAACTGACTTCTGGAAATCATGTCCACACTCCCTTCTACCTTACACCACCCTGCTTCTGGCCCACTCCCCTTCCTTTCTCCTTTAAGATAGTCCTCAAAACTCATGTTTTTTAACCTGTTTGCGTCACCTATCAGAGTATATCTTAAGGCAGCTCAGCATCAGATTCCCTCCGGTGGATGCAGATGGTTCAGCAGATGCAGACGTGGTATGTGAATGCAAGTTATTGTGGAGAAGAGTGTAAAGCTAGTAACTTGACGGAATGAGAAGGGAGTTCTGGAAGACGGGTGCAATCCATCACTGGAATGGGTAACGACAAAATGACACATTCTGGAGGAGGAGGAACTGGAGCTGAGTGTAGTTACAACTCAAGATGTTCTTGTATGGGGGAAAGCAGGATGTCTAATGAGGCGGAAGAAGCTGATAACAATAATCTTGCGGCTGGAAATGAGTAAAGTAAGGTGTACTGAAAAAACACATTAGGAAGGTTTGATTCAATGTGTAGGAGGGATAAATCTCGAAACCAATCTCCCCTCTATTCATAAACAAGGTCAGTGTCCTCAGTCTAATTGAAACGCCCCCGCATTGCGCCACTGGAGAAATCAATGCAGCACTGCCCCAGAAGGCTGTCATTTGCCAGATCATTAATAAGCTGAACACATGTATCAAAGCCAAGTGGTCAGATGGAGCCGGCTGCAGAATTATTCCAATTCACACTTATTAAAGTCACACTGTGGTCATTGTGAAAATGCCAGTGGTGTAACTCAATGGTTCAAATCAACTGGGAACTTCAGGGGGAGAGATTGAAAGTGTTAGCTTGCCTATCTATTTTGCCAGGGAGTCCTTGTCTCTCATTTCAAGAACAAATTCCAAAAGAGTCACAGTGCACGGATGAACAGTTTGATTTAACAATTATAACATTTTAAAATAAATTATTTGGCTATAAGCATCACTGCACTTGCTGACCCTGGAGAAGGTGTGTGTGAACTGCTGCCACCTTGAACTGACACATTCTTTGCAATGGAGGTGCTGCTTGGGACTGAGTTCCAGAGATATTGAAGGAAAGGCAATAAGCTTCAACTCAGAATGGCGGATATCGGCAGGCATCCCGTAGTAAAGTCCACAACTGGATCAAGCCAGTTTTCAGACAGAGCTGAAGTTACAGTAATTTTGTGAAGATAGACAGCGCTGGAGTACCTCAGGCAGCATCTCTGGAGAAAAGGTATGGGTGACGTTTCAGGTCATGACCCTTCTTCAGACCCTTCTGGTATCCTTCACCTCCATCCTATGTTACTATCTCAAGAGAGTCAAGAGTGTTTTATTGTCATATGTCCCAGATAGAACAATGAAATTATTACCTGCAGCAGCACAACAGAATATGTAAACATAGTACACTGTAAACAATATAATAAATGAGAGAAGCAAAAATTCAGTATGTGTATATATACACACTCACAAATACACATATCTATAGATAATATATATATTTTTATATATATATGTATGCACGCACACTTACGTACACACAAAAATCCCCAGCAATAGTGTGATAATAATAATAGTCTATGGAGTTCAGAGCTTATTTGAGGTTGTGTTTAATAGCCGAACGGCTGTGGGGAAGAAGCTGTTCCTGAACCTGGACGTCAACGTTTTCAAGCTCCTGTACCTTCTTCCCAATGGCATGGGTGAAGTGAGTGTGGGGCCAGGATGGTGTGGGTCTCTGATGATGTTGGCTGCCTTTTTGAGGCAGCGTTTCCAGTAAATCCCTTTGTTGGTGGGGAGGTCACACCGGTGATGGATTGGGCAGTGTTCACAACTTTTTGCAATCTTCCTCACTCCTGGGCGTTCAAGTTGCCGAACCAGGCCGCAATGCAACCGGTCAATATGCTTTCTACTGTACACTTGTAGAAGTTCGAGAATCCTCTCTGACATACCACATCTCCGTAATCGTCTCAGGAAGTAGAGGCATTGATGTGCTTTATTTATAGTTACAGCAGTGTGCTCTGTCCTGTAGGTGCTGGTTTATACCAACGATTGACACATGGTGCTGGAGTAGTCAGAGGGTCAGGCAGCATCTCTGGAGAAAAGGGATGGGTAACGTTTCGGGTCGGGACATTCCTTCCCTCCATAGATGCTGCCTCACCCGCTGAGTTACTCCAGTATTTTGTGTCTACCTTCGAGTTTACCAGCATCTACAGTTCTTTCTTACACATGCTTTCTACATCTGCCAGTCATCCGTCCTCACCAAAATGCACCTATCACTTGTGTAAGAAGGAACTGCAGATGTCCGTGTCTGATGAAGGGTCGCGACCCAAAACATCACCTATTCCTTTTCCTCTAGTGATGCTGCCTCACCCGCTGAGTAACTCCAACATTTTGTGTCTATTTTCTACCTATCACTTGCCAGTTTTTGCCCCACCCCTTTCCCTCACCTCTCTCTATCAACTACTCCCAACACTCTACACTATCAGCCCGAAGGAGGGTCCCAACCCGAAAAGTTACCCATCCTCTTTCTCCAGAGATGCTGCCTGACCCGCTGACTACTCCAGCACTCTGTGTCTATCGTTGGTATGAACCAGCACCTACAGTTGTTTGTTTCTGCATTTTGTATCTTAAGAAAACCAGAATTTTAAAAAACTCTTGGACAGAAAAAGAATTAAAAAATAAAATAATTTAAGCAGCAGGTGAGGTGCAGAGGTCGCTGAGCCTGGCTTGGTGTGTGGGTTGGATGTTGGAGTTAGAGAGACACTAACTTGTTTAGTGGAGGACCCCAGCAGAGTGGGGTTCTATATTGGAGTTGAGCTGCTCAGGGTGATGTCTGTAACCATTTCCCCACATAAAGGGAAGTGGAAAACTGAAACTTATTTACAACAATTGGGGGCCAATTGATAACTTCAAGCTGAGCTTGATTATTATGGTAAGTGCGTTGATGCTGAGCCAAGGGAAAAAAGAAACAGATCCGAATTTGGCCATGACTGAGAGGCAGGACGTGTTGGAGAGGCAGGACGTGTTGGAGAGGCTGGACGTGTTGGAGAGGCTGGACGTGTTGGAGAGGCTGGGTGATTATCTCCTCAGTCCCAGAGTCATGGTGAGACACAGCACGGAAACAGGCCCTTCCACCCACTAAATCCATGCTTACCATCAACCACCCATTTACACTAATCCTGCATAAATCCCATTATTTTTATTCTCTCCACATTCTCACCTATACACTAGGGGCAATTTGCAGCAGCCGAGTTGCCTACGAACCCGTACATACAGTAAGTGGGACGTGAGAGGAAACCGGAGCGCCCAGGGAAACCCACACGGTCTGTGGGAACATGTAAACTCTGCATATATTGCGTTGGGGCTGGCTGTGAGGCTGTGCCCTGCCACTAATTGTTTGCTGGCTTGTACTGTCCTTGTGGTACTTGCGAGCTCCCCCCACCCTCCCCCCCCCGCAACCGAACACAAGTGCTCTCTGTGTAGGAAGCAACTTCAGATGCTGGTTTATATCAAAGATAGACACAAAGTGCTGGAGGAACTCAGTGAGTCGGGTAGCAGAAGGGTGGGTGACGTTTCGGATCGGAACCCTTCTTCAGACTAGTTTGAATTCCAAAGCCTGGCTCGACATTGTCAAGATCAAGCACAGTGCCGGTTAAATGAGCAGCACGTTGGCGCAGTGGTAGAGCTGCTGCCTTACAGCGCCAGAGACCCTGGGTTCGATCCTGACCATGAGTGCATTCTCCTTGTGGCCGCGTGGGTTTTCTCCGGGTTCTCCAATTTCCTCCTATACTCCAAAGACCTACAGGTTTGTAGGCTAATTGGCTTGGTATAATTGTAAATTGTCCCTAGTCTGTGTAGGATAGTGTTAGTGTGCAGGGATCGGTGGGCCAAAAGGCCTGTTTCCTCGCTGTATCTCTCAACTAAACTACACTAAGCTAAACCCAGGATCGATCACTGAGGGTAGGGGAGTATCCTAGATTATTGCAATTCCCTTCCCTGTATCATCCAGCTCCTGCTTTCTGAACACTGCAACCAATGTGATTCTAATCATTGCCAAGCTCAGAGCTGTGCACTGCACCACAAGTACCTGGACAGAGATTGGTGGAGGCAAGAACCTTGCATCCCTTGGGGGTGGGTTGGAATGAAACACATATGGCAGAGGGCAGTTCAATAACTCACCGCACCAGCTGCTTCCCATCACAAAAACATTCTAGTTTGTTGTTTTCCAAGTGGTTGAGTTTCATTGGATACGGTTCAATGTTATGAAAATTCAGTGGGCGATCAGTGGGCTCCTCTAATGGGCCTGTTCCACTTACACGACTTTTTAGGTGACTACAGGAGACTATGAGGTCGCCACATGTTCGCCAGAGGTTGGCCGGGGAGTCGCCTGCATGGCGGTGAGTAGTTCCCACATTCTCATAACTAGTCGCGGCTTCATTCTGGTCATACTTCAACGTTGAAAAATTAGCGGCGACCAGAATTTCGATGCCATGGATAGTAGCAAGAATTCTCCAGTGGTAGTGGGTCGCCAGGAGGTCGTAGGTTCTCGTAGGTTGTTGCCGGTGCTGACCGGTGAATTTCATTGACTCATTGGGGAAAAAAACGTAAACGTTAGTTTTCAGAACCAAGGATAACCGACCAGTAATGTTAAATGTCCACCGAGCTTCACAGCCATGTATCTCTGGCTTCATGAAAGTTGTCTCCACTCCTTCTCCCCACCCCGTCTTCCCCTTCTACCCCCTCTTTTAAAGGACTTAAGTGACCCGTCCCGTACACTGTGCTTTCTCCGTCTTAATTACAGCGCCAACCTTCCTGTTCATCGTGGTGTGTGTCTGTGTCACATTGGCTTTGCACCGTGTGAATTTCACTCAGACAGCGTTCCCCCCGCTTGCCCTGTCCCCCGCCTACATAACTGGCTGTGGAAGGAAGCGATGAGTGTGTATGTGTGATTTTGACAGTCGCCGTTCCAGTCGCCGTTTTTTCAGCGACCTGCTACGACTCGACAGTCGCCGGCAGTCGCCTGAAAAATCGCCTAAGTGGGACAGGCCCATTACTGTCACCACACTTTTACAATGTATTCTCGTCCAAGCAAAGTAATTATTGAGGGTACACAAAATACTGGAGAAACTCAACGGGTGCAGCAGCATCTATGGAGCGAAGGAGATAGGCAACGTTTTCGGGCCGAAACCCTTCTTCAGAATTATTCAAAGTAATTATTGAGTCTGCTCCCACCGACCTTGCAATCAGATCGCAACTCACTGCATGGAAAAAATTACCCTTGTTGCCTTGACACTGAATTGTCTTAATTGCCTTTTGATTCCAACCCCTCCAGCTCTGGGTCCCTTTGTGCATCTGAACACCTCTATCAACTCACTTGACAATGTTCAATGAAGACACAAGGGAATTGCAGAGGCTGGAATCTTGAGCAAAAAATAATAAACTGCTGGAGGGACTCAGCGAGTTAGGCAGCATCTGTGAGGGGAAAATGGACAGATTACATTTTAGGTCGGGACTCTTCAGACTGTTGTCTGTCCATTAGCCCAGTGGCATAAGTAGTAAAGCCACTGCCTCATAGCGCCAGAGTCCCAGATTCGAAACGGTTTGTGTGGAGTTTGAACATTCTCCCTGTGATCAGGTGGATTTCCTCTGGGTGCTCCAGTTTTCCCAAATCCCAGAGATATGCAGCTTTGTAGGTTAAATAGCCTCAGGAAATTCCTCCTAGCATTTAGTAAGTGTATGAGATAGAACTAGTGTGTAGCGAAGGGTGAACAATGGTTGGTATATACCAACCGGTGGGCTCATCCCTTCCAACCCAAATAGGGTCCCGACCCGAAACGTCACCTCTCCTTTTTCTCCAGAGATGCTGCCTGAGTTATTCCACCTTGTGCCAATTTCTGCTTCTGCCCTCTCCCCAGCTACTTTCCCTTAGAAGCTCAGGAGATCTAACATTTGCCCCTACATATCCTCCATCCAGGGACCCCAGAAGCCCTTCTTGATGAGACATAGGTTCATGTGCACCTCCTCTATCCACATCTACCGTATTTGGTGCACCCGATGTGGCGACCTTTACCTCAGACAGATCAAGCATGGAACAGGCAACTGTTTCGCTGAACACTTGCGCTCAGTCCATCCAGACCTGCTAGATCTTGCTGTTGCTAAACATTTGAACTCCCATTCCCATCAGTATGGGAAAGTTTCTGTCCTGGGCCTCGTCCATTGCCAGAGTGAAGGCCACATGCAGACTGAAGGAACTGCACCCCATATTCCACTTGAGGAGCTTACAATCTAACTGTATCGACATTGAACTCTGCAATTTTAGGAAACACAGAAACATGGACATAGAAACATAGAAAATAGGTGCAGGAGGAGGCCATTCGGCCCTTCGAGCCAGCACCGCCATTCGTTGTGATCATGGCTGATCGTCTCCCCAACATCTCACCATATGTTTTCTCTTCTTCTCCCCTGCCCCACTTTCCTGACCTTGTGTACACTCACTCTCCCAATATCGCAGCTCCCTCCTCTCCCTGTCCCCTTCCATCTATCTATATCCCTCCCTCAGGCCTCCTTCACTCCTCTACTCCCCTTATGATCATTTTGTCCCTTTGTTGCATTTTTGTCTCCTTTAGTCTCTTTTTCACTTTGTCCCCCCCACTTTCCTCCCCCCACCTCTTTTCCAGCTTTCCCTTCCCAATGACAATCAAGTCTGAAGAAGGATCCCGATCCAAAACAGTGCATAACCATGTTCTCCAGAGATGCTGCCTGACCCTCTGAGTTACTCAAGCACTTTGCGTTCATCTGAACACCTGCACTCATCACCTCGACTGATGAAGGCTAGCATGCCAAACACTTACTTCACTACCCGGTCTACCTGTGGTCACACCATGGTTTGGCTTCACAAAACGCAATCCCCCTCACACTTAACTGAATCGAATGCCATTTGCAATTCCATGGCCCTCTTAGCCAGCGGATCACATCCCAGCAGTAATTTGCGACAACTTTTTTCACTGTCTACAATGGCATGATTTTAATATCAGCTGTAAACTTATTAATCACTCCTTACATATTCTCATCCAAATCATTTGAATAAATGACAGACAACAATGGACCCAGTACTGATCCCTGAGGCGCATCACTAGTCACAGGCCTCCAGTCCGAGAAACAACCTTTCACCATCACCATCTGCTTCCGAGCATCAAAACAATTATATATCCAGTTAACCAGCTCTCCCTGGATCCCATGTGATCTAACAGTCCAGACTGTCCTGCCAAGTGGGACCTTGTCAAAGACTTTGCTAAAGTCCATACAGACTAACCACTGCCCTGCCCTCATCAATTCTCTTGGTTATCTCGTTAAAAAGCCCTTAGCACATTTGTGTGACATGATTTCACATGCACAAAGCCATGCTGACTATTTCTATTCATTCCTTGTCTACGAAATGATGGTAGATCCTGTCTCTCAGAATCCCCTGCAGTAACGTACCCGCCACTGATGTTAGCCTCACCGGCCTGTGGTCCCCTGGCTTGTCTTTGCGGCCCTTCTTAAATAATAGTGTGACATAAATCACCCTCCAGTCTTTTGGAAATTCACCTCTGGCTAAAGCTGATCCATCAAACGAAGTTGAGGACACCCATGTCAGACTCCTATTTATTAACTACATCACCGCTTTCAACACCACAATCCCAACCAAACCCATCTCTAATTCCCTGGACCTAGGAGTCAGCACTCCTCTCTGCAACTGGATCCTTGATTTTCTGACCCACAGACCAAAACAAGGGAGGATTTGCGACCAATTCTCAACACCAGTGCCCCAGATAGGTGTGTACTCAGGCTCTTGGTATACTTCATATACATTCACAACATGCTGCCAAATTCTGCTCTAACTTCATTTACAAGTTTGCAGATGACACCACAGTAGTGGGCCAGATCTTCGAACAATGACGAGTTGGAGAACAGGAAGGAGACAAAGAGCTTAGAGAGAGAGAGAGTGAGAAAGAGAGAAATACATTGTTTTATTGTCCTATGTCCTGAAACGGAACAATTAAATTATTACTTTCAGCAGCACAACAGATATGTAAACATAACTCTGTAAACCCCATAATAAACAACAAAGCAAAGTATATTTTTATATATATATATCAAAATAGGTATATATGTAAAGAGAAAAACAATGCCCCCACGTCTATGTAGTTTGCAGCTTATTTGGAGGTTGGAGGTTGTAGTAACATGGTATCAAGACAACAACCTCTCCCTCAATCTTAGTAAGATGAAGGAGCTAGTCACTGACCTCTGGAAGCGAATTGGTGCACGCTCCAGTTAGCATTAACGATGCTGAAGTGGAGATAGTCAAGAACTTCAAATTCCCAAGCGTAAATGTCACCAACAATTTGTTCTAGACCAACTAAATTCTAAATTCTAAAACTGAAGCTAAAGCCAGGAAATATCTCTCCTTTCCCAGAAGTCTTAAAAAGACCAGCATGTCTCCAATGACTCTGACCAAGTTCAATGCACTGTAGAAAGCATCTTATCGGGATGCATCAAAGCTTGGTTTCGCAATAGCTCTGCCCAAGACCACAATAAAAGGCATAGAATTATGATGATAGCCCAGTCCATCACACACAGCCCACCTTCCCCACTGTTGACTTAGTCTATACTTCATCTATAAACTGACACTGGAAAACAGCCAAGATAGTCAAGGACATTTTTCACCCTGGTCATTTCCTCTTCTCCCCTCTCCCATCGAGCAAAAGTACAAAAGCTTAAAAGTCCTCCTATAAACTGGGGTGTAAACACACTAGGGACAATTTACAATTTTACCAAGCCATTTAACCTACAAACCTGTACATCGTTGGAATGTGAGAGAAAACCAGTGTACCTGGAGAAAACCCACGCAAGCCACGGGAAGAACGTACAAACTCCGTACAGACAAGCACCCATAGTCAGGATCGAACCCGGGTCTTTGGCGCTGTAAGGCAGCAACTCTACTACTGGGCCACCATGCTGCCCTAATTGAACCATTGGGTGGGAGATGAGCAGCAGGTGGAGGAGAAAGTAGCAGGGTTTCTAGGGTGGTGGGAAATGGTGGGAGAAATGTGTGCACATTGGAATGGAGGAGAAGCCGTGGGAAGTGATGTAACGTATGATTTGAGAGAATAATGCACAAACAAAGCTTCTCACTGAATCTTGGTACACATGACAATAATAAACCAATACCAATTACCCAACATGAGGCAACGATGGTTCTGGAGAAGGGTCTCGACCCTAAACGTCACCTATTCCTTTTCTCCTGCCTGACCATTTGAGTTACTCCAGCTTTTTGTGTCTGTCTTCGGTTTAAACCAGCATCTGCAGTTCCTCCCTTCACAAGACCATTTTAACGGTGGGATACATAAGGAAATCATTGAAGGTGGCAGAAGAGTACAGTAGAGTGTTCGGATTTCTTGGACATTAAGAACAGAGGCCTGAAGTCCAGGAAGTAGGTCAGGAAGGCACCTGGGTCTGCATTGATGAGTTGGGCCGAAGGGCCTGTTTCCATGCTGTACAACTCTATGAGTACTCCAAGTCTGATAGTAATGTTGAATCCATATAGAATACTAGTTCTCGGCAATGTCTTTAGGAATTCAAAGCCAAACATAGTGCCAACTGTACTCAGGAAGCTCAAAGCCAAGAACAAATCCCCATGCCCACTCCAACCGTTCCCTCCCTCCCTCCCTCCGCCACCTCAAGTGCTGCAGCCAATGTTGGTGACTCACACATTCATGTTCCTGCCTCCACACACACTGTATGTTCAGACTCTATGCTGGTCTGTAATTCACTGACCATCCACAACAAAATGTGTTGCAGCAACTCGCCAACATTTCTTTGCAGCACATTCCAAAAATCCTTGATTCAACTGTTGAGAAAGTTCCCAGGTTCCTTCAGGTTCCCTCTCCAACCCACACATTGGCGCTCCTTCCTTGCCAGTTAATCTAAATTCTGGAGCTCTTTCCAAACAACACCATGGGAGTATCCACAGCAAACAAAACAGAACCAAAACATAAGAAACAGGAGCAAGAATTGTCCACAAGGACACTGGAGTATTTGCACAACATGGCTGATCTGACCTTGACTGCACTGAGCTGCCTGGTCCACATTCCCCTTGATTCTGCCAAAGCCCATCTATCTCAGCTTTGGCAATGACTGGGGTGTGGGGGTGGAAGAAGGCAGCTCGTCCCTCTACTGTGCTGCTGGAGGCTGCAGGTTACAAAGGTGCTGTTTGAAGTTGGTAATTATATCTGCTGAATGGAAGACTTTTTTTTCCGCAGCATTTGCTCTGATATTTAACGCTTTGGATCCCTCAATGCAAAACTGGAGCATTTTTTAAAAACAGCTTCATACTTAGTATGCCAGGCAGATCATGGAAATAGTTAGTATGCTGCGTACGTTACACTGGTCACAGCATCTGCCAGCTACTTTAACAGTGAGTGGGTTACAGCCCAGTCTTGCGCCTGTGCTTGTCTAATAAAGCTGTTCGGTATGAACAGTCCACTGGGACAATCCTTCAGCACGATTCCTGAGAAGAACAAGCCAACGCACGGAATAATTTTCACCTGGGAAACTAGCAGCATCCATTTGTCTTTCACCAAGCCTGAGTTTTGAAGAACAGATTATCAGGAAACAAAAAGTCCTGACAGCATGTGAATGATTGGGTTCAGGCGAGTCCTTCAGAGGACTCTGGGAAGGGGGTGTTAACCAGCTTCCTGTACCCTAGAGTTCCATGTTGGGCTGTCCTTAACCCTTAACAGCCAACAAAGTAGTTGTGACACTGTTACAATGCAGAAAACACAGCAACCTCTGTTGCTATGCAGAAAACCCAGCAAGATCCCATGGCAATGAGAATAGTCTACAAGGAGATAAATAAGCAGGCAATATTATTCACTGATCTAGGCCACTAATGAGAGTGAGCAAACCTTTGGAGATAGTTGTCAATGCACCTTCTAGCATCTGTCTGAAAGGCAACTTTGATAGTGCAGCACTTCCTCAGCACTGGTTTAGGTTTAGATTTTATTATTGTCACGAGTACCAAGGTACAGTGAAAAGTCTTGCTGTGTATGCTATCCAAACCGATCAGATAATACTATACATACGGTCAGTACAATCAAGTCAAACTCAAGCACAATGGGTAGAGCAAAGGGGAAGATACAGAATGCAGAATATAGTTCTCAGCATTGTAGCACCTCAATTCCATAAACGTAGTCCAATGTTCACAATGGGGTCGAGATGAATCAAACGGTACCCTAGTTTATGGGAGAACCGTTCAGAAGCTTGATACCAGAGGGGAAAAAGCTGTTCCTGAATCTGGTGGTGCGCGGTTTTAAGCTTCAGTACCTCCTGCCCGACGGGAGCAAGGAGTAGGTGTGACCAGGGAGGGGCAAGTCTTTGATTACTACTCTTCAGAGGCAGCATAAATTGTAGATGGAGTCAGTGGAGGGGAGTGTGGTCTGCATTGGGAGTGAATGTATTGCTGAAGGCCCTTTTAGAATCATTTGAGATCAGGACCTTGTTACTCAGCTTCCTGCTGTCCTGGAAACTCTCCTCCTCTGGGCATGCTCAGCTTTCCCTGCAATAGGTAACCATGGGAACAGAAGCTTGTGTAAATAACCAAGACCATCCGATCCTCCGAGGTTGTGAAATCGAGAAGGCAGGAGAATGGGGTTAGGAGGGAGAAACAGATCAGCCATGATTGAATGGCGGAGTAGACCTGATGGGCCAAATTACTTAATTCTGCTCCTATCACTTATGATCTTACGATCTTACGTCTGGTGGAATAGTCCTGGTGTCACAGAGAGATACAGTACAGAAACAGGTCCTTTGGCACAGTGAGTCTGCGTCAAGCATCAACCACCCTTTACACTAAACCATCCACCTCCTCTGTATCACCAAATTGAACCACTCACCGACAATAAATTTAAAGTGGCCAATTAATCTACTGACCCTCACATCTTTGGAAAATAAAAGGAAACCACCGGAGCACCCGGAAGAATCCCCACTCAGTCACAGGGGGAACATGAGAAATCCACACACACAGTGCCTGAGGTCAGGATCAAAGCAGGGTCTCTGAAGCTGTGAGCCGGCAGTGACGCCACCAGTTGCACCCACTTTAGGGGTGGCACGGTGGCGCAGGGGTAAAGTTGCTGCCCACAGCGCCAGAGACCTGGGTTTGATACTGATTACGGGTGCTGTGTGTACGGAGTTTGTACGTTCTCCCCATGATCTGCGTGGGTTTTCTCCAGGTTCTCTGGTTTGATCCCACATTCCAAAGATGTACAGGTTTGTAGGTTAATTGGCTTGGAAAATTGTAAATTGTCCCTAGTGTGTGTAGGACATTGCTAGTGTGAGATGAGCACTGGTCGCTGCAAAATTAGTGGGCTGAAGAACCTGTTTCCATGCTGTATCTCTAAACTAAACTAAACTGTGCCTCTCGACAGTTAGTCTTTCATTGAAATACTCACATTACACTATGAGAATTAATAAGCTGCATTTAACTTTTGTATTTCTGTTACCGAGATAAAGGATATCTTTTGATTTCCCCTGTGGGACTCACAGAGCTTCCAGTGGATGTCCGACTCAGCATCTCACTGCTGCACATATCATTCCTATTTTAAATTCACAATCTCCATGCCCATCTCTGGACCATTCAAGACCAACATTTTTCATCAACTGTTCCCCTAATTGCTCATTTGAGTGACTGAGTCATACAGCACTAACACAATCACGCGCCAATTTATGTGAATTCCCACATTTTACTCTCCTCCCATTCCCATTAACTAACCTCAGATTACAAACATAAAAACATAGAACATAGGTGCGGGATTAGGCCATTCGGCCCTTCTAGCCAGCTCCGCCATTCAATATAATCATGGCTGATCATCCAAAATCAGTACCCCGTTCCTGCATTCTCCTCATATCCCTTGATTCTACCACTTATCTACATTACAGGTAATTTAATTACCAATCAGCTTACCAACCCAATTACTTTAGGATGTGAGCGAAAACCAGAGCACCCAGGGGATCAAAGGGAGAACTTGCAAACTCCACACAGACAGCGGCCAAGGTCAAATTGTAACCTGGGTCTCTGGCAATGCGAGATGGCGGCTCTACCAGATGTGCCACTATGCTGCCCTAAATATCATTCTTTTTCCACTTAAACTTCAGAAAGGTTTGTGTGTTGGGAATGGTGAAGGAATGGTCATATACATTTTGGTCATATAAATTATTCTTTTATTCATGTGAACCAAGAGCATGAGGGGAAACACTAATAATTAAGCATGCGGGCAAGTGTGTCCAAGAGAGTTACTCACATCAGCTTGAGGAGCTTCAAGACAACAGAGGCTGCAGGTGCTGGAATCTGGTACAATCTAGAACAAGAACAGAACTCTAGAAGAACTCACTTGGTCAAGCAACATCTATGATGCTCTGGATCAGGACTTACTCTGGATCAGGACTGAGAGTGAAGCAGAAAGATTGCCAATATAAAGCTACAGGTGAGGGAGGAGACAACGACTGGTGGGTGTTGGGTGGAACTAGATGGGGAGGGGATGATGAGCAGATGGAACTAGCTGGGAGAAGGGGATGGGAGAGATGAACAGAGGGGCAAGTAAACTAGATGGACGGGTGAGAGTGCTTGGGAGGAGAGCACCAGGGGTGGGAACTGAAACTGGAATAATCAAAATTAATACCATTGTGTTGTAAGCCATCCATACTGAGATGGAATAGGAGAGTGTTCCTCCAATTTGACTTTGATCACTGTTGAAATGAAGGCTGAGGACGGGTGAGTCAGTGGCGGTGTGGGGGGAGAGTAGGGGAGAAAGAGAGTTGAAAGGGCATGCAACCGAAAATTTAAGGTAGCCCTTGCGAACAGAGCGGAGGTGCTCCCGCAAATCGGTTACGGAGCGAACACTGAGTGGTTGCTATTGGAAAATACTGCAGTGATACTGTAGGGGAAAGAAATTGTATGGTGAGATTGGTGGCATGTAATCAAATGCTAGATAAATGCAATCCCACGAGTGAACGCTTGTTAGGCAGATGGACATTTGACTGGAAACACCAGCCTGCCATTCCTTGTATTGGATAATCTACTGCTGAGCCAGGCTGTGAGGCAATAATTTCCCAAATATGTAAAGCATAGTGGGAGGAGCAAACTTTCCTCTGCTTTGAGTTAGCAGTGGCTAATAAGGAGGAAAAAAAAACAAGGTGAACTGGGCTGGCTACTAAGCCAGACTGCTCTCTTGAGTGACTTGTTCTCCAAAAGGGACATTGGAAGAAGTTCTCAAAGTTTTTCATACATATAGTACATACAGGAATAGACTCTTCCACCCACAATGTCTGTGCTGAACATGCTGCGAAGTTAAACTAATCTCCTCTGCCTGCAGTTGATCCAGATCACTCCACTTGCTGCATATCCATGTGCCCATCTAACCACAACTTAATCGCCAGTATCATTTCTGCTTCCACCACAACACCTGGCAGCCGGTTCCAGGCATTTATCCTCTGTGTAAAAGATTGTACACTGCAAGGGCCTGGAGGCGAGCGGGTAAGATCATTTCTGACCCCTCTCACCCTGACCAAAAGCTCTTGGAATCACTTCCCTCTGGAAGGCGACTCCGGACTGTCAAAGCTGCGCCAGCCAGACATAAAAACAGCTTTTTTTCCCACTCAATAACAAAAAATCTGTAGGCTCCTTTTGCTCTGGTATTTTATTTAATTCGCACGTTTAATCAATAATGTTTTATTATTAATGTTGAACGCTTTATGTATCATTCCCAACTGTCGCTGTATGTCATTTTGTCACTAGTGGGCGGAGCACCAAGGTAAATTCCTTGTATGTGAATACTTGGCCAATAAACGTATTCATTCATTCATTTGCATTACGTGTCTCCTATAAATTTTCCCCCTCTGACCTAAAAGCTATGCTCTCTAGTATTTGGCATTTCCACTTGAGGACAGGTTCTGACTTCCTAGACTATTTATGCCTCTCATAATTTTATTTACTTCCATCAGATCTGCCCTCAACCTCTGACGCTTCAGAGAAAACAATCCAATTCGGTCCATCCTCTCCTTATAGCTAATACCCTTTAATCTAGGCAGCTTTCTGGTAAACAGCTTCCACACCCTCTCCAAAGCCTCCACATCCTTCCTGTAATGGCTCGAATAGAACTGCACACAATAAATAGGATTGTGGAGGAAAGGAAAAACGGAGTAATTACAGGGTAGTTAGTTTAAAATTAGTAGTGAGCAAATCATTGGAATTAATTCTTAGTGACATTGCAAACCTCTCTGTAGAATTAACCAGGGACAGTGATCAAGGATTTGGTGATGGAAAGTCCTGTCTAACAACGAGAATTTTGGAAGAGCCAACAGCAAGGATCGATTAGGGTGTTCGATGTTATGGAAATAGATCTTTTCAAGGCTATTGACCAGATTTCTTTTGTCAAACTGGTTGAAAATGCAAATACCCACTAAATCCAAGGCAGCAAGGCAAATTAGATCCAGAAAATAAAAAAATTAAAAAACACACAGTAATGGAGTAACTCAGCAGGTCAGGAGGCAGCCATTAACTTCATTATCAATTTCCACCCTGCACTCAAATTCACTTAGACCATCTCCGACCTCCCTTTCCTTTCTTGATTTCACCGTCTCCATCACAGGATATAGACTATCGACTAACGTCCATTACAAACCCACTGACTCCCACAACTATCTCAACTACACTTCTTCTCATCCTGCTTCCTGCAAAGACTATATTCCCTACTGCCAATTCCTCCGTCTACGTCACATCTGCACCCAAGATGAGGTATTCCATACCAGGACATCCGAGATGTTCTCTTTCTTTATGGAATGGGATTTCCCTCTTCCATCATTGATGAGGCACTCACATGCGTCTCCTCGATATCCCGCAGCTCTGTCCTTGCTCCCCCTCCTCCTAGTCGCAACAGGGACAGAGTCCCCCTAGTCCTTAACTTTCACCCCATCAGCCGTCGCATACAACACATAATCCTCCAACATTTTCGCCACCTCCAACGGGGATCCCGCCACTAATCACATCTTCCCATCACACCAGGTCTGGTCACCACTTTACAAGTGAGGTGGGACTACACCGCTGAGGAGATATATGAAGATTATACTATCACTGGAAAATTCTAGTCAAAGGGGAAGATTGGATGAGCTGGGAACACGAGAGGCTGAAGAGAAACAGAGAGCGGGTGTATGAAAAAGTGAGAGTCTGACTACAATAAACAGACAGGAACGATTTCTCCTAGGAGAGGGATGAAAAATCAGGGGGTAGTAGTTTAAAGTAATCGGAGGGTTGCAAAGGTGATGATGAAAACGTTTTTATTTACTGAAAGGGAGGCAGAAATCTAGAGAGATTGAAAGGATACGAGGGGCGGAAAGCTTCATGTTTATGCCAAAAAGGCAGTCCCCAGGTTAGGACAGGGTTGTGTTCATGAGAAAGTATGTAACCCGAACTGTTGGTCAGAAATGAACATAAACAGTCTGTTTGAGGGGTTCACGGAAACAGCTGTGTTGGAAGAGCAGGCAGATGCGGGAAGAGTGGCCACCAGCCAGTCTCACTGACTCAGTGAGTAAGCTCAGCCTCTCAGCTCGGTCTGCACGACCCAGACCCTGACTGCTGCGCCTAGTTTATATCTTCCGTTGTCCATAAACAAGACCCTTGTAATCCGGGGAGGACGTACTCGGACGTGTAGGAAAGAACTGCAGATGCTGGATTAAATCGAAGATAGACACAAATTGCTGGAGTAACTCAGCGGGACAGGCAGCATCTCTGGAGAGAAGGAATGGGTGACGATTCCCATTCCTTCTTTCCATAGATGCTGCCTGTCCCACTAGGTTACTCCAGCATTTTATGTCTACCTTGTACTCAGATGCACAGTTAAAGAGCCATGACCTGCAGAACTACAGGGTTGGTGCTGGAAAGTGGAACTAGGCCTTTTAGGTGCAGTACTGACATAATGGGCCAAATGTTCTCCTGCTGTGGTCTGACTGAATGAATCACTGCAACCTTCCATGAATGGAGACGATGCTTGGACTCAAGGGTTGCAGAGAATGCCATCCAATTCATCTCAGAACTACAGTTGCTGGCTGCAGACTGTGACGGGAGGATTTGTAGATCCACTTGGGATCTGTGTGCAGCATTTAAGCTGCCGGCTTGAGGGAACATTCGTTGAGAGAAATGGACAGAGTCCTGGCCAAGAACTTCAAACAACTATTCAGAACCAAATCCAGAGGCAGTGAACTGAATATCATACATTCCATTTCTGTCCGTGCAACCAGTAGGAAAGGATAACAGTTTAAAGTATGTAAATACTGCCGGCAGGAACGCAAAAGACTGAATTGGTATTCAAATTCATTCATCATCGTTGAAAACATTAGCGACGCAGTGGTACTGGTTTCCAACGGGAACGGTGACGGAAGCACCACACATCTCTGTCCTCCAGTTCCTGCAAACATCTGCCGCTGGAAGTATAGGATTTTGATGCGCGTGCTTTATCATCCCTTACAATACTATGTACAACAGTGATCGCAACTTCTACTGAAGTGTGGATGGCCGTTGGCTCATTAGAAGCTCATCCGCCCTTTGACAGGTCTTGTTTGTGGTCCTGTTTGGGGGCCCACAGCTCCCTCCTCACCTGGAAAACCAGGTGGGGGAGACGGTTTAGTCGCCAACTATCTGACCATGGAGCAGGTAGCACGGGAGTACATGGTACCCGTGGCGGGGGAACTCCCCCCGACCTGACCTGATAATAATGGTTTATCATTATACAGTTAAATTGTTTGATGCTATCCTGGCAGATTGCTCTATATATGAGAACACTGGGTAATGCAAAACCGAAAATAAATAGAGTGCAGTGTACAGTGTTACAGCTGCAGAGAAAATACAACTTAAAAAAGTGCAAGGGCTGCAACGAGGTGGACTGGAAGATCGGCAGCATTTCTTTAGCTTGCAAGAAAACCATTCAGGAGTAAGATATCAGCAGGGAAGCAGCTTTTCTTGAATCTGGTGGTATGTTTTGAAAGTATATGCCACCAGCTGTGAGAGGGGAGAAGACAGAATAACCAAGGTGTAGGTGGTCCTTGATGATGTTGGCTGCTTTCCTGAGGCAGCGTAAAGTATATATGAAGTCTGTCAAGTGAGGCTGGTTCGTGTGATGGTCTGGGCTGTGTCCACATCTCTGCAATTCTCGAGGTCTTGGAAAGAGCAGTTGCCAAACTATACTATGATGCATCCCGATAGGATGTTTTCTATGGTGCATCTGTAGAAACTGGTAAAAGCTAATGAAGATATCCCAAATTCAGGAGAGACTATCAACTCATGGGAAGGAATGCCACAAAGGCAAGAGGATAAACACTTTTCATCGCTGTGCAGAGAACGGAGAGTGGTAGAAAGAGGGAGAGTGGTGAAGGCATGAGGGCCGTTCACAGTTGGCTGACGGATGATTCTTCCTGTGAGCTGTCTGAGGGAGGGCATGGTGAGAACAAAGTTGTGCGTTGAGCCCAAGAAGAGAGGAATGGAGAGGTGCACAGGGTACAGGAGGCCAAGTACCAACACAGATCTTTGCTTCATGGGAGAATAGAAGAAGTTCAATTTCAGATGGACAGAGGGGCATCATATAATAATGTATTAATTATGTTCCTATGACATGATGGAGAAGCTTGAGTTGTCAGTATAAGTGTTAACAATTGGACAATATCATGTCCAAATTGCCAAGCAGCTATTGGCTGTGATTTTTAAGCTTAAGGGGTTCCATCAGTACAGGCAATTGGAGATGTGTGTACATGCAGACTGATCAGAAAACACCTTGAAGTGATTGTGATGAGAGATCTTCACCAAGCCGCAGAGAAACCACAGTGACTGATTCCCAACCCTTCCGGGGCAGTTTGATGCCATATGAAAGATGCAATCCTCTGGAAAGGCATACGGTGCATGTAAGGTTGGCTTCATGAGGTCCTGTTCTGACACAGTGCTTGGAGTGTAGTTTTGTTCTAACCTATTTTATTGGAGGGACAAGTGTAAGGCATCAAAGTTCTGATTGGATTGAACTCATGGCGGTGGAGAAAGACACAGGGATGTGGGCACCATCCTTGTCCTGCATGCACCAAAGACTGTTAGACTGGCCACTGCCTAACCTTCTCTGTTATCTCAAGCCTGGCCCCAAAACACAATGTCAACAGGAATGTTACCCCTGTATCGAGGAGCCCGCAAACGTAGCTCTCCTCTAATAATGCCTCACATACAACCTATCAACACCCAGTCAACACGAGCCATGGAGCATCCATGTATGGGCTGCACTGGTGCCCACCAACACTGGCACCAGGAAAGAGAGCAAAGGCGGCCTCTACTTTCTTTGAAGTTTAAAGAGATTCGGCACGTCACTAAACATCTGTAGATACACTGCAGAAAGTATCCTGGCTGGCACATCATGGCCTATTTTGGCAATTCTAATGCAAAGGAATTCAAGAGGCTACAGAGTGGTGGACAGCCCGTTCCCATCATAGATCCTGCCACCAGCAAAAAAATCTACATGAGGCACTGCCTTAAAAAGCAGCATCTATGAAGAATTGCCACCATCCAGGTCACGTCCTCGTCTCGCTGCTACAGTGAGATACAGAAGCTTGCAGTCCCACACCACCAGTTTCAGAACAGCTACTTTCTTCCATCCATCAGGTTCTTGAACCAACCTACACAATCCTAATTCCACTTTGGCAATGGAGCACTATGGACCTCCTGTCACACAACCATTGGACTTGTTTTCTAATTGTGTTTCTCACTCATATCTTGTCTTTTGCACAGTCGTTTTGTTTTCACTTACTTATGTGCAATTGAAGTATAATTGATGTTTGTGAGTGTTGCCTGTGTCGATGTGCCTGTGATGCTGTTGCAAGCAAGATTTCATTGTACTTTACCTCATCATACTTGTGCATCGGACAATATACTCGACTTGACGAGACGAGCCTGCTTTTTGATAGTGGTATCAAGTTCCTTGACCCTAAAGATGCAGGAGTGTCTACAGTGCCCTCCATAAATTTTGGGACAAAGACATATCATTTATTTATTTGCGTCCACAATTTTATTGTATTCCTCAATTTGAGATTTGTAATAGAAAAAAATCATATGTGGTTAAAGTGCACATTGTCAGAGTTTAATATAGCCCATTTTTATACATTTTGGTTTCACCATGTAGAAATGACAGCAGTGTTTATACGTAGTCCCTCCATTTCAGGGTGTCATAATGTTTTGGACACAGCAATGTCATTAAATGAAAGTAGTCATGTTTAGTATTTTGTTGCATATCCTTTCCATGCAATGACTGCTTGAAGTCTGCTATTCATGGACATCACCAGTTGCTGGGTGTCTTCTCTGGTGATGCTCTGCCAGGCCTGTATTGCAGCCATCTTTAGCTTATCCTTGTTTTGGGAGCTAGTCCCTTTCTGTTTTCTGTTCAGCATATAAAAGGCATGCTCAATTGTGTTCAGATCGGGTGATTGACTTGGCCACTCAAGAATTGACAATTTTTTAGCTTTGAAAAACTCATTTGTTTCTTTAGCAGTATGTTTGGGATAATTGTCTTGCTGTGGGATGAGCCACCAGCCAATGAGTTTTGAGGCATTTGTTTGAACTTGAGCAGATAGGATGTGTCTATACTCTTCAGAATTCATTATGCTACTACCACCAGTTGTATCATCAATAAAGATATGTGAGCCAGTACCTTCAGCAGCCATACATGCCCAGGCCATAATACCCCCACCATCGTGTTTCACAGATGAGGTGGTATGCTTTGGATCTTGGGCAGTTCCTTCTCTCCTCCAAACTGCTCTTGCCATCATTTTGATATAAGTTAGTCTTCGTCTCATCTGTTCACAAGACCTTTTTCCAGAACTGTGGTTGCTCTTGTAAGTACTTCTTGGCAAACTGTTACATGGCCGTCCTATTTTTGCAGTTAACCAGTGGTTTGCATCTTGCAGTGTAGCCTCTGTATTTCTGTTCATGAAGTCTTCTGCAGACAGTGGTCATTGACAAACCCACACCTGACTCCTGAAGAGTGTTTCTGATCTGCCGGACAGGTGTTTGGGGATTTTTCTTTATTACACAGAAAATTCTTCTGTCATCAGCTGTGGAGGTCTTCCTTGGCCTGCCAGTCCCTTTGCGATTAGTAAGCTCACCAGTGCTCTCTTTCTTAGTAATTATGTTCCAAACTGTTGATTTTGGTCAGCCTAAGGTTTGGCTGATGTCTCCAACAGTTTTATTCTTGTTTCTCAGTCTCATAATGGCTTCTTTGACTTTCATTGGCACAACTTTGGTCCTCATGTTGATAAACAGCAATAAAAGTTTCCAAACGTGATGGAAAGACTGGAAGAAAGACTAGGTGCTGAGAGCTCTCTTATACCTGCATGAAGGAGGCATTTAAATACACCTGAGCAATTACAAACACCTGTGAAGCCATGTGTCCCTAACATTATGGTGCCCTGAAATGGGGGGACTAGGTATAAACACAGCTGTAATTTCTACATGATGAACAAAATGTATAAAATTATCCTTTAATAAAATTTGACAATGTGCACTTTAACCACGTGATTCTTTTTCTATTACAAACCTCAAATTGTGGAGTACAGAGGCAAATAAATAAATGATGGGTCTTTGTCCCAAACATTCTGGAGGGCACTGTACATTCATCACATTGGGGGGGGTAAGGCTGGGCTCAGAGGGCTCCTGAATCACTGTAATGTCCAGAAGTGAAATACTTGATCGGAAAAGTGTGTGTGCAGATACACGGAGACAAGGCAATGCTTGAACATAGAGTGTCGGGGAAACCTTGGCTGTTGTGGCAGTGAATGTCTTCACAGCTGACTGCACAGTCTACATCATGGCATAAGAAGCCTGCATCTATTCCAGGAGGTGACTCAGCAACCAGATACAGTGTGGGTGTACACAGTGGCAGTAAAGCAGCAGCCTCATAACTCCAGTGATCCGGGTTCGAACCTGACCACTGATGCTGTCCAAATGTAGTTTGCATGTTTTTCCAGCGACTGCATGGGCTTCCTCCGGGTGCTCTGGTTTTTGTCGACATTCGAAAGGTATGCGGTCTGTCAGATAATTGGCCATCCTAAATGTCCCTATTCTGTAGATGAGTGGTAGAATCTGGGAGGGGGTGGGTAGTTGATGGGAAAGTGGGGTGAGTAAAACATGGAATTAATGTACGGCTAGTGGAAATAAGTGGTTCTTGATCGGCATGGACTCGGTGGGCAGAAGGGTCTATTTCCATGCTATATCTCTCAATGGCAGCAGGGACATAACATAAAACATCCAGATAAGTGAGATCCCATGAAAAGAAGAGGGAGCAGTTGTAAAATACAGTGTCATAGAGTGATAGAGTGGGGAAACAGACCTTTCAGGCCAACTTGCCCACACCGGCCAACAATATCCCAGCTACACTAGCAGAGATGCCAACCCTAAATTTAGTTCACAGTAACATTTAACCCATTTGTCCGTAACAAATGGGGTTAAATGCATTTCTCTCCGTAACACTCACCTGGGGTTGTTGCCGGCGGCTATGCGCCTGCGCACTGGTGCAGATCAGCGGGCTGCCGGCGGGCGGGTGCGGCACATGCGCACTTGGCATGGTTGCCGGCGGGTCTGCGCCTGCGCACTGGGTGGGAGGCCCGGTGATGGGGCTGCCGCGAGCGGCCGGCTGGCGGCAAGAAAGTGCCGCTGATCGCGCGGGCCGGCGCCGCCCGGGCTCTGGGCCGGGCGTGGCGTGGCTCGAAATCGCGCCAGGCCCGGCAACCCTCCCCCACTGCGCACGCGCGGCCACTGTGGCCCGGCAACCCTCCCCCACTGCGCAGGCGCGGTCACTAGGGCCCGGCAACCCTCCCCCACTGCGCAGGCGCGGTCACTAGGGCCCGGCAACCCTCCCCCACTGCGCACGCGCGGTCACTAGGGCCCGGCAAAGTGCCGCTGATCGCGCGGGCTGGCAAACCGGGGACACATGGCGCCGGCGTTCTCACGGGAGGAACACCGGCGCGGCGGTGTTCCGTAACAGCATGTTTGGCTGCCGGAACACCGTAAAAAAGTTATTTCGCCGGGACAAAATACGGCGAATCCGGGACACTTGGCATCTCTGCACTAGTCCCACTTGCCTGCGCTTGGTCCATATCCCTCCAAACCTGTGCTATCCATGTACCTGTCTAACTGTTTCTTAAACTATGGGATAGTCTCAGCCTCAACTACTTCCTCTGGCAGCTTGTTCCTTACACCTACCACCCTTTGAGTGAAAAAGTTACCCCTCTGATTCCTATTAAATCTTTTCCCCTTCACCTTGAAACTATGGCCTCTGGTCCTCGATTCCCCTACTCTGGGCAGAAGACTGTGCACCTACCCGATCTATTCCTCTCATGATTTTGTACACCTCTATAAGATCTCCCCTTATCCTCCTGCACTCTATGGAATAGACCCAACCTACTTAAGCCTCTCCTTATAGCTCACACCCTCTCGTCCTGGCAACATCCTCGTAATTCATTTCTGAACTCTTTCAAGCTTGACAATATCTTTCCAATAAAATGGTGCCCAGAACTGAACACAATATTCTAAATGCGGTCTCACCAACACCTTATATAACTGCAACATGACCTCCCAACTTCTATATTCAATACTCTGACTGAAGAAGGCCAAAGTGCCGAAAGCCATTTTGACCACCTTACCTGCCTGCGACTCGACCTTCAAGGAACCATGCACCTGTACTCCTTGATCCCTCTGCTCTACAACAGAGGCCGACCATTTACTGTGTAGGTCCTGCCCTTGTTCGACGTCCCAAAATGCAACACCTCACGCTTTTCTGTATTAAATTCCATTACCCATTCCTCTGCCCATCTGGCCAATAGATCCGGATCCTGTTTCAATCTTTCACAACCATCTTCACTATCTGCAAAACCACTAACTTTTGTATCACCAGCAAACTTGTTAATCTTGCCCTGTATGTTCTCATCCAAAACATTGATGTAGATGACAAACAGTAACGACCCAAGCACTGAACCCTGATGCACACCACTAGTCACAGGCATCCAGTCTGAGTAGCAACCTTCCACCATTACCCTCTGCTTCCTTCCATGGAGCCAATTTGCTATCCATTCTCTCCTTGGATCCCATGCGATCTAACCTTCCAGAGCAGCCTACCATGCGGAGTTTGGCGAACACCTTACATGTACACAACATCTACAGCTCTGCCCTCATCAACCTTTTTGGTCATGTCTTCAGAAAATCAATCAGATTTATGAGACACGACCTCCCACGTACAAAACTATGCTGACTATCCCTAATCAACCCTTGCCCATCCAAATGCCTGTATATCCTATCCCTCAGAATACTCTCCAGTAACTTACCAACTACAGATGTTAAGCTCACCGGCCTATAGTTCCCAACATTTTCCCTGTCTTTGTTTGATGTCACTAAGATGTGACTAAAGTAGTCTGTTACCCGGGGACTGATGACAGACGTGGACCAGAGGTTGGGCAGGTTATGTGGGTTTTAACAGCATGCAGCAAACCATTATTAAACAATTTGCCGTTGGTCACTTTGTTTAGGTTTTCATTTCCATGTGTAAACTGAAGTGAGATCTGTCTCATCCACCGAACGTATAGGAACCAGTCCCAGCTTTTGTGGTTTCTCAAAACATACACCTTCCCGGTTGTGTAAAAATAACTTAAGACATTTTAAAATAAGGCACATTTTTTTTACTCAAAGATTAAGCTTTTCTCTTTGGTGTTTTAGTTTGTTTTCAATCGACATTAAACAACAAAAATCTGCTGCTGCCTTTATAATCACAGCCAGCTAACCAGCGAGATGACACAGCCCTCACTGTTTGATGGAGAGTTGCAACTAATCAGACCTCCCTTTAGATTTTGGTGGCCTTTCACCACATCAAGGCTCAATGAAATACTTTTGAAGCGCAGTATGTAAAGGAGATGCACCAGCCAATTTAGACATATGCAATGTATTTGATTGGTGATGTGGTTTATGTTGGCAGAATCTCCGGGAAAGAATCGCTCAGCTTCCTCTGCCAGGTAGACACAAAATGCTGGAGTAACTCAGCGGGTGTGGCAACATCTGTGGAGAGAAGGAATGGGCGACATTTTGGGTCGAGGCCCTTCTTCAGACTTCCTCTGCCAGGTGATCCCTTGCATCCACAATCTGGTGCAGCCAAGATCCATCTCATTCACCAGGACTGCAGAGTTGGCCTAGAATTGCTGAGAGGTAGAGAGATCGATTAGACATTAAGAGGGCATTCGGCCCATCATATCTGTGCTAGCCACCTATCCCTGCCGCATCTTCCAGCTATGGGCATGTTGACCTGCAGGCTGCTTCCACGAATAACGAGCTTGCCGCATGTGAAGAAATTGTGGGATACTTTCTCTGGACTGAAATAAGTATGCAGTTTAAAAAAAAATCCTTAATAACACAGGAAGTAATGCCATTTTTTCTCTTTGGAAACTATGATTATCTGCACAACGAAACCACAAAGAAAAATAAACAACTCAAAATGACTGCGATTCCTCTGGGTCCTGTATCATCAGCTATAATTTTCTATTCCTTTGAACTTACGCCTCACAGGGAACTGGGTGAAGATTATTTTTCTGCTAAAAATATTGCAACGATGGAAGGTCAGATAGCAATTGCCGCACAAAGCATAAGAGAGGCTGGATATATACCCATGCCCCGTAACAAAGGAAGCTCCGCTGATGCTCTCTAGAAGGGCTGTTTCTGTCTGTCTGTCTATGAGGCTAACACATGATGAAAGTACAAATCAGCTCTCGGCTCAGTGGCTTCAAACAGCAAAGACAGGTTAAATGAAGAAGAAAGCTAAAAAGACTATAATCTGAAATGTACAAAGGGAAGAGGGCAGCATTGAACCAGGGATTAGTAGGTGGCGCCTTTGGCTTTGCCAATGGGAGAATTTTTAGATTAATAGACTAATACAACATGGAAACAGGCCCGTGTGTAAGAAAGAACTGCAGATGCTGGTTTAAATCGAAGGTAGACACAAAATGCTGGAGTAATTCAGCGGGTGAAACAGGTTCTTCAGCTCAGCTCAAGCATGCTGGCCAAGATGCCTATCTAAGGTATTCCCATTGTGCCTGCATTTGGCCTATATTCCCGTAAACTTTTATTTTCAATGTACCCACCTCTACCAATTTCTCTTGCAGCTCTTTCCATTTACCCACCATGCACTGTGAAAAGTTTGCCTCTCACGTCCACTTTAAATCTTTCCCCTCTCACAAAATTATGCCCTTTAGTTTTAGATGTCCCTATTCTGGGGAAAAGACCGTAACCATCAACAAGTCCTGTATCAGATACGTGACACGTCCTCCATGCTGTAGCATAGTAGATTGGAAGTCCTGCTGCAGACGTCCCGATGAGGTCGAGATTGGCCGTCACACCCGGCCTAGATGCCACATTTTCGGGGGGACTTCTGCGGGAGATTTCAAATCCGCTCTCGTAATTTTGTCCAGATTGAAGAAGGTGCCAGACCATAAGTTGTCTGAAAATTAGTGGTGGACCTGTATAAGGTTTGCATTGTTTGCCGGCTTGTACTGTTATGGTCTGGTTACTTAGTATTACTGATGATTTATGGTATTATTGTTTATAGTATATTTATTTGTTGCATCTTTTGGGGCTGTAACGAAGTAAGAACTACATTGCTCCATTCCCAGTGCATGTGAGAATTAAACACTCTTGTCGGCAGGCCTGGTGCAGCCTGCTGCTGCTGCCTGACTGACTGACTCCATGGAGCCTTTGGCAAACCCAGCTCCATGCAACATGTAGCACTCTTCCCAAAACATCCTCAATATCATGAGACCTGGCACAGAAGTGTTGTCAAATAAAACTTGCTTCCGTGTCATGGAGGGGGGAGTGACACATATGATGGAATGTTTTGCATAGTGATACGGATAGCTTTAAAATGTTTATTTTTTTACAGATACGGATTTTTTTAGAGAAAGGTGTGGGGCTGGCCGATTTAGCAGGGATGTTTGAAGGGATTCCTGCCTTGGCCCAGAGCAGTGGATTTATCAGTCCCATACTTTTCTGCTCACATTCTCCTCATCTTCTCCCCCCCCCCCCCCCCCCCCCACCCCCCACCACACACACATTTATCTGCAAACTATGGACTGTTTACAGTAGCCAATTAACGTGGGAGGAACCCCCCGTAATCACAGTGAGAATGTTCCAACTCCACACAGGCAACACCAGAGGCCAGGATCAAACCTGGGTCTCCGGCGCTGTGAGGCAGGAGCTCTCCCACGGTGTCACAACTCTTTGGTGTGCCAAAATGACCGGGACATTGCATTCACTGGCCATTTTGTTCACTGTCTTGCTCCACGTGGATCAGTGGCCTCCTCTCCAGCTCCCCTTCATCTGTGGCCCAGGAATATCAGCTCCCCTCTGGGTTCAGCAACCTACAGCATTCTGGATTCAGCGTCACAACTCCTGTCCCCAAGACTTGCCATTAAAATGATTAAGGAGGGATTGGGTTTAACAGTTCACCTTAAGGATATAACAGCACTTGCTAAAGTCTCAGAAGATGTTGTCTCAGAGACTATTCTGACCACTATTTCTGAGTCAGCCCTTTGATAGTGGCTGAGTTTCGCCCTGACATTCACAGTTTCTTCCCTGTAACGTACTCTTGTTCTCTTCACTTGTTCCTCTTGCTTCAGTCCTTTCACCTTTTCCACATTCCTACCCTCGCTTCTGCCTCTTCATTCGGATGGACCAGAATCCCGATTGAAAAATCACCGGCAGGCGAAACTGTCGCCACCTCCCTCCCCACAGATTCTGTACAAACCACTGGGCTTTTCAAATTTCCTGGTTCACTTCAGTTGTCCTGTGTTTGATGTAATTTGTTTTTGCCTAATTTAAAGCTGCAGCATTCATTTATAATTCCAGGCACGCCCTAATCTTTCCTCCCATGGTCTGTTGCCCCTGTAATACTCCAGTAAAGAACACTTGTAAGGCCTGAATCCTGTGGCCATCCCTAATTTTCCTGTAAACCTAGTGATCCATTACAGAAGGCATTCAACAATCCAGCACATTGTACACAACAGACAGGGTAGGGTTTCCTCCCATGAAGAGGTTGGTGATTCAGATGGGTGTTTACTTCAAACCAGCACTGCTGTGGCCATCATGACTAGCGTTTATTAAAACAATTGAATTTAAATTCCACATAGCCATGGTGGGATTCGAACCCAGATTTCCACATTGTCTGCCCAAGCCTCCATATTCTGAGTAATTAAACCACTCAGCCACTACCTCATAATCTCACCAAATCATTCCATAAATGTAAATTACTGCTCAGAACCGTATTGGACAATCCAGCTCATTTTAAAACCTTCACCCCACTTACTAGTTTGTGCTGAAATGTGTATTATTTTGTTTCAGAAAGAATTGTAAGCTAGGAATTCCACAGTGCAGTAATAGCCCTGTCCCACGGTACGAGTTCATTCCAAGAGCTCTCCCGAGTTAAACAAAAATCAAACTCGTGGTAAGCACGGAGAATGAACGTAGTGTGTACGTCGGAGCTCGGGGACATCTCTTGGCGGCTCGTAACGCTAACGGCAGGTACTCGAGAAGACTCACTAACGGCAGGTAAGCACGGGAAGACGCGTGAAGATTTTTCAACATGTTGAAAGATGTCCACGAGAGCCCCGAGTACCGACGAGTGGCCATTACCGTAAATCTCAGAGTTCGAATCAGGACAAACTCGGGAGAACTCTTGGAATGAACACGTACCGTGGGACAGGGCTTTAAAGCTTAAGGAAAGTCAAGAAAGATGTTCATTATTGTTAAAGGGCTTGATATGGGACATTTCCTGATGAGCAGACACAGAGCAAGGCCTAGCGCAAATTGGAGGAACTCACCTCATATTTCGATTGGGCAGCTAACACCCCAGCAGTATGAACATTGACTTCCCCAACTTCAAGTAACCCTTGCTTTTCCTCTCTCTCCATCCGCTCCCCTTCCCAGTTCTCCGACCAGTCTTAAACCCCTGTCTCACGGTACGAGTTGGCCCACGAGTGACCCCGAGTTTTCACTCGTGGTGATCACGTACAATCAACGTAGGAACTCGCGCGAGCAACTTATCGACTCGTGGCGCTAACGGCAGGTACTCGTGAAACTTGTTAACTTGTGAAAAAAATCAAACATGTTTGATTTTTTCCACGAGTCAAATTTACTGTTTTAGTTAAAAATGGAAACATTTAAACTCGTTGTAATAACGTAGTGGCCCGTGCGTTTACCTTAGTGACTCGTGAGTCTACCGTGGGACTCTTTAATCTGTTTGTTCACTCGAGTAAAGACTGAACCAAAGATAGACACAAAATGCTGGAGTAACTCAGCGGACCAGGCAGCATCTCTGGAGAGAAGGAATGGAGTCGAGACCCTTCTTCAGACTTACCCGAAACGCCACCCATTCCTTCTCTCCAGAGATGCGGCCTGTCCCGCCGAGTTACTCCAGCATGTTGTGTCTATCTATACTTTAGTTTCGGATATGATCAAGTGTAAGAAATGCAAACCAGACTACCTTCACATCAGAGAATCCTACTGTTCCAGGATAAAAATCCACACACCTTAGTCACATCCAATATTAAATTGCATGAATATCATGCATTAGTATGCATCTATGAGTTCAACATTTAAAGGGCTGCCCTTTAAATGCAAAGTATGCCAATCATACAGATTGTGTTAAACCACTGTACAATATTTTAAAATATTTATAACCGTATCTATTTACTTGGGTGACAAAATAAACGTATCAAAACCTAAAAGCGAGAACGAGAAAATAAATAGGTCTGATATTTGTTTCAAATCATCTCCTAGATTTTAGAAATGATGCCAAAGCCCGGCTTTACCATTCAAAACTGCAGCATTTCAAATTATCTAATTTATAAAAATACATTGAGAATCAATGATTCATAATGGAATGATAAATTCAGTAGAAACAATTAATTTCCTCTGGGGTTTTTTTAACAGACATATTCTCTTTTTAAACCAGAATTAGTTTAGTTCTTTTTGCTTGGAGCCTCTCCCGCCACTTTATTTCTCAATATCATCCTCGCTCCTCCGTCGAGAAAATCTCCACTGAACGCACCGGTTCTGACGGAGGAATTAAATAACATATATAGTGGATATGTCAGCATCTTTTTGATCTTGGGGCGGTTTAGTCCATCAAGTCCGAACACACAGATCTGCTTCAGCTGATGTGAAGAAGGGTCTCGACCCGAAACGTCACCCATTCCTTCTCTCCAGAGATGCTGCCTGTCCCTTTGAGTTACTCCAGCATTTCGTGTCTATCTCAGCAGGGCACAGTCCCACGGTTCACACCACACTCCAGACCTATCTAACCCCTTATTTGTGAAAGTTCCACACATATTTATCGATATTTTTTCCGGCAGTGTGCCCAGGCTACGCACACCACACTGAGCCCAAACTAAAACAATCCCAGTACTTATTGGTGTGTATGGTTTGACCGAGGACACGTGCAATTTGGCCGAGGCACTTCACTGTCCGTGTGTAGGAAGGAACTGCAGATGCTGGTTTACACCGACGATAGACACAAACATGCTGGAGTAACTCAGCGGGACAGGCAGCGCCTCTGGAGAGAAGGAATGGGTGATGTTTCGGGTCGGGACCCTTCTTCAGACTCCCCGCTCATTCTTTCCTCGTCGATGTGAACTTGTGGGGGTGCGAGGAATCGGGCGTCGCTGGGTAAGGGGAAGAGAGGTTTTACTGCTGAATTATGCACAACAGAAGCGTGAAGTGGGGGTAAGGTCCATTTAAACTATCTCGTCGTCGACCCCCCCCCCTCCCGTGTTGGGATCAAAATTCTAAATTCTAAGTACGGTTTCTACTGAATGTGTATCACTTTTGCACCATCGTAAAGTCAAAATATCGTAAGTCAAAGCATTGTAAGTTGAGGAGCATCTGTACTTTGTAATCAGCAGAGGACACGCTTGCAGACAGATCCTAGATCTGATACAACAGTGTGCGTGCGTGAAGCATGTGCTGTTGACACCACGCACGAGTGACTCACCTGTCATCCAATCGCAGGCTTCCTTATGCGCATCAGTTATATGCTAGATTTTGCCAATTCCTGCCAAAACAACAAGTTTCAGTAACATCTGGTGTTATTCGGTCGGTTTGACAAGTGCAAATACGGATAAACCTGCAAAAAAAGAAAAGACTGTGCAGCTATAACAAGCAATGGGAAGTGAAAAAGACGTGGGTTAAGCCCATCAGTGATGACTCGACAAAGGCCTTCTGGACTTTAGGCCGTTGGGAATTTGTCCCTTATTTGGGAGTGAGAAAGTTGGCAACCCTAGTCTCGACCCAAAATGTCACCCATTCCTTCTCTCCAGAGATGCTGCATGTCCCGCTGAGTTACTCCAGCATTTTGTGTCTATCTTCAGATATTGGGAGTAGGAAAAACCCGGTTGTGGGGAGAGCTGCAATGACCTGGAATACATTGTCTGAAAGCATATTGAAGCAGATTCAGCAATAGCTTTAAATGGGATGTTGGATACACATTTGAAATGGGGAAAGGAATTTGGGGGCGGTGATGGGAGGTGAGGAAGTAAGCTCAATTAATTGAAACCTCTGACTACGCCGTATCTGCACCCAGGATGAGTTGTTCCACACCAGGGCATCAGAGATGTCCTCATTCTTTAGGGAAGGGGGGTTCCCCACTTCTACTATAGATGAAGCTCTCACCAGGGTCTCTTCTATACCCCGTGACTCTTGTTCTCACTCCCCATTCCCCCGCTCGCAACAAGGGCCGGGTCACCCTTGTCCTCACCTTCCACCCTACCAGCCGTCACATACAACAAATAATCCTCCGACATTTTCACCACCTCCAACCGTCACCACCACTTGCTACATGTTCCCATCTTCTCCCCTGTCTGCTTTCCGCAGCGACCGCTCCCTCCGAAACTCCCTGGTCAATTCCTCCCTTCCCACCCGTACTATCCCATCTCCGGGCTCTTTACCTTGCAACTGCAAGAAATGCTACACTTGTTGCTTTACCTCCACCTTGACTCCATTCAAGGACCCAAGCAGTCTTTCCAGGTGCGGCAGAGGTTCACCTGCACCTCCTCCAACTTCATCTATTGCATCCGCTGCTCTAGATGTCAGCTGCTCTACATCGGTGAGACCAAGCGCAGGCTTGGCGATCGCTTCGCTGAACACCTCCGCTCGGTTCGCAATAACCAACCTGATCTCCCGGTAGCTCAGTCCTTCAACTCCCCCTCCCATTCCGAATCAACCTTTCTGTCCTGGGCCTCCTCCATGGCCAGAGTGAGGACCACTGTAAATTGGAGGAACAGTACCTCATATTTCGCTTGGATAGTGTACACCCCAGCGGTATGAACGTTGACCTCTAATTTCAGGTAGTCCCTACTTTCTCCTCCCCTTCTCAGCTCTCCCTCAGCCCACTTCCTTTCTTCTTCCCCCCCCCCCCCTCACATCAGTCTGAAGAAGGGTTTCAACCCAAAACGTTGCCTATTTCCTTCGCTCCATAGATGCTGCTGCACCCGCTGAGTTTCTCCAGCATTTTTGTCTACCTTCGATTTTCCAGCATCTGCAGTTCTTTCTTGATCAATCAATGATCTTTCCATGATCTGGCACTGACTCGATGGCCTCTTTCAAAGAACCAGCATAGGTGTGATGAACAGAAAGGCTCATTCTGTGCCCTATCACTCTATGAATCACCAACAGATTCCATCACTATGAATCACCAAAGACAGCCCAGCCTGATGATGAACTATTAATCCTAGATATTACCTGCTTTCCAAACAATAACCTTTTCAATGAGGGCTAATATGTTACATTTCCACTCTGCACAGACGAAACTGAATAAGCCGAGAAATCTTCAACCCTCTCCCATCAACAACTGAAGACCCAAATCACTTCTGCATTTACTTCACAATGTTAATTAAAGCAACGAGACACAACTGTGAGAAAGATGCATTGAGGAGAGCCTCATTACTATGCTGGGTTCTGTAATTGAGAGTTTTAATTGCATACTTCCTTTACTCAAATCGGCATCCTACTTTAGAGTGGTTTAAGGAGCTTACCTTAATGATGCATGATTAGTAACTTCTGCCTGCTTTTGGCTTCTATTGACAAGGAATGCTGCACTGCAGTCCTTCGCTGGTTGCACAGGGTGACAGCACCGCTTAGTGGTGGCCAGTTGCATTTGCTTGGAAACAGGCTGAAATGGACCCACTTTCATTACAAAGCTCTAAGATCTTTGATCATTACTGAGAAGACAGATACAAGATGATCAGATCCTAGCACGCAAAAGATCCAGAGACAAAAGGCAAACATACTGAGCTAAGCATGTCTCCAAGGACTCTTGCCCAGGTCTACAGATGCACCATAGAAAGTATCTCATTGGGAAGCAGCACAGCTCTGCCCAAGAATGCAAAGTTGTGGACGTAGCCCAGTCCGTCACACAATTCAGATTCTCCTCCCCACTCCCCTGACTTCATCTTCACATCATGCTGCCTCGGTAAAGCAGCCAATATAATCAAGACCATTTTCACCCAGTCATTCCTTTTTCTCTGCTTTCCCATTGGGCAGTGGATACAAAGCTTGAAAGCATATACCATTAGATTTGCAACTGCTTCTTCGTTCTGCTATCGGGCACTGAATATTCCTCCCATAAGTGAAGATGAATTCTCAATCTCATTGCAGACTTGCATTTTTTTAAAACTGCACTTTCTCTGTTACTTATGCTACGTAACACTATATAGTAAAAGGACACAATATGTTGGGGCAAGCAATCAGGTCAAGCATCTCTGGAGAACTTTTCAGGTCGAGGCCCTTCTTTAGAATCCTGGTCTGAAACTGGGACTGAAATCCAGGAGAGTTGGCGGCCAGGGGAGAGGCGAGGATCGGCGGATTTATTGGTTACATAGAAACATAGAAACATAGAAATTAGGTGCAGGAGTAGGCCATTCAGCCCATCGAGCCTGCACCGCCATTCAATATGATCATGGCTGATCATCCAACTCAGTATCCCGTACCTGCCTTCTCTCCATACCCTCTGATCCCCTTAGCCACAAGGGCCACATCCAACTCACTCTTAAATATAGCCAATGAACTGGCCTCAACTACCCTCTGTGGCAGAGAGTTCCAGAGACTCACCACTCTCTGTGTGAAAAAAGTCTTTCTCATCTCGGTCTTAAAGGATTTCCCCCTTATCCTTAAGCTGTGACCCCTTGTCCTGGACTTCCCCAACATCGGGAACAATCTTCCTGCATCTAGCCTGTCCAACCCCTTAAGAATTTTGTAAGTTTCTATAAGATCCCCTCTCAATCTCCTAAATTCCAGAGAGTATAAACCGAGTCTATCCAGTCTTTCTTCATAAGACAGTCCTGACATCCCAGGAATCAGTCTGGTGAACCTTCTCTGCACTCCCTCTATGGCAATAATGTCCTTCCTCAGATTTGGAGACCAAAACTGTACGCAATACTCCAGGTGTGGTCTCACCAAGACCCTGTACAACTGAAGTAGAACCTCCCTGCTCCTGTACTCAAATCCTTTTGCTATGAAAGCTAACATACCATTCGCTTTTTTCACTGTTTTCCACTGGTTATGGCCCCGCGGGCAGCCAGAGTGCAGGCAAGGGTCGGTGGCAGTGATGGTGGTGGCAGCAGCAGACGTGGCCTGGCAGTGGTTGTCTGACAGTGGTGCCAGAAGGTCCAGCCTGGATGCCGTTCAGGGAGGCAGTGAGGACTGGCGTTGGGGTGAAAGGATGCCAGTAGAGAGGAATGCTGAGCTGTAGGTCCAATCGGATTAGCCATGATCCAATTTGAATCAGGAGCTGATTTGCAGGCCCACTCCTGCTCCAAACACAATGTTCGTAAGTTGAAGTCCTGTTTATTTAAATGAGAATGCTGACAATGAAAGCAATTTGATTATGCTTATTTAATTTGTTTAAGAAAGAACTGCAGATGTTGGAAAAATCGAAGGTAGACAAATATGATGGAGAAACTCAGCGGGTGAGGCAGCATCTATGGAGGGAAGGAATAGGTGACATTTCAGGTCGAGATCCATCTTCAGACTGATGTGGGGGCGGGAAGAAGAAAGGAAGAAGTGGGCTGTGGGAGAGCTGGGAAGGGGAGGGGAATGAGGGAGAAAGCAAGGACGACCTGAAATTGGAGAAGTCAATGTTCATACCGCTGGGGTGTAAACTACCCAAGCAAAATATGAGGTGTTGCTCCAATTTGCGGTGGGACTCACTCTGGCCATGGAGGAGGCCCAGGACAGAAAAGGTCAGATTCAGAATGGGAGGGGGAGTTGAAGTGCTGAGCCACCGGGAGATCAGGTTGGTTAATGCAAACTGAGCGGAGGTGTTGGGCGAAGCGATCGCCAAGCCTGCGCTTGGTCTCACCGATGTAGAGCAGTTGACACCTAGAACAGCGGATGCAATAGATGAGGTTGGAAGAGGTGCAGGTGAACCTCTGCCTCACCTGGAAAGACTGCTTGGGTCCTTGGATGGAGTCGAGGGGGGAGGTAAAGCGACAAGTGTAGCATTTCCTGCGGTTGCAAGGGAAAGTACCGGGGAGGGGGTGGTTTGGGTGGAAAGGGACAAATTGACCAGGGAGTTAAGGAGGGAACGGTCTCTGCGGAAAGCCGAAAAGGGAGATGGTAAGATGTGGCCAGTGGTGGGATCCTGTTGGTGATGACGAAAATGTTGGAGGATTATCTGGTATATGTGACGGCTGGTAGGGTGGAAGGTGAGGGCAGAGGGTACTCTGTCCTTGCTATGAGTGGGGGTATGGTGAGTGAGAGCTTATATTACATAATCTCCATAATTCATTTATAGAAGCAAATTGCTTTAGTGCTTTAGATAACTTTTATTTCTGCATTTAATATTTTGTAATATTTAACCAGTTTAAAGGACTTGGGTAGTTATCAAAAGCTATTGGGTGATCTGGAGGCCTGGTCACTGCTAACTAAGCAGCTTCCTTGTGGCAGCCAGGCTGTGATAATGATCAGGCAGAGAGTGGAGCCGCAAAAGCCAGGTGGGGAAGAGGGGGTGGTAGGGGTAGAGACCTGTACTGACAGCAAACATAGAACTGCAGAGCATGACCTTAAGGAGAAGTCAGCAACATCAACTGGACCAACAGTGGAGAAAGAAGGTGTCAAAGTCTTGAAGGTTTGCATTTCCATGCTGGTTTTTCTCATATCTCGAGGCATCAAGATCTTGATGAAGCAACCAAAATGGCTGATGAGGGCAAAGCCATAGATGTTATTTATATGGACTTCAGCAAGATATTTGATAGTTTCACATGGTACTCTGGAAGGTTAGATCGCATGGGTTCCAGGGAGGGGTAACCAACTGGATAGGGAATTGGCTTCATGGATGGAAGCAGAGGGTGATGGTGGAAGGTTGTTTTTCACACTGGAGGCCGAGTGGTGTGCCTTAGCAATTGGTGCTGAACCCGTCGCTGTTTGTGGTTTGTATCAGCAATTTGGATGAGAATGTACAAGGCATGATTACTAAGTTTACATATGACACTGGGTGGTATCGTAGACAATGAAGATAGTTAGCAGAAATTACAGCAGGATATTGATCAGCAGGGCATGTGGGCCAAGGAATGGTTAGCGGAGCTTAATGCTGATAAAAACAAGGTGTTGCATTTTGGGAAGTCAACCCAGGGCAGAACATTCAATGAATGGCAGGGCCCTGGGTAGTGTTGAAGAGCAGAGGGATCGAGGAGTGAAGGTACAGTTCCATAAAAGTAGCATCACAGGAAGATAGGGTGGTCAAGAAGGCTTTTGGTAGTGGCCTTCATCAGTCAGGGTATTGAGTATAGAAGTTGCTATTATGCTACAGTTGTACAAGACAATGACGACACTGCAGTTGGAGCATTGCGCTCAGTTTTGGTGACTGCTATAGGATGTCATTAAGTTGGAAAGAGCCCATATTTATAAGGATGTTGCCAGGACTTGAGGGCCTGAGGGAGAGGTTGGGCAGGCTAGAACTTTATTCCTTGGAGCGCAGGAGGCTGAAATTATAGATATATATAAAATCACAAGGAAGTAGATAGGGTGAATAGAGTCTTTTAACCAGAGTAGAGGAATCAAGAAGCAAAAAACATAGGTTTGAGGTGAGAAGTAGAAGATTTAATAGGAACCCAAGGGGCAACTTTTTCCACACAGAGCTGCCAGAGGACGTAATAGAGGCAGGTACTATCACAACATTTAAGACATTTAGACAGGTATATGGATAGGAAAAGTGTAGAGGTAAGGGGCCAATGCAGGCAGGTGAGACTAGTATGGGACATCTTGGTTGGCATGGACAAGTTGGGCTGAAGGGCCGGTTTCAGTGCTTTAAAACTCCATGTCATCCCAAAGTGCTTTACAGCCAGTGAAGTTATTTATTGAAGTGCCGTCATTGCTGGAATGGGCAACCGATTAAAATCACTCGTATTGTGTTGAAGACCAAAGCGAAGTTAATTAAGATATTGCAAATTGTGGATTGCTAAGGGGGCCTGGCATAGGATGCAAGGATCCTGTCAAGGGTTCATCCCGAGCAGCTGCATAACAGAGGACTTGATAATTCAAGCACTGTTTCCAGGGACACACTCAGAGATGGACATCGAGTGCTGCAGAAAGACTATCAACCCAGTGAAAGATTCTCTTTGATTTGGCTGAAACTTGTTGATCTTTCAACACAGCGAGATGTCTGTCAGGGAATGTTGCCAACTGGCAGATTTCACACTGCAGAAGTACATGCTGAGGGATGGACTGAAGCTCTGTGCAGCCAGTGCAAAGTCTCTATGGGGCAGGGAATACGAGGTCCTTCTGTTACTGCACATTGAGAGCTTAAATTCAGGGGGGAAGCCCTTCAAACACCAGGAGGGGGTATCACCCTAAGGGGCCATGTAGCAATGGTGCTATATACAAATCAGAAAAGTTAACACCTTGTATGAAACCAGCATCACTGAATCTATAGACCAACACAAAGAATGCATTAAGAGCTTTACATTGTTCTCTGCTGCATATATTTTTTGAAACATTATTTATCAATATTTTATTTATGCCAAAAATAAAGTCCATAGGCTACAACTTTCCAAATCTGTTATCCTTATTCAGCCTTCTAACGCCCCAATTTCTTGAATTCCCTTCTCATACCTCTTCCTTGTTCAAAAACTTATCTGATTTGCCCGTCAACTTTTCTTTACGTGCTCATGTAGTGTTTTGGGCATTTTTTTTTGCAATTGTAAAAGGGACAAGGGGATTGTTAATTTATCAATGTGACTTGAATTTTTATTTTCTTCACAGCAAGTTTTATTTATACATCCAAACAAAGATCATTTATCACACTATATACAGATATTACATACAGTGTTTATACACATATTACATAGTTTGTACACAAGAAAAATATACATAAAAAATGTAAACTTTTGTATACAAAAAATACCTTAAACAAATTAAACAAGGACAATAACAAAAGGTGACTAATTTAATTATTAGCTCGCCCTATCGTTTAAAAACAGAAATACAGTACATTCATTGAGTATAAGAAATTTGAGCCACCTCTTCAGTTTCTGTATGCTGAAGCAGTTTGTAGGACTGTTGTGATTTTCCATGGGCTGTATTCTTTTGCCATAAAGTCCCTGATACAAACTATTCGTGGAGCTGGGATTATAAATGACAATGTGAGCAGATGGGATTTAAATCTGGGCACTTTGAGGCAAATACCAGGTATAATTAGGACAGCATGGTGGATATTTTTTTTTAAACTTCTTGGATACTCTTTCAGTATCAGTGATTTCATGGAATCTTCCCTCTCTTCCAGCCAGAACAGCAGAGGGTCCCAAAGGCGCAATGAGTGCTTTCGAAGAATGTTGCCTTTTTAGATGCATAATAGGGCAGGCATTAGAGCATGTTGAATCAAATGGAACCTGTAATCACCAATCCCTGTTCACACAAATCATTTGAAATATAGATCCTTCAGGGGAATGAGGGACCAGCATCATTTTTCAAGATTTTTCCGCACACTTTTTATTTTGAAAAATAAAAACAAATTAAGTGCTTTGAGATAACAGAGAAAAAGAAGCACATGGAAGTCTATGACCAAGGACCTACAAAAGATGGGGGTACAGGATGGAGGGGACTACTCTCAGTCTAACTGGAGTTTGATGGGCTGCTGAATAATTCCAGGAGTTCCTGATCTTGGTGCATCTCCAGCATCCACTATGTCTTGGTTTTGGGACAGACCCCTATTCAGATTCGCAACATCCAAAGGATAGAAGGTGCAGGGAATCCAAAAGTTAGAAATTTTAAATTGTGCGTCTAATTAGAGCTAATTGACTGATATCCTGGTGAAGAAATCAAAATTTCCAGGAATTCACCTGAGAAACACATGGGTTATGTGTTAACTACTCATATCCAGGCTCCACAGAACTGCACAGCTCATTTTCAAGATCAGTTTTATGAAAGTTTATTTAGAATTGGGGGGGGGGGGGGGGGGGGGGGGGGGGGGGGGGGGGGGGGGGGGGGGGGGTGGGGGTGGATAATTTTAATATTAAAATGAGAAAGTTTAACAGTTTTTTAATTGATATAGTATTTTTTTTACTGATGCCTTTGTTGCTTGCTTAGCTAAACTTAAAAACCACATGACCAGCATGCGTCATATCCAACTTCTATGCACAAGCTCTTCTTCAGGGCCATGAAATTTACAGCAGTGAAACTTTACAAAACATGACATCAATGTCATTAATTCATAAGGATTCACCCAAATTTCATGGAAGAAACCAGTTCTTGATAGTGGATCAGAGGCAAATGGGAGGGAGTTTCTTTTACCCGTGTTAGGACAGATGGACACACACACACGACTCATTCAAAGGTCAGCAGACACACAACTGATTACAAAGAGTAGTTCATCATCTTAAAACAACCCTTCCCAGTAGAATGGAAGCCTTTGCCCTAGGAGAGACATTCTCAAGCTCTCATCCTTCTGCAGTTTTACCACTCATTGCGATTGGTGAAGGAAAAAGGGCCTAAAAAAAGAGGTAACAGTCACACAATCCATGCTTCTCACCATAAACCCCACACACATTTCTAGAGTTTGGTTAAGTCTACTTCTAATGAGTTGTAAGTTTATTTTTTAAAAATTATATGCACAATTTTATATAAAATACAACTTGTGTTATTGCCACTACATGCCCTTAAATCATAAAAAAAAAACACCGGGAGATTCATGGAGCCGTGCACAAGTATTCCCATACCTGTGACTTACTGAGCAGGCAGTATTCCCAGTGGGTACAATGCATGCTTGGGAAAGTGATATAAAATGACACAGGCTTCTTGTGCTTTTAACTATCGTAGTCTATAATATTCTTTGATGTATTTGTTTAATGTAGTCAAACAACAAGAGAAACCAGTCACGATTGTGCCCAAAGTTTGGTACGTCACAAGAGAAATCCCAAAAGTCTACACATCCTTTATGAAGGAAATCAGCCTCCATGCTCATGTTCTGCTCCTGCTTTTTTTACAAAAGATCTCTGGGTGGGATGCAGCTAATTAGCTCCTGCAAAATTCTAATAAAAGTGGAATTAAAAATATTTATTTCATTGCTAACTCCCTTCCTTTCTCTCCTCCCTGCTTTTTTAAAAAATATATAAACCTGAGAACCTAAGAGGAAAATGTCAGGATGGCTTTATGCTTATGCTCAACATACAAGCTTAACGTAGTCCATCACTTTTACCTCCCAATAAAAAAGATTTTATAAATTTTATATATATATATTTATGTATGAAAACTAAGAATCTATCATTCACCATCACCTGCCTTGAACTTCCCAAAGTTCTTAAAAGGGTTTCATTGACAAATCAATAAATACACGATTAGAGAAACCAAATGACTCTCCCTGTTAATAAAAGGATAAATTGCCAGGTCATTCCTTCCAGGTTATGAACAGAAGGAGGTTGCACGTATATGGATTATTACAGGGCTACAATAGTAATAACACAAACCTGGGGCAGAGTAGAGATGTTATGCTAATTTCCATATCAATTATGCCTGGACATGACACTACAGTAGTTGCCTGGCCTGACGTCACATTCATAATTTATAATATTAAACTACCCTCCACTCACTATTTTGCCAGATAAATAATCCTACATTTGCTGTGAGACTTCCCAGTAGTTCTAATTACTGCAGTTCATATAGACACTCTTAAAGTAGACTCTGCTACAAAATAGATATTTTATCATATATTCTATCTTCAACTTGCAGGCTAATAATATTTTTCTGTTTTTCTACATACACTGTGATATCAAGAGAAACCAAATGCTACAGATATATTTTATAAAACTATGCTAATTGTGGCCGTTGTTACAATCTCCTAATGACACTTGGTCCAAAAGTTGAAAGTATTGAAATAGAAACTTATCAACTCATAATTTGGCTTTACTTACAATGAAACATTATGGTTTGTGTTCATTCAGTTCCATCCTATCCCAAACCGCACTGTAGAGTGTTATCAAAAGCAAGCCTCAAGTGTTAGCCAACCTGTTCACAATAATTTGGGTTCAAACTGATTCAAATAACACCAAGCCCACAGGAGAGTAAAGCATACTCTCAATCAATGATGATGGCCTGATGGCAGCAGTAACCTCTCAGCTCCATCAGTATGTAAAGCTCAGTGTAAGGATCAGGATATGTATAAGCCACACAATGATACAGGTCTCAATGATTAGATGCTTATTATATGTGGTCAACGTTCAAAGTATCTGCATTGCCTGTTTTGTACACTGCAGGATAGTGGTCCCTTTTAAAGTGTGTCTCATTTAGAGATTGATTAAAGCTTTTCTTGGTCAGAAGATGGTTGCTTGATCTTATGTGACGTGCAGCATGGTCCTGGACCTCTACTCCTTAGCGGCTGCCCAGCAATGAATTTCCACAAATCCTAGTAAAAGGGTGTCTCGTTATCAACTTTCCCTCATAATTTTGTTCCAAAATATTAGCATACAAATTTTGTTCAAATTATTTGGCCGACACAAAATGCTGGAGTAACTCAGCGGGACAGTCAGCATCTCTGGATAGAAGGAATTGGTGACATTTCGGGTTGAGACCGTTCTTCAGTCTGAGAGTTAAGCTTCTTCAGACTGAAATGTCACCCATTCCTTATGTCGAGATGCTACCTGTCCTGCTGAGTTACTCCAGCATTTTGTGTCTATCCTCAATGTAAACCAGCATCTGCAGATCCTCTTATACATCTTGGTGGACCAGTCTTGTTCAAAAATTGCGATGTGGCTTTGTCTTGGAAATTAGACTGAACTACAATTGCACGACACTTGTGCCTTGCAGTCTCTCTCGCTGGTTATTTCATGTTTACCCCTTAAAAAACATTATAGTTGGAGGAATTTTATCTCATCAACAACGTTACTTTTAGGCCAAGTTGTTTAAACTCACTGGCAAAACCAAACTCCCTCAAGAGGTTTTTTAAAATCTGAATGAAACCTGTTCCTAAGTCCTCAAGGTGAAGGGCTATTGCCTAAGCTCACGCTCACTTTCCACCGTCGCCAGACTGTATCCAAAAGCAAACAAATCCTCTTCTCAAATCTGCTCAGTTTGCACCAACTAGACTAAAAACTGTTTATAAACGCAATAGCTGGTCTTTGTGCTTTGACAAATCTGAGATTTTGACAAAGATATTGGAAAGATAATAATTGAAAGGAAAAATCTCTGCAGTGCTGAGTTGTAGTATTTTTACAAGATCTATTCCAAAATTGGATGGTAAAAGATAATGTCCGATCACTCAAGTGTTATTGAAACTCAGTATGGCTTACATCCTATGTAGTTCTTCAATGCACTTCTTTGGGTAACAATGTACATGGGAATTCAGTTCCAACAATTTGCTTGAACTACTGGGATCACCCATCCCATTCCACCATCTTAATGGGCTTGACATGCTTCAAACCAGCTGCTGACAATGCTCGTCATTGCTTATAATGTGGTTATAATAAATGATCCTAAATTGGCTAAGACTTTATTCTTGGGCTTTAACGTGGTGGTTAAAAACACAGTTGCACAAAATCACATTGTTTTTCCTAATTGTTCAATGCAGGACAATATGTGGCCAAGTCAAGAGCTGGCTTGGTGAAATCTTCTCTGCCACAAAGTGTGGTTTTACACTAGAATGACAAGAGTAAATGGTTTCACCAGGCTGTCCGTGGCACTTTTCAATCTGAGGGATAGCAATTAGCATCTGGGTGAATTATACTGTATTGTCTATTGGTGGCCATTGTGCACAAGGCAAATAAAACAACTGAAAGGTGCTAATGAGGATAATGAGGATTCCAGCAATACTTCCAAGTTTGATCACAGTCATCAAGAAGGGGGAACAGACAGATTAAAGTGAAACTTTGGGCTGACATCACTCCTACTCACCAATCCAAGGAATGGTATATCAGGTAGTTCAGTCTGGGCAAAATATTCTGTTTTCATTTTTAAATTAATTGGCTTACAGCAGACTTCTCAGAAGGTTGTGATAGCTGGGGGGGGGGGGGGGGGGGGGGGGGGGGGGGGGGGGGGGGGGGGGGGGGGGGGGGGGGGGGGGGGTGAAGGATAATATTTAGTCATCTATTATCATCCTTGTGACCTATGATTTCACCACAATTCATATTAACTAGCATTCCCTTAAATGCCATGCATCAAGATAATAAAAGCAGGGAAACAGGTCTTGCAGAGGAACCTGGTGACATCTGGGATAACTATCGATCTAGTTACCCGACTAAACAGAGGAAACATTGGGTCCATTGAATGTTTGCCAACTCTGCTTGCTGATCCCAGAGGCGGGAAGAGCAAACCAGAAGGACCAATTCATAAAAAGGGAAAAAAGCACAATCTGATATAACCGTGAGGACATTCATATGGATTCCAGTAGTTATAAACCCAGATGAAACAGATGAATTCTTTAAAAATTGCTATAATTTCAATAGTAAATACATTTCAATATAGTAACATGAATTTTATAAAAGTAAAGTCTGCTCATCCCACTCCCTTGATGCAAATGGAAGGTGATTCATTGCTAAAACTCTTTAATCCCCACAGTTACTTTTTATGTTAGCAACCAAAGACAAACCAAAACCATTTCACATGGAGAAATCCTTTGCTTGTACGTCATCGAGGATGTGCACAAGTCAGTTGCAGCACTGTCAAAGATTCCCCCTATCTAATTTTGAGCACAACTTCCAATCTGACCAGACCTGCGCTGATGAGTAATGAACAAGACGTATAGGCATTGAACAAAACATGGTTCAGACTGCAAATATTCATATTAATAGTTTCTCCACAGTTCATTACTCTCAAACACTAAGCCAGGAAAACAGTCCAGTTAATCTGGACAACAAAAAGAGCTGTTTCTTTTTTTAGTCGAGAAACTAGGTAATTAAAAGCAATGAATGGAGGTGGGATAACTACAGCCGGTTAACCAGATCCAGTGTCAGGTAACAACATTAAACAGAAACTCTTATCTTAGTGCAGCAAGAAATAAATACCAAATATTCCTTCCCTCTGTAACATAAAATTAAAGAAAGCCCATAGATTAATTAAAGAAACAGAAATGGCAAGAATCAGCCAGGAATATCTCATTCCTGATAAGCCACTGGGGAAAGAGTATACCAAACACAATGAGTTATTCTAGAAATCAGGATAAAATGGCATGGAATAATTTAAGATCCCACTTTATACAAAGGTAATCTGTAAATTGTAACAGCGTGGGCCACCCAGAAGTTTCTGACAAATAGCCGGAGGATTACTTCCCAAAACCTTCAGAAGGGCCCTTGGTCCCAACACATTGCACAGTGAGCTGTACGATACTAAAGCTCCAAAACACATTTCCAACCTCAGAGTCATAGAGCTATACAGTATGGAAACAGACCTTTTGGCCAACCTTATCCATGCTTTTACCACAGTAAGTCAGAAGGGCGACTGAAAATCACCATAATTCTGTAGCTATGTGGTTGTCTGACTAAAACACCTGGAATTTAATAATAGTGGTGTTATCACAATAGACAAAAGCACCCGAAAGTAACCTGCACCTAAATACCTGCTCTCACCTACATCCTGAACAACATACTCATGCTACTCAGAATTATACCACATGCAGTGAACTTTCCTCTGATGTACACAGACCAAAGTTTGGGACTTAAGAGTGGAGGAATACATAGTCCAAGGGTACAGCATGGACAGAATGGGTTAGGGTGGAGACATACACAGTGAATGCACTGAGGGGATTAGGGGTAGGCAGATTCACAGATCAGGTTGGTTAGGGGAGAAGCAGTTAGGGGACCGGGACGTTTGGGGCAGTTCATCAAACTGAGGCAATGGGGAGGAACAGTTCACAGACTGAGGTGATGGAAAGGTTCACAGACCAGGGCATTGGGGGTGAAGTGGTTCAGAGACTAGGGTGACAGATGTAAAGTGATTCAGAGCTTTGTGTGGTAGGAGTGAAATGGGTCAGATACCAGAGTGATGGGGGTGGGGAGTGTCACAGACCAGGGTGGTGGGGCTGGAGAGATTCACAGATCAAGGTATTGGGTGGGTGAAGTGGTTCAAAGTTCAGGTTGATAAGGTTGGGGCGGTTCAGACTGAGTTGGACGCAGAGCTGCTCACAAATTAGGGCGCTATGGGTGGAGAGATGCATATGCCAAGGTGTTAGGGGAGCATGCATTCAAAGACTGGTGTAATCGACCTATAGTTCGATGTATTGAGATACAATGCGGATTGGGGGCAAGGAGTAATGAGAGATAGCAAAACCAGTAGGTTTGTGCCGAAGAAATGCACCAACCCGTATTCGAGCGGAAAGCTTGTGGGTCGTTTTCTACGGTTAAAATTGTCAGAAGGGACTCTAATGAAGGGGTTCTCTGATTGGGGACCATTATCTGCTGTCTCCGGTCAATAACCCACTGGATAAAAACCACACACGTCCCTCAGCCGCATCTCAAACTGGAAGACCATGACTAGAGGAAACTGGAGTGTATGACCTGTCAAATGCAACCAGATGCTGGAATCATGCGCAGAACACAAGGTGCTGGAGTAACTGTGTGGGTCAGGCAGCATCTCTGGAGGACAAGATAGACAACATTTTTACTCTGGACTCTGAACGGCAATGTTTTGGGTTGGTTCTCAACAGTGCCTATCCATGTCCTCCAGAGCTGCTGCCTGACTCACTGAGTTACTCCAGCACGTTGTGATTGCGAATCTTTTCTGCACTCTCTCTCTCTTGAGACAGACAGAAGAAACTCCCCAGAAACTGGGCCACTTGAATGGAACAACACCCGAATTAAGCAAATGGTTGACAAAACCTGCTCTCTCGCAAGCAAATCTGACAGAAAGCATTATTAAACTAGATCACACTCGATTTAAACCCACACACAATGAAGCACTTCATTATGGCAATCAATTAAGTAAACAACCAATGTAAAATTAGAATGCATACTCCATGATGAGAGGCATCAGGTTTAACAAAATGAGGATGTTTAAATTAAAATGGAATATTGGGAATGCATGATTTGTTTTTCTATTTAAAAAGGGGTTGTGTGTGCAGAAAATTGTTATTGTCCTTCCACAAAACATATCTGGCATGGATCTGTTCCACAATGTGTAGCAAGTTCACCTTTATTCAAAGAAACAAATAACACTAACTTGGAATCCTCTACACCTTTTCAAGATGTACTGGGAATGGCCCCTTATTTCAAATCAAATGCACAAAGCATTCACAAGCAAAGTTTCATTGAATCTCTTCCCTGACCTTTTAATTTTTAATGGGAAGTTCTAAGAGTGCAGGGAATGTATAAGGGCACCAGGCTTTGGGAACTGGGCGATGCCATAAGAGTTGAATGGAGGAGCTCCATACGATGTATGTTATGTACAATATAGGTTATGAGTGTGTATGTGTGATTAAAATGTTAAAACTGGGGTAGTCCTATTGTAGCATATCATCTGAAAACTCTACAAGAGAAACAAGCTTATAGCTCATTGGATATATTTTATACACATGCTGAGCTTTTAACATAAAAGTTCTCTCAAAAAAATCCAAAATATTTGGCATTATAAGACACTGGATGCATTGCAGAAAACTGTGGGTGGCACACTTTAGCTACCATTATTTTGTGCCAGCTGCATACAGGTCTTGAGGCAGTGGAATAAACAACCAAACTCTAGAAGCCAGGGATCAGCACCTCCAGACCACACATGAACTAACCTTTGAGAGCATCAAAAGTACTGGTTTGAGAGCAAATTGGGATTCCATACGCTGTGATGCTGTTAACAATATGACGACACCTCAAAAGCCCAGCTTTTAAGGGTTCCCAAAAATGGAAGTAACATTACCCTACCCAATTTCCTACCGTTCCTAGAAAATCCTCAACCTCTGCTGTCCTACACTAAGATACACTGGTTATTTTATTTTCTCTCCCATCCTAGCTAACTAAAATGCAACAAAAGCTTCAGTGAACAAGTTTTATTGCGAGTATTAGGTCTAACTCAGGTGCAGCACCTGTGATTTTAGGAAGAGTAACTCCAACTGGCCTCTCATGGAAATATATAAATTGGAGCCAAAATAACTGATGCTTTAAGTTTTGAACACCCTTGCAAGAAGGGGCAGGCATAGGGGCTGGAGATTGTAGGTAGAACAACATTGGTGAAGGGGGTTATTGGAGAAGGGTGCAATGTTCAGCTGGATGGCAAAATAAGTCTTATTCGTGGCTTTGAGCTTAGGAGATATCTCTGCAAATATGGCATTTATAAAACGCCCTAGTATCCTTGCAGATTGAAATTATTTGCTTGTTCGTAGTCCATTCACAGAAGACTTTAGGCTGAGTTTTAGGATTACATTTTAGCAAATAAATGTCAGCACTGCACCTAGCTTAAGAATCTCACAGCAATGTGGGGCATGTCTGTGCAGAGACCGTGGGCACCTCATCCACAACTTAGTGTGTATCTGAGTCAATTTTATTATATAAAAAGCCTCAATGAGCCAAACATCTACCTTGAGTTTGATACTTAACAGTGTGCCATTAATGGTTTTATAGAATAAGCAATGTCATAAAATGTACTAATGTATTTACATAAAAAATATACTCAAACTGAACGTATTAGCTCTTTTAGCCCTGAAAAGGGGGCAAAATGTCACCCATTCCCCTGTTCAAAAAGCACACAAAGTCCTAGCAAGGTGGAAAGGAAGTCATCTAAACTCATAGTGGCTGCTTGGCAAAATATCCAGGTCAGAGATATCTGGTTAAAAAAATGTTGGCAGGAATTTGGTCTGGCTGCCAATTTGTTAAAATGCTGCTCACAACAGAGATGCCAATGATGGACTGGGAATGGAGGAGAGATAGAGGAGGCAGTGTTCATAAATGCTAGAGGTGGAGAAAGCAGGGAAATATGCCAAGAAAACAGGTGTGCAAAGAGATTTGGGTCTGTCGTTCATTACCAAAATCAAAAGGTATGAGCCCCTTTTTGACGTCAGGAACGCTGGATGCGAGAATGATGAGCATTACCCATAATGTTCGTACTTTTTATCAATAAACGTAGGAATCACTGGCATCTCTGTTTGGTCACGTCAGGTTCTCCCAAAAGCCTTGGCCCTTACAGGTTTACCCCTCATACCACATGCAGGAAGAGTTTGTTTCAAGAAAAACGACCAGCTGATACCCTTGAAAAATTCCAAGAAGCCACTGAATATATCAGAGATGGGGAAAACATCTCTACTCTCACTTGCAAGGGAGAAAACAGGGTGGTCTTTCATTGCGCCGTGACTCACTGCGAAGGGCTGTAGGGTGCCGAGACCTTGTTCGTGCTGGTGGCGGCGGTGACAGAGAAGCCCGTGGGGGGTGCAACCGAGCTGTGGGTGGGCTGAACGTCCTTGGGGATGCCGCTGTGGGAGCCGAGCTGCGGCCCAAAGGCAGCACTGAACTGTGGCAGAGGCGGCTTGGCGGGGTTGGAGGAAGAGGAGAGGTCTGGAGGAGAAGATGGGCCCAGACTGGCGCTGCAGCCGTTGCCACTGAAGGCGGCCTCGCCGAGTGCAGCGAGCAGGACAGCATTGCCGGGTGCCTTGGCGCTGGAGAAGGTGGAGGGCAAGTGGGGAGTGGAGAGCGAGGTGGAGAGCGAGGTGGAGAGCAGGTGACCCTCAGGCCCGGGTGCCATCATGCCACTGAAGCTGGCCGACTCGCTCAAGCTGATGGTGCCCCACTGGGGCCTGGAGTTGACGAGCTGAGCTGGTAACACGTGAGCGGGCAGCAGGGCAGTGACATCGGGTGAGAAGGGAGCACAGAGACCGTCGGAGGGGTAGGCTGGCGGTGGGGGACGGGGCGGCGAGGCCACGTGGTCGCTGTAGGGCGACGGCGCGTGCTCACTGCTGTAGGGGGACGTGCAAGAGTGTTCGCTCCCACAGCGAGACCGCGGCACCAGCAGCTCCTCGGCCTTGCCCAGCAGATGGCCGCGGGGAGATAAGCGGCTGCCATCGGCCCGCAGGCCGTGGAAATGTGCCGGGTAGGCCCGCTCGCCGAGGGCAGACAAGGAGGCATGGCCCACCGCCGGCGGCGAGGCATAGGCGCCCTGCGAGCCGGCCGGGCTGGGCAGCGCCGAGGGGGCGGGCAGGAGGTTCTCGTCCAGCTCCAGGCTGGAGAAGTTCTCGGTGGACATGCGGCCGTTCAGGAGATCCCCCAGATCGTTGTTGACGGCCCGGCTGAGAACCGGGATGCCTGCGGCAGCGACGAACGCACCCATTCCCCTGCCCGACAGCTCCTGGTCGCCGTCTCCGTCCGTGTGCGCTAGCTCACCGATGGAACTGAGGCACTCCAGCGAGGCGGCATACGAAGTCACCGCCTCCAACGCCCGCTCCAGCTCCTCCGCCTCCTCTGTCGTTGGCAGCAGTTCACCGTTCTTACCTGCGGGACGCCAGCAGAAGCAGAAAGAATGTCACCTCACTGCTGACAGACCACATCAAACAACCAAACGCAGTGATAACAGTGTTCTCCATAAATCCAATCTGAAATTCTACAGAATAGGTTACATATTTGATATGTAATGCTTGAACTAATGAAAGCCTGCACCTTACAAGCCAACCCAGTGAACCCAGTCCTACCAGTACTGTATCCATGTTATAGACTGACAGACCTGTCCTCAGCAGGAATGTACCCAGATTATGGTTTAACAGATCTGACCCACGAGTACTGTGGTATTATGGTGACAGACTAGATCCACCAGTACTGCATGCCATATAAAGCAGAAGACTTGTATTCACCAGCACCGCACCCATGCTACACAGGGACAGACCTGTATCCACCAGTACTGTCCTCATTACACAGTGACAAGGTTGTGCCCATCAGATTATGCAACATCTTCATGATCAACCTCACATTATAACATATTTTGTTCTGATGTTTCCTGGAGCATGAGGCAGGGAGCCTTTTATCAATTAAAAGGGTCTAAAGCTTCATTGTTAAATATGGTATTTCACCGTGTCCAATCTGCCTCCTGCAATTCCTACATTTTGAACAGGTTGAACATCAGAATAGTATTCACAGTGCCCTCAATAATGTTTGGGACAAAGACCCATCATTTATTTATTTGCCTCTGTACTCCACAATTTGAGATTTGTAATAGAAAAAAAAATCACATGTGGTTAAAATGCACATGGTCAGATTTTCATAAAAGTCATTTTTATACACTTTGGTTTCAGCATGTGGAAATTACAGCAGTGTTTATACATAGTGCCATTTCAGGGCACCATAATGTTTGGGACACAGCAATATCATGTAAACGGAAGTAGTTTACTATTTTGTATTCTGTTGCAGTCCAGAACCAGGGGCCACTGTTTAAGGGGTAAGCCATTTATCACGGAGATGGGGAAACACTTTCTCACACAGAGAGTTGTGAGTCTGTGGAATTCACTGCCTCTGAGGGCAGTGGAGGCCGGTTCTCTGGATAATTTCAAGAGAGAGCTAGATAGGGCTCTTAAAGATAGCGGAGTCATGGGAATATGGGGAGAAGGCAGGAACAGGGTACTGATTGGGGATGATCAGCCATTATCACATTGAATGGCGGTGCTGGCTCACAGGGCGGAATGGCCTACTCCTGCACCTATTGTCTTTGCATGCATTGACTGGTTGAAGTCTGCGATTCATGGACATCACCAGTTGCTGGGTGTCTTCTCTGGTGATGCTCTGTCAGGCCTGTATTGCAGCCAACTTTACCAAATGCTTGTTTTGGGGGCTAGTCCCCATCAGTTTTCTCTTCAGCATATAAAGGCATGCTCAATTGGGTTCAGATCGGTTGATTGACTTGGCCACTCAAGAATTGACCATTTTTTAGCTTTGAAAAACCCCTTTATTACTTTAGCAATATGTTTGGGATCATTGGGTACACAAAATGCTGGAGAAACTCAGTGGGTACAGCAGCATCTATGGAGCGAAGGAGGTAGGCGACATTTCGGGCCAAAACCCTTCTCCAGACATTGTCTTGCTGTAGATTGAACCGCCGACCAATGAGTTTTGAGGCATTTGTTTGAACTTAAGCAGATAGGATGTGTCTACACACTTCAGAATTCATTATGCTACTACCATCAGCAGTTGTATCATCAATGAAGATAAGTAAGCCAGTACTTTCAGCAGCCATACATGCCCAGGCCATAACACCCCCACCACCATGTTTCACAGATGAGGTGGTATGCTTTGGATCTTGGGCAGTTCCTTCTCTCCTCCATAATTTGCTCTTGCCATCACTCTGATATAAGTTAATCTTCGTCTCATCTGTCCACAAGACCTTTTTCCAGAACTCTTTTAAGTACTTCTTGGCAAACTGTAACCTGGCCATCCTATTTTTGCGGCTAACCAGTGGTTTGCATCTTACAGCCTTTGTATTTCTGTTCATGAAGTCTTCTGCCGACAGTGGTCATTGACAAATCTACACCCGACTCCTGAAGAGTGTTTCTGATCTGTCGGACAGGTGATTGGTATTTTTCTTTATTATAGAGAATTGTTCTGTCATCAGCTGAGGAGGTATTCCTTGGCCTGCCAGTCCTTTTGCGATTAGTAAGCTGTCTTTCTTCTTAATGAGGTTCCAAACAGTTGATTTTGGTAAGCTTAAGGTTTGGCTGATGTCTCCAACAGTTTTATTCTTGTTTATCAGTCTTATAATTACTTCTTTGACTTTCATCGGCACAACTTTGGTCCTCATGTTGATAAACAGCAATAAAAGTTTCCAAAGGTGATGGAAAGACTGGAGGAAAGGCGAGGTGCAGAGAGATCTCTTATACCTGCATGAAGGAGGCAATTAAACACACCTGAGCAATTACAAACACCTGTGAAGCCATGTGTCCCAAACATGATGGTGCCCTGAAATGGGGGGACTAGGTATAATCACAGCTGTAATTTCGACATGGTGAAACAAAAATGTATAAAAATACCCTTTAATAAATGAAAGACAATGTGCACTTTAACCACATGTGATTTTTTTTCTATTACAAATATCAAATTGTGGAGTACAGAGGCAAATAAATGATGGGTCTTTGTCCCGAACATTATGGAGGGCACTGTAGCGCACAGTGGAACGTGTCACATAAAAGATGCAATATTAATTTGAATGTTTTTTCCATTTCTAGTCTCATTCCAGCTTGTGGGGTCTTGGCCTGTCAAATTTAGCAGTAGAGGTTTCAGGTTGTCCTTTTGCAAGTAGGAATTTGTAAAGTTGTAGTGGGATCAGGATTTACTTCAGTCAGATCCACTAAAATATTCACTCACTTGGGCCTCATGCCCACAAACCAATCGGGCAACAGCTTTCAAGCCTTGCTAGATAAAATAGCGACATGTTTGAGGTGTAACTTTTATCTTTCAGATTAAGACTACACGTAGTTTCTTCGTGCATATCCCTTCAGCACAGGGATAGGGAAAATGCACGGTGATCCATGACATCAGCCATCTTAAACCCTTGCCTACTCTGCTCCTTCTGGGCAGAAGAAATGAGGTTTACAATTGCCTGTAACAAACTTTGAACATATGGATTCCCCTGCCGAATTTGAAAGTATCATTGAGATTAAATAAAACATGCTATGCTTGTCTCCATATTATTCAACGATTGACACATTTTATTTTTACACAAGCGACCCATGGTTTAATAGGAGAGTTTTGGGGACATTTCGATTATGGGAAGCAGCAAGGAAGATCTAGGAACCAATGCAGAGTTTGACAGGTGGGACAACATAAGATGTAGACCTTGACAGATGACAGAGAAATGAGAAGGGATAAATATGAATCAAATTTGAGATGGAAAGAAAAAGAGCTGAGATACACGAAAAAGTGCAAAATATAGAGATGCAAAGACATGGAGTATAATTCTGATGGTTACATTCTGCAACAGGAAATTAAAAAGATTAATAAGCATTGAGCAATCTGGTCACTCGTCATACTTATATACCTATACCAAAAGGGTTAAGGTCTTCAGTCTGGTTATGGGAATTGTTTATAATTTAATCACGTACTCTTCTTTAGAAAATCATGCACTATCTAAACCCTTGAAGAACCACTTCAATGCTCAAAACTGTGGTGAAATTGCCTCAAATAATCATCTGGGAACATTCTTAATCTTCAAGTTCAGTTCTAGCATGGAAAACAGTTATGGGAACCAGTTTATTTACTGCGAGTCCGTTGATATAATAATTCACTGAAAGCAGTGTTACCAAACATAACATTCACCAAATGTTAACCATAGCTCTTTGCATCATCTCTTCATTAAAGTAGATGTGAATTTAGCTTTAAATGGGAACAAATCTGATGTATGAATGCCAGAGAGGTTCTGGTGATTGGATTGTACTCGGGAACATGCAATAGGAGTAGCATTCTTCTAACCTTTTTGATTATTTTTGTGCATCGATGAGAGTTTAATGATTTACAAATATCTCAAAGCTGATCTGAACTCTATTTCTTCACTAATTTGAAAGTACTCTGTTTGACATATCCTCCTTAAACCAAAGCGGATGACTTAACGTTCGCCCAAATTAAAAAGCAAGTGCCAGCTTTGTTCATTCAGTTCTGCCTCACAATTTTCCACTCAACATATCATCAAGATAGACTTTCCAAATTAATGGTTACTGAATTAGACATTTTTCATTATATGCTATGATTTCTGGTTTCCCCATCTTAAGAATCCACTTCCTGCCTCTTGCATTCTGTCACAAGATTAGCTGCAAAAATATCACATTCAATTAAGATAACCTTTGATGGAACAGGCACTATGACACTAGTCATAGAATCATACAGCGTGGGAAACAGGCCCTTCAGCCCAACTTGCCCACACCGACTAACATGTCCCATCTGCACTAGACCCTGCGTTTGGCCTATATCTCTTAAACATATCATATCCATGTATCTCTCTAAATGTTTCTTAAACATTACAATAGTACCTGCCTCAAATACCTCTTCCAGCAGCGTGTTCCGTACACCCACCACTCTTAGTATAAGAAAGTTACCCCTCGGGTGGCTATTAAATCATTTCCCCCTCACCTTAAACTTATGTCCTCTGGTTGTCAATTCCCCTATTCTGGGCAAGAGACTGTGCGTTTACCCAATCTATTCCTCTCACGATTTTGTACCTCTATAAGATCACTCCTCATCTTCCTGCGCTCCAAGGAATAGAGTCCTAGCCTGATCAACCTCTCGCTATAGTGCAAGCCCTCAAGTCCTGGTAACATCCTTGTAAATCTTCTCAGCATCCTTTCCAGCATGACAACATCTTTCCTATAAGAAGGTGCCCAAAACTGAACACAATACTCCAGATGTGGCCTCACCAACATCCTATATAACAGCAATATGACCTCCCAGCTTCTATACTCAATACTCTAACTGATTAAATGTTTGAAACATGGCCATCAATTTGCATACAGCTAGCTCCCACAATTAGCAATGAGATAGACAGCAATAACATCTGATTTAGTAATATTGCTTGAAGAATTAGCATTAGTCGCAACACCAAGAAAACTTGTATGGCTGCCGAGAAGATGGGGCCTTGGTTATTATTTCATTTGAAAGCTGACGTCCAACAAGCAACGCACTATCAGTAGTGCCTTGCTATGTCAGCTTAAATGTGCTAAAAAGGGATATAAATGCACAATCTTTAGCGAGGCATGATTACTAACACTCATCTGCAATGGGGACAAGAGTTCCCAGACTCAAAGGTGTTAGAACACTCTGAAAGAGGATAGGGTGGCTTTATCTTCCTAGATGTGTAATTGCTTGGAATTTTCTCCCAGTTATGATTTAGGTATTTCAAGAAAAAAAAAAAGAAATCTTAATCTTGATGATGACATAAAATGGCATGTATCTTGGTAGTTAGATTGGCTATCGATAGCAAGAATGGTAATCCAGAAAGGAGGGTTCAAATATCATTACAGCAGCTGTGAAATTTTAAATTCAGTTAACTAAATAACCCACAATTTTACATTAAAAGGTAATGAAACTACTAAATTGTTGCAAACACCCACCCGATTCACTTAACAGGAGAAAATATGCCATCCCTACCCAAGCTGACATTCACAGTATATGAAGCCAGGCCTACAACAAATGGGACTGATTCTTTCTTAACCGACTTTGAAACTAAATTGTACCATAATTGCAGGTCAGGTCGGGGGGGAGTTTCCCCCGCCACGGGTACCATGTAATCCCATGCTATCAACTCCATGGACGGATAGTCGGCGACTAAACCGTCTCCCCCACCTGGACCCCGAGCAGGACCAAAAACAAGACCCGTCAAAGGGCGGATAAGCTTCTAGCGAACCAACGGCCATCCACACTTCAGTAGAAGTTGCGATCACTGTTGTACATAGCATTGTAAGGAGTGAAGAAAAACATGAATGTAATTCTTCCCTCTCCTTGCTTCTCAAAAGAGAAGTTGTTACCAAATAACTACACCGAGGAAGCACCTCCATTGGAGGGATTGCAGTCCTTCAATAAAACGGTTCAACACCTCCTTCTCAAGGAAAGTTTTGGATGGGCAAAAGGTGCTGGCCATACCAGAGATGCCAACACTCTTAAAAATATTTTAAAAAAACATACACACTCCCTGGAATCATTTAAAACAAAAACACTTTCATTGTAATATCACCTTCAAAGAGGTCGAAGTCCTGCAAATCATCAGGCAATCGCTGAAGAACCTCTGCCAACTCTTCCTGATTTAGTTCCAGGTCATTTGGCATATCCGTGATCTCGTTGGTGATGTCATCAGGGATTTCATCAGCACTGAGTTCTGGAGTTGAAGAGTCCCTGGAATTCAACAAAACAGCGGTCAGGGGCAGGCATCGCATGGAACAGTGCAGCACAGGAACAGGTCCTTCAGCCCACAATGTCCCTGTCAAACATGATGCCAAGTTAAACTAATTTTCTCTGCCTGCACATTCATGTGCCATTTCACTGCTTATCCAGATGCCTACCATAAGCATGTTAAATGCCACTATTATATCTTCTCTACACCACCCCTGACAGCTCATTCACCACACTCTATGTAAAAATCTTGCCCTGCATATCTCTTTGCCCTTCTCACCTTAAAGCTAAACATACCACAGTTTGGGGAAATAAAAACAGTATGATGTTAAAACACTCAAATTCAATTAGTAAAAGAAGAATGAGTTTGAAAAAGTTATCTTCACCATATTATCCAATTGCTTCTGTTCTCCGTTTATCATTACAGTCACACAAAATGTTTTGTTGATGCTTGCAACTGGTTTGATTTGATTTTATTACTTGTCATTCGAACCTCAGAGAGGCTCGAACGAAATTCCGTTTCTACAAGCCATACAAACAGAACAATTCATAAAAAAAACACACAAACAATTAAATTCACACAAACATCCATCACAGTGAATCTCCTCCTCACTGGGATGGAAGGTAAAGTTCTTCTCTCTCCCCCGCACCATCTCTCTCCCGATGTCGAAGCCCCAGGCGGGCGGTGTTAAGTCCCATGTCCATTGAGGCCGCGCCGGGTGATGTACGGCCCCGCTCCAGGCCCAAAGTCACAAAGTTGGAGCCCCCAGCGGGCGCTGGAATGTCCCGCAGCCATTAAAGCCGCGCCGGGCAATGTTCGGCCCCGCTCCAGGTTGTTCCAACCCCGCGACACGGGCTGGAGAAGTTGTGTTGCGGAGCTCCGGAGAGCGGTCTCCCACCCGGACCCGCGTGCTCCCGATATCCCGACAGTCCACCGGCAGTAATCTGCAGCTGGAGCTGGAGCTGGAGCTCCGGAGTCGGGCCGCAGCTGGAGCCCCGGAGTCGGGCCATAGTGGCGATCCACCACCGCTCACCACGCTCCGAGGCCGGCCAGCCCCACGATGGCAAGTCCGCAGCTCCGCAGGCTCCGTGACTGGAGCCCCCAGGTCGTCCGGTCGGAGGCCGCTCCACGGCACTAGGCCACAACGACAACGGAGACCCGACAGGGAAAAAGTCGGGTCTCCCGTGCAGGGAAGAGATTAAAAATGTTTCCCCCTCCCCCTCCCCCCCACATATACACAGTTGGAAACAATACAAAAAAACACAAACAACTACATTTAACTAGACAAAAAAAAAAAAAGACAGTCAGGCTGTAGGGGCCGCTGCAACGTGAGTCGCGCCCGCCCACTGTTGCTTCTCTCTCTGAAGGGTGCTTCATGCCCTTCACCCAACTCTTCCTTCTTTCCTTCCGATGTGCATTGAAACCAATTTTTCGACCAGGTTTTGGCTACTAAGTTACCCAGTGAGCTGATCAGTGTCAGATATTGTCGGATTACGCTCAGATAAAGTGCCTTTATACAGTTTGCATAATCAGTCAGGCCAGTGTCCAAATGGAATTGAATATGTTGCTACCTACAGGGAGGGATACCTTCTCCAGAAAATGTACACTATCCCAAGTTGTTCTGAACAGTAACACTTTTTTATTCTCCATCTGAAATAGTTTTAACTCTATATGCATTGTACCCTACAATACTTCTGCAGTTCTGGTATCTCAAAGTGGTTTCAAGTTAATTAAATATTTATTATTTGGAATATAATCATTACTGTAGTCCTAACAGCACATTGGCCATTTTGTACACAACTTTGCTATATCTGCCTTACCAATATTGGGGAAATATAAATATTGCTTGGTACACAGAAGAGAACTCTCCCGCTCTTGTTTCAAATTGCACTGTGGAATCTCTCACAACAGCTCGGAGTGTGGAAGTGCGAGAAAAAGCACTGGCATTAGGTCTCATTCAGAAGACAGCAGTTCTGGCAGTATGGCACTCATTAAAACACTGATGTCTATTCTTGATAACGTGGCAAAGTATCTGCAGCAAGAGATGAGTCCACAATCTGCTAAGAGGCAAGAATGCTCCCCACTTGGTCTTGACCAACATTTAAAACTAGTCACAGCACCCAAGCTTCCCCAGCAGGTAAAACACCAGCCTAGTGATGTCACAGAACATAGAGGCAAGGTGTTCGTTCCTAAGTTTATTTCTCAAGAGGTACCTCAATTGGCCTCAACTCCTATTCTGATACCTCTTTGGCAATGGTATCTCCTCCAACCAGGGTTCTGATCTGAAAGAACACCTATCCATTTTCTCCAGAGATACTGCCTGCCCTACTGCGTTTCTCCAGCATTAGTGTTTATCTTTGATATAAATTAGCATCTGCAGTTTCTTTATCTGCAGTATCTCCAACACAAGAATCATCACTTGTTAAGGTAATAGTTACGGCAGACACCAGGGCCAGTGGAGGAAGGAAACCCAACATCTCAAGTAAACTGAAGATGCAATGGTATATTTTATTTCACTGATAAACCAGAGCTGTCTGCCACACTGCCAATAAGAATGAAATCACAATTCTTTAAGCAATGCTATTTTTATGGAAAGAATAATGAACACAAAATACAAAAAAACTGCAGTCACACACCATCAACAATTGCAGTAGTGAGATCTCACCTGACATGGGAAGCCATGACTGATATGCCAAGACTGGAAGGCATTGTGAGATTGCCCTGGGGTACTGCTGGAGGAATGGGTTTCTGAGGCCGCCTTGGGCCTCTTCGCCGTTTCTTCTTGTGTTTTTTGGTAAGTGCTGGAGGCTTGGTTTTCTTCCTGGGTTTCCTCTGTTGCTGGACTTTCCGGTTACTGTCACCTCGCAAGAAATTATCCTTAAATGAAGAACAAAGCCACAGAATAAGATCGGAAAGAAGGTGGCGCAGCAGAGGTGGGAAAAAGAGGGAGAGGCAAAGAGGGGGGGGGGGGGGGGGGGGGGGGGGGGGGGGAAGAGGAAAAAAGGGAGCGACAAGGGGGGGGGGGGCTAAAGAGGTCAGCAGTCCGGAAAAGTACAGGTAGCTCTACATACTTTCCAATGGAAAAAAATCAATTTAGGTGCTGACCACGTAGCCTAGATTACACAATGCAATAACTTTACTGTGTAATAACATGATAAAAATAAACTGCAGATGCTAATTTATACCAGACCCGAAATGCTGGAGTAACTCAGCGGGACAGGCAGCATCTCTGGATATTTCAGATCAGACTCGTCTTCAGACTAATCGTAGTAGGGAGAATGGCGGGAAAACTGGAAGTGAAGAAAACTTATTTGTGCATTAAATTGTCATTGGTTGGTTTGTAATCAAATGGTAAAAATGCTTAAAAGTGTGTATCATGCGATGGGTAAGCTAATTTCAAAAATAATGTAGGTGCAAATGCTTCATTCAATTAGTTTGAGCTTGCATTCTTGTCTTTGGACAAATGTATCAGTTATTCTGTACACTATAGAATCCAATAAACATTAGAGTTGATGAACAAATACTATCCATCCATCTATCTATATAGATCTATCTTCTATCTATCTATACATAGCTGAAGTTATTCATTATTGTTCTTTCAATAAATATAACTAAAGCTGTGATCTTGTTATCTTCCGGTTTGCGCGGTCTTTCTATTTGCGCAAAAACGGTACGCGATAGCACTACGATTTATCGCCAGCTTACTGACCAATCTCCTCTGCTGCAATTGCACCAAGTTTCGTTCCGATCGGGGGTCTAACGTAAATGTTAGCGAGGTTTAAAAATCACGCGTGCTCAGATCGATCTCCTCTCCTGCCAATCAGTGCTGTGTGGATTGGTCTTTTCTCCTGTCACTCCGCGGGACGATCCGCCCCTTCCTGCGCCATCGCGTCTTTACTGGAGCTGAGGGACGCAGTGGATGGCCGGCGGAGGTTTCTATCGCGTCTTTACTGGAGCTGAGGGAGGCTCTGGATGGATGGCCTGGTCTCCAACCCGACACAATTTTCGGAGGGACCAGAAGTGGCCCGGCCCAACCCAACCCAATGCGGAGTCGAAGATGTTGGAAAACGGATACTCTGATCCTGGCGGAGGGCAACCTCCAGCGACCACTGCGAGTCCTCAGCGCACCGTCCGCTACAGCCCCTTTCTCTCTGGTCTCCCTCACAGGCTCCTGCCCTCCTCCACCGTGATACACCCGCTGCCCCATCTTTTTCTCGAACTTCCCCACCCCCACAACCCCCCCCCTACCCACACCCCCCTCCCTACCACCCAACAAACCCACACCAGAACCACCCAACACCCACCACCCCCCCCCCTCCCCAACACCATCCGCTCCCCCCACACCACCCCGAGTCTCCTCCACTGCCGCCTTTGCGGTAACTCACCCTCACGGCCTTCTTGGTTGAGCTCTTATCCACCAGCTCATCGAAACACGTGGTGCCCATCGCGGCAAACACCGACTCCACCCCCCCCATGACCCGGCGGCGGCAGCGTGCAGGCAGGCAGGGGACGGGCCGAGCGGCGGCTGAGCCGGAGTGGGCGGGGGGAGAGAGAGTCGGGTTGCAGGATGGCCGAGCAGTTTGCGCGGAGTTTGAGACGCTCTCGCACGCACGCGCACACAATGCAAACTGGCCCAATCGTCAAGTCAACGGGATCTAAACCACAGCTAACAATGAATGACCTGTGGATGAAGGAACTGCAGATGCTCCTTTTTATGGATGGAGGGAGGGAGTGGCTGAGGGTAGGGGAAAGGAGAGGGAGGGATTGGGGGAGGGGAGGAGGAGAGGGGAAAGATCCTGGACAGGTGAGGAGGGGAGTGTGGGGGGGATTGAGGGAGAGGAAGGGGTAGTGAGGGAGAGGGGGAAAGTGGGGCAAAAAAAAAAACGTGAGGAGATGGGGAGGAGGGGGAATAGAAGGAGAGGAGGGGAGAGTGGGGGAGGTAGGGAGGGGGAATAGAGGGAGAGGAGGGCAGGGGGAGGTCAGGAGGGATAGTGGGGGGGATAGGGGGAGGTGAGGTGTAGGGGGGTAGAGGGATAGGAGGAGGGTAGGGAGGGGAGAGGAGTTTTTGGAGAGAGGGATGGTGACTGAGGGTAGGGGAAAGGAGAGGGAAGGAGAGGTGAGGGGGAGGCAGAAGATGAGGGAAAAAGAAGAGGGAAGGTGAAGATGAGGGAAGGATGAAGATGAGGGATGAAGATGAGGGAGTGGGAGTGCTGGGGGATGAGGGGAAATTAGCCTTGCTTGAGCAGTTGGGGGCTATGCACGAGGGGTCCAATATTGCATTGGGGGAACGGCTTGCATTGGGGGAACTGGTGAGTGGTGGAATATTACATTGGGGAACGGGTTGCGTTGGGGGACCAGGCCTCCGTGTGACAGGGACACAACGGATCCCACTTATACTAGACTGATTTAAATGCATCACAGCATGGTTTGGGAACAGCTCCATCGAAGACAGCAAGAAATTGCATTGTGGATGTAACCCAGACCATTATTCAAACGAACCTCCCTTCCATTTACTCCATCTACACTTCACGCTGCATCAGCAAAGCCACCAGCATAATCCAGGGCGAGTCTCACCTTGGTAACTACCTCTTCTCCCCTCTACCATCAGGCAAGAGGTGCAGAAGTGTAAAAACATATACCTCCAGATTTAGGGATAGTGTCTTTCCAGCTGTTATGAGGCAACTGAACTATCCTATCACCAACTAGAGAGCAGTGCTTACCTACCATCTACTTCGTTGGAGACTTTACCTTGCATTCAACATTATTCCTTTTATCCTGGATGGATAATGGATTTTGTGCACGATGGATGGCTTGATTATAATCATGTATATCATTTTGACTGGCTGGATAGGACGCAACAAAAAAGCTTTTCACTGTACCTTGGTACATGTGACAATAATAAACTAAACTAAACTAAACTATGAGAGGAATGTTGGCCAAGGAACCCGCTATTTCTGATGTTCATCATGACCGTTTCCAATCTCTACCTAACCACCTCAAAATAAACATACTGCCAGTACTCTGCGACACAGTTGCATAATGGATTTTGTTTTGTAAACTTCTATGGGCAAATACTCAATTCAACATAGACAATTTTTGTTCTTTACTTTTCTTTACTCCACATGATGTTGCTCTCCCTTAATACCCTTGAACTGCATTGGCATATGACATGCTCTTTCTTCCTGTCTACATCCAAACCATCCTTTTGTTTTCCTGTGTGTATAGTCTGGCCTGCTGAGCATATCCCTGTGCGCTCGCACCACATCAGCCATAAATTGCACAATAGAAACATAGAAAATAGGTGCAGGAGTACCTTCGAGCCAGCACCGCCATTCATTGTGATCATGGCTGATCATCCAGAATCAGTAACCCGTGCCTGCCTTCTCCCCATACCCCTCGATTCCGTTAGCCCCAAGAGCTCTATCTAACTCTTTGAAATTTATCCAGTGAATTGGCCCCCACTACCTTCTGTGGCAGATAATTCCGCAAATTCACAACTCTCTGGGTGAAAAGTTTTTTCTCATCTCAGTTTTAAATGGCCTCCCCTTTATTCTTAGACTCTGGCCCCTGGTTCTGGACTACATCATTGGGAATATTTTTTCTGCATCTAGCTAGTCTAGTCCTTTTATAATTGTTTGTTTCTATAAGATCCCCTCTCATCCTTCTAAATTCCAGTGAATACAAGCCCAGTCTTTCCATTGTTTCCTCATAAGGCAGTCCCGCCATCCCGGGGATTAACCTCATGAACCTACGCTGCACTCCCTCAATAACAAGGATGTCCTACCTCAAAATAGGAGACCAAAACTGCACACAATACTCCAGATGTGGTCTCACCAGGGCCCTGTACGACTGCAGAAGCGCCTCTTTATTCCTATACTCAAATCTTCTTGTTACGAAGGCCAACATACCATTAGCTTTCTTCACTGCCTGCTGTACCTGCATGTTTACTTAAGTAACTCAATGTATCTGGCAGGCATCTGTATGCATTGACATTGCATTCGTATGGAGGTTTCTATCTCCGTCAGTAATCTTCATTACAACCGGTTCACTCTAAAAACGGAAAACAAATGAGCCCGTTTTACAACGTATTTACCATTTTCTTTGCATGCTCTTCACACAGTGGAGTCTGGTGCGTGATGTCAAACACTGGAATGGAACACTGTTGCCCATCTGCGAACTTGGCTGTGCAGCTTGAGAACAGCTGCTGCGAGTGACTCAACAAGATATCTGAATTGCATAGGGTCAAGGAAACAGAATCAGCTTTGGACCGAGGTGTGGAGTATACCTGTTTAATAGAGCAGTGCAACTGTTGTGATTCAGTGATTGTTTTACAAATAGAATCCACGGCAAATGAGATTTAATTAAATATCAAAGCAATTAGCCCATAATGGTCATTTACTGGAACCTTTGCAAAGTTATCGTATTGAGCCTCTGTGGTTTCACACAAGATTCCCCCATCCTTAAAGGTTTTCAATTTCATGCTTTCAAGGTGCGATGCAGAATGTGTGAGAATGAAACAGGAGGTTTGATACCAAAGTCATATTCCAACGGAAGGTAGTTGGAGAAGTCACTGAACTTAATCAAAGCATAATTTCTGGATAATTAAGATTACCGTGTGCAAGAAGCTGAGCATGTTGTTTAAGAATTGGAAGAGTAGACTATCCAGCCCCTCAATCTTGTTCTTCCTTTCACCAAAATCATGGCTGGATTTGTATTCAACTCCATCCCACTGCCTTGAATCTATATCACATTATAACCTTACCTTGCAATCCTATGCATTTCAAACATTAATTGAGTTAGTCCCCACTGCTTCTTGTGGGGAATATTCCACACATCTAGACCTGGCTGCATGAAGCAGCAACTTTTAGAAGCCTTGCTGGATGGTTTTACTCAGACTTCTACAGTTCCAGACAAACATTTCCCATCTATTCTATCATCCAGTCAAAACTCTAGAAACCTCAGTCAAATTATTTCTTCATCTACAATGGTTCATGGAATCCAAGTCTTGTTTTATAATTCAAACTCTCTTTGCAATCTAAGCATTGGAACCCATGTAACAAATGTTAATTTCTGCTGCATTACTTCAAAGGGCTATATATTCAAAGGTATATATTCAAAGGTATATATATGTCTTATATATGTGACACATTTATCAAATGTGGTGTGATGAGGGTGATTTAGAGCTGTTGCAACTTCCTCCATATATTATACTCTTGTCCTCCAATTAGAGATGTTATTGTTCAATTTTTATTGGTTACAGTTTTGGACGGAGTTAGAATTGCTGCTCAGGGTTTCATCGCAATATTTTAAGTTTGAAACATTTAAAAAGTAAACTAAAATTGCATTTTTAGAATGCCTTTCCCAATCACTGCCTTTTAGTAATACGTGAAGGCACACCTACTATTTTTTTTTTTTCATCATTTATACAATACTTGCATCTGTACTATCGTCCAAAATATTAAAACCCAACTGCAGTAATTTTCCCTTCACTTGTTTAATCTATGAGCATCCCCGTAATTTTATGCTGTCTGTGCTACTTGCTTTATCATGAATCTTTCCTTCAAGGCAAAATTTAAATATATGCCAAATACTAAGTGGTAATTGGCAGCAAACTTGCTTTGCTGCATTAACATCATTCATGTTCGGTTACAAATCTTAATTAATCATTTCAAATAATTGAATTAATGGAGCAACCAAGCCAGCCAGAGCTTAAGATGCAATGAGGGAAAGCTAGGAGTGAGCAAATCTTCCCTCCCTGCACTCATAAAACCATTTCAGAAACCCAGGCACATTCAGAATGAAGGCAAATTAAATGCAACCATATGTTTCTTCCCTTCCAATCACTCTTAAAATATTCAAGAAATCAAAATGGGTGCTGGTCGCTTAGAAGCAGGCATCACTGTCATTGGTGTCTGGTAAGAGTTAGAATTGCTGCTCAGGGTTTTGTCACCAAAATTAAAAATTATGAAGCATTCGAAAACTAAACATAACTTGCATTTTCCTAGACTCAGGAGCTTCTAAAAAGGTCTGCAAACAATGAGGTACTTTAGGAATTTTCACTGCCATTGCAATAGAAAGTTGACAGCCATCTTACAGAGCAAGGTTCAATGAACAGCTGCTGCTCGCGAGATAAATAATGAGAAATTCTTAACTAACTTCACTGGTCTTCCACAAATGGCACTGAAATCTTTTCAATGTCCCCAAGCATTGCCATTCTTCAGGTTAGTTGCTCTCTCCATCAGTGCAGCACTCGCTCAGGGTGGTGCTGAGCATTAGCTTAACTCTGTGCTCAAGTATCTAGAATTTGGGTTTTGAAACAATATCCTAAATCGGAGGTAAAAGCATTCCCACTGAACCATGGCTGGCACACAATAAAAATTCCAATAAATCAACTTCTTTATCATTTTTGCTAAATTGAAATTTGCTTTGTAAAAATTAGAGAGTAAGTTAATCAAATTCACCTCGACAGATGCTGCGTGTAAAGGGCCTGTCCCACTTTCACGACCTAATTCACGACCTTTTTTACTCGTGGACATTTTTCATCAAGCTAGGTAAACGCCCCGACCTACTTGATGCCACGAGTACCTACGACTAGCATCACGACCTACCTATGACCTCCTAACGACCATGCTGCCAGTATGAGTCAAGGGCAAACTCGGCAGAGGTCCTGAATTAGGTTGTGAAAGTGGGACAGGTCCTTAAGGCAACTGAGCTGGCAGCCTTCACCAAAACCAATCTGGAACACCAATTTCCTAGCCAAGTGGACAAATAAATCAGGGTTAAATAACTGAATCATATAACTGAAATTTACAAAAAATATCACCTGCAAAAGTGAAAAGCAAGAAAATTGAATGGCACTATGCGGCAAGAACGGTGCTATAAAAGTAAGTTACCTCAGAAGTTACATGATAAGACATTGGGAAAACATTATGCATGAAACCAATTTGGGATTGCGTGGTGTGAATATGAATGCACCAAGCAAATCAGAATATACATGGGAAATTCAGGAGCATTAAATTAAAACAGGTATAATGATAACACAGATATTGCTTGGGTTTAGACATGTAGAATTGTTAAAAGGACAAAAACAGAAATTAAGATAGACAAATATGTGACAGCAAGCATGCTGCTGGAAGATGTCGGAGTGGATGCACATCATACAATCATTCTAACCGTTTCTAGGTATGCAGATTTTTCTATGGAATTTGAAGATAAATAATAACACCTCTGCAAATAAAAAAAGAAAATACACCAGGGCACTGTTAAATCAGTCTTTTTCCAATTGTAGTAAACTTTGAGAATCCATAATTCATGCGTGGGTTAAATATATGTTCGAAAAAATTGGACAGGTGAGAAAAATACAATTTATTAAAGATATTCAATTTGATGCTTCAATGGAGAGATTACAAAAAATTCCAAGGATATGTTAGACCAAGAAATGTGGCAGAAAAATTGTAAATTGGTTAATGCATTAACTTCAAAGGGTTATAGATAAAATATTCTATGCAAATTGGAGAATGATGGGAACCAAGGAGGTTACTGCTGGGTCTAATTTTGTAAATACTTTAAGATTGTCCACAAGAATTATATTAATTTATCCCACAAACAGAATTGTAATACACTTGAAGATAACAGGGATGGGCCAGTGGGTTGGACAGACTGTGCAGATAAAATCTACCATGGATAAATGTGCTTTAAATCTGTTGGTTATTTGGGAAGGTGGGGTACACTTACTTAAAAGAAACTGAAGAGTAAATAGGAAAAGCATGGAACATCAAACACTTTATTTGTTGCAAGGAAATCAATACAGCAAAGATCTACAACACTTCAGATGTTATTAAAACACAAAGCTGTAATGATAAATTAACACAAGGTAACACCCAGACTAAAGTTGGGGCACTATGTGTAATTTTCAATGCTTTATTTATAGAAAGGATATGAAGAAGTTGTGGAGATCTGTAGCATACATTCAGCAGGAATGAAAAACTAGTTATAAGGAGGGGCTTGAGAAACTCCAGAGACCATTTCCACAACAGCAGAAAATCAGATTTAAAGGAGGCTTTGTAAATTCTTCAACAGTTTTGAATATGGAAAGGTTATTCTGGCTGGGTTGTGAAATCATGAGGGATGGTGTTAGCGAGCATCAACAATTTTCTTCAGAGGTTTAGAAGACTCAGGGAACATTTGAGGCAATGGCTATTGTGCTTTTAAGGATATAAATTCAAGCAATGCAAGATGTAGGCGAGAGGGTGCGGCAGTGAGATTAGTTTTGGATTACCCCAGTAAAAAAGTGGTATAGAAATAGCAAGCTGTTCTACCTAACCCCACTCTTTCCTTTTATCTCCCCCCCCTTTTTCCCATGGATGCGCCTCCTGTGCTATAAGCTTCAATCAAATCCGTTAAAAGCACTTGAATAATCCTCTCAATTTCATGGTGTACTCGTCATTAATCAAAACGGATGATGGAAATTAATGATTCAGCGATTCCTAGCAATGCTTTTTTGATACCTCTTGCCTTGCAGTTATAGTGTAAACTCAGTTCATCCGTTTGAGAAAAGGAGACATTTAAGGATACGTTGGAAACAATGCCTGGTGTATGGAAGAGACATGTTGGGGCAGTGCTGGCCCTTGATGGCTCCTGTACACAGTGCTGGTTCCACTACTCTGTGGTCAGGCTGCTTCATGCTGAAAATAACACAACACTGAGATTAGTCATCCCTTGATAAGTACGAATATTTACAGCCGTCTTAAGGCCAGGCCACACAAGAATTCCTATGAACTTGAACAATGGAGTACAGATGTTGAAAAGCCTTCTTCAGAATCCCAGAATGGTACCACCAGGGATGAATGTTGAGGCAATTTTCAATAAGGAGTGATAACATGGAGGCCATTGGGATACTTTGTTCATCTGCTGGATGCCAGCTACATGGCTGTTGCAGGGAGCACATTAGTCACAGACAGACTTAAAAGACGAACAGGCCGAAGAAGTGCAAAATAACTTCCCCACACCTCTCATTGATACAACTTAAAGCAGTTACGTTCGAAAATCGTCTCAAACGCAAACAATTAGTTCAACGGTAGATAATCGAGAGCTGATTAAACTAAAAGACAGAAAACACTACAAAAAAACGACTCTATGGCATTGTGCCCACAACAACCCAACCCAATCTAAAGTCAGTAAAGTGTACACCATACAATTCAAAGGATTTCGGACACACATCATTCCAGAGTGCAGCGACAACTGCTGCTAGGTAAACTCTGAAAAGTCCTAAAATAGCATGAAAACTAATGGCCTGTGAGTCTGCATTTGGTATTTTAACTGCAGGAACATAATTAGCCAGACCGTACGGAGATTCAAGGACTGCTACCATTTATTCAACCCACTGAACAGAAATCAGATTCCCCGTTGTGATGCAAACAGGAGTTTGTCCACTCCTGGCCAGTCTGTTCCCCTCACTACTGTCACAATTCTATTTGTTTCCACTTTCATACTGGACCAAAACCTAGGAGAGTCTCAATAGATTTTATAGCTAGAATGAACGCTATAGATGGAACTGCTGCTTTTTATCCCATAATTGTTTTAAATTATACTTGCTTTCTCCATCTACACTTCTAATTCTATTCTACTTATTCTGAAGCATGCGATTTTAGTGAATTCACCCAGCAGTGGAGGAGATTCAGTAGAATGCAGACTGTCCGCATAGCTTGACATCTCCTTGGATTACCCGGTCCTCAATTCAAAGCAACTACTAAATATATTTAGCTAAGCAGAATCTGATCCACTCATCGCAGAAGGCCAGGTTTGAAGTCCATCACCCTCACGTTGGATGGTGTCGAAGTGGCTTGCGACTGTGAATGAAGGGTGGGGGCTGCTGCTGCCAGGGTTTGGGAGAAGGAAAAGGTGAAGGTAGCTGAAGGAGAACCATAGAAAATTTGCAGGAGTAGGCCATTCAGCCCTTCTCATTCAATATGATCATGGTGATCAATGGCTGACACTGCCTCTCTCCCATACCCTCTGATCCCCTAGCCCCAAGGGCCACATTCTATAGCCAAGAACTGGCCTCAACTACCCTCTGTGGCTCATCATCTCTCTCTGTGTGGAAAAAAGTCTTTTCTTCTCGGTCTTAAAGGATTTTCCCCCTATATCCTTAACTGTGACCCCTTGGGACGTGGACTTCCCCCCAACATCGGGAACAACTGCATCTACAACCCCTTAAAATTTTGTAAGTTTCTATAAGATCCCTCTATCTCCTAAATTCCCAGAGAGTATGTCTATCCAGTCTTTCTTCATAAGACAGTCCTGACATCCCAGGAATCAGTTGGTGAACCTTCTCTGCACTCCCTCTATGGCAAGATTTGGAGACCAAAACTGTACGCAGGTGTGGTTCACTAAACCCTGTAAACTGAAGTAAAGTACTCAAATCCTTTTTGCTATGAAAGCTAACATACCATTCGCCACTGCCTGGCACCTGCATGCCTACTATTTCAATGAGTACCATGAGGTCTCGCTGCTAATCGGCCACCATTTAAATAATAGTCTGCTTTCCTGTTTTTGCCACAAAAGTGGAAAAACACAAACCTCACATTTATCCACAATATACTGCATCTGCACAAACATTGTCAACCCAGCCTTTGTCACCTTGCAGAGCATCACAGCGAACACTGCCCCCCAGCTTAGTGTCATCGCAAAACGATATTGCCTTCAATTCCCTCATCCAGATCATTAATATATATTGTAAACACTGGGGTAGCACTGAGTACCACTAGTTACTGCCTGCCATTGTCCGTTTACTCCTACTCTTTGCTTCATGTTTGCCCGCCAGTTCTCTATCCAATCAATACTGAGCCCCTAATACCGTATGCTTTAAGTTTGTATACTAATCTCTTATGTGGGACTTGTCGAAAGCCTTCTGGAAGTCCAGATATACCACAATTATCCACGCTATAGTTACATCCTTGCAAAATTCCACAAGATTCGTCAGACATGATTTACCTTTTGTAAATCCATGCTGACTTTGTCAATGATTTCACCATACAAATGTGTGCTATCCATCTTTAATAACTGACTCTAGCAGTTTTCCCCACTACCAATGTTAGCACTGTAATTCCCCGTTTTCTCTCTCCCTCCTTCATTTGCTCGCCAATTCAGGAACTACTCCAGAATCTAAAGAGTTTTGAAAGATTATCACTAATGCATCCACTATTTCCTGAGTACTTTCTTAAGTATCTGGGATGCAGCCTATCTGGCCCTGGGGATTTATCGGCCTTTAATCTATTCAATTTACCCAACACACTTCCCGACTGAGATTTCACTCAATTCCTCCTTTGACCCACAGTCCCTGCTATTTGATTATTTATGTCTTCCTTAGTGAAGACGGAACCAAAGTAGTTATTCAATTGGTCCGCCATATCCTTGTTCCCATGATCAACTCACCTGTTTCTGACTGCAAGGGACCTACATTTGTTTTAACTAACTCTTTCTCTTCACATATCTATAAAAACTTTTGCAGTCAGTTTTTATGTTCCCTGCCAGTTTTCTTTCATAATCTATTTTTCCTTTCCTAATTAAGCCCTTTGTCCTCCTCTGCTGGTCTCTGAATTTCTCCCAGTCCTCTGGTATGCTGCTTTTTCTGGCTACTTTGTACGCATCATCCTTTGCTTTGATATATCCCTGATTCCTTGTTATCCACGGATGCACTACCTTCCCCGATTTATTCTTTTGCCAAACTGAACAATTTTTGTAGTTCATCCTGCAGTCTTTAATGTCTTCCATTGTATATGTCAACCCTTTTAGAAATTAATTGCCAGTCAATCTTGCCAATTCTCGTCTCATACCCTCAAAGTTACCTTCTTTAAGTTCAGAACATTGTTTCTGAATTAACATGTCACTCTCCATCCTAATGAAGAACTCAAACCATATTATGTCACTCTTGCCAAGGGGGCACGTACAACAAGACGGCTAATTACCCCTTCCTCATTACTCAAAACCCAGTCTAAATTAGCCTGCTCTCTCGTTGACATGTTGATTTAGATACTATCCCGCATACATTCCAAAAAATCCTCTTCCTCAGCACCCCTGCCAATTTGATTAACCCAATCTATATGTAGATTGAAGCACGATTTCACTGTTTGATACCATCCCCAACTTCTCTGCTACTGTTAGGTGGCCTGGCCCATTATTGTTTTGTAGCTCTACCCATACCGATTCCACATCCTCCAAGCTAATGTCCTTCCTTTCCATTGTAACCAGCAACGCTACCCCACCTCTTTTCCTTTCTCTCTATCCTCCTGAATATTGAATATCCCTGGATGTTCAGCTCCCAGCCTGTCACCCTGGAGATGTCTCCGTGATCCCAACTATATCATAATCATTAATATCTATCTGCACGTTCACGTCACTTAGTTTCTTTAGTCAAAGATTGGCGAATCTGGAATTCATTGCCACAGAAGGCTGTGGAGGCAGTCTATGGATATTTTTATGGTGGAGATTGATAGATTCTTGATTGGTATGGGTGTCAGGGGTTATGGGGAGGCAGCAGAAGTGTTGAAAGGGAAAGATAAATCAGCCATGAATGAATGACAGAGTAGACTTGATGGGCTGAATGGTCTAATTCTGCTCCTACAACTAATGAAAAGGGTAAAGGAAGAGGTTAGAAGAAGAGAAAGTATTTGAGGGGAAGGAGAGAGTAAAGTGGAGAAGAGACGAGCTGAAAAAGTGTGTATATTTCCAGACGGGTGTGAATGTGTGTCTAGGAGGCTGCATCATATCAAATGAAATCACACACAGCCTTCTTCCATTTCTCAAAAGCATCCTCAAACCCAAAGTACCAAAATGATAAACAAAAGTATTTCACCCTTTGGAACTTTTACTTACGAAGCCTCGGTCTCTTGTTATGGAACCTTCTCAGAATAAATATTCAGAAGCATTATCACATCAAGATTTTGAACCCCTGCTAAATCCCCCATTAATGTTGTTTTAAAGCTTCACACGCCTTTTTCTACACAAATGACGTTTCTCATCCCTGGTACTTTCCAGCATACTTCTCCCTGACGTGCGGTGCTCAGAATTGGAGTCAATACTTGACAAGCCTGTATCACAACCTCTTCCATTCATCCACACACTTTCTTTTCTTGTTTTATTCTCTAATGTTTTCTCTCGAAAAGGTCACTCTCACCTTGCCCCCTGCTATCCATTCTACTTCCTTCTAGTTTCTCCCTCCCTGGTTTGATTGCAATTTGCTATTTGGTGAACTTGACTTGGTTACACACTCTTATAGCTTTGCATCTTCCTACAAGTCAAAACCTCCAAGTTTCCATCTGCCTCACTACCAATCTTCTGATGAACTGAGACCATCACCTCTTCACCAGTTCCGATGTGGCATGTTTCAGCCCTGAGAAAGATAAAGTCAGAGTTTTCCACCTGGAACTTGCTAACCACAAAAGTTATACCACAGAGAAGGATGCATGTGTTGGGTTTAACTAGCCCTTCTCCTCTATTAGCCTATCTCATAATTATCTTCACTATGGTGGACTATCACATAATGTACATAATAATTTGGTTTATTTGCACAAACTGCATTCACACATTAATGAAACTTTGGTGTACCCTTTCATGGGTCCGGTACTCTTCCTGCATGCAGCAATCAATCTACTCGATGTCTTGTATTAATTAATGTCCTTGCTGTTACATTAATTGTCTGTGCTCAGCCTCTGAGTAGAACTTCTCTGTGCGCATACCACTTCAATGAAAAATGCAATATCATACATATCAATGCATTCAATAAGTGCCTCACTGATTTATATATACAGAGCACTGAATAAGCTTAAGCACTTTCATTTAATCTTTCTTGTTCGGCTTGATTAATGAAGAAGGATTAAAAGGGCAGTAAAATAAATATTTATGATCTAAAATGTGAGTGGATCTGTCAACTTTTACTTCCATAACTTGAGGGAAATTTGAAGTCTCTTGTGAGTGCATGTTGTTCTGTCCCCCTGCACACCTAATGGTTGGCGTCATTCTGCTCTGCTGCTGGACTGCGGATTTTTGCAGATTCCTAGCACCTGCTGAATCATCGCCAAGTTAGAGCTGGCAGAAGTTCAGCAATTCCATTCATTTAAATGGAGAGGCATAACTGCAAAGCAGATTGGCAAGTTACAAACAATTTATACTCTGAATTAATTGAGTTAATTTAATTGTAGTTAATTTTTTAAGTGCTTTCCAGTGTTTTTAAGAAATAATTTACTTTTAATAGCATATTTCATCTTTAATAGTTTTTTAATGTTTGCAAATGTCAAGGGTAGTCACAAACTCAAGCTCTCCTCCACAGCTGGTTCGCCTGGGGACAAGGCCTAACCAACTGTCACGCGTTCCTGTGGGAATGACATTCAACAAGACCCCGTGCTGCTTACGACCTAGCTGTTCAGTATGAATCTGGGCAAGGACGTTCTGGGGACCTGATAAAAAACGAGGTAGATGTGATTAGCACAATCCCCAATCAGTCCTAGCCAGTTGGAAGAAATTCTCGAACTGGACATGCCCAACTTTAAGAAGTCCTGATTCATGTATAATAATTTCCCAGGCACCTGTTGTTGCTCAGAATTAAGTTAGAAACTCAAAAACTGTTCCTTCTATGAAAGCACTTTCAAAGCAGTTTAACACAGCAGACAGAGAAACTTTCTAAACATAATGAACTATAGCACTTCTGGATTCTACCTCAATGTTAAGCGGTTTAAAAGCTACAATAAAGACATGCTAACTGGAAGTTCAACAAGCTCAATGCACTGGGACATGCATCAAATCATTTAACCAGAATGGCTCCCAACCAAACCATTAATCAAAGCTTTGGTTGGACTTGCGTATTCTATGAAAAAAAAACCTAAATGCTTTGAGATGCATATTTCCTATGGAAGTAATGTACAATGCTTTGTTCAATGCCAAGTACTATATCCTATTCATGGTTTTAAGTAACAAGCAAAACCTCATCCAATGATCAGTACAACCTAGAGGTAGAAAGAAGGAAAGCAGCTGAACAGAAAGTATGCTTAACAGATAAATAGTCTGCTATGCTTTGACTAATCAATTGCCCAAATTTCTCTCAAGTATTGTGAATATATCTAATTTTACCGCCTCTTCTGGCAGTGAGTTTCAGATATCAACCACTCTATGGAAAATAAAAAGTTTCTCTCAAATTCCCTTTAAAACTCCTTCCCCAAACATTAAACCAAAGTCTGCTTGTTTTGGATAGGGGAAAATTATTCTGACTATCTACGCCTCTTATAATTTTATATAGTCCTTTATAGTCACTCCTCAGCTGCCTCTGTAGAGATAACAAACGCAGCCTTTGCAATCTCACCTCATAACTGAAGTCTTCCAGTCCAAACAACATCCTGGCGAATCTCCTCTGCACTCCCTAAAACTCAACCATATCCTTCCCACAGCCCGATGACCAGGAATGCACATTCATGTGTGGTCTAACCGGAATTTTGCAAAGTTGCTTTATAGTTTCCCAACGTTTATCTTTTATATCTCAACCCATAAAGGCAAGCATGCCATTTGACTACACCATCCTATCCACCTATGTTGCCACTTCAAAGGAAATATGGACTTGAACCCCCAGTTCCCTCTATTCATCAACATTCCTTGGCACCCTACTATTTATTGTATACATGTCCTACAACTGTTTGACTACTTTGCTCTTGTCAGGATAAATTCCATCTGCCAAAACTCTGCCCAACTTTCCAAATAATCTACACTCTGCTGAAGCTTGAGACTAAGTTCCTTGCCATCCACAGCACCATTTTATGTCATCTGCTAACTTACTAATCATACCTCTAAAAGATGCATTCAAGATGTTATTATACATTACGACCAAGGGTCCTAGTACCGATCCCTTCAATGCATCACTGTTCACAATGAGAAAAACAACCTTTCATCACCACACTCTGCCTCCTATCACCAAGTCAATTTTAGATCTAATCAGCCAGTTCATCTTGGATCCCACATGTATTAAGTTGGAATGCAAAAATAAGGAGGCCTTACTGAGATGATATGGGACTTTATTGATCTCCAGTCCGGAATACCATGAGCAGTTTTGATCTTTGTATCCTGGCCTGGAGTCATTACAGTAGACATTCACTATTTGAGGAATGAGAGGGTTGCTCTACGAGCTAAATGACTAGTTGGGTGCTCCAAGGCTCAGTGCTGGGACCCCAGTTATTTACAATATATATTAACGATTTAGACGAGGGAATTAAATGTAACTTCTCCAAGTTTACGGATGTCACAAAGCAGGATGACAGTGTGAGCTGTGAGGTAGATGCTATGAGGCTGCAGAGTGACTTGGATAGGTTGGGTGAGTGGGCAGATGCAGTATAATGTGGATAAATGTGAGGTTATCCACTTTAGTGGGAAGAACAAGAAGGCAGATTATTATCTCAATGGTGTCAGATTAGGAAAGGGGGAGGTGCAACGAGACCTGGGTGTCAATAGACAATAGGTGCAGGAGTAGGCCATTCGGCCCTTCGAGCCAGCATCGCCTTTCAATGTGATCATGGCTGATCATCCCCAATCAGTACCCCGTTCCTGCCTTCTCCCCATATCCCTTAACTCTATTTTTAAGAGACCTATCTTGCTTTTGTTCGTGTACATCAGTCACTGAAAATAAGCATGCACGTACAGCAGACAGTGAAGAAAGCAAATTACATGTTGGCCTTCATAGAAAGGGTTTGAGTACAGGAGCAATGAGGTCTTACTACAATTGTACGGGGCCCTGGTGAGACCACACCTGGAGTATTGTGTGCAGTTTTGGTCTCCTAATTTGTGGAGGAAAATTCTCGCTATTGAGAGAGTGCAGCGTAGGTTCACCGGTTAATTCACGGATGGCGGGACTGACATATGATGAAAGAATGGAGCAGCTGGGCTTGTATTCACTGGAATTTAGAAGGATGAGAGGGGATCTTAGAAACACATAACATTCTTAAGGGATTGGACAGGCTAGATGCAGGAAAAATATTCCCGATGTCAGGGGAGTCAAGAACCAGTGGTCAGTTTACGAATAAAGGGTAGGTCATTTAGGATTGAGATGAGGAAAAACTTTCAGCCAGAGAGTTGTGAATCTGTGGAATTCTCTGCCACTGAAGGCAGTAGAGGCCAATTCACTGGATGTTTTCAAGAGAGAGTTAGATATTACTCTTAGGGCTAATAGAATCAAGGGATAAGAGGAAAAAGCAGGAACGAAGTACTGATTTTGCATGATCAACCATGATCATATTGAATGGCGGTGCTGGCTCGAAGGACCGAATGGCCTACTCCTGCACCTATTTTCTATGTTTCAGTGTTGCATTGCGACATCCAAGATTGAGAGTGATTGAGTGGGTCTTTTCCTGTTGCTACAGAATCTGAAACTATGAAGCATGACGAAGTGAAAAGGCGTCAGCTATTTACGAATTTACAAATATGACGACAGACATTTACAATTCTGTCTCAAAGGACTGTGGTTGTTTTTGTTTTTAGTATATTCAAGGCCAAGATCACTAAATTTTCACACTATGGGAATCAACATATTTGAAAGATTGGGCAGTAAAACAACATAACACGGCAATGGTCTTGATCTTAAGTAGAGAAGGGTCAATGGGCTCTGCGGCCCACTGACGCCCCCAAAGTCAGACGTTCTTACATTAACTATGATCTCCGCTTTGCTCGGAAAGTCTGATCATTGTCTCTTGTTATCACTATCACTCAGGAGACCTTACATTGTCAAATACCAGATGATTTACATCAACGCATTCTGAAAATAAATAAAACTCATTCTCTGTGGGCCTAGTAAAAGTGTTTGAAAAATTCCCCAATGAATGGCAATAATATTGGGATTGCTGTTGCACTTTGAGGAACTATAAACAAAACAGCTCCATGACTATCCAACAAAACACTGCCCGGAAAACTTTAGCATAAACACCTTCCGGCCCAATACCAAACAGCAATGCCTCAACTCTTAAGGACTTTTGCAGGAACTGTAGTTACCAATTTCAAATCCATTAGCTGGAAGGGAACAAGGAGCAATTACTTTTTAAAGAGTTTGAGAGAGAAATACACCGCGGCACCACTTTCAAATAAAAGAGCTCCCTTTCCTAAAATATTCAAACAATCTGATGCAGAAGGCAAGATACAAAATCTTAAAACTTGACACAAAACTTAAAATGAATATTGTCTGTTTAAAGGGACACTATTATACCACCGGAGCAATAAACGTATCTTACAAGCTTCAGATTGATGAAATCACATTGTTACTTTTGACAGACACCCCCTGCTTCCACTAAATGTGCAGCTTGTGATAAAGAGCTATTTTATCCCTGGCGGTGCACAGTAGCTGACCTGGTCTGCGTGGGGGGTCCTGTTTTGAGGTCTCGAAGCAACTGCCCGGTGTAATCAGGTTCATTGCTGGCTGCCTGCAGCAAGGCCCTCTGGAAGGCGTGCCGACATCTTTGTTGGCGTGCCGCTGCTCGCTCCACATGACAGAGCTGCGAGTATCTGTGCTGCAAGTAAGTGCAGAGTCGTGCCACTCTTAACCTTCTTGTACTCCGTGACTCATCTTCAGACCTGCACAAAAGAACAGAATCAAAGTTTAACCTTGCCTCCAGAGAAATCCATGCATACAAAAATTGAGTGATCATGAATGCGCCAATGCAGAAAACAATGCTGTGTTGTTCAGTTGGCCAGATAAAAGACATCAATCTACTAGCTGCCAACTTGTCTCCGTTAAATGGCACTTTGTTAATTCATAGTTATTACTTAATGCAGTCTTCTTTTAATCCTCACTTTGTGCACAGGGTTAGACTTTTGACATAATATCTTCCAAAGGAATGAATTAAAATTGTGACTCTGGTTATTGTAAAGCCCCTGTCCCGCTTAGGAAACCTGAACGGAAACCTCTGGAGACCTTGCGCCCCACCCAAGGTTTCCATGAGTCGCCAGAAGTTTTGTTCACTAGCCTGGAAGGCCTCGACCGAGCGTGAGCTGCATCTACTGACCAAAGATCCTACAGGATCTTTGCTACTGACCGCACACACACACACACATCGCGAAGGTGGGGGGCCAGGGACTGCGGAGGAGCGTTGTCTGCACGATGAAGAGGAAGGTAAACGGCTGCCACAGAGCACAGTAAGGCCTTTAGAGAGCGCGGGAGGGAGGGAGAGAAGGGGGGGGGAGAGAGAAGGGGGGAGAGAGAAGGGGGGAGAGAGAGAGGGGGGAGAGAGAAGGGGGGAGAGAGAAGGGGGGAGAGAGAAGGGGGGAGAGAGAAGGGGGAGAGAGAGGGAAGGGGGGAGAGAGAAGGGGGGGGGAGAGAGAAGGGGGGAGAGAGGGGGGGAGAGAGAAGAAAACAACGGGGGGAGAGAAGGGGGGAGAGAGGGGGGGGGAGAAGGGGGGGAGAGAGAAGGGGGGAAGAGAGAAGGGCGGGGGGGAGAGAGAAGGGGGAGAGAGAAGGGGGGGAGAGAGAAGGGGGGAGAGAGAAGGGGGGGAGAGAGAAGGGGGGGAGAGAGAAGGGGGGAGAGAGAAGGGGGGGAGAGAGAAGGGGGGAGAGAGAAGGGGGGAGAGAGAAGGGGGGAGAGAGAAGGGGGGAGAGAGAAGGGGGAGAGAGAAGGGGAGATAGAGAAGGGGGGAGAGAGAAGGGGGGAGAGAGAAGGGGGCGAGAGAGAGGGGGGGAGAGAGAGGGGGGAGAGAGAAGGGGGAGAGAGAAGGGGGGAGAGAGAAGGGGGGGAGAGAGAGAGAGAAGGGGGGAGAGAGAAGGGGGGAGAGAGAAGGGGAGAGAGAGAAGGGGGGAGAGGAAGGGGGGGAGAGAGAAGGGGGGAGAGAGAAGGGAGAGAGAAGAGAGAGAAGGGGGGCGAGAGAAGGGGGGGAGAGAGACTGGGGGAGAAGAAGGGGGTATGGGGAGAGAGAAGGGGGGAGAGAGAAGGGGGGAGAGAGAAGGGGGGGAGAGAGCTGGCGCGAAGGGCGAGAGAAGGGGGGAGAGAAGGGGAGGGAAGAGAGGAAGGGGGGAGAGAAGGGGGAGAGAAGGGGGAGAGAAGGGGGGAGAGCGGAGGGGGGGGGGGAGAGAAGGAGTGGAGACGTTTTAAGAAGTTTAATAAAGTTAGCGGAACATTTTTACCTTCCGGTGGATCTTCTAGGTCCTAAAACACTGAAACCCTAACGCCCAATGAGCCAATCAAAATGGACCTTCTCCGGTCAGCGAAGGAGATTGCCTTGCAATCGGACAGCCTGTAAGTAAATAGCAACCCCACTCCACTGGCTTCGACCAAACGGCAACCTATTTTTAGTCGTGGCCAGTTTTGAATTTGTTGAAATAATCGCGTGAACATAGAAGAAGCCTCGACTACGCGGAAACCACTTTCAACTATTAGGGAGAGTGACCAAAACCTCCGGGAACCTCATGGAAACCTTGGGTGGGGCGCAAGGTCACCAGAGGTTTCCGTTCAGGTTTCCCAAGTGGGACAGGGGCATTATGCAAGAGCCTGAGAGTTTCTCCTGTTGTATGGCTCCATTCAATGGATTACAAAATGAACAGTCCCAAAGTTGGGTCCTTTTGCACAGACCAACTCAAATGGATCATCATGGACAAACCTCAAGAGATTCCCTTGCAGAGTCATGTTTAGCAATCATGATCAAATAAAATGATGCATTTTATGGAAGGTGTTGGGTGACTAATGTTCTACTGTTGTCTGGCTTGATTTGTTCATATTTTATAATAATCAAAAATCATAGGATCCCTGACAGGAAAATACTGGAAATTTGTGTTTTTATAGTGCTTCATCACATCTCTCAAAGACATATTACAGTTGGTTATTGCGGAAAACGGGGAATTATCTGGGTAAACATAGGAATCACTTTGAACATTGCCAGATCTTAAAAGCAGCAAGATTCCACAACCAATAATGAGATAGCCAATAAGTCAATACGTCTTTAGGTTGGGATGGACCAATGATCGGTGCTATGGGAGAACCTCTACATTAGAGTGGTGATGGAGGATGACAGGAGTTATTGTTTCAGCATCTCACTGAAGGATGGTGCCTCCAGCAATACATGGTTCCCTCAGGATACTGGAATGTCTGTCTGTGAACAGTATTCTAGAATATTACTTGAATCCAGTTCCTCAGAAACGTGGTGAGAGATAAGGATTTTATATTAATGAAATAATGAATATATGCAGTCTAGTTATTATAAATGTATAACTGTGATTTGGGATATTTCTCGAACTTATTTTGGGGGATGGGGTGGAAGGAACGAGTCCAGAGAGGAAGAAAACCTTTCTCTCTGGAGAAAGAAAGCGAGAAGCACATTCTCGTGTCAAAGTTTTAGAAATTACATTTATCTTTTGAGTCTTCAGGTCTGAAAATCCAATGGTTTAGTTTTGTCCTTAAAGAGTTAAATCCAAGACAGTTTGCATATTTCAATGAGATTATATAAAATGAACAACATTTAATGTGCAACACTGGGTCTTTACATTTGTCTGTGAGGGGGGAGATACTGAAAAAATGTGTTCAGTTTTAATTGCCATTCTACCACCTACTACTCTACAATAAGAAAGTGCCCAATCGCAAGGTAACGAGAGTCCATGCGTTAAAAGAGAGCATCACACGAGATTATCCATGAAAATCCTGACCTGGCATCTCAGGTGCAATGATCTGGGAGAGAAAGAGAAAAGAATGTTTCAGAAAAAGTGATGAAAAACTGCATTGAGGAAAGAAAGAAAAAAATGAAAGTGTCAGTCTACCAAGTACAGCTTTCTTAATTTTTATTAAGGAAGGTAGAAAGCTTGATTTAAATTTGTGCACACAAGGATCTGTTTTTGGGAATTTTGGTAAATTAACTTTTGTCCATTGACTCAAGGGGGGGGGGGGGGGGGGGGGGGGGGGGGCCTGTCAACTGACCAGGCCGCATTGAGGGGCGGCCAGGGTGCAGAGGGCCGCCTCTCTACCCCCCCATTCTGCTCGGTCGTTGGGTGAGCTTTCGATATACATGACGTGGCACAACAAGGAGAAGCATTATTTGAGTGCGACGTGTGTGGCTAGGCCTGTGCAAAACCAACTCGGCGGGTTGCAACAGGAGAACGCCCCTTCGACTGCTCGGAGTGCAGGCAAGAGCTTCAGCGCTACGGACCAAACTGCTGCCAGCCAAACACGTGGCATCGTCAAAGGCCCTTCAATGCTCCGACTGTGAGGCATAAGCTTCAAGACGATGAATGACATGAAGACGGTCACGGTGGGTGACAATGGGCGAGAAGCCCTATTGCTGCTACCCCTGCGGCAAGAGTTTTGCCGGGTTGTCGGGGGCTGCTGGGAAGCACCGGCCGGTGCACAGCAGTGAGCGGCCTTCACCTGCTATGGACTGCGCAAAGGCTTCAAGTCTTCCACGGACCTGAAGGAGGCACAGGTGCGTGCACCAGGAGCGGCTAACAACTGCAGTGGACTGTGGCAAGGGCTTCACCCGCTACAGCAAGCTGATGAAAGCAAACAACATACCACAGGGGAGAGCCACCCCTACACTGCGTCCAGTGCGGCAAGGGCTTCACCTCCGTCCAGTCCAATCAACCTGCCTCATGCACCAGCGCACCCACACCGGCGATGCGCCCCTACACCTGTAACATCCGATAACTTCCTGAAGCCGTGGCCTGTGGTAGGAAAGCGCCGATTCGGGACCTCCAAGCCGCGGAGTATGTTCGACCGTCCCGACGTCAGAGTTTCAACCATCCCGACGAGAGGGCCTGTACATCGGGCCTTCCATAGTGCCGACTACGGAGGTTTATGGCCCCGACCACGGGGGAACAATGGGGGAGGACTGACTGTACTTTGTGCCTTGCACCACAGTAAAGAATGCTGTGGTGGGTGTTTGTGTTTAATTTTATTGTGTATTGTGCTTTTTTTTTGTTGTACCGCTGCTGGCAAATTCATTTCACTGCACTTATATGTGTATGTGATGAATAAAACTGATTGATTGATTCAGCAAATGTGCATGCAATATCCTGAAATAATGAGCAGATCTTAATTACGATCAAGGTATAGGGATAAATATTTGCACGGAGAACCAACTGGTTTATTTACCAAAGAACTCATCTGCTTATTCACACAAGTTCACATGTCTACCTAGGAGGACTCTGGTTTAACATGTCATCCGAACAATTAATCCTCTGTTAGTCTAGGTATGTTACAAAACTTACCTTTAGCGGAGCTGCAGTTCTGTCACTGGCCGTGTGCGTGACTTTGGCGCCTTTGAGAGGGGGGGCAGGTTTTAAATGCGATTTTCTTCAGACTATTTAAATCAATTTTGAACAGGCTTTTTAGTTGCTGAAGAAAAATCGCTTCGACTGCCGTTTTATTAAGTTTATTAAAATTAGCACTGGAAAAATTAAAAGCAGGAGTAAAATTAAAATCATCTAATGCCGTCAACGCCGACAACGGGACGGATCTCACGTAGGGGACAAGGCAAGGTGCACCGTTTATTTTTTCATATAAACTTGCTTCTTAGGATGCCTTTAATCAAAATTTCATGTTGCGAAAAGGTGACTTAGAAAAGATACGAACCAGCAGTGTTTTTCCTGCCGATATGGGGTTTAAATTCACCGCAACCTTCCAATCGATCGCGTTCCATAAAAACCCACTCGCAAGATGATTTAAATGGCCATTCATTTACGGAAATTAAACACTAAATTCCTTCCATTTGGCCTATAAATTCATGACAATGAGATTTAAAAATCATGTTATATTGTGAATTCTTGTGTGAATGTTATTTTGACACTTAGGCTTTTTAAAAATGTTAACCTTTTCTTAAGAAATGGATAGATGTTTAGATCTAGTAATTGAATTTTGTAATTAGCTACAATTAGGTAACTAATTATATGTTTTAATTTCAGGTCATCCAAGTAAGATTGTTTCATATTTGTTTCAGAATGCTTCAATTTGTAATAACTGAAATTTTCATTCAGTTCTCTTAATTTTTAAGAAAGTTATGGGCTTTTGACTGTCCTTGATCACAGCTTTTGTGTTAAGTCAATGGAAAAGCAATAGGGAACAAGATGCTAATTTCCAAGTATGAAAATGGCCATAACTTTTTTAATAGTGAAGATATGAAAGTGAATTAGGTGTCAAATTAAACTTTTTTTTAATGCTTTATCTGATGGGATAAATTGATTTTTAAAATCTCAAAATTTTGTAACATTGCTAGTTAGTCCAGCACAGCTAAATAATCTGCTGAAGTGTTGGCCTAGATTGGTCTTTGAAACCACAAACCTCTCTACACCAGCCAAGGCTGACATATGAGCAGTCAGGAATCAGGAATATAACAAAGAGCACAGCAGATTGCAACCTTGTTGTGGTCGGGGAGCTTGTGTGTCTCAGTGCCCCCTGGAGCTATCCCAGTGGGAGATTTGTCTCCTGTTAGGGCCTCCCATGCTGGACAGGTCGAAGGGTAGAGGCGAGACGAAGAGCGATCCACTGGTACTCCAGGTTGGAGGTTGAGCACAGGGCTAACAACCGTCTCGTAAAACAAATATGTTACGGAAACAGCAACTGAAGGAATCAACACTACTGAGTGGAGGACCTTCATTGCTGCCCTACATGCCAGGAGGCATAATAGGCAGTACGTAAGTAAGTAAGTACAGCTTTCAGAGAAAGAAGATATCTAAAGAGATATGAACAGAGAGCAATGTTACCATATTGTATCTTCAATTCAATCAAGATTGTTCACATTGGGGGGTTATCAGAAAAACTACGTTAACAACATGCGAAGAGCTGCCAAGTTTTGTCAGAGCATTTCTGTATTCTAGTACCTGAAAATCAGTATTTCTACGCAGTGCCATTTTGCCTTTTTTTTTTAAATGTGCGGTCATACGCATGTAAGAGCACAAGAATGCATAGTTGTTTATTGTGTCTTTGGAATACATTATTGTGTATTAGATGTCATAGCTGCTTTCTTGCATTTATCCCTCTCCATCTCTCTTCTGCTTCAGTAAGGGGGATTGGCCGCCGAGTGACAAGCGCATTATGTGATTGGACGTAATGCCCTTGGAGACAGCGGCTGATTGGACAGGAGGAGACCGATTTGTTGATTGGACGGGAAATTTAAGGGAAGCTGGTCGGTGATAGGATGCTTAGATAGCGGTTGATTGGCCGCAAAATAATTGGGCACAAAAAATTGACGAATACGAAAACAAAACAAAAAAACGGAATTCCGATTTAAATCGGAAGAATATCATGCCTGATCTGCAGCTCCTTCCTACTGAAGAAGATCCCGGACCCGAAACAACTCCTAATCCATTCACTCCGCAGATGCCGCCTAGCCCGCTGAGTTCCTCCAGCACTGTTTTTTTTATTTAACTCTGAAATTGAAGATAGACACAAAGAGCTGGAATAACTCAGCGGGACAGGCAGCGACTGCGGAGAGAAGGAACGGGCGACGTCTTGGGTCTCGACCCCTACCCAGACTGAACTGAACTCTCGTCAGTGAGAGTACTTGTGATTGTCTGAAGAAGGGTCTCGACCGGAGACGCCACCCACTCCCCCCCCCCAACCTCCAGAGCCGCCGCCCGTCCCACTGAGCCCCCCATGCCCCGACCCCCGTGTCCACCTTCAACTCCAGAGCCAAACAAAAAACACAGAGTGCTGGAGGAACTCAGCGGGCCAGGCGGCACCCGCGGAGGGAACGGACCAGGAACCACCCCGGGGCAGAGCTTCCCCCCCAACAGGAAGGAACCGCAATGCAGCCGTCCCCGCAAAACGGCAAATGATTACGGGAATGCCGAGGCAAGAGGGTGAGAGGGAGAGGGGGCGATGGGGCGAGGGGGCGAGGGGGCGAGGGGCGATGGCGGGGGAGGCGAGGGGGCGAGGGGGCGAGGGGGAGGGGGGGAGGGGGAGGGGGAGGGGGGGGGTGGGGGAGGGGTAGAGGGAGAGGATGGGGAGCGCGAGAGAGAGAGCGCGCGTTAGAGGGAGGGAGGGAGAGCGAAAGACAGAGACACAGCGAGAGAGCGATGGAGGGAGCGAGAGAGAGAAAGCGCGCGGGAAAGAATGAGACAGAGACCCCAGCCCCCCAACTCCAAGCACCGCGGCAGACCAACACCCACAAAAACAATCATCCAGATCTTGAAACCCAAAACACAAATAGATTTAATCTGCTACAATCCCCAGAGGTACAGCATGACCCCCCCACATCTCTGTATTTTCCAAGCAGCAAGATCCTAAGTCAACCCCACCGAGCCACCACCCCTCCATTGGCGAGTGGCATGCCAATGAAACAGGAAGTCGGGCCGATCCTGGCCGTTCCCACCTGCCCGCTGCACCTGGTTTACAATTATCAATGGTCGATTTTGCGTTGTTAATAACGGACTTCAAAAAAACCCGTATTTAACAACGCAAAATCATACATCTGTATTCTTATTGTATTTCCATACAAAATACGGAAAATCCGTACTACTTTGCAGCTCTGCATGAGCAATGATGACCATAAACATCATAAATCATCTTAAAGTAAGAGAAATGCAGAAATACAGACAGGCTTGAGGAGAAAATTCCAGAGCATAGGAGAGGGGTCCCAATTCACCTATCACTTTTCTCCAGAGATGTTGCCTCATCTGCCGAGTTACACCAGCACTTTGTATTTTTCGCCAGAGCATAGGATCGGAGTTGGTGAAAGGACTGTGGTTATGGAAGACTCTGGGACGCCAAGAAGTCAATTCAGAATTGGAGCAGCACAATAAACTTGGGAATTTTCAGTCTGGAGAAGCTATACTGGAAAATGGAGAGACTGGCTTATGGGAAGATTTCATTAGAAAGATGAGTATTTATAAAATACATTGAGAAACCAGAAGTTAATATGGCTCAGTGAGTGTGCAGTCAACATTACCAGATCTTGTTAAGAGCTAGTAGCACTTGAATTAAGTAGAATTTAGATTGGTGAGTAAAAGTATACGTGTCCTTCATGGTTAATTCATTTAATCTCCACAGTCTAGAGTTATCTTGGAGATTATGCACTAGTCCTTACAAATGGCAATTCAGTGCCTTTGCTGTTGCGGCCCCTAGTCTGAGGAACAGCACCCCCCTCCCTATCAGATCTGCTCCCTCCATCGACTCTTTTAAGTCCAGGCTCAAAACTTATTTTTATTTACTAGTGTTTGAATCCCCCTGATGCGGCTGATCTTTGTTTTGTGTTATTTTTAAATGTGCTTTATAAATAAATTTGATGATGAAATTTGATTTGATGAATGCAAATATAGACTTGCTCATTTTCTCTCTGAGTAACTGTTGTGTGGTAGCATTCATCCATATTTCCGCACTTTTACCACTGATCAGAAATGCTGTCTAAAGACACTTTGAGGATTGCTTCACAAATAACATCATTGCAATATGTACAGGTGTGGTGGGTAAGTTGAACACACAAAAGACTTTCAAGTAGCAATGGGTAAATGACAATGTACTTTAAGGAATTCGATTTACCAATAAACCAGGCGAGTTACCTTCTGTTATATCATTGTAAAAACTCTACAGGTTTACCAAAGGTGTTGTGGGGATTCCCTACTATTAACTGAGGAGATGGGTTTAGTTTAATGTTTCTCCTGGATGTTGGTACATGCAACAGCGGGTGTCAAGGGTTATGGGGAGAAAGGCAGGAAAATGGGATTAGGAGGCAGAGATCAGCCATGATTGAATGGCGAAGTAGACTCGATGGGCCGAATGGCCTAATTCTACTCCTATAACTTGTGTACGTGAACAATGCAGCACTCTCTTGGCATGGCACCAAAATGTCAAATGATTGGGCTGGGTGGATCATATTTCTGACTATTTTATTGATCCGATTTTATAGACACTTACTCTAATTAGACAATGCTATTTGGGGAAGACAAAGTTTGTGTCAGTCTGATGTAGTTGGCAACAGATTTCCTTCTGGGTTTGAAAGTTGTAAGTTCAAATAAGAACTATACTATATTTGATCTCATAATTGAAACTGACAGATGATCAATGACAGCAAGATTACATAATTGTCAAGAAAGCAGAAATTTTAAAAATGTAGCCATTGAGAGAAAGACAGACCAGGTAAAGTCAAGCCCTCCAACATTTGGTAGAAACAAGGAACTGCAGATGCTGGTTTATAACAAAGAAAGACACAAAGTGCGGGGTAACTCAGTGGAATAGGCAGCATCTCTGGAGAAAGATTATGGGTGACAGTTTGGTTCAGGACCCTTCGTCAGATTGAAAGAAGGGGATGGTTGGTGAAGAGCTGAAGGAGAATAAAGACCAGGATCAATCAGGGCCAGCCACAAATTATCTCAGGCAGGGTGGTGCCTGGTAGGTCCATTGTTGGCATGGGAAGATGCGATCTCTAGAGGAAAACAATGTGGGGGACTCTGGAAATGCTAAAACGACTGGGATGGAGGAAGGGGCAAGAGTGGAGCAAGCAGAAGTTAGTCTGAAGAAATGTCACCCCTTTTCCTCCAGAGATGCTGCCTGACCCATTGAGTTACTGCAGCACTTTGTGTCTTTCTCCCACTTTTGGTTATGTCCTGCTTCAGTTTTCCTGCAGTACAATTTTGCTCAAATGATATCAAACAAGCATCTTGCACTCTCTGATGTATCTGTGCAGGTTCGGCATCCACATGTATAAGAGAATATTTTTTTGATGAGGTACTGGGATATGTCCCTCTGATCCAACTCTCCAATTACAAAACGTTTGTGCCCATGACCCACGGTCAAACAACGATCAGTGATTTTTTCTATACACTTTATGTCTTCCTAGGCAATCTTTGTGAATTGAAAGATGCTTCACTTTCTCCAGTTTGAGAGTGGACAGGTTGGTCCGAATATATATTTACTATATGCAAACATGTTGATTATGTATAATAAATTAAAAAGAAAGAACCTGAAGCATCGTTTATCTACCCAGTTGCTGACTGACCTAAGGGTGCTTTTGTGATGACAATTACTGTGCTATATACAATAATTCAACAAGCCAAGAAGTTAATACACAAAGACTTAGGGTGGGTCTGTGTAACAGTTATTGATATTACAAAAGGAGATAACTGGAGAACGTGACATAATATTATTCACAAGATGGAGCAAAACGTAAAGCTACGCTTATTGCCAAAATTATCAAAAGAGTGTACAGGTTTACCTCTCTGAAAAGAAGGTCGAGGGGTGACCATATAAAGATTGTTATAATTATAAAGAAGAACGATGAGTTTGATGCAAAGATGTTTGCACATTTGTTGGGGGAGATGGGGATGGTGGAGTAAAGCAAAAATCAAGAGAAAAGCAAAGAAAACACACCCAATAACAATAACTGGAGTGCTATGAATATAGAATTTGTGAACATTCTGTTGCAGAAGAGATGAATAGAGGAACATTTAACAGACTAATTTAACAGGAAGCTAGAAGAAGGCATGCATGAAAAAAGTAATGGGGAATATGGAACGCGGGTCAGAGGTGGAATATGTGGGACATATTCCACAATGTACATCAGTTGGAATGAATGATCTACAGTATTTCTATTAACAGGTAACAAGAGATTTATTAACAATGGATTAAATGCCTTTTTCAATCCCTAAATTCTGTGGCCAGACTGAGTGATGGTATTGGATTATAGAACATTACTTGGACAGTAATTCCTACTGAAAGTTTTAACTGTCTAATTTGATGCAATGTAGCTTAATAATGGCATCATAAGCAGAGTAATTTTAAAAACCAATATTCTTACCTAGCTTGCTTCTGAACTCCAAAAAATATATGTGGGTTAGCATTAAGTAAAAGATGCATTACCACGTCTGTTGCCAACTCTTTCAATGGAGCTACCAATTACTCCCCTGCCCTTTCTCTAGTAATCCTGAAAAGCTGCAAATATTTATCCAATTACCTCTCAAAGGTTATCATTGACTCGACTTCCACCAGCATTTCAGTTAATAAATAATAGCATTAAAAATTGGGTTTCCTCCACGGTATGTTAAATATGTGACCTCTGGATTCTGAACATTGAAATAAATTACTCCAACAAATTCTCAGAAATTTGAACATCTCTATTGACACATTTATTGGACGCAGGTATTATAGATGTGATTCCCCATGCCCTTTTTCACAGCTTCCAAAACCTACCACGTCAGGTCACTCAGCAGCATTGTGTTTAGAAAACAGCCCTAGCCTGAGCAACATTTCTGAACTGTTTAACCCTCTCTTGGTTCTATCACAAATAATATTTTTCAATGTTTCTGTTATCTTTTTTTTGCAACGGGGAGGCTAAATTTTGTTCAGTACGTGCTGCTTTAGCAGTGGAGATCAAAGTTAATTACAAGCTTTACAGAAATATCATTGTCAGATGAACATTTGTCACAGGCAGGAAATGATGTTGATTGATTTATTTCCCTGTAAAAAAAGGTCAAATTGCCTTCTAAAGCCATGTATTTGTACCAAACCAAAGCCTAGACAATGTTTAGAGTTTAGCAATGCTACTCACTCTAGTGAACATCTGACCATTTGTCACGCCAACGTCCATGCCATACTAATGGCACCGAGGCTCACACGGGTCATCTTCCCTCTCATCTTCCTCACTGTCCTCTGACCAGTCTACGCCCTGAAAGAAAAGAAAAAAGTTCTCACTCTATATATGACGAACGTAAATGAAATGACATGGAGGACACAAGGGGGAAGGCTCTTTTTTTTTTAAAGTGTGACGGTAGAAACTACATGTTGACACATTTCACAGTTGTGTTGAAGGTAAAAATAATGTATCATCCATACATTAGGAAATTTTAGGATTCTTATCGAAGGAACTCATGAATTTCACAATACTCTCTGCTAACCATCACGAGTAGGGTTACTAAAATTTACTCTTTTAATGTGACCTGATGTCTCACAGTCAGCTTTAATTACTCGTAGTGACCCCCAAACTATCTTTAGTTTTAATGATACACATAGAATGCCCTTTTCAGCTACCGAGTCCATGCCATATGCAATTATCCATACACCCTTCTCTTCCGACACACCAGTGACCAATTTACAGAAGCATTAACGTACACCTGCACGTCTTTAGAATGGTGGGGAAGAAACCAGAGCAACAGAAGTGACACCCCTCGTGGTCTATGGGGGGGGAAGAGGTAAAAATTCGTTACAGACAGCACCCATGGTCTGAGTGAACCGTGTCTGGCGCTGTAAGCGGCAACAACTCTACGCTGTGCCACCTTCATCACTCACACACACTGACAAGGGTCATTGCTTCCTTCAACACAAATTCTCTGGCCTCTTGTTACTGTCTCTTTCAACACAGTACACCAACCTACAGAGTTAATGTATCCTTTTGCGCACTGATCCATTTCATTCAACTGTTTGTCTGAGCATGGTGATATATGCTGTTCCCTATAAGATCATACTGATCTCTAAATGCTGTTTATTTTTCCCCATCAACAGCATGCATTCTGTCACATTCAACAATTACAATAATTCCTAAAATTTCCATGACAGCGACGCCTAAAGCAAAGTCTCCTTAAACTTACACACAACCCACTAGAATCCCACTGATACCTAGGGTTACAAATCCCTTCAGCACACAGACGCATTGAATAACTGTTACCATTTAACATTCACATACTGACACCTAGCGTTACTACTGCCTTTCACACACTAGTGCTGTCAGGGCAGGACAGAAATAGAATGTAGTTTAGTTTAGAGATACAGCGCAGAAACAGGCCCTTCGGCCCACTGGGTCCGCGCCGACCAGCGATCCCCGCACATTAACACTATCCTACACCCACTTGGGACAATTTTTTACATTTACCAAGCCAATTAACCTACAAACCTGTACATCTTTGGAGTGTGGGAGGAAACCGAAGATCTCGGAGAAAACCCGCGCAGATCACGGGGAGAACGTACAAACTCTGTACAGACAGCACCCGTAGTCAGGATCGAACCCGTGTCTCCGACGCTGCAGTCACTGTAAGGCAGCTAACTCTACCGCTGTGCCACCGTGACAGTAAGACTGGTGGGAGAACTGAAAAGGGGAGGGAATGGAGAGAGAGAGAGGGGGAAAGCAAGGGCTATTTGAACTTAGAGAAGTCAATGTTCATACCACTGGGGTGTAAACTACCCAAGTGAAATATGAGATGCTGTCCCTCCAATTTGCAGTGGGCCTCACTCTGACAATGGAGGTGGCCCAGAACAGAAAGGTCAGATTGGAAATCGGAGGGGGGAGTTAAAGTGTTGAGCAACCGGGAGATAAGGTAGGTTAAGGCAGACTGAGCGGAGGTGTTCAACTAAACGATCGCCAAGCCTGCGCTTGGTCTCGCCGATGTACAGGAGTTAACACCTGGAACAGCGAATACAGTAGATGAGGTTGGAGGAGGTGCAAGTGAACCTCTGCCTCACCTGGAAAGGCTGCCGGGGTCCTTGGATGGAGTCGAGGTGGGAGGTAAAGGGACCGGAGTTGCATCTCCTGCGGTTGCTGGGGAATGTATCTGGGGAGGGGGTGGTTTGAATGGGAAGGGACAATTTGACCAGGGAGTTACGGAGGGAACGGTCTCTGCGGAAAGCAGAAAGGGGTAAAGATGGTAAGATGTGGCTATTAGTGGGATCGCGTTGAAGGTGGTGAAAATATTGGAGGATTATATGCTGTATGCGACGGCTGATGGGGTGGAAGGCGAGGACCAGGGAGGGGGACTCTGTCCTTGTTACGAATGGGGGGGGGGGGGGGAGGGGGAGCAAGAGCAGAGCTGCAGGAGACCCTCCATAATGGAAGAGGGGATCCCCGTTTCCCAAAGAATGAGTTCTCCAATGACCTAGTATGGAAAACCTCATCCTGGGCGCAGATGCGGCGTAGACGGAGGAATTGGGAGTATGGGATAGAGTTTTTACTGGAAGCAGGGTGGGAAGAAGTGTAGTCTAGATCGCTATGGGAGTTAGTGTGTTTGTATACACATAGAAACATAGAACATAGAAATTAAATGCAGGAGTAGGCCATTCGGCCCTTCGAGCCTGCACCGCCATTCAATATGATCATGGCTGATCATCCAACTCAGTATCCCGTACCTGCCTTCTCGCCATACCCCTTGGATATAGAGAGGACGTTTCCACTCATGGGAGAGTCTAGGACCAGTATAAAAGGACATATCTTTAGAAAGGAGATCAGGAAGAATTTATTTTGTCAGTGGGTGGTGAATATGTGGAATTAATTGCCACAGAAGGCCAAGTCAATGGATATTTATAAGGGGGAGATTGGCAGATTCTTGATTAGTAAGGGTGTCAGTGGTTATGGGGTGAAGGCAGGAGAATGGGGTTGAGAGGGAAAGATAGATCAGCCATGATGGCAGAGTAGACTTCATGGGCCAAATGGCCTAATTCTGTTCCTTTACCTTATCAACATATACTGACCCGCTAAATCACACTCCTAAATCAACATGAATGCTGACTACAGACTACTTTTTTTTAATTCACTAAGCTTAGATACCACCTAAACCTCCCATTGAGCCTAGAGTGATGGCATGCACCCTATAATATCTGGAAGACTAGTTAAAAGCAGTCTCGTGGAGCAACAAAAAATGTTTTTGAAGTTCTAGGTCAACATCATCTCCACCAACTTTCCCCTTTCCTCAAGCCTTATGCCCAACTACAATGAGTGTGAAGCCACTGATCCTCAGACTCATTCATAAACAAAAAGACCGAGAGACAATGACCATAACATCAGCTCAGCTTACAAGTCTGGCCACTGAGAGCTTCAGAACCCTGTGAAAAACTATGTGTCTCCCTGCAAAATATTTTTTAAAGGATAACTTTACAGTATATTCTGTCACGGAAAAAGTCATATGGTAAGAAAAGAGCAAACATTTCTATTTTAAAAAGTTAACATTGTAAAGAATGCAAGGCTATTTCACAGGAGCATTCCTATAAAACTACCACCAAGCCAAGAAAGAGCTTAGGGCATGACCAAATGCAAGGTCAATCGCTTAAAATTTCTCAGAGCAAAAATGTGAAGAGTTGCTCTTAAAAATATTGTAGAGGGCACAGAATAAATGTAAGGTAATCAACAATATTAGTGATTTAAAAAAAAAAAAGCTGATTCTGTACATAAATGGAAACCAATAGATGTACTAAGATATTGAGAAGACATTCAATAAGGTACCGTATCAAAATAGGTTCTTGTGGAAAAAAAGCTAATAGTGTCGGAGATAACATGTGGGCACGATGACAAGACAGGCTGGGTAATAGGAAATAGAATAAGTAAAAATGAATATTTTCCTGGTGGCAAGATGAAACAAGTGACATGCCACAGTGATCAGTGAAGGGGTTTCAATTATATTTTTTACTCATTCTATAACTTACTTGGAATTGAAGATATAGTTGCTAAATTTTCTGATCACATGACAATGGGTCGAAATTCAACTTATGAAAGAATACGAGGCAACAACGGGATATAAATGGGCTAAGTGACAGGCAAAGATCTAGCCTATGGTGTATATACTTTGGTAAAATGTAAAGGTGTTCATTTTGGCAGAAAAAAATACAAAATGTTCCACACTCAAATAGCATGGAATCCAGTGACACAAGCGACGGCAGATGCTGGAATGTAGAGCAGAACAGCAGGTCAGGACATCACCTGTGGAGGCAGAGGGATGGTCAACACTTTGGGTAGAGACTGTGCATCTCAACATGCTTGTATAAACTTTGCAGAAGGCTTGTATGCAGATGGGCAAAAGATGAATAAGGAAAGTCAACAGAATGTTATCTTTGACTGCAAGGGGAAATTAGTTACAACAGAGAGCCCATTTATGAGGAGTGTGGAAAGATGACATTTGGAATACTGTGCCGAGTATCGGTCTCCATATTTAAGGAAGCATTCAAAGCAGTTCTGAAAACATTTACTGGAACACAATCCAAGAATACCTTTTGCAGGCCTACTTTTACACTGAATTAGAAACCAAAATCATGAAACACCAAAGAAACACTAATTCAGCTTAAATTTCACAGTTCTTCATATCAGATGGGACTTGCTTTGAGGAGGCAGTCATGACACACCTCAGCATCGCACACCACACTGCCAAGAGATGCATATGCCTATGTTGAATATAGAAAGGGCATTCATCAGGAAACCTTGCACAGAATTCTGCAGAAACAACAAATCACTGTGAAGCTCATTAACCAAAAGTCAGAAGATCCTTCAGGGAGGGTGAACCCTCGGAAAGCGCCTGGGCCTGATGGTATACCCAGTTGTGTTCTCAAAACATGTGGGGACCAGGCTGGAGTTTTTACAGACATTTTCAACCTCTCACTTCTGAGGTCTCAGGTTCCCACCTGCTTTAAAAGGGCATCAATAGTACCAGTGCCCAAGAAGAGCAAGGTGACGTGCCTCCATGACTATCAAGTGCTTTGAGAGGTTGATTATGGTGCATATCAACTCCTACCTTGACAAAAACCTCGACCACTGCAGTTTTCTTACCGTCTCAACAGATCAACGGTGGATGCGATCTGATCTCACTGGCTCTCCACTCCGCTCTGGACATCAAAAACTCATAAGTCATAAGCTGTAGTTATTCATTGACTACAGCTCGGCATTTAATACGATCATCCCCTCCAAGCTGGTTACCAAGCTCTCAGATCTAGGTCTCTGCGATTGGATCATTGACTTCCTCATCTACAGTCTGTCTGTATTGGTGGAAATGTGTCATCCTCGATAACAATCAGCACGGGAGCACCTCAAGATTGCGTGCTCAGCCCCCTGCTTTGCTCACTCTATACTCATGACTGTGTAGCCGGACATAGTGCGAACTCCATCATCAAGTTCGCCGACGACACCACTGTTGTGGGACAAATCACTGATGGTGACGAATCAGAGTATAGAAGAGAGATCGACTGATTGACTAAATGGTGCCAGCACAATAACCTGGCTCTCAACACCAGCAAAACCAAGGAACTGATTGTGGACTTTGGAAGGGGTAGGATAGGGATCCACAATCCCGTTTATATGGTGGAAAGGGTCAAGAACTTCAAATTCCTGGGCGTGCATATTTCCGAAGATCTTTCTTGGTCCCAGCACACTGATGCAATTATAAAGAAAGTAGAGAGCATGCTGACTGGTTGCATCATGGCTTGGTTTCGGCAACTTGAGCGTCCAGGAGCGGAAAAGAATGCAGAAAGTTGTGACCACTGCCCAGTCTATCATCGGCTCTGACCTCCCCATCATCGACTGGATCTATCGCAGTCGCTGCCTTAAAAAGACTGCCAGCATCAAGGACCCACACCATCCTGGCCACATAGTCATCTCTCCACTGCCATCAGGTAGAAGGTACAGGAGCCTGAAATCTGGTACATCCGGGTTCATGAACCGCTTCAACCCCCCAGCCTTCAGGCCATTAAACTCGCCATCAAACAAACTCTGAACAATAACAGCCTATTGCACTTTATTTGTTAATTTATGTGTATATATATGGTCAATGCTATATAGACACACTGAACTGTTTTGTATTTGTGGGTACACAAAATGCTGGAGAAACTCAGCGGGTGCAGCAGCATCTATGGAGTGAAGGAGATAGGTAACGTTTCGGGCAGAAACCCTTCTTCAGTCTGAAGAAGGGTTTCGGCCCGAAACGTTGCCCATCTCCTTCGCTCCATTGATGCTGCTGTACCCACTGAGTTTCTCCAGCATTTTGTGTACCCTCGATTTTCCAGCATCTGCAGTTCCTTCTTTAACACAATGTTCTGTATTTGTGCTTACTATATTCGGTTGTGCTAAAGCAAGCAAGAATTTCATTGTCCTATCGGGGACACATGACAATAAACTCACTGGACTCAAGTTAGTTGACTGGGGTAGTTAGACTGGGGTAATGTTTAAGTTGCAGTTGGAAATCTCCCACATTCTCACTGCCTTTCACTGAAATAAATTCAAACCTTTAAATAATTGCCTAAAGTGTTCAAACTGCAGATTGCTGCACACTGGCTCGGCTAATAAAACGACTCTCTCACCGCTCCACTGCACCATGCAATCCTGATCTCTCGTGCCATCTTTGCGGTGTTTGCACTTCTCTCTTTCACTGCCTGGATTCACCCGAGTTGCTCCTCTTTGCTCCCCCCCCCCATGCCAAAGATGTACAGGTTGGAGGGAGTAAATTGTATCTATGGTGTAGATGAATGCAATGTAAACAAATGCAGACTCTGGAGGGAGTTGATGAGAATGTAGGAGAATAGATTGGGAGTAGTGTGGAATGAGTGTAAATGGTCGACACAGATTTGGTGAGCCATAAGGCTTCAAAAGGATATTAATAATTCCAGTGTCCACGAGGAAGGTGACATGCCCAATGACAACCAACCAGTGGCATTAAAGTCCGTGGCGATCAAGTGTTTTGAGAGGTTAGTGATATGTCGCATATCAACTCCTACCTAAGCATAGACCTGAACCCATAACAATTTGCCTGCCGCCACAATAAACCACAGGGGGGTGCGATCTCACTGGCTCTTCATTGAGCATTGGAACATTTGGACAATAAGAACACATATGTCAAGCTGTTGTTCATTGACTTGTTATCAAACGTTATCAATCTCGGGGAACTGGGTCTGCTCATCCTTATGCAACTGGATCCTCGACATCCTCATCAGCAGACCATAATCGGTATGAATTAGCAACAAAAATGCTCACCTTGATAACCATCAGTACTGGGGCAGCTCAAAGCTGTGTGCTTAATCGCTAGCTCTACTCACTAAACCCACGACTGTGTAGACAGATACTATCATTAAATTCACAGACGATACCACCATTGTTGCAGAGACAACAGGTAATGGTGAGATAGAGTCTAGGAGAGAGATTGAAAATCTGATTGAATGGAGCTACCACAATCATCTTGTTCTCATCATCAGCAAGACCAAGTTGATTATTGACTTTAGAAGGGGAAAGTCAAGGATCCATCTACATATGAAGAATGAATCCTTGTCTGTCGGACTGAAGAAGGGTCTCAACCCAAAACATCACCTATTTATTTTCTCCAGAGATGCTGCCTGACCCACTGAGTTACCCCAGCTTTCTGTGTTGATCCATCTTCATCCACAGGTTGTCAGTGGAGAGAGTCAACAACTTAAAGTACCTGGGCATTAACATCCCTGAAGATCTGTCCTGGTCCCAGCACACTAATGCAATCATAAAGAATGCCCATCAATGCATTTACTTCCTTAGAAAATTGAGGAGATTTAGTATGTCGATGAATACTCTCTTGAAATTCTACAAGTGCATGGTAGAGAGCATATTGGTTGGATCGTGGATTGGTTCGGCAACTAGATGGCCCTGGAATAAAGGGGCTGTCCGGTTCATGATGGGTACTAACCTCCACACCATCGAAGTGGTGTGGATCTATAGGAGGCACTGCCTCAAAAAGGCAGCCAATATCTTCAAAGACCCACGCCACTCTGTTCACCTACGATCGGGAAGAAGGTAGAGGAGTCCTAAACCCGTAACCACCTGGTTCAAGAATACCTTCATCCCAACAACTATCAAACTCTTGAACACTACACAACACTATCCTTAACTGTGAACTATGGACTGCCTTTGGTTGCAAAGAATTTCATTACTCTGTTGTCAGTATATATGACAATTAAACACACTTGTCTTGACACCTGGCAAAGGGCCTGTTTGTATGCAGAATGATAACATGTTTACTTGGTATTTTCCCAGTTCCTTTACACACTAGGTGTTTTACTAAGATACAAACAAGATGCCATTATTTAGTACTTTTCAGGCTGCGTTCACCGACCATGATAAAGAGAGCACTAGATTCAACTCAGAAAACTGAAATGTTCTAACTTGTTTCAAATTACTCTAGCTATCTCAAAATGTTACCTGCAATTGGCCATTGTCAAGGTAATGGGTAGAAGAGATACAACAGCAACAACATGCCTTTTCACAATGTCCTCTACAAAGTAAAACATTATAATGTGCATCACTGAAGTGCCATCTCACAAAAATAGAAAGAGGGACAAAGGAGAATTTTGGATAGATGGTCACAAAGTTGGTCAAGGAGAAAGGCTCAAGGAATCAAAGGTGCTAACGCGAGTAAAGGGGTGGAATATGTAGGAGGGCAGTACAGAGCTAGGGCTTTGTCACCTAAAGAAGTAGCTGCCAGTGGTGCACAAAGGAAATTAGAGATGTTTGAGAGGACAGAATTGCAGAGATCTTAATGGGTGTAGAATTGGAGAAAGTTACAAAGTCCACGTAACTCAAGCACATCATATAATATCTTCATCCACATAGTATTGATCTTTGGCTATGAATGCTTGTCTTATCCATCCATTAACCAAGGTGGGCATGTTCTGCACTCAGTTTCTCATTTCAGGAAAGAACTGTGGTGGTGCTGCGGTATAGATTTGCTTTCCTTACAACGCTGGAGACCCGAGTTTGACCCCGACCAAGGGTGCTGTCTATACGGAGTTGGTACGTTCTCCCCATGACCGCGTGGGTTTTCTTGGAGATCTTCGGTTTCCTCCCACACTCCAAAGAAGAACAGGTTTGTTGGTTAATTGGCTTGGAAAAAAGTGTAAACTGTCTGTAGTGTGTGTAGGGTAGTGTTAATGTGTGGGGGTTTGCTGGTCGGCATGGACTTGGTGGGCTGAAGAGCCTGTTTCCGCGCTGTATCTCTAAACTAAACTAAAAGATTAACAACATAAGCGCCTCCTTAAATTGAACACAACTCGAGCAAAGGGATATTAATATCTATTTGCAACTGCTAACTAGATTAGTTTTCAGTTTGTTAGAATATCAGAAGGAATGAGACCCAAAAACAAAGAAATTACCACTATTTATTGGGGAGCACAAGGAAGGAAATAGACATTTCTCACTTTGGACAGATTTTATATCCTGCAAGGATTGTTGATAAAGTAGATATGGCGTGAGGGAAACGTATCTAACAACTTTCACAGGAAGCTTCAGAAATGTGCCAATATGTTACAATATTCTAAATGCTAGGATAAAAATTCTGTCAGATATCATCTGGATTGTTTTTCATTAACTTTACCAGGCTAGACCCTGTATTTATACACCTCACAATAACATGAAAGGGCTTCATAACGTTTTACTCTGAAATGTAGTGATGTTAAGGAATATTAATAAGCACACAGCAGGAAAGTAATGAAATGAATGAACAAATTGGTGGTAGAGTGGATAGTTAAGAAAGTCATCTAAAATTACATTGGGATCTTGATCAACTGGGGCAACGTGCAGAGGAATGGCAGATTATTTTTAATTCAAATAAGTGCGAGATGATGCACTTTGGCAAGACATGGTATACAGTAAATAATAGGGTGCTGGGGAATGTTATATACAGAGACCTAGCGATGCAGGTACATAGTTCCTTGAAATGGCGACAGAGCTAGACAGGTGATTAAGCAGTGTTTGGTGTGCTTGCCTTCATCAGTCAAGGTTGAGTACAGGCGTCGGGATATTATGGTAAAGTTCTTGTCGGAGGCTGAGGAATAACTTTACAGAGATATCAATCATGAATGGCATGAGTAGGTGAAAAGCCACAGTCTACAGGGTAAGGGGATTTGAAACGAGAGGGCATGGGTTTAAGATGATAGTGGAAACATTTAAGAGACCAGAGAGGCAACTTCTGCCACACAGAGAGCAAGAAGAACTACATAGAAGAAGCTATCACAGGACAAACTAGTATAATTATGACATTTAACAGACATTTTGACAGATATATGCATAGGAAAGGTTTGGAGAGATATGGGCCAGGAACAGTCAAGTGGGATTAGCTGGTTGGCTTGGACGAGCAAGGCTGAAGAGCCTGTTTTCGTGCCGTCCAGCTGCATGACCATGCACCCTCACATTTATCGGCATTTGGGCATGTCCTCCTATTCCTTGGCAATTGGCACTCATCCAGTTATTCTTGTTGTTAGTGTCTGCCTCTCTTACCCTCTCAGGCAGTGCATTTCAGATTGCAAACACCCATGTGTGAAAAAGAAAATCCTTATATATCCTCCAACCCTTTTACTCCTTAATTAGGCCAATGCCCTCTGGTTCTAAACATTTCTGCTTTGGGTAAAGTTTACTAATGTCCTCCTTATTCACTCCTAATTTTGCACTTCTCTGTCAGGTCCCCCTCAGCCTCTCCTCATGATTGAGACACTCCATCCCAGGCAACATCCTTGTGAATCTCTTCTGCAACTTCTCCGCATTCTCTCTCAATCATGCTCTTTCTGTGGTAACCAAAACTGCGCAGAACATGTCCTCACAATGTTTTATAAAACTTACCACAATTTCCCTGCTTTTATATTTCAAAGACCAGCATTGTTTCTAAACCACTTTCTGCCTGTGCTGCCACCTTCAGGATTCACTCGACTTGTACACCAAAGTCCTTCTGTTTCTCGATAAAGGGGCTCCCGGGTTTACAGATTACCTGACTTACGGAAATCAGACTTTCAACAAAATATCCCATATATTTTTAAAGCTTTTTTCTGGATAGTGATAATAATAATAATGATAATGAGTTACATGTGTTCATTAGTGACTGGATACAGCATACAATCTATTGTTTTAAATTATGGGTAGTATTAGGGTGAATGTTTGATAAAAGTGAAATAATTATAGCAACTGTACATAGAGCAATACAACATGAGGTAGCTATAGAAAATTGATATTTCTGGTTATGGCGAAATCAGCTGTTGGACTGTTATTGGGAAACCATAGAAAATAGGTGCAGGAGTACGCCATTTGGCCCTTCGAGCCTGCACCGCCATTCAATATGATGATCATGGCTGATCAAACAACTCAGTATCCTGTACCTGCCTTCTCTCTGTACCCCCTGATCCCTTTAGCCACAAGGGCCACATCTAACTCCCTCTTAAATATAGCCAATAAACTGGCCTCAACTACCTTCTGTGGCAGAGAATTCCAGAGACTCACCACTCTCTGTGTGAAAAATGTTTTCCTCATCTCGGTCCTAAAGGAATTCCCCCTTATCCTTAGACTGTGACCCCTTGTTCTGGACCTCCCCAACATCGGGAAAAATCTTCCTGCATCTAGCCTGTCCAACCCCTTAAGAATGTTGTAAGTTTCTATAAGATCCCCCCTCAGTCTTCTAAATTTTAGCGAGTACAAGCCAAGTCTATCCAGTCTTTCCTCATATGAAAGTCCTGACATCCCAGGAATCATTCTGGTGAACCTTCTCTGTAGCCCTTCTATGGCAAGAATGCCTTTCCTCAGATTTGGAGACCAAAACTGTACGCAATACTCCAGGTGTGGTCTCACCAAAACCCTGTACAACTGCAGTAGAACCTCCCTGCTCCTATACTCAAATCCTTTTGCTATGAATGCTAACATACCATTTGCTTTCTTCACTGCCTGCTGCACCTGCATGCCTACTTTCAATGATTGGTGTACCATGACACCCAGATATCATTGCATCTCCCCTTTTCCTAATCTGCCACCATTCAGATAATAGTCTACCCTCCTGTTTTTGCCACCAAAGTGGATAACCTCACATTTATCCACATTATACTGCATCTGCCATGCATTTGCCCACTCACCCTGCCTATCCAAGTCACCTTGCAGCCTCCTAGCATCCTCCTCACACCTAACACTACCCCCCAGCTTAGTGTCATCCGCAAACTTGGAGACGTTGCATTCAATTCCTTCGTCCAAATCATTAATATATATTGTAAATAGCTGGGGTCCCAGCACTGAGCCTTGCGGTACCCCACTAGTCACTGCACTAGGAATGGAACCCTTACGTAATTCAGGGACTGTCCATACTGCCTTGGAACCACCATTCATTTACTCTTATTTGACCTCCTAAAATACTTCCGTTAACACTTTTTTTACAATCAAATTCCATCTGCCCATGGTTAGCCCAAATTACCAGCTGAGCAATATTTTTCTGTGGCCTGTGACTAACCCCCTCAATAACCACAACCCAATTTATTGTGTTATTTGCAAACTTATCAACCATATTTCCTCCATTAATACCAGAGTTGTTAATGTACAGTGCCCTCAATAATGTTTGAGACAAAGATCCATCATTTATTTATTTGCCTCTGTAGTCCACAATTTGAGATTTGTAATAGAAAACAATCACATGTGGTTAAAGTGCACATTGTCAGATTTTAATAAAGGCCATTTTTACACATTTTCATTTCACCATGTAGAAATTACAGCTGTGTTTATACATAGCCCCCCCATTTCGAGGCACCTTAATGATTGGGACACAGCAATGTCATGTAAATGAAAGTAGTCAAGTTTAGTAATTTTGTTGCATATCCTTTGCATGCAATGACTACTTGAAGTCTGCGATTCATGGACATTTCTGTTGCTGGGTGTCTTCTCTGGTGATGCTCTGCCAGGCCTGTATTGCAGCCATCTTTAGCTTATGCTTGTTTTGGGGGCTGGTCCCCTTCAGTTTTCTCTTCAGCGTATAAAAGACATGCTCAATTATGTTCAGATCTGGTGATTGACTTGGCCACTCAAGAATTGACCAATTTTTAGCTTTGAAAAACTCTTTTGTTGCTTTAGCAGTATGTTTGGGATCACTGTCTTGCTGTAGAATGAACCGCCGGCCAATGAGTTCTGAGGCATTTGCTTGAACTTGAGCAGATAGGATGTGCCTATACACATCAGAACTATTTTTGCTACTACGATCAGCAGATGTATCATCAATGAAGATAAGTGAGCCAGTACCTTCAGCAGCCATGGATGCCCAGGCCATAACACCCCCACCACTGTGTTTCACAGATGGGGTGGTATGCTTTGGATCTTGGGCAGCTCCTTCTATCCTTTGCTCTTGCCATCACTCAGATATGTTAATCTTCGTCTCATCTGTCCACAAGGCCTTTTTCCAGAACTATGGTTGCTCTTTTAAGTGCTTCTTGGCAAACTGTAACCTGACCATCCTATTTTTGCGGCCAACCAGTGGTTTGCATCTTGCAGTGTAGCCTCTGTATTACTGTTCATGAAGTCTTCTGCAGACAGTGGTCATTGAAGAGTGTTTCTGATCTGTCGGATAGGTGTTTGTGGGGATTTTTCTTTATTCTAGAGAGAATTCCTGTCACCAGCTGTGGAGGTCTTCCTTGGCCTGCCAGTCCCTTAGTGATTAGTAAGCTCCCCAGTGCTCTCTTTTTTTCTTCATGATGTTCCAAACAGTTGATTTTGGTCAGCCTGAGGTTTGGCTGATTTCAGTAACAGTGTTATTCTTGTTTCTCAGTCTCATAATGGCTTCTTTGACTTTCATTGGTACAACTTTGGTCCTCATGTTGATAAACAGCAATAATAGTTTCCAAAGGTGATGGAAAGACTAGGTGCTGAGAGCTCTCTTATACCTGCCTGTAGGAGACACCCCAGAGCAATTACAAACACCTGTGAAGCCATGTGTCCCAAACATTATGGTGCCCTGAAATGGGGGGACTATGTATAAACACAGCTGTAATTTCTACATGGTGAAATCAAAATGTATAAAAATGGCCTTTAATAAAATCTGACAATGTGCACGTAAACCACATGTGACTTTTTCTCTATTACAAATCTCAAATTGTGGAGTACAGAGGCAAATAAATAAATGATAGGTCTTTGTCCCAAACATTATGGAGGGCACTGTATATATCCAACAGCAAGGATCCCAGTACCAATTAGTAGTATAACACTGATCACAAACTTTCAATTAAAAAAAAAACCTTCACTATCATTTTCCGTCACTATCATGATCTGTCACCAAATCAATTTTGGATCCAATTTTAAAAACAAGGAACTCCAGATGCTAATTAATACACGGCGGACAAAGTGCTGGAATAACTCAGCAGGTCAGGCAGCCTCTCTGGAGAACATGGATTGGTGACGTTTCAGGCTGAGACCTATCCATGTTCTCCAGAGATACTGCATGACCTGTTGAGTTACCACAGCACTGTGTGTCCTTTTGGATCCAATTTCCCTTGGATTTCATGGGCACTAGCCCTTTGGATCAGACTCATGCAGGTCCTTGTCAAATACCGTACTAAAGGTTATGTAAACGACCCTCATCTATATATTTTGTTACCTCTAGTAAAAGCTCAAATCAAATTAGTCAGTCAGAATCTCCCACCAACAAAGCCCAACTTAAGATCCCTCGTCAATCATAACCTTTTTAAGTGTAGTTTAATCCTGTTCGTCAGAACTTGTTCCAGTAATTTATCTCGCACTGATGCGCGACTCACTGGCTTATAATTACCTGGATTATCCCTGCTACCCTTCTTGAATAATGGAACTATATTTGCTATTCTACATTGTTTTGGCGCCTAACCAGGACCAATATTTATTTAAAGTCTGTCAGAGCCCTAGCTATCTGCACCTTTGCCTCCCATGGTAGCCAGGGATATTTCTCATCAGGTCCTGGGAATTGACTCACTTATGTCAGCTAAAATATCTAATACCTCCTTTTAAATGATAATATGCTCCAGAGTATCATCATCTCCCTCCCACGAATTTCTACCCATAACATCTTTCTCTAAAGTGAATGCAGAAATATTCATTTAAAACCTCACCAACCTCCTGTGGAGTCACACACGAGTTGTCCCTCAAAGCCGTAACACGCCTCACTCTTTCTCCGATTACCCCCTTGCTCTCAATATACTTTAAAATGACATGTCACCTTGGTTATATTTAAGATTATAAGCTCTGGACTCTCCCAAAAGTAACCCATCCTCTTTTTGGCAATCCTATCAAATTTCTGCATATTTTAACCATACCTATCAAGTCCACCATTCTGTTTTTGCAAGCTTCTGCAAATCTTTCCATCCCATGTTTTATGGCTCTTGGCTGCTTGCATCTACATTTTTTATTATAATATGTAGATCAGAGCTGTGCAAGTATTCATTTACTTCATCCATGCTTGTTTAGGGGGCTGCCATTGTAATACAATGCAATAGAGGTTTGCCGTTTCAGTTAATTGCAGAGTTATGGATTGAGCCCACTCCATAAAGCAAACCAGCCTCTCCCTCCACCCCAAGGACACCAACAACACTTTACAAAGCCTGTGAAAAGCAGTAAAGAAGGATCACTTACACCCGGTCATTCGCTCTTCTCCTCTCTCCCATCAGGCAGAAGATACAAAAAATTGAAAGCACGTATCACCAGATTCTGAAACAGCTTCTTCCTCACTATAACCAAACTACTGAACGGATCTCTCATAAACTAAGGATTTATTCCCGATCTTCCAATCTACCTCATTGTGGCCCTATCATATTTTTATCTGCATTTTATCTAGAGCTGAAACACCATATTCTGCATTCTGGGTTTTTTTTTTGCACCATCTGTTGTGCTTGTGTATGGCTTGATTATGTATGATTTGATTAGATAGCACACAGAAAAAAGTTTTTCACTGTGTCTTGGTACACGTGACAGTAAAACAATTACCAACTAGCACAGCAGATTCTTACCTAAATGTGGAAAGAGATCCTGATGCAATAGTTGCTTCTCAGCACACAGCTTTGCTAGTCTCTGGAGCCTGTTTACACAGGCCGAGTGCTGCCTGCAGACTGGCGTGGAGTTTGAAGCCTTGAGGACCACCATGTTGGGCCTGGAAGAGTCCGCTGCCGTGGCCGCAGGCGTGGGTGGGACAGCAGCAGGCTGCGGGAGGGGGGGCGTCCTTGTTCGCTGAGGCGGGGAGGCGGTCCGGTGGGGCCTTCTGTTTGGCGAGGGAGAGGCAGGCGTCGCTGCAGCCGTACATTGGGCTGCTGCTGGCGGCAGTCCGGGGCTGGGGGGTGGCGGGGGTTTGCATAGCAGGCCCTGTGACAGTACGGTAGGTCGTGGGGGGCTGGAGAGAGGGGGAGTGCCGGGGTAGAGCGGCCGATGCGGCGCAGGGCGGGGGATAAAGTGCTCTGATTGCAGTCTCAAAATCTCGGGCTTGCGAAGCAGCCGCTGTTGCAGCTGCTGCCGGTTCTGAGCAAGTTTGGTCTGAAGCTTCCGTTTGACAGTCCCTTTCCTCAGTGCGCAATCATCGTCATCGGGGAAAGCAAAGGGGTCATCCAGCTCGCGCTCCAGGCACTGGAGGGGCAGCCGCGGCATCTGCGAAGTTCGCGTGGGTCCATCCAAACCATTTGCCGTCTTCAGGGCCAGCGTGGGCACTGCCAGGCTGACTGCCATGGCCACATCGGGGTGCAGCCTGGGGCGCACCTCGTCTAGCTGCTCATACTTTTTCTTCCGTTCCTTTTTGGGCACCAAACCAAGGACTTGCAGGTGGCTGTTGCAGTATCTGTCGAAGAAGGATGAAAGTATTAGCACAGTAAGGGAAGTCCTGCTACAGTGTCATGAACCACACCTTGTGCAATTCAGGTTTCAAGTTCCTCCAAACCTCAGAACCAGAACCAGGATGTGGCCGATTATAAATACATTCAGCGCTGAATTGTTTTTATTTGAATAGTGATTCTGGAATCTGAAACAACAACAGATATTGCTGGAATAATTCAGCCATTATGAGTGAAGAGAAAAGTTGTATATTGGGTCAGGGACCCTTGCACAGAGCTGTCCAGTTCAGCCAAAATGTTAATCAGTTTATCTTTTCCCTGATGCATCTTGACTGGCTGAGTTCTTCCAGCACTTTTTGGTTTGGTTTACTAATTAATCAATACGTTATTTTTTGCCACATTTATAAATCTCAATTCGTATAAGAGTGTACTTGGTATATACTGTTTCACCAATTACTAAAAAATTATTAAAAAAGTTAACAAAGTTCACCTAACAATACTTTGAACGATGAAACAGCTCCCAATTTCTATTTTGGAATTATTGGCTATTAGCTTGAGCATCTAGTTTTGAATTCTTCTTTAGTGAAGGCATTTTATACTGATCTGCTCTATCAAATCCTGACATAACTATCAAACTATAATTAGGAATTCTTGTGGGGAAGAGGTTGCAGCTGGTTTATGTGTATAAAAGTTATGTATTCTATTCTCAATGTTGACTTTACAGTAGTTATGCACAATGAAAGATAAAGATAAAACAATTATTTCATATTAGCATCATTCTCCTGCTGCCTGTTAAGATAAGACAAAGGCATCTCTTGGAGTGTTGCCCATATATATTTCACAGTCACCAATTCACAAAATATCCGTAAACACGGTACTAGGGAGAAATACGTTCTACTGCAAGGCAGTTATAGTAGTACTGGAAAGTTGAGATGGTGGATTAAGACATCGTATAATGCATCGTGCAAATTGAAAGCAAAGGCTTTGGAAAAATAACAATGAGATACCAGAAAGAAATACTGCCCCATAATAGTTTCTGCGTACTCATTTTACTATTGCAGAGGTCAGTGAGATGGAGTGTCAGGCAGACAGAGCGGTAAAAAAACATCAACAGAATCTAAGTTGCACAAATTCATTATAAAATACAGGGCAACACAGAAAACTAACATTTTTAGAATGATATTCCAACAACTTCAAGAATTTATACAGTAAGCGGGACTGACAAAAGAAAAATTAGAACAGAAATTGTGACTTCCAGTGAAATGACACAGAAAAAAATGAGTGAAGCAGATGGATTGACATAGCCAACTGATAGATTTCAAAATTAAATTGGCTTATATGTAGGGCTAGGTCATGCTAGCAAGCAATGGGTCAGAAATACTGCAGTGAAGAGCAGGCACAAAGGAATATACAAAAACAAAGAACTGCAGATGCTAGTTTCCACAAAAGGACAAAGTGCTGGTGTAACTCAGTAGGTCAGACAGGATCTCTGGATAACATGGATAACAATTCAGGTTGGGACCCTTCTTCGGACAATGCGACCCTCTGGTCAAAGTATACATTCAGCTATGGTTAACTGAGATTGTTTTAATTCAACAAATAAAGACATCTCGGTGGTGCATAACTGATAAAAAAAACTTTCGAATGTTTGCAATCAGTCTGTGGCACTCACTTCAGGATAGAATTGACGATAAAGTTCACCACTAAGCAATAGCTTCCTTGAGAAAGCTGTGTTTTAATTTCAGAGTTATTATTCATTACTAAAAATTATAAGATTTAATATCACATTCATCTTCAAGTGCTGCGTTTGACTGCACATTTATTCACATCAAGTTATCAGAAAAAACCTCACTAGATTTACAAATGATTAATCTCATTCCCATTTTAACTAGAACCACAGACACCTTAAAAAACATTTGTTTTATGAGGACGCCAAGCTCAATTCAAAGACAAGTTTCCCAGTAATTATTTATTCCCTTTTCAATTCTGCTGTGGAGTAAGGGACACTCTTGGTTGCCAGACTACTGCGGCAATAAGCTACATGACCTCCTCACCAAATCTGATGGGAAAGAGGACCTGCCTACTCATCCACCCACCCAGGGATCGCCAGAAGAAGTGCTCCAACCGCTGGCCTGCTGACTATAATATTGTGAATCCGCTGTCTGGGGAGTTTTTAGCCTTGGGTGCAGTGTGGACTTTCCATCACATAGCGGGGCAATCCCTTGCCGGGGATCGCCCTAAGAAGTACCGCCGGCCTGCGGCCTATAACTTCGTGAAGCCACGGTCTCCGGTAAGAAAGTGGCCGATTCGTGAACTCCAGCCATGGAGTGTGTGTTCTGTCCGTCCTGACGTCAGTTTCGAGCATCCTGACGAGAGGGCTTGTACATCGGGCCATCCATAGTGGCAGCTACGGAGGGTTCATGGCCCGGACCATGGGTGAACAAGGAGGAAGATTGACTGAAGGTTATTGCCTTCCATCACCACAAGAATGTTGATTCCACTGTGGTGGATGTTTATGTTAAATTCTATTGTGTGTTGTGTTCTTTTTGACTGCATGGCTGCATGGTACATCAAATTTCACTGTGCCTTAATGGTGCATGTGACAATAAATGTGAACTTGAACTTGGCTTGGTGCAGCCAACGCAAAAGCTTTATGGGGGAGGACCACAGCCTACTGTCCTTCCATCGCTGCACATTGAGTGGCCATATTCCTTCATCCAGGGAATCAATATCACTCCAAGTGATCTCATAAGTGGCAAGGGTGTTTTCTTTAAAGGTCGGTGCGAACACTGCTCAGTAGCAAGCGTTTTTTTCTTTAAAGATAGGTGCAAACACTAGAGTATGATGACACTATTGAAAGTACAGACATTGAGAACCCATGATGAGGATTTGCAAAATTTGGTGTTTTGTATATATTTTCAATTCTGAATTCAATTTATTTTTGAAATTAAAAATATCTTAAATTTAACAAAGGTTGTTCAACCTACACCATTACCCGTTTCTCTTTCTACAGATGCTCTCTAACCTGCTGAATGTTTCCAACATTTTCTGTTGCTATTTATTATTGTTATCTGGCAATGTGCCTCAGAACAAATCTAATAAATGTGTCACAGTGGAACAATTTCCAGCAGTATTGGCAGAGAACTGTGTGGATTCTCTGTTGGAGAAAATTGTTAATTGCTTCTGCAGAGGTCTCTAAGCAAAGCAGGTCATCAAGGTCCTAGGATTAATTGTTGCCCTGTGCTTAGTTGATTGCACCAGGGTAGCAGTAGGGGAAGAGGAACACAAAATATATTTCATCATGGCAGGGTTCCTGATCATCTCTTGTGGAATTCTACAGCAGCATTAATTACAATCCTGGGAATATGATCGGTGAGAAACATATGCTACTTTTAAAAAACATTTTATCATCTTCTCCAGAGATCTACCTTTATTTGACGTTGAACAGCCAATTGCCTTGGAATAGCAACAATCCTCTCCTGTTCTTGTTGATTTTTTTAACATGGATGCATGCCATTTACTTATTCTGGCAACATTATCAATGTTTCATTCCCAAAGTTCAGGTGTTGCAAGATGATAAAAGATTGAAAATTAGTTTGTTTTTTTTACTTGGATGAAACTCCATAAGTTTGCAGGTTAGTGAACTTTAAAACAAAGTAATTAATGCTGCTCAGCAATTTAAATAAAGCGTTTTAATGCATCGATTTATATGGTTTGAGAAATTAGAAGCAATTCATACGTAACTCATGGGAAGTATTGGATTTAGCATGAAGACAACGATAAGTTATCATATCTATCTACATACTTTTAAAAGAGTGTGTGTGTGTGTGTGTGTGTGTGTGTGTGTGTGTGTGTGTGTGTGTGTGTGTGTGTGTGTGTGTGTGTGTGTGTGTGTGGCGTTTTGCATTTGATTCGTTACTCCGCGCAAACCAGATGCAAAAACACCGACATTTTTTCCATTTCGCTAGCGATTTTACTTTCACATTCGCACATCCTTGGTCAATTATTTCCCCAGATTTTGAGGATAATTGATCACAAACTCAAACACAACTAAATTTTCAAGATCTAAACAGCTCTTACCAGCTGCTGACGTCACAATACCCACCTGCTGACTAATCCGGGCACACCTGCCCCCAGTATAGTTAAGGCACGCCTCCTGCTGCTGGACTCCACTAACGATGTACGCTCACGCCACGCCACCCGCTGCTGGACTCCAGTATGCCTCCAAGTACGCTCGCGCCACGCCTCCCACTGCTGGACTCCAGCCCGCCCGCCTGCTCACTCCAACCCGCCCTCAGTACAACTCTCTCCCCATCCTCTCCTTCCTCTCCCCCTCCACCCCCACAGCCCTCTCCCCACACCCGTACTCGGGGTCTGAAGCGCCGAGGATGCGAGGCCATGGAGCTGAGGCTCACTCCGAGGCCGATGGCTGCTGGGCGGCCGTACCCCTCTCCTCCCTCCTTCCCCCCCCTTCTTTCGATCGGCCGGCCCTCTGCTGCTTTTGACCTTCCACACCCTCGCAGCAGCAGGGTCGCACGCTCAAAACACTCCGCAAATCGGAAACCTCAGCTCCAAAAGACGGCGGATACCTGGAAACCCCAGTTCCAAAAGGCAGCAGATACCCAGAAACCCCAGCTCCAAAAGGTAGCGGATACCCGGAAATCCCAGCACCAAAAAGCAGGAAATTCCCCTGCCTCTGTGTCCCTTTCTGTGTCCCTCTCTCTGTGCCTGTGTCTCTCTCTATGTGTGCCTCCGTGTTCCTCTCTATGTGTGCCTCCATGTCCCTCTCTGTGTGCCTCCGCATCCCTCTGTGCGCATCTCTGTGCCTCCGTGTCCCTCTCTGTGCCTCCGTGTCTCCCTCTCTGTGCCTCCGTGTCTCCCTCTCTGTGCCTCCGTGTCTCCCTCTCTGTGCCTCCGTGTCTCTCTCTGTGCCTCCCCCTCCCCCTCCGTGCCTGCAAATTGGGGGCTATGTGTGAGTGAATCGGGCAGGGCATGGGGTAAAAGGAGTGAATTAATAATATTAATATAATATCAATGGGGGTGGTTAGCGTGTGTGTGAGGGGTGATTAGTGTGTGTGTGTGTGTGAGAGGTTGGTTAATGTGTGTGACGCCTCAGGCCGCCCCCTCCCCTCGCAACCACGCGTTGGGGGAACAGAACCAACGGGTCTGCACTTGATCTAGTACTTATTAAAAGTCCGATCTTGTACGTGTGTACATGTGTGTGTATATGTGGTTGTCTTTACATCTTTGCAAAAACACTACACGGCAACGATTACGTTTTTACATATTGCGATTGACATTTTTCCCGTCAAGGCCGGGGTCACCTTATCTGAACATTTTATGCTTTATTTCTAGACTTATTCTTGACTCATTACTGATTAAAAGTCTAAAAAAGTCAAAAGACTTTGAAATTAAAACCACCAGCTTCAACAGATGACGTCACAATGACTCAGCTAGCAGTGAACAGCCTCACTGAAGATTTCACCCTATATTAGACACATTATTCGCGATTAAAGCTTTAAATATGCCACTTTCACAAGATTTTTACATATTCTGATTCACATTTTCTCCCTCTAGGCAGAGACCACCTCACTGAACATTTTAAGCTTTATTTCTTGACTTATTACTGATTAAAGTTTTAAAAAAAATCTAAAGACTTTAAATTTCAAATCGACCAGCTTCAACTGATCGCAATGGCTCGACTAGCAGGGGGAGGGCAAATTGCTATTGCAACACGCAGAGCAAGGGGAATTGGAATTTTTTTTTTAAGATCACTGCTGTGGAAGGCAAGGGATGTGGTGGAATCTTACGTTCGGAAACGGCTTGAGTTGGAGGACCACGCCTTCCGTGGTGGCTACGGGTAGGGAACCGGTGCGTTGGGGGAGCAGACCCAACGGGTCTGCACATGGTCTAGTATTCTATATTACTCTCTACTGACTTGAATGAACAGTAAAAATGTGAAGTATAAAACCAGGATTGGGTATGACCGCATCAGTCTACCAAAGAGCAGATTGTACCCAATTAAGAATGGATGACTTGCCTTCGATCTTCAGATTTTGGGATAGGGTTTGTACACCGCTGGCTGTTGTACTTGGCCACAAATTCACATTGCTTGAAAGGAGCGGTTCTGTCCTCCAAAACGTGGCGGATGCAGAATGCGTAGCCGTTGAGCCGGCGCTGCTTGCAGAGCTTGGGACTGTAGGAGCACAATGGCTTGTTATCGACCTCTGAGAAGTGTATGTGTTTGCCTTCATACATCACGTGATTCTTCTCCTTGTGAACATTAGCTACAGAGAAAAAGGCAAAGTGTCAGATACAAATTGGAGGTGGAAATAACACCTTTGACCAGCGTGGGCTGGAATAGAATTGATATATTCCAGTCCCTGCCTTGATTTATTCTTTTGAGACACAGATTGTCAGATATCTAATTGATTTCTACGAGTCTCCCTTTGTGGCTGGCCTTTCATGTCTTTGGTTGCAGACCATTAAACAGGCTAAATAACCAATGGGGCATGGGGGAGGAGATGTGGAAAGCCTAGTAGTCCTCACCGTGAGACAATAGGAATAGGGAGCCTGTTCATCTGCTCCTCATTGGTTCATAACTATAATAACTCAGTTGGCAGTATACTTGCATCCGAGTCGGAAGATTGCAGGTTGAAGTTCCATTTCAGAACACAAAAATCAAGGCTGTAACTCTGTTACACTACTGAGGGAATAGAGCGTGTGGGATCATCAGTTGAGATGTTAAACCTGCTTGCTAAGCTGGATATAACAGTTCCCACGTCTTAATTTTGAAGAGCAGCAGAACATTCTCGATGGCCCTAGCTAATACTGAACTTTTAATCTTTTCCCGAACCCAGGCATACTGCCCTGGATAGACATTATTGCAGAGTATTGTTGGCTACCCAGCTGAGTTCAGGATATAAACCAGGGACCTAGGATTCAGGTTGAGCTAACATTAGGTTTACGAACTGTTTTTGTACAGTTGATTCATATCTTGATGAAAGGAAAGAGTACTAAGGTGGGTTCTATCTGATTATTAACATTTCAAGTTTCAAGTTTCAATACAAGACACATAAGAACAAACAAATTATGCACATTGGCAAATGAATGCTGGCATCAAATATAGCCATGACCAGCATTTCACATTATAACATAGATTATCGTTCGGTCCACTTTACCCAATATTGAAACTTAGCTCTGAAGACCTGCTGGTATGCCAGCTACAAACATTGATAAGTCCTGATTAGTGCTTTCAGAGTAGGACTACAGGGTGCCCTTGATAGATACTACACATTTATTAATCCACATAACATTTCAAAAATAATTTGTGGTTCACAGCCCAAGGCGAGGTATGTAATCACACAATACATCCACAATTGTACAGTGCCCTCCATAATGTTTGGGACAAAGACCCATCATTTATTTATTTGCCTCTGTACTCCACAACTTGAGATCTGTAATAGAAAAAAAATCACATGTGGTTAAAATACACATTGTCAGATTTTAATAAAGGCCCTTTTTATACATTTTTGTTTCACCATGTGGAAATTACAACCGCGTTTATACATAGTCCCCCCATCTCAGGGCACCATAATGTTTGGGACACATGGCTTCACAGGCATTTGTAATTGCTCCGGTGTGTTTAACTGCCTCCTTAATGCAGAAATAAGAGTGCTCTCAGCACCTAGTCTTTCCTCCAGTCTTTCCATCACCTTTGGAAACTTTTATTGCTGTTTATCAACATGAGGACCAAAGTTGTGCCAATGAAAGTCAAATAAGCCATTATGAGACTGAGAAACAAGAATAAAACTGTTAGAGACATCAGCCAAATCTTAGGCTTACCAAAATCAACTGTTTGGAACATCATTAAGAAGAAAGAGAACACTGGGGAGCTTACTAATTGCAAAGGGGCTGGCAGGTCAAGGAAGACCTCCATTGTTGATGACAGAATAATTCTCTCTATAATAAAGAAAAAAAACCCAAACATCTGTCTGACAGATCAGAAACACTCTTCAGGAATCAGGTGTGGATTTGTCAATGACCACTATCCGCAGAAGACTTCATGAACTGAAATGGAGGCTACACTGCAAGATGCAAACCGCTGGTTAGCCGCAAAAATAGGATGGCCGGGTTACAATTTGCCAAGAAGTAATTAAAAGAGCAACCACAGTTCTGGAGAAAGGTCTTGTGCACAGATGAGACAAAGGTTAACTTATATCAGAGTGTTGGCAAGAGCAAAATATGGAGGAGAGTAGGAACTGCCCAAGGTTTTGAAACACAGTGGTGGGGGTGTTTTGGCCTGTGCATGGATGTCTGCTGAAGGTACTGACTCACTTATCTCCATTGATGTTGCAACTGCTGATGGAAGTAGCATAATTAATTCTGAAGTGTATAGACACATCCTATCTGCTCAAGTTCAAACAAATGCCTCAATACTCATTGGCCGGCGGTTCATTCTACAGCAAGACAATGATCCCAAACATACTGCTAAAGCAACAAAGGAGTTTTTAAAAGCTAAAAAATTGTCAATTCTTGAGTGGCCAAGTCAATCATCAGAACCCAATTGAGCATGCCATTTATATGCTGTCGAGAAAACTGAAGGGGACTAGCCCTCAAAACAAACATAAGTTAACGATGGCTGTAATACAGGCCTGGCAGAGCATCACCAGAGTAGACACCCAGCAACTGGTGATGTCCATGAATCGCAGACTTCAAACAGTCATTGCATGCAAAGGATATGCAACAAAATACTAAACACTAGACTAAGTGGGATCGGTTGGGTCCCAGCATCACATGGGAGGGCTGGTCCCCCAACGCAATATTCCACCTCTCCACAAATTCCAATATTAGTGGCCAGTGGGGGTGGGGTGGGGGGTGTGTGTTCTGGAACACTAGTATGGGTGTTGTGGGCTGAAGTGACTGGTTTCCAGAGGGCTAGTATGGACATTGTGGGATGAATGGATTCTTGGGCTGGCGGCTCAGTCACTCAAGCCTGTTGTGCTCGCTCGCTCACGGTTAGTGGGCTGGCAGTTGCCTCACGGTTTTTCTTTGAAATTCCATTTTAAGCAGAGTGCAAGGCCACTAAAGACAGCGGGTTGTGACCTCTCCCTCCTCCATCTTGCAGAGACTGAGCCACGCCCACACTTCTGGGTTTTATAGTCTCTCCCCCTACCCACCAGAAGATGCTTGGCCTTCATGGCATGATTGACGAGAGAGAGTCTCAACATTTTTAAAACACTACTAACTCTTTTATTTTTCATCGATTGGAAAAATCCTCAGCACCTGATGAGCAGAGGGGAATCTGAGTAAGATGGCTAAAAATCACAGCCGTACGCGGTAACGTTTTTTCTAAAATCAATATAACGTGCAAACAGGAAGTGGTCACAATTTTAATTATACGGAAGGCAAGGCAACTTTAATTGGGCACGGCAACTTTAATTAGACAACACAGCTTTAGCATTTCCAAACCAAAGGCAACATAGCTTTAGTATTTCCACACCAAAAACAAAACAGCTTTAGCATTTCCAAACTATATTTTCAAACCACATAAAGGGCACTGATAGATCAGTAAAACTCAAGAGTTTAATAGACATGTGTTCAGTGTTATTCACAGCTCAGACTGAGAGACGTGACCTTCTCGCTCCCCCATCTTGCAGAGACTGACTGAGGCACTCAACACTTCCGCGTTTTATAGTCCCTCCGGAAGGGGCGTGGCCTTCAGGAGAGAGAATCTCAACATTTTTTTAAACACCAATAACTCATTTATTTTTCATCGATGGGGAAAATCCTCTTGTCCTGCACAGCGGAAGGGGACTCTGAGCAAGATGGCCAAAAATCACAGCCGTAAGTGGCAGCATTTTTTCTAAAATCAATATGCAGAATAACAGGATGTGGTCAAGATCAGACTTTTAGTAATATAGATGACTACTTTAATTTACATGACATTGTTGTATTCCAAAGATTATGGTGCCCTGAAATGAGGGGACTATGTATAAACACTGTTGTAATTTCTACATAGTGAAACCAAAATGTATAAAAATGGCCTTTATTAAAATCTGACAATGTGCACTTTAACCACATGTGATTTTTTTCTATTACAAATCTCAAATTGTAGAGTACAGAGGCAAATTAGTAAATGATGGGTCTTTGTCCCAAACATTATGGAGGGCACTGTAGCATATACAGAAGGATAATGGATTACGCTAATTGCAAAGTAGCAGCACCTTGCCGAATTTTTCACAAAAGCTAACAGTTTTGAAACAGAGCAGCTTTCTTTAGTTTCAATGAATGTGAATCACATCAAATTTAGTACAAATCATCAACTAACCATTTCAACATATATATCAATTTTAATAGAAAACATTTTGCCCACAGTCAATGTGCTTTAGGAATATATATTTAACAGCCATTAAATAAATCATCTCACAAAATAAGACATAGATTTAAGATGAAAAGGGAAAGGTTTGAAAGAGACCCGAGGGGCAACTTTTTCCATACATTGGGTAGAATTATATGGAACAAGTTACCATGGTAGAGGTGGGTGCAATTACGACATTTATTTGACACTTGGACAGATATATGGATATGAAGGCTTGGAGGAATGTGGACCGGGCACAGGGAAGTAGGACTAGCTCAGTTGGGTAACCTGGTCGACATGGATGAATTAGGCAGATGGGTCTCAATCTCTCCACATCAATCACGTTCTTTCTTCACTGTGATGATCAAAACAGCACAGAACATTCCAGATGCGGTCTCAAGATTTTATAGAACTTACCATAACTTCCTTGCTTTCATATTTTAACAAAGCCAAGCATCCCTTCTTTACCAACCTTTCTATCTCTGCTGCCACCTTAAGGGATTCTGGACTTGTACAGCAAGGTCCCTCTGTTCCTCCCCGGGTTTTGGATGACCTGTCTTACAAAAAAAAACTTTATGCAAATTTTCCTTTTAAAAGTCATTTGGACAAATACATGGATCGGAAAGGCTTGGTGGGATACTAGCCAGGCGAAGGCAAGTGGGACCAGCCCAGTTAGGCAATTTGGTTGGCATGGACAAGTTGGGCTGAAGGGCATATGAAGCAATGAGCCCAAAACACTTAATCAAAAAAAGCTAAATCAAGTCTCAATCTATGCTATTCCCAATACCATAGGCTATTTTGTTTAATGACCTCCTCAACAACAGCGATTCACTTAACTGTCATCCATTCTAATATAACATATAATTAATACTCATGATATGGTCTCCTCTACATTGAAGAAACAAAGCACAGTTTGGACGAATACTTTGCAGAACTCTTCGGTTCCATCTGCAAGGGTTGCCATGCGCTTTCAGCTGTTGGTTCATGTTACTCATCACACATCAACACTGACCTTGTGCACTTTGTCTACCTACACCATTCTTCCATATCACAGCCCTCAAATCAGTAAATGTAGATAGCCAGCCTTTCCTGCCTACGCCACAAAAGACAAAGGAAGTTTGCTATGCCTCCAATGACTCTCAATAACTTCTGCAGATGCAACACAGAAAGCAGCCGACTGGTATGCATCACAACTTGGTTTGGCTACAACTCTGCTCAAGACCGCAAGAAAGTGCAGCGATGGAGCCCAGATGTTGATGGAGCGAATATACCTCAGCAGTGAAATCCTAAGATGTGAGTGTCACTTTGTAAATACAATATTTCAATTTTGCTTTTTTTTCAGAAAATACATTTATGCTACTTTTACAAGGACAATAATTTCTAATTTCTTGAATTGCACCCACCAGCGACAAGGGTTTTTGGTATTAGTCATTGGTATTTTGAAGTAATGTATTCACAAATTACTTTTGTGAACGCTTCTCAGAAAGCAGCAGAACACTACTGGACCAAAAGGATTTGGGCTTTTAAAAGTTGTTTTCATAAGCAAAGCTAGGAAATATTTTGCTCATAAACTATTAATCAAAATTCACAAAAATATCGAAATGCTGGAGTAACTCAGCAGGTCAAGCAACATCTCTGGAGAAAAGGCATAGGTGACGTTTCGGGTCAAGAAAGGTCGAATTGAAACATCACCGATTCCTTTTCTCCAGAGATGTTGCCTGACCCGCTGAGTTATTCTACCATTTTTGTCCATCTTCGGTGTAAACCAGCATCTACAGTTCCCTCCTATCAATACATCCTGTTTTTTTTAATGTCACAACAGTTACATAATAAAGTGGTTCTTAAACATCGCCATTATTACATTTTATGAATGGGCCTTTAAAAAAAATTTTAAAAAATCAAACAAAGTTATCAACGAGCCATTTTTTTTTTACTGAGGTAATATATTTGGTAGTAACAAGGTAATGATTTTATTTCAGATCTGGATAGTTTGAGTGAATTATTCAATTAATATTATTTGTGTCTGTCAGTTTAACTGCACTGTAGATTTCCACTGTCAACTCCTTCATATTCATTATTTTTACACTGGAGGTTAAAATACAAAGCATGTTTGTCGGGTTGCATCGCACCTTGGTTTGTGAACAGTTCTTTGGGAACAATGGTTTGGGACCACAATAAATTGCAGAGTTGTAGATGTAGCTCAGTCGATCACATAGACTAGACTTCCCACCTTTGATACCATTTACATGCTACTTTGGAAAAGCAGCCTACAGAATCAAAGACTTGTCCCACCCCAGTAATTCTTTCTTCTCCCTGTGCCAGTGCAGCAGTGGTACAGAAGCTTGAGGGCACATTCCACCAGACTCAGGAACAGCTTCTTCCCTTCCGTTATCAGGCTTTTGAATGGTCCATTCATAAGCTAGGGTACTGTTTGATTCATCTCTGCCCTGTTGCTGACTTTGGACTTAGGGAAAAAGTCTGTCCTGAAGGTGGTGGCTACAATACTCATACTCACTCGTCCCGGCCTATTGACAACCCCGATCGCGACAGTGAAGTCCAGACACAGAAGGCCTTGTGCAGGATGTGGTACAGCCAGAGCTTGGCCCCGCTCGGGCGCTCGGCGGCTCCGCAATTGCGACCACCAGTGCAGGCCTCCATGCGTCACCACGGCTCGGGCCCGGGAGGTACCGGAGATGAAGGAAGTATGCGGGCCAGATGACTACGGGGAAAAAAAAATACGCCTGCGGGCCGGATGATTTCAGGTTAAGGGCCGCATTCGGCCCAGGGGGCGTAGGTTGCCAACCCTTGCGCTAGAGGCAGGAAACATGTTGCCTGTATGCAATCCATTACAAAGTCAAGAGTGAACCATCAGTCTTGTATTAAGATATAAAGGAGAGAGATACACAGCCATGCATTTTAAAATCAACTATGTTCTGACCGCAGCAACCAAAACTGACAGGCTGCCAACAGCAGCCCAAAACCCGGACTGGATTACTAGGCTGAATGTGTGGCATGCATATGTGTAGTGGAGATTATATAGGCATGGATTAGTATAGTCAATCTAATGTTGGGGAATCCAGAACCAGGGGCCACAGTTTAAGAATAAATGGTAAGCCATTTAGAATGGAGATGAGGAAATACTTTTTCACACAGTGGAATTCTCTGTCTCAGATGGCGGTGGAGGCCCGTTTTCTCGATACTTTCAAGAGAGAGCTAGATAGGGCTCTTGAATATAGCGGAGTCACGGGATATGGGGAGAAGGCAGGGGTACTGATTGTGAATGATCAGCCATGATCACATTGAATGGCGGTGCAGGCTTGAAGGGATGACTGGCCTATGCCTGCACCCATTGTCTATTGACATGCTCAAGGTTCTCAGATGGGGTGGGAGATTGCAACCTTCACGAAGTCCACCCTGTTTTGACGAATGCAACCATCCTGGCGCGTACAATCAAGTAAGATCAAATAGAACAAGTTGTCCTACAACTTTAGGCTGTGCATACCATACGCAAGAAGAAGAAGAAGAAGGTTCTCAGATGGGGTTTGAACACACAATCTGAAGAAGGGAGGGCTGCCAATGATCTCAGCCCAATACCTAAAAAGACTAAATTAAGAGGAATTTACTTTGGCTATACTCCATAAAACAGAGATTAATATATTTATGCATGTAATAAAGAGTAGGAACAACTCTTTTTTGGGGTTTATATAAAACTACCCAACACTCCTCCCTGCACCACAGGTTCTCCCCAGGTTACAAACGTTGTGCTTATGGACAGCATGCGCATAAGATCGAGTATTAGGGAGAAGGGTAGGCTGGATTTGCCAGCTCCTGTGGGCTGCACACATCTTCTCATTTGTGGGAACTTTGTTCCTGAAAAGGCAGCAAAAATGAGGAGATAAACCAGCCATTTTCATTTCACATCTTGGGAGGAATTTAAATAACACTAATAATAATAATAATAACATATTTTATTGTAATTACACGCAAGTGCAACGAGATTTGGTTTGCAATTCCATCCGATGTCATAACTTAAACGACTAATAAAATTTAGGTTTAGATACCCCGAGAACAAGGTTAGTGAAAAGAACATTAGAACAGTAATTACCGATAGTGCTAATTACCGACACTACCGATAGTCCTTTGCCGAAGAAATGAACTCCAACAGGCCCGTAATGTTGTGCAACCACTCATAGAAGGATTAAAAAAAACGACAATTTAAAATTACACTGGTATATTCACAGTTCAGAATAACAATTTCACACTATTGCACTTAGTTGAAATCCTAAGTGAAATATATCTCACTAAAATGAGATCATTGTGTTTTTCCGAAATTGTTGGTTGGAATGTTAGGAAACAGAACGTAAAAGTGTATTAATAGCAAACAGGAAAATAGTCCAAGTGACAGTCTTTAAGCTATTGGCCCCTTTGTAGATAATAGTATTCTGAATGGTCAAGAGGATCAATGAAACAAAACACACAGAGATTTGGAATTCTCTCTCTCAACCTCTGCACCTTTCCCTTTGCTTGAAAAATGCTATATAAATTCCAATGACCAAGCTTATATTTGCTAATATCTTTCATGGGGAATTGTGTCAATATCTTTAGATAATGTCCCTGTGAATTCCCTTGGAACATTTAGTTATTTAAGAGAGCTATGTAAATGCAAGTTGTAACCATTGATTGAATATTCCACTACCATACAAAGAACAATTAGAAGCATCCAGAATTGCCGTTAGTTATGTTCAATATCCATTCATTATCTCATGGGTAACTTTTGAATAAAGAACAAGAAAGTTCTGCCCAGGATGATATTAACAGTAATTTTTCAAATAGTCAGGAGGATATCACAGGTGCTGAGAACCACGCACAATCCTCATGAAGCTAAACAGAAGCTGCCTGAAGACATTGCCTACACAAAAGCTTGTACCAACTTTCTGTGCTATGAATACACTACCAAAAGATCTAAAATGTAACCACAAGGATCCAGAACTACAACAACAACAAAAAATATCTTGGGGTCTTTTATGCCCACCCAAAATGACAACTTAGGCCTGGATCTAAATAATATTTACTGCAATAAAAAAATCTCTAACTTTCTCACAAAAGGTCAAAAAGTGCTGGAGTAACAGCAGGCCAGGTAGCATCTTGGGAGAACATGGATAGGTAACTTTTTGAATCGTGACCCATCTTCAGACTGCAAGTAGGGGTGGGCAATAAACTGGCCTGGCCACCGTCATACAATGTGGGAAAATACCCTTCAGCACAATCTACACTAGTCCGCTCTACCTACATTTGGCCCATATTCCTCAAAACCTGTCCTATCCATGTACCTGTTCAAATGTTTTTTTTAATGTTGTGATACTACCTGCCTCAATTATCTCCTCTGGCAGCTTGTTCCATATACCGACCACACTTTGTGCAAAAACAGTTGTCCCTCAGATTGCTATTCAATCTTTCCCTCCTCACCAAAAACCTATGCCCTCTGGCTCTTGATTCCCCTACTCTGGGTAAAAGACTGTGCATTTAGTCAATAGTCAGATTTATTCATCACATACACAATGAAGTGCAGTGAAATGAACTTGCAGGAGTGGTACAATAAAAAAAACACACAAAACACAATAAAAATTTAACGCAAAACATCCACAACAGCATTCATCACTGTGGTGGAAGGCACAAAGTTCAGTCAGTCCTCCTCCACTTTTCCCCGTGGTCGGGATCATAAACCTCGTCTGGCTGCGGGCAGCCAGATGTACATGCAAGGTAAGTCCCGAATCGGTGCTTCCATACCGGAGATCGCGGCTTGAAGATGACACAGGCCGGCGGTCGGAGCTCTTCTCCAGGGATCCCCGGCAAGGGATCCCGCTCCGGATGGTAAGTAAGTCCCCGCTGCGCCCGCGGCAAGAAGCACCGCAGACCACGGCTTCAAGCTGTTGTAGGCTGCGCGCCGGCTGTCGGAGCTCTTCTCTTCCGGGGTCCCCAATGAGTGATCCCAGGCACCGGACGCCGCGCCAGCTGGAAGCTCCGCACTCCACGTCTGTGGCAAGAAGCACCACAGTCCGTGGCTTGAGGCTGCCGCAGGCCAGCGATCGGAGCACTCCCTTTTGGCGACCCCCGGCGAGGGCTCGCCCGCTCCGCGATGTAAACGTCCACACTGCACACACTGCTGAAGCTCCGGGCCCGTCTCCGGGAAAGACCGCACCAATCCTCGGTGTTAGGCCGCGAGGGAGGCGACATGGAAAACTGTGTAGGCCGTGGAGGAGGCGGCCGAAAGCGGTTCCCCCCTTACCCGCCCTCACCATCCCCCACACAAGACACACCGAGAGACATTAAAACAAACATTTGGACATACTAATAAAAACAAAAAAAGTAGAATTAACTAACACACTGCTGGCAGGGCAGCCGTCTCGCAGCGCCCCCACGTACCCCATCACCCTCTCATGATCTTATGCACCTCTATAAGATCACCCCTCATCCACCTACGCTCAAAGGAATAAAGTCCTGGCCTGCTCAAACTCTCCCTACAGCTCAGGCCATTGAGATCTGACAACAGCCTTGTAAATCTTCTCTGCACCCTTTCCAGATTAGCCACATCTTTCCTATAACAGGGTGACCAAAACTGAACACAATTTTCTAAATGAGGCTTTACCAATGTAACATGATCTCCCAACGTCTATACTCTGATGGTGGCCAATGTGCCAAAAGCAATCTTGACTATCCTATATACCTGTGATACTACTTTCAGGGAACTATGTACCTGCACTCCTAGATCCCTCTGCTCAACAACACTCCCCAGACCCCTGCCATTCATGATGTAAGTCCTGCCCTGATTATAGACTTCCTAAAATGGAATACCTTAAACGTCTCTGTATTAAACGCCATCAATCATTCCTCAGCCCTCCAGCCCAATCAATCAATCAATTTTTGACAACCAACTATGTACAATACTACCCACTTTGGTGCCGTCACCGAACTTACTAATCATGCTTTGTACATTCTCACGCAAATCATTGATATAGATGACAAACAGCAATGGGCCCAGCACTGAACCCTGAAATAAATCACTCGCCATGCCTCCAGTCTGAAAAATAACCTTCCACGATCACCATCTGTTTCCTTTCATGATGCCCATTTGCCACCCCATTCTCTCCTTGGATCCCATGTAATCTAACCTTCCAGAGCACCCTACCATGTGGAACCTTGTGAAATGTCTTGCTGAAATCCAGTTCTGTCCGCATCAACCTATTTGGTCACATCTTCAAAACATTTTATCCCATTCATGAGGCACAATCTCCCACATACTGGCCTATAATTCCCAGGGTTTTCATTGCAGCCATTCTTAAATAGAGGAACAACATTTGCCACCCTCCAGTCTTCCCCACCTCACCAAATTTAATGATGAAACTTAAATCTTGGCCACGGCACCTGCAATTGTCATCATTACAAGGGGGAAACAAGTATTAAAACATGCAATTGATAACTGACCATAAACTCAGAAAATGCCTTAGTTGCACAAGTGCATGGTTTGTGACTAGCTTCTTAAAAGTTGTCTTGTCATTCCCAACCTGTCCTCAAGCATGCACATGGTTAATTGCCATCAACAGGATGAGTTCCAACAGAAGCAGTTTTGAACTACGAAGTCCTTGAAACATTTCCAAAGATCTAAACACGTGTAGCTACTAATACAGAGGCAGTAATGCAGCAACGGGACCAGGCAAGGTGTACCATTCTATCCATGACATGGCCAGCATTAAAATCAAGAGGCAGTGCCAGATTCATTTAAAACAGCTCACTGATCGAAATACGTTTTTTCGAAACAGCTACAACATCCTGTGGTGCCACATTTTCTTTGCAGCACCTGAATTCAAGACACCCAACACCTGAAAGAAGAGTAGCAGCTCCTGGATGGATCCTTCTCAAAAAGATCATTGCTAATTCTTCTAAGTTCAAGAGAATCTCTCTGTATACTTGGTTACAGTGTTGTGAAGTGCAGATGAATCGGGAAGGGGAACCTTAAATCTTTGGTGGTAGCGAGACTAGTTTTTGCATGCCTGGCTCACATTGGTTTTCAGTTCTTACCTTTCCAGAGATCAGATTACTTTTCGGATCGTCTCCGGTCGCTCTGCAGCCTACCATCGATGGAGCTGGAGGCCTCCTCGGACTGACCTTGAGCGCCCCCGCGGGACGTGATCTTAACATCGGAGTCGATCCCTTGCCTGGGATCGCTCCAACCGCAGTTGCGGACTATATATCGGGAGCTCGCAGTCTCGGGAGAGGCAGAGTCAAGAAGCTCCAACGCCGCGGAAGATTCGACCAGCCCCGACGTGGGGTTCGGCTATGGAAGTCAAAATCGTCCCGTCAATGGAGGGCTCGAGGCCCCCGACCGCAGGAGAGCTAAGGGAAGAGATTGAACTTTTTTTACGCCTTCCATCACAGTGAGGAATGTGGAGCCACTGTGGTGGATGTTCGTGTTAAAATGTGTTATGTGTGTTCCGTTGGTTTTTATTGTATGACTGACTTGGCAAATGAAATTCCTCGTATGTTGCAAAACATACTTGGCTAATAAAGTATTACTGTGATTGTGATGTATTGTGACCTCACCAAATGTTGTGCAGTATTTGGGTATTTGCATAGAAACAGTAGGGAAATGTACTGTGGGTCTAGTACCTGCACATATATCCAATCATCAGTTAATCTACTGCAGCTAAACTCCATCATAACTTTATGCCACAGGATTTCTAACTTTGCCTCAAACTCTTCCATATTACACAGCATTACAGCAAAGCCTGTTATAGCTTATTAAGTAGGAAGAAAGCTACTGCAGAAATGGCTAAGAGAGAAATGAACACGCTCTATATGGAAAACAAATGTTTTTTCTTCAGCTGGCCATATTTCAGTTAGCATAGTGACAAAAAGGATAAAAAGGGGAATAAGCAAGAATGGGCTAAATTATGCAGCGAGAAAGAAAAACTCATGAAGATTAAATGTAACTTTTGCCAGTGTGTTCAGTGGCATTAAATGGGACAAGTCAAATGGAAAATAACTTCATAAAAAAAGTCAGGTCTTGTCCTATAAAGGTTTGACTTGTGGTCTTCCATCCAAATTAATTCTACTCACTTGGGATATGTTGGCCACCAACAACAACAGATTTAAGTCCCACCACAATTTGCGACCTCTTGTTAGTCATTCCATATTCTACCATTACCACTGTCGATATCTTACACTGGTTTGATGAAGAGTGCAGAAGAACTTTCCCGCATCTGCATGCAAAATGGTCCTAACATGGTGAAGCTACAACAAGAAGTGATATCCACACTAAACTGGAACAAGCATACTATAGACATAGCTAAAAAATTCCACAACCAGTGTATCTAATCAAAACTCAGTCTTCGTGTCACATTTAGTTCCCGATGGAGAGGTTCAAATAATCAATACAATTCAGGCCTTCTAATGCATGGAAGGTTTTTAATTTTTCAGAGATTTGATGCTTATTGCATTGTGTTCAGTACAATCTGGATCATCTCAGATAATGTGAGAATTGTTATTTTACAGTGAATGAATTACTTGCACTATAGATTTTCTTCCAACTTGCATACCCTTTAATTTAGCATTGTTTTCGTTATCAATCTGTTAAAGTCCTATATTGTCTTGCCCATCAGGTCTCTGTGAGTATTTTCACCACTGCAGAGGTTCAAGGAGCAATCAATTCAGCATTTGTGATTAATTATGAATTTGCCAGCAGCATTATAAACAATTATGTTTTTTTGTAAAATAAGCTTCAGGTACATAACCAATTTAAATAAATATTCAAAGTTTCTAAACTATTATCGAGGTTTCAGTATCCAACTCTTAGTGAAGCTCACATCATTACTTTCCAATTTTTACTATTCTTTCAATATCTCAATAATAGTTTATGAAGTGTGGGAACCAAAACTAAACATTATTTCCAAAGAAGATGAGACCAATTATTGATAAAAAGTTATACGCTCACTTCAAAAATCTGGGTATATCGCTTAAAACTCTTCTTTGCTTTTACTTGCTGTCACTTCACACCGAATGGCAGGGCTCTCGCTTAACTTTTTTCCCTATTGCCAGCCGGGCAACCTTGACAGCTTTAGGTTGCGAATTGACAGTTTAGGTGGTCAATGAAGACGGTTTGCATGACGCGTGCGATAATGTGCTCGGACAAAGTGCATAGTTACCAGTAAGAATTATGCTCAATGAAGCATTCACATATTATGTTCAAGAAGGAACTGCAGATGCTGGAAAATTGAAGTTAGACAAAAGTGCTGGAGAAACTCAACGGGTGCAGCAGCATCTATAGAGCGAAGGAAATAGGCAACGTTTCAGGCCGAAACCCATCAGTCTGCAGAAGGGTTTCGGCCCAAAACGTTGGCTATTTCCTTCGCTCCATAGATGCTGCCGAAACCGCTGAGTTTCTCCAGCACTTTTGTCTACACTCACATATTATTTCTGCTTCAAATAACTCACAAACTAAACATATTCACTAATCAAGACATGATATATACCACAATGACATGCAGCAAAATTATAATTCAATATCTCAACTATTTTTACACATTGCAATTAATGCAATTTCTATTTGTTCTTTCCACTTCCAAACAGAAATGTGGTTGGATTATTCAGCATATGATCAACCTGTGTCAATAAATCCTGGACCATGGTAACATAAATGCTTAACCATACACTCTACAGACTGATGCAAGCATGTTTTCTGTGAAGGACCGAAAATTACCATGAGATGGTCATAGCATGGGTCGTTATTGCTATTGCACAGAAACACTCTGGCTTCCCACATAATTTATCCACAACAAAATATAGAGGTGGCAAGGCATTTTATGATAATAGCTGTTAAAACCGACTATACACATCTGACAGGTTAAACATTACACTAACTGACAAGAGATGGCCAAAGGACATAACTGCAGCAAATGTTCTTTGGTAATATGTTTAAAGGTGTCAAAACAAATAATAACATTGGGAATTAAAACACATTTGATTACATTCAGTTATCAAACATAATCAATGTTCGCTCTGAAGACCATGAAGCACAACAGGTCAGGGGGTGTGTGAATCAGTGCGGGGTTGATAGATGGCGGGGGGTGGGTTGAGAAGGCAATCGGGGCGGAATGGATGGATTGAGGCAGGTGAATTAGTACGTGTTGGATGGAGTATGTAAAATTGTGAGGGGAGAGCACGGGGGCGTCAGTGGTGTTGAATGGGGGGGATCAGTACGGGATGGATGGGGGGGGGGAGATCAGTATAGGATGAATGGGGGTTCAGTACAGGATGAATGGGGGTAGACAAAAATGCTGGAGAAATTCAGCGGGTGAGGCATCATCTATGGAGTTAAGGAAATAGGCAACATTTCGGGTCGAGACCCTTCTTCAGACTGTTCCCCCCATTCTTCTTGAATGGGGTTATCAGTACAGGATGGATGGGGGGGGGAAATCAGCACAGGAATGGGGGGATCAGCACAGGATGAATGGGGGGTTCAGGGCAATGTGGATCGGAGGACAATGCAGGGTGAATGAGGGGATCAGTATAGGATGAATGGGGGATCAGTAAGGGATGAACAAGGGGATCAGTACAGGATGCATGAGGAGATCAGTAAAAGATGAATGGGCAGATCACTACAGGATGGATGGGAGGATCAGTGCAGGGTAAATGGAGGGTGGGTCAGTACGGGATGAATGGGAGGAACAGTGCAGTATGAATGGGGGGAGAAGTGCAGAATGGATGGGAGGGGGAGGGGGGGGGGGTCAGTACAGGATGAATTGGGGACCAGTGTAGGATGGATGGGGGGTAAGGTGGCAGGAAAAATCAATGCGAGGTGGTAAGATGATGAATAGATTGGGGAGCGGAGCATAGGGGATGTCAGTGAGGACTGAATAGAGGAGGGAATGGGGATCAGTGCGGGATGGAAAGGAGGGTCCCAGGATAAGAGGGGTGGAAGGGGGCTTACAAGGGAGAGAGCGAGAGAGAGAGAAGGGGGGGGGGGGGGGGGGGGTGGGGAGGTGGGGGGGGGGGGGGGGGGGGGGGGGTGGGGGGGCATAGGAGGGGGAGGGGGAGGGGGTGGGGGTGGTCCGGGGTGGGGGGGTGGATGGGGGGTGGCCGGGTCGGGGGGTGTGGGGGGGTTGCCGTCTGGTGGGTGTGGGGTCGGGGGGGGGGGGGGGGGGTCGGGGGTGGGGCGTGTTGGGAGTCGGTCGGGGGGGGGGGGGGTGGTCGAGGTAGGGGGGGGGTCGGCGCGGTGGGGGGGGGGGGGGGGGGGGGGGGGGGTCGGGGGGCGTGCGGGTGGTGGTCGGTGATGGGGGGGGGTCGGGGGGGTGGGGTCAGGGGGGGGGGGGGGGGGGGGGTGGGTGGGGGGGGGGAGGGGGGTGGGGGGGTGGGTGGGGGGGGGTGGTGGTGGGGAGGGGTCGGGTCCGGGTGGGGGTGGGGGTGGGTCGGGGGGGTGAGGGGGGGGCGTGGGGGTGGGTCGGTGTGGTGGTGGGGGGGGGGGTGCGTGGTCATTAGTTCGGGGGCGGGTGTGTGGGGTGTGGGTCGGCGGGTCGGGGTGGGGGGATCGTGCACGGGGTGGGGGGGGGTCGGTCGGGTGGGGAGGGGGGTGGGGGGGCGGGGGGTTCGGGGGGGGGGGGTCGGGGGGGGTCGGGGGGGGGTGGGGGGCGGGGCGGGGGGGGGGGGGGGGTGGGTGGGGGGGGTGGGGGTGGGTGTGGGTGTAGGGTCTGGGGGGGGGGGGGTGGGGGGGGGGGGTTCGGGGGGGGGGGGGGGGGCGGGTCGGCGGTGGGCGGGTCGGGGGTCGGGGTGGTGGTGGTGGTGGGGGGTCGGGGGGTCGTGTGGGGGGTGTGGTCGGGGGGGGGGTGGGGTGGTGGGTGGGGGGGGGGGGGTGGGGTGTGGGGGGGTAGTCGGGTCAGTAGGGTCGGGTCCAGGGGGTCAGGGGTCGGGGGGGGGGGGGTGGGGGGGTGGTCGGGTGGGGGGTCAGGGAGGGGGTGGGGGTGGTCGTGGGGGGGGTCGGGGGGGGGTCGGGGTTACAGGGGGGGGTCGGGGGGGGTCGGGGGGGTGGGTTATGGGGGGGGGGAGGGGGGGGGTCGGTGGGTTGTTGGGTGGGGTGGGGGTGGTGGGGGGGGCGTCGGTTGGGGGGTGGGGTGGTCTGTGAGGGGGGGTGGGGGCGGGGGGGGGGGGGGGGGGGGGTCGGGGTGGTGGGGGGTCGGGTGGATGGCGGGTCGGTCGGGGGGAGTGGGGGTTAGGGGGTGGTGTGGGGGGGGTGGGGGGGGGGGTGGTCGGGGGGGGGCGGGGGGGGTGTGTAGGTGGGGGGGAGGGGGGGGTCAGGGGGGGGGTCGGGGGTGGGGGTGGGGAGTCGGGGGGGTCGGGGGATTGGGGTGGGGGGGGGCGGGGAGGTGGGGGTGGGGGTCGGTGGTGTTGGGTGGGGTTACGGGTCAGGGGGGGGGGGGGTGGGGGGGGTTCGTGCGGGGGGCGGGGGGGGGGGGGGGGTGGGGTCGGGGTGGGTGCTGGTCGGGGGTGTTCGTGGTTCGGGGGGGGTGGGTCCGTGGGGTGGGGTCGAGTGGGGGGGAGGTAGTGGGGTCAGGGGGGGGGGGTGGGGGAGGGGGGTGGGGGTGGGAGTGTGTGGGGGTGGCGGGGTCTGGGGTCGTTGTGGGGGTGGGGGTGGGGGGTCGGGGGGTCCGGTCGCGTGGGGGGGTGTGGGGTGCGTGGGGGGTGGTCCGGAGGGGTGGTGGTCGTGTGGGGGGGGGTGGGGATGGGTGGGGTGGGGGGGGGGGGGGCCCCGGAGTTGGGGGGTGGGGTAGGGGGTCGGGGGGTGGGGGAGTGGGGTGGGGGGGGGGGGGGGGGGGGGGGGGGGGGGTCGGGGCGAGGGGTGGGAGGTGGGGTCGGGGGGGGTCGGCGGGGTCAGGGGGGTGGGGGGGTGGGTGGGGGGGGAGGGGGGGGGTCGGGGGGGTGGTCGGGGGAGGGGTGGGTCGAGGGGTGGGGGGGGGTGGGGGGGGGGGGGGGGGGGGGGGGGGGGGGGGGGGTGGTCGGTCGGGGGTCGGTCGGGGGGAGGTCGGTGGGGGGGGGGGTGGGGGTCGGGGAGTGTTCGGGGGGTCGGTCGGGTGGGGCCGGCGGGGGGTGAGGGGGGGTGGGTGGGGGGATGGGGCGAGGGGGGGGGGGGTGGTTCGGGTCGGGGTGGATTCGGGGGGGGGGGGGGGGTGGGGTGGGGGGGGGCGGGGGGGGGGGGGGGGGTCGGGGGGGTGTGGGTGGGGGGGGGGGGGGGGGCGGGGGGGGGTGGTCGGGGGGTGTCGTCGGTCGGGGGGTGGGGGGGGGGGGGGGGGGGTAGGGGAGGGGGGGGGGTGGTGGGGTGGGTCTGGGGGGTCGGGGGGGGGAGGTCGGTCATAGGGTGGGGTTGTGGTCCTCTGAGGGTCGGTGGGGGGGGGCTGGGGGGGGGGTGGGGGGGGGGGGGGGGAGGGTGGGGTGGGGGGGGGGGTGGGTGGGCGGGGGGTCGGGTCGGTCAGGGTGGGGGGGAGGGGTCGCCGGGGGGGGGGGGTGGGGAGTTGGGGGTGGGGCGGGAGGGGGTGTGGCGAGTGGGGGCGGCGGGGTCGTGGGGGTTCGGGGGTGTGGGGGGGTGGGGGGGGGGCGGGGGTCAGGGGGTCGGGGGGCGGGGTGGGTGTGTGGGGGTCGGGGAGGGGGGTGGGGGGGGGGGGAGGGTCGGTGGGGGGGGGTGGGGGGTGGTGGTGTCGTGGGTGGGGGGGGGGGGTGGGGGGGGGGGGGGGGGGGGGGGGTGGGGTCTCGGGGGGGTGGGGGGGGCGGGGGTGGGGGGTCGGTCGGGGGGGTGGGGTCGGTTCGGGGGGGGGGGGGGGGGGGGGGGGGGGGGTGTGTCAGAGGCGGGGGCGGGGGGTGGGGTCGGGGCGTGGGGTGGGGGCGGGGGTTCGGGGGGGGTGGTGGGTGGTGGTGGGTCGGAGGGTCGGAGTGGGGGGTGGGCGCGGGGGGGGGGTTGGGGGGGTGGTCGGTCGGTGGTCTGGCGGGTGGAGTGTCGGGGGGGGGTCCGGGGTGGTCGGGTGGGGGTGGGGGTGGGGGGGTGGTGTGTGGGTTCGGGGGTCGGGGGTCGGTCGGGGGGCGGGGGGGTCGTGTGGGGGGATGGTGTGGTCGGGGTGGGGGGGGGATTGGGGAGGGTTGGTCGGTCGTGGGGGGCGGGGTTGGTTGGCTGGGGGGAGGGGGGGGGGGGGGTGGTCGGGTGGTCAGGCGGGTGTGGGGGGGGGGAGGGCGTGAGGGGGGGGGGGGTTGGGGGGTAGGGGGGTGGGGGGTGGGGTCGGGCGTGGGGGGGGGGGGGTCAGGGGGGGGGGTGTAAGGGGTCGGTGGTGTGGGGGGTGTGGGGGTCAGGGGGTCGGGGTGGGAGGGGGGGGGGGTCGGGGGGGTGTTGGGCGGAGGGGTGGGTGGGAGGGGGGTGTGGGTGGGGGGTCGGGGGGGGACGGGGGGGGGGGGGGGGGGTGGAGGTGGGGGGGTCGGTCGGTGTGGTGGTGGGGTGGGTCGTCGGGGGGGGGGTGGGGGTGGGCCGGGCGGGGTGGGGGGGTGGGGGGGTCGGGGGGGGGGGGGGGGTGGTGGGTTGGGGGGGGGGGTCGGGGGGTGGGGGGTCAGGGTGGTGGGTGGGGGGGGGTGGGGGATGGGGGGGGGGTCGGGTGGTTCGGGGTCGGGGTTGGTTGGGGGGGGGGGGGGTGGGGGGGGGGGGGGGGGGGGGGGGGGAATTCTTGAATGGGGTTATCAGTACAGGATGGATGGGGGGGGGGAAATCAGCACAGGAATGGGGGGGATCAGCACAGGATGAATGGGGGGGTTCAGGGCAGTGTGGATCGGAGGACAATGCAGGGTGAATGAGGGGATCAGTATAGGATGAATGGGGGATCAGTAAGGGATGAACAAGGGGATCAGTACAGGATGCATGAGGAGATCAGTAAAAGATGAATGGGCAGATCACTACAGGATGGATGGGAGGATCAGTGCAGGGTAAATGGAGGGTGGGTCAGTACGGGATGAATGGGAGGAACAGTGCAGTATGAATGGGGGAGAAGTGCAGAATGGATGGGAGGGGGAGGGGGGGGGGGGGTCAGTACAGGATGAATTGGGGGACCAGTGTAGGATGGATGGGGGGGTAAGGTGGCAGGAAAATCAATGCGAGGTGGGTAAGATGATGAATAGATTGGGGAGCGGAGCATAGGGGATGTCAGTGAGGACTGAATAGAGGAGGGAATGGGGATCAGTGCGGGATGGAAAGGAGGGGTCCCAGGATAAGAGGGGTGGAAGGGGGCATACAAGGGAGAGAGCGAGAGAGAGAGAAGGGGGGGGGGGGGGGCGGGGGGAAGGGGCAGAGGAGGTGGGGAGGAAGGAACGTCAGCGCTCCTCGGACAACATCGCCCCACTGCCTTGGCCGTCCCTGTCCAACGCCAAAGTGCCTGCCGCCTCCTCGTCACCGCCTCCTCCCCTCCTCTGCCAGCCAATAGGAAGGTGCGGGGCCGAGCGGTGCAGTTCAAAGATTCTATAGCTATAGGATCTTTGATGCAGCTGCTTCAGACGGCGGAAGGTGACCTCCCTCTCCCTCACTCCCTCCCTCCTCCTGGCCTCGGCGTGCGAGAAGGGTTGTTTTGAAAGCGCCGTTATCAGGGCCATAGCAGCCGCTGATGGCAAATCTGCAAAAGGGGCTTTCAAAACAACCCCTCTCGCACGCTGAGGCCGGGAGGAGGGAGGAAGGGAGAGGTCTCCTTCCGCCAGGCGGGGTGCAGGAGAAGGAGGCAGGGGACCCGCTGTCGCGGCCACTGTTGCCGCTGTTCGGGGCCCGTCATTCGCTCCGACCCTTCGTCACCCTGCTCCTAGTATCTTTGCCCCGCAAGCAAAGATACTAGAGGAATACAGCCGCCGACGAAGACACGAGACGTCCATTCCTATTCGCCAGAGAATCTGCCTGACCCGCAGAGTTACTCCAGTTTTTTGCATCTACCGGCATAAACCAGTATTTTGGTGCCAAGCCAGGCAAAATAAGTTGCCGTTTGGGTTGCTCGGCGGCACTTTCTGTGGCCAATGGCACCCGGGCAACCGCTAATTTCGAGCCCTGAATGGGAACTAGGAAACTGCTCTTCTCAAAAAATGTGTTGTAACATCATAATAGGCACAGAGAGTACAAATGGTTAAAACAGCCAATACATTTAGGCATGTGCAGTTCTCTGGTCCTTGTAGATGTCTGAATGTAGACTCCAAATGGAGATGGAATATTGTGTACCACATGAATAATGTGTTTACAGGCCTATTATGCTGCTGCCAGTAAACATTTCATTGTTGTGTTTTTGGTACTTATCATATCTATTAACTATTAAAAGTCTCATCTTGTATGTGGATGTATTTGTTTGTGTGTGTATTTGTTTGTTTGTATAATAATCACATCTTCGTGAAAAAACGACACAGCAACGGTACATTTTTTACATATCCGGTAGACATTTTTCCCCATGGAGTCCAAAATCTACTTACCTGAAAATGTATTTCTCGAGTTATTACTGAAAATGTTCAAAAATATGACAAAACATTGAATTTAACAACGACTATCTTTCGCTGATGACGTCACAATGGGTTTGCGTGCCGTTCTTCCACGTGATGCGAGTGACGTCACCCCCCCCCCCCCCCGTTATTCAAAAGACGCAGCTGGAGATAAAGTTGGGCCGTAAACTGAAGACCATTGCTGATGACTGCGGCGGCCCAATTCGCGGTCCTTTGGTCGACGCTCGCGCCGCTGGTCCAGTTCTCGGCTCGGGGCCCTGCCTCTACACCTCGCTCTCTCTCTCTCTCTCTCTCTCTCTATCCCCCTCCCCCTCTGGCCGCGGCTGTCAGTTGGGGGCTATGCGTGAGTGGATAGGGCAGGGGATGGGGTAAAAGGAGAGAATTAATAATATTAATCTAATATCAAGGGAGGTGGTGTGTGCGAGCGTGTGGTTAGTGTGTGTGTGTGACGCCACAGGCCCCCCCCCCCCCCCCCGCAACCGCGCGTTGAGGGGACGGGATCCAACGGGTCCAACTTGGTCTAGGAGGGCGAGGGAGGGAGAGAGCGAGTGTGAGTGAGTGTGTGTGCGTGTGATCACATCTTCTCGAAAAAGCGACGCGCTAACAGCCAGGAGCGACAGAGTATTGCGTACGGGAACCAGCCCTCCCCTGTGACAAAGCGCAACCCCCCCATCCCTCAAACTCTACCCTCCTCCCTCTCTGCCCTCCACGCCTCCCGTGGGGGCTACGGGTAGGGGACGGGTGCATTAGTGGAGCAGACCCAACAGGTCTACACTTGGTCTAGTGACAATTAAATGCGCGAGTATTTAATTATATAATACTTGCTTGACACACAAATTCCACCAAAATCAATTTGTGCAGCAATGACAACCTAAATTATCTTTGTATATTATTATCCTGATTAAAATGAACTACAATGCTGTGAAGAAAAATAGCTTTTCTGCTTTCGGTCCCATTAGCAATGAATATTGGACTTTGTTGATGTATGGATTTGTGGTGAAGAAGTCCATGCATTCTCAACTCAACGTAAAAGGCTTTGTCCTCTGAATGTCAGCACAATTTCTTCTTTCCTGCTCATCCTTAGCTATCCGAAACGAATTATGATGTTCCAACATACTACAGAGTCAATGTTATGGCATTGGATTAGATATTAAAGATGGAGTGATTTGGATGGCCAAATCCTATTGTGGCCCTGTTTAGTTGTTTCACTAAACTGTCAACTTTATTGATAATTTCCAAATATTTTAAATGGGATTTAAATTCTTAGAACAAATAAATGTTCCCTGGATTATTCATCTGTGTTTTTTGAATATTATCCAGCAGCTACCATAATGAAAGATGAAATCAGATTTTGATTTATGCCCACCACATTAAAACATAAACAGATAGGAAGAAGATAATTTTACACACTCCATCTCCTTTCCTCCCAAACAACCACTGCGCCGCCAGCTTCAAAAAATTATAGTACTAACAGGAAGAGGACATTAATACAATCGATTCAGAGGTAAATCAGTTTCAACACTACGGCCGACCCCTTGCACGTTTTCCAATTGTGTCTCCCTTTTCCCAATCTTGTAGAATTGTGCGCAATTTCTGTTTATGTTTTTGTGTGCTGTCTTAGTGTGTGATGCTACTATCAGCAGGATATTCATAGTACATGTACCCCACCGTACCTGTGCAGGGCTCGAAATTAACGGTAGCCCGGTTGCCAATGGCCACCTAAAGTCCCACTGGGCAACCTAAAAACCGTGTCATTTTGCCCGGCTTGCCAAGCACCTAGGGCACCTACCGTCCAACTCTGAGCGGGCTCCCCTCTTTATCTCTCTCTATGTCACTCTCCGTCTCCATCCGCATCCGTGTCCGGGCAGCCGGGTCTCCGCTCTCTGGCCGCACCGCATCCCCCAGCACGGTTAGGTAACTATGGTAGGGTGAAGACCATTCCATGTTTTAATTGTGCGGGGGAACTCCATGGAGCAGCCAGCATCTCTGGATAGAAGAAATTGGCGACGTTTCGGGTAGAGACCCTTCTTTAGAATCCCTCTGCGTTTTTAGTTTAATTTAAAGATACAGCTCGGAAACAGGCCCTTCGGCCCTCCGAGCACGCCAACCGCCGATCACCCATACACTAGTTCTATCCGACACATTAGCGACGTGAGTCAAGAGTGTTTTATTCTCTCACGTCCCAGTTAGAACAATGAAATCCTTACTTGCAGCAGCACAACAGAATATGTAAACATAGTACTCTGTAAACAAAGTTATAAACGAGACAAAACAGTGTATATTTATATATGAATATCTATATTACTAAAAGTCTGATCTTGACCACTTCCTGTTGTTCTGTACATTGATTTTAGAAAAAACGCTGCCACACGGCTGTGATTTTTGGCCATCTTACTCAGAGTCCCCCTCCGCTGAGCAGGTCAAGAGGATTTTTCCCATCGATTAAAAATAAAGAGAGTTATTTGTGTTTAAAAAATGTTGAGTTTCTCTCTCCGAAGGCCACACCCCTTCCAGAGAGACTATAAAACCCGGAAGTGTTGAGTGCCTCAGTCAGTCTTTGCAAGATGGGGGAGCGAGAGGGTCACATTTCTCAGTCTAAGCTGTGAATAACACTGAACACATGTCTACTAAACTGTGAGTGGTTTTACTGACCCGTCAGTGCCCTTAATGTGGTTTGAAAATATACTTTGGAAATGCTAAAGCTGTGTTGCCTTTGGTTTGGAAATGCTAAAGCTGTGTTGCCTTTGGTTTGGTAATGCTAAAGCTGTGTTGCCTAATTGAAAAGTTGGTTTGAGAATGCCTTGCCTAATTGAAAAGTTGGTTTGAGAATGCCTTGCCTAATTGAAAAGTTGGTTGAGAATGCAAAAGATGCCTTGCCTAATTAAAAAGTTGGTTTGAGAATGCTTTGCCCAATTGAAAAGTTTGGTTTGAGAATGCCTTGCCTAATTGAAAAGTTGGTTTGAGAATGCTAAAGTTGCCTTGCCCAATTGAAAAGTTGGTTTGAGAATGCTAAAGTTGCCTTGCCTAATTGAAAAGTTGGTTTCAGAATGCTTTGCCAAATTGAAAAGTTGATTTGAGAATGCCTTGCCTAATTGAAAAGTTGGTTTGGGAATGCTCAAGTTGCCTTGCCTAATTGAAAAGTTAGGTTGAGAATGCCAAAGTTGCAGTTGCCTTGCCTAGTTGAAAAGTTGGTTTGTGAATGCTGAAGTTGCCTTGCCGTCCATATAATTAAAAGTCTAATCTTTACCACTTCCTGTATATTGATTTTAGGAAAAATGCTACCACGTACGGCTGTGATTTTTTGCCATCTTACACAGAGTCCCCCTCCGTTCATCGGGTGACGAGGATTTTTCCCATTGATGAAAAATAAAAGAGATATTAGTGTTTAAAAAATGTTGAGATCCTCTCTCCTGTCAATCATGCCATGAAGGCCACGCCCCTTCTGGTGGGAGGTGGGGACTATAAAACCCGAAGTGTGGGCGTGGCTCAGTCTCTGCAAGATGGAGGAGGGAGAGGTCACGACTCGCTGTCTTTAGTGTCCTTGTACACTGCTTGAAATGGTATGAAACTGCACTTGAATTTAGTGGCCTTGCATCTACTTGAAATGGAATTTCTAGGAATAGCCGTGAGTCAACTGCCAGCCCACCAGCCGTGAGTGAGCGAGCTGCCAGCACAACAGGCTTGAGTGACTGAGCCGCCAGCCCATGAATCCATTCGGCCCACAATGTCCATACTAGCCCTCTGGAAACCAGAGGGGGACATAGCGTGACTTAAGAGATTTACGACTGAAAATGGATAGTTTCTTTTTTTTTTAGTAACCAAAGTTATTAACGTATAATTTTTTGTGTTGAACAACAAAATATAGTGGCATAGATGGTAGACCTGCTGCCTCATACGTTAGAGATCTGTGTTCCATCCTGTCCTCGGCTACTGTGTGTTGAATTTGCATATTCTCCCTGCAAGCGTGTGGGTTTCCTCCCATATCCCAAAGACGCATTGGCTTTGTAGGTTAACTTGTCTGTAAAATTGCCCTTAATGCGTAGGGAGTGGGTGAGGAAAGTGCGATAACAGAACTTGTGTGAATGGGTGGTAGACAAAAAAGCTGGAGCAAATCAGCGGGTGAGGCAGCATATATGGAGCGAAGGAATAGGCGATGTTTCGGGTCAAGAGCCTTCTTCAGACTGATGTCGAGGGGGGGGCGGGAAAAAGAAAGGAAGAGATGGAGACAGTGGGCTGTGGGAGAGTTGGGAATGGGAGGGGAAGGAGTGAGAAAGCAAGGACTACCTGAAATTGGAGAACCCAATGTTCATACCACTGAGGTGTAAACTACCTAAGCGAAATATGAGGTGCTGTTCCTCCAATTTGCAGTGGCCTCAGTCTGGCCATGGAGGAGGCCCAGGACAGAAAGGTTGGATTCGGGGGAGGGGGAGTTGAAGTGCTGAGCCACCGGGAGATCAGGTTGGTTATTGTGAACTGAGTGGAGGTGCTGTGCGAAACGATCGCCAAGTCTGCGCTTGGTCTCACTGAGGTTGATCATACGCTGAATAATCCACCCTCATTTGTTTGGAAGTAGAAACAAATAATAGAAATTGCATTCATTGCAACATGTAAAAAGATTTGAGATACTGTATTATAAATTTGCTGCATGTCATTGTGGTATATATCATGTCTTGATTGGTGAATATGTGCAGTTTGTGACTTTATTTGAAGCAGAAATAATATGTGAATGCTTCATTGAGCATAATTCCGACTGGTAACTATGCACTTCGTCCGAGCACATTATCGCAAGCATCATGCAAGCAGTCTTAAACGACCACCTAAACTGTCATTTGGCAACCTAAAACCCCAGGTTGCCCGGCTGACAACAGACAAAAGAAGTTAAGTGTATATAATAATAAACTCAACTTGACAAATGATACACTTTAAAGAAGAGAGAAAAGTGAGTGGTTTGGAAGAGGAATACCAGAATGTTGTGCCTGGGCAAAGGACAACACAGCCAGTTGCAGAACACTTTAAACTGGAGATAGAATAGCCAGAAACAGAAAACATGTTGACAGAGATAGGCAGGAGCATGGTCACAATGGGATTTCAGCACAAGGATAAGCAATCGCAAAATTAATTATATTAAACCAATAACATGCCAAAAAACATCAAATAGCATCTTACATAAATGTTATCACTGAACTATACAGAAAATGTAATGGTATAAATGATCAAAATATTAATGGGTTAAAAGACTTGAAAACATTTTAGAACTAAAAGCCTTGGCAGTTGAAATTCCAGCAACCAATGACTGGTTGATTAAAATAAATATATGGATATGCTGCATCACAGAATTCCTCCTCCTTCCACTTACGGCCACCTCAATATCTGACAAACCAGTTTCTTGAAGAGCCAAACAAAACTACGAAAAACTAAACAGCAGGCAACAGACAGAGCCAAGTAAACTGGCAATCAACAGCTCACATGAAGCCCGAAATCCTACTACATCTCATGATGTAGTACACTGCATGGTGATATTCAATAAGCGAGTTTGGTATTCCGAAAAACACAAAGAAACATGGAATTTGTCAAAGGTCACTCGCTATAAAGAAAAAGCGAACGAAGCGCTGGCGGCATAAACTGTATGTAAATTGTTATCTTTATTCATGATTTATATATAAAAATATATTTAATCAGAGGAACAGGGGTGCCAGATAGCAGGAGAGCGTGTGTAACAGTGAGAAAGTGGTGGCAGATGCCAGTGGGAGACAGGGGAGAGCGCTCACAGAACTGCGCCTCACCCGCAGCCCGGGTCGAGCCCGTGTGCCCGGCACCGCTGGCAACGCCAAGCCGCCGTTGGTCGGCCCAGTTACCCCTCGCCTGTCCCCCGTCATCTTCCCTGGGCGGTCAGAAACGTCTGGGGTGCGTGCGAAGTGCTGCGGCAGCTCGGCTGGGCGGGCAGCATCACCGGAGAAAAGGAAAGTGTGACGTTTCTGGTCGAGATCCTTCCCCGGATATGTTGCCTGGCCCGCCACTGCGTCCCATGTGCATCCCTGCCAGTGGATCAGCTCTCGGCCCCGGTCGCCACCAGACCTCTCCGTCTGAGTCACAACACCCTCCACCAGCAGGGCCTTTGATGTCGGAAGACTACAAGCAGCTCCAGTGGAACTGATTGCCTAGTCCAGCTGCGACTGACTCGCTATTTGTAATGACATGCCCTCCACCGGGGGGGCAAACCGACGGCCACTGGACAGGGAGAGAGGTGCGGCCTGTGGTCGCCCCCACCCCCCTGGGGAGACGGGCTGAAGCCGGCGCCGAGCCCCCCCCAGCGCCCCCCTGCGAGCCCGGCCCAACACCTCCAGCTGCCTCCGGACGGTACGGGACACCCGGGGGGACAGCCCAGCGGTGGCTCGGCAGCACCTGCTCGCCGTAGACCCCAACCACACGGAGCAGCACAAAGTATAAAGCACTCACTGAAACTGATAACCAAAGATAACACACAATAGATCCGCACCTCCAATGTTTATCTCCAGTGACCAATGACCTGGGCATGCGCAGTCGGAATACCGAACTCGCTTATTAAGCAGTCAACAGGAGATGGCATCATATCCTCAATGACATTAAAGTGAGGCTGAAACATTCACACTCGCATTCAGCGAAATGTGCAGAGTGGCTGATCCATTTCAGGTCTGTACAAGTAGGATATAATGTGATTAATGAATTGGGGACCATTATCGGTATTACGTGGGCCAAATTGGTTATAACATGACTTTGACCATGAAATAGAGAACCACTTGAGAATTACTTTGGAGACTGACAAACAGAAAAAAAGCTTCCTTTGGGAAAGTAAGTCTGAGGGGAAAAAACTTTCCATGTATCCTCCCTGTAGTAATCATACACCATTTTCTCTTAAGAACAGTTTTTCAGTTTCACTGGAGGCCGTTGGAATTGACAAGCAAATGACACGTGCAATGATACTTCATAATGTAACAAAACGCCTTTCGTATTTTAACAAAAATAAACATATAGCTGTTAAAACACGTTTATTTTTGAAAACCTTGAAAGAGAACAACATTGTTATTGCAAGCCTTAAACTTTCCCGTCCCCAAACCCTATTTCCCCATTAACACAGTTACTTTACTTCGGAGTCACGCGACATATCGTCCAACGTATTGCGCAGCGACAGGCGGGAGGAGCTCCTCCAGCGGTAGGTTTAAAGCGGACCTGCAGGTAAGTTTACTATTCCGAGGTCGTTTTTTGGCCGCTCTGTGTAATTTCTCTTACAGAGCAAACAAAATGGACAAGTCTAAGACGAAGTCCAAACGGGCCGCAGCGAAACTGACTGCGAAGGACTGCAGGAATGCGGGCAGTCAGCAGCGGCCGACCTCACCTGGGCTGCTAACCGTGCGATCACCAGCCCCCGACTTGGCACCGCTACAGCCCGTAGGTGTACCTCGGACTGGCGGTAAGGCCACCCAAAAGTCGGATAAGCCCGTAGACTCGGATGGGTCCGGGCTGGAAGATTCACCGCTTGCGGATAACGACAGTGGCCGTTTATTTCGCATGGAGCGGTTGATGGAGCAATTGATCCAACGTGACTTACTCCAACAAACGGAGTCTTGTCACCGTGGGTCTCCTTGGACACCCACGACAGCACCTTTTACAGGGCTGCCAAATGTCTCCCTCTCCTCGGAGGAGAGCACAAGGAGTCACTTCTGGGATGATTCTGAAGATTGGCTGAAGATACTTCCAACGTGCTAGGGGTGCAGAAACAGGAGCTGCTCGGCATGGTCTCCAAATATGCGATGCCCTCGCAAAAGGGACAGCCATTACAGCCGCAGCTGGCAGCCAGCATCAACTACCTCACCACCAACCAGCTGCAGGAACAGGTCATGAGTGTCACAGCTGCTAAGTACTTAGCACCAGAGAACTGTTTCCCTCAATGTTCCTACGGTGAACAACCCGATCTGGGGAAACATCTGAGTTGGCATCAGAACCCAAGAGATCAAGATACAAAAGATCCTCAAACTACTGGCCACGGGTATAACGGCATTTGCCAGATCAGTTAATGGCAAGGACATGTCGGAAGAACAACAAGACGCTCTGGCACTCTTCTGCAACACACGGTTTGAAATAAACTGCTTCAGGAAGAGTGTTATCCGACCTGCCTTAAACCCCAAATTTGCAGGATTGTCCAAGACCAGCAGCGCCGCCGCCTACTTTACTGTTCGGGGACAACCTGCCGAAGCAGGTCAAAGACCTCGATGAGGAGGCAAAAGCCTTCGGGCTAATGAAAGCGCCATCCACTGCCAAGACCTCGCATCTTCGGCGGCAGCACCCCTACGCATCACCAGCAAGCCGCGATACGACAACCAAAGAACAGCAGCTGGTGAAAGCTCAATGGCCGTACGTTCAGGACAAAGGTCTGTTTTAGACCAAGGCCCAGAACGGCCTTCATGGAAGATGCGCCAACCCCACACCCCAGCTCCTCAACCAACCAGTAGACAAGGACGGAAGAAACAAACACAGCACCACCGGTTACCATGGAGATAGGTGGGTCTGGTTTCTTCCGGAACATAGGGTGTGTACGTTCTTCACAGGTTGGGGGAAGGTTACACTTGTTTTGGAGTGCATGGAGTTCCATAACTTCTGATTCTTTTATACTGCATAGTATCCAGGTTGAATTCATTCACAAACTCCTCCCTCCGGTTCAGCATGCACCTAGCCGAACGTTCGTGCTTTCACAAAAAGAAAGATTGGAAGGTCATGCAGAACTTTTGAGGTTACATACAAAAGGAGTAATTGAGAAATCCAAACACGAATCTCTTGAGTTTGTGTCAAATATTTTCACAAAAAACAAAAAAGATGGTGGATGTCGCATTATCATTGATTTGACACAGCTGAATACTGTTGTGCAGTATACACACTTCAAAATGGAAACTTTTGTTACTGCCAAACAATTAGTTTCCAAAAGATACTTCATGGCGTGCATCAACCTAAAAGATGCATACTATTCAGTACCAATAGAGAAGGGTCACCGCAGATATCTGAAATTTAACTGGATGGGGCAGCTCTGGCAGTACAAAGCGCTGCCTAATGGATTAACATCAGCCCCCAGACTATTTACTAAAATATTAAAACCAGCCCTGGCGTTTCTCCGAAAACAGAAACTTATTGTCATGGCATATCTGGATGACATCTTAATTGTGGGAAAAACTCTGGAGTTGGCCAAATTGGCTGTTTCAGCCACCAAGCTCTTATTTGAAAAGCTGGAGGTTATCATCCATCCAGATAACTCCAAGTTAATGCCTTCTATGAAAATGGACTACATGGGGTTCACAATTGACTCTGTTCACATATCTCTGGTTTTGCCAAAGGAGAAAGCAACAGACTTAATAGAGGCATGCAACAGCTTTGTTTGTGTCAGTCAACCATCTATTCGACAAGTAGCCAGGGTGATTGGAAAGCTCGTGGCTGAGTTCCCAGCCACACAATTTGGACCTTTGCATTACCAAAATTTACAGAGGGCAAAGGTTGAAGCGCTGAAGCATCATGCTGGCCATTTTGACAGGCCAATGCAGTTACCAGACAAAGCAGTTTTGGAGTTGCAATGGTGGATAAAGTACACTCGGCATTGCTCTAATCCCATCATAATCAGCAATCCTTCAGTTGTGTTGCAAACTGATGCCAGCGCTCACGGCTGGGGAGCAACTAATACCGTCACCAGTTGCGGTGGTAGATAGGATGCATAGGAGTTAACTTTACTTCAAGCACTGGGTATTAATCATCTAGAGATGTTGGGAGCGTTCCACGGCCTTCGGGCTTACTGTTCGAACATGCACCATCTGCATGTTCGCCTACAAATTGATAATACCACCGTGGTGGCATATATCAATCATATGGGTGCAATTAGTCAATATCTTGTGACGAATTGGTCAATACAATCTGGCCCTGGTGCATCGAAATAAATATCTGGATATCAGCTACTTACCTTCCAGGTAAACTCAATACAGTGGCGGACACCAGGTCACGCAAATTCAATGACAACACCGAATGGATGTGGACCACCAAGTATTTACTGACATTGTAGCTCGGTATGGAACACCAGATATCGATCTATTTGCATCCAGGCTTAATCACCAGTTACCAACATATGTTGCATGGGAACCAGACCTGGGGCAGTGGCGGACGCATTCTCGCTACACAGGGGGGGAATTGTTTTTCTATGCATTTCCCCCCTTCTGCCTCATCAGTCGGGTCTTGCGGAAAATACAACAAGACTGCGTCGGGTATCTTGGTAGTACCCGACTGGCCTACTCAGCCATGGTTTCCTGTGGTTCTCGACATGGTCTCAGAACCTTGTATGCCCATCTCCAAACACCCGAGTTTATTGGTTCATCCTGTGACAGGGGAAGGTCACCTGTGCCATGACAGAATAAATCTGTTGATTTGCAGGATCTAAAAAGACCACTCCTGGAATTTGGACTGTCGGACCGAACCATGGACATTATCACGGCAGCTTGCAGAGAGTTCACCAGGAAACAATGCCTCTCATATATCAGAAAATGGGAAATATTCAGTACCAGGGCGAACATCACATACAATACGGCCACTATAACAAATGTGCTGGAATTCCTAGCCAGCCTACATTTTGACAATGGCTTGAGCTACAGTGCCATCAACTGTGCTAGAAGTGCCCTATCATCTTACCTGGGACAGGGTTTAGGACACCGCGGGGTTGGATCGCACCCTCTAGTATCAAAACGAATGAAGGGTATTTTCAACTCTAATCCCCCAGGCCCAGGTACTCCCAGACCTGGGATATTGGTATTGTCTTAACCCTGCTCAGGGATTGGGCACCAGCAACATCCCTGACACTAGCTAAACTAACATACAAAATAATGATGCTGATGGCACTAGTAACAGCACAAATGGTCCAGTCACTGCACAAATTAAGACTGGACACTATAGTAACATCCAAGAATAAAATAACTTTCTATATATTTGAGTTACTTAAACAGAACAGGCCTGGATCGTCTGGCATCAAATTGAGTTCCAAGCATACCCCATAGACCTCCGTCTATGCATAGTGACCCATCTATTACATTATTTAGAGGTCACTCTATCATTATTAAGAGACACGGAAATGGCTTTATTAATTAGTCATAAACATCCTCATAAAAGAGTGTCCGTGCAGACCATTGGCTTGGACAGGTATTAGGTGCAGCAGGAGTGGATGGTACGGCAGTGAGAATGTTGGAAGTTCCCATGGACCACATCCTTGCAACGGCGGGATGGTCCAGCGAAATAACTTGTCAACGATTTTATAATAAACCCGTTGCCAGACCTGAGACATTTGCAGACACGATTTTAAGTTCTGTATTATGATTTTACCCCGAATGTTAGAGGTTATTATTATTTGTTAATAAATGCATCATTATTTTTCAGTAACCGATTCATGTCTGAATTCGTTAACATATTTCCTCCATTGGCCATTATGGCAGTGTGTGAGGATGGACTCGTTCCACGGCATGAAATCACAGAGCTTTAAAATCTTCACGTAGTCACTCACGTGACTCTGAAGTAAAATAGTATGATTAAACAAGAACTTACCAGTTTGAAGTTTGATCTTTATTTTATGAGGCGTTACGTTGAGGGATTATGTGCCCTCCGCGCCCAACCCTCTATCATAAAGGTCAACTGGTATTCTAGTTCTCTTATCTTACTATACTTCGTCAAGTTCTGTTATCTGTGATTTCATACCGTTGCTTTGAAGAATGTCGCACATGCACATGGCGGGGTCTTCACGTAATCCCTCAACGTAACTCCTCATAAAATAAAGATCAAACTTCAAACTGGTAAATTCTCACTTAATCTTACTATTTTTAGTCATATTGTGATACCATGTGGAAACAGGCTCTTCGGTCTTACTTGCCCACTCCGGCCAACATGTCCCAGCTACACTAGTCCCACCTGCCTGCGCTTGGTCCATATCACTTCAAACTTGTCCTATCCTGTGTACCTGTCTAACTGTTTCGTAAACGTTGGGATAGGCCCAGCCTAAAGTACCTCCTCTGGCAGTTTGGTCATACACCCACCACCCTTTGTGTGAAAAAGTTAACCCTCAGATTCCTATTAAATCTTTTCCCCTTCACCTTGAACCTATGTCTGGTCCTCGATTTCCCTACCGGATCTACTCCTCTCATGATTTTATACACCTTGGAAAGATCACCCCTCATCCTCCTGCACTCCAAGGAATAGAGACCCATCCTATTCAGCCTCTCCCTATGGCAACATCCTCGTAAATCTTCTCTGAATCCTTTCAAGCTTGACAATATCTTTCCAATAACATGGTGTTCAGAACTGAACACAATGCTCTGAATGCGCTCACAACGTCTTATACAACTACAACATGACCTCCAAACTTCTATACTCAATACTCCCACTGATGAAAGCCAATGTGCCAAAAGCCTTTTTGACTACCTTATCTACCTGCGACTCAACCTTCAAGGAACCATGCACCTGCACTCCTAGATCGCTCTTCTCTACAACACTACCCAGAGGCTTACTATTCACTGGTCCTGCCCTTGTTAGACATCCCAAAATGCAACACCTCACATTTCTCTGTATTAAATTCCATCAACCATTCCTCAGCCTGCCTGACCAATCGATCAAGATCCTGCAGCAATCTTTCACAACCATCTTCACTATCTGCAAAACCACCCACTTTTGTATCAGCAGCAAACATGCTCATCTTGCCCTGTATGTTCTCATCCAAATCATTGATATAGATGACAAACAGTAACAGGCCAGGCACCAAACCCTGAGGCACACCACTAGTCACAGGCCACCAGTCCAAGTAGCAACCTTCCACCATCACCCTCTGCTTCCTACCATGAAGCCAATTTGCTATCCATTCAGCTATCTCTCCTTGGATCCCATGCGATCTAACCTTCCAGATCAGCCTACCATGCAGAACCTTGTTGAATGCCTTACTGAAATCCATGAATACAACATCTACAGCTCTGCCCTCATCAACCTTTTTGTTCATGCCGTAAAAAAAAAAGAAAATCAGATTTGTGAGGTACGGCCTCCCACGTACAAAACCATGCTGACTATCCCTAATCAGCCATTGCCCATCCAAAAGCCTGTATAACCTATCCCTCAGAAAACTCTCTGGTAACATTCCAACTACAGATGTTAAGCTCACCACTCTGTGTGGAAAAAGTTACACCTCAAATTCTATAGTTCCCAGCATTTTCCCTGCAGCCCTTCTTGAATAGAGGCACAACATTTGACACCCTCCAGTCTTCCGGCACCTCTCCTGTATGTAAAGACATTATTTATAACGTTATTTCCCATAACATGGGTTTCTTAGGAACACAACTATCAAATTATAGCTACATTTCCTATACCAAGATCCTCACCATCAAGGGTCAGTGTTAACCAATGTGATGAACCTCATGTGATGACAAGAAGCAGCTGAGAGCACAAGATATAGCAAACGCTATGGGGTCCGAAGCATCCTGGCCGAAGTGCTGAAGTACTGAAGACATGCGTGCTAGAGCAGATTGTGCATGTAACCAAGCTGTTGCTGTTATGTGGTTCGTGGGCATTAACACTATTTAAAATAATTATGAGAGATCAATAACCATTAACTATCTCCATAAAATCTTCCAGATTTAAGGAAAGGACAAGTGAGCCAGTGTCATGCCTTCACCCTGGCCAACATCCTCTGGCATTGAGGCCCCAATTAGATCAGCTGGCTACCTCAACAGCATGACTATCACCAAGTTTCTGAGCAAGCGCTCTCTTCCGAGCTCCATCATGGGGTGGGATTACTAGCCTGAAAGTTACTAGCCTGAAAGTTAACACTCCCAGGCAATAATTTGAGAAGAACAACAGGGAGTTTCTCCCTAGCACGTTGGCCATTTTTTGTTTGTCATCCAACATAGCTGTAAAACAGATGATCTGGTCACAATTACAATGCTGCTGTGTCTTTGACGTGCGGAGTCTGGTTGAAGCATTTCCCACATTACAACAAAACGTGCTTCATTTACTATACAGCTTTGGGATGTCTTGAAGGGCGAAAGAAAATCCACAATAAGTTTTAAGCTTATAGGACGTGGACACAGAACAGTCAGAAATATCACTTCCACTAATGTACAAGTATTCTTCGTCAGTAAAAGCAACGTCCATTCATTATATACTATACACATATATACTATATACATAGACTACTCCACACATATATACTATATACATAGACTACTCCACTGTCAGAAAGAGGCCCAATGCAAATTGGAGGAACAGCACATTATATTTCACTTGGGCAGCTTTATAACCCAGCGGTATGAATAGTGACTTCTCTAACTTCAAATAACCCTTGATATCCCTTCCTCTCTCAGTCCCTCCCCCATCCTAGTTGTCCGACCAGTTTCACTGTCATCCAGATTAATGTTATGCCTCATTGTCACCTTCCCCTCAGATAAAAATGAACCACCCTACATTTCCTTGATCAGCATTTGCTTTGATCTAACATTTTCACACCTTACCCTTCCATATCTCCCTCTCCCGACTCTCAGTCTGAAGATGAGTCTTGATCCGAAATGCCACCCATTCCTCTTCAGAGATGCTGCCTGTCCCGCTGAGTTACTCCAGCATTTTGTGTCTATCGTCCGTTTATAAATGATCTTTGATTCTGAAATGTCTTGAAGTGTTTTACATTAATAATCAAAATTCAATATCTTGCTCACAAGCAAATATTAGGAAGATGATCACGTTTGGTCAGTTTGTAAGAAGCACTTTAAAGGAGGGTTACGGAGGAAATTTCAGAGCTCTGGGCTAGAGTAGCTTAAAGGGTAAAAATGGAGCAATTAAAACCAGGACCATGAGATGTCAGTTATTCAATTCATGGGGAGTGGAAATATAAAGACCATTGGAATAGAATGCAAATTTTAAATTGGGTGCTTCTTGACAATATTCAGTATAATTCAGCAAGTTTTGAACAGTGGAGTGAGCAAAAAACAAACTCCAGTACGATCTTAGCAAGCCAGACAACAACTGTGGAGGTCGAGGGATTGTTGACACTTCAGGTTGAAACTCTTATCAGAACTTACTTGTGAACTGGACTTTGTATGTTTTTTTGGTATGGATAATAGGAGTCTGGCCCAGATGAACAAAGCTCAAATCAATTTTGGAAGAAAAGAAGCAATGTAATATTGTTCCATCTTTTCTTGACACTATAACACCAATTAGTGTCGCTGCTACTGTACCGCACAAAATCAAAAATTAGAGCAAGGAACCAAATGCAGAAGCTCCTAGTATTCTCTGCTGTTTTCCCTTAACACTTCCACACACAAAGCTGCCACGCCATATGCCTGTGCATTTTAAACTACTTTACAAAAATCCTGCTTATTGACAAGCCAGTGAAGAAGACCAAGTTCTCAATAGCATAATACTGCGCATCATATAAAGATGTATAGATTCTCTCATGCTGCAGCTCTCGCTTGTTCTCAGAAGGGAGTGTGTATTTTCTTCTGGGAGAGACGCCAGAGCAAGGGGACATTACATTGAAATAGGCTACGTAAGAAAGCATGGTGGAAACACAGACTCTTTTCCTCGAAAAGCAGTCCAGGCTGACGCCAAATTGAAAAATTCAAAATTGTGATTCAACAAATCAAATTACTGAACGTATCTGGGTCATGTTCCAGATCACCCAACAGAGATTCAAGACCTGAAATTTTCCATGCACACCGAGCTCTCACCCAAAATTCCCATGTTCCACCTGTCCCAATAGACTGTTAAACAAACAGTTTCTTGCGAGGTTATGAACAGCCGACCTATGGACAGCCCATACATAGAAATTAGTATTTGGGGATTTGCCACCCGTGGCAGGGCTGCAGGCATCTTCAGCCGTGTGGGAACTCTAGTTTCCAACTTGCAAATTGCCGAGGTTACGAACAGTTCACAAAAACAGAACCCAATCATCATCAAAACGATTCCAGTTCAAGCACAGGAAGCTTTGCCGGAATAGATTGACATTACATGATCGACCACCGCAAAAAGACAGATAAATGTCCCAGCAAAACCCTCTCATTTTAATTTGGTGATGTGACAGGAAATCACAAGTTTATTTATGCGGCAATTTTTCCCTTAATATTAACAAGACAGGTGCCATAAGTATAAATTATGGACAAATATTGAAGACAAAATAAAGTCTTGAGTGATTCGACTTGTGATGCTATTCTGTGACAAAGCAGAAGGTGTTTATAGACCAGTTAGCCTAATATTGGTGGTGGGGAAGATGCTGGAGTCAATTAAAAAATGAAATAGCAACACATTTGGATAGCAGTAGTAGTAGTCGGCATGGATTTACGAAGGGGAAATCATGCTTATCTGAGCTTCTGGAATATTTTGAGGATGTAACTAGGAAAATGGACAAGGGAGAGCCAATGGATGTAGTGGACTTTCAGAAAGCATTTGATAAGGTCCCAATAGGAGATTAGTGGGCAAAATTAGAACAAATGGTATTGGGGGTAGGGTGCTGACATGGATAGAAAATTGGTTGGCAGACAGGAAACAAAGAGTAGGCATTAACGGGTCCCTTTCAGAATGGCAGGCAGTGACCAGTGGGGTACCGCAATGCTCGGTGCTGGGACCGCAGCTATTTACAATATACATCAATGATTTATATGAAGGGATTCAAAGTAACATTAGCAAATTTGCATATGACACAAAACTGGGTGGCAGTGTGGCTGAACCACTGCATTAGTACAGCTGATGCACAAGCCTCATTGGGGTGTAGGAGCATTTTGTATGGGGCAGCAATGACTGATCATATACCTGTTGCTATGACAATAAATGTTGAACACCTACCTGTGGTATCCAGAGATAGAAATAGCTTTAACACAGAAAAACTGGATTGGTCACAAAGGAAGACATCTTCGCCTATTATGCCCATACAAACAAATCCTTAAGCAATATTCAACTACCAAAAGATGCAATGATGTGTAGTAATGTTAATTGTAAGGATATGAAGCATAGGAGAGATATCTGCTCCATGTATAATGATATAGTAAGCGCTTTATATGTCGGCAGTAAGCCCTACTGCAAGCATAAAAATAAGACACATAACATCAGGCCTGGCTGGAATGAGTATGTTGCTGAGTATCATGCTGCAGCCCGTGAAGCCACTAAATCATTGGCTATGGCAGGTAGACCCACACAGGGGCCTGTGCTTGAGTACAAGAAGCTCACAAATGCAAGATAAGTATGCTGTCCGTTTCATCTGTAAAAATGAGCAAGCTATGAGGGCTGATTCCATGGCTGAGAACCTGCTAAGTAACAATGATACTGATTTTTGGAAAGAAGTGAGAGGTCTTAACAGTTGCAAAACATCTCTACCATGCACTGTGGATGGAATCTCCGGAACAGCTAACATCGCGGAATGATGGCGACAACATTATAGTACTTTATTCAACTGTGTCCAGGGTGATTTGTATAGGGTGAACAATATTGAGAATAATGACTCAATGGTGATTATGTCACATGAGGTGTATCATGCCATGAACAAGCTGTCCAACAACAAAGCAAGTGGCTTGGATCATATTTCTGCTGAACATCTTAAGTTTGCGAGTATGAGGATAGCTCCTCTCCTTGCTATTTGCTTTACTGGCTTTATGATTCATGGTTTGTTACCAGACTCAATGTTGTCCGTTCTGCTAGTGCCGGTCATTAAGGACAAAGCTGGTAAAGTAGACAGCCTAAATAATTACAGGCTCATAGCTTTAGCCAGCATATTGTCAAAAGTCTTAGAAATAATTCTGCTGGATAGAGTAAATGAGTTTGTTAACTCCACAGATAACCAGTTTGGTTTTAAAGCTAAACATGGTACTGGTGTGCATATATGCCCTAAAGGAGATTGTAAACAAACAGAGGCAAAAACTCTTCAATTCTTATGGTATTTATTGATGCTTCCAAAACCTTTGATCGTGTTAATCATAGAAAGTTGTTTGTTAAATTGAGTCAAAGAAGGGTGCCTAAAAACATTGTGAGAATTCTGGTTTACTGGTATGCCCACCAGACTATGCAAATAAAATGGGGCAATTGGGTCTCAACCCCATTTGGGGTTAGCAATGCTGTTAGGCAAGGGGGAATTTTGTCCCCAGTCCTTTTTAATCTTTATATAGATGATCTGTCCAAGCAATTGAAAGCCTGTAATACTGGGTGGTGAACCATATTATGTATGCAGATGATCTTGTGTTTTTTAGCCCATCCAGTGCTGGTCTCCAGCTGCTCCTTACTATATGTTCTGTGTATGGTGTGGAACATGATATATTAAATATAATGCTTGTAAGAGTGCTGCTATGATCTGTAGAACCAAAGAGGATAAATGTCTAAAATTTCCTGATTTTAAATCGTCTGACAATAATCTTAGTGTCTGTAATAAGGTAAAATATCTTGGGGATTTTATTACAGAACATATGACAAATTATGAGGATATTTATATGCAACGACATATGCTGTATGTACAGGCGAATATTCTCTTGCGTAAGTTTGGTGCGTGCACAAATGTGGTGAAGATGTCGCTGTTTAGAGCATATTGCGCACCACTCTATATTGCGCATCTGAGGCTAAAGGTGGCCTATAATGATGCCATGAGAACACTGCTAAAGAAACCTAGATGGTGTAGTGCTAGTAACATGTTTGTGGCTGCAGGAGTCAGTACTTTAGAAGCTATACTAAGAGATCATATGTATAAATTCATTTGCAGGATAAATGACTCTAAAAATGTAATTATCGTGGCTTTGTCAAATATAAGGTTTAGCACTACACGCTACGAATCCCAGTTGTGGAGCCACTGGTATCGCTGTCTCGTTGTAGGACACTGATCTTTCTTTTTTATCCTGGATTTTAAATCATGTATTGTCTTTTTTTTCTCTATATAGTTTATGATGCTTTTATAAGTGATATACTAAGATTTTATTTGTATGTTATGGTGTTTTTATATGCAATGTATTTTAATGTATGTTGTCCCTTGTCTGGACCTTGAGTCCGAAATAAAGTTTTAAAATTAAATTATTAATGGTTTGGCGACGCTAGAGGCAGGAAACATGTTCACGATGTTGGGGGGAGTCCAGAACCAGGGGCCTCAGTTTAAGAATAAGGAATAAGCCATTTAGAACAGAGATGAGGAAATACCTTTACACACAGAGTTGTGAGTCTGTGGAATTCTCTGCCTCAGAGTGTGGTAACCGGTTCTCTGGATGCTTTCAAGAGAGAGTTAGATAGAGCTCTTAAAGATAGCGGAGTCCAAGGGTATGGGGAGAAGGCAGGAACGGGGTACTGATTGTGGATGATCAGCCACGATCACACCTATTGTCTATTGTTTTGTTGTGTTAGCTCCTCCTAGGACTCAAAGAAATCAGCTGCCAGTTGTGTGCCAATATGCAGAGTACAATATGAACTATCCCAATTGAGAAATCTAACTTATTGTGTAATGGAACGATGTCCAACCAGGGAACCATACAAGTCAAAGACAATTCAGACCATCATTCTATTGCTGGATTTACATCCTTTCCATTCTATCAAAGCCCTTTGAAGATCCTGCCAAAATTGAACAAGGATTATAATGTCATAAATATATATTATATAGTATCTCACTCTGTACAAATCCCAGGAAAAAACAAAATAGTGGGAATTGTCAAATCCACTTCAGTTCCATATTTAGATTCACCTACAGTATTTGTAGCCATGTATGCTTAGCTCGCAAGTGTTTTCCAAGTAAATTTTTGAATATTTCTTTATAGGGCAAAGGGCAGCATTTAATTTTCCCACTCACCTCCTTCTCCCAGTGCCCCAGTGCACCCCACCCCCCTCCCCCTGTCAATCTACAGACTAACGCAGATCAGGAACTCACTTTATGGGAAACTTACAAGCGGTAAACCACATCTCACCACTTCGTAGAACAAACCACATGTACATAAAAGAGCGTTATCCACTGCATTCTTTAATTTCAGCACCCAATACATGAACAGCATCAAACATTCAGGGATATGAAACTGATACATAACTGTTCTTCACAATTTCACATCCAATCTGCCAATAACATAAGTACTCGTAACAATAGGCCATTTGGCCACCATCTACCTCAACACAATGTTCCTGCGTTATCCCATATTCCACAATTCCTTGAATATTCAGAGAGCTATCAATTTTGATTTTGAATGCCATCAATAAATAAGCAGCCAAAGCCATCCAGGGTAAACAATTATAAAGTGTACACAAAATGCTGGAGAAACTCATCGGGTGCAGCAGCATTTATGGCCGAAAGGGCCGAAACCCTTCTTCAGACTGATGGGGGTGGGGGAAGAAAGGAAAAAGGAGGAGCCCAAGGGCTGAGGGAGAGGTAGGAAGGGGAGGAGACAGCAAGGGTTAACAGAATTGAGAGAATTTAATGTTCATGCCAAGAGGATGCAGACTCCCCAAGCGGAATATGAGGTGCTGTTCCTCCAATTTGCGGTGTTGCTCACTCTGGCCGTGGAGGAGGCCCAGGACAGAGAGGTCGGATACGGAATGGGAGGAGGAGTTGAAGTGCTGAGCCACCGGGAGGTCGGGTTGGTTATTGCGGACCGAGCGGAGGTGTTCGGCGAAACGATCGCCAAGTCTCCGCTTGGTCTCACCGATATAGATCAGCTGGCATCTGGAGCAGAGGATGCAGTAGATGAGGTTGGAGGAGGTGCAGGTGAACCTCTGTCGGACCTGGAAGGACTGCTTGGGTCCTTGAAAGGAGTGGAGGGGGGAGGTAAAGGGACAAGTGAAACCTCTCTTGCGGTTGCAAGGGAAAGTGCCCTGGGAAGGGGTGGAGCGGGAGGGAAGGGAAGAATTGACAAGGGAGTTGCGGAGGGAGCGGTCTTTGCGGAAGGCAGACAGAGGGGGGGGAAATGGGAAGACGTGATGAGTGGTGGGGTCACGTTGGAGGTGGCTAAACTGGCGGAGGACTATGTGTTGTATGTGCCGGCTGGTGGGGTGAAAGGTGAGGACCAGGGGGACTCTGCCCTCATTGCGAGTGGGGGGGGGGGGGGGGGGAATGGGGAGAGAGGGCAGTGTTGCGGGGTACGGAGGAGACCCTGGTGCGAGCCTCAACTATAGTGGGGGAGGGGAATCCCCGTTCTCAGAAGAATGAGGACATTTGTGATGCCCTGGTGTGGAACACCTCATCCTGGGAGCAGATGCGGCATAGACAGAGGAATTGGGAATAGGGGATGGAGTCCTTACAGGAAGCAGGGTGGGAGGAACAGTAGTCCAGGTAGCCGTGGAGGTCAGTGGGTTTATAGTGAATGTCGGTCAGGAGTGTATCCCCTGCGATGGAGATGGTGAGGTCAAGGAATGGTAGGGAAGTGTCGGAAATGGTCCAGGTGTATTAGAGTGCCGGTTGGAAGTTGGTGGTGAAACGGATGAAGTCAGTCAGTTGTGTGTGGGTGCAGGAGGTGATCCCAAAGTAGTCGTCGATGTAACAATTATAAAGATCACCATTCTCTGAGTGAAGACATTTCTCATCGTATTCCTAAACAGCTGCCCCCTTATTCTGAGACTATGAGCCTTGTTCAGGATAAAACATCCTATCTGAAATCACCTATCAATCTTAACTAAAACCGCACATTCGCCCCTCAAGCGGCAAGCTCTCCATCTCTGGAACCAGTACGATGAACGTCCACTGCACTCCTAGGACAAGTACAAACAAAAAAGACACCTAGTGTTGGAGTAACTCTGCATGTCAGACAGCATCCCTGGAATACATGTATAGGTGACTTTTTGGGTCAGGACCCAGTTTTTGACTATTTAAAGAAGGGCCCTGATCTGAAACATCACCTATTCATGTTACCCAGAGCATGCTGCCTGATCTGCCGAGATATTCCAGCACTTTGTGTCTTTTTGTTAATAAACCAGCATCTGCAGTTCCTGGTTTCTACACATTACTTGAGGTGCAGTCTCACCATGGTCCCACATAATCTCAGTACAATCTTTGTACTCCTGCATTCAAATCCTCTTGTAATAAAGGATGACATACTTTTTACCTTCCTTGTCAAGTAATGCTCCTGTATCGTTGGCTTTCAGTAACCTGTGTACAAACATACTCTGGTCCATTTAACCCATCAACATGACCAATTCCTCAGCTTTTTAAGAATACAGTTTTTCTGTTCCTACACAGAAGCGGATTACCTCACATTTTACCACTTTACATTCTAGCTACTTAACATCATATCTTTATGCAGAATTTTAAGGATAACTGCCACAAGCAAGGAAATAGTGAAATGCAGCTGTCAATGGTTTAAATTACTTGTATTTATATGGTGCCACTAACAAGTTAAAACATTCTAAATTTGTAAATGAGCAACATGAGATGTTAGGATGGATGATTAAAGTTTGAACAAAGGGTTTGAGGAACATCTCAAAAGAAGAAAAATAGTACGGTTAAGGGTAGAAATGTCTTGGAAGCTGAAAGCACTGACCTAGAGTGAAGCAATTAAAATCACGGGGTGCTTAAAAGACTCAAAATGGGGAAGCATTTATTTATCAAAGGGTGTAGGAAAGAACTGCAGATGCAGTTTAAATCGAAGGTAGACACAAAATGCTGGAGTCTGAAGAAGAGTCTTGACTCGAAACGTCACCCATTCCTTCTCTCTAGAGATGCAGCCTGGCCCGCAAAGTTACTCCAGTATTTATCAAAGGGCTTTGGTTCTGTAATCTCACCGAGCCCTTTGGAGAAGGAAGGTGGCCAGAGGGGAGCTAAAATGAGTAAGAATTTTTAAATTAATTTGTCACTGATCCGGACGTCAGTGTTGGTCGCTTGCACGGGGGGTAACTTGGTATGGTTTCCAGGATATGAACACCCGTTTTGTATGACCATTAATCTATGAATGACAGAACAAGGAAGGCAGGCAAGGAATGCGCAGAACTGTCAGGTCCAGGGGCAATAATGGCACGAATGAGGGTAATGGAAACAGGGTAAACAGCTGCAGAGTCAGACACTGTTACGGAGATGAAAATAGTCAATTTGAGTGATGGCATGGATGTGTAGCCGAGAGCTCATATAGGGGTCAAATGTGACGCCAAAGTTGTGAACAATCCACCTCAGCATCAGTATGTTGCCTGGGAAAGTGACAGAATCAATGGTTAGGAAGCAAAGCTTATGGGTCCTTGCCTACCTAATATTTATTTGGAGAAAACCTCTGCTCATTCCATGCCAGTTTGGCACTGAAAGAGACATCATGAGCCATAATGGCAAGGTACACATGGATGTTGTTGGTGTACACGGTTTATGTTGTAAACAGAAAACATGCAAGTAGAAAATTGGAAGGGGCCAAAGATTATACTTTTGGAGGACACCTGAGGCAATGATGCAATAAGTCATTGCAGGCCATTCGCTTGTGCAACAGATTCGGAATGGAAACAAACAAGCATTTGCTAATGGTGGAAAGCAACTTGGATGGTATGATCAATATCTCCAAAGGCTGCAGACAGTTCAGAAACATCTAGACTATATGAAAAATACAGAGGCAACTTCTGCTGCTGCACTTTGAATTCCCATCTGCAAATAATGTTTAACGTATGAATTTAGGACATGTTTTTATATAGCACCTCCAATTTATGAAAACATCTCACTGTAGGGTTAAGAAACAAACTTTTAATACTGAACGTTTTAGAAGATAACACAATTAACGCAAATAAACCAAAATATGTTTTGGAAGAGAAATGTTGAAGAGAATGCATGGCAGTTGAATGGAGGAGTGATGAAAAGTGGATATGTTCTGTTGTGCACAAAATGAATGTCGGTAACATTTCTAAGGGTTGATGACCTGGAAGGGCTTACTGAGATAAGGAGAGCCAAGGCCACATGGAGAGGTGTTGATAGGTCGGCAACACATCTTGGTCAACTGGCACCGAGGCGTGAATGAAAGGGAGCCAGTGTATAACCAGAGTTAAGAGGGTACAAGTGGCTTGCCAGCAAATTATTAACAACATTGTGACATGAAAGGTGGACTCTCATAACAAAGTATTCAATAAAAATACATTTGCTTACATGATTCAGTCACTTCCCAAATATCCTACACAAGGAATAACATAGTTGACTCCAATCACCATCTTTCAGTTAGCCAGGTGCTAACTTTTTCTCTAGTAAATTTAGGTAAACATTCTTCTCAATCTAGAGTTTTCCCATACAATACAAAGCATGTAATGGGTTCTATGTACAATCCTCAATACTATTGGACAGGCTGACTTGTCACCACTGTTTCTGAAGAATAAAATAAGGTAATGCGGAAAAGTTAAAAAATATATACATATTAAATATAAACTAAACCTTCATTCACCAACAAGTATCAGTCCAACAATCAAACTCTGTTCCACCATTAAAAGGCCATCAGATCGCAGCAAGTAACATATACTTGTAATAAAGACATAGTCACAAAAAAATCTGAATCATTGCAATTTAGATATTAGTACAAAGTACAAAGCTGGTTTGATAGGTTTCTTTGTACAATCAAATCACACAGAGTTCTGTTTTCATCTAAAAAGAACATCCATTTCTTAGTAAAAGTCTTAACTTTTACGCAAGTACAGAAAAAAGGGCACTCCCTTAATGATCCTCATGCGACTACAATGAAAGTCTCTCTCGCTATATGTTTTATAATATATGTTTCTATATGATCTCTGTCTTGCTGGAAAAAAAATTTGCCCAATTCTTTGGGCACAATCTACAAGATCTACACAGATGCTGAGAGACTGCTTCACCCAGCTGAAGAGTAAAGGACTAGGATCACATCTTCAGGATAAGGGGGTGGTTATTTCGGACAGAGGTTAAGAAGAATTTTCTTCATTCCAAGGGTTGTGAATGTTTATAATTGTATACTTTCAAACGAGCGATCCACTGATTCTACGACAATAATGCAACTGATGGACACCAAGAAGGTCAAGTTGAAGTTGCAGTTCTGCCATGATCTTGTTCAATGACAGCATACTTGAGGGGGCGATTCATGCTAGAAATGCATTTAATTGCAACTATCATCCATACACATAAAAATCTGTATTAATGCACGAGATGTCCTATGTAGCCAAACAAGAGAACTTTGCAGAGCATTAGTACTGCAAATGTTAAGGGGGAACAGTTACAAAGGAGATCTCCCCACAATGTACGAGGACAAATATAAGACAGACTTCACAGCTAAACCGCATCTATTGGAACCATAGTTTAAGATCTACGTCAGTAAGATGTGCAAGGACATCTCCACGGGTTATATGCATATGAGCGTTCTGCTCTGTGAACCGGAGAGGGGTGTGTAATCGTATCAGACCACTCTGTGTGTAACCCAGATCTGTGCTGAGAGGAAGCGAGGGAGGGAAGGAAGGGGACAGGTGAAGGTGAGGAGTGCATCCAACTCCGGGCGGGCAGGGCAGGGCAGGGCAGCGGTACAATGTTGCCAGAGAGAGGTGGGTGCCCCCCGTACAAGTAGCCGGTAACCGAGCCCAGCCTCCGACCCGCAACCCCCACACACCGGCCTGCAAACAATAGAAGCCGGGAATGGACCGGCTGACAGGCAGCGGGGCGCCCGAGGCCCCGAACGGGGCCTGCGCTTGCAAGGCAGCTGGATCAGGCCGAAGGCCGGGCGAGGACTCTCCGCCCCTCGCCACAGGGTCAGTGGGCGTGAAACTCGGCACACAAAGGCGGATGGGAGCCCGGGGGAGGGGAGGGGAGGGGACGGCACCGGACCGGGTGGTTAGGCCGCGCGGCCTGTGGCCGCGAAATCACCCGAGCTAAAAAAAATCCACCACAACGGGCCACGGGGCCCGCCTCTCCCCACACCCACCGCCGGCGAAGCCTCCGCCCACCTACCCCATCACCTCGCTGTTAAATTAATAAACACGCGTGGAAGGAAGAAAACAGGAAAAATAAATAAAACCCACCTCTCGATCCCCGGTCTAAATTTGTAAACCGCCGCCCGGCTCAGGGCGCCTGTTCCCGGGCGCCGCCTGCAACGAGAGCCCGTGGATGTGGGAGGCCTGTGCTGTGGAGGCGCTGTGGCGGTGGCTTGCCGTTGCTGGCTCGCTGTGCTGGCCGGGCGGGCTGGCTGGCTCCGGGCTGCGAGGGGCGGGCGAGCGGGAGCGAGCAGTGGGGGAGGGGGAGGGGTGGCCAAGGCAGCCCGAGCGAGAGAAGGGGAAGGCTGGTAGGGGGAGGGAAGCAACCAGCAGACCACCACTGCGCACGCGCCACCGCTGCGCCGGGCGGGCGGGCGGCGCACCGCACACTCACTCACTCGGGCGGGCGGCTCGATCTTTTTCCTCTCACTCAGTTGAAAGCAGGGAACCCAGGTTGCGCCGCTCGTCTTCAGGTGAGTTGTGGACGAGGAAACAGGGGGGTCGCTGATGATGATGATGCTTTTAGCTTTTATTTAGTTGCGAGAGTATATTCCAGTTTTTTTTAAGCTTTTGAGCATGTTTTCCCCTGATTAAAGGAAACATTTGTTCTGTAAAGCGCAACGGATGTTGAACTGGTGTGAAAGATAAAACGCTCATTTAAAGTCGTTTTTTTTAAATTTAAATAGCGCAACTTAGCACCGTCCGCGATCCGAAAAGTCACCCATTCCTTCTCTCCAGAGATGCTGCCTGTCCCGCTGAGTTACTCCAGATTTTTGTGTCTATCTTCGGCGTAAACCAGCATCTAGTGTTCCTTCCTACACACAGCAGAACACAAGCGGGTCAGGTAACGTCTCTGGAGGTCACGGATCCCTTCATCAGACTCCCTCGCCCCGTTAACCAACGCCAGCAGCCGAATAGAAGCATCATGACAGCCCCGGGACCATTCTTGAAACAAGATAACGAAACGGTAGATTCTGCATTCTGCTGGGTACACTCACATTTATTGTGGGCAAAATAGTTTTGTTGCAACTGATTATTTTCCCTGGCAAGCCCTTCTTTCATTTTCGCTTTCTTTTGAATTTGTTTTGGCGAGTCGAGACGGTGAGTAAATAAAATTGTTTTATTTTGAACACGAAAACAACGAGATTACTCAAATCGATAGACAGCCAAAAGCACGATGTTGAATCCAAACTGTGGCGCTAGAATGAATCAATAGTAAAAAGCCGGCGAATAACCCGAGGTGCGGAACCGAGCAGGACACGGTGACCGGAACGCGTGATGTCGGGCGTAACGGAGGGGGCTGGCAGACAAGGCCAGAGGACTGTAACAGGGCGGGAGAAACAGAAACAACCGGGTCGGTCGGGGCAAACGGGCACAACAGGTGCAGCGGGATCGGCCGGCGGACGACCTCTACGTCGGGGCTGCGCCACCACCACCACCACCGGGCTGTCGACGTCCACTTGAGCCGGGCGACGGAGACGATTTCTTCCCGCCCCCTGTCTACGGTGAAGGTTGCGACGCCAGAGCGCAACACCCGCGTTGCAACGGGGACGGGGGAGCATCCCTGTGGACAAAAACAAACATACAGTCCTGCAGGACCGGCGGCAATGTGTACCGCGGTCAGCCCGTGGTGCGAGGGCCGAAGGGACGGCGAAACCCTGCACTGGGGTCCGCACATGCCTCTGCACTCTGGCAGGGGAGGCAGGCTCGAGCCCAGGCGGCAACCTGCTTGCGGAGGCGGTGCCAGACAAACCTGTCCGCCACCAGCGTGGAGGGCGCCCGCGTGGGTGGGTGGGCCAGGCCGTGGATGGCGTCGAAGATCCGACGGCGCCAACGCACGGGAACGATGGGGCGAGGTCGCCCAGTGGCGATGTCAGCGAGTACCACCGCGCCCGAGGGCCCGCACGGGAGGCCAGAAGCAGCAGTGCGGTAGCCTGCCATCCCAGCCAGCTGCTGTAGTTCACGCCCTGGCCCACGGCAGGCAGGCAGGGAGGGACAGGGCGTCAGCGACCGTGTTGCACTTGCCCGCGACGTGCTGCACGTCCGTGGTAAATTAAAAAATAAAGGCGTTGTCACTGTTGGCGTGCAGACCACGGGTCGGACACCTGACCCAAGGCGAAAGTTAGAGGCTTATGGTCGGTGAAAGGGCGGCACTCCAGAGAGTAACGGCAATGCCGGATGGCCAGGTACAGAGCGAGGAGCGCCCTGTCGAAAGCGCCGTAGTTGCGTTCAGGGGCCTGCAGCAGACGGCTGAAAAAGGCCAGCGGTTGCCAGTGGCCGTCAATTAGCGGCTCCAATACGCCGCGCACAGACGTGTCAGAGGCATCTACAGTGAGGTCCGTCGACGCCGAGGCCCGTGGGTGGACCAACATGGTGGCATTGGCCAGGGCTGCTTTGGCGCCCTCGAAGGCCGAGTCCGGCGGACCATTCGGGTTCCCGCGGCTTGCCCGCGAGGGACTGGAAGAGGGGGCGCATGATTTGGCTGCTGCCGGCACAAAGCGGTGGTAAAAGTTTACCATGCCGACAAATTCTTGCACCCTTTCACCGTGCGCGGCCGGGGAAACTGCCGAATGGCCTCCACCTTTGAGGGTAAAGGGGCGGCGAGGCCGAATTGGCATTTGGAGGGGTTGATGACGAGGTCGTGGTCCAGGAGCCGCTGGAACCGTGTCCGCAGGTGCTTGAGGTGCTCTTGCTGGGTGTGGCTCGCAACCAGGACGTCGTCGGGATGAATATAGACGAAAGGCAAACCCCTACCGACTATGTCCATGAGCCTTTGGAACGCCTGTGCAGCGTTTTTTAAACCAAAGGGCATGCGAAGCCGCTCGAACAGCCCGAACAGGGTGACGGTCGCGGTCTTGGGAACGTCATCCGGGTGGACAGGGATTTTGTTAGAACCACGGACCAGGTCGACTTTGGAAATGAAAGTAGTGCCCTCGACGTCTTGGATGTGGGGCATGGGGTAGCAGTCCGCGGTTGTTGTGGCATTCAGACACCTATAGTCCCCACATGATCTCCACCCCCCAGATGCCTTGGAGACCATGTGAAGCGGGGATGCCCACAGGCTGTCCAAGCGCCGGACAATCCCCATGTCTTCCATGAGGTGGAACTCCTCCCGGGCGATGAGCAGCTTGTCCGGTGAAAGTCGGCGTGCACAGTCAGGCCCACGGTGGGGATATGATGGACGACCCCTTGATTGGGGGCCGCCGTGCTGAAACGGGGTGAGGAGCTCTGGGAACTCGGCGAGGAGAGAGAGCGGCCTTCAACCTCGGCAATGGCACTGAGCTGCAGGCTGGGTCGAGTCGAGGGGCCGCGGGTCTGCGGTCCGTTGCCAGAATCATGCGCCCATCCCGCACATCGATCAGGAGGGAGAAAGCCCGCGATGATGAAGGCCCATTCATATGGGCGGGAGTCAAAGTGCAGGGAGAGGGTCCGCGTGCTGGAGGTTCGAATCGTACCTCGATTTACGGCCATGAGCACAGGGCCCTGCTTACCAGCACGGGTGTCCCGTCCAGTCGGTGGAAGGATGCTTACGATGGTCTAGTCGGTCGAAGGATGCTTACGATGGTCTAGTCGGTGGAAGGATGCTTACGATGGTCAACGAGAGAAAATGCAGGCCGGAGCGACGGTCGCGCACGTAGAGGTGGTTGTTCGGGCCGATCGCGATCGCCTTTACAGACGATCGGCCGAGGCATTTCCCGAAAACGAGCAGGGCTGATGGCAATGTCGGGCCTCAGTGCCCCAGCGGAGATGGTAAAAGCACAATTTGCGCTTACCCCGGTCACCAGCGCGTGGCTGCGGCTCTACAGTGGTAGTGGTGGGCGGGGCATCTCCTTGGTCCCGTTGAGGCGACTGGCGGGCAGCCGCGGTTGATGGACCCCCCATCTTGCTGGTTCGCAAGCCACAGCTCGTCTGCCCGTTCGGCGAGCTGCATGGGTTCGGTGAAGTCGGCACCGGCGAGCATTAAGCAGATGTCATCTGGCACACGCGTGGCGCTAGAATGAATCAATACACTAAAAAGCCCGCGAATAAAACCACCCGTGCTCATGTGACTCCTCCAGCCAATCACGAAGGTTCGACTACGTAGGGCCACCACCACGCTACACTGTTAAGATTGGACCATTCAAGCCCTTCTCATAATAGTAATGGAACAGGTAATTTACAAGCTAACTGATGAATCTAAAAGGTTACTCAAGGACTAGAAACGTCACCTATTCCTTTTCACCTGACCCACTGAGTTATTCCAGTATTTTTGTGTCTAACTTTGATCTAAACCAGCATCTGCAGTTCCTTCCTACTTATAATTTACCGCATCAGTTAAGATAGAACAGAAACAATGGGCTATCTATTCGGAGTATGATAACAACAGCATCTGTAGAGAGGTAAACAATTGTTGAAAATTGTTCAAACTGACCAGTTCTGATACAGAAAGACTCGATGTCTCAAATTCCCCAATTACTGACTGCTGTAAAGATGCAGGTTGGAAGGCAAGATACAGTCCTCTGTCAACGGAGGATGCAGTCTCACTGGCTCTCCATTCTGCACTGGACCACTTGGACAATAAAAACACTTGCGTCAGGCTGTTGTTTATAGACTACAGCTCGGCGTTCAATAACATCATCCCCTCCAAGCTGGTTACCACCTTGTGCGTAGGGGAGAGGGTAGGGCCTAAGATGTCCTGGTTTGGTTGTTCCTGGGCCTGGCGAGTCATGGTGCCAGGCAGAAGAGGGCTCTGCCCGAGCCAGCTGCCTGCCCCATTTCCGAGGTTACGACCACGCCCGGGTGGTGTTAGAGAGGAACTAGGCACTGTCTACGGGCACACAAAATGTTGGAGAAACTCAGCGGGTGCAGCAGCATCTATGGAGCGAAGGAGATAGGTAACGTTTCGGGCCGAAACCCTTCTTCAGACTGGGGGGGGGAGGCGGGGGGAAGAAAGGAAAAAGGAGGAGGAGGAGCCCGATGGCTGAGGGAGAGGTGGGAAGGGGACGAGACAGCAAGGGTTAACAGAATTGAGAGAATTCAATGTTCATGCCCAGAGGATGCAGACTCCCCAAGCGGAATATGAGGTGCTGTTCCTCCAATTTGCAGTGTTGCTCACTCTGGCCATAGAGGAGGCCCAGGACAGAGAGGTCGGATACGGAATGGGAGGGAGAGTTGATGTGCTGAGCCACCAGGAGGTCGGGTTGGTTATTGCGGACCGAGCGGAGGTGTTCGGCGAAACGATCGCCAAGCCTCCGCTTGGTCTCACAGATATAGATCAGCTGGCATCTAGAGCAGCGGATGCAATAGATGAGGTTGGAGGAGGTGCAGGTGAACTTCTGTCGGACCTGGAAGGACTGCTTGGGTTCTTGAAAGGAGTGGAGGGGGGAGGTAAAGGGACAAGTGAAACATCTCTTGCGGTTGCAAGGGAAAGTGCCCGGGGAAGGGGTGGAGCGGGAGGGAAGGGAAGAATTGACAAGGGAGTTGCAGAGGGAGCGGTCTTTGCAGAAGGCCGACGGGGGGGAAATGGGAAGATGTGGCGAGTGGTGGGGTCACGTTGGAGGTGGCTAAACTGGCGGAGGACTATGTGTTGTATGTGCCGGCTGGTGGGGTGAAAGGTGAGGACCAGGGGGACTCTGCCCTTGTTGTGAGTGGGGGGATGGGGAGAGAGGCCTAACCACCCGGTCCGGTGCCGTCCCCTCCCATCCGCCTTTGTGTGCCGAGTTTCACGGCCACTGACCCTGTGGCATGGGGCGGAGAGTCCTCGCCCGACCTTCGGCCCGATCCAGCTGCCTTGCAAGCGCAGGCCCCGGTCGGGGCCTCGGGTGCCCCGCTGCCTGTCAGCCGGTCCATTCCCGGCTTCTATTGTTTGCAGGTCGGTGTGTGGGGGTTGCGGGTCGGAGGCTGGGCTCGGTTACCGGCTACTTGGGGAAGGGGAATCCCCGTTCTCTGAAGAATGAGGACATTTGTGATCAGATGCGGCGTAGACGGAGGAATCGGGAATAGGGGATGGTCCTTACAGGACGCAGGGTGGGAGGAAGAGTAGTCCGTGGGAGTCAGTGGGTTTATAATGGATGTCAGTCAGGAGTGTATCCCCTGTGATGGAGATGGTGAGGTCAAGGAATGGTAGGGAAGTGTCGGAAATGGTCCAGGTGTATTTGAGTGCCGGATGAAAGTTGGTGGTGAAACGGATGCAGTCAGTCAGTTGTGTGTGGGTGCAGGAGGTGACACCAAAGCAGTCGTCGATGTAACGGGGATGGGGCCCTGGTACGCCGCGAACAAGGATTGTACTCTGGGGGATTTCTGTGACCGCTGGGCACCACGGGGGGTTGAATGCATCCTTGACAAGGATTGTAACATAGTTGTATAGTAATTTATTTAGTCTCTTTGTTTGTTTTGTATTATGGGGGTGGGTTCTGTTTTGTTTTATTGTATTGTAAATATTATTTTTAATAATTGAATAATTTTTTTTTTGATAAAATAAATAATTTAAAAAAAAGAAAGAAAGAAGCAGCTGGTTACGAAGCTCACGGAACTGAGTCTGCGCATTCCTCTGCAGTTGGATCCTCGACTTCCTCATCCACCAACCACAGTCCGTTCGAAATGGCAGAAATACTTCCTCATTAACAATCAGTACGGGAGCACCTCAAGGCTGCGTGCTCAGTCCCCTACTCTATACTCGTGACTGTGTAGCCGGACATAGTGCGAACTCCCATCTTCAAGTTCGCCGACAACACCACCGTTGTTGGACGAATTTCAGATGTTAAAGAGTCAATAGAAGTGAGATTGACCGATTTACCAAATCGTGCTAGCACAACAACCTGGCTCTCAATGAAAGTAAAACCAATAAACTGATTGTGGACTTTGGAAGAGGAACGACGAGAACCCACAATCCTGTTTATATCAACGGGATGATTGTGGAGAGAGTCAAAAACTTCAAATAACTGGGCGTGCATGTTTCCGAAGATCTTTCCAGGACCCAGCAAACTGATGCAATTATAAATGATAACTGATGCTCTACTACTTCCTGAGAAGATTACAGCGATTCGGTATGTCAGAAAGGATTCTCTTGTACTTCTACAGGTGTAGAGAGCGCATTGACTGGCTACATCATGGCCTGGTTCAGCAACCATGAGGGTGGTAGAAATTACAAGGGTGATCCATTTAATCTGGAGACTGATGAGAAAAGCGAGGACTGCCAAATCCTATGTTTATTCTGGCTGGGAGCCGGTGCAGAACTGGAGCCATCATGGTCCATCGCATCAGTGTTTGATGCTCTATGCCAGCAGACAAATTCTCAAATACCAGCACCACCTCACTTTGGCCCATAGTCACCCTGACCCACAGTTCCACACCTCCCTTTGCCACATCCATTGCTTAACAATTATTTTCCTTCCTTTTAGGTATTAATGATTGCAGCCTTATTTATCTTGCATCTTGAAACCAGAGGATTGGATAACTTTCATAGGACAACAAAAGGAAACAAAACGGGCAATACGGGCTGAAAAGATGAAGTACGAGGGGAAGCTGGCCAGGAATATAAAGACGGACAGTAAAAGCTTCTTTAGATATGTTAAGAGCAAAAGTGTAGCAAAGTCAAATGTGAGTCCCTTGAAGGCAGACATGGGTGAAATTATTATGGGTAACCAGGAAATGGCAGAAGAGTTGAACAGGTACTTTGGATCTGTCTTCACTAAGGAAGACAGATCCAATCTCCCAGATGTACTGGATGACAGAGGATCTAAGGGGATTGAGGAACTGAAAGAAATTAGGTGAGAAATAGTATTGGGTAGGCTAATGGGACTGATGGATGTTAAATTCCCTGGGCCTGATGGTCTGAATCCCAGGGAGGTGGCTTGAGAAATAGTGGACGCATTGGTGATAATTTTCCAATGTTCAATAGATTCAGGATCAGTTCTTGTGAATTGGAGGATAGCTAATTTTATCCCACTTTAAGAAAGGAGCGAGAGAGGAAAAACGGGGAATTACAGACCAGGTGGTGGGAAAGATGCTGGAGTCAATTATTAAAGAGGTAATGATGGGGCAGTTGGATAGCAGTAAAAGTATTAGTCCAAGTCAACATGGATTTATGAAAGGAAAATCATGCTTGACTAATTTTCTGGAATTTTTTGAGGATGTGACAAGTAAAATGGATGAAGGGGTGCCAGTGGATGTAGTGTATCTAGACTTTCAGCAAGCATTTGATAAGGTCCCGCACGGGAGACTGGTGACTAAAATTAGAGCACAAGGTATTGGGGGTAGGGTGTTGACATGGATAGAAAATTGGTTGGCAGACAGGAAGCAAAGAGTAGGAGTGAACGGGTCCTTTTCAGAATGGCAAGCAGTGGCAAGTGGAGTGCTGCAAGGCTCGGTGTTGGGGCCGCAACTGTTTTCCATATATATAAATGATTTGGAAGAGGGAATTGGGAGCAACACTAGCAAGTTTGCGGATGACACAAAGCTGGGTGGCAGTGTGAACTGAAGAGGATGTAAGGAGGTTGCAGGGTAACCTGGACAGGTTGAGTGAGTGGGTAGATGCGTGGCAGATGCAGTATAATATAGATAAATGTGAGGTTATCCAGTTTGCCGGCAAAAACAAGGGGGCAGATTATTATCTCAATGGGGTAAGATTAGGTAAAGGGGAGGTACAGCGAGACCTAGGTGTCCTTGTACACTGGTCACTAAAAGTCGGTGTGCAGATACAGCAGGCAGTGAAGAAAGATAATGGAATGTTGGCCTTCATAACAAGAGGATTTCAGTATAGGAGTAAAGAGGTTCTGCAGTTGTATAGGGCTCTGGTGAGACCGCATCTGGAGTATTGTGTACAGTTTTGGTCTCCTATTTTGAGAAAGGACATCTTTGTGATTGAGGCAGTGCAGCGTAGGTTCATGAGATTGATCCCTGGGATGGCGGGACTGTCATATGAGGAAAGATTGAAAAGACTAGGCATGTATTTGCTGGAGTTTAAGAGGATGAGGGGATATCTTATAGAAACATAAAATTATAAAAGGACTGGACAAGCTAGATGCAGGAAATTTTTTCCCAATGTTGGGCGAGTCCAGTACCAGGGGCCACAGCCTTAGAATAAAGGGGAAGCCATTTAAGACTCGTGTGAGAAATAACTTTTTCACCCAGAGAGTTGTGAATTTGTGGAATTCCCTGCCACAGAGGGCAGTGGAAGCCAAGTCACTGGATGGATTTAAGAGAGAGTTAGATAGAGCTCTAGGGGCTAGTGGAATCAATGGATATGGGGAGAAGGCAGGCATGGGTTATTAATTGGGGACAATCAGCCATGATTACAATGAATGGCGGTGCTGGCTCGAAGGGCCAAATAGCCTTCTCCTGCACCTATTTTCCGTGTTTCTATGCATCGCTCGTTTCCTTTGTGCTGTGATCACATCTCTTGCCCTTTGCTAGAGTTTTCCTTATTCTTTATGACCTCCCTCCCAATCCCTGATTCTGAATAATCCGTCTTTCATAAAGGCCTCAACTTCATTTCCCTACCGCCACCTCTCACTGAGTTCCGAGTGCCTCTTCGATCTTTGCATCCCAAGCTAATTTATTTTAACCCGAAGTGCCCAGCACAAACTGAGGCCCACTTCTGCCAACTCCAGAATTTCCAGTCTGTGTCTGTCTCTCTCTGTCTCTCCTTCCCCTCCTCCTCCACTTCCCCCCCCCCCCCCCTTTCTCTCTCCCCCCCCCCCCCCCCCCCATCATTAACTGCTGAAACACCTTTGACTCTTTTTTCACATGATTTGCTCCCTGCAATCTACTCCCTACTTGGAACTTGCACTTGCTTCACTGAGAAACTATTTCAATATTACCATCAAACCTCCTTGCCTGATAACAGCTGGGAAGAAACTGTCGCTGAATCTGGGGGCGTGCATTTTCACACTTCTATACCTTTTGCCTGATGAGAGAGGGGTGAAGAGGAAGTTGCCAGGGGGCAACTGGTCCTTAATTATGCTACTGGCCTACTCTCACATTCTCATCAACCCATAGAAAACCCACACAAGTCACGGGGAGAACATACAAACTCCATACAGACAGCACCCATAGTCAGGATTGAACCTGGGACTCAGAGGCTGTAATGCCCCTGTCCCACTTAGGAAACCGTAACGGAAACCTCTGGAGACTGCGTCCCACCCAAGGTTTCTGTGCGATTCCCGGAGGTTTTTGTCAGTCTCCCTAATGGTCGAAAGTGGTTCAGTTTTAAAAATCGGTATTTTTTTAGTCGAAGCCGGTTGCAATGCTAGTTGAAGGTGGTTGCCGGAGGACAAAAACCATAAGGCACAAGGCAACAACTCTACCACTGTGCCACCTGTAGAGACTAATTAACAACTAGATTTTTTGGGACATAGGAGAGCAAAATGCCAGGGCGGAAATGGTGATCATAGAGAGAACATACAAGCTCCATACAGAATCAAACCCAGGTACCTAAGGCTGCAACATTAACTGCTGCACCACTGTGTCAACATAAGGTAACCTCTGATCCATGTACTTTTATTCACACGGCAATGTTGCTGCTTTGAGAGTAATTGGCTGCCTGGGATATTGTGAGAGCCTAGCTTCTTCCTACCTACAGGATGACAAACTTACTAGTTTCAATCAGTTCTTATTAGAGACGCATTGGTTGGTTAATTGACCACTTAATTGCCGCATGTTGAAAAGTGGTAGGATCTGGTGGGAATTTTGAGACGTGGGATTAATGTGGAATGAATGTAAATGGGTGCTTCATGGGAGGTACTTGCCCTGTAGGCAGAAGGGCCTGTTTCAATGCTATATACCTTTGATTCTCCTAGTTTTCTTGACTACATTTCCTTTCACTCCACTTGTAAAAACTCTATTCAATTTCTCTGACACCATCATATTCATTATGAAGCTGCCACTTTTACACCAGTGCTTCCAATGTGTCTTTCCTCCATCTATGTTGCAGAGGTCCCAATCCAGCTTCCCCTCCTCCCATCCAGAATGAAGGTGGGGTTCAACAGAATGTCGATTGTAATTTCTACAATCTTCAATGAAATAAATACCGTTGCCCAACACACCTTCCTTATTTTAATTCTCCATCTCAATGACATTTATCTTTGGATTCCTTCACCATTTCAACGAGACCCTTTGTCAGCTTGGGAAACACTTCTCATTTCCCAGCCCTTGCCCAACATTGATTTCAAACTCTCAGGATTTAGTGTTTGTAAAATAAGTGACTAGTTCTGATGAATAGGTCCACAGATATTATCTGACCTTCGGAATAATTCCAGGATTCTGTTTTTATTGTCCACTCACAGGTTGCATGCACTTTTCATCTTCCCCAGAGTAAATATTTGCTTTGTATTCCTATTGTCTGTTTTTCTCATTCATTTATTAATCATGAGCATTTGTAAATCAAAATCAATATTTAAATTAGTTATGAAATTTAGGGTATGTTATTGCTCCGTAGAATACTAGTGTGCTGCTTTAAACAAACGATTCAAGGGAAAATATAACGTAACATTTATAGCTGGTTCCGTTAGTGAGTTACATTCTGTGGTTTAATGTTGCATGACTGGATATTTTAGTAGCTGCATGAAATTGCAAAAACAAAACAAATTGAGACTATATTGTCCATATGTAAACCTGACTGACTTGTGTATCACAATTTAATTTCACAATAAATTCTGCTTGGAGTGTTTTAATTTAATTATAACTGTGTGTTGATTTGTATTTAAGACTGTTAAAATTAATGAAACAAAATGGATAATTTTGGACTGAAATGTGACTGCATTTACATCCTTGGCTTTCATGTTTTCTGGGTTTTGTGACACATCACAGAGAATGAAATACAGTAACTGTTTTGCAGGCAAGTGGACCAGTCATTTTCTGTGGCAAGATATCCCCAATTGCAAAAGAGTTTTTACAAGTGGAGTGAAAGGAAATGTAGTCAAGAAAACTAGGAGAATCAAAGGTATATAGCATTGAAACAGGCCCTTCTACCTACAGGGCAAGTACCTCCCATGAAGCACCCATTTACATTCATTCCACATTAATCCCACGTCTCAAAATTCGATGGTAATGAAATATCCATGTTTTACTATCAGTTCTATCTATTTGGATCATAGGATGAAAAGAGTTGTTCATTACATGGCTGTGGCAACAAATGTTTGAAATGCATTCACAGCAGCCAATCTGTGTGCAACATCTCTCAAACCACAGTGTGACAATGACCAGTGTCAATTGAGGGTACACAAAAAGCCGGAGAAACTCAGCGGGTGCAGCAGCATCTAAGGAGCGAAGGAGATGGGCAACGTTTTGGGCCGAAACCCTTCTTCAGACTGATGGGATGTGGAGGGGGCGGGGAGAAGAAAGGAAAAAGGAGGAGGAGGAACCCAAGGGCTGAGGGAGAGGTGGGAAGGGGAGAAGACAGCAAGGGTTAACAGAATTGAGAAAATTCAATGTTCAAGCCAAGAGGATGCAGACTCCCCTGTTCCTCCAATTTGCGGTGTTGCTCACTCTGGCTGTGGAGGAGGCCCAGGACAGAGAGGTCGGATACGGAATGGGAGGGGGAGTTAAAGTGCTGAGCCACGTCGGATACGGAATGGGAGAGATACGGAATCTACGTGTGAATTGATGTGGTTGGCCAAGATAATGAGGATTAACTGCCGTGTTTTATTTCAGATGGATGCTATGGAGTTATCTTTATCCAACTGCATGGTTGCTGGTTTAAGATAGCATGTAAAAACAGCATTTTTTTAGTCATCGTCATACGGCATGGAAACAGACCCAACTTGTCCACTCTGACCAATTTGCCCCATCTACGCTAGTCACTGCCTGCCTGTGTTTGGCCCATATTCCTTCAACCCATTCCCATCCATGTACCTGTCCAAATGCTTCTTAAAGTTAGTGATAGTATCCACCTTAACTAGCTCCCCCGATTTGCAAGGTGCACCTCCTCTGGCAGCCCGTTCCATTTATCTACCACCCATTGTGTAAAAGGTTTGCCCCTCAGGCTCCTATTAAATCTTCCCCCCTCACCATAAATCTATGATCTCAGGATCTTGATTCCCCTATAGTGGGTAAAGGACTCTGTGCATTTTCCCTATCTAATCCTCTTATGATCTTATTGGCCTCTTCGACCGCCGGCCTATGGCCTACACCATCTTGAAACCGATGGGGAAGCACCGGTTCAGGACTTACCTGGACTTCCCTTTTCTGCACATCTGGACTGCGGTGACTGTGGAGGGTTGTGGTCCCGACCACGAGGGAAAATGGAGGAGGACTGACCAAACTTTGTGCCTTCCACCAGAATGATGAATGCTGTGGTGGATGTATGTGTTAAATTTTTGTTGTGTAATGTGTGTTTTTTTTTTTTATTGTACCGCTGCTGGCAAATTCATTTCACTGCACTTTATGTGCACGTGACGAATAAAAGTGACTTGACTTGATGTGCTCGAGTCCTGGCAACATCCTTGTAAATCGTCTCGACACCCTTTCCAGCTTAACATAATCTTTCCTATAACAGGGTGACCAAAACTGAATACAGTACTCTAAATGTGGCCTCACCAATATCCTGTACAACTGTAACATGACTTCCCAACCCCAGACTCAAGTTCAGTCTGAAGAGTCTCGACCCAAAATGTCGCCCATTCCTTCTCTCCAGAGATGCTGGCTGTCCAGTATCTGCCTCCCAACTTCTATACTCGATACAGTAAACCCTTGTTATAGCGGGCGGATCTGCTGATGCCACTCTGTCTTGCGCCGCCTCTCAAGCCCCAGTTCTGATGCCTCCCCTGACTCGCAATACCACTCACTTTAGTGTAATCTGAAAATGTACTGATCATACCTTGTACAAGCTCATCCATATCATTGATATAGATGACAATGGTCCGAACCCTGAGGCAGACCACTAGTCACAGGTGTGCTGTTCACACTCTGTAATCCTAGGCAGCTAAGATTTGATGCCCAAGTATACAGATCAGGATTTGAACAACCTTAGCTCTGAAGTTTTCCACCACACACACGCACCCAAGGAATAGTTGGAAAATAACTAGTTCAGTAAAGCTTCCACAGTCAGATGTTCCCTCTGGAAACTGGAACGGCGACTGTCAAGAGTGGAGCCCGCGCACACACACACACACACACACATCGCTGTCTGAAATTCACACGGTGCAAAGCCAAGGTGATACAGACACACACCACGATGAACAGGAAGGTTGGCGCTGTAATTAAGACGGGCTAGCACAGTGTACGGTAAGTCCTTTAAAAAAAAAAAGGAGAGAAGCCGTGGAGACAACTTTTAAGAAGCCAGAGATACACAGCTGTGAGGTTTGGCAGACATTTAACATTACCGGTCGGTTATCCTTGGTTCTGAAATCTCATGCTTATGTTTTTTTCCCCCAACATGTTGAAAAATTTGTGACGGCCATACTGAGGCCGCGACTATTTCCCAGAATGCAGGAACTCCTCGCGACCATGGAGACTCTCCAGAGACCACCAGTGAACATGTGGCAAGTGCAGAGTCTCCTGCACTCACCTAACAAGTCGCCTAAGTGGGACAGGCCCATAAAGCTCTGAGCAACTGACAAGCCAATCGACGTGACTAATAGGAAGGGCGTCTATACAACCCTGTCAAAATTTGATTGCCCATGAAAGGTGCTTTGCTCTTCAATTGTTCATGACAGCCATCAAACACAAGGATGAAGCATCAGACTACTTTACCGTATATTTGTATCACAGTCGACTGCATCTTAGCTTTGGCATCTCTGTAAACTTCAAATATGTTTTAAGAAATTATCAATCTAGTATATGTTACGACTCCCGAATGCAGGTACTTCAGAGCCGTGTAACATAGTAAAAAACCAGGCTCAAGTTCAAGAAAATAGTCTTTTATTTTGTTAAAACCCAAACCTGATCCAAACAACCCAGACAAGGACAAGAATAAATTAATAAACAAAGATAACAGTGCTCTAGCCAGCCTCGCAATAGGCTGTTGAACTAGAGTCTCTAATCTGCCTAAATGGAAATAACCCTGAAACAAAATACACGAAAACCCTCAGGTCAGCCCTTATCTGTCCCAATTCAATATTAATTAACAAATGTAGGTAATAATACATAAAGTTCTATGCCATGTGGCCAGGCCTCCTGCAGTTCAAACCACCGTCTGCTCTTGAGTCAGGGTCGACGAAGAGAGAGAATTCTGGGAGATTCTGGTATTTAAGCTTCCGATGAGTCACCCATCACCTGACGCAGCTTGGCCAATCAGGTACAGGAGCCCTTAACCCCTTGATTCCCGACTCCCAGCCACAGGGCCTGCACTCAGGAGAGAAACAAAAGAGTTAAGTACATAGCATTCACCAGAGGGGGGGGAAGTACCTAACAGTATATCATTTAGAATAGATGTCTGGTTGCTGAATGGAAGGTATTTTCAAAGCAAAACACTGACTATTTGGATCTGCTCTCAACATATGTCACTGTATTCCTCCAACTAATGCAATACACAAGTTCTCTGACATTTACAAAGTTTAGCTTGCCAATTGTTTTTTTTATAAAAGTAGTTACTTTTCAATGAAGATTTACATTAATAATTAAGTTCAGGAAACATTGTAAAACTTCTATCTTAGCTCACTTACTTGTCAGGCTGAGATAAAAATTGGCAAAGACTGGTCAAGTTTGTTAAACTTACCCCACACACTTGGATTCACAAACAGCTAACACGGAGTACAAAATAGTCTACCAGCCTACTTCCCTCTTCCCTCCAACTCTACAACCTCTCTACGAAGACAGTCTACCAGCCTTCTAATCTCAATAATTTGTTAACTTTATGAAAGTTGGGACACCAAAATGATTGGAGATGGCCAATAGTGTACAAAATCTAAAGTTGCCAATCAATATCATTCTGATGCTATATGTTTTTTACAACCCAGCTGTGGAGAACATGAGGATAGCAAACTCTCATAACCATAATAAAATAAGTTTAAGGCAAAATGTTTGATATAGCCGTGTCTCCAACGCAAATTCAAATGGAATTTAATGTAAATACAGGTGCTCCCCAGATTTTGTTGGAATTTGATTCTTGTGAAGCTTTCGTAACTCGAACTTCACAAGTAGGAAAAGTGGCCACGAACTGAGTCCCACCTTGACAGATGTCTCCAGCCCTGCAGCAGCCAGCAAATCCATCCCACAGGTATTTCAAATGCTCATTTGCACGCATTGGACTTTGTAAGGTGGGGAGGGCTTGTATAAACTAACTGGTCTAATAGGTGCCTGGACATAAAACGGAAACAAGTATAGTGATATCAGCTGCCTAACAATGATTACACCATTGCAGCAACCTGCTATTGCTCACTTAATCTCTCACCCCAAACCCATGAATATCACAAACATATCATCAATCACATATTTTGTGAATGACTCAAAGAAATACAGTATATCCTGAACAATTCTTTCCTCCTGTATTGCTGAATTGATATTAGCTTTTTATTCAAACAAAATACTGTTTCCTTTCTGATCAGAGTATTATACTGATAATGGTGCAATTTCCTAACAATTAGTTTCATTTAGCACCGAGTCCATGCCGACCAACAATTACACGGTGCCTCAGGAAGGTCATCAGCATTCACAAAGACTCCTCACACCCTTGCAATAGTCTGTTCAAACTTCTACCATCCGGCAGACTTTACAAGGCCTTCTATGCCCGCACCTCCAGACTTAGGAACAGCTTCATCCCCAGAGTTATAGCTGCTATGAACCGGCCTTGCTGAGTGCCCCCCCCCCCCCACCCCATGAACTGTCTCCATCGGATGGTCATGTTGCACATCGACCTGGCACAGACCTATTTGCACTTTATACTGTTTTAACTTTTTTTTAAAAATCTCGTTTCCCTGGGTGTCTAAAGCTTTAGTTAATTATTATTACATCGGATGGAAGCTGCATACCAAATCTCGTTGTACCTCTGTGCAATGACAATACAAATATTATTATTATTATTGTCTATGGAATGCGGGAGGAAATTGGAGTACCTTGAGGAAATCCATGTGGTCACAGGGAGAAAGTCTGTACAGATGGCACCCATGGTCAGGATCGGACCAGGGTCTCTGATACTGTAAGACAGCAACTGTACCTCTCCGCCACCCAAATAGGCTTTATTACTATTATGAACAAGTTTACAAGTAAACTTGCACCACAAAATATGTGCAACTGCACATTCAATCAACAACATAGCAACAGGCTATTTGATTCATGTGGTTTGATGTGTGTGGTCTGGAAGCTTCATTGCTTTCTTTGCACGCAATACCATCACCATATCTTTCTCCTACCTCCAACCTATCTAGTTTTCACTTAAAGGCATCTGGGACATTCTGCTCAACCACTCCATGGAACACGTTCTGCATTCTTATCACTATGTTAGTAAAAAATAAAAATACTTCTGAATTCCCAATGAGTAACATACGGATTTATGGGATGAAGTGAATCTGGTAATTCTTCTACTTCTCAGAACAGTATAATCAGATTTAAATGAATACTGAGCCAAATGGGATATTAGAATAGGCACAAGATGGTTGCCTAGAGGTACTTTAGATGTGGTGTCATCTGGGAAAAGTAGTACAGAGCTTAATATTTACTATCTAGACAGGTTTCTGTTTACAGTTTTTTTATATTCAAAGTAGTCCATTGTTCAAATTCATCGACTGCTGATATCTGGACACTGGGTGCAAAGGTGACCTCACTGTTGTGATTTTTTTTGTAGCAGTCCTTTCTGTGGATGTTTGCAGGAAGAAACACTGAATTGTGGAAAGGATGGGAGGGAGAAAATGGTCAAAAGACCATTTGGAAAATAGGTAGGAAGGTCCACAACAAACCATGGCTAATTGAGAGCATCCAAGAAATAGATGCAGAGAATGTCCAGGTTCAATGTCAGCCTGTAACACTTTATTTAGCTGTGAAAATCACAGGCACACACCAATTGTTCATGGAAAACCAATAAGGAGGTGCTGTGTCATCCACAATCTGTCAGTTTTCCAGCAGATGCGACTATCGACATGCAACTGTTGCCAAATTGCACGTTCCAAGGCACAAAAATAGATGTTGTTGGATATGTTCAAGCAAGGTGTGACTAATGTAAAGGACCTGTGGGGGAAGACTTTGAAAGGTACCTGTAAAAACTTTATTTACAGGAAGCCTTAGCCCATGTGTTTGTGCAATCTTTTTTTTTAACTCAAAGCGTGGAATGATTTGACAATAAAAAAATTCAAATATTGCCAGCTTTTGGAATATTTTATAAATTTAAATCATAATTTTTTGTAAAGGTATTTGAAAATAGATCACTGAATTTGTGGAATAAAACAGAAAATGCTGGAAACACTTTCTGTGCAAGCAGCATTTGGTGGAAAGAAAAAAAAGTTAACATTTCAGGCCAAGGACCCTTTGACAGAATATGTGCCCAAGCTGTCATACAGTATGGAAACAGGCCCTTCAACCCAACTCGTCCAGGCTGACCAATTTGTTTAACCAAGCTGGACCCGTATGTCTGCACTTTAACCATATCCCTCCAAACTTTCCCTGCGCAAATACTTTGCCTCCATCACTTCTTCGAGGAGATTGTTCCATGTACACACCACCCTGTATGAAACGGTTGCCCTCTCAGATCCATTTTAAAACATTTCCCCCTCAACTTAAATATATGCCATCTAGTTTACCACTCCCCTACCTTGGTAAAAAGAGTGTGACTTTTAACCTTATCTCTATCCTTAATGATTTAAATATTTCTAAGGTTAGCCCTCACCCTCCTAAACTCCAGAGCAAAAAAAAAGCCTATTGGCTCTGCTTACAGCTCAAACCCAGCAACATCCTCAAATCTTTCTACACCTTTCTCGTTTAATTTCACTTAATAATTTAATTTGTTTAGCTTGGTTACTAGAATCACATACAGTACTCCAAATGTGGCCTTACCAAATAAGTTAGGCCATTCAGCTCATCAAGTCTACTCTGCCATTCAACCATGGCTGATCTATATTTCTCACTCAAACCCATTCTCCTGCCTTCTCCCTGTAAACTTTGACCCCTTACTAATCAAGACCCTATCAATCTCCGCTTCAGAAATACCCAAAGACGGGCTCCACAGGTGTCTGGCAGAATTCCACAGATCCACCACCCTCTGGCTAAATAAATTCTTCCTTATTTTCTTTTAAAGGGTAAATTTTTATTCTGAGGCCGTGCAGTCTGCTCCTGGACTCGCCCACTGGTGGACATACCTCCCCACATCCACTCTATCTAGGCCCTTCATTGTGCGATAAGTTTCAATTAGATCCCACCCCCCCTCCCCCTCCCCCCATCCTTCTAAATTCCAGCAGTACAAGCCCAGAGCCGTCAAATGCTCATCGTACATTAACCCAGGCATCCCCTGGATAATTCTTGTATACCTCCTCTGGACCCTCTCCAAAGTCAGCACATCCCTCTTCCAATATGGGGCCCAAAAATGCTCACAATACTCCAAATGTGGTCTGACCAGTGCCTTATAAAGCCACAGCATTACATTCCTGCTTTTGTATTCTTGTCCTAATTGAAATTAATGCTAACATTGCATTTGCCATCCTTACTATTGATTCAATCTGCAAATTAACCGTTTAGGAATCTTGCACAAGCACTACCATGTCATTTTCCACCTCAGATTTCTCAATCCTCTCTCAATTTAGTAAATAGTCAACACCTTTATTCCTACTACCAAAGTGGTGCGCGACAGCAAACCCTTCTTCAGACTTTCTATGTTGTTCTTTGTCAGCCACTTTTCTGACTACTCCCAACCTGTCCAAGTCCTTCAGCAGACTCCCTGCTTCCTCCACACTCTCTGTTACTCCACATATCTGTGTATCATCTGCAAACTTGGCCACAAAGCCATCAATTTCATCATTGAAATCATTAATATACAACGGGAAAAGTCGCGGACCCGACACCGACCCCTGCGGAACACCACTCGTCTCCGGCAGCCAACTAGAGAAAGTCCCCATTATTCCTACTTTGCCTACTGCCAGTCAGCCAATCTTCTATCCATGCTAATATCTTCCCTCTAATACCATGAGCTCTCACCTTGTTAAGCAGCCTCACATGCACCACCTTTATCAAAAGTCTTTTGAAAATCCAGGTAAACAACCCCTATCACTCCTGCTATTTATTTCCTCAAAGAATTCCAACAGTTTTACAGGGAAGTTCTCCCCATCACAAAACCATGTTGATTTCAGTCTATTTGAACATGTGCTTCTAAGTACTCAGAACCTCATCCTCAATAATGGTTTCCAAAATCTTACCAACCGCTGATCTGAGGTTAACCGGCCCATGGTTTCCCCTCTTTTACCTTGCTCCTTTATTGAATGGTGAAATAACATTTACAAATTTCCAGTCCTCTGAGAGCACTCCCAAGCTAGTGATTCTTGAAAGATCACTACTAATGCCTCCACAATCTCTTTAGCTCCCTCTTTCAGAACCGCTGGGGTGTAGCCCATCAGGTCCAGGTGACTTATCCACCTTCAGTCCTCCCATCTTCCCCTCATTAATATTAACTCCATTAACTTCTACCCACTGAATCTTATTCCCCATAGGAAAGGAGGATGCTCCTCAAACTTTGAAGCATCTTAGACAATACAACTCACCCCCACATGACACACTGGTCAACCTGAGGAGCACCTTCAGCAACAGACTGGTTCCACCGGCAGCATAGATCACCACAGATCCTTTTTCCCCTGTGGCTATCAAACTGTACAACTCCTCCTGTCGTGGGGTAGACTGAGTGTGTGTGTCCACCCCCCCCCCCCACCCAAAATCTGTGCACATCCCTCATCCTGATCTTTTCCATTCAATACCACTTAATTTCATTTAATTTCATGTTTGTGCAATATTACATAAATGCTGTGCTTAAAATAATTATATGTATTGGTCACTTAAAATTCATTATTATTATAACGCACATGACATTTTCAATGCCTTGTAACTGTATCTTTTGACTGTTGGCAGACCATTTTCCCTCTGGGATAAAGTTGTATTGTATTGTATTGTATTAATGACTACAGTCCAGTGGTTCTGACATCTACCATCATGAAGTGCTTTGAGAGAAAGATGATGGCGCACATTAACCACCCTCGCAGACAACATTGATCTGTAGCAGTGGGCCCACCAATTGCAACAGGTCCACAGAAGATGCCATCTCCCTGGCCCTATACTCATCTTTGGAACAGCTAGACAAGGACACCTGGATCAGACTCATGTTTATCAATTTTAGCTCTATCTTCAACACCATAATCCAATTCAACTGCTTTTCTAATATCTTGGATCTAGGAGTGAGCACCCTTCTGTGCCAATGAATCCTCAACTTTCTAACCCACATTCAGTGAGGATAGGTGCCAACACCTCCTCCACAATATCTTTCAACACTGGTAGCCTGCAACGATACGGTCTTGGTCCCTTACTATACTCCATATACACTCGTACACCCTATGCACTCAAAGTCTGCTCGAGCCCCACCTACAAGTCTGCAAATGACACCATTATGGTGGGCCGCATCGCAAACATTGATGAGACAGTGCACAGGAAGGAGATAGTGAACTTAGTAACATGGTGTCAGGCCAACAACCTCTCTGTCAATCTCAGCAGGATGAAGGAGCTAGTTGTTGATGTCAGGAAGTGTGGAGTATATGCACATCAGCATCAATGGTACCAAAGTCGAAATGGTGGAGAGCTTCATGTTCCTTGGGGCCAATGTTACAAACAATCTGGTGTTGACTAATCCCATTGAAATAACAGCCAAGGCAGCACACCCACGTGGTCATTCCTCCTTCTTTATGCTCCCGGACACATGACCATGTGTGCACGTGACTACCCGTTGGATTGCAACCTTGTCATGGTCGGGGAGCTTGTGTGTCTCAGTGACCCCTAGAGCTATGCCAGCGGGAGATTCGTCTCCTGTTAGGGCCTCCCATGCTGGACAGGTCGAAGGGTAGAGGCGAGACGAAGAGCAATCCACTGGTCCTCCAGGTTGGAGGTTGAGCACAGGGCTAACAACCCTGTCTCATAAAACAAATATGTTACGGAAACAGCAACTGAAGGAATAGTGGAGGATCTTCGTTGCTGCCCTACATACCAAGAAGCATAATAGGCAGTAATTAAGTAAGTGTGCACATGACCATAATAAACCTAAACCATCAGCTTGAATAGCAACCCTGTGGCATCACCCTCTGTGTCCTACCTTCAAGCTAATTTTGTATCCGCTTTTCTCAAGGCCTGCTGGTGCTCCCACTTGCTAACTATTTTAGCTTTCCTTCCCATTTCAAAGGCTGACCTTTCTAGCCTTGACCCCCTCCACTGCCAGAGTGAAGAGAGAGAGAGAGACACACACACACACACACGAAGAACAGCATTCCATATTCCGCTTGGGTATCCCTGATTTACACCACATTCTGATTGTAACCCTTCTCTTCCAAATCCTTGCTCAGTTTATGCTTTACAATGTTTGTTACCTTTTCCAACCATATATGCTTCGAAGATATATCATCCCAGTAACTACATATTCTTTAGCAAGTTAAGAATTTTAACCTCTACCAATTGGCATCCATGTCATCATATGTTAACTCAGTTCTAGAAACCCCCGCCCTAATTAACTTTTCTCTTTTGAAGGCTTTAAGGGTTTTAACCCTTAAAATCAATTCTCGACCAGGTTTTCTCTTATTTGTCCAATGATAACATTATGCAACTCCGTTTCAAATTTTATTTACCATGGCCTAAGCAAAGTGCCCAATATATTTTACCATGTTGCAGACGCTATACAATCATCACCGTTTTTCTCTAAATAAGGTTAATGGGATATTTCGCCTTTATTTGGAGGGGTGAAATTGTGGGCAGATATGGCTTCGACCTCACCAGCAAGACAATCACCAGCCATGGATTATTCCCAATCGGTGCACCCGAATTTGCCAATTTACAGTTACCAGCACACAGTGCATGGCTGTTTGGATGAGTTGAGGTTGTGAAGGCTAGGGGAGAAATAGATTGTCAAAGCAGGAAAAAACTCATATTAACAACTTCAGCAGCAGAAGAGAAGTAGGGCAGAGGCAGTTCAAGTGGTGTTGGTTCTGGGATTAAATATGGAACAGCAATCCGCATGGGTCAAGCAATTTTTAAAGCTTTTGCTATAAAGGCAGTTGTAATTAATTACACCCCACATCAGGATACATTTGCTTTGGGTGAATGCTATCTAAATTTTGGTCTATGTTAGAAGTGATGTAGAATACTGATTTTACTTCGGAGTCACGTGAGTGACTACGTGAAGAGCCCGCCTCACGCTGGCAAACGGCATTACGTCGACGCTGACGGCGGAAGGAGGAGCTGCAGTAAGGAGCAGCTCCTCGCAGCGGTCGGAACGGCCCCGCAGGTAAGTGCAGCAAAGTCGGGATGTTTTTTAGCGTACGCTGGGTGGGTCCAGCAAGCGAAAGTAAAAGTAAAAATTCAGAGTCGCGTAACGTGCTGATTTAGCACTGATAATAAAGAAAATGGAGAAATCGGCAAAGAAAAATTCGCGGGTAAAAAGATCTTCCCGGGGTGAAAATAAAAATACGGGACAAGAAGCTAGTGCGGATCCGGTTCCGATACCGGTGGCCGCTGATATACCCGATAGCGAGTTTCTAGATTCTCCAGCAATAATAACCACTGAGGGAAATGCTCCTAAAAAATGTAAAAAGAAATCTGAGAGGCCCGTGGTTTCTGATGACTCTGATACCGAAAGTCCTCCAGACAATAAAACTATGTGGTTAAAAATGGAGCATATGGAGAAAGTTCTCCAAAGAATCATGAGACAAGGGTCACAGTACCCAGAAGGATCCCAAAAAAGCCCTGAGGGGTTTGATTATTCTGAATATGGCTGTGGGCCAAGTTGGGAGTTTGAAACTCCAGACCCAGGATTTGGGCTGGAAGAAGTCTCATGGGGTGAAATCCCAATTGATTTAGGGCTGCAGAAGGCAGACCCTGCTGGTGGTGATTTGGATTTTGAATGCACACCACAAAGTAAAAAGAAAAGGCCAAATGTGCCTGGGATAGCAAAAGAATTTGCTATACCTGAAGGAAGTGGTGAGGCTATGGAAGAAAACCTAGCTGCCAGTATTAATTATATGGTATCTCACCAACTTCAAGATTCTGTGATGATTGAAACATCAGAATTATATAAAACACCAGGAAATTGTGCCTCATTGGAAGTGCCTACGGTTAATCCGTTGATATGGACATCCATGACTCCAAGTATGAGAGCTCAAGAAGTGAGATTTCAAAAAATCCTCAAACTAATTTCTGCTGCCGTTACGGCCTATGGGAGACAAATGGAGAGATTGGAGATGGATAAGATTCAAAAAGATACTTTGGGCTTATTGTGCAATTCTTTCTATGAAATTAACTGTATGAGGAAAATGGCGATTCGGCCCATATTTCACCCTAGATTTGCAAGCCTGTGTCGAGCAAGTGGTGTTCAAGCTCCTGGGTATCTGTTTGGAGAAAATCTGCCTAAACAACTGAAAGAGTTGGATGAAGAAGCTAAATATTTTAGCGGTGTGAAACCTTTCGTCTTTGGACAAAAAAGATATTTTTCGCCCCGAAGGGGTTTTGACTTTGGAAATAGAGGCAGAAATTTGTCAAGGAAGTATTATCGTCCTGCACAGCCCAATGCTTACCCGTATTCAGGGAGAAGGAGACCACCACACTCATATGGAGAGGTATTAAAGACTTGTTTTATCCTTAAAGAAACTGCGGATAAATCTCCAGTTGGAGGGAGATTACAAAAGTTTTATTAAAACTGGCTTACTATTACTTCTGATCGATTTATATTACAAGCAGTTTCAGGAGCCACTATTACATTTAAAGAAGGGGTTAATCCGCCTGTACAGAATAAACCTGCTTATGCTTTCGTGTTTACTGCTATTGATAAAGCAGAGATTAATGTGGAAATTGACAAATTATCTGAAAAAGGGGTAATTGAAAAAACTTATGAACACGAGCATCAATTTGTCTCTAATATTTTTCGGAGAAATAAAAAAGATGGTGGTTGCAGAATTATTCTGGACCTTACAGATCTAAATAAGTTTGTAGAATACAAACATTTTAAAATGGAAACATTTAATACTGCAAGATATTTAATTTCAGCAGGTTGTTATATGGCTAAGATTGATTTAAAAGACGCTTATTATTCTGTACCTATACATCAGTTTTTCCGGAGGTACTTAAAATTTAATTGGCTGGGACAATTATGGCAGTTTAAAGCTTTGCCAAATGGACTGAGTTCAGCTCCCAAGCTCTTTACGAAACTGTTGAAACCAGTTTTAGCCCAATTAAGAGCACAAAAACACATCGTTATGGCTTATCTCGATGACATTCTAATCATTAATGATAATCAAGAGTCAGGTGAGAACTCAGTTTCAGTTACTAAAGCTTTGTTTGAAAAGCTAGGGTTCTTGATTCATCCAATTAAATCCCAGCTGCAGCCAGCACAATCAATTAACTTTTTGGGGTTTGTAATTAACTCAGTGACTATGTTAATAACTTTACCAACAGATAAAGTTGATGATATTTTGGTAACTTGTAATAATCTCATTCACAAACCTTATCCTTCCATCCGAGAAGTAGCGAAAACCATTGGTAAACTAGTAGCAGCATTTCCTGCAGTAGAATTTGGTCCATTACATTATCAAAATCTTCAAAGGGACAAAATAAGAGCTCTCAAAGAGAAGGCATGCCACTTTGATAGGCCTATGCAATTAACAAAAGAAGCTGTGTTGGAATTACAATGGTGGGTTAAAAATGTCCCACAAGCTGCTAAAAACATTCTGATTAAACAGCCAGAAATGGTTTTACAAACTGATGCTAGTGCTCTCGGATGGGGGGCAACAGATTCATCCTCTAGTTGTGGAGGTAGATGGAAAGTTCAAGAAGAAACGTTTCTTCAAACTTATGGTATTAACTATTTAGAGTTATTGGGTGCTTTCTATGGACTAAAAGCATATTGTTGTTCAAAAAAGGGTCTACATGTATTAATACAGTTAGACAATAAAACGGCTGTTGCATATATTAATCACATGGGGGGAGTTAGATCAGTATCATGTGATTGTCTGGTCAATGAAATATGGCAATGGTGTATTGACCGCCAAATTTGGATTTCAGCAAACTACATTCCAGGTAAAGACAATGTGGTGGCAGATAAAAGATCAAGGATATTTAAAGATAACACAGAATGGATGCTTAATCCAGCAATATTTAAGAATATTGTAACCCAATTTGGTTTACCAGAAATTGATCTGTTTGCATCAAGGCTTAATCATCAATTGCCTAAATATGTGTCTTGGGAACACGATCCAGATGCAGTAGCAGTAGATGCTTTTTCATTGAACTGGGGGAATATGTTCTTTTATGCTTTTCCACCATTTGCTTTGATTCAGAAATGTCTGAAGAAAATAGAACAAGATTCTGCCACTGGATTGTTGGTAGTTCCAAATTGGCCAACACAACCTTGGTTCCCATTAATGCTGAATATGATTAAAGAACCATATATGTCAATTCCTAACTGTAGTGATATTTTGATTAATCCAGTAACTAAAGAAATTTATCCATTATATGCATATATGAATTTATTAATCTGCAGGTTTTGACCAGACCACTACAGGAGCTGGGATTGTCGTACAAAACTATGGAAGTTATAGTCGCATCATGGCGAGATAGCACACAAAAACAATATATGACACATATAAAGAAATGGGAAGAATTTTGCACACAGTCAAATATTTCTTATGATACTGTGAATATTGCAAATGTTTTGGAGTTCCTTGCCAAATTGCATTTTGAGCAACATTTAAGTTACAGTGCCATTAACACTGCACGCAGTGCCTTATCATCTTATTTAGGACTAATGTCTGACCAGAAATCAATTGGATCACATCCATTAATATCCAGATTCATGAAAGGAATCTTTAACATCAATCCACCCAAACCAAGATACACAGAGATTTGGGATGTGAGCATTGTACTTACCTTACTTAGGCAATGGACTCCAATTGAAGGATTGTCATTGGAAAGATTAACATTGAAATTAATAATGTTAATGTCATTGGTTTCAGCTCAAAGAGTGCAAACTTTACAAATGTTGCGTTTAGACTGTATGCATGTGACTACAGATAACATTGTGTTCTGTTTACGATCTGATCAAACAAAGCAGACCAGGGAGATCTGGAGCTAAGGTAACCTTTCAAGCTTATCCTATTGATCCTACTTTGTGTGTGGTTAAACATTTGAATCAATATGTTAAAGTTACTGAAACTCTTTGAGGAAATGAAAAAACGTTAATGATTACGCATAAAAAGCCACACACAAAAGCTTCAGTTCAAACTATCTCAAAATGGTTGAAACAGGTGTTGCTTTTAGCAGGAGTAGACACTGATGTGTTCAAATCTCACTCCACCAGGGCTGCAGCTACGTCCGCGGCGAAGGTGCGGGACGTACCACTCGAGCACATTTTAAAAATCGCAGGGTGGAGTAAAGAAGAAACTTTTTCAAAGTTCTACAATAAACCTGTTCACACTATGACAAGCTTTGGCCACGCGGTGTTGGGATCAATATAGTCACCTGCTTTGTATACTATTGATTACTATAACCAGTTATGTAGTCACTTATATCTTTTATCACTTGTAATCATTCCTCGGATATAAGGAGGGTTATTATATGTTCTTTAAACCATTAAAAAGTTAATTATGGAAAGAACTAATATTAGTCTGGTTTCTCATGTATGTATTTACTTAGCCGGACTGTCGTACTGATTAATTCTACGACATAAAAAACACAGAAAGCTTTAAAATCTTCACGTAGTCACTCACGTGACTCCGAAGTAAAATAGTAAGATTAAACGAGAACTTACCAGTTCGAAGTTTGATCGTTATTTTATGAGGAGTTACGATGAGGGATTACGTGCCCTCCACTCCCACCCTCATAAAATAAATGATCATCTGGTAGTTCTAAGTCTATTATGAGCCTTACTATGTTACTTCGGCTATTTGGTGTTCTGTGTTTTTCATGCCGCTGCTTTGAAGTATGCCGTTTGCCAGCGTGAGGCGGGCTCTTCACGTAATCCCTCATCGTAACTCCTCATAAAATAACGATCAAACTTCGAACTGGTAAGTTCTCGTTTAATCTTACTATTATAGTCACACAAAGGACATATTTCACTGATTTATGCCTTTCGGTATAGATTTATTTTCTGTAAAACGCTGATAGAATTGATACAAGAACCACTTCAACCTTTGAGTATTTATAAACACAACAATCTTCAATTGTGTTGAGTACAGAGCCAACAAAATTACAACTTATTCTACAGCCCCAATTCCACTTAAATTTCTAGTGGAATATATTACATTTTACAAGAGATGTTAACTGTACCATGACTTAGCATAGCAGGAGATAGCAGAATGCAAAGTACATTTTCTCCAGCATTAACCAGCACTTAGCTTTGCTAATAATGCTGAAACTATATATGGATGGGTATGAATTCAGTGTTCATTGGAGACCTTCTATTCACAGACGTGCAACATTCAGATGCAACAGCGCAACATGGCGGGTTTGAAGTCGGTTTGCCAGTATACTTTAGCAGATAGAATGGTCCTCTACTGCACTGGCTCCTTCCGTTACAGCTTTGACGCACTTCGCCATTGTCTGAGAAGCTCTGCTGATGGGATCTACAAGTAAAGGAAAATAAACGGAAATAGTAATGGAAATATTTTTAGAGGATCTTGAATGAAACCAGTTTCCTGCCAAAACCTGCATTAAAACTACAGTGGAGCACTTGCAGACAATATATAGTTTTGTTTCTGCTTATTTCCCCTATAAGGCAAAGTTATAATTCCAGTCCACACTACAGCATCTGGGTATCTCATCTATGCCTGTGGTATCCAAGTCATGAAAGGTATACAAGTCATATAGCCACCTCCTGACCTACTAAGGCAAGTTTTATTTGCAGTTGGCTGGTTTATTCTGCTTGGAATTTGGATAATTTTTTTTAATGGGTTATACCAAGTGTTAAAAAAGCACAAATAACATGCCAATGGTGGAAATTTAAAAAAGAACAGAATGATGAAAATGCTAAGATGATAGGCAGGCACCTCAGAGATAAACAGAGTTAATGCTTCAATTTAATGCTGAGATTTACAACTCAGTATTTCCAGCAGTTTAGTTTATACCATGTGTTCTTTTAAGAGGATAAATACTACTTCCAAATCTTCATGTGTAAATACAGTTTAATGCCAACAAATAAATAAATGTAATCACTGGTTCCTAACATTCCTTGGTCATGGACTTTGTGGTCCATAAAAACCTGGTCACTTCTAACCTCAGCTAACACTCCAGTGAAGGGCTGTATTGTTGAGGTGCTGTTCCAATGTACAGACGGCACCATTTAAACAGCAGTATATTTGCCAGATCAGTCACGGTCACTATTCCTCGTTCAATCAACAACATAGAAACATAGAAATTAGGTGCAGGAGTAGGCCATTCGGCCTTTTGAGCCTGCACCGCCATTCAATATGATCATGATTGATCATCTAACTCAGTATCCTGTACCTGCCTTCTCTCCATACCCCCTGATCCCTTTAGCCACAAGGGCCACATACAATTCCCTCTTAAATATAGCCAAAGAACTGGCCTCAACTATCTTCTGTGGCAGAGAATTCCACAGATTCACCACTCTGTGTGAAAAATGAATTTCTCATCTCGGTCCTAAAAGACTTCCCCCTTATCCTTAAACTGTGACCCCTTGTCCTGGACTTCCCCAACATCGGGAACAATCTTCCTGCATCTAGTCTGTCCAACCCCTTAAGAATTCTGTAAGTCTCTATGAGATCCCCCCTCAATCTTCTATATTCCAGCGAGTACAAGCCGAGTCTATCCAGTCTTTCTTCATATGCAAGACCTGCCATCCCAGGAATCAGTCTGGTGAACCTTCTCTGTACTCCCTCTATGGCAAGAATGTCTTTCCTTAGATTAGGAGACCAAAACTGTATGCAATACTCCAGGTGTGGCCTCACCAAGACCCTGTACAACTGCAGTAGAACCTCCCTGCTCTTGTACTCATATCCTTTTGCTATGAATGCCAACATACCATTCGCTTTCTTCACTGCCTGCTGCACCTGCATGCCTACTTTCAATGACTGGTGTACCATGACACCCAGGTCTCGTTGCATCTCACCTTTTCCTAATCGGTCACCATTCAAATAATAGTCTACTTTCCTGTTTTTGCCACCAAAGTGGATAACCTCACATTTATCCATATTATACTGCATCTGCCATGCATTTGCCCATTTACCCAGTCTATCCAAGTCACCTTGCAGCCTCCTAGCATCCTCCTCACAGCTAACACTGCCCCGCAACATTCATCTTACTGATGCCCAAGAGCTAACTATGCACCACATGTTGCCACAAATGCAAAAGTATTATTTGCATCACTTCAAGTCATGTATTCGCTGCTGTATTTAGGTGCACATCCTAGCCCTTATTCTCTCATCGTTAAGACCCTTCTTAAATCCTCATCTAATGCCCAAGATTGGAACCATCACTTTCTTAGCTTGACGTGCGTTTTTCTTTGATTGCATTTCTCTGGTATGCCCTCTTGGGACTTAACTATGGACAGTTGGGTAATTTAGGTATACCTAAATATTTCTAAAAACATGTAGTTCTCAGAAATGCCATAACTACTGCAATAACACATTGGCATATACATCTCATTGCCTCATGAGAATTAAGCACAACTGTATTTAACCTATTATTAATCAAAGAGTGGACGCTCCACATTTTAATCTTTAAAATTACCACAATTACCCGAGTTCACAAATACAATCCCAGCCAATAGTCTAAGAGCATACCAGTCATGTAAAAATCTTTAATTGTAAGTTGGGGTGGTATGAGGGGTTCAGTTAGGATCCGTTGATTCACCAGCTGTAAGAAAATGAAAATTATCAGTCCCAAAGGCTGCCAGGAGGAAGGTGACAAAACTGAAGGGCAACATTGATCAATACAGTAGCATGAAATATTCTGGCAACTTAATATTATAAGCATTATCCAAGCGGCAAATATCACTCACCCTGGTTTCCTGTAATCTTGATTTGGTGCCTTCCCTCACAGTAGGAAATTTTGATCCTGCTGTGGGGGGATGTTTTATGTTGAATCCTATCTACTCCATGTTGTGTTCTTTATTTTTAATGTATGGCTGTATGGTGATTTAATTTCGCTGTGCCAATTGTGACAAATAAATGCATCTTATCTTATCTTATCTACAATGACCATGTAATCTTAGACAAAAAAATCTCCACAAAATCTGCAGCATAAAAGTATTGTTTCTTTAAAACACTGGCCTTCATGCTCCACACCACTGACAAGCATTCCTTTAGTATTTAATGTCTTGTGATCTGGAATTCACTCTATAAAAAATATAGTGCAGCTTAACCTTACTTGAACCTTTTAAGACACTTTGAAACTCACCTCCCTAACCTCACTAAATGAAAACCCCTTTACTTGTTAATAGATTAGATGTTAGTGGACAACTCGAGATGTTTCTCTTGATTAAAGACGGTGTATGGATGCAATTCTGCTGTAGCCTCAGGTAATAATAAAAGCTGCAAAAATAAATTGCATTTATTCAGCAACATATAAACATTTCCATTTTAATTAAATAATACTGACCATTGCAAGTTCATTTGCCTGTTTGAAAAAGTTGGCTTCTTCTACATCATTATAGCAGACCAAGTTAGGAGATACTTCAACCAGCCTCTCACGGACTTCATCCAAAGTATCATATGGAAGTGTCATACCAGCCACCTATGGTGAAATAAAGGATTGAAACTCATGTGACCATACTTCCAAATTCAGCTTAAACCACCACTGTTTCAGAAATTCCCTGTGGGTAAATACACTCAAGTCGTAATACTTCCCTCTGAAAGAACATGGAGTGCTTGCGTCCTGAGTTTTCCAATAGTTCAAAAGGATAAAGAAAAAATTAATACCATACGAGGCTGCGCTGAATCATACAAATGACAAAAAATGTTGCTCTATATTCCTAGTGTCAGTTTAGTTGAGAGACACAGTGTGGAAACAGACCATTCAGCCCACTGATTCCGCGCCGACCAGGGATCCTCGTACGCTAGCACTATCCTACACACTAGATACAATTTTTGCCAAAGCCAATTAACCTAGAAACCTTTGAAGTGTGGGAGGAAATCAGTGCACATGGGGAAAACCCATGCGGTCACAAAGAACGTACAAACTCAGTACAGGCAGCACCTGTTGTCAGGATCGAACTGGCGCTGCTGGGCAGCAGCTCTACCATTATGCCACCATGCCGCCTCTTGCAGCGCAGAAATATTTATCTTTAAACCATGTTACAAGGACGTGAAGATAATAATCTAGATAAACTCAACCTGGAGGGCTGTATAGTCAAGAGTGCCATCTTTTGAATGTTGATAAATGGAACTGGACCTTGTAAACATGGAGATATAACTGCTGCTACAAACCGAGAAGAGTTCCAGCCAACCTGGTAACTCGCTCATAATTACTAAATAAATGATTATCCGGTCCATTTCATTTTGCTGGATGTAGGACTGTTATACTATGCTGTATGCATAGTGTACGTGTAAATTGGCTGCTGCACTTTCTAACATTGCAAAGCAGGCCAAATGTGCTCCATTGTTTAAAGTTTGAGATTATGGAAGGTGCTCTAGAAGTGCAGTCGCTCTATAACTGAAATGCTCACCGTAGCCAACCATGCATACATCTGTATTACAACAGCTCAGCTCAATGATTGTCAAAAATTATCAAGGAGATTTATTCTTGATTGGCCAACTGTCTTGAAAAGCTTGAAACCCACACCAATGTAAGAAAAGTTTGCACTTGCAGAATCGGAGGTAGGTGTTCTCGTAAAAAGCTCATACTAGGAGAAAAAATCTATAATAAAATGAAGAGATGACATTTTTTTACTGGATGACTTTAACTGGTATTGGAAGACTGAATTATTCCTTTAATGCTTCCAGTGCTTTTAAATAATAGTCCTGATCCTTGTAGAATTAAATTCTCTCATTCGAAGAGTGGAATGATGCAGATGCAGAAGAAACAGAAATCTTGAGGTTTGAGTTGAAGATTTCTGAATAAAGGTTACATTTCACAAAGAACTGCACTTCTCTGAGGGTGCTATTCCTATCCCTTTCTGTGATACTCCACAGCACATTCAAACTAATGGTGCCTCCAAGTATGATCATGGTTGCGAAAATATGTGGTATACCATGCAGTGCTGGCTCGAACGGCCAAATGGGCTACTGCACCTATTTTCTATGTTTTCTAACTCACTAAAGCAAGCTCCTAAAAATCAGCAATCAAGATGACCAGCTAATCGTTTTTTGATAATATTGCAAGGATATTGACAGAGTTATAGAGTCATATGACTCAGAAACAGGCCCTTTGGCCATACTCGTCCATGCTGACCAAAATGCCCCTTCTAAGCTTGTCCCATTTGCAGGCATTCATTTGGCCCATATCTCTCCAAACCTTTCCTCTCCGTGTACCTGTCCAAACGCCTTTTCAATGTTGTTATTGTATCTGCCTCAACTACTTTCTTTGGCAGTTCATTCCACATATCTCCAACTATCTGTGTGTAAAAGTTACTCCTTAGGTTCCTAATAAATCTATCTTCTCTCACCTTAAACCTATTTATTTATCCCCCTATGGGAGAAAAAAAGCACTTGCAATCACCCTATATATTCACCTCATAATTCATAGAATCATAGAAAATAGGTGCAGGAGTAGGCCATTCGGCCCTTCGAGCCTGCACCGCCATTCAATATGATCATGGCTGATCATCCAACTCAGTATCCTGTACCTGCCTTCTCTCCATACCCCCTGATCCCTTTAGCCACAAGGGCCACATCTAATTCTCTCTTAAATATAGCCAATGAACTGGCCTCAACTACCTTCTGTGGCAGAGAATTCCACACACTCACCACTCTCTGTGTGAAAAAAGATCTTCTCATCTCGGTCCTAAAAGACTTCCCCCTTATCCTTAAACTGTGACCCCTTGTTCTGGAGTTCCCCAACATCTGGAACAATCTTCCTGCATCTAGCCTGTCCAACCCCTTAAGAATTTTGTAAGCCCCTATAAGATCCCCCCTCAATCTCCTAAATTCCAGCGAGTACAAGCCGAGTCTATCCAGTCTTTCTTCATATGGAAGTCCTGTCATCCCAGGAATCTTTTCTGTACATCTTTGGTGAACCTTTTCTGTACTCCCTCTATGGCAAGAATGTATTTCCTCATTATATCTACTTCTATGAGATCACACCTCAGCTTCCTGTGCTCCAAGAAATAAAGTTGTAATCTGCCCAATCTCTACCTATAGTTTAGGCCCTCAAGCTCTGGCAACATCATCATTCTCTGCTTAATGACCTCCTTCCTATAACAGAGCAACCAAAACTGAACACACTGGCTGTGTGGGGATCGCTCGTCAGGGTGGACTCGGTGTGCTGAAGGGCCTGCTTCAATGCTGTATCTCTAAACTAAACACTATTCATAGTGCAGCCTCATCAATGCCAAGTTGGATGGATCCAACATAAGCAACACAATAGGTTCAAATGTTACTCCCCATCCCTCTCTCCCACATGTTTGTTCTTATTCCACATACATTCTGACAATACCTCAGAAAGTGCACGGATGATTTGCCAATCCTCTCTCGCCATGCCTGGAGCAGTCACTGCCACTCTAGTCTGTTGGGCACGGCCCTCTGTGTTGATGTACGTGGCATTCTTCTCAGTGTAAGCAGCTCCGGGGAGAACAACGTCTGCCATTGGTGCTCCAACATCTCCATGATGTCCTAAGTGGGGGTGACATTTTAAATGACAAATACAGAACATAGTCAACATCTCAATAATATCTGGAAAGGAGCCAACGTTTCATCAGGACTAGAAGCAATAGGTTTTAAGCAGCAAAAAAGAGAGAGTAAAAGCGAAAGTATAGTACAAAGAGAAAAGGGCGGAAGGCAGAAATAACTCAACGAGAGAAATGTGGAAGTCAAAGTAGGATAGTCAAGAAATACAAAAGATGGTCTGCATTATAAATGGAAATTCCCATACTTTTACCAAACAAATATATTATCAAATGAAAACAGTGGTTATAATATAAAATTGCTGGTTCACATTGAATCCACAGCAAAAACAGCTTGTATTGTCTAACATTTTCAACAGAGTAAAATCCAATGATGAACTGCACAAGATATTACCAAATAAAATATGCCATTCAGGCAGCATCACCTGCTCGATGCACTATATTACACCAGCACGTTGTTTCTATTTTAGTAGACGTACATCTGCAGTTCCTTGCGTCTAAAAAATATAATTGAGCCACTTGGAGAAATACAAATACAAATCACCTGAAAAATTATCGGAGGTTTTCTGGAACAGTTGGGGAGAGAATTGCAAAGTTGTGTGCCTTCGCAGTTGAAGGCACTGTCAGCAACAATGGAATAACTCACTCAGAAGATTGTAGGGATGGAGAAGATTAAAGAGAGGGAGGAGAAAGGTCAAAAGTGGATTACGGAACAATGGAGGAACTTTGCGGTTAATTAATCAGGAGCTAACGTCAATCCTTAAAGACAGGGATAATGGGTGAAGACTTTGTACATTGATTGGGATACAGGAAACGGATTTCCGAGTGATCCAAATTTCACAAGACGAATTATGCGGCAGACTACTGGAAGTGCATTTGAAAAATCAAATTTAGAATTAGCGGGTTTGAGCAGAGGAGGTCAAGTAGAGACAGTACCAGGCAATATTCCAAAAGAGAAAATGGCATTACCAGTGCCAGCACAAATGTCATTTTGCTTTCATTGGTGATCAATTTACCAAGAGTTAGTTTATCCTTAAACATATGGCAGCAGAATTATAAAATCAAAGGCTAAGCAAGTCTCTGGTAAGGGTCGAAGGCATGGCTTTGCTCCTCCCAATATTTAGTTGAGGAAACACTACTCCTATAGGAGACAGAGAAGAGAGCTCAGAGAGGGGTTGGGAGGAGGTTTAACATGACAACTGGATGTAAAAGAGTGATGGTAATTCACCTGCGATGTCGCTGGACGTAGCGGGCATTTCTCTTTGCTTTCCGCAGAAGCTGGTGAACATTGTTAATGTCAGAAAGCAATAGAAAATGGCAAAAAATTATAAAAATATTTCATTTTTAGATTAGAGCAGGAAAGGGAAATGATAGGCATCAATGTATTAGGAAAGAAGAGATAGAGAGGACAAAGTAGAAATGAAAATAAAAAAAACCCTGCAAATGCTAGATCTGAAATACAACAGAAAATGTTGGAATAACTCAGTAGGCCAGGCAGAGTCTGGGGAAAGTGAAACATTAAAGTTTCAGGTTCAGGACACTTAATTCGAACTGGGGAAGAGAGAAACAAGTTAGTATAAGTAGAAAAATAAAGTGGGGGAGAAGGATGGATGGAACAAAAGGAATTTCTCAGATAGGTTTTAACAGAATGACCCAGTGTGGCAGTTAAAATTCAGATTAAGCTCATGTCTGTAATGCGTTAATAACGATAAGGCTGAAAAACAAAAGACGAGCCAAAATGATGACAAACAAAATATGGACATTTTGCATACATCTTTTTGCACTAGTATTACAATTATTAATGCATTGAACTATTTTTTTAATTATCTGTGTGTATTGTGTTTATGGTCTATTAAGATGCTGCAAGTGAGAATTTATTTCTTCCATTGTTGGCACACGTGACAATTAAACACTCTTGACTCTCTTCTGCCAGACAGTGGAGGAACAGAACTAATTTAGTCCACATATAAGAAAGCAGAGAGCTCTCTGGTAAACCTGATAGCATGTGGATATGTGATGAGCTAGGGTAGTTAGTGAAAAGGATAAGCTATTAAAGCAGAAAAGGGCAGGAAGAAGATAGGTGAGACCGGCTCTACACCATGACAACCAGTGTATTGTAAGTACGACTTTGCCCCATGCACCTCCCCTGCATCCCTTTACAATGAGAAAGGAAAAACGAGCCAATTAAGGACAAATATACTCTTCTCCAAATCCGCCCCACGATCAAAGCATGTTCAGGAAATTACATAATCAAATGCAACCCATTATAAATACTTATATTGTGCATGATGTACTCATCCCTGTTAAGAATTAGAGAAAATATATCCCAGTCAGCAATGGATCTTACTCTCACTGGTTTTTGTAGCTGCTCATAGCCCTGATACCTACCTTGATAAATGACAAAGCAGTCCTTTGGAAGATCCTGTCGTGTGATGCAGCCATTATCTGCTCCAACAAGGAAAAGTACCTTGGGCGGATTTTTCCGGATAATATCAACACCAGCTTTGTAACCCAAATCCAGAGCAGCCACTTGATTTGCAACTCTGCAGAAAGACATCCAGATTTGTTTTCCATTCTCATCAAACAAACACTGTCACACAGGCCAGATCATAGCCACAACTACCACAGCATCTCAACATCCTTGCTTAATCTTAATTCAAGGGTGCAGGTAGAATTGTTCAGTAATAATGGGCCTGTCCCACTTCGGCAACTTTTTAGGCGACTTTTTAGGCAACTGCAGGTGACAATGCAGTCGCCACAGGTTCGCGTGTAGTTGCCGGGGAGTCGCCTTGATGGTCGCGAGGAGTTCCCGCATTCTGGGATCTAGTCACAGCCTCATTATGATCGCCATGAATTTTTCAACAAGTTGAAAACTTAGCTGCGACTAGAATAAAGCCGCCATGGAGAGTAGCAAGAATTCTCGTGCCGTAGGTGGGTCAACAGGAGGTCCTAGTGAGTTGCCAGGAGGTCGAAGGTTCTCGTAGGTTGTAGCCGGTGCTGACCGGTGAATTTAATTGGCTCATTGGGAAAAAAAAAGGTAAGCAGTAGTTTTCAGAACCAAGGATAACCGACCGGTAATGTTAAATGTCCGCCGAACTTCACAGCCGTGTATCTCTGGCTTATTACAACTTATTATAACAGAACAACCAAAAGTCTCCACAACTTCTCCCCCCTCTTGTAAAGGACTTACCATACACTGTGCTAGCCATCTTAATTACAGTGCCAACCTTCCTGTTCATCGCGGTGTGTGTCTGTATCACCTTGGCTTTGCACCGTGTTAATTTTTTAGACAGCGCTCTCCCGTTTGCCCTGTCCCCCGCCTGCATAACGGGCTGGTGAAGGAAGCGATGTGTTTGTGTTCCACTCTGACAATGGCCGTTCCAGTTGCCAGTTTTTCAGGTGACTGCCGGCAACTTGACAGTCACCGGCAGTCCGCTGAAAAATTGCCTATGTGGGACAGGCCCATAAAGGCAGCTATTTGGTCCATTATTTCTTTTGAAAGGGAAGTCTAATCTTTTTGATTTTTTTTTGGTAATAATCTTACAACATAATCTTTTCTCATATGTACGTTACACCCTCTTGAGAGCTGTTTTGCTGAATCAGCTTCTAATATTCCACTAGTGCTATATATATATATATTACAGATCGTTGCTCAGGATGAAACAAATTCAGGATATGTTCTTGCATCAGAATTGAAAATCAATAGATGCAGGTAATCTATAATTTAAAAAAAAAAAAAATTGCTGGAAATGCTCACCATGTCAGGTTGCAACAGTAGGAGAAACAGTGAACATTTCAGCCAAAGACACATTCCTAGTTTGTACCTAGAATGCGTTTGGAAGGTGCTACTGATATCCTTTAACCTAAAATGTTAATTCAATTTATTTTCCCTCAGTTGCAACCTGACCCGATGAGTACTTCCAGCATCTATTGTTTTTATTTTATCTTCTGCTCTGATGAAAGTAGTTGGGGTGTTCAAAATAGTTCAGATGAAAGGTCATCAAAGGGCTGCTCTCCGTTCAGATGTCACGAGCATTGGCGGCAAGTTTGGTTTTATTTTTGATTTCTGACAAATTGGTTAATTGGTAATCGACTATTGGTACTGGAAACCATTTTTCATCCCCTCTCCCATAATCCTTCATATTTTGGAACATCTCAAGTCAAGTCAAGTCAGATTTATTCGTCACGTGCACATAAAGTGCAGTGAAATGTTGAAGTTCTCCTCCACACTGCTTGGGCAGGAAGAATAATCCAACTTCTTTATTCTCTCTACTTAATCAATGTACTTCATCCTATTGGTTTTACCCCAATGCCCTTAATTAATTAGAACAATTGCCCTCAACAATGAATTCACAGGTACACCAACTTTGAACCAAAACCCAATAGATAGCTAATGATTTCTACCCAAACTCCATATTCAATAATGCCAACATTTTGCTATAATGCAGAACAACAACATTGGATTCTTCAAAGTGACGGCTTCAATTGCAGAGCAGCTATAGCACTCACACAGTAAATGTCTCACAAAACCCAGCACAATTGTTTGATCTTGCTCTAGTTGCCAGTTCACCTCCTTCATCTAATCACTGACCTCTGAAGAACATTTAAAACTTTCCAATTGTCCGTCATTCCACTGCCCACTCGGGCATTCTGAGCGATGGTGCTGACTGCTGCATGGATAGCTGCACCATCAATTCGCTGAAGAATAGAGCTGCCAACCACCACCATGGGTTTCTTTGCTTGGTTCAAGACCTAGGGTGGAAGACAAAGAACAACAGTATATGCATTACATGTTTGCTGTGATCTTCATATGTATTCAGATTCAGAGCAGTTTTAAATAACTCTTACCCAAACCTGTATTTAACATTTATTTTAGTAATCTCTTTCCTGACAGCTGATTGACAATCTAAATCAATTATCATCCAAAAAGACATTCCTGGGTAAACTAAGCACCACAAAATTTAATCTAGGGATGAGTTGTTGAACACAAATACATTAGCATGTCACTTTCAACAGTTATTCCGGTGATGGAAAACAAAATCAAATGTGCATATTTTAATAACAAGGACTCCATCATTTTTCAGACTAGGCTCTAAATGACCCAATAACTACAAGCACGGAACATGGCACACGGTGCAGAGATGCCAACCCTAAATTTAGTTCACAGTAACATTCAACCCATTTGTCCGTAACAAATGGGGTTAAATGCATTTCTCTCCGTAACATACTCACTTGGGGTTGTTGCCGGCGGCTATGCGCCTGCGCACTGGTGCAGATCAGCGGGCTGCCGGCGGGCGGGTGCGGCACATGCGCACTTGGCAAGGTTGCCGGCGGGTCTGCGCCTGCGCACTGGGTGGGGGTGGGGGGGGGGGTGGGGGGGGGAGGCCCGGTGATGGGGCTGCCGCGAGCGGCCGGCTGGCGGCAAGAAAGTGCCGCTGATCGCGCGGGCCGGCGCCGCCCGGGCTCTGGGCCGGGCGTGGCTGCGAGCTGCCGGGCTGGCAAACCGGGGGCACATGGCGCCGGCGTTCACCACGGGAGGAACACCGGCGCGGCGGTGTTCCGTAACAGCATGTTTGGCTGCCGGAACACCGTAAAAAGGTTATTTCGCCGGGACAAAATACGGCGAATCCGGGACACTTGGCATCTCTGCACACGTATTAACATGCCCTTCCAAGTACATACAGATAAAGTGCATAAAAATGTTAACATAACCGTGAATTATGTTATTGTTTAAAACAAAGGTCTTGGTAATTATGTAGGAAGGAACTGAAGATGCTGGTCTACTCCAAAGTCAGACACAAAATGCTGGAGTAACTCAGTGGAGAAAAGGAATAGGTGATTTCGGGCAGAGACCCTTCTTCGGAAGAAAGGCAGGCATAGCTGGGGGCTATGCAAGTGGGGGCTATGGTTACACTTTTAACTTGGAGGAGTCAAGAAAGATGTGGTTGAGTGAGAGGACATTCTGCCAGGCGGAGGAGAATGTTGATAAAGGGAAAATGATTGGTCTGTTCAAGGAAGAACTGGAGGGCCTCGAAACCTTTTTGGTGGGCGATGATGGTGTAAAAGAACTGGACATTAATGGTAAAGATGAGGCAGTGAGGGCCGGGAAATTGAAAGTTATTGAAGAGTTGCAGGGTGTGTCTCTGATGTTGGTCGGAAGAGACTAGATACTGGGGCATAGGATGGAATTATGGTTTTTGGAGATGAGTTTTGTGGGGCTGGAGCAGGAACAAACCTCCTTTGGTGGCCATGTTTTCGTGGTGGGAAAAGGAAAACTGCCTTGCCAAACAGGTTATTTCGTATTCCGAAATCTAGGTGGAAAGAATTCGGAAGCTTTTTGTTTTGTTTTAATATACAAAAGCAGTTTCTTATGAGGTAATTAACCCAGAGGACTTTTCTTGTATTGAGCTCTATATCTGACACATTGTGGTGTCAGCTGATAGTCAGACCACTTACAGTCAAACCCTCGTCAGTGGTTACGAGGGCTGTCACGTGACGTCATGGGTTAAGGGGAGTGTCCTGGCATATTGGTGACCCGCGACGATCCAAATTGGGATTTTGGATTTAACCCGACGCATGGAGTCTCATCCTGCGGCTTTTGCATTGGTCTCCTCGCACCCCTCAGCATACGGCCGGGATGGCCCACAGCTGGAGCGTCGACTGTGCTCATGGGCCACACCGTGTCCCCTGACCCACAGCAGGAGCCGTCCTCGACCATGGTCGAACCCTCGTCAGTGGTTACGAGGGCTATCACGTGACGTCATGAGTTAAGGGGAGTGTCCTGCTACATAAGCAGATCTCACCTGGAGATCAGGAGTCGACGGGTAGCTGAGCTTGAGGCAACACCCTCGCTCAGATGCAATGACAATATGTTAGAGGACTAAACTTGCATGTACACCAACCATGTAATGTCTGAATAAAGCAACTGTTTGATCACCACGTTTGGTACCGCTACAATATTATAATTCTTCTGCAATTTGTGCTCAAAAACCTATTTAAGTGCAAATAACTGTGTGTCTGAAAGATCTTATCTTTATTATTCCCAATTTAAATGCTGTTGAAGAAAACCAGGACCAGTACTCAGTACACATATTCCTAAAGGGATGGTAATCATTAATTCACAGGATTACCCAATCACGCAACACAAATTGCTGAAAATGCTGTTTCCAAACAGAGAAACGAAAGACATACAGCCGTGTAGGTTAATTGGCTTGGTATAAGTGTAAATTGTCCCTAGTGTGTGTAGGATAGTGTTAATATGTGGATCGCTGGTCGTCGCAGACTCAGTGGACCGAAGGGCCAGTTTCTGTGCTGTATCTCTAAACTAAACGGATCCACTTGGAGAAACTAATGCAAAAATCAGAGGGAAATAACTAATTAAAACTGCACATTGTTACAGGAGCCCTTGAAAGACAAATTAAAACTGCAGATGGAAGTGGTAATTTAAAACAAAGTGTAGTAAAATACTCAATAGATCATTTGAGTCGGCGGCACAGAGTGGCGCGGTGATACAGTTGCTGCCTTACAGCTCCAGAGACCTGGGTTCGGTCCTGATGTTTGTACTTTCTTTCTGTGACCTGTGTGGGTTTTCTCCGGGTGCTCTGGTTTCCTCCTACACTCCAAAAATGTACAGGTTTGTAAGTTACCGTATTTCCCGGCAATGAAGACGCACCCCTATTTTGAGTTGCTAAATTTTGAAAAAAGGCTGAAGGGACACAAAATTTCTCATGCTCAAAAAAAATAAAAATAAAGAAAGTAACAATTCAATTTGCGCAAGGCTTCCAGATCTCCTCCATTCTGAATGACTGAATGGGTGGGGGGGGTGGGGGGGTGGAGGGTGATGGCAGGTGGAAGAAATGGGAGTACACCGGGACAAGATGAATCAGTTGTGATCTTATTGAATGACAATACTAGTTCAAGGGACCAATTGGGGGAAAGAGTTCCTTTCACAGCGTGTGGGGAGTCTGGCCCAGGTCAGCACGGGCAGGAGCGATGAGAAGGAGGGGGTCGGGGATCATGCCAGCAACTCACTCACCTCTGCCGCGGCTCTCCGGGCGTGGAGCAACTGCATTGCGGCCGGGAGGGAAGTAGCTCGGGTGGTTGCGAGCGGCCACCGTTCCTTAAATTCAGATCGCCGCCGGGAGCAGGACATGGCCTCACTTGCTGCGCTGGGTGACCCTGCGTGGCATTCACTGCCCGGTCCGCGTCTTTCAATGTAGACCACACAGTGAGGGGACCAGCTCAAGACCAAAGATCATAGAGAGGAGTGGGTCGGCGGGCGATGGATAACAGGACAGCGGGCGGTGGAGCTTATTCCTGTGTCAACGCGAGTAACCTCAATTGGTCCCTTGACCACTGTAAATTTTTATGCCTTATTTTTGGGTAAAAAAAAAATAGCGTCTTCATCGCCGGGAAATACGGTAATTGGTTTGGTAAAAATTGTAATTTGTCCCTAAAGTGAAGGGCACTGTATTTCTAAAGTCTGATGTAAAAATCAGGCAGCAAATGTGGTGTGTGAACGTTTTGCTTCTGTTTGATGAATTAATGATCCAAAATGTTAACATTATTTCTCTCTTCACAGACGCTGCCTAACCTGCTAGTATTTACACTACTTCAGTTTTAGTTACAGAAGTGTATTTGTTCAATCAAGGCCTGCCTGAGTGATATGTTGAGGCCCCAATGGCAAATCACTGCATCCTAATATATCCCAATATCCTTGAAAGATGTTCAAATAATTTGACATTTTCTCTCCTGAAACTGGAGTATATTTTGTGCCAGTTTGACCAAGTGTGTAACATTGGCTCTATCAGCAACTTTATTGCCTGAAACATAAATAACAGACATATTAAAATACGAGTATGAATTGGACATGGTTAAGAACATGGTGACATCAACTGTACCTGGCTGAAAGGATGCTTTCCTGATGCAATTTCCTGTAATATCTCTGGAGATTCTCCAAGATGATTGTAGGAATAACTCAAATCCACATTTGCCCCAACTAAAGCCACTTGAAGTTCATTGTGCAGCCAGCTGTAAATTGCACAAACATTTAACATTACCCTATTACTGGGTGAACTGTTCAAGGTCTAGCATTATTTGATAGAATAACAAAATTAGTGCAAACCAATCAGAATTTTTCATTGAGCATACTTTTCCTTCCAAACTTTCCCAAGCTGCCTTTAATGCTCTCTCTACCTACTCAATCTGGACAAACGGAGTCTTGTGGTGTTACATGCAAGGTGGTTAGATTGTATATATGACGAAGGAAAAGAATGAAAGCAACAAATCAAAATTTACATTCAAAGAACATCACCTATGGCATTTGGAGATCCAAGAGTACGGAGGTTATATTAAATCAGGGGCTGGCAACCTTTTCTGCCAAGGGGCCGGACACATGTCAGTGAGCGGATGGCGGGCCACATCTATCACGTGTACACATGGATCCCGCCCCCATCGCGCCCCGGATGGCAGGCATCAAATCACGTGTTCACATAGATCCCACCCCTTTGAGCAATGAACTCAAATGAACTCACTCGTCCCCGGCCTACTGACAACCCCGATCCTGACAGTGAAGTCCAGACACAGAAGGTGCGCGGCCGTGCGCAGGATGCGGTACAGACAAATCACCTTCCAGGTACCGGAGGGAGAAAAAAAAAAAATGCTGGGGAAACTCACTCCAGCATTTTTTTATACCATCGATTCTTCCAGCATCTGCAGTTCTTTTTAAACATTCCAGGTACCGGAGATGACGGAAGTCTGCGGGCCGGATGATTGCGGAAAAAAACCCGCCTGCGGGCCAGATGATTTTGGGTTATGGGCCGGATTCGGCCCGGGGGCTGTAGGTTGTCGACCCCTGTATTAAATGTTAGTTCCCGTTATAGTGCGGGAATTACAGTTGCTACTTTGTGAACAGTAAGCTCCCACAAAATTGGGAACATTGCAAGAGAACCAAATAATTGGTGACATAGGAACGAAATATGTTTGTTTACAAAAAGCGATATAGAGTGCTGGTGTAACAGCAGGTTTTGTATCGGGACACTCCCTTAGATTGGGAGGAGAACTTCTTCAAAGTAGACACACCTTGAGGAGGTTTCGCAGCGGAGCAGTAAAATGGAGGCATGGATGAGCAGATGCTGGTTTACAAAATAAAATGTGCTGGACACTCAGTGAGTCAGGCAGCATCTCTGGAGAATGACATTTTGGGTTGAGATCCTTCTTCAGACTAATTAGTGCTTTCTTTAGAAAGCAAGCTTGGTTGAGGAGAAAAAAAGACACAAGGAGTAATTCCTTTGCTCTATTTTCAAAATATAATGTAGATTTCTTTATATATGTTTACTCACTTGACAGAAGGGCCTTGGCTTAATATCTATTTATAAGATGGCAACACAAACAGTGAGGATCCACCAGTGACATACAAAAATTGTGCATCTAAGTGGATAATAGATACAAACTACATGCCTTCGTGGAACATAAATAACAAATTCGCAACCGGACAAAGGGTCAATATATGAAGTTATAATTTCAATGCATTTTTGTTAAGTTATTCTCATCACCCCATAATGTTTCATCATTGCTCTGGGAAGATATGTCAATTTCAAGTCCATTTTATTTCTATAGCACATTTAAAAACAACTCTCGTTGACCAAAGTGCTTTACATCAGTGCAGGTACTAACGTGCTACATACAGTGGTATATAGATGTAACAATTCATACATAAATACATACATACAGCGCTCCCTCAGAGGCCCTCAAGAAACGCTTGTGAGTAGAAATAAGTTTTAAGTCTAGACTTAAAAGAGTCGATGGAGGAGGCAGTTCTGATGAGACGAGGGATGCTGTTCCACAGTCTAGGTGCAGCAACCGCAAAAGCGCATTCGCCCCCGGGTTTATACCTGGACCGCGGGGATGGTCAGTAACCCCAAGTCGGCCGACCTGAGGGACCTGGAGGTAGAGTGGTGGGTTAGCAGATTTTTGATGTAGGAGGGGGCAAGCCCATTTAGGGCTTTGTATGCATAAAGGAGGAGCATGACATTTATTCTGAACCACACTGGGAGCCAGTGGAGAGAGGCCAGAATCGGGATGATCTGGTCTCTTTCTCGGGTGCCGTCAGAAGTCTCGCTGCGGCGTTTTGGACCAATTGCAGGCGGGACAGGGATGATTGGCTGATGCCTGTGTAAAGGGAGTTGCAGTAATCAAGGCAGGAGGAGATAAATGCGTGGATGATGCAGGACTCTTCTCTGGATAATTTATTCATAGTATGCAACATGGAAGCAGGCCCTTTGACCGAAGGGGGTTGCAATGACAATCAAGCACCCACCTACACTAATCAAATATTATTCCTATATTTTTCTCTCCTATCCGCATCAAGAGGTCCCTCACCTATCATCATGATAGCAATTCATGATAGCCAATTTACCTACTGCCCCCCCACCACCTTGGCATGTGGGAGGAAACTGGAGCTCCTTGAGCAAACTCGAGAGTCAGGATCAAGCCTAGGTTTCTGGAAAAAGCCGAGAGATTGCTGCTAGACTGTGCTGTCTGAAATGTCAATGCCCTCTTGCCCACCCTTCTGTCCAAAATAAACCCAAGTTCAAGCAAAATCATCACACCACAACTCATCACCCCATTTACCAATTATTTGCACAGCCTGCCGATCTAAATTGGTTCAAATCTATGAAATTTCTAACATTATCATGCTTCTTTTCTGATTAACCAATTACTTTTCTGTCAGTAATCTCCCTTTGTTTCACATCCCGTGCCAACGTTTACTTCATTTCACTCTGGGAATTTTCAAAGTGTCCATGGAAAAATGCTGTCTGCTACCTCATTGGATTAAGTAAAGGAGCAAAGGAAAGTGTTAAATGTGGGGATGTTACCTTTCTGAATATAGCATCCTCATTTCTCAGACCGCTAACAATTCATGTACTGACCTCTTTCTGATTCGAACGTTGAAAAGTGGGGCCTCGAAGCGTGGGTTGGTGCCAACTAGCAGCAGTACATCAGCTTCCTCCACTCCCGCAATCTTGGTGTTCAGCAAATAATTGGAGCGCAAGTCGGTGCTGTTTGAAAAATAAGGTCAACCCTTTCAAAAGATGCCATTGTAACAACCTTAATGTTGTAGGAACTGCCCAGACCCAAGCACGTGGAGTCAAATAAATCAAATGGCAACTTCTGATCTCGTCTAGTGTTCATGCCACATGCACAACTGGTCCAGTTGAGTTTTCTGTCAATGGTCAACACTCAAATGCTATCAAGATGCAAAACTGATTTAAAATAAATCTGGCAATTTGTCAAAGGAAACTGACAAAATATCCATGAAAGTTCCAGGTTTTTGTTAAATCTCTCATAAACTGGTTGGAATCTTGCACCTTTCATGTTGAACGATTTACACTTAATTCAAAAGTCCATTATATTACTCAGGAGAAAATGGCCCAACATCATCTTCATCTTTAGTAACCACGATTTTGGCAAAGCTAGTTGTAATTCATGAATGTCAAAACAGTGTGGTGCTGGTGGGGAAAATGTACGTACGTGGGTGTTTCCGTAAATACAGCACTCAGTAGTGAAACTGAAGGCCTCCAAACCTCCAGGGCAATATTCATGGGCCGGGGGGGGGGGGGGGGGGGGGGGGGGGGGGGGGGGGGGGGGGGGGGGGAGAGGGACATTCAGAGAACAGTGGCGGCAAAACCAAAGAGAGGGAGCTCCATTCTATGGGGCAAAACCACGACTAGGGGCCCTAATGCCCCCCCACCCCCAAAATCCCTCCCCTCAACGCCAATCAAAGCGGGGGAGATATGGGGGTGGAGCGCTGTGAGGGGGAGAGGGAGAGGGGGGAGGGGAGAGAGGGGGAGAGAGAGGGAGGTGAGGGAGAGGCCAGCACCACCATTCAATGTGATCATGGCATCCCCAATCAGGTTCCTGCCTCATATCCCCTGACTCTGCTATTTTTAAGAGGCTCTTGAAAGAGAAAAAGGAGAGGGGGGAGAGAGGGGCCCAGAGACAGGGTGGAGGGGAGGGGGGGGGGGGGGGGGGGGGGGGAAGGGGAAGGAGGAGGGGGAGGGGGAGAGGGAGTGAGTGAGGGAGAGGGAGAGGGAGAGAGAGGGAGAGAGAGAGAGAGAGAGAGAGAGAGAGAGAGAGAGAGAGAGAGAGAGAGAGTCGGCCCCGGGGAGGGGGGGGGGGGGGGGGGGGGGGGAGAGGGGATTGGTAATTTATTCCTCCATAAATCTGTGTTTTCTTGCCTTTTGTGGCATTTTTAAAACAGGATTTCATCAAATCATTTGGCTAATTCATACCAGAAAGATTACATTAATTTTGCAATTAAATAATTATACAAGCCAAATTATGATTATGCTTATGATTTTTATGATTTATCACCAATGAGATATTTTTCTGATGCCCCAAGTTTTTGCAGCACAATGTGAGTAGCAGTGTCCATTTGGTGACGTGTGAATTAAAAGCAGAGTAACTGTTTTTATATTTATTGTTTCTTTTTTATTGTTTATATTTTGTTTCAGCTTTTCATTAAAATACTTAATAAATAAAATAATGAAATAAAAGTCCAGTTTGTTCATCTATTTTATCGATGTCTCATTCTGCAGCCCCACCCATTTTCCAACGTTGTCATTGCTATAACTTTCTTTTGACTCGTCGCAATTAAAAAAAAAATTCAAACAACACCATTTGTATGACCCTGACGTGAACTACAGCCCCCCTGGTGGGTTAGGTGCCAACATTTTGTAAGGGAGCTTAGAAATCAGTATAAGAGACAGTGTCCCCACATGTAAATGGGAAAAAAAAAAATTCTCATTAGTTTTCTTCAAATTTTGAAATTGCTAAATTTGTCAAATTTTTGTATATTCTGATCACAAATTAGCTCAAAAGAATCATAGGTAAGCCCATGTCACAGGTTGGTACCCTTTACGGAAACACCCACGTACATACGGTATTTAGCCATTCCATTATGGCAACAAGGAAAGCTCGTAGAAATAGGAATGTATAAAATCTTAGGTGCAGAATGTGTTTTATGTAACTGACCAGGTTTTTGTTGAAGTAAAGAATATTGTTCAAGTTTATTGAAAAAGCCTCAGTGTCTCTTCAAAAAGTAACCACAGAATATGTAATGTTCACCTTCACTAATATCAGATGAGGTAGGCACAAAATGCTGGAGTAGCTCAATGGGACAGGCAGCATCTCTGGAGAGAAGGAATGGGTGACATTTCAGGTCGAGACCTTTCTTCAGATATCAGATGAGCCTCAGTTTGTCATCTCTATGTCAAATCCCCACAGGTTTTGAATGAAATTTTCAGACCAGTCTAATCTGTGTATATGAAGCCTAGATCTGACCTTGAAATCATGATTTGTAGGAAAGAACTGCAGATGCTGGTTTAAATTGAAGGTAGACACAACATGCTGGAGTAACACAATCTGAACAAGGGTCTCAACCTGAAACGTTACCCATTCCTTCTCTCCAGAGATGCTGCCTGACCTGCTGAGTTACTCCAGCATTTTGTGTCTACCTTCAAATGATGATGTTTTATTCAGAGCCAATTGAGAACATTTGTAGAAGAGTTTCTCGTGCCCAATGGTGCACCTCGTTGCTGAGCTAATGCATGAATGCCGAGAATACTCCACACATTAAGCTGCTGCTCTCAGCATGCCCCAAGGGCAGGAAAGAATTAAAGAAAGGTTTCCAACATTTAAAAAAAATACTCAAACAAAATTCAGGGTATGCTTTGAGTCCGTATACACTATTACATGCCTGCAAAAATATCAGCTCCTCAAAAGGGAGAAGGTGTGGAGATAACCAAGGGTTGCATTGTCCTAAGACAGAACAATACTGTCACAAAATACATCTCGTGCACCCGAGGAAGGCCAGCAAGGTGTATTGAGGGAAATGTGGGAGAACGTTAATAATTGAAAAAAATATATATTTTATATATAGGGTAAATATGCTTGACTGTCAGCATAGAAACATAGAAATTAGGTGCAGGAGTAGGCCATTCGGCCCTTCGAGCCTGCACCGCCATTCAATGTGATCATGGCTGATCATCCAACTCAGTATCCCGTACCTGCCTTCTCTCCATACCCTCTGATCCCTTTAGCCACAAGGGCCACATCTTAACTCCCTCTTAAATATAGCCAATGAACAGGCCTCAACTACCCTCTGTGGCAGAGAGTTCCAGAGACTCACCACTCTCTGTGTGAAAAAAGTCTTTCTCATCTCGGATTTAAAGGATTTCCCCCTTATCCTTAAGCTGTGACCCCTTGTCCTGGACTTCCCCAACATCAGGAACAATCTTCCTTCTAGAGAGTATAAACCGAGCCTATCCAGTCTTTCTTCATAAGACAGTCCTGACATCCCAGGAATCAGTCTGGTGAACCTTCTCTGCACTCCCTCTATGGCAATAATGTCCTTCTTCAGATTTGGAGACCAAAACTGTACGCAATACTCCAGATGTGGTCTCACCAAGACCCTGTACAACTTAAGTAGAACCTCCCTGCTCCTATACTCAAATCCTTTTGCAATGAAAGCTAACATACCATTCGCTTTTTTCACTGCCTGCTGCACCTGCATGCCTACTTTCAATGACTGGTGTACCATGACACCCAGGTCTCGCTGCATCTCCCCTTTTCCTAATTGGCCAGCATGGACTTGACCTGTTTCTATTAGCAGGGAGAGGCTGCAATTCCTATCAATTCAAATACAATTGCACAATGTAACAATTCATGTGTCGCACTTCAGAAATTCAGCACTAATCCAAGGTCGACATCACCCAAAATGTTAGGAAACCAAAATGTTGTGAATAGCTGACAGATCCTATAGGCTATTAAAATGAACTTAAGAGATTGTAACTTATTCTCACCACTGAAGAAATGTTTCCTATTAATGTCAAAAGATATGGTGACAGAAATATGATTACAATTGTAACTATTCATATTGTGTCACTATCATACTTCAATTTGTGACAAATCAAAAATTAGTGTTCAATTGACCTCATCAAACGTACCCAGCTCCAGTCATTGGGAAGATCTCCTCCGTGCACAGCGCATCACTGTTTAACCGGTTGATAAAGTCTTTCAGAGCCACAAGTGTTTCAGCATCGACCATTCCTCCAGCAATAGCAGCCACATCTTTATTCTGCATTTTCTGTAACTAGAACCACACGAAAAGATTGGGGGAGAGAATTATATAGCACAGTAGGCCATTTGGCCCTTTGTGTTTGTGAGGAGCATTTGCAAAAGCCTCAAAATTCTTACTTTCTCCCCCTTAAACATTTAACCAATTTATTTTCAAACTATTGAATCTGCTTCTACCATCATTTCATGTACTGCGTACCTGATAATAATGGGCTCTATATACAATTTCTTATCTTTTCTCTGGCTCTTCCGCCAACCATCTTAAATCACACATTTCAGCTTTCTACAATCCTTGCATCCCACTCTCACCACTGTCCACCAGTGGAAAGCATTTTTCCTTGTTTTTCCCATCAATGCCGTCAATGCATTTTGCCTTATTTTTCCCATCCTCCAATCACTTTAACTTAGATCATTGTAATTTCTATTAGTTAATTACCACTTCAGCAATCCGGCTCATTGCCTCCTCCCAAGATGCAGATATCAGCTGCCCCTTTGGGTTCCGGATCAAGGGAACAGTTAAACGTTGACGCTTAAGTCCATCGTAGGCAAACCTGCAGAGAAAAACAGAGCAAGTTAATCACAACTACTTAAAATTTAATTTTAATTAAAGTAAAATTAGAGAATGGAAAGAAGTAAGGCCTGGAGTTTTTTTTGAAAGAAAAATTCACAAAACTAGAGAACAAAAGTGAGGACAAAGAATAGCAGCCTGTGGCACAAAGCCACATTGTTACAGAGCATGGTATGGAGAAACAGGGGCCTTGGCCTTCCTGCAGAAAATGTTTTTAAAAATCAATTAATTTAGACAATTTCCCTTTACTTCATCTATTTCTGTTATTAACAAGTCAATTATGAAAATGACTTGACTGATGAAAGAGCCAATACATGGAAAAACTAAGTAAAAAATACTCAAGTAGCACCTGTGGAAAGAGAACCAGCGTTAGGAAGAAGGGTCTTTAACCCGTTCACTCAGATTATCTTTCCAGATAATGCCCGACCTGCTGGGTGTTTCCAGCATTTTCTGCTTTTATTTCAGATTTCTACCATCTGTTCTTGAGCTTAACTATGGAAATATATGTTTTATACCTAGGTATGGTCAATATCTGGAACAAAATGAGTGAAAGAAATTAAATCTACCTGAAAGGGATTTGAATAAATACTCGTGATAAATAATGCAGTGATACTGGGAGCAAGATTGTCATACCCGCTAGCTTGATCACCAAACTCAGCGGTCTTGGCATCTCCACCTCCCTCTGCAATTGGACACTGGATTTCCTCACTAACAGACCCCAGTCTGTTAGGATCAACAACCTCACTCCTCCACTAACACTGAACACTGGCGTGCCACAAGGCTGTGTGCTCAGTCCTCTCCTCTACTCTCTCTTCACCCATGACTGCATCCCTAAGTTTAGCTCCAACGCCATCATAAAATTTGCCGACGACACCACGGTGGTTGATCAGCGATAACGACGAGTCAGCCTACAGGGAGGAGGTCCAGCACCTGACAACCTGGTGTGCCAATAACAACCTCGTCCTTAACTCCCAAAAGACGAAGGAGATCATTGTCGACTTCAGGAAGAACAGAGGGGGCAGACACACCCCCCATCCCATATAAACGGGACTGAGGTGGAGCGGGTCTCCAACTACAAATTCCTCGGGGTACACATCTCGGAGGATCTGTCCTGGTCCCTCAACACCTCCAAGCTGGTCAAAAAGGCGCAGCAGCGCCTTTATTTCCTGAGGAGGCTCAAAAAGCCCACCTGTCCCCCCAGATCCTGACCAACTTCTACCGCTGTACCATCGAAAGCATCCTGACCACCTGCTTTACGGTCTGGTACAGCAGTTGCACCGTAGCAGACAGGAAGGCACTACAACGGGTGGTATCATCGGTGCCCGCTCCCTGCTTTGGATGGGAAACGGTGTCTGAGAATGGACTGGTTTGGGAGCCTCAGGTCCCGCACCAGCAGGATGAGGAGTAGCTTCTACAATAACACGTCGCACTGCTGAACTCGGAGTCCCGCCGATAGATTCCCACATCTGTATTTATTTATCTGTATTTACCTAAACATTGCTATCACTACGTATTGACACTAAACTGCATTTCGTTGTACCCATACTTGTATCTGTGCAATGACAATTGAATTGAATTGAATTGAATTGAATTGAATTGAATTGAATTGAATTGAATTGAATTGAATTGAATTGAATTGAATTGAATTGAATTGAATTGAATTGAATTGAATTGAATTGAATTGAATTGAATTGAATTGAATTGAAATTGAATTGAATTGAATTGAATTGAATTGAATTGAATTGAATTGAATTGAATTGAATTGAATTGAAGATTAACGGGATTATTTAAACAGCAAGACCCAGAGCAGCTTTAAACAGGCTCTTTGAGTTTAAGAAGTGTCACCATTTTCCATATCATTCAAAAGGAAGGACCCATAGTTGTAATGTCTTTCATAACTTCTGAAATATTAAAATCCATCACCTGGTCTTATCAGAGATCCACTCTTCATTCACATCCTCATTTAACCGTGGCAGGATTCTCATCACCTCCCCAGTGCGTGTGCTCACGACTATGTTGCTACCAACAGCATCCATCACATCGATGGACTCTGTCTTCCTGAAGAAGAATTAGAACAAAAAAGATGAAGGACAAATGTGTCCAAATTAAAAATCCAAAAACATTTAAATCTCAAGTACTGTTATCAGTTGAGGTTAACCTCACTTCCAAGTATTATGCAACCCTGCTTATTCAGGTAGCCACTAAATGGCTTTTCTTCCCACAACATTGACTTTCTTTTCTTGAAAGGGAAGTTTCAGTCATTCATCAGGCTAGAAAGGTTAAATCAGAAAGACAGGTTGCCTAACTAGCATTCACCCCAGTCCCCCAGGAAGTGAATGTGGTCACTTCTGACAAGGTCCACCCGTTGCCCTATTCTAACTGAATTTGAAATGATGATGGTGAGCTTACTGCTTAGATTTTGCAATCCTTTGACAAAGGTAATCTCACTCTTTTATCGTATGGAATTCCAGTACTTTGAAGGGTCAGCTAAAGAAAAACAGCATGGTGTGCCATTTTGATGAGGAAAATGCACGTGGCAAAGCCCATCGTCCCTACTGTCCTTATCTTCCTATGAGTGCCAGTCATGGGCTTTAAAGGAAGCCAAATAAAAATATTGAAGTGATTTAATTATAAGATTTAACAACATTCTGGGAGATAACAAAATTAGAGTTAGATCTCTCAATGATGACATCAAAAAGCACTTCTTGCCACAAAAGAAAGTGTGAAAGATCTGTCGCTGAGGAAGCTATTGAGTTCGTGTGAGAATTAAGAATGTCATCAACATTCAATTTGAAAACAGAATAGAATTTTTGGGGATAAGGATATTGAGAGATATGGAACTCAGATGGGTATGTGATGTAAAGATCAACTGTTATCTACCAAATACCTGACTGGCTAGGAGGAAGCTGGGAGACTTCCTCCTGTTCCTTTGTGGATGTGGAATCGATATGGGTAGAGCAGCGAATTTCTAAGGGGCAGAAAACGCTAGTGGGAGTTGTGTACAGGCCACCTAACAGTAGTCGTGGAGTTGGGGATGGCATCAAACAGGAAATTAGAAAAGCGTGCAACAATGGTAAAACAGTTATAATGGGTGACTTCAATCTACATATAGATTGGGTGAATCAAATGGGCAGGGATGCTGGGGAAGATAATTTCTTGGAATGTATGCGGGATAGTTTTCTAAACCAACATGTAGAGGAACCAACGATAGAGCAGGCTATTCTAGATTGGGTATTGAGTAATGAGGAAGGGTTAGTTAGCAGTCTTGTTGTCCCCTTGGGCAAGAGTGACCATAATATGGTTGAGTTCTTCATTAGGATGGAGAGTGACATAATTAAGTCAGAAACAGGGGTTCTGAACTTAAAGGTAACTTTAAAGGTATGAGAAGTGAATTGGCCAAGATAGACTGGCAAGTGATTCTTAATGGGTTGACAGTGGATGTGCAATGGAAGGTATTTATAGACTGCATGGATGAACTACAACAATTGTTCATCCCAGTTTGGCAAAATAATAAATCAGGGCAGGTAGTACATCCATGGATAACAAGGGAAATCAGGGATAGTATAAAAGCAAAAGATGAAGCATACAAATTAGCCAGAAAAAGCAGCCTACCAGAGGACTGGGAGAAATTCAGAGTTCAGCAGAGGAGGACAAAGGGCTTAATTAGGAAAGGGAAAATAGATTATGAAAGAAAACTGGCAGGGAACATAAAAACTGACTGCAAAAGATTTTATAGATATGTGAAGAGAAAGAGATTAGTTAAAACAAATGTAGGTCCCTTGCAGTCAGAAACAGGTGAATTGATCATGGGGAACAAAGACATGGCAGAACAATTGAATAACTACTTTGGTTCTGTCTTAACTAAGGAAGACATAAATAATCTGCCGGAAATAGCAAGGAACCGGGGGTCAAATAAGGTGGAGGAACTGAGTGAAATCCAGGTTAGCCGAGAAGTGGAGTTGGGTAAATTGAATGGATTAAAGGCCGATAAATCCCCAGGGCCAGATAGTCTGCATCCCAGAGTACTCAAGGAAGTAGCCACAGAAAGTGGATGCATTAATGATAGTTTTTCAAAACTCCTTAGATTCTGGAGTAGTTCCTGAGGATTGGAGGGTAGCTAATGTAACCCCACTTTTTAAAAAAGGAGAGAGAAAACGGGGAATTACAGACCAATTAGTCTAACATCGGTAGTGGGGAAACTGCTAGAGTCAGTTATTAAAGACGGGATAGCAGTACATTTGGAAAGTGGTGAAATCATTAGACAAAGTCAGCATGGATTTACGAAAGGTAAATCATGTCTGACGAATCTTATAGAATTTTTTTGAGGATGTAACTAGCAGAGTGGATAAGGGAGAACCAGTGGATGTGTTATATCTAGACTTTCAGAAGGCTTTCGACAAGGTCCCACATAAGAGATTAGTATACAAACTTAAAGCACACGGTATTGGGGGTTCAGTATTGATGTGGATAGAGAACTGGCTGGCAGACAGGAAGCAAAGGGTAGGAGTAAACGGGTCATTTTCAGAATGGCAGACAGTGACTAGTGGGGTACCGCAAGGCTCAGTGCTGGGACCTCAGCTATTTACAATATATATTAATGATTTGGACAAGGGAATTGAATGCAACATCTCCAAGTTTGCGGATGACACTAAGCTGGGGGGTAGTGTTAGTTGTGAGAAGGATGCTAGGAGGCTGCAAGGTGACTTGGATAGTGGGTGAGTGGGCAAATGCATGGCAGATGCAGTATAATGTGGATAAATGTGAGGTTATCCACTTTGGTGGCAAAAACAGGAGGGTAGACTATTATCTCAATGGTGGCAAATTAGGGAAAGGGGAGATGTAACGAGACCTGGGTGTCATGGTACACCAATCATTGAAAGTAGGCATGCAGGTGCAGCAGGCAGTGAAGAAAGCAAATGGTATGTTAACATTCATAGCGAAAGGATTTGAGTATAGGAGCAGGGAGGTTCTACTGCAGTTGTACAGGGTTTTGGTGAGACCACACCTTGAGTATTGCATACAGTTTTGGTCTCCTAATCTGAGAAAAGACATTATTGCCATAGAAGGGGTACAGAGAAGGTTCACCAGACTGATTCCTGGGATGTCAGGACTTTCATATGAGGAAAGACTGGATAGACTTGGCTTGTACTCGCTAGAATTTAGAAGACTGAGGGGGGATCTTATAGAAACTTACAAAATTCTTAAGGGGTTGGAAAGGCTAGATGCAGGAAGATTGTTCCCGATGTTGGGGAGGCCCAGAACAAGTCTAAGTATAAGGAGGAATTCCTTTAGGACCGAGATGAGGAAAACATTTTTCACACAGAGTGGTGAGTCTCTGGAATTCTCTGCCACAGAAGGTAGTTGAGGCCAGTTCATTGGCTATATTTACGAGGAAGTTAGATGTGGCCCTTGTGGCTAAAGGGATCAGGAAGTATGGAGAGAAGGCAGGTACAAGATACTGAGTTGGATGATCAGCTATGATCATATTGAATGGCGGTGCAGGCTCGAAGGGCCGAATGGCCTACTCCTGCACCTATTTTCTATGTTTCTATGTTTATTCCTAACACCATATGGGATGTTGCATTAAAAGCACAAAGTGGGGCTGATGCACATACTATTTTGAATACACGAATCTGTCTCAGTCACACAAGTATAAGAAAACAGGAGCGGGAGTATACCACCAGTCCTCCTCAAGTCTTCCTAACATTAATGCGATCTTTGCTGGCCTCAACTCCTCTTCTGTTTCAGTGCCCTGTGACCTTCAATTCCTCAGTCTCTCAAATATGAATCAGATTACACTCATTCTTCTAAATTCCTCAGAATACAACCCAAACTGTATTGCCTCTCTTGAAAGAGTTAATCACTATTAGCTAGGGTTATCTTGCATGATGGAATACTTGACCATTTCTGTATTCTTGCTTAAGTGCTTATGTAGCTTTAAAACTACTGACAGAGGAAATATAATGCTGACTCATGTAGCTAATATTGGGGTAACTGATAACTGAAATACTGCTCACTCATGTAGATGTGAGCAAAACCTCAATCCTTGGAAAAAACCACAGAATATGCCTGGGATAACCTAACTACAGAACGGCAGTTTACTTGACTTTGAGAGTATATAAGAAATTTTAAAGCACCGTATCTTTGAGTGGCTGCTCTGGGAGCACCGAGTATATTGGTATATTCTCTGCACTTGGCCCCACCACTCCCTTCATGACGAATTGAGTAAAGCTTGGCTTGGTTTACCTTTAACCCTTTGCGTTGTTGTCTGTATTAAGTAGTGAACTTTATCATTGGTGTAGTCGGCAGGATTTCGCTGGGACCATCAACAGACGACTGGGTAAAAGGCCGCAGTTTGACCGGGATCGGATGGGGAGAAAAAAGTGCACTCATTGGACCCCTTGAGACCAACCTCCCAAAGAAGCTCCCGGGAAAACTCTGGTCCCTTGTCAGAAGGTTGATCTGGTTCCCTGCCGAAATCCTTAGAAGTAGACAAGGAAGGTAAGACCAACCGTATTGAGAATTTGCTACTAGGAGAGTAGTCAGTAAGGTATTTTGCTACTGGGAAAGTAGTTGGCAATTGGATAGAGCAAACTAAAAAGGTTTGTCGTAAATTAATATATTTCTGCTAATAGGAAAGTAGTTGGTAAGAGATTTTGCTACTAGGAGAGTAGTTGGCAATTGGATAGAGCAAACTAAAAATGTTTGTCATTCACAAAGTAGCCGGGTAGAGAGAGTCTCACGGCTATGGGGAATAATCTGAATAAAAGTGACGGGTGAACGCCCGTCCAACTTATGTGTTATTTGAATCCTTAAAAATAACAAAGACTATAGAATATTAAGATATGCTAACCAAACGTTTTGGAGATGAATCCTGGTCAGTCGGAGGAACATGGAATGTAGAAACTGTTAAAAAAGGCAGAAAAGATGAAAGAGGATGGTATACCTAAGAATTAGGATGTGTTACAAGCAGAATGTAATTGGAATGATAAAATAACAGGAAAAGGCCGAAAAAGAAAAGGCCTGATATGAGTCACAAATTAAGTGACAATTGGTAAGAAAAAAAGTTAAAAAAGGCACCAAAATGAAATTATCCCGAGGATCCCTTGTCTGGCATGGCGACCCTGTTTATGGAAAAGGGGAAGGAGGAGCAGTAATTTAGACTATCAGTGAGAGAATTAAACAACAGAAAGCATCATTGAGACAGGATACTACTGTCGCCCCTTGCCTCTGCCAAGGCACCAAATTCTGCACATTGGTCCCCACAGAAGCAAAGATTCTAGTAGACAGAACGGCCTTGCCAAGACATGGGTGATGTAAAGTTAATACAGAGGGATGCCTCTACTGCGCAACGCAATTTTTGGAAATGAAAGGGCTACGCCATTGACTCTTTGACGCGCCTCTGGCTCACCCCTCTCGGACAAGTTTGTGTAACTGATATTTTTCTGCCCGTTCTTTTACTTTATATACACTCCCTTACGCATGCTGGTAAGGAGGGAAAACAATGGAGATACACATTAAAATTTGAAAACCTAATTGTGATGCCCATTTTCCTTTGTGAAAATTCTATGTTAATTCAGTACATCACGTGTGGAATGGTGGGTAAGCTTATGAACGTATTTGGGTGCATCAAAGTTTTAAGAGTTTTAATAATTTCCTTGAGGTGTGTATAATTGTGTTTTGAGTGAGAATGTTGTTTTAAAGTGATATCTGTGAGATTTAGCATATTGCATGAGGTGTGGCAATTTGAGTGCATGTCACAGAAAAAAAAAGGTATAAAGTAAGTGAGCTTAAAGATTGTTACGTGTTGGTGGAACCACTTCTGGGTGAATGTTGAATTAATCCTATAATTCAGATGAAATGGGATGTCATTGAATGATTTTGCTCTTCTACGTAATAGATAATTTCGAGTTTTTTAGTTATTTTGTTTTGATGTGATCATAGTGTTTGTCTTTTAGAATGCAACTGAGCTGCCAGGTTTCCTGTCTCCAGGCAAGTAAATGTGTGGATGCTTGAAGCATGTGCTGTGTAAAAGACAAATGAAGGTCCATGCAATATTGTGCTAGTTGATTACATCAGACCGTAGCTTACAAAAGGGGGTTTGAGGGAACTCATTATGGGGGGTAAAAAGTGAGAGATAAAGTAGATTGGGAGAGGAGAAACATATTTGGACAATTGAAGAGAAAAGTACCAACTAACCCTGACCTCCTTCCCAGCATTGGGATTCTCATATTTGACTAAACTCTACCATTCGTGCTGTGATAATGAAAGAAGGGTACAAAAAGTGGTAGGAATAGACCATGAAGACAGAATGAGGCCAGTTGCATGCTGTTCAACTAGACAAAGTCCAGTGGTAGCTGAGCTGCAATGATGTGCTTAAGTGACTACATAAAGGTATTCCTATGCCAAGATAGAACAGCTAGAATAATGTTAAGGAGTCAAAGAGATAATATTTAGGTGGGGGTCCCTCTTCAGATAGACTCTGATCAGGGAACACGTTCACAGGGAAGGTGATGAAGGAGGCTTCTGCCTTGTCAGTATTTAAAGAGTGATTTCACATTTCCAAATCACACGCAGAGTTTTGGATTAGTGGAGGGAATGAATAGTACTAAAGACTTTAATAAAGCCTTGACTGAGACTGGACAGGAATGGATTTAGATATTCCCAGCCATTCTGATACTTCAGAACAACCCCAGCTAGAGAGACAGGGTTAACGCCTTTTGAACTGCTAACAGGACAACCTATGAACCTACCAGAAGATGGCCCTCCTTGAAATGAGTGCGATCCCACATATGGTCCTTGAAATGAGTGCTTTTTTCCACATATGGATATGTGGAAAAAGCAGGAACGGGGTACTTATTTTGGATGATCAGCCATTATCATATTGAATGGCAGTGCTGGCTCGAAGGGCCGAATGGCCTGCTCCTGCACCTATTTTCTATGCTTCTATATCCCTTTATAGTTATGGGGATTAAAACTGTGCACGATATTCCATGTGTGGTCTTGCAAACACGTTGTACAATTATAATAAAAAGTCTATTCTTTAACTCCAACTCCTTCATAAAAAAGGTAAAAATGCAGTTTGCCTTTGTAACTTGCCTGTAAGGAATAGGAGTAGAATTAGGCCATTCGACCCATCAAGTCGACTCCACCATTCAATCATGGCTGATTTATCTGTCCCTCATAACCCCATACTCCTGCCTTCTCCCCATAACCTCTATGCATTCATGCATACAAATACCTAGATCTCTCTGACTTCACTCATCTGCAGCCCCTTGCTCCATTTAGATAATATGCTGTCTTTTGATTCATCTAACTAAAGTGTATGCCCTCACACTTCCCAACATTAAAGTTGCAACAAGTTCCACTGCATAATAGCTGAGCAAATACGGCACCTGGTCTCCCACGGACGGGCAGTGAAGGCATAGGGCTTAGATGTCAAAGCTCCAACTGGACAAAGGTCGATGATGTTCCCTGATACTTCAGACATGAACATCTTTTCAATATATGTCCCAACCTGCATTTCATTTCCTCTTCCTGTAGTGCCCAAGTCATCCACACCTGCCACTTCACTGGCAAACCTGTCAAAGAACAAACCGAGTTACATAACAGTTCTATGGAAATACTTGCCTTCATCAGCAAATTAGACTGTCAATTAAGCTACTATTTTTCATTAAAAAGTTGCCATAGCAACTTTATTTGATGTGATTGTGTTGTGCATAACATACTGTAATATTTTCATGACATCAATCCATACCATCTCTTGATTATTATATATCACTGAAACCCCGCCCTTATGTAAATGGGAGTTGTTATTAGTTCTACATTGTATGGGACATTTTATAAAACTTACATGATTCTTGTGGTAAGCTTTGGTGCAGATCAAATTAATGCAGAATGCTCAAGATCACACACAGTTTTTGACTCCTTTTATTACTGTTGCAATGTATTACTTTACCACCTTTCATGACATTAGATTGTGAACTACTTTGAGACTTTGCCTGACAACGTCTCAGAAATAGCAATACAACACCCACTTCTATTTTTATAGCACCTTTATTGTATCAAAAACAACCAAAGTGTGTTATAGCAAAATCTATTCATGCTGAGCCACATATCAGGATAATGTTGCAAATGACTATGTTTAACAAAATTTGTACATTTCAAGGACATGTTTGAAGCAGAAGTAAAGGAAAACAATGACCAAGGAGAGAATCCAGATCCAAGTGTTTTGACATTTAAAGGCATAGCCATCAATAGCAAAATTAATTATTTCAAAGATGAACAAAAGACCCAAATTAGAGAAGTGTAGATCCCACTGAGGATTATAGGGCTTGAAATGATTGCAGAGATAAGGAAGAACGAGAATTGGGATAGATTTGATATCAATGAAGAGAACTTCTGATCGTAGCATTGCTCACCTGGGAGCCAGAATTCATCAAAACTACCGAGGCAATATAAAAGGTTTTGGACAATTTTCACCGTGAAAAAGAGGTGTAGGCTAGTCCACAAAACAAATTCACGGTCAGAAAGCCATGAGTGCATGCATCAGCAGATGATATACCTAGGCAGAGGTAATGGGGGTCAACGATGCCGAGATGGAAAAAGCTATGGTCAGAATCTCAACTCCAGGTCAAATACAACTCCCATTTCATGAACAGAAGAGTCCATTTTCCTGAGACTCATCAGGGTAGGCCTAGCTATGGAAAGCAATGGATATGGCCCATCCAGTAATTAGCTGGGAGAAAATGTCAACTCATCTAATACCTGGACATGAGGCAGTCTGGGGGGGAGTGGGGGGGGGGGTAGGTGGAAGGGGGACTAGGGAGCTGGTAGTGAGATAAAGCTAGCTGGCATTGAGCTGGGTATAGAAATTGATGCTTTGTCAGCAGATAGTGTCACATTGAGTACAGAATGAAGAAAGGAAAGTTAATAATTTGGGGTGAAAAAAAAAATTGCTGGTATTTGACGAGAGATAAAGCAAGGAGCTTCAGTTTACCATCTCACCTGATCTCATCTGCAACAAAGCAATACTTGTTCATTTTGTTCATTATTTGCCTGGATACAATAGTGGATTTTGTGTTCTTGAAACAAGGAACTTCAAGAGAAAGAGTGCTATCTCTGAGCCATGCCCAATGCCTGTACAATAGTTCAATCCTTTCTCCAGTAGATATACCAGAATCCAGACCTCTTGATTACAAGTGGGGCTACGACATGTCCATTAACCAGGTCACTAAAACCAATAGCTACTACTTGAGAACAAGAAAATGAATTTGTTGTAGCACTAACCTGATACAGCGTGTGCAGTGAATACACCTGGTCATGATGGTTTTCACAAGTGGGCCAATGTTCTTGTCCTCCACAGCCCTCTTTCCCTCTGTGAATCTGCTCCGGTCACTGCCAAACATCATTGACTGATCCTGTCAATCATGATATTGGACAGCTTTAATCAATTGGAATGGCAGCAGCAATACGTAATAAAGCAAGAACAAGAACAGCTGACAATATTTAAATTGTGAGATACAAAACACATTCACTTCTAAAAAATGTCCTCCATGCATTTTGAGCTCACTCTTTAACTGAAGCTGGTACCTCCTCTTCAGATAGGGGAAAGTGCGCCCAGTTGGTTGTGGTGGTTGTAATTATAGTATTTCACATTTAAATTGGTTTCTGTCATATATAGCCACAAAGGAAATCAAGATGAAAGCACCAACAGTATTTGCATCCGAGCACAGGACTTTGTATACGATTACATCACTCCTGAAACTTTATGGTAACAACCTAAACCAATAGAGAGTGGTGAGTCTCTGGAACTCTCTGCCACAGAGGGTAGTTGAGGCCAGTTCATTGGCTATATTTAAGAGTGAGTTGGATGTGGCGCTTGTGGCTAAGGGGATCAGAGGGTATGGAGAGAAGGCAGGTACGGGATACTGAGTTGGATGATCAGCCATGATCATATTGAATGGCGGTGCAGGCTCGAAGGGCTGAATGGCCTACTCCTGCACCTAATTTCTATGTTTCTATGTTTCTAATATATCACTCTTCCAAAACTCTACTAAATAGCTCACTCATGCAAGATGCTTACAAAATGCTATTTAGGCAACCTGTGGAATTATTTGCAGAGGGAAACGTCATCATCACCAGATGATTTTCATTCTACTTCCTCTGCAAAATCTCACCATAACAAATAATGATACGTGAACATTGGGCAATGCTCATTCTCCACCAGTTTCATCATGGTAACTCATTGGATTCCTGCCCAATAATCATGGAACATCCAAACAAGTCCACTTGGTCTAATTCTTTACTACCGTTTCATTTTTTTTAATTTTTGACACTTTTCCCTGCAGCATTCTCTCCTAATTCTATACATTATAAAAATGCAGCTCCAACTTGTTTTCTGAAAGTGGTTCCTATTTCCTACTATGAAGAGCATCCAGACCTCCCTGATAAAACTCTCTTTGGACAAATATTCCGATTACTGGATGTGTCCCACCATTCCAAGGGACAGGACACCATATTTAAAGAGCAATGTGCTGCAGTTTATTGCTTTTGCAAAGAAACATATTTAAGATTTCAAAGAATGGTAAATGCAAGAACAAAACCTGGCCTTTCTGCCATTCTCTAACACCAAAATCAGTACTTTAGGTCCTTGGAGATTTTGGTCCACAGCATATTTTTCTATTTATCTTCAAGGGTTAAAATAGAACCTGTCTAAGATACATCATTCATGATATTCCTCTACGGCTTAGGGGGAGGTTTAACAGATACATTCTGTTTCAGGGGTTTCAGTTTGATCTCTGGGATTTATACCACTGCCAGACACACTTCTATTCAAAGGGACCTGGAGCTCATTTACACAATAGTCATCAGCATAGAGCATCAATGCAACATCGGGCATAAGTCACCAAACTACCATCACCTTTGTCCCACGATACCTTCACTCCTAGTGTCAAAACGATTTTCATTTGTTAGTATGAGTGGGTACCTGAAGATCGCATTCTCCTCCTTGGTCACAGATGGGGCAGTCCAATGGGTGATTAGCCAGCAGAAACTCCATCACACCCTCCCTGTTGCACAAAATAAAAGTGAATTGTAGCACCTATAATACACAATATAATGATTACCATCCTATATTACCCAACTGATCACAAATATCACAAACACAAAGTGTATCTGAACGTCTGAGCAACATTTAGATGAAGAACGTGTATTCCACTAACATTTTCAATACATACCTATGAACCTATGCTCCAATTGATTATAATAATGGTATTTTTTTTATTTCCCTTGCAAATGCCACTGCGACCATCAATATTTTTTGAAAATTTCAGACAGACTAATCTTTCAAATATAATGTTAATAATTACTATAGATTGCAAGTATCAGACATGCAAACTTTAAATGGCAGATTCCCACAACAACGCAAAGAGTTTTCACCTTACTTTACCTGGCTTTCTTAGTTTTTTCCGAATTCGTAAGGATATTCCACCCCTTCATTACTGGCATAGCACAGGCAGCTACTGGCTAAGAAGGAAGGGTATAACTGGTTTTCAGTTGACATTATCAATAGAATATATTGAACCCAACAGTCACAATTTTCAACATGGTTGCTTAGACGAAAGGCAAATCCAATATTTTGTTTAATTGTGTTTAACGAGGAAAGGACATCTTCATTTGTTTAAAAAATAAATGCATTTCAAAAGTTACAAATTAATCACTTTAATGTACCTAAAATGTTTTATTGATAATCATCCTTTGGTGCCAATGAGTAATTCCAACATAATGGTGGCTAATCCATAAATATTTTAAGGATGTGGTTAAAGACAGGATGGGGAGTGAGGTGGAATTGAGGATAAAGAAATGGAAATGCTTTTATAGGACACTGGTACAATTATCAGAATGGCTTCCAACTATGCTGAATGTGCTGTTCTTTTCTAGTCCAAGAATCACTGATCTCTCTGCAAGGTAAATCCATTAACTCTACTTTCTTTCCTGTGGTGATACTACTGTTTCACTGATGAGGTCATTGGTTTATACCCCCAATTAATTTTATTGTTTTCAATTGCTCATATCTTCTAACACTTGCAACCACATTATAAAATAACCACATTATAAAATACAAACTCTCCCAGCACCTTGGGTGCCCTTTCAATCTCCACCAAGCACATTCGGCAATTTCCTGCGACGGAGAGCCTGTCATGGTAACAAAACCGGGGGATCTGTACGCCAACTTTTTCACAGGCCTGTAAACAGAAACAAGTTTGTTTAGAATATAGAAGAGTACAGCACAGGAACAGGTCTTTCTGCCCACAATGTCTGTGTCAGCCATGATGCCAATTTAAAAGAATCCCTTCAGCCTGTAATTGATCAATATGTCTCCCTCCTGCTTGTTCATATGCCTGTCCAACTGTCTCTTAAATGTTCTCATCATTGTTGCTTCCACTATCTCCCCGGCAGTACATTCCTCCCACCTACCAAAATCTACATTAAAAAAACCTGCCATACAAATCTCCTTCCCCCTCACCTTGAATCGGTACTCTCTAGTATTTGACATTTCCACCTTGACAAGGATGTTCTGACTACCAATTGTGCTTCTCGTAATTTTAATTAATACTATGAGGACACCGTTGAACCTCCAATGTTCCAGAGAAAACAATCCAAGTTTGTCCAACCTCGCATAGCGACTACTCTCCAAAGAACAACTAGGTGAACTTCTTTTGAAGCCTCTCCAAAGCTTCCACATCCTTCCTGGAACGTGGGGACCAAAACTGCACACCCCAATCATTAATTCAGTGTACTCCCATCTATCTCTGTGTAAAAACAAACTTGCCCCACACATTTCCTTACATTTCCCACTTTGACCTTAAAGGTATGCCTTCTAGTGTTTGACATTTCCACCCTGGGAGAAAGGTTTTGACTGTTAATCCTATCTATGCTTATCAACATTTTATATACTTCCATCAGGTTTCCCCTCAACCTCCGATGCTTCAGAGATAACAATCCAAGTTTGTCCAACCTCTCAGTATAGGTTATACCTTCTACACCAGGCAGCATTCTGGCAAATCTCTTCTGCAGTCTCTCCACAACTTTCCTGTAATGGGCTGACTAAAACCGCAAACAAAACTACAAATGTGGCCTAACCAAAGTTTTATAAAACTGCAACATGATTTCCAATACTCAATGCTCGACTGATGAAAGCAAGCAAATTTAAAGAAGGGTCTCGACCTGACACATCACCAATTCCTTCTCCCAATAGATGCTGCCTTACCCGCTGAGTTTCTCCAGCTTTTTTTGTCTATCATGCCAAATGCCTTGTTTACTACTCTATCTAATTGTGATGCCACTTTCAAGGAGCTATGGACTTGGACCCCAAGATCCCTTTGCATATCAATAATGTTAAGGGTCTTGCCATTAATTGTATATTTTCCCCTTTCATTCAATTTCCGAAAATGCAACATCTCATATTTGCTTCGATTAAACCGCATCTGCTATTTCTCCACCCATTTCTGTAGCTGATCTATATCCCACTGTATGCTTTGACAGCTTTCGCAACCCTAGATATCTTGGCATCAGCTGCAAAGTTACTAACCAACCCGTCTCCATTTATGCCCAAACCAGTATAGGGAACAAAGGTACCTGTAGAACAGTGGTTCCAGGCTCCACCATCACTGGCTTGCCGTCAATAAACACCTCAACCAGATTGCTGGCAGCTGTTGCAGTGCTGCGAACTGAAAACATGAAGAGAAGGCAGCAACTAGTGTTAGTGGTCCAGGAGCAAATCACCACAAAGTCATGAAATACGCAGTGGCAAAAGGGAGAAAGTCAGATAAGTTCAATAGCCAGTTAAACGACCCAGCATTGGCTAAGAATCTCAATTCTGTTTTTATTATTCTATGATACAGCATGATATGCTCCATAATCTCAGGATTGCCCAAAAGAATTTCAGCCAAAGAAGTACTTCTGAGATCTGGCCCCACAAATATTTTAGGCTGTTGATGAAAAATGTAACCACAGAGAGACAGTGACTTTGCCAGAGACATACACCTTTATACTTCCTATTTTTCCGAAATTGGTGGTATTACATTGCACTAGCCTCACTGTTCTACATCACTGCCATTGAGGAACATCAGCTGCATTGCACCTTTGTGCCAGAGGAGGGAGCTATTGAGGATAAGGAGCGTTACGATTTGCAAATTACAGGTATTTTGCCATCTCATGGTAGTTTTGCTTTCCACAGACACATCTTGTTATAGAAAACCACATAAAAAAAAACATTATTAATGGGGATTAGGGGCAAGAGTAATGTTAACAATATTTCAGACTAATGTTAACAATATTTTAATTTCCCCCCCGGACATTTTCAAAAGTAAAGGTCTTTTTTGTTTGGTTGCAGTAACAAAAGGTTGACTGTCATATTGATTGATAATCATCACATAGGTATCAATAGAAGTGAAATAGAAGTGAAATTGACACACTGTGTTCTTTAGAGACAAAGATGTCTGATTACTACTAGGTTACATGGAAATAGTCTCTCCCCCACCCCCCCCCCCCCCCCCCAAGAAAAATCGCTTTATAACCAATTCAACCACACAAACAGTGGTCCATGATTCATCGATCACGTTAAAGCCAATTTGCATTATAGAAACAGGCATTATAGTACCTAGGGTACACAAAAAGCTGGAGAAACTCAGCGGGTGCAGCAGCATCTAAGGAGCGAAGGAGATAGGCGACGTTTCGGGTCGAGACAATTCTTCAGACTGGTCAGGGATCAGGGAAACGAGAGATATAGACGGTGATGTGGAGAGATAAGGAACAATGAATAAAAGATATGCAAAAAAGTATCGATGATAAGGGGAACAAGCCATTGTAAGCTATGGTGTGAAAATGAGAAGCTGGTGCGACTCGGGTGGGGGAGGGAGATAGAGATAGAGGGAATGCTAGGGCCCGAGGGCTGAGGGAGAGGTGGGAAGGGGAGGACACAGCAAGGGTTAACAGAATTGAGTACCTATACTTTTATTTGTGACAGGTTTTCAGATAAGATAAAAACTGCAGCTTCTAGCAACAGACAAATACAGTCAAAAGCACAAAATGATCTTCTGAAAAGACATCTAAAATACACATCTCTGAACACATACCAACAATCAAGAAAATTAAACCATTAAATTAAGTTACCTGCAAATTGGCAATTGAACACCAATTTGTTTGGTCATTCTGATACAAGGTAAAAGTTCCCCACTTTGGAGGAAAACTATTTGCAAGACGAAATAAGTATGGATGGCAGTTTCTATGCCAGTAATGAGTTCCAATTTCCGAGTTTGCCATCTTTCTAACTACTGCAGTTAGCAAATTTAATTCAAAGTCATATCCTTAATGTTTCTACATTCAAATCAAAATCCAACAAGATCTCTTTAGCACCTTTAACACAATTAAATATTCTAAAAGATGTGCGTGGACTGTACTTGGACAGAAGTTACAAGACAGCTAGACAAGCAAACATTAGTTCAGTAGTTAAAAGTTTCGTCAAGAGATAAGTTGGAAGCAGTATTAAAGGAATACAGACAATGTATTTTTCGGGGATTTCCTGAGTTCAGGGCTTAATAAGTCAAGATAGTGGCAATTACATTTGATATCGCCTTATCTTGACATGCACAAATTCCCACAAATAGATGGAAATTATGTCAAATAATAGTTTTTACTGGCAATCATATCATTCTACACAAAACACAAGTAGATACCTACATATACAGTTTGTAACCGCCAGGGGCTGAAATCGCTATCAAATGGGGGGGGGGGGGGGGGGCGCCACAATTTCTTGGTGGCCACACACACACGCGCACGGCTGGTTTGTGACCGACTCCAGCAACAGCAGCTTCGTCCACCCCGAAAACGTGGGGCTTCAATTGGCCCTTTCATTGCCTGGCGCGGCTTAAAACTGGCCGCGGGATCTTCCATCCCTCGGCGAGGGCTTCAACATCGGGAGCCTCGATCACCTCGATGCAGCAATTTGACCGCGGGGCAATGGAAAATCCCACGGCCGATTTTAAGCCATGCCGGGCGATGAAAGGCCCTGCAAATTCAAGCCCTGTAGGTTCAAGCATATGATCTTTGCTCCACCAGGACGTCTCCCTCCTCCAATCACCACGCTCTATTTTCAGTCCCACCCCCCCTACTTCCGCCTCCGACCGACACCTCCCTCCTCCAATCATTGCGCTGAATCATCATGTCCTGCCCCCATTGCCTGCTGACCGACGTCTCTCTCGTCCAATCGGCGTCCTCGATCATCAGTCCCACTCCCACTGTCTCACGGAAAGCGGAGATTTTTTAATAGATTTTCTTTTCACCGAATTTCAAAATCCAGATTACAAAACATGAGGGGGATTGTTCCCCCACCTCCCAAAACATTGGAGGGACGTGTCCCCCCGCCACCCACCAGGATTTACGCCCATGGCTAACAGTGGAGTAAAGTCTTAAACATGCAGTAACTTATTATCTACCATTGTTCTTTGCTCCCAGACAGTCTTTGGCAGAGTGGGCAACGTTTCTTAATGTCTTACGGATCACAGGTAATCGTAGCATGATTGTGAACTGCAAGAAAACAAAGACTCAAGTTAGCACCAGGTTACACCAACTCATTAAAACTCTGTGCCCTAGGGTAAACATAGTATCCGTTTGGCAGATGCAACAGTATTGAGGTCCTTTGAGTTAAGTTCAAATTATACTTTGCATTTAACATATTTCTTTAGGGATACATTACGCAAACAGACCCTTCGGCCCACCAAGTCCGCACCGACTAACGATCCCCGCACATTAACACACACTGGGGATAATTTTATATATATATACCAAGCCAATTAACCTACAACCTGTTCGTCTATGGCGTGTGGGAGGAAACCAAAGATCTTGGAGAAAACCCACGCGGTCGCATGGAGAACGTACAAACTCCGTACAGACAGCACTTGCAGTCAGGATCAAACCCGTGTCTCAGGTGCTGTAAGGCAGCAGCTCTACCACAATGTCACCGTGCTGCCATAATTACTGCAAATTTTATCAAATGTTATCACTGAGATTTATTTTAATTGATACTATAAGCATCATCAACTTTATTTATTATTGGGTCAGACTAAGGACAACAGACGGGATTCGAGGATGGTGTACTGCCTCCCTGGTGCCAGAATCCAGGATGTCACGGACAGAGTGCAGAAAATCCTCAAGGGCAGAGGTGAACAGCTGGAGGTTGGAGTGCATATTGACACAAACGATGTCGGAAAGACGGGGATGAATATTCTGAAGCGTGACTTTAGAGAGCTCGGAAAAGTGCTGAAAAGCAGGACCTCCAGGGTGGTTATCTCCGGTTTGCTTCCAGTTCCTCATGCTGGCAAGAGCAGGAACAGGGAGATACAGGACTTGAATGTGTGGCTGAGGAACTGGTGCAGGGGGCAGGGATTTAGATTCTTAGACCACTGGGATCTGTTTTGGAGTAAGGGGGAACTGTACAAAAGGGACGGATTGCACCTGAACAGGTGGGGGACCGGCACTCTTGCAGGCAGTTTGCCACTGCTACACGGGTGGTTTTAAACTAAATAAGGGGGGTGGGTGTCAAATGGGATAGTCAAGGACGGAGTTAAAGGGAAAGGACGTAAATGGTCAGTTAATTACCCCAGAATTAACGGGAAAGCTCACAAAGGGATAGGAGAGTATGGCCAAGTGTAATAGGGACCGATGTGAAAGGTGAGATGCGTAAGGAATTAAAAGTATTGTATATGAATGCACGAAGTATAAGAAGTAAAGTAGATGAGCTTGAGGCTCAGTTAGAGGTTGCTAGATATGACATTGTGGGGATTACTGAGACGTGGCTGCAGGAGGATCAGGCATGGGAATTTAATATTCAGGGTTATACATCCTGTAGAAAGGACAGGCAGGTGGGCAGATGAGGTGGGGGGGGGGGGGGGGGGTAGCTCTGCTGGTGAGGGATGGAATTCAGTCCCTTGCAAGGGAAGACATAGGGACTGACGAGGTAGAGTCACTGTGGATTGAGTTGAGGAATTGCAAAGGCAAGAAGACACTAATTAGTGTTATCTACAGAACTCCAAATAGTAGCCCGGATGTAGGGTGTAAGTTACAGCAGGATTTAAAACTGGCATATAACAAAGGTAATGCCACTGTGGTGATGGGGGATTTCAATTTGCAGGTAGACTGGGAAAATCAGGTTAGTTCAGGACCCCAAGAAAGAGAGTTTGTTGAGTGCCTCCGAGATGGATTCTTGGAGCAGCTTGTAATGGAGCCGACCAGAGAAAAGGCAATTCTGGATTTAGTGTTGTCCAATGAACCAGATTTGATAAGAGAACTAGAGGTAAAGGAACCGCTTGGAGGTAGTGATCATAATATTAGTTTTAATCTGCAATTTGAGAAGGAGAAGGTTAAATCGGAAGTGTCAGTGATGCATCTGAACAAAGGGGACTAGGAAGGCATGAGGGAGGAATTGGCCAAGGTAGACTTGAAAAGGATCCTAGCAGGAATGACAGTGGAACAGCAATGGCAGGAATTTCTGGGCATAATCCAGAAGACGCAGGATCATTTCACTCCAAAAAGGAAGAAACTTTCTAAGGGGAGGAGGAGGCAACTATGGCTGACAAGAGAAGTTAAGGATAGAATAAAACTAAAAGAGAAGATATATAACACGGCAAAGGGTAGCCTGAAACCAGAGGATTGGGAAACTTTCATAGGACCACAGAAGGAAACAAAATGGGCAATACGGGCTGAAAAGATGAAGTACAAGGGGAAGCTGGCCAGGAATATAAAGAGGGACAGTAAAAGCTTATTTAGATATGTTAGGGAAAAAGAATAGCAAAGTCAATGTGGGTCCCTTGAAGGCAGACACGGGTGAAATTATTATGGGGAACAAGGAAATGGCAGAAGAGTTGAACAGGTACTTCGGATCTGTCTTCACTAAGGAAGACACAAACAATCTCCCAGAAGTATAGGGCTCTGGTAAGACCACATCTGGAGTATTGTGTACAGTTTTGGTCTCCTAATTTGAGGAAGGACATCCTTGTGATTGAGGCAGTGCAGCGTAGATTCACGAGATTGATCCCTGGCATGGCGGGACTGTCATATGAGGAAAGGTTGAAAAGACTAGGCTTGTATTCCATGAGTTTAGAAGGATGAGGGGGGATCTTATAGAAACATATCAAATTATAAAAGGACTGGACAAGCTAGATGCAGGAAAAATGTTCCCAATGTTGGGCGAGTCTAGAACCAGGGGCCACAATCTTTGAATAAAGGGGAGGCCATTTAAGACTGAGGTGAGAAAAACCGTTTTCACCCAGATAGTTGTGAATTTGTGGAATTCCCTGCCACAGAGAGCAGTGGAGGCCAAATCACTGGATGGATTTAAGAGAGAGTTAGATGGAGCTCTAGCGGCTAGTGGAATCAAGGGATATGGGGAGAAGGCAGGCACGGGTTATTGATTGGGGACGATCAGCCATGATCGCAATGATTGACGGTGCTGGCTCAAAGGGCCAAATGGCCTCCCCCTGCACCTATTTTCTATGTTTCAGGACAACAACAGGATCCATTGAAATCGTTATTTTTAAAGGGACTGACAAGGTATATGCAGAGATGACATTTCACAGGGTCGAGATATTTAAAACCAGGGATCTTAATCTCAAAATAACAGCTACTCCATTCTCACCAGCAATAAGAAATATCTAGGAACTGGTGAATCATTGAAATTCACTACTCAGGAAGATTGTGGAGGCAGAGCTAATAAGGATAGTCAAGGTAAAGATCAAAAGACTGTTACATATTAAGAGATTCAAAGCTTATGCAATTAACGCAGAAAAGAGTGGCAAAAGAACATCCACAATTTCATTAAATCCCAGTGCAGGCACGATGGGCCAAATGTAATCTCAGCTGACGCTCCAGTATAAAGCTGAAGGAATGTTGGCGGTGCCATCTTTTGCACTAGATGTTGAATCAAAGTTCTGACTACTCTCTCAATTGGATGCAGAAGATCACATTACAATATGGCATAGACCAGCCCTATTATATTACTACAACAATTTCACATGAAAGTATATAATTAGCTCCAAGGTACAATTGGAAGTCATGCAGTTAAGGAAGATGTATATTCATTCCAACAAGGTACAAAAGTGAATTGATTTGGAAAGCCCAAAAGCATATATTAAATTGAGACATAAGGAGTGTTGCTGCTGGAATCTTGAGCAAAAACCTGAAACATCATCTGTCCATTCCCCCCCACTGATGCTGCCTGACCCACTGAGATCCTCCAGCACTTTGTTTTTCCCTCACTACTGATGCATTGCTTCTTCATTTTAGGAGCACCTACTTCCCTTCCTCCAGCAAATGCGTAACTAAGACAGCAAGTTTCTTACTACACTTATCCAAATGCGATCTTGAATCGTAGAAGGTTAATAGCAAAGGAGGTGGCTATTCAGTCCACTGATTTCTTGTCTATCAATGCAAGAGTAACTTCACTCTCCACCTTCACTCCATTTTGAGTTATTTTTTGAAGATTCTGTTTAAACACTGATCACCAGAACAGCATTTCAATGTAATCAATCATTTATTGCACTGGTCACTTTTGATATTTCTAATTCCATGTTGCTGAGTCCTTTACCTGTCAAGAAGGAAAGTCTTATCTACTGTCTGGCTATTTTGTGATTTCACATATCTCCATTAAATGCCATCTCAAACATCTATTTTCCAAGCGGGACAGCTCCTCCAATCATCCCACACAACTGAATCCTCTTTCAAGTCAAGTCAACTTTATTTGTTACATACACATACAAGATGTACAGTGAAATGAAAGTGGCAATGTCTGCAGGATTGTGTAAAACAACAGAACAACAGAGCAGAACAGAACAGAACCAGTATTTACATTTAATAAAAAGACACAACAGTAATTACACCCCAGTTAGATCAGAGTTTACAGCCCTGATGGCCTGTAGGAAGAAACTCCGCCTCATCCTCCCTGTTTTTGCAGCGTGACAGCGGAGGCGCTTGCCTGACCGTAGCAGCGGGAACAGTCCATTGCTGGGGTGTTGGGGGTCCTTCATGATCTTGCTGGCTCTTGATGTGCACCTCCTGGTGTGTAGATCCTGCAGGGGGCGAGGGGGAGTGTAGTTCCCATGGTGCGTTCGGCCAAATGCACTACTCTCTGCAGAGCCTTCCTGTCCTGGGAAGAGCTGTTGCCAAACCAAATCGAGATGTTGCTGGTCAGGATACTTTCCACTGGGATTGAAGGAACCTCAGAGAGATTCTGAGTTTCCTCAGCTGCCTGAGGTGGCATTATTCCTGCTTCATTGTGACTTCCTTGCTCTTATAATGCACCTCCACTTAAACCCAAGATTCTGTGTTGCTTTAACCACTTCCTCAACCTGCCATGCCATTTTCATAGATTTATATCTTGAACAGCGGAGATCTATTTGTTAGTGCGCCATATTTAGAACTGTTACCTCATTCTTCCAACCAAAATGCATCACTTCATATGATCAAAAAGGTCCCCTGGTCATGATGGGCCAGAGAACCTGTTTCTATGCTGTATAACTCCATGCATTTTCTGCATTAAAGTTTACTCCACTCTACACTCTCCTCCAGTCTGAAAATCGACTGTTCAGTACAGCTTTGCCTCCCCCTATTTGACCATTGTAATCCAATGATGCTACTGTCCCTTTCATGACAAGGATCTCAACCTTGACAACAAGTCTATTATGTGTCTCCTTATCAAATGCTTTAAGGTCTATGACCATCAACTTTTTCTGTAACATCAGAAAACTCTATCATGATAAACACAATTTGCCTTTTAACAAATTCTTGAACAAAAAAAAAGTGCTGGAGGATCTCAGTGGGTCCGGCAGCATCAGTGGAGAGAAATGGACAGATGACATTTCAAGTTATTGCTCAAGATTCCAGCAGCTACACTCCTTATGTCTCCATTTAATATATGCTTTCTGACCTTTCCAAATCAATTCACTTTTGTACACGTGACTGCTAATGTTGTCTTGATTGTTTCAATAGTTTCCTATCACCAAGGTTAAACTAACGTCCTGAGCTCTGCAGTCCGCAAGCCACATCACACCCTGACAGTTTGCAAGGTTAGGTTCAATGTCAATATATAGTTACTCCCCAATTCTCTGCGAATTTACCATGCATTCAAAATGAACCTGTTGATTTATCCATTTCAATGGCAGCTAGCCTTGCCAGTAGCTCTTTAACACATTCAACGACATCTTTGCTGAAACTCCAGCAGCATCTTCTTCCCTAGAAAAGTTGCATCTTAGCACATTAGAAGTCTTCCATGAACTATGGCATAGGCACTATGGCATAGCATTCTGCTGCCATTATCTTTCACTGCCTGCAAGATCCTAACGCCGCAGCACTAACTCCATCAATATGAACTATGAGGAATGAAAACGGATCACTTCTCTGGTTGCAGATACCGTGCATGGAGCTGAGACCAACATCAATCAGCATCACACACACCCAACAAAATATAGAAACAAGGAACTGCAACTATGTTTCACAAAAAACACACAAAATGCTGGATTAACTCAGCAGATCAAGCAACATTTCTGGAGAATACGGCTAGGTGACGTTTCAGGTTAGGAAACTTCTTGAGACGCAGAGATGTTGGCTGAACAGCTGCATTGCTTTAGCACTGTGTGCCTTCTTAAAAATCATTCTGCCGTCACCAACCACGTTCACCATTTGTACTAAAGTGAAGCGATATATAAACACCACAGATATTTTCACTTACGCTACCGGAAATCTGAAATAAAAATGTATAATGGTGGAAACAGAGCAAATCTTCAATCTGAAATGTTGTCCATTTCTCTTTCCGCAGGTACTGCTCAGTGTTAGTGTTTTCAGCAACTTAAGTGTCTCTTTGTTTAGAGATACAACCTGAAAACAGGCCCTTTGGTCCATCGAGCACAAACTAACCATTCACACTAACTCTACGTTATCCCACTTTCGGATCCACTGCCTATACACATTAGGGGCAATTTGCATTAGCCAATTAATTTACACCCACGTCTTTGTGGTGTAGGAAGAAGCCGGAGCACCCGGAAGAAACTCACACGGTCACAGGGAGAACGTCAAACTCCACAGACAGCAGACGAGGTCGGGATCGAACACAGCTCGACCAACTGTGTCACTGTGAACATGTATTTTCAGTTTGCGCTTATTCCGCGTTTAAGCACAATGCAAAACGTATCCGAAAAGGTGCGAACTGGAATCAGACCAAATGGAACACGAACAGCTGGAGGAACTCAGCGGGTCTGGCCGGTGTGGGCAAGTTGGGCCGAAGGGCCTGTTTCCACACCGTATCACTAACATGACTTAGTGGCAAAATGGATGATGGTGGCGGCTGCATCAACAAACAGTGAAGTGGAAAGAGAGTCAGGCAGATAGCTAGTCAATTTAAACGTGATGGGGAGAAACTGAGACTCCAAATGCTGGAATCCTGCGTTAAAAAAAACAAAACATACTACTGGAGGAAATCAGCGGGTCAGGCATCATCTATGGAGGCAGAAGGGATCATCGAGACCCTGCATCAACAAGAAGTCAAGTGAAGAGACAGTCCATTTAAACACGGAAGTGTTGGGCGATTAACGGCCGGGGGGCAGTTACACTCATGATACACGGAGCGGGACGAGGCAGATTCTCCAGCGCCACCGGCCCAGTCACTGGGACACCAGTCAAGGGCAAAGCACCACAACCCAAACGCACCCTTCCTTCGCCCGCCGCAGGCGGCCCCTTGCAGTCGAGGCACTAAACGTCACCCGCTGCAGAGCCGGTCACCGAAACCCGTCGCGGACAACCTCCCGACTCCGCGGCCGTTGTTGTTACCTGCTCGCTATTTGGCCTTCTCAACCAGAACAGCGGCGATGGCGGCGGCGGGGCTCCTCTTTGCCGGCAACGGCTCGGTAATTTCCGCCTCTTTCCGGAGCGACGCTCCTCGACGTGGCGGGCAGGAGCCGCGAATACCTACGATCCTACGGGATCTTTGACGAATACCACCCGCAGAGATTGATTTATTCACTTTTAATCGTAAACCCCAGTGAATTTAAACGGAGCTGTCAACTAAGAGACGAATTAAAATGGGCTGAAATAAAACCAGTAGTCGGTGGTTGGGAATTACATAAAGCTTCGGCAACTTCCGTCAAAACCGCGGTCTCTCTCAAAACGTTTTAATTTAAAATGCATCAGACAAAACGTTTTAGACAAATAACCTAGTAAGAAAACGAATGCTAAATTATATTTGTTGTTAAGTCTGCCTATTTTGTTGCAGGCAGGGCGGAGTTCGGCAGTTTCCGGCGCCGGTTATAAAGGGTGCGCGCGCTGACGGGGGCCTCTTGCAGCCAGGCGGCGGCGGCGCGCGGGCAGAGCGGGGCCGGCCATGGGGTTCGGAGACTTGAAGGCCGCGTCCGGTCTACAGATGCTCAACGACTACCTGGCGGATCGCAGCTACATCGAGGGGTGAGGGGCCGAGCGGGGATGGCACCCGCTTCTGAGTGGGAAAGAAAAAGGCGCCGTGCGAGGGAGGGAGGGAGGTGGCAGCATGAGGGACGCGGGTGGAGATGGTGGGACAATCATCAGTGATAGGAGGAGGGTACACAAAAAGCTGGAGAAACTCAGCGGGGGAGCAGCGTCTAAGGAGCGAAGGAGATAGGCCACGTTTCGGGTCGAGACCCTTCTTCAGACTCCACAGTGATAGGAGGAGAATTATTAGGCCTTTCGGCCCGTCGGCGGCCGCCGTTGATGGCTGACCTATCTCCTAACGCCATTCTCCTGTCTTCTCTCCATACATAGCTGACACTCGTACTAGTCAAAAGTCTATCTCTGTCTTAAATATATGCTCTGGGGGAGGGGGAAGGAAATGTGGGGGGGGGGGGCGGAGAGAGTGGAGTCTGGAGAGAGGGCGTTTTTAAAATCCTGGGGTCTGAGGAGGTGGGGCTAAAATGCAGAGACGTGGGCAACACTAATGAAAGTGGAGAGATTTTTCTCGTGTTCCACCTCAATGGTCTAATCTTTCTCATTTTGTGTGTGTGTTTTTTAAAGGTACGTTCCTTCACAAGCAGACATTGCTGTGTATGAAGCTCTTGGTGCGCCACCTTCGTCTACTTTCTACCATACACTTCGGTGGTACAATCATATTCGCTCCTACGAAAGCACAAAGTCCAGGTAGGTTGTCAAGCAGAAATAGAAGCTTGAGTATAGTTTATTGATTTACCACATAGATTAAGTGATTTATTTCTTCATACAAGCCCCGAATTGCCGACCCTTCGTTTTAGAGATTGTAACCTCCCGTTTTAGACATTTCAGTGAAGGAAAATATGATTCCTGCTTTCATTGCGGCAAATTGTGTATTGCTCTCGTTCCCCAATCGGCCATCTCCCAAGTTGGATAATCATCTCACCCCAGGATCGATCTGATGAATCTTTATTGCATTGCCTCTAGTGCAAGTACACTGAAACTGATAATCTGTCACCCTTCACACGGTTCCTGACTAGCAGATTTTCTAGATTCTGGGTATTCAAAGTTCTCTTACGCTTTTCTTTCCCTTTTTCTTAACCTTACACTGGGATATTAATTTTCTTGGGAACCTTGAAATTAATGGAAATATAATCCCCTAGTAAATTTAAAATGAGGGGGGGGCAGAGAACGTTGAGTCTCAGCTTGTTTCTGTTTTGAACACATTGACACATTGGTAATCCTTTTTATGCTGTCGTATTCTACCGTCCCTTGTCATTTGAAATGTACCGTGGGTTTTTCTATGCTTTGCAACATATTGCACCCATGTTTTTAAATTTCAGTCAAGGTTGGATTACTTTCCCTGTTGGATTTCTGTTTATTAAAGGGATGCGTGGTTGTAATCTGTCCATATGGCAATCACTGAATTTCAATGTACTTAAAATGTGGATTACAAAAAAAACAAATCGCTGACTGCTGCAATTTTAGGATAATAAAATTAGTTAGTGCATACAGTATTTTTCTTATTCTTGGGCAGATAATTCAACAATTCCTTGTTGCAGACACAAAGCAAGCTTTAATTTCTGTTCTAGCAGTTTAATGCATTCCTGACCTTTGACTTCTAATAGCCTTCCAGGTGTTAAACAGCCACTTGGTAAATATGGTCCACAAAATGTAGCAGATACAACCTCCACGAAAGCATCAGTAGATGACGATGATGATATTGATCTCTTTGGCTCTGATGAAGAAGAGGTGAGTTATTTGCAAATATTTTACCTAAGCTGACAGCATGCTCACCACCTCATCCCTGGTCATTAGCTTGGAAATCTGGCACAAGATTTGTCATGCAGATTTTTTTTTGCCATTATGAACATTCTAGAAGGCCTAATAATGTTATTTCCAATATGTCCAGGGTCAATTCGTTAGTTTTATATGTAATCTAAGCATTAAACCTCAAACATTTACTCTGTTATGTAAGTGTATCAAATCAGTGACTTGAAAACGTGCACATCTTTAGAATTACAGTTGTTAATTTAATGGAGGTCACATCGGGAGCACCAAATGCTTGTGGTGTGGGTTAGGTGGGAAGGGATTAGTGAACCATGGAGTTGCAGAGAAAGTATACATCTAATATACATTAGAACAAATATTCAGAAGACTGGTTCTTGTTTTGAAATAATGGCTGCTCTGCTTGATTTTATAATTCCAAACATGTCTCCCTCTTGGCTGTAAAGGAGTGCTCTAGGGCAGCAAAAATGCTCTTCAAGATCCTCTCCCAATTACTGGGCTATTACATCCCTAGATGGACCTATATCAAAACTATTTTAGTGCCCCTAATGATTCCAGTTGGTAGCTTGCAACCCAACGATATGAAGTGAATTTTGAAATTTAAAATAATAACCCCCACTCCTCCTCTTTCCCCTGTCCTCCCACCCCAGGGCGTACCCATTTTCCCCACCCCAGTTACCCTGCTCCTTTTACTTCTCATGCTTGTTTCCCACCCCCGAGCCCCCTCTTTCTTTTTATCATCTTTTTTTCCTCCCAGTTTCCTTCCACCTATATCCCTCCCTCCAGCATTACATTTCACTTCTACTCTTCTCTCCTTATCTGATAACCTTTTAACTCCTTTTCACCTCTAATATGTATCATGTCCTCCACACATCTGTCAATCAACCCTACCACCTATTGCTTGCCAGGATAGACACAAATTGATGGAGTAACTCAGTGGGCCTGGCAGCATCTATGGAGAAATATAATACGTGGCATTTCGGGTTGGAAACCCTCGACAGACTGAAGAATCTGTCTGCCAAAGTTTGCTGGAACTCTTGTTGCTAACTATTTTATCTCCCATTAGCAGCTTTGTGACCCCTCCATCTTGGATTACCGCCTTTCTCCTCCCCCCCCCCCCCCCCCCCCCCCCCCCCCCCAAAAGCCTGAAGAAGGGTCCCAACCCAAAACATCACTTGTCTGTTCCCTCCATAGATGCTTACTGGCCTGCTGAGTTCCTCCAGTACTGGTTTTTGCTCAGGATTTTCAGTATCTGCCATTTCTTGTCTCCAACTTCTCCCTCTTTGTCAACAAATTGAGGAGTTGGTCATCAACCTCAGGAGGCAGGGTGGAGTACATGCCCCAGTTTGTGTGAAATGGTACTGAGGTGGAGATAGTTGAGAGTTTCCAACAATTTATTTGTGGTGCAACTGCCTCCACCTGCTCAGAAGGCACCAAAGGAAGCATCCTATCAGGATACATCACAGCTTAGTATGGCAATTGGTCGGTTTAAGACTGTAAATTATTGTAAGCGAATTGTGAACGCAGCCCAATCCATCACACAAACCAGATTCCCCCAAGCCACCTACTATGAACTCCATCTACACATCACGCTGCCTCTTGAAAGCAGCCAACATAATCATAAACCAATCATTCTCCGCTCTCCAGTCAGGCAGAAGCTTGAAAGCATATCCTACTAGATTCAAGAACAGCTTAATTCTAGTTGTTATCTGACTTGAATGGACTTCTCTTATACAACAGCTGAATTTCTGATCTTTCAATAACTCATTGTGGCCCTTGCGCTTCTTATCTGCATTTTCCCTGGAGCGTGACACTGTTTAGCTTAGAGATACAGTGTTGAATTTGGCCCTTCGGCCCACCGAGTATGCAGACCTACAATTTCCTGTACGCTCTTTCTGTTCTACACACTAAGGACAGTTTAAGGAAGCCAATTAACCTACAAAGCTGCACATCTTTGGACTGTGGGAGGAAACCAGAGCGCCGGGGGAAATCGCACGTGGTCATAGGGAGAATGTACAAACAGCACCCAGAATCGAACATTGGTGCTGTAAGGCAGTAGCTCTACCGTTGTGCCATCTTGCCACCCATTTCTCTTCTGCAAACTTTCTTCTCTTTTGTACTACCTGATGTACTCGTGTATGGTATGATTGGCCTGGACAGCACGCAACAATGATTTTTTTTAAATTGTATCTTTGTACACATGACAATATTCCAATGTTTATGACTGGTTTTCATGATGATTCCAATTCACCATCTTTCGGCTGAATGCATGATTACACTATATACAATCTGATGAAACCAGTCCAATATTTGTATATTGAACCTTCCTTTGTGATTGTAAAGAGCTGCTCACACCTGTCTCTTACAGGAAAGTGGTGAAGCTCAGAGGGTCAGGGAAGAACGTCTCGCTCAATATGAAGCTAAAAAGACTAAAAGTATGTATTGTCAATTGGTTGTATGATCTCTCATCGGTTCTTTTGTGCGCCAAACGATGGCTAGCTTGTAAAAGAGTCCGGTACAGTATCAATGTCCGATAACAGTCCTAGAACGGTGCATGCTGTAATTATGAAAGTAATGTAGATCATATATGTTTCCTGCACTTGAGAATTAGTTGGGTGTTGGGTCTTTTTCTCGGCTGTAGGTTGCACCACCAGGGTGTTCCGGCAGTAAAGCTATTAAACAGTTGATACAGTGTATATTAGAACAATTCCTTTCATTGTTGTGCAGTTTTTTCAAGGGATATGAAGAACCCTGGATCTCTCTGGGACGATATGTGGTGTACCAAAAACTATAATTGCATGTGAAGCGGATTCAAATCATTAGTGGTATTCTGGAAAAGCAGAGTGATTTTAATGATGATTTAAATTTACCATCTTTCGTCTGAATTGATGATGATGAATTAAATCTGATGAAATCAGAATTAAAAGTTTCTCTTGGTTGGTTATTAGTATTTTTGTAAAGAAACAGAACTATAAACATTTGTTGATATTGGTAGTATGACCTCGTATACATCAACGTGTTCTTTGCAGTACAAAGCTTTCCGATCCAAAGATATTTGGGATTTTGCATGTAAGTCAATGTGGGGGGGTGGGGGGGCTTTATGTAATAGGAGAAATGCACTGCATGGATTCCTTTACAGTGAAGCTAAGTTAAGTATATGAAAGAGAATGGGGTAGCAAAATATGCAGATGGGTGGGAGGGTGCTCATGGAGGGCAAATATGGACCAGTTAGACAAATTTCCTGAGCTTTGTTTTGATCCATTCAGTGTTCCTCTGAATAATAACCACATTAAATTTGTGTTTGTCTGCAGAACCAGCGATCGTTGCTAAATCATGTATTTTATTGGATGTAAAACCATGGGATGATGAAACTGACATGTCAAAACTGGAAGAATGTGTGCGTTCTATCGTGTTGAACGGCTTAGTTTGGGGTTGCTGTAAGTATAATTTACCATCTCTGACATCTATTACAAACCCACTGACTCCTATAGCTATCTAGACAACACTTCTTCCCACCCTGCTTCATGTAGACTGTGTCCCCTACTTCTAATTCCTCCGTCTACGCCGCATCTGCGCCCAGAATGAGGTTTTCCATACCACGTCATCAGAGATGTCCTAATTCTTTAAGAAGCGGAGGTTCCCCATTTCCATTATAGATCAGGCTATCACTAGGGTCTCCTCGACATCCCGCAGCTCTGCTCTTGCTCCCCCTCCCCCCATTCGTAACAAGGACAGAGTCCCCCTTGTCCTTGCCTTCCACCCCATATAATCCTTCAACATTTTCTCCACCTCCCAACGGGAGATCCCACTACTGGCCACATCTTTCCATCTCCGCCCTTATCTGCTTTCCGCAGAGACCGTTCCCTCCGTAACTCCCTGGTCAATCTGTCCCTTCCCACCCAAACCACCCCCTCCCCAGGTACTTTCCCGTGCAACCGCAGGAGATGCAACACCTGTCCATTTACCTCCACCCTCGACTCCATCCAAGCGCCACGACAGTCTTTTCAGGTGAGGCAGAGGTTCACTTGCACCTCCTCCAACCTCATCTACTGTATCTGCTGTTCCATGTGTCAACTCCTGTACATCTGCGAGACCAGGCGCAGGTTCGGGGATCGTTTCACTGAACATCTCTGCTAAGTCTGCCTTAACCTACTGATCTCCCGGTTGCTCAGCACTTTAACTCCCCCTCCCATTCCCAATCTGACCTTTCTCTCCTGGGCCTCCTCCATTGTCAGAGTGAGGCCCAGCGCAAATTGGAGGAACAGTACCTCATACTTCGCTTGGGTAGCTTAAACCCTAGCGGTATGAACATTGTCTTCTCCCACTTCAAAAAGCCCTTTCCCTTTCTCTCCATCCCCTCTCCCCAGCTCTCCCACCAGTTTTATTGCCCCTGACTACATTCTATCTCTGTACCGCCCACTCCCCTGACATCAGTCTGAAGAAGGGTCTCGACCTGAAATGTCACCCATTCCTTCTCTCCAGAGATGCTGCCTGTCCTGCTGAGTTACTCCAGCATTTTGTGTCTACCTTTGATTTAAACCAGCATCTGCGTTTTTTTCCACTTCTCTATATTCTCAATATTCTAAAATTTTTCAATATTGTGTTCCTGGAAGGTTGGGTATAAACTGGAACTATGACTACCATTTCATTCTTTATTTTGAGCTGTAAATTTGAAATTCCTTGTTGCTTCTGACAGAAAATGTATTGTAGGGGAATTCAGTTAATGAAAATACAATAAGCAGTTTTGGGGCAAGGAGAAACGGTGGCAGGTTTTTAAATAGTGCTCAATTATTTGGGATTTAAATGTATTGTATTGCTGCCTTATAGTTCATTGCTAGGGATCCTGTACCTTTCTGATTATAAAATGGGCTACAGAGACTATCCAGGTCTATATGCATCTTTAGCATCTCTTCTGTAGTTCTGAGATAACTGGAATGTTGAATTTTTATATTGCTTAAATCTATTTCATTACAGCCAAACTAGTTCCAGTGGGTTATGGCATCAATAAACTGCAGATCCAATGTGTGGTGGAAGATGACAAGGTAAGGATGTGGTTTTGGTCACTAATGAGCAGTTTTCAGCTGGGCTATAAATCTTATTAACTACCAAATGTAATACTTTAAAATCTACGCTAAATGATTGCATGTGCCTGTATGCTTATTTGTTAAGTTAACTTTCTTGCACATCACATACTGAATTGTTAACACATTAGTAAACATGCTAAACTAATCTTGCTGGAAATATTGAACAGTTGATTGATTTGGTTGGGCACTTGGCAAAAACACTTCTAGTTTTTTGATCAGCTGAATTTAGTCCTCGATCAGGTGGGTCCTACTGCACTTTCTCTGTAGCTGAAATAACTCGGAGGAACTTGCACTCAGCACATGTCAATTAAATTACTAGTTTTAGTTCTGGTATATACATTTATTCCAGATATGATGAATTGGCAGATGTATGTGGTAGTGAACAAATGGCAACACATTGTAGGAAGAACCTGAACCTGGTGGTTGTAACCTCTTGTATTTGTGTTGTAGTTCAATTTTGGCAATCATACAGAATTGGAAGTACTCTTATTTATATATTTAAAATTTAAAAAAAAAGTAAAATTAATCTTCTTGAATCAACATCAAGCGAGGTTGGCGAAGGTGGTCAACAAATGTGTTAATTGTATGTTAAATTCAGAAAATTTGACTGGGTTCATTGTAATGATTGATTTATCACGATATTTCATGGAATAATGCACTTTTTCCAATTGCATTAACAACTATTCTTTGCTCGTGTTTTGTATTCCCAAATGCCTTTACAAAGCTTCCTACTTTCATGTACATGAATGTTCTTAGTAATTACAGGTTGCATTTTGAGTATTCTAACTGAATATTTATTTTCAGGTGGGAACAGATCTATTGGAAGAAAGTATCACTGCATTTGAAGATTTTGTTCAATCAGTTGATGTGGCAGCCTTCAATAAAGTATAAAAAAAAAGCTAATGAATACAATAAAAATTAACATCTGCAGAACCTGATCTGGTCCTTTGTTTTATTGACCGTTTCTTTAGGGTATGGGGGTTCCCCTCTCCCATCATAGATAAGGCCTTCACTCGTGTCTCCTCGGTGCTTTGCCCTTGCTCCCCCTCCCCCTAGTCGCAACAGAGACAGAGTCTCCCTAGTCCTTGCCTTTCACCCCATCAGCAGTCGCACAACACGCAATCCTCTGAAATTTCCAACACCTTCAATGGGATCCCACCACTAGCCGCATTTTCCCATCTCCACCCCTTTCCGCCTTCCGCAGAGACCATTCCTCCCTCTGAAACCCTGGTTAACTCATCCCTTCTTGCCCAAACCACCCTATTCCGAGGTACCTTCCCTTGCAACTGCATAAGATGCACACCACTCCCCATACCTGCTCCCGCGACTCTGTCCAGGCACCCCAACAGTCCTTTCAGGTTAGGCAGAGGTTCTCTTGCACCTCCTCCAACCTCATCTACTGTATCTGTTCCAGATTTGGACTCTTAATACATCGGTGAGACCAAACGTACACGGGGCGATCGTTTCACTGAACACCTTCGCTCGGTCTGCCTGAACCTACCTGATCTCCCAGTTGCAAAACACTTTAATTCTTCTTCCCCATCCCACACAGGCCTTTCTGCCCTATGTCTCCTCCATTGTCAGTGATGCTAAACACACATTGGAGGAATGGCATCTCATATTTCGCTTGGGCAGCTTACAACCCAGTGGTATAAATATTGATTTCTCGAACCAGGTAGCTCCGGCATTCCCTCTATCCTTCCCCCACCCAAGTCTCACTAACTTTCACCTAACAAACAGCTAACAATAGCCTTTTTCCCTTATCATAGTTACTTTTTTGCATATCTTTCATTAATTGTTCTTTACATCATTGCCTATATCTTGTTTCCCTTATCCTTAACCAGTCTGAAGAAGGATCTTGACCGGAAACGTCACCTATTCCTTCTCTTCAGAGATGCTGCCTGTCCTGCTGAGTTACTCCAGCTTTTTGTGTCTATCTTTGTTTTATCGATGTGGGCTTATTGGTACTGGCTCACAGGTGACCTGAAAGCCAGTCTCCGCTATGGAGAGTCTATAGTGATCTACTGCAGAATGTTATCAACATCTATTTTCAGTTGCTTCAATGACCTCTCTTTCAGCATTGGATCTGAGATGGGGATGTTACATAGAAAAATAGGTACTGTTGGCCATTCGGCCCTTTGAGCCAGCATCGACCGCCATTCAATATGATCATGGCTGATCATCCAATATGTTCAACTCCATCTGCTAATTCTCAACAAGTGATAACATCCATGCCTACATGCTATAATGTTCAGGCTTGGGTTTTTATTTGTAAATGACCATCTCAAGCAAGAGAAGCTAACTTACCTGCAACAGAACATCACAATCACCTTTATTTAAAAAAAAATCTTTGCCGTCAATATATTGCGGACAAGAGACTCAAGCTGCTGGAATTTTGAGCAGAACACAAAGTGCTGGAGGAACATAGCAGGTCAGGGAGAATCTGGGGGGGGGGGGAAATGAATAGGTAATATTTTTGGCGGGACCCTTCAGATTGTAAATTCAATATCAGAGGTCACCATTTGATAGAGCCTCAACTGGACCACCCTCAAATACTGTAGCTAGGTATCCTGTGCCAAGTAACTCTTCGCATCCCAACCCCTTTCTGCCATCTAAAAGTTGCAAGTCAGGTATGTGATGGAATACTTCCCAATTGGCTGGATGTTTACAGCTCCCAGCAGTTTCATTAAATTTACTGCCATTCAGGGTGAAACTACATCACCCACTACCTTAAACATTCATTCCATCTGCCAATGGCACATTGTGCACCGACAACTACAAATTTCACTGCAATTACCTGTGCAGCTCCAAAAATGCACACCAGCTGCCAAGATGGATTAAGAAATAAACATAATTTGGAACATCACCACCAATTGCATCTATCCTTCTGATTCATACACTATCCTCACACGGGAATGTGTTGTCATTCCTTTAAATTGGCTCTAGGTCTACATCCTGAAATCTCCCCAAAAGTGCTCCGAGTACTTCTGTTTGAAAGATTTCATCAATTCAAAAAGATGGTTCACCACTCCTCAGTGATTTAAAGTTGGACAATAATTGCTGGCTTTGCCAGTAATTACAAAATCTCTAAATTAACTGAAAATGAAATAAATTGATAAGGCAGTTGTTCAGCTCTCCAAGATAGACACAAAATGCTGGAGTAACTGGAACAGCTGGGACAGGCAGCATCTCTGGAGAGAAGGAATGGATGGTGTTTCAGTCTAGGTCTCGACTCGATACTTCACCTATTCTCTCCAGAGATGCTGCCTGTCCGCTGAGTTACTCCAGCATTTTGTGTCTATCTTCGATTTAAACCAGCATCTGCAGTTCTTGCACATTTTTTCAGCTCTCCATGCCATCTACATTTAATTGGTCTTTTTCTAGACATCATTGAGCCAACCTATTGAATTTCATATCAGAATGAATTTGATCTGAAATGTAGCCATTTTAACGTTGGTGGTAGCAACTTCTTCTTGCGTATGGTGTGCACAGCCTAAAGTTGTAGGACAACTTGTTCTATTTGATCTTACTTGATTGTGCACGCCAGGTTGATTGCATTCGTCGAAACAGGGCGGACCACGTGAAGGTTGCAATCTCCCACCCCGTGGTAGCAACTATTTTGAACAAAGTAAAAGGCAAGGACTGGTAAGCAGTAGAATATTGCTGAACCAAGCTGAATTTTGCCAGGACACGTCACACTAGTAACACTTTGTGGCACCCGTTTGGTCATGATTGCTCCAGCTTAATGGGATGAAAACAATGTTTTTTAAATATTTTTATATTAAAGTATGAAGAGTAATTAGAGATTGAATGTCACCACAGAATTATTGGGTTGTGTTTGAGATAAAGCGGTCTAGGTCAGTCTCCAGGTATGACTGAAACAACAAGGATCCCGTCCCTACCTCCCCTGTAGCTAACAACCACGTGAAGAAACTTAAACAGCTTAGACTAGAGCAAGGCTGCAGTTTCAAAGGAAAATCAAGGACTGCTGTGTTTTTGTTTCACTGAAACATGGCTCTCCTGACACGTGACCCTGATATATAATCTGAGGGTTTCAACCTGAGGTATCAACCATACAGAGTTTTCAGGCAAGGGTAAAGGCAGTAGGATCAGTTTTTTGGTCAATTCTTTGTGGCGCACTGATGTGACAATCTTGGCTCAATTCTGCTTCCCATTCCCGAATACTTGTTCATAAAATGCTGTCACTTTTAGCCACCAAGATAATTCTCTGCTATCTTGTAAGTGATCTACATACCACACCAAGGGGGCACAGGAGAAATTGTACTCTTGACATCATTCCTCTTGAGACAGCAAGCACTGATGCCCCGTTCAACATCAGTGACATCAATGAAGCTAATTTCAGGAACGTACTCCCCACCCAAATGAAATCAGCGTGACCCCTGAGCCCCAAATGGGATGTTAACACTCTAGGCCAATGCTACACCACCAAGTACGGCCATCGCTCCACCCTCATCCAACCTGTTCATCTGTGGGTCCTGATCCTGCCAGCTAATACAGATTGAACCCTAAGACATCAACAAAAAGACTAATATAATAGTGATTTGAGCAGGCTGAGGGTCCACCAGTATTGCCTTGGAAAATGTTCAAGACCACTTCATCCAGCCTGAATGAGTAAACCTTCAACCTCATAGGTTTCATCAAGAAGCATATTAATGACTCTTCTGACAAAGACAATTGGGGTCTATCCTAACCAGAAACCTCACTGAATAGAAAGTTTCAATCTTTGCTAAGGTCAAGAATCGAGGCTTTGCTCCACCCTGCGACATATGACAAACTACTCTGAAATCTTATGACCCATTTGCTTTCTTCTTGCAAAAGAATCCCAGTGAATCCATTATGACACTGAGAAACAAGAATAAAACTGAAAGAGACATCAGTCAAACTTTAGGCTTACTAAAATTAACTGTTTGGAACATCATTAAGAAGAAAGAGCACTGGTGAGCTTACTAATCGCAAAGGGACATCCACAGCTGATGACAGAAGAATTCTCAATAATAAAAGAAAACCCCCCAAACACCTGTCCCGACAGATCAGAAACACTTCAGGAGTCAGGTGTGGATTTGTCAATGATCACTGTCCGCAGAAGACTTCATGAACAGAAATACAGAGGCTACACTGCAAGATGCAAACCACTGGTTAGCCGCAAAAATAGGATGGCCGGATTACAGTTTACCAAGAAGTACTTAAAAGAGTAACCACAGTTCTGGAAATAGGTCTTGTGACAGATAAAATGAAGATTAACTTCTATCAGAGTGATGGCAAGAGCAAGGTATGGAGGAGAGAAGGAACAGCCCAAGATCCAAAGCATCTGAAACACGGTGGTGGGGGTGTTATGGCCTGGGCATGTATGGCTGCTGAAAGTAGGCTCACTTATCTGCATTGATGTTGCAAATGCTGATGGTAGTAGCATAATTAATTCTGAAGTGTATAGACGACACATCCTATCAGCTCAAGTTCAAACAAATGCCTCAAAACCCATTGGCTGGCGGTTCATTCCACAGCAAGGCAATGATCCCAAACATACTGCTAAAGCAACAATGGAGTTTTTCAAAGCTAAAAAATGGTCAATCCTTGAGTGGCCAAGTCAATCACTTGATCTGAACCCAATTGAGCTTGTCTTTTATATGCTGAAGAGAAAACTGTAGGAGACTAGCCCCCAAAACAAGAATAAGCTAAAGATGGCTGCAATACAGACCTGACAGAGCATCACCAGAGAAGACACACATCAAATGGTGATGTCCATGAATCGCAGAATTCAAGCAGTCATTGCATGCAAAGGATATGCAACAAAATACTAAACATGACTACTTTCAATTACATGACATTGCTGTGTCCCAAACATTATGGTGCCCTGAAATAAACACTGCTGTCATTTCTACATGGTGAAACCAAAATGTATAAAAATGGCCTTTATTAAAATCTGTCAAATTGTGGAGTACAGAGGCAAATAAATAAATGATGGGTCTTTGTCCCAAACATTATGGAGGGCACTGTAGCTGTCAGATGCACCAGGAACAGAACCATGAGATTCTTACTTGCTGCAGCTCTACAGGAACTTTGACGTTACAACACAAACCAGAAATATTCAATAATGGATAATGCAATATCATCAGTTATACTGGGTAACTAGACCGTAATAGTGCAAGATGATGTACTTAGTGCAACCTATACAAACTCCATAGTGGTTCCGCGCTGAGGTAGGGTTGTGCAGCATGGTTGCAGTATGATGGAAAAAGCTGTTCTTGAACCTGGAGGTTGCAGATCACAGGATCCTGTACCTTCTTCCTGATGCAAGCAACGAGATGAGAGCATGGTTAGGTGAGTCTTCGATAATATTAGTTTCCTTCGTGAGGCATCACTTCATGTGGATCCCTTCAATGATAGGATGGACTGGGCAAAGTCCACCCCTTTCTGCAGCCTCCTCCTTTCTTGGGCATTTGAGTTTTTGAACCAGGCTGTAATGCAACCAGTCAGTATGTACTATGCAGTACATCTGTAGAAGTTCAAGAGTATTTGGCAACATGCTTAATCTGAAACTGCTGAGGAAGCAGAGGCATTGAAAAGCCTATTGGCCAATGATTCGGTGATGACATCTCCAAGTACACTTCATAGATTTTGTTTTAAACCTAAATTTGTCAATTTATGTTATTCTTAATAACATTCTGCTGCCTGAGGAAAAAAAAAAGCTGTTTGTGTAGCAGGTACTCCTGGAATCAGAATGCAAATAAGAATTGTCTGATGATACGGTCATACCCATGAGGTAAAAATCCACCCAACAAGGGTATTTGCCTTTATTGGAAAGAAACCAGCAAATTAAAATATTAGGAGCTATCTTTGAGCAGAAAAGCACATTCTTTGATATTCCTGGCCAGGTGTTCCCAAAGGATTATTTTTCTATTACCCTCTTCCTGAATAATCCTTTCTTCCAAAACAATTTAGGAAAACAATTTAAAAGTAATGTCCGGGCATAAGTATCTGATATTACAGAACATTTGGATGTACCTGGTTGTCAGGTGATTGGCTTTTTAATGAGCAAAATGTACCTATTCCTAACAATTGTTTATATATGACTCTGAACTTTTAAACAATCAGTACATTTTGCTCATTGTGGTCATTAAGCAAATGTCTGAACAATTAATGAATCTGTTGGAATTGAGAGGTAGACTAATCAAGAGACAACTTTGCCAGCATCTTTGATCAAGTTCTATGCCAATGGTTTTGGCCATTTGCTACCAGAAAATTGACTTTGAATATGCATAAAAACTTGCAATTTCATTGGGCCTCTTTCAGATGTTAGCTGTGGCCCTGTTTTATCTATTTCAACCATTATGTCGGTCATCGGGTCAAATTGCATTCCATGGATTCGAGAACACAAATTAGAGTTACCCTCCCAGTCTGGGAGAGCTGCATTCGTGAATTACCTTTTTCTTATGATATTAGAGGTTCCATTAGCTGCAGAGGGTGAATTATGTTACAGATCTGCAGTGTCCTTGCTAATAATAATTTTGATGAAAATGTTACGTTCTTTGAACATAACTAAATATGTTGGCTAAATTGGTCCAGTAAATCCTGAAAGCTTTGAGATAGTGGTACTGAAATAGTGATTCCGTTTATCAAGCTCTTCTTCCTGAGTTTCTGAAGTATTACATGAGCAGGTCATTTAAACTTACATTTTTTTAAAGATGGGTGAACCTTAATCCGTTCCTACAAGTTAAGCAATCATAAATTGTAACAGCAGTCAGCTCTTGAATTTGTAGTAAATGTCTTGAGTTAAGTTGAGTTTATTGTCATGTGTAGCGAGGTACAGTGAAAAACTCTTTCTGTGTGCAAACCAGGCAGCAGAAAAACACCATGATTACAATCAAACCATCCACAGTGTGCAGATACATAAGGGTAATAACGTTTAGTGCACGATAAAGTCTAGTAAAGTTTGATCAAATAAAGTCAGACGGGCTTCAATGAGGTAGATAGTAGCTCAGGACTGCTCTCTGGTTGTTGGTTGGATGGTTCAGTTGCCTGATAACAGCTGGGGAAAAAACTCCCAGAATGGAGAGGTGTCCATTTTCACACTTGTATACCTTTTGCCCGATTGGTGAGCGGAGCAGAGGGAGTGGCTGGGGTGCGACTTGTCCTTGATTATGCTGGTGGCCTTGTCGAGGCAATGTGAGATAAATGGAGTGAATATAAGGGAGGTTTGTTTATGTGATGGTCTGGGCTGCATCCGCAATTCTGTGCAATTTCCTGCGGTCTTGGATGGAGCTGTTCCCAATCCATGCTGTGATGCAACCTGATAAAATGCTTTCTACGTTGCATCTGTGTAGTTGGTGAGAGTCGTTGGGGACATGCCAAATTTCCAAAGCCTTTTAAGGAGGTAGAGTAATTGATGTGCCTCGATATGCAACGTTTTCATGCACCAGCACCAGAGTTTGATCTGTACAAATCAATAATCCTTTTTTTAATTTTCTGTCCGTCATTTTGAAAACCATTGCAGTATTTTGAGATAGGACGGCAAATAAAGTGTTTTAAGATTCAGTGTTGAATTAAAGTTATAATTTTTATTGCACGTTCTGTACACGTTGATTTGGTTTTGAAGAAAGGACTTCACTGATTTGTCAAGCTGCTGCTCGGAGTATTTTTGCCATATCAGCAATTCTGCTATTGGCCGTTCTCATCAGAGTGGGATCAGAAAATTATTCAGCACCAGGACAGGACCTACACAGTGAATGGTAAACCCCTTGGGAGTGTTGTTGAGCTGAGGGATCTAGGAGTACCTCTGTAGTTCCCCAAAAGTGGCAGTGCAGGTCGATGAGATAGTGAAGAAGGTTAATGGCACTTTGCCCATCATCAGCCGATAGATGTTGGAATTTTATGTTATAGTTGGAGAAGACGAGGAGGATGCTATGAGGCTGCAGGGTGAGTGGCCAAATGCATGGCAGATGCAGTATGATGTGAATAAATGGGAGGTTATCCACTTTGGTGGCAAGAACAGGAAGGCAGATTATTATCTGAATGGTGTCAGATTAGGCAAAGGGGCAGTGCAATAAGACCTGGGTGTGCTTGTACATCAGGTAGTGTGAAAGTAAGCATGCAGGTACAGCAGGCAATGAAGAAAGCTAATGGCATGTTGGCCTTTATTGCGAGAGGATTTGAGTTTAGGAGCAAGGAGGTCCTACTGCAGTTGTACAGGGACCAGGTGAGACTGTACTTGGAGTATTATGTGTAATTTTGGTCTCCTAGTTCAAGGAAGGATATTATTGCTATTGAGGGAGTGCTGTGTTGGTTCACCAAGTTAATTCCCGGGATGGCGGGACTAACATACGATGAAAGAATGGGTCGACTGGGCATGTATCCACTGGAATTTAGAAGGATGAGAGGAGATATAGAAACATACAAAATTCTTAAAGGATTGGGCAGGCTAGATGCAGGAAAAAAGTTACGATGTTGGGAGTGTCCAGAACCAGGGGCACAGTTTAAGAATAAGCGGTCGACCATTTATGAGATGAAGAAAAGCTTTTTCACCCAGAGAGTTGTGAATCTGTGGAATTCTCTGCCTCAGAAGGCAATGGAGGACAATTTGCTGTATGTTTTTAAGAGAGTTAGATTTAGTTCTTTGGGCTTAATAAATGCAGGAACGGGGTATTGATTTTAGATGATCAGCCACGGCCTAATGACCTACTCCTGCACCTAATTTTCTATGTTTCTAAGATGATGGTGATGCCAGCTTGGAAGTGGATTCTGTAGGCCCTCCTCGGTCATGACTGACCATGGGTGATGCATCCTAGTTGTTGGCTGCTTGCTCCAAACCTCGGCTAGAGAAGCATCGCTTGTGGCTGAAGAGACCAATGCGGGAGCGACAGTCTCCGTCGCAAAGGTCACATTTGTGTGTGGTCTCTGGACTGTTGAGGGTGCTGCGCTCCTTTCTGTGTGCCCGCTTGTCTGCCGCTACGTTCAACAGTTTCTCTTCCCCCGTTTTAAGATGTTGGTTCAGGGTACCTCTCCATCTCGTGCGATCAGCTGCAAGGCTCTCCCAGGACTCCACATCGATGTTGAGCCCCATCATATCTCTTTTGCAGACATCCTTGTAACGTAGCTGTGGGCGGCCGATGGTTCTCCTCCCAGGTGTCAGCTCTCCATTGAGGTGGTCTTTTGGAATACGGCCATCCTCCACTTGGAAGTATCGTGTTCAGTTTTGGTTACCCTGCTATAGGAAAGTTGCCATTAAGCTTCAAAGAGTGCAGAGGAGGTTTACGATGATTTTTCCCAGGCTCCAGGCCCTGAGCAAAAGGAAAATGTAGGGCAGGTTAGGACTTTACTCCTTGGAGTGTCGGAGGCTGAGTAATGATCTTATAAAGGTGTATAAAATCATGAGGGGAATAGATAGGGTGAATGTATACTGTTTTTCTCAGTCGGGGAATCAAGAACGAGGCCATAGGTTTAATTTGAGGGAGGAAAGATTTAATAGGAACCAGAAGGGAAATTATTTTCACACAAAGGGGGGTGGGTATATGGAACGAGTAGCCAGAGGAAAAGTAGATTGAGGTAGGTACAAATAAGAACATTTAGAAGACACTTGGATAGGTACATGGATGGGGAAGGTTTTAGAGGGATATAGGCCGAATGCAGGCTAATTGGTTGGCATGGGCAAGTTGAGCAAAAGGATCCGTTTCCATGTCGTATTACTGTCCTTATATGTCCTTGTTTTGAAAAGACTAGTCAAAGATGCCCCGGGAAACCACACAGTGATAACCGTGGGGGTGCAGAGTGGAAGCATACGAAGTCTTGGAAGAAGGGGTGCGAGTAAAGGAACTTTAACGCTTGCCTCTTCTCTCCGGGTCTAACCCCTCCCCACTGTTTGGACTTCCAATAGACTGAAATTAAAGAGAAAGCTCAGTCACCTTATCCCCACCTCTGATCTAGATGGAACTTTTCTTCCTCTGCGATCGTCAGAGGGCAATACAATAGAGTGCTGGTGTGTGGAGTAGCAGCAAAGTGCCAGAGGACTCAGCTGGCCAGGCAGCATCTGTGGAGACGAGCTGCCGCTTGTTGTTATTTGCCCTCCACGATTACTGACTGGCCGGAGTGCTTGCAGCATTCGCTTTCTGCTTTTTGCTAAACCTGTGCACCATCGGCATGTATTCGTTGCCTTTGTTTTTACGCGAGGTTTACCCCCCCCCCACCCCCCGCTTTCAGAGCCGAGGAAGCTGCTGCTCGACGTTCCCTTTAAAGGTGGGCGCGGCCACGGTTTGGCGTCGGCAGCCCGCAAATAAACCGATCGTTGCCCCCTTTAAAAGTGGCCAGGAAGTACTGAGGGAAGGAGCTGAACTCTGACCGTCAGGGTGGAAGCACATTCAGCGCGCCGGAAAATACATGCCCGGTAAGGGGAGGGGGGGTGGGTGTAAACCCGGGGGGCAGCGTCCGTGGGAACCGACAGCGAGACCGCAGTGGAGGGAGCGAGGGGGCCGGTCCCCGTCCCCGTCCCCGTCCCCGTCCCCGTCCCCGTCCCCCCCAGCGCGTTTACTGACACTGTCCAGTGTTGCTTCGATGTTACAACTTGCACGGTGTCCGTTCCCCTCCCCGCGGGACAGCAGCTTATCTTGAGTTTGTTATTTTTGCTGCTTGCTGCGGGTGTATGAGATCCGAGGGGAATGTTGTTGAATAATGAACGCGCTCACGCTGTCGGGGGTTGCATCTAGTCCGATGGTTTTGACGTACACACTATCAACTTAATCTCCATTCACTAACACCCCGCCCCCGCCCCAGCCCCAGCCCCAGCCTCGGGGAGTTCCAAATCCACATCTAAAATGTACAACTGTCAGTGGGCTTGACGGTGGAAGAGCGTTACTGGCGGTGAACAAGAGTTGCACCACGTACTCCTTAAACACGTGTTTTTAAAAAAATTCTCAAAACAAGGCAAGTTTCTGAATAATAGTCAAAATAAAGCGGGTGCCATTGCTGACGCGCACCATTTGTCAATAATGTACACGGAGCAATCGCCGTAAATCTTCCTGCCTTGAAACTGAATATATATATTTTTAAGACTTCCTTTTAAAGTCGAAGCAGATAATTCTACCCTTTCAAACTGAAACTCCGCTCTTTCAAATGTGCTGATCAATTGCAACTGGCCGATGTTCCACTTGATTTCAGTTGTAGATTTTAAACCCTCTTAAAATAAGAAAATACTGAAACTATTGCTTTTGGATTTAATTTTGTGGATGCTTTGAAGTGGCAAATTATCGTACCGCATACAATTTTGCAAAAGTATCAGGGATCAGCTGGTAGCTCTAGGTGTTTTGCACTGTCAGGACCATCCATGAGAATTGCTCCCTTACTACTCCCAAATTAGTCGTCATATGCTTAACGTTCGTTTGTATTTTAATCTCTTGATCCGAACATCATGCAGAAAAATCCGGTAGTGGACCGATGATATGTAATTTGTTGGAACGTCACCTTTGGTTTATTATCTTGAAACTCTGCGTTATTAGTAACTTGAATCGTGTTGTACCTATAGGTGGCCGAGCAACAGTTTTAATGCTCTGTGAACATACTACTTTCAAATGGTCACGTAGTGCCCCCACAGATCACCATCTTGGGTCAACCCTAACCAGTTTATGAAGGCAGTGAACACATAACCAGACACTGAAGTAGTTTGTTAACATAACTGTTGAAGTGCATTCCTTGTGCTCCATATTTTTTGAGGGTTAAGATCTATCTTTTTTTTAGCATCTCACAGCTCCAAATGTTTCATGTTTAAGAAAGGACTGCAGAGGCTGGAAAAATCGAAGGTAGACAAAAAATGCTGGAGAAACTCAGTGGGTGAGGCAGCATCTATGGAGAGAAGGAATTAGTGACGTTTCGGGTCGAGACCCTTCAGACCTCCAAATGTTTCGTAGTCAATGGACTATAGTTAGAGAAAATACAGTAACCAATTTTGTACAGAAGATCCCAGAAGTGTAGACTAACAATAGGGGACTCATTTGTTGTTGTTCAGCACTTTTTTTTAATGCACTATAACTGGCCCAGTTTGTAAGTGGTGATATTGGAATACATTTTCCAAGACTGCTGAGAAATCCCCTGGTCTCTGAATAGTTGGGTGAGGCTTGTGACGGCATTTACGTGTTAACCTTGCAAATAAAATTGATGCATGTTGGAAATATTTGAGTCGGGCCGTTGCTTTGGAGAGAGACTCTATCTTTCTTTCCAAGTGCTTCCTTCACTGTTTTATTTCTACTACAGCATCTATGGTTTTCCACTGTCTTATTTCAAATTCTATGCTATATATCACTAAATTCTCTGTTGCAATTGTAATCTGTAATTTGTATTTAAAAGCTCTTGGTGGCTATATAGAAACTATTAAATGCTTTGATGCATAAATTGCTCGATGTTTCTAAGGTGCCGATAACAGACATAATGTGTACAGATGTTTTATGCCTGTTCCAATACTCCCTGGAATGGAACCAATGTACTTGGGGGAGTGTTTGCTAGTGCTGTCAGGGAGAATTTAAACTCATGTGGCAGGGGGATGGGAGCATAAGCAGAGAGACAGAGGGGTGTAAAATGAGGGTAGAAGCAATAGGTAGCAAGGTGAAACGTAAAAGTGGCAGGCAGAAAAATCCAGGGCAAAAATCAAAAAGGGCCACTTTTCAACATAATTGTATAAGGGGTAAGAGTGTTGTAAAAATAAGCCAGAACGCTTTGTGTCTCTATGCAAGGAGCATTCGTAATAAGGTGGATGAGTTGAATGTGCAGATAGTTATTAATGAATATGATCTAGTTGGGATCACGGAGACATGGCTCCAGGGTGACCAAGGCTGGGAGCTGAACATCCAGGGATATTCAATATTCAGGAGGGATAGACAGAAAGGAAAAGGAGGTGGAGTAGCATTGCTGGTTAGAGAGGAGATTAACGCAATAGAAAGGAAGGACATTAGCTTGGATGTGGAATCGATATGGGCAGAGCTGCAAAACACTAAGGGGCAGAAAACGCTAGTGGGAGTTGTGTATAGGCATCCTAACAGTAGTAGTGGAGTTGGGAATGGCATCAAACAGGAAATTAGAAATGCGTACAACAAAGGTAAAACAGTTGTAATGGATGACTTCAATCTACATGTAGATTGGATGAATCAAATTGGCTGTGGTGCTGAGGAAGAGGATTTCTTGGAATGTATGCGGGATAGTTTTCTAAACCAACACGTAGAGGAACTAGCGAGAGAGCAGGCTATTCTAGACTGGGTATTGAGTAATGAGGAAGGGTTAGTTAGCAGTCTTGTAGTGCGTGGCCCCTTGGGCAAGAGTGACCATAATATGGTTGACTTCTTCATTAGGATGGAGAGTGACATTGTTAATTCAGAAACAAAGGTTCTGAACTTAAAGAAAGGTAACTGAGGGTATGAGACGTGAATTGGCCAAGATAGACTGGCAAGTGATTCTTAAAGGGTTAACGGTGGATATGCAATGGAAGGCATTTAAAGACTGCATGGATGAACTACAACAATTGTTCATCCCAGTTTGGCAAAAGAATAAATCAGGGAATGTAGTGCATCCGTGGATAACAAGGGAAATCAGGGATAGTATCAAAACAAAAGATGAAGCATACAAATTAGCCAGAAAAAGCAATGTACCAGAGGACTGGGCAAAATTCAGAGTCCAGCAGAGGAGGACAAGGGGCCTATTTAGGAAAGGGAAAATAGATAATGAAAGAAAACTGGCAGGGAACATAAAAACGGACTGCAACGGTTTTTATAGATATGTGAAGAGAAAAAGGTTAGTTAAAACAAATGAAGGTAACTTGCAGTCATAAACTGGTGAATTGATCATGGGGAACAAGGACATGGCAGACCAATTGAATAACTACTTTGGTTCTGTCTTCACTAAGGAAGACATAAATAATCTGCTGGAAATAGCAGGGGACCGGGGGTTAAATGAGATGGAGGAACTGAGTGAAATCCAGGTTAGCTGGGAAGTGGTGTTAGATAAATTGAATGGATTAAAGGCCGATAAATCCCCAGGGCCAGACAGGCTGCATCCCAGAGTACTTAAGGAAGTAGCCCCAGAAATAGTGGATGCATTAGTGATAATTTTTCAAAATTCTTTAGATTCTGGAGTAGTTCCTGAGGATTGGAGGGTAGCTAATGTAACCCCACTTTTTAAAAAGGGAGGGAGAGAGAAAATGGGGAATTGCAGACCAGTTAGTCTAACATCGGTAGTGGGGAAAATGCTAGAGTCACTTATTAAAGATGGGATAGCAGTACATTTGGAAAGTGGTGAAATCATTGGACAAAGTCGGCATGGATTTATGAAAGGTAAATCATGTCTGACGAATCTTATAGAATTTTTCGAGGATGTAACTAGTAGAGTGGGTAAGGGAGAACCAGTGGATGTGTTATATCTGGACTTTCGGCAAGGTCCCACATAAGAGATTAGTATACAAACTTAAAGCACACGGTATTGGTGGTTCAGTATTGATGTGGATAGAGAACTGGCTGGCAGACAGGAAGCAAAGAGTAGGAGTAAATGGGTCCTTTTCAGAATGGCAGGCAGTGACTAGTGGGGTACCACAGCTATTTACAATATATATTAATGATCTGGCTGAGGGAATTGAATGCAACATCTCCAAGTTTGCGGATGACACGAAGCTGGGGGGCAGTGTTAGCTGTGAGGAGGATGCTAGAAGGCTGCAAGGTGACTTGGATAGGTTCGGTGAGTGGGCAAATGCATGGCAGATGCAGTATAATGTGGATAAATGTGAGGTTATCCACTTTGGTGGCAAAAACAGGAAAGTAGACTATTATCTGAATGGTGGCCGATTAGGAAAAGGGGAGATGCAACGAGACCTGGGTGTCATGGTACACCATTCATTGAAAGTAGGCATGCAGGTGCAGCAGGCAGTGAAGAAAGCGAATGGTATGTTGGCATTTATAGCAAAAGGATTTGAGTACAAGAGCGGGGAGGTTCTACTGCAGTTGTACAGGGTCTTGGTGAGGCCACACCTGGAGTATTGTGTACAGTTTTGTTCTTCTAATCTGAGGAAAGACATTCTTGCCATAGAGGAGTACAGAGAAGGTTCACCAGACTGATTCCTGGGATGGCAGGTCTTGCATATGATGAAAGACTGGATAGACTTGGCTTGTACTCGCTGGAATTTGGAAGATTGAGTGGGGATCTTATAGCAACTTACAAAATTGGACAGGCTAGATGCAGGATGTTGGGGAAGTCTAGAACAAGGGGTCACAGTTTAAGGATATGAGGGAAGTCTCTTAGGACCAAGATGAGAAAATCATTTTTCACACAGAGAGTGGTGAATCTGTGGAATTCTCTGCCACAGAATGTAGTTGAGGTCAGTTCATTGGCTTTATTTAAGAGGGAGTTAGATGTGGCCCTTGTGGCTAAAGGGATCAGAGGGTATGGAGAGAAGGCAGCTACAGGATACTGAGTTGGATGATCAGCCATGATCATATTGAATGGCGGTGCAGGCTCGAAGGGTCGAATGGCCTACTCCTGCACCTATTTTCTATGTTTCTACCTCTTTGCCTAGTGCAAGTTTGTATTCAAATTCAAGTTTTGCATTCAACATGTGGAATCCATGGAGAGCAAAATCATCCAATAGCCTTTTTTTCCCCACAGCTCAAAATTTGTTTACCCCCAACAACACCTATCCCCCAATTCCCCTTTGAAAGTTCTGATTTACTTTGTTTCTACTAATGGGCAATGAACAGTGTCACAGCTCTCAAACAAATCACCACATACCCGAATCAGAAGCCATGGATGAACAGCGAGGTCAGGCGACTGCTGAAAGCACGGGACTCGGCTTTCAGGTCAGGCGATGCCCGTGCGTACAGTTCATCGAGGGCCAATCTGAAGAGGGGCATCAAGAACGCCAAACACAGATACAAGCTGCGGATCGAGGAGCACTTCGAGAGCTGAGCTCCCTGATGACCACCAGCCCCTCACACTCAACCCCTACGACGTGCACGTGGCACTGAGTAGGATCAATGTACGTAAGGCTGCCGGCCCTGACGGCATCCCCGGGCGCGTCCTCAGGACCTGTGCTGCACAGCTGACAGACGTCTGGACTGACATCTTCAACCTGTCACTTGCCCAGGCAGTTGTCCCCACGTGCCTCAAAACTACCTCCATCGTGCCAGTGCCAAAACACTCCACTGCGGCGAGCCTCAACGACTTCCGCCCAGTTGCACTCACCCCTATCATCGGCAAGTGCTTTGAAAGGCTGATCATCGCACACCTCAAATGCTGCCTACCTCCCACTCTGGACCCCTACCAGTTTGCATACCGCAAGAACAGGAGCACGGAGGATGCCATCTCATCGGCACTCCACTCCGCCCTCTCCCACCTCGACAACAGAAACACTTATGTGAGAATGCTGTTCATCGACTACAGCTCAGCATTCAACACCATTATCCCCTCTAAATTGATCGCCAAACTCGATGACTGGGGCATTAACCCCTCCCTCTGCAATTGGTTACTGGACTTTCTAACCAACAGACCACAGTCTGTTAGGTTGGATAACCACTCCTCCTCTACCCTCACCCGGAACACTGGCGTACCCCAGGGCTGCGTGCTGAGCCCCCTCCTCTAGTCCCTCTTCACCTACGACTGCATACCTGTACATGGTACCAACACCATCATCAAGTATGCAGATGACACGACGGTGATTGGCCTCATCAGCGACAACGATGAGTCGCCTACAGGGAGGTGGTTCAGCTCCTAACAGCATGGTGTGCCGACAATAACCTGGCCCTCCACTCCAAGAAGACCAAGGAGCTCGTTGTTGACTTCAGGAGATCGAGAGGCTGCACGCACAACCCCATCCATATCAACGGGACGGAGGTGGAACGTGTCTCCAGCTTCAGGTTCCTGGGGGTCAACATCTCCGATGACCTCTCCTGGACCCACAACACATCCTCGCTGATCAAGAAGGCTCACCAGCGTCTCTTCTTCCTGAGGAGACTTAAGAAGGTCCACCTGCCTCCCCAGATTCTGGTGAACTTCTACCGCTGCACCATTGAGAGCATCCTTACCAACTGCATCACAGTATGGTATGGTAACTGCTCTGTCTCCGACCGGAAAGCTGTGCAGAGGGTGGTGAAGATCGCCCAACGCATCACAGGCTCCTCACTCCCCTCCATTGAGTCTGTCCATAGTAAACGATGCCTGCGCAGGGCGCACAGCATCGCCAGGGACAGCTCACACCCCAACCATAGACTGTTTACCCTCCTCCCATCCGGGAGACGCTACAGGTCCCTCCGCTGCCGGACCAGCAGGCTCAAGAGCAGCTTCTTCCCTGCGGCTGTCACACTTCTCAACGCTGCACTTCAATGACTGCCTGTCTCCACCCCTCACCCCCCCCCCCCCCCCCCCCCCCGGACTATCCGATCACCAGCAAATTGCACGGATACCACTGTATATGTATAGATGTATATACTCGTACTACTGCGCAATTACTTGTTTATTCGTAAGATCGCCCTTCGGAGATACCAACTGCTTTTTGTTGTCTCTGTATTGTATACTGCACAATGACAATTAAAGATTAAAGATGGAAAGATTAAAGATTGAATTAAAGAGTTGCAGTTTACTATTCTATAGTTCACTCCTTTCACTCGCACCCTCTCCCATATCAATTACCCTTGATTTCATCTGTTTAATGGGAGCATCCGTATTGATGGAGTAATTGGGAATTGCTTCCACCATCGGTGAAGAGGTCAGTAGGCAGGCAGCTCGTATTAAAGGTAAATGGCAAAGGACGATGCTGATGTAGTCCGCAGTATTCAAAAGGAGATCAAATTATAACTTTTAAAGGATTTTTTGTTACAATCTTTAAAAGGAAAGAAAATTAGAAGGCCCCAAGGGAAAGCGTTATGAAAGTATGATGAATTGAATAACTTTGTAACTTTGCTGAATGTCCCCTGTATTTACTGTGTGGCACATGGTGCTTCATCAGAATGTTTATATTGTGAACATTCCCTTTGTCTATTATGTAATGTGGGTTTTCTCCATCAATTGTTATGCGTGTGGGCTGGAAATGCCTATAATCAAATTTCAAAATCGGGTCTTGCAGCAGGTAAGAAAATTGAGTGTGCTCAAAGTGATCCCTGCCTTGCTGTATAAACCTGAAGGAAAGATTTTCAATATGCTCACTGCACATTTGCTCTGTCACTTCCTGACCCTTTTCAATTGACTTTTGCTTGCTGTTCTTTGAGAGTCCAGCAGCAGCTCAAACTCATTGGGCATGCCTTTTCCTATCTCTGTAGCCTGAGGCCCCAAAACACCACGTAGTCTCCACTTTTGGCATCACATAATTATTTTTCTTCACTGTGCTTTAGCTTCAGATACTCGGGCTCTCATGTTTTAGAATTCCCTTTGAAATTCCTTCTGCTTCTCCGCCTCTCTCCCTTCAATTGTGACATTATATGATACTAACTTGCAGAAGTATAAGAGCTGTGGGTTATATTTTGGATCTGGTTGAAAGAAAGTAATCAAATCTGAACGGGCACTGCAGTAAATTTTAAATATCCCTAGCTGGGTAAATGAAACTAGTCCTGTTCCTATCCTGATAGATCTCCTTGATGTTGGCTTCCATGAGCGTTTCTTGTGAGGACTAGAGAGGTAGTTTTATTCAGATGGGCTTTTGTAGTTGAATAATCCACTGATATTTATTATCCAGGCCAATACTTGAAGAATGTCTCCTTTGGGTGAGGCACCAACGGAGCCAAGTCTATGAATCATTTGCACTTTGGATAGAGGAGGTAAGGCAAAAAAAGGCAAATTGAGTAATTTAATTATTTAACTATTCCTGCATTAGAAACTGTTCCACATCAGTCACGCCTTGCATTTCTAATATTTATTTGAAAGTTTCCAACCTTTCTTAAAATATGGAAAACAAATACTAACACTGTGCTCTGCTAACACTTGAATGGGCAAATGCAGTATAAGGTGGATAAATGTGAGGTTATCCACTTTGGTGGTTAAAAACAGGAGGGTAGACTATTATTTGAATGGTGGCCAATTGGGAAAAGGGGAGATGCAACGAGACCTGGGTGTCATGGTACACCAGTCATTGAAAGTCGGCATGCAGATGCAGCAGGCAGTGAAGAAAGCGAATGGTATGTTAGCATTTCATAGCAAAAGGATTTGAGTATAGGAGCAGGGAGGTTCTACTGCAGTTGTACCGGGTTTTGGTGAGACCACACCGGAGTATTGCGTACAATTTTGGTCTCCAAATCTGAGGAAAGACATTCTTGCCATAGAGGGGGTACAGAGAAGGTTCACTAGACTGATTCCTGGGATGTCAGTACTTTCATATGAGGAAAGACTGGATAGACGCGGCTTGTACTCGCTAGAATTTAGAGGATTGAGTGGGGATCTTATAGAAACTTACAAAATTCTTAAGTGGTTGGAAAAGCTAGATGCAGGAAGATTGTTCCCGATGTTGGGGAGGTCCAGAACAAGGGGTCACAGTCTAAGGATAAAGGGGAATTCCTTTAGGACCGAGGTGAGGAAAACATTTTTCACACAAAGTGGTGAGTCTCTGGAATTCTCTACCACAGAAGGTAGTTGAGGCCAGTTCATTGGCTATATTTAAAAGGGTTAGATGTGGCCCTTGTGGCTAAAGGGATCAGGGGTATGGAGTGAAGGCAGGTATACAGGATACTGAGTTGAATGATCAGCCATGATCATATTGAATGGCGGTGCAGGCTTGAAGGGCCGAATGGCCTACTCCTGCACCTATTTTCTATGTTTCTATGTCTTCTCTGGTGATTGTCTGAGCAATGGTGCGAGGTCACTATGGTGAGTTTTGTTTGCTTACTCTGTATCGGGTCAGTTTGTAGCAATCGTTTTGCCAGAGTTAGAAGGTCCTGGGTGCAAATTAAAGTACAGCTAGTTCTGATATGTTTCCATAACACTTGCTGGATATGATGTGATTTATTGAATTGGTGAACACTATCTGTACTACACGTGCTCAATTAGTCACAGAAATGGAGACTCCTTTCAATAACTTATTCTGGAAATTGAAAGCTGCTTTGAAAAAGAACAGTTCGGGAAAATAAACTGTTTCCATGCAACCTTCCTACAGTAAATGGACACTTGTCTCTTAACAACAGTCTGCAGTTTCACCACAGATGACCATAGAAATTGACAAGCAATCGCTTCTATTGACACTAGTACAATGATACACTATTGGACAAGGTAATATACAACCTCTATTATTTTTTTAGCTAGCAGTAATAAAAACAAACTTGTAACTATTTAGAAAAAAACATTTAAAATTCCATCAAGGAGAAAAGTAAGTTGCTACTGTGAATTTGAAACACTCTAACCCCCATTTCCTATTGATATGCTGTTTTTATAACGCGATTTTTTGATTACGCAAGGCTTCTTGGGAACGAAACTATAATGTTATCGCATAACTACCTGTACTGACTTGGTGAAGATCGGTTTGATGCAGCCAAATATTCTGAAAGACCCTGTGGAAACGTGTCCTTTTATATTGAACCCGGTAGATGTGGTAGGGGCTATCCCAAAATTTAAGAAACCAGTTAGACAAGTACATGGATAGGACAGGTTTGGAGGGATATGGACCAAACAAGGGCAGGTGGGACTAGTGTACCTGGGACATGTTGGCCGGTGTGGGCAAGTTGGGCCGAAGGACCTGTTTCCACACTGTATCACTCTATGAATCTGTATTCTAAAGCAGTATTTCTTTATGAGCACAGTTAAGTAGATTGCTTTGCAATGATGGAGAGCAGCCCTTGAGTGAGCTCCACTGGGGAGGTCATTAGCTATCTTTTGTCAACACCTAATGATGTGCCTCGTGTGACAACAACGCAGCATGATCCTGGCTTTTGAAAACTTGCCGTTCATTCATGTGGTTGCTTTCTTTCCCCACACCCCCACATATTATCTGTTCAGGGTATTGGGTTTCTGGTGTGTTTAATATTAGGAATGCTGTTTTTCTTTTGAAGTTTATTTAATGAAAAATGCTTGACTCCCTAGAGATAGAAAGCATTGCGTCAACAGAGATGCTGCCATTCTGTATGTAGGAATGTATCTTAATTATCATTAATTGTGTACACAGAAGGGCAATGTGAATCCCAATCCTTGACATGATCTCGGTGCTGCTGTATCATTGGAACTGGTTCATCCATATGCATTCTATCCAGGTTGGGACTTACTTGTGGTGACTATGCATGTGCCGTGACTGCAGGATCTTCATTTAACCCCGCAGATAATTGGAGATCCACCAAATATTAGTTTTAGTAACATTTAAAATATTTACAGATTGATTCATGCATCCTTTGTCAGTAATTGTCAAAAAAAATAATTTAGAGGGAAATTAAAGGAAAAAACGACAAGTTACAGACTTCGTAGGTTTGCTTTAAGGGACTTTATTGCATGATATCACGGAGAGATGGCAGCAGTAAACTACCCACCAGTTCTCTGACTTCACAGCAGAATTAGCTGACAGTTATACTGTGAAGTAAATAGCTTTTGTTTACTTTTGTTAGATACTATTCTACAAAAATATTCTATCAACTACATAGTACCAATTGTTTCATGAGTCATAACATACTGTTCACTTATGTTAATCTTATTCAACAACAGATGATTAATGCAATTCAAACACAATACAAGGGAATCTTGACATAATTCTATCTCTTCTTCCAAGCGGCCCATGTCACCATCCCCATCCCAAGCTAATCATAAGCCTCCCGTTTACTGCAATGTATCTACGCTACTAGTGGTAGGGAGCACGGGTGATCTACTGAAACTTCTCAGAAATGTAAAAAAACGTCGTTATCTGCTCCCATTTCATGTTTACATTTACCTTCCACAATTTGTCATATTCCCAGACTAGAGGCAAAATGTCTAATCTTACTTTGCCGAATTTCCACTAACTTCTTCTGCACCTGGTCAAGCGAGAGCTGGCAATTGTCACATCCAAAACACCCGTTTGTTACCTTGTTCAATCCCAATTAAATAAAGATGGATATTAATTTTTCTTCCACAGTAATGTAACCCAATTCAGAACGTTCTCTCTTGCAATACCCAATATCAAGTTCAAGTTCATGTGTCCCTGATGGGACAATGAAATTCTTGCTTTGCATGAGCACACAGAACATAGTAGGCATTTACTACAAACCAGATCAGTGTGTCCATATACCAAATATAAATATATACACATATGAATAAATAAACTAATAAAGTGCAAATGACAGATAATGGGTTATTAGTTATCAGAGTTTTGTCCGAGCCAGGTTTAATAGCCTGATGGCTGTGGGGAAGTAGCTATTCCTGAACCTGGTCGTTGCAGTCTTCAGGCTCCTGTACCTTCTACCTGAAGGTAGCAGGGAGATGAGTGTGTGGCCAGGGTGGTGTGGGTCCTTGATGGTACTGCCAGCTTTTATGAGGCAGCGACTGCGGTAAATCCCCTCGATGGAAGGAAGGTCAGAGCCGATAATGGACTGTGCAGTGTTTACTACTTTTGTAGTCTTTTCCTCTCCAGGGCGTTCAAGTTGCCAAACCTAGCCGCAATGCAACTGGTCAGCATGCTTTCTACTGTGCACCTGTAGAAGTTAGAGAGAATCCTCCTTGACAAACCGATGCTCCATAATCTTCTCAGGAAGTAGAGGCGCTGGTGAGCTTTCATAATAATTGCAGCTGTGTTCTCGGACCAAGAAAGATCTTCACAGATGTGCACGCCCAGGAATTTGAAGCTCTTGACCCTTTCAACCATCGACCCGTTGATATAATCGGGACTGTGGGTCCCCATCCTACTCCTTCCAAAGTCCACAATCAGTTCCTTGGTTTTGCTGGTGTTGAGGGCCAGGTTATTGTGCTGGCACCATATGGACAGTCGCTCGATCTCTCTTCTGTACTCTGACTCATCCCCATCAGTGATACATCCCACAACAGTGGTGTCGTCAGTGAACTTGATGATGGAGTTCGCACTGTGACCGGCTACGCTGTCATGAGTGTAGAGAGATTGCAGCAGGGGGCTGAACACGCAGCCTTGAGGTGCTCCCGTGCTGATTGTTATCAAGTCTGACACATTTCCACCAATACGTACAGACTGTGGTCTGTGAATGAGGAAGTCGAGGATCCAATTGCAGAGGGATGCGCAGAGACCCAGTTCTGCGAGTTTGGTAACCAGCTTGGAGGGAATGATTGTGTTAAATGCCGAGCTGTAATCGATGAATAACAGCCTGACATATGAGTTTTTGTTGTCCAAGTGGTCCAGAGCGGAGTGGAGGGCCAGCGAGATCGCATCCACCGTTGATCTGTTGTGGCGGTAAGCGAACTGCAGTGGGTCCAGGTTTTTGTCGAGGTAGGAGTTGATTTGCGCCATGATCAACCTCTCGAAGCACTTCATCACCACAGGCGTTAGTGCCACTGGTCGATAGTCATTGAGGCACGTCACCTTGCTCTTCTTGGGCACCGGTATAATTGATGCCCTTTTGAAGCAGGTGGGAACCTCAGACCTCAGAAGTGAGAGGTTGAAAATGTCCGTAAAAACTCCAGCCAGTTGGTCCGCACAGGTTTTTAGAACACGACCGGGTATACCATCAGGTCCAGGCGCTTTTGGAGGGTTCACCCCTCCGAAGGATTTCCTGACGTCGGCCACTGTGACTGAGACTGAAATACCATCACAGCGAATGGGGGCTCGGGAAGGCACATCGGTGTTCTCCCTATCAAAATGTGCGTAAACGGCATTGAGTTCGTCAGGGAGTGATGTTTCGCCGACATTCGAGCTGCCGCCTGATTTCGCCTTGTAGGAGGTGATTGCATTCAGGCCCCGCCACAGCTGCCGAGCATCTGTCTCATCCTCCAGCTTGGAGCAGAAGTCCCTTTTGGCCTTTTTGATGGCCTTACCAAGGTCGTATCTGGACTTCTTGTAGACCACTGTATCATCCGACATGAATGCCCGGTGTCTGGTCTTCAGAAGAGTGCGGATCTCAAAGTTGATCCAAAGCGTTTCTGATTGGGAAACACTCGGAAGGTTTTTGTAGGGTGCAGTCCTCCACACATTTCTTAATAAAGTCTGTAACGACTGGTGCGTATTCGTTCAAGTCCGTTGCCGAGTCCTTGAACATTGCCCAGTCTACAGACTCCAAAACCCCCCCCCCCCCCCCCCCCCCCCCCCCGCGACAAGCTATGTACTGTCCACACCTCTGGGGGTGCGCTCTTTAATTGCTGCCTGTAGGTAGGGAGAAGCAGCATCGCGGTATGGTCGGATTTACCGAAGTGAGGGCGAGGGATAAAGCGGTAGGGATTCTTGATGGTGGTGTAGCAGTGGTCGAGGGTGTTTGGTACTCCGGTGCAGCAGGAGACATGTTGGTGGAAGTTGGAGTCTCTGGAATTCTCTGCCACAGAAGGTAGTTGAGGCCAGTTCATTGGCTAGAATTAAGAGGGAGTTAGATGTGGCCCTTGTGGCTAAAGGGATCAGGGGGTATGGAGAGAAGGCAGGTACAGGATACTGAGTTGGATGATCAGCCATGATCATATTGAATGGTGGTGCAGGCTCGAAGGGCCAAATAGCCTACTCCTGCACCTATTTTCTATGTTTCTATGTACAGCACATGAACAGACATTTCAGCCATAGCTAACATGATGCCCAGTTAAACTAATCTCCTCTGCCTGCATGTGATCAATATCCCTCCATTCCCTGCATATCCCTCCAGTCCCTACATATCCATGCCAATCGAAAAGCCTCTTAAATGTCACCAGCGTATCTGCTTTCACTACCACCCAGGGCAGCATGATCTGGGCAACCCACCACAATTTGTGTTTATAAAAAAAATAAAAATAAAACCTTTTTCTGCACATCTTTAAACTTCGATCCTCATCTTAAAGCTATACCCTTTAGTCTTTGACATTCTACCATGGGAGAAAGGATTTGATTGTCTACCCTATCTATGTCTCTCAAAATTTCATATACTTCTATCAGGTCTCTCCTCTGTCTCCAACATGTCAGAAAACAATCCCTGTTTGTTCAACCTCTCCAATACCTTCCAATGCAGGCAGCATTCTGGTAAATCTGCACCCTTTTCAAAGCCCCCATGACTTTCTTGTAATGGGGCAACCAGAACTGCGCACAGTACTTCAAATCCTATAATCCTATAAACCTAGCAAGTCCTATAAAGCTTCTGGCGCTTATACTCGAAGTCCTGACTGATACTCGCAGTCTAGCATATAAGCCCTCTGTACCACTGTTATGTTGCTACTTCAGGGAGCTGTGGACTTGAACCCCAAGATCCCTCTTTATATCCGTGCTGTTAAGAGTCTTAACATTAACTGTATACTTTCCTCGTGCATTTGATACAATAGAACTTTATTCATCTCCAGAGGGAAATTCGACCTCCCAAAGAGCAACAACTCACACTTGCTTGGTTTAAGCTCCATTACAATTTCTCAGCCCATTGCTGCTCTACATAGCTGATCTACATGATGCTGACAGTCTTCTGGAATGTCTGCTATTCCACCAATTTTAGTATAGTATCTAAACTTGCTCATTGATCCACCTACATTTACATCAAAGTACTTTAAAAATATCACAAACAACAGAAGTCCCAGCACTAATCACAGACATCCAACCAGAATAACAACCTTCCACCACAACCCTCTGTCTTCTATGTGTTAAGCCAGTTCTGGATCCAAATGACCAAGTCACCATGTATCCTTTGCATCTTCGTAATCTTCTGGATCAACCTACCATGAGGGACATTTATCAAATGCCTTACTAAAATCCATGTAGACAACATTCGCTGCCCCAACTTTGTTGATCACCCTTGTCATCTCCTCTGAAAATCACAATCAAATCCTATCAAACATGATCTGCCATGGACAAAGCCATGCTGACTGGTCCATAATTAGCTAAATTTAGCTAATTTGATTAAATCCTATCTGAAGATTCCTCTACAATAACGTCTCTTCAACTAACATGAAGCTGATTACCTATAATTTTCTGGATTATCTCTGCTTCCCTTTTTAGACAAAGGAACCACGTTGGCTACTCTCCAGTCCTCCTGGACCTCTCCTGGAGCTAGAGAAGATACAAATATCTTTGTGAAGGCTCCTGCAGTCCTCTCTTGCCTTTTTTGATAACCTGGGAGAGATCCTATCAATTGCTGGGGATTTGTCCACTTCAATATACTTCAAGAGCTGCAGCACCGACTTTGTGACCTTAAACTGCCTTAGTATATTAGTATTCCCCATGCTAAAACACTATCCTCCATGTCCTTAATTTTGTGCGAAATAAAGTCCAGTATAGACCGATCAAAGATAGTTCAAGGAGGTTGATAGTAGCTCGGAGCTGCTCTGTGGTTATTGGTAGGATGGTTTGGTTGCCTGATAACAGCTGGGAAGAAACTATTGCTGAATCTGGTGGTGTGTGTTTTCACACTTCTATACCTCTTGCCTGATGGGAGGGGGAGAATAGGGAGTGGCCAGGGTGCAACTCATTCTCAATTTTGCTGGTAATATTTACTCTGAGGAATTTCAAGCTTTCAATCATTGGGAGAAAGGTTGTCTCAACATCAGGTAAATAAGTTGTCAATCCCCTTCCTGTACTCCGTCTCATTATTATTTGATAACCGGCCCACAATAATGGTGTCAGATGTGAAGTTGTAAATTGAATTAGATTTGTACATGGCTTCACAGTTGTGGGTGTACAAAGAGTAAAGAAGGGGGGCTGAGAGTGCATCCTTGCAGGACACCAGTGTCGTGGATTATTATAGAGGATGATTTGTCCCCTATCCTCACTGAATGGGGTCTGTTGATCAGGAAATTAAGGATCCAGTTGCAGGTCTGGTTACCTTTGTACTTTTATTGTACGTTTGAAAAGCCTTGGGATTTTCTTTAATCCTACTTGTCAATGATTACCTATAATTTCCTGGATTATCTCTTAGAATAAAGGGGAGGTCATTTAAGATTGAGGTGAGAAAAAACTTTTTGACCCAGAGAGTTGTGAATTTATGGAATCCCCTGCCACAGAGGGCAGTGGAGGCCAAATCACTGGATGGATTTAAGAGAGAGTTAGATAGAGCTCTAGGGGCTAGTGGAGTCAAGGGATATGGGGAGAAGGCAGGCACGGGTTATTGATAGCAGACGATCAGCCATGATCACAATGAATGGTGGTGCTGGCTCAAAGGGCCGAATGGCCTCCTCCTGCACCTATTTTCTATGTTTCTATGATATTTCATGGCCCCTTTTGGACATTCTGATTGCCTACTTGAGTTCTTTCTTTATATTCCTCAAAGGCTCTGCTTTCATCTTGAATACACTTCATTTTTCTTGTTGACCACATTTACAACCTCTTCGGTCATCCATTTTCCCCTTAACTTGCCATCTTTATCCTTTCTTCTTATGGAACATGCCAGTTGTGAACTCTGATCAGCTCCCATGCGACAGATGTTGAATTGCCCTATAACATCTGTTCCTAAATAACTCGCACTATCTTCTGCCTAATAATGCTGTTATCTGCCTTACCCCAATTTAGTATTATCCCCAAGGTTCAGATTTATTCTTGTTCATAATTATCTTAAAACCTATTGAGTTGTGATCAATGTTCCTAAAATAATCTTCCACAAAAAAATAGTCGCACAAAATAGTAATTGGAATTCAGAAAGTTTTATTTTATTCAATTTTTCAGGACAGTCAGGTTGAGGAAAAAAGTGAAGATGGTCATACTTCTAAACAGCAAGCAATGAGAAACCAGGTTAAGCAGTTTAACATGCAAAGAGGTGTGATTTTTTTTTTTTTTTTTTTTTTAAAGCTGTGAGTTAAATTCTGTGTGCACTGATCTGGAGGAGTGATGTGTTCACTGTATGTAATCCCATGTAACTGGTAGAAGAACAAGTATTGTTCCCTTCTTGTCCTTCTTTCAGTTTTAATCACATATGCATCCCTACTTTAAAAACACAGACTAGTCTTTGACACCATGGGCTTTGGACATTTGTTGTGCACAGATTAGTTAAGTCTTTTGTTTGTGACAACAGTGACCATGCTTCAGAGAGATTTCAGTGACAGAAGTTTCCTTGTGTTTCAAATGTGTGAATATTTGTTGACTTAAAACATACAAACACGGATTCAGAACTTGATCCTTTGAGTGTCCCACTGTTTAATACAATAATACTTTGATTGGAATGACAATTGCTCATTCTTGTCTACCCAAGAATTTAAATACCTCTGTGGTAAAATATACTAAGATTCTCCTCCCACTGTTATTTGAGGAGGAGAATCCCAAACACTTTATTTAAGTGCATTTGGGCAGGTATACAGTCAGGCAGCACCTGTGCAGGGAATGGATAGACAGACAACATAAATCGTGTCAGGTCAGACCCTTCTTCAGACTGTTTGGAAAGGGGTGAGAAAGCTGGAACGGGGAGGTGGAGACAGGAGTCTGGCAAGTGATAGCCGGATATAGGTGTTTTATTTTGTTATTCGCAGATGGGTGAAAATGAAAAGGAGACTAAAGGGGATAAAAGTTGGATACAGGATTGAGGTGGGATTGGCCGTTGGAGGTGAAAAGAAGACAAAAGTGTACAATTAGGAGAGAAGAAAAGGCGTGCTATCTCCTACATTGTTACCTGCTACGTTGTGAGATTTTTATTTTCTGCAACAACATTTGATATGCAGATGCAACTCTATAGGACTTTGGTTAGGCCGCATCCGGAATATTGTGTGCAGTTCTGATCGCCCATTACAGGAAAAATGTAGATGTTTTGGAATGGGTGCAGAGTAGGTTTACCAGAATGCTGCCTGGATTAGTAGATTTTAGCTACATGGAGAGGTTGGATAGACTTGGATTGTTTTCTCTGGAATGTTGGAGGTTGAGGGGAGACTTGATAGTATATAAAATTATGAGAGGCATCAATAGCTATTTGGTGAGGGGGAAATGAGTGGGGCAAGTTTTTTTTGTTTACAGAGATGGAGGGAGATGAGTGGGGGAAAACACAATAGTGGCATTTAAGTGACTTTTAGACAGACACTAGACCGTTGGGTCACCTCAACGCACAGTTGGTGGGGGGGGGGGGGGGGGGGCTGTGGCGTCACACGCACACTAACCACCCCCCACACACGGGGGGGGGGGGGGGGGGAGGGAGGAGGGGAGAGGGGGCATAGTAGTGGGCGGGAAAGGGAGGGGTGTGGAGGGAGGAGGAGGTGGGAGAGGGGGGTGGAGGTAGGGTAGGGGGGAAAGGGAGGGGGGGAGAGGAAGAGGAGCCAGTTGAGCAGGCAGGTGACATCACTCACAGCGCGTGAACACAACGTGCAGTCATTGTCACGTCAGCAAGGGCTGTCTCCTCCCTTTCCCACCTCTCCCTCAGCCCTCGGGGCCCTGGCATTTCCTCTCTCTCTATCTCTCCCCCACCCTAGTCGCACTAGCTTCTCATTTTCACACTACAAACAGCTTACAATGGCCTGTTTCCTTTATCATCGATACTTTTTTGCATATCTTTCATTCATTGTTCTTTATCTCTCCACATCACCGTCTATATTTCTCGTTTCCCTGATCCCTATCCAGTCTGAAGAAGGGTCTCGACCCGAAATGTCGCCTATCTCCTTCGCTCCTTAGATGCTGCTGCACCCGCTGAGTTTCTCCGGCCTTTTGTGTACCCATGTTTATTATATTGTTTATAATGTACTATGTTCCTATGTTCTGATATGCTGCTACAAGTAAGAATTGCATTATTCAATCTTGAACATATGACAATAAAACCCTCTTGACTCTTGGACCTTTATCAGATGACTTCTAGAAATCTAAATGTGGAACGTCCACCAGTTCCCATTGATCAGCAGCACAATGGTTCCTCACATTGCTTCAATTAATTGGTCATCCCCAATAAAGTGGCTTCCCTTTTGCAAAACTCTGCTGACTTTTCTGAGTGTCCAGCTATTATATTTGAAAACGGTTCCTCTCAACATCTGTCATTTTCTCAATGACAGATGTTATGCTACATGCCCTTGCTTTCTGTGACCCCCTTTTAGATAAAATAATTACATTTGCTACTTTCCCATGTACTGGAAAAATCACAGGAAATTTGGAAAATTAAAACCATTGAATGTATCAAGATCCCGCCTGCCACTTTTAAGAGCTAAGTTGACGTCCTCAGGACCCAGATGTATCAGTCTGCAACTCCAGTGAATTGTGCTCTGCTGGTGGTAAACTACTAAGTACGTTCTTCCCTTCCAATTTCCATTTTGCACCTCTTTCTGGGATGCTACATATCCTCTAGAGTGAAAACCAATGCAAAATATCTGTTTAGTTCATCAACAAACTCAACATAACAAAGTTCATGTTGTGAAAGGCGATTTATAAGTGCAGCTTTACTCTGAAATTGAATAATTTGCATGTACATTGCATGTGTACTGCGGGTACTCCTATAAAGTGCATCCGTTGATTGGAAAAATTGAGCATGAGAGAATTTCAAAGGCAGTATTTGAATTTATAATCTGTAACTTGGCAGCAACAGGATTAAATAATAATTAATTCCTCTTGATTTATGACAGATGCACAGACGAGTGAGAGCTTCACAGAGATGACTGACAATGCCAGGTAATTTTGACAAATGTAAAGTTTAAAAGTGTTTGGGATTAATTGGGAGGTAATGCATGTTTGCAACACAACAAGGACAATTAGGATGCCATTATATTTAAAAAAAAACAACAACTGGTTGCTTGAGGAAGAGATATAAAACTCCATTTTTAGTGTATTCAAGTTTGAAGCATCTTGAGCAAGTGGCCCACAAATATTTGAAACGATGTGCTTCAATAAAGCAAAACATAGAAAAACAAGTTTAGCCAGAAAGGAAAGAAGTGACATTGAGGGAAAGGGCCATGCAATGACAGAAGAAAGGGAATGGCAGAGACTGAAACATCTGATGAAGGAGTGATGACATATAAAATGACTCAACAATGCATTAGTTACTTACTATCTTCCCATTCTAATGTCCTTCCATCTGACGTCCTTGTCTGCTGTCTCTGGCATTATTATAAGCAGTGACACTGAGCAGCATTAATCTAACCAAACATTTATGTTAAACCTGGAACTGCCCTTGGTTTGGCATCTTATGTGAGAAGTGACAAAATGTCACATCATAAGTCAAAAATGTATGTTCCCACAGCCTTCAGAAGCCAAGCATAACAAGCTTGAGTTGTGTAGAAGGTTTAGAACAGTGTACAAATATGACAACCTGTATTTTAACAACATGGAATGTTGTCCGTCCTACTAAGTGTCTCCAGCATTTTCTCTTTTTTTCAGCTTTCCAATCTGTACTTTCGCGATTTTCATTAATGTTTTAAAGTTGTCTTTTTAAATTTTCTTAGGTAATCACTAACCTTCCCCTATCTCAACCCCTTTAGCAGATCTCTTCCTGCCCAGCTAATTGCAAAGCAGCTCATGTTAGAGATGAGCTTCACCTGTCCCAGTCACCTACTGTCAACAGGTCAGATCAGGGACGGGCAATCGGGAGGAATTGGGATCCCATCGTAGTCCACCTACTCTTCCACACCATCCCGTAATCTAACATTGAGTGATAGAATTGTATAGGACGGCAGAAGGCCCTCTGGTCCAAACCAAAATGCTTATTTATGCTAATCCCATTTCCCTGCATTTGGCTGTTATCCCTCTATTCATTTCCTATCCATATCGCTGCCCATGAAACGTTTAAACTGTTTGTAACTGCCTCCACTACCACCTCTGGCAGCGTGTTCTGTATACTCACCACCCTCTGTTTTACACTTCCCTACTCTGACTGTGATGACCTTTCCAACTTCTGCCCCTCTTCACGTTCCTCCTTCGCTCCTCGTATTAGAGATATAAAAGGTTTGCACCTAGAGTTTGGGAATCGCTGGTTTGACAGTTTACATCAAACACTGGCTTGTTGCAAGTTTTAATGTGCCCAATTTCATCCGTGTTTTTCTTTTCATCTTTACAGCGGAGCATATGCAGAACAGCCTAATGCCGACACTGTCCCAATGCAGAGCAAGCGAGGCTATTGCGGCTGCTGCCAGGAACTGTACACCTGCCTTGAACAGGTGAGGGTGGCTTATGACCTCAGTAACGACTGCTATCAAAAACTAGGTCACGCGGCTGGTGGTATTCATGTAAATTATTTATCTAGTGCATTAATACGTGTTCATAATCAACGTAGCTTAAGTCAGAAGATTTGTAGATTCAAGCTCCACTTTAGAAACGTTGGTGCCTAAACTGGATTGTTTCTGTCCAGTTCTGTTTCACTGTTGGTGGTTATGTTTATCATCTTGGTTCTCCCGGTATCAGACAATGTTTATGCACAAAAGGTACTGCTAAGACGGGTTTAGTTGATCATTCATCAGGTTGATATTTGTGGAACTTTGCCACATCTACTACAGTACGACAATGAAGAATAGGGGTTAAGCATAGGGGCGTCCTGAGGTTATACAGTAGACTACAGAGCGGCAAGTTAATTAATGATGTTGAAGTATGTGGCGCAAGCCCAAGTCTTCGTCATAAGCCAAAGTCAAGTTGTTCGAGCTTGGAGAACAGGAATTCTTCCTCGTGTTCTGTATGGCATTTCTTTCATACCCATGAGCAGGGCTCTCGCTTAACTTTTTTTCCCTGTTGCCAGCCGAGCAACCTTGACAACTTTTTAGGTTGTCAAATGACAGTTTAGGTGCTCATTTAAGACGGTATACATGACGCGTGCGATAATGTGCTCGGACGAAGTGCGTAGTTACCAGTCAGATTTATGCTCAATGAAGCATTCACATATTATGTTCAAGAAGGAACTGCAGATGCTGGAAAATCGAAGGTAGACAAAAGTGCTGGAGAAACAGCGGGTGCAGCAGCATCCATGGAGCAAAGGAAACGGGCAACGTTTCAGGCCAAAACCCATCTGAAGAAGGGTTTCGGCCCAAAACGTTGCCTATTTCCTTCGCTCCATAGATGCTGCCACATCCACTGAGTTTCACCAGCACTTTTGTCTACATTCACATATTATTTCTGCTTCCAATAACGCACAAACTAAACATTCACCAATCAAGACATGATATATACCACAATGACATGCAGCAAAATTATAATACAGTATCTCAACTCTTTTTACATATTACAATTAATGCAATTTCTATTAGTTCTTTCCACTTCCAAACAAAAATGTGGTTGGATTATTCAGCAAATGATCAACCTGTGTCAATAAATCCTGGACCATGGTACATATGTTTAACCATGCACACTACAGATTGATGCAAGCATGTTTTCTGTGAAGGACTGAAAATTACCATGACATGGCCATAGCATGGGTCGTTATTGCTATTGGCACAGAAACACTCTCGCTTCCCACATAATTTATCCATAACAAAATATACAGGTTGCAAGGAAATTTCTAAAGGCATTTTATGATAATAGCTGTTAAAACCGACTATACCCATCTGACAGGTTAAACATTACACTAACTGACAAGAGATGGCCAAAGGACATAACTGCAGCAAATGTTCTTTTGGTAATATGTTTAAAGGTGTCAAAACAAATAACATTGGGAATTAAAACACATTTGATTGCATTCTGTTATCAAACATAGTCAATGTTCGCTCTGAAGACCATGAATCACAATAGGGTCAGGGTGTGTGTGAATCAGTGCGGGGTGGATAGATGGCGGGCGGGGGGGGGGGGGGGGGGTTGAGAAGGCAATCGGTGTGGAATGGATGGATTGAGGCAGGTGAATTAGTACGTTGGTTGGAGTATGTAAAATTGTGAGGGGAGAGCACGGGGGATGTCAGTGGTGTTGAATGGGGGATCAGTATGGGATGGATGGGGGGGGAGGGATTGGTACAGGATGAATGGGGGGGGTTCAGTACAGGATGAATGGGGGTAGACAAAAATGCTGGAGAAATTCAGCAGGTGAGGCAGCATCTATGGAGCTAAGGAAATAGGCAACGTTTCAGGTCGAGATCCTTCTTCAGAGTCTTCCCCCCCCCCCCGTTCTTCTTGGGGGGGGGATCAGTACAGGATGGATGGGGAGGGATCAGCACAGGATGAATGGGAAGCTCAATACAGGATGAATGGGCGGAGGGCGTCAGGACAGTGTGGATCGGAGGGTCTGTTCAGGATGAATAAGAGATCAGTATAGGATGAATGGGGGATCAGTACAGGATGAATGAGGGGATCAGTACAGGATGCATGAGGGGATCAGTACAGGAAGAATGGAGGATCAGTAAAAGATGAATGGGGAGATCACTAAAGGATGGATGGGGGGTTTGGTGCAGGGTAAATGGAAGGTGGGTCAGTATGGGATGAATGGGAGGATCATTGCAGTATGAATGGGGGGGGAAAAGTGCAGGATAGATGGGAAGGGAGGTCAGTACAGGATGAATTGGGGGACCAGTGTAGGATGGATGGGGGGGTGGCAGGAGAATCAATGCAAGGTGGGTAGAGTGATGAATAGATTTGGGGGGGGGGGGGGGTAGATGGGGAGGGGAGCACAGGGGATGTCAGTGAGGACTGAATAGAGGAGGGAATGGGGATCAGTGTGCGATGGAGAGGAGGGGTCCCAGGATAAGGGGGGGGGGAGAGAGAGAGAGAGAGAGAGAGATGTCAGCGCTCCTCGGACAACATTGCCCTGCTGCCTTGGCCGTCCCTGTCCAACGCCAAAGGGGGAGGTGGTTGGGAACTCGTCGCCACCGCCACCCCTCCTCCGCCAGCCCACAGGTAGGTGCGGGGCCGAGCGGTGCAGCTCAAAGATCCTATAGCTATCGGATTGTTGGTGCAGCTGCTTCAGACGGCGGAAGGAGGCCTTCCCTCCCCCCCCCCTCTCCCCCCCCCCCCCCCCCATGGCGATTTTGTGTAATTCTACAAATGTATTATTAATATCCCTCCTATATTGCTTAGCCACCAATGCTTCTTTTGTTTCTACAAGGAAGTATGTAGATTGGCTATTTCATACTAGTCAATTATAGTGTTTGTCAGTAGTGACTCCGCCTACTATGTACTTCATATTATCAAGAGCTTACGGTGGTTAGAATGAATAGCAGTTCGGAGATGTGATGACTGCAGAACCTTGCTGTATGTAGATTTAATAAATATGTGTATCTTGACGTGTGTTTGACTTGACTCATTACAGGATGGTTATGGGATTTTCACTTTATCATTACAGAGCAGCTGATGGCCTCCACCTGCAAGTGCTGTTTGCAGCAATATTTCTTAGGAAAATTGCAGCAATATGTGTCCATTAAAGAGCCAGAGAAGGGTAGTGGGATTGGGCTCTGTTATGTAGGAGAGGGAAATAACCCAGGAAGGTCTGTCCAGCAGCTCATTGGGCTTGGAGTGTTTGGTCCACTACCATACCTGGAGAACCACCAGAAGACGAAGGGCATTGTTGACAATTAAGGGGGAGTAGGAAGCAGGATACAGTGAAACAAGTCCAGCATGGGTCAACTTGCACTGACTGCACTTTTCTTTTTGATTTAGCACCTGCAGACCACTCGGCACAAGCAATTTGTCGGCGACTCCCGATGTCAGGTGGTGGCAAAAAGCCTCATGGAGCGCTTCCTACAAGATGTGATCCAGTACCATCCCTCCCGCTACAAAGACAACAGGTGAAGGAAGGCACTCCAACCCAGTGATCCACAATCTCGTAACTCATTGCTAGTTAAGCCCCTGTCCCACAGTACGAGGCTAATTCAAGAGTTTTCCCGAGTTTCCCCTGATTCGAACTCGGAGAATGTCCTTAGCTTGTGGATGTCTCGTAGCGACTAGTAATGCTAATGGTAGGTATAAAAAGTAACCATTTTTTTACTCGTGGACATTTTTTTGCAGGGATGAAGAAACATCACGAATTACCGGATGTCCCGAGTACCGACCGTTAGCATTATGAGCTGCTACGAGACATCCACGAAACTCCTACGGACCCGCTATGAACATTCTCCGAGTTCGAATCGGGGGGGAAAATGCGGGAGAACTCGTGAATTACCTCATACAGTGGGACAGAGGCTTTAGCGTCCACTATTATTTCAGCCAATCTGCATCTGTTTAACGTTGCAGATGAAGTAGAAGGATGGGAGTAGAACAGCAATGCAATCTTAGGGTTACAATATTTAGAATTGAGATATCATGTTGATTTTTTAATTGTCATGTGTACTGAGATACAGCAAAAGGCTTTATTTTGCTTTCCATCCGGGCAGATTATACCATACACGAGTGCAATCATACTGTATATGAGTACAACAAAAAAAGGAAAAGGAAACTGTTCCCCTGATGCCTGTGTAAAAGTCCTGGGGTATTTTGATGGCTCATGAAATTATAATACCATTGCCAAACTTCCCATCTTCTGTCGATACTTCCAAGAATAGTGGACTATACCGACAATATCAGAAAAGACAATCTTAAAAAACAAGTATTCAACTTTCCTAATGTAATTTTGTTTTATTTTGCTCAGGCCAACATACATGGACCTACCATCAATCAGTGCACCTCTTATTCCCAAAAAGGAGCTTGCAGATATACACTACTACCAAGATGAAAAGGAGACCATCGGGACCAGAGAGGAGTTGCCCAGTACGGACAACGACTCTGTCCAATCGGCGCACGTGCTGGTTGGAAAGAGTGTCGTTAGTTGCAATCAGACCAAAGACAGCAACACATCTTCGCTGCCTGTCGGAGATCCAGTGAGCAGAAAGGACACCGCAATTAAAGAGCCAGCTTCTATAGAACAGCCTGAAGTCAGCTCCCCTTCCTATAAAGAGTTATGCAGGACTGCGTTTTTAACTGCAAGAGAGGGCATCCTATCTTGCAGTAAAGTGGACAGGCACGGAAGTCGCATTGCTTTGGGCATATATAAACCAATGTTAAGGAGAGGAATAAAGGATTGCAATAAGCTCAAAGCCACCAGCTCTCCTGGAAGTGAGGATCATGAACATTGGAATCCTACGTCTCAAATGAATTTTCCAAACGTTTCCTCAGGGCCTGTTTTTAAGTTTTCCAAATTGCACCACATTAATTCTCAGGGTACAATTGCAGGAGCCCCTCTCCCTCAACTCGGGGACCACATGGGGCCCAGTGGCCCACACTGTTCTGGAGGTCCAAGCCAGCCGGAGGAGTGCAAGCCACACAGCAGGGACACTGCCCCTTGTCCGGCTACGCTCAAAGAAACCAAAGTGGCCGAACGCATGGAGGACTTGGTCACGGAGACCATTGAGACAGTCATTCAGAAATACTGCAGCAGACAGGCATCACGTCTGAGAGACAGCGACAGTGAGAATTCAATGTGTTGTCAGCTTCAGTGCCGAAGGAAAACGGTGGGGAGGGGCCTGCAGAGAACAAAATGGCCTCCTGAGAGAGATCACTGCACACCATCAAGCAGCTGCGAAATGACCTGCAGCAGGCAGACGCTACAAGAGACGGCATCTTGCTTCAAGAAGATGCTGTCTTTAACTCTCTCGTGCGAGACCAAATCTGGAGGACAGCGCCAGGGCACAGGGGAGGACGTGGCGAGTTTGGGGGGTAGTACCTGTTCCCTGGGCAGTCAGCTGGGACAGCTGGAGTCCAGCAGCAGCTCTGAATGGAACGCCTCTGTGAAGGTGGAGAAGCGCTGTTCGAGGATTCCGGTGAAGGACCTGGAGTTGATTACGGATGCACGAATCTCGCTTGTGGACCCCGACTACAAGTCTCGGCTGAGTTCAGTTCTTCGATTACAAACGGAAGAGTGCGACAAAATGGAAGTTGAAAATGCTGGCCCGGTGGAAAGCAGCGTGAAAGCGGAGTACGTCGAAGAGGAAACGCAGCACGTCGAGACAGAGCAACGGCTGCAGTCTTTGCCCTACGTACCACCATCTTTTGCTGGAAAGACTTGGTCTGAGATCATGACCGAGGATGATCTGAAAGTGGAGGCACTCGTGAAAGAGTTCAAGGAAGGGCGATACTTATGTTACTTTGACAGCGAGTCCTTGGCCAACCATGGAAGGAAACAGAAGAAGCACCGGGACAGGGTGATGGAAACATCCAAAGGAACATGCAAGGAGCCAGCTGACAGCAGTCGCTCCGTCCCTGTCACTGAAGCGTTGCCTCACTTACAGGAGGTGAAGGAGGAAACTCAGCTACCACCAACTCTGGGCCAGTCGGCACTGGGCAAGAAGCCGGCCTTGAGGCATTTCCGCATGGCGTCCAGATGCCAGGTGGTGAAGGTGAGCCATGCTACCCAGACCAGCGAGGCCGGCTATCCTGTGGTCAAAAGGAAATCTAGAAGGATGGACCAAGAGCCTGAGAACTTTTGGAGCGGGCCAGACCAGGCGGAAACACCCAGTATGAAGACCAGGCTGTGCTCCCTGAGGTTGCCCAGGTCCTACAGCAGGATCATGAGCCCAGTCCAGCCCAGGACGGTCATCTACGTCCTGTCCTCACCTGATTTTGAGTCCACGGTGCGAGCTGCCTCCTTGGAAGGGAAGCGTGGCTCCAGGACGTGGCAGGACGGTGCCAGCCCAGCCAAGTACACGTACAAGAAGTCGCCGGTCAGGTACTACGACCCGACCACCAACAGGATCCTCAAGACGCTGCCGGCCAGCCTGGGCCAGTCCCACCATGTGCGCCAACTCTTCAGGAGCCTCAGCCCGGACATCAACGCAGGGTCGACGGCTGACGAGCACCGGGCCGCTGTGGCCAAGATCCACCCGAAGGCCGGCGGGGCCTGCAGCCTCCTGCAGGCCTGCAGCAACGTGGCCTCGAGCACCTGGCCAGCTGGCCTGCTCAAGCCGAGGGACTGGGCCCTGGGGGAAGCCCCTGGCAGCGACTCCAGGTCGGATGGACCCCCGCTGCCTATGCAGAAGAACCTGGTCCTGTCGCCATTGAGGAGGGATGGGCCCGACTCTCCCTTCGGCCGGCTGCAGGTGTACGCTGGCCCGCGGAGCCGCCGGCACTCTGACCGCGAGGCCCCGGGCCCGGCCTCCACCCGGGATCAGCTGCAACTCAGCAACCCGAGGGGAACCACGTCGCAGTCCGACATGGGGCCCCCGGCCCCCGCCTCCACACCGTGCCGCCCTCGGCTCCGATCTGGCATCCGTCGGCCCGCCGACAAGGGCGGCTCCTCCGGGGAAAAGGTGCTGAGGAGAGAAACCAGGAGCGGGGAGAAGGGCGCCAAGCGACGGGGCCGACGACAGGGCCTACGCAAGAGGAAGTGAAGCCCCTTGCAGGGGTGGTTGACCCGTCACAGCCCACCCCCCTCCTCCGGCTCCTCAGTTTCTTTGTTTTGTATTATTTCAGGGAATTTGCAGTTGAAACAGAGGTTGCAGCTGTATTTTTTATAAAGAGCCTGAGTGGTTTCTTTTTTTCTGTTGTTCTTTTGAGACAAAATAGACAACAAGTAGCACCTTAAAATCACAACCAGTTTTCTTTCGCAATTGCGCCATCTTCAGTTAAAACCCGCTAACCTGACGTATAAAAGTCCAGCATTTGCGTCAGGCATTTGGCATGTGGGATGGTACGCAGTTCAAGCAGGGTGTGCTGTCAGAGCCAGGGTTGGTTTGCAACTGGGACCAGGGTACGGACTGTGGGTCATCTATGCCACTAGATCCTGGATGGGGTCCAGGACACCAGCGTCATGGATAAAGGTGGGCCAGTTGCCAGGATCCAGAGTACTTGTATTGATGTATATATCTATATCTCGCTCTCTCGCACACGCACACACACGCACACACACACACAACAAAAAACAGGTTCCAACACAATTTCAACTGGCAAGCTCCACTCGTCATAGACCACCAGCCAGAATAACACCTTTCCACCCCAACCCTCTGTCTTCTTTGAGTAAGCCAATTCTGAATCCATATGACCAAGTCGCTGTGAATCCCATACATCTTAATCTAATGGATAAGCGGACCATGGGGGATTTATCAAATGTCTTACTCCAGAACTTTGTGTTTAATTTTAGTATCTCAGCAGGTCAGGCAGCTTCTCTGAAGAACATGGATTAGTGCTGTTTTAGGTTACACCGCCCTTCCTTCATCAGTCATCTTCGTCACCCCTTCTAAAAAAACTTGATGAAGGTAGTAAGACCTGACTTCACAAATTCACAAGTTATAGTAGAATTAGGCCATTTGCCGTATCAAGTCTACGCTGCCATTCAATTATGGCTGATCTCTGCCTCCTAATCCCATTTTCCTCCTTTCTCCCCCTAACACTTGACATCTGTTCGATCAAGAATTATTTTATCTCTACCTTAAAGTTCACAAGTTACAGGAGTAGAATTACATGCACAAAGCCAAACACACCTAATTAGCCCATTTTTCTGCCAAATGGGAGTAAATCATTGAACATCCTCTCCAATAGTTTCCCTACCCCTCACGGGGGTGCTCATTGGCCTGTAAATGCCTGGATTCTCTTTAATTCCCATCATAAAGGAGCACACATTAGCTGCTCTCCAGTCCTCTGGGATCATGTCTGTGGTTAGAAACGATTCAAAGATCTTCATCAAAGCCCCTGTAATCCTTGCCTCTCTTAATAACCTGTGATAGGTTGCATTAGGTCCTGTGAATTTAACCACCTTAATCATTTTAAAGAGCCCCTACATCACCACCTTCTTGATTTCAAACTGTCCTTGCAGATTAATATTCTCCACATTGATCTCCCTCCTACTTATTCTTCTAATTAATGTCAAAAGGTCTGGCATCAGCAAATGACCCAAGGGTGCTAGATTGTCATATTTGCCTTACATGGATTGTTCTGCACAGAAATGGGCCATGTTTGTCAGTATTTATGCTCCACGTGGCAGTTCTCCCAATCAACCTGAGATTTTCCTTGTGAATTTCTCAGCTATTCATTGTGCAGCAAGAAGTCAGTCTGAATTATGCATGACTATGTATCTATTCCCTGCAGATGCAGGCTCACCTCCAGGTTGAATGTGACTAGCTGGTGATTCCCCTCCATTAGATCTTTTGCAGTTTCCCTACAGCTTCCTGAGTCAGATTTCACAGCTTGACCCAGTTCAGCCCTTTTGCTGGTGGGAGATGTTTAAGGGTACCAAGCCGTGATACCTTGGCAGGAGAGGGATACTCCTCAGAGCACTCCTCAGCTTTTCACTCCCTGTGCATCAAGCGTTAGTGCACAGACTGGGTAGAATGGGTCATCAGTGCTCATAAGCCAAACACCAGATACTTGCTGGAGCGACTCGGGAGTATCGTTGCATTCCTGCCGCTGCGGGAGCAGCAAACGAGCGTGGCAATTATCCACGTGTGCACTTGTTGAATGCTGAATGTTGGTGAAAGTCAAAGAGCAAGTTACACATTGTGCACCCACACCATGGCAATGTATTTATGGGAGAAGGGCGAATCAGCCGGCTTCAGGAGACATTCAAACAGCTCGGACTGCAGATTAGCAATCGGATATCAGCTGGAGCCTGGCTGTTTGCAGACTACTAAAGGCCTCCACATTTTTTTAACACTGACTCTTGCCAAACAATATAAATAGCTCTGTCTTCCATAAGTGAGAGTACATGCACTTCCAGATAAATTGTATCTAAAAATATCTCTTAGCATATAGTACGATAACCTGCAGTGAGACCAGCACCCCTTTCTATTCACCAGGGCCTGCCCCACGGTCAGTTTTGATACCGCTACTTCTTTTCCTGTGCTCTGTTTAAACATGCTAGCTTCATTGGAGTAATTATAATCCAACTGTAATATTTTTTAAATAATGTAAAGTGTGTTGGAGAATTAATGTAGAGTGACATCCAATATTCTGGAAAATACATAGAGCGGCACCAACAAATCTCGAGTGCTGGATTAACAAAGATTTTCCAATATTTGTATGGATAGAAATTGGATATTTAGCAAACAATACCCATCAAAACAACATTGAACTCAAAGCAAAAGTTGATATTTTGCAAAGAAATTAGTGACCATAACTCTGATAAGCTAAACTGCACGCATTGAACACATTGGTTAAATTTCCATATGCAGGTTTCAGTGAAGCAGTGAGAGAGTGATGGAGAACATGTCTTTTTCTGCCTTTCTCAGATCGCAGAGGGCTACAGAACGGAAACTGGCCATTCAGCCTCCGAGTGCACACTGACAGATTTTACATTGATCTTGCCCTAGTCTGGTTTATCTCAACCTGCTTCCATCATTCTACCCCACACTTATACACCTGGGGCAAATTTACAATGGCCAATTAACTTAGTAAGTTGGATGTCTTTGGGGTGCGGAAAGAAACGGGAGCAACCGAGGAAACCAGGCCAGAACTACACAAACAGAAGACAACACAGAGTAGGATCAAACCCAGGTTGTTGGAGCTGTGAGACAGAGGCTTCATTAGCTGCACCGCTGGGTTGCCCTCAGTATGATCTTGTGGATTAGTCATAAAGTCACACAACATGGAAACAGGTCCTTCAGCCCAACTGCCCATTCGAGGGCCCACCTATGCTAGTTCTAGCTGCCTGTGTATGTGCCATATCCATCTAAACCTTTCCTCTCCATGAATCTGTCCAAATTTCTTGTAAATATTGGTGTTTGGTCCCCAAACCAACTCATCTGGCAGCTTGTTCCATACACCCACATCCCTCTGTGTGTAAAAGTTGCCCCTCAGGTTCCTATTCCCCTCTCATCTTAAATCTAGGTCCTCTGTTTCTTAATTATCCTACTCAGCAAAAGACTCTGCATTCACCCCATGTGGTCTCCAAATGGAGGCGTGGGTTCGAATCCCACTTCTGACACCATGTAAATGACTTCCAGACTCAGTACATGATTCAAACACGTCTTTAATCAGTACTAAAACTTAACAGCATGAAGGATGGTTAGTTATTGTAGAGAAGGTACACAGACACCTTAAAGTCTTCACTACTTTATTAAGCATACATTATATATAGCCCTGGCTGTACGTGGTCTGTCACGATTACTAGAGAACGAGCTAGGGGCGTGTGGGTTACAATTATACTAACTGGTGGGGGAGTGGTTAGCATGGACATCGTTTCTATCAATTAAAGGATATCATCTACATCCTTCCTCTACCAAAACAAACAGTGAGTGACAGGGCGACCACGTCTCATGCGCTGGGGTGAATGCAAACAGTAAAGCACAGGAATACAAGATCACACGTAATCGCCGTAACGGACCGGCGGCCTGACCAGGCGACCAGACCGGGTCCGCACTTTGCCATCACCTCCTTCCCCGACGGGAACAAGCGGGGATGCCAGGGCATGGTGGGGGCTACGGACAGGAGAACCCCTTGGCGACTAAGGCATTGGGAGGGGGGACGGTGAAGAGAAGGGCGAGGAAGCCGGAGAAAGCGGGACTGCAGCCGGGAGGCATTCAGGAGGAGGACGAGGGGAGGTTGGCCCCAGAGGAACGGGCAAAGCACTGGGCCTGCGATAGGCATCGGGGGGGCATACGGAGCCGCCAGGGGAGGGAGAGGCTCATTCACGAGCCGGAGATGCTGGCGGGACCGGCGGTACACCCTTCCGTCGTTGTTGACAAGGTACGAACGAGGGGAACCGACGACCATGGCCAGCTTGGAACGGCCAGAAGAGGACCACATCAGAGGGGGACGGACATGACCTGGCCGGGATGGTCGCGGGAGATGTTGCGGAGGTTCAGCAGGGCCAGGTAGATGTCGGAGCGGGATAGGCGACAACGTTCCAACAATCCTTTAGCACTGCGGACCGCCCGCTCGGCCAGTCCATTGCTCTGTGGGTATTCCGGGCTGCTGGTGTAATGACGAAACTTCCATCGTTCGGCAAAAGCGCGGAACTCGGCACTGGTGAACTGGCTGCCGTTGTCCAACTGCAGGCTGACCGGAGACCCGAAGGTGACAAAGTGGCGGCGCAACTTCTCGATGACCGCGGAGGAAGAGAGGGAGTGGAGCTGGTCAACTTCAAACCAGCTGGAGTAAGAGTCGACAAGCACCAGGAAGTGCTTTCCGTGCCATTCGAAGATGTCGGTTGCTAGCGCAGACCATGGCAGGTCAGCAGCTGGCTGCTGCAGGAGCGGCTGTTGCTGTGGAGCGAGGCTGTTACAGGTAGGGCACGCGGAGACCCTATCCCGGAAGTAGCGAGGCATGTCAGGCCAGAAAAACTGGCTCTGAGCGACAGAAAGGGTCGCTTCGGCCCCGGGATGGCCACGATGAGCGGTTTCGAAGTATTGTTCTCGTAGTGCTACGGGCACCACCACCTTGTGCCCCTTCACAATCACACCATCACGCAGCACCAACTCGTCACGAACCAAGAAGTAAGGCACCGCTGCGGCCGGCAGGGAAGAACGGCGGTCTGGCCAGCCCTGCTTGATGATCGCGGCCAGCTGCTGTAGCGAAGCGTCAGCTGTCGTGTGCTTGACTTGAACTGCCCGTCAGCAACAAACATGTCCTTGCTTGTGATAAACCACTGTGAAAGTGAGCTTAGCATCGCGCTGGAGCCGGGAGGAGGCCATGCGTATCGGCTTGTTGAGGATGGTGACCAGAGGCTGGTGGTCCGTCTCGACAGTGAAGCAGTTGCCCAGGATATGGTCTTTGAATTTGGAGCAGGCAAAGACAACTGCCAGCAGCTCTTTCTCAATCTGGGCATAGTTTTGTTCAGCGGTCGTCATTGTGCGGGATGCATAGGACACAGGCAGTTGCACCCCATCATGGATCTGCAGGCAGGCGGCCCCGAGGCCAAACTTAGATGCATCACACGTGAGAATGATGGGGCGCTGGAGGTCGAAGTACTTCAGCGTTGGCATGCAGATCAGCTTAGATTTGAGGGTGTCAAATGCTCGCTGGTGTTGCGGGAACCAGGCCCAGGCAGTGTCCTTTTTCACCAGATCCCGCAGAGGGGCACTCAGTTCGCTCAGGTCGGGGACGAACTTTCCCAGGTAGTTGACCATGCCCAAGAAGCACTGCAGGCCAGGCACGTTAGCAGGTCGGATATTGCGGCCGTCTTCTGCGGGTCGGGCTTCAGCCCCGATGCCGTGAAAACATGCCCCACGTAGGTGACCTCAGGGACCCGGAATCGGCACTTCTTTCGGGTTGAGCTTCAGGTTGACCTCCCGGGCCCGCTGCAGCACCTGGCGAAGGTGGTGGTCGTGCTCAGCGACATTCTTCCCATAAACCAGGATGTCGTCGACAATGATGGCACACGGAAGTCCAGCAAACAGTTGTTCCATGGTCCTCTGGAACACCTCGCTGGCAGAGTTGATCCCAAACGGCATGCGGAGGAAGTGATACCTGCCGAAGGGCATGCTGAAGGTCGTCAGGTGCGAGGATCGCTCGTCTAGAGGTATCTGCCAGAACGAACTCTTGGCATCAAGAACCGAGAACACGGTGGCAGGGCCGACCTGTGCAGCAACATCCTCCACTGTCCGCATGGGATAGTGCGGGCGCCTGATGGCCAAGTTCAAGTCCTTAGGGTTGATGCAGATCCGTATTTCGCTCTTGTCTTTCTTCGCAGCGACAACCATAGTAGAAACCCACCGGGTGGAGTCCGTTACTGGCTTCAGGATGCCCATGGCCACCATCTCGTGAAGAGCAGACTCGACCTTCCCCTCATGGCGAAGGACACACGGTGCGGGGGACGGACGACCGGCGTGCTGTCGGGATTGAGGGAAATCCTGTAGCTGCAGGGCAACTTCCCCAGCTTCGAGTCAAACCGGTCCGGTTCGGCCAGCGGGTTCAGGGGTGCCTCTACCAGGTGGACTTCACTGTGGAAGCTCACCAATCCGAGGTCCTGGCAGGCCTCCACGCCGAGCAGGGGGTCACATTTACCGTCTAGCAGGAGGAAAGAGAGGGGCCAAGTGGTCTTCAGCACCTTGCAGTGGAGAGTGGCCCTCCCCACAGGAACAAGTATGCCACCCCCATAGGCATGCAAAACAGCACTGTCTGTGGAAACGTGCTCATTATTTCTTATCTTCCTGAACAGGCTTGTTGACATAACATTGGCAGCAGCCCCCGTATCCACCTTAGCAGAGAAGGCCATGCCATTCACCGTGACTCGGACGGTCGGGTCCGTTATCAGAGCAGCTGCACCTCGCAAGGAAAACACACTCAGCTCGCTCTAAGAGTCAGGGTCAGACGGGGGAAGATCATCGTGCTCTAAGTCAGGGTCAGACGGGAACCAGACGCTGAATCATCACGTGTCAGGTAGCGAGACGGTTTCTGCTGTGGCTGTGCAGGGTTCCCACGGGAACGGCATGCAGTCGAGAAGTGGTTGGGCTTGTTGCAGAAATTATAGGTTTTCCCCAACGCCAGGCACACATTAAAACAGTGTGAAACAAAGTTACAATTTGGACATCGTTGAGGCGGTCTGAAGCCCTGCAGTGGTCTTACCCTCTGTCGCCGGGGAGCATTGTACTGGGGACCAGCGAGACTGGCTGTGTGGACCACAGGGTCAGGTACAGCGGAGGAGACAGCCTCAGCTAAACGAGAGGCATGCAGCACCTCATCATATGTCAGATCAGGCTTACGCAGCAGCTCAGAGCGCAACATCATCCCGTAGACCAAAGACCAAGATGTCACGGGTCAAAGTATCAGGGGTCAGAACATGCAGGTCACATCAGCGAGCCAGTTGGCGCAGCGCGGCCACGAAATTGTCAATAGATTCCCCGGGGTTTTGGCGTCTGGAGAACAGTTTGAAACGCTCTAAGATGTGGTTATTGGGAAGGTCACACATCGCCATAAATTTAGCAAGCAGACAATCCGTGTCCCGGATACTCTCACCCTGTCCATAGATAAACGACTCCGAACGCTCGAGCACTTCGGGACCAGCCAGGTTAAGCAGCAGGGAAGCCTTGACATTGGGGGCCACAGCAGGGTGGGCGATGGCAACATAATGCTCAAAGTCACGTCGGAACACACTCCAGCGATGAGTGATGTCTGCATCAAAGACTAGGATGTCAGGTTTACGACAGGCAGAAGCCATCACGGCACAGGGAGGGGGTACTGGGACTAAGAAAATAAAACGCGATAGACTGGAGACGCAGAAAGAAGCACTTCTGACGCCATGTAGAGAAGGTACACAGACACCTTAAAGTCTTCACTACTTTATTAAGCATACATTATATGTAGCCCTGGCTGTACGTGGTCTGTCACGATCACTAGAGAGCGAGCTAGGGGCGTGTGGGTTACAATTATACGAACTGGTGGGGGAGTGGTTAGCATGGGCATCGTTACTATCAATTAAAGGTGTATACACATATAATCTACAGTTATCAACACATCCTGGCTACTCAAACTGTCGGCGCTGAGAAATAGTATTAGTATAAGTATTACAGTGGGGTGGAGTTAGAGATGCTGGCTGGTGTGTGATTGGTTAACATGCAACATCAATCTACATATTCCCCTCATGATCTTGTACACCTCCATAGATCAGCCTTCTGCACCCCAAGGATAAGGTCTCAGCCAACCAACTATAACTCAGGCCATTGAAACCTGACAACACCTGATAAATCATCTCTGTACACTTTTCAATTTAATGATATCCTTCCTATACCAGGGTGACCAAAACTGACCACATTACTCCAAATGCAACCATACCAATCTTGTAACTGTAACACAACATTGCACCTTCTGTGCTCAATACCCTGTCTGATGAAGGCCAATGTACTGAAAGCCTTTTTTTTGACCGTCCTATCTACCTGGAATGCCACTTACAGAGAAATATGTACTTGCACATATCCTACAGCTGCACAATGCTGCTAAGAGTCTTGCCATTCACTGTGAAGATCCTGCCCCATTTCAAAGTCAAAGTCAAAAGAGTTTATTGTCATGTGTCCCTGACAGGACAATGAAATTCTTTCTTTGCATAGCACAACAGAACATAGTAGGCATTGACTACAATTATATACGTAAATACACACATGAATTAATAAATTAATAAAGTGCAAATAACAGATGGAGGGGTATTAATGTTCAGAGTTTTGTTCGAGCCAAGTTTAATAGCCTGATGGCTGTGGGGAAGTAGCTGTTCCTGAACCAGGTCGTTGCAGTCCTCAGGCTCCTGTACCTTCTACCCGAAGGTAGCAGGGAGATGAGTGTGTGGCCAGGGTGGTGTGGGTCCTTGATGATGCTGCCAGCCTTTTTGAGGCAGCGACTGTGGTAGATCCCCTCGATGGAAGGAAGGTCAGAGCTGATGATGGACTGGGCAGTGTTTACTACTTTTTGTAGTCTTTTTCTCTCCAGGGCGCTCAAGTTGTCGAACCAAGCCACGATGCAACCGGTCAGCAAGCTCTACTGTGCACCTGTAGAAGTTAGAGAGAGTCCTCCTTGACAGACCGACTCTCCGTAATCTTCTCAGGAAGTAGATGCGCTGATGAGCTTTCTTAATAATTGCATCTGTGTTCTCGGACCAGGAAAGATCTTCACAGATGTGCACGCCCAGGAATTTGAAGCTCTTGACGCTTTCAACCATCGACCCATTGATATAAACCGGACTGTGGGTCCCATCCTACTCCTTCCAAAGTCCACAATCAGTTCCTTGGTTTTACTGGTGTTGAGGGCCAGGTTATTGTGCTGGCACCATATGGACAGTCGCTCGATCTCTCTTCTGTACTCCGACTCATCCCCATCAGTGATACGTGCCACACCAGTGGTGTCGTCAGCAAGCTTGATGATGGAGTTCACACTGTGACCGGCTACGCAGTCATGAGTATAGAGTGAGTACAGCAGGGGGCTGAGCACGCAGCCTTGAGGTGCTCCCGTGCTGATTGTTATCGAGTCTGACACATTTCCACCAATACAAACAGACTGTGGTCTGTGAATGAGGAAGTCGAGGATCCAATTGCAGAGGGATGCGCAGAGACCCAGTTCTGCGAGTTTGGTAACCAGCTTGGAGGAGATGATTGTGTTAAATGCAGAGCTGTAATCGATGAATAACAGCCTGACATATGAGTTTTTGTGTCCAAGTGGTCCAGAGCGGAGTGGATGGCCAGCGAGATCGCATCCACCGTTGATCTGTTGTGGCGGTAAGCGAACTGCACAGGTTTTTGCGAGGTAGGAGTTGGGTCAAAGCACTTCATCTCCACGGGCGTTAGTGCCACAGGTCCACAGTCATTGAGGCATGTCACCTTGCTTTTCTTGGGCACTGGTAATATGGATGCCCTTTTGAAGCAGGTGGGAACCTCAGACCTCAGAAGTGACAGGTTGAAAATGTCCGTAAAAACTCCAGCCAGTTGGTCCGCACAGGGTTTTAGAACATGACCAGGTATACCATCAGCTCCTCCAGTGCCAGACGGATGTCTGCCTGGGATGGAATGTAGACCGCGGTCAGGATGATGGAGGTGAATTCCCTCGGAAGGTAGAAGGGACGGCACTTCACCGCCAGATGTTCGAGGTGTGGAGAGCAGGAGTTGGACAGGACTGCCACATCTGAGCACCACGCAGAGTTGACCATGAGGCAGATGCCCCCTCCTCTCCCTTTCCCAGATGCCAGTGTACGGTCCATACGGTGGATGGAGACCCCTTCAGGCTGGACCGCTGAGTGGGGAGCTGGGGGTGAGCCATGTCTCTGTGAAACAGAACACAGAGCATTCCCTCAGCTCCCTTTGATAAAGCAGCCTTGCCCTTAAGTCCTCCACTTTGTTTTCAAGGGATTGTACATTGGCCAGTAGGATAGTAGGGAGAGGGGGTCGAAGTCCCCTGCGCTTCAGTCTGACCTATAGTCCTGCCCGCCGGTCACATTTCCGGACACAATGGAGGCTTCCCCTTTGTTTCCAGGTACTGGGATGACTGTACCTGCTGTTTCTGTGGACCTGCCCAGGATTTTAACTTCCCAAAACGCAACATCTTGCAGTTATTTGCATTAAACTCAATTAACCATTCCTCAGCTCACTTGCCCAGCTGATTACGATCCTGCTGTAATTTTTGATTACCATCTTTGTTATCGAGGATACCACCCATTTTACTGACATCTGCAAAACTTGCTAATCATGCTTGGTACATTGATATCCAAATCATTGAAATAAATGGGCCCAGCACTAATCCCTGAGGCAAACCACTAGTCACAGACCTCTAGTCCTAACAACCTTCCACCATCACCCTCTGGTTCCATCCATGAAACCAATTATCTATCCAGTTGGCTAGCTCTCACTGCATTCCATGGGATCTAACCTTCCATTTTTTTTAAAAACTTCGCCATTTTCATTGCGAGATAGGGGGGAGCAGGGGGATAGAGGGACGTAGGGATGGAGAGTGAGGGGAAAGTAGGGGAGGAGGATGGAGAGTGGGGGGGGAGGGGGCAGTGGGGGACAGATGGAGAGGGGGAGGGGAGGGGAGTGGGGGTTGGGATGGGAGAGATGAGGAATGGGGGCACATGGGGATTGAGGGAGAGGAGGGAGTAGGGAGGGGAGAGGTGTTATGGAGGGATGGAGTGACGGTAGAGGAGAGGGAGGGAAGGTCGATGGAGGGAGTGACTGAGGGTAGGGGAATGGAGTGGGATGGAGGGAGTGGGGCAGGGGAGGAGGAGAGGGAGGGTGAAGAGGGGTAGCAAGTGCTGGGACATGAGGGGGAATGGAGAATAGGGGTAGGAAGAGGGATGGCGAGGTAATGGAGGAGGGGAGGAGGAAGAGAGGGGGGAGGGGTTGAGCGGAGGAAGCAGAGGAGGGTGGGGAGGGAGTATAATGGAGGAGGCGAATAGGAGACTAGAGGGAGAGTGAGATGCTGTTATTTATTTGCACTGGAAACTGACTTAAATCTGACTCGGAACACACAGGTAATTAACGTGCTTCTTGTATTGAAATCGCCATCTTGAATCTCTCGCACATGCGTACAATTGTGCAAGACATTCAAATATGCTAATCATATTCTCATACACAACACTCCTCCCCCTTTAACTTGGAGGCAGGTAACACAATTTTACCTTCACGGTGTATGATCTTTTCCAAAATATAATTGAATAATACACTGTTCTCCAAGTCGTATTATTAAAGTCATCTTACAATTAGATCATCATAACCGTAATAAACGTGCATAAAGTAAACTAGCCACTTATGATTTTTACATAATATTCCACCCATCTTCCTTAAACGTGGTGTGGCAAACCAAATAAATGACGCATTGCTTTATGTGTTTTCACTTATAAAGAACAAAATCCTCAAATCTTTTAGGTGTTCTTTTAGTCCTATTAGACATGCGTCTCTCTGTGTTGGACTTTGCATGTTATCTGAGACATCATGCTCTGGTTGTCATACGTTATCACTAGGGGCTAGAGGTTCATCACTCTCTGAAGTTCCTTCAGAATCTACACCTGCTGTTGGAGTAGGCAGAACTACCATTGGCCTCTCGCTTGGTTGAACCACTTCTCTTTGCTGGAAGTTCGTGTGTTTGTCACCTTTTGGCAAGTATGCTCTCATTTGATCTACATGATGACGCACGTCTCTTCCCTCACTCAACTTTACGTTGTACATGACTTCACGGATGACTTCTGCTACCATTCCGTAAAACCAGGTAGGACCTGACATGACTCTTGACCATTACATTATTATTCACCTCAAAGACTCGTTCCTCGCTTCCTTCAATCTGCTTTCATTGAAGCTTGCTTCCTTCGGACAGATATGCTGAGATTGGGTCGCAGACTGTCAAGTTGAGTGCGGATCTTTCATCTGAACATCAGTTCACTGGGTGACTTTCCAGTCATTTCTTGAGGCGTGACTCGGTAAGTCAACAAGAACTTCTGTAGCTTTAGTTCCAGGTCTGATCCTTTCCCTTTCTTCACACCTGCTTTCACCGTCTGTACACCTCTTTCGGCTAGTTCGTTGCTGGACGGGTGTTTAGGGTGATGTCTGAATGTGGCAGATGTTGTTGTTGCTGAGCAACCTAGCTAATTCTTCAGACACAAACTGCGTACCGTTGTCTGTTACCACCGTTTCCGGTAACCCATGAGATGCAAACAACCGTCTCAAGGCAATCACTGTTGATGTTGTGTGTTTCAACCGAATGGCTTCAATCCATTTGCTGTGAGCATCGACCACAATCAGTAAATTCTCCTCATCGAGGCCGGCATAGTCACAGTGAATCCTACTCCACGGTCTCTCAGGAAACTCCCATGGATGGATTTGGGCTGCGACTGGACTATGTTGACTCTGTTGATAGCTTGGACAACTTCTTACTTGTTGTTCCAACTCTTTGTTGATTCATGACCACCAGACATATGACCTTGCCAATGCCTTAATTTTCACGATATCAGGGTGCCTGCTATGAAGTTCTTCAAAGATTCTAGTCCTCATCTCCAGATTATCTGGAATGACCACTTGTGGTCCCCAAAGGATTATGTCATCCTCAACTGACAGCTCTTCTTTCCTGCTGGCAAAGGGCTTTACTTCTGGAAGATTCTTTGCACTTGGCCACCCTTCCATGATGTGGTTCTTCACATTGGAAAGAACTCTGTCCTTCTTGGTAGCTCTCTTCACTTCCTGTGCAACAACAGGGCGTGTGTCCAAATCGGTGAGCAAGTTGATGCGTGCCTCTGGTGCTTCATCAAGCTCTGCGAGCTCAGGGTGATTCCATGAAGAGTCCTCTTCGTGGATCGGCAAGCGTGACAATGCATCTGCATTCTGGTGTTTCTTGCCTTCTCGATGGACAATCTTATTACTGTAGGCAGACAGGATCATATGCCATCTTGCTATGCGAGAAGAGGCCATTGGGCTGGCGGGCTTGTGGTCTCCAAAGAGTCCCATCAGAGGCTTGTGCTCAGTCACAATGGCGAAAGACCTCCCATGTAACTGCTTGTGGAACTTCTTTAGTGCGAAGATAATGGATAAACCATCCATTTCATATTGTGCGTAGTTCACTTCGCTGGGCTTGAGAGTGCGTGAGGCAAAAGCTATCGGCCTTTCTTGTCCATCTGAATCCACATGGCTTATCACAGCACCTAAGCCATAGGCGCTTGCAACTGTTCGGAGCAGGATTGTTTTGGCTGGATCATAATGATCACGCGATCACTCAGCTTGGATCTCTGGAATGCCTGCTCTTGCTCCTTTACCCATTTCAACGTGGGATCAGGCTCGCTGCTTCTTATCCCACTCTTGGAATCCAAGCTGGGTGGCAGTGTGAACTGTGAAGAGGATGTTAGGAAGTTGCAGGGTGACCTTGACAGGTTGAGTGAATGGGCAGATGCGTGGCAGATGCAGTATAATATCGATAAATGTGAGGTTATCCGCTTTGGTGGCAAAAAACAAGGGGGCAGATTATTATCTCAAAGGGGTTAGGTTAGGTAAGGGGGGGGGGGGGGGTACAGCGAGACCTGGGCGTCCTTGTACACCAGTCATTGAAAGTTGGCGTGCAGGTACAGCAGGCAGTGAAGAAAGCTAATGGAATGTTGGCCTTCATAACAAGAGGGTTTCAGTACAGGAGTAAAGAGGTTCTTCTGCAATTGTATAGGACTCTGGTGAGAGCACATCTGGAGTATTGTGTACAGTTTTGGTCTCCTAATTTGAGGAAGGACATCCGTGTGATTGATCCCTGGGATGGCGGGACTGTCATATGAGGAAAGATTGAAAAGACTAGGCTTGTATTCACTGGAGTTTAGAAGGATGAGGGGGGGATCTTATAGAAACATATAAAATTATTGACCGCTCGGGCTGTCCTCAGGGGTTGGCTTTGCTGGCTTCACGGGCTGGCTTCCCGGGCTGGCTTTGCTGGTTATGTGACGTACGGCTGGTGACATGGTAGACCTATGGCTAGGTAGGTTGACCGCCTCAGAGCTGCGCCGCTTACCGATGTATCCTTACATTATCACCAGCGCTGGCTCTCGGAGATTCAGCTTCTCGTCATCGGTGGCGGTTGCTGGGCTTGTCCGTGGGCTGCACGGCACTGGAAAGCGCTTCAGGTAAGCGAACAAGGTCGCTATTCTGCTGGCTATGCTTTCGTGAGCTTCTAGCTTCTAGCTCTAGCTGCGCTGCCCCGCTACAGAGCTGCTTGTTGCATGGCAATCATGCATTCCTGTTCCAACTTTTTGTGCGCCAAATACATACTCTTCTTTAACTTTCTGTTTGATCTTGAGAATACCTCAAATCGACTGCAATTCTGTTCCTGCTAACGGAATCGACACGTCGTCGTCAAATTATTATGTATTCGTGCTGGAAACAGACTTAAATAAGACTCGGAACACACAGGTAATTAACATGCTTCTTGTATTGAAATCGTCATCTTGAGTCTCTCTCGCGCATGTGCACAATTGCGCAAGACACTCAAATATGCTAATCATATTCTCATACACAACAGATGCGTTCACATTAATCTTATATTTTACAAGTTATTACCATTTTAAACTTTAAAAATGTCGTAATCGCGCAACCACTTGCCAGCCGCAGCTGCGCAGATATAAAAAAATTCAATTATTTAAAATAATATTTACAGTACAATAAGACAAAACTATAACCCATCACCATAATAGACAACAAACAAATATACTAAATAAACTACTATACAGCTATATTACAATCCTTGTTCAGGATACATTCCAGCCCTCGCGATGCCCAGCGGTCCCGGGAATTCCCCAGGGTACCCGTGGACAGCGCATCATCCCTCTAACACCACCCATAGCGGATGTAAACACAGGAAAGGGGTAGGCAGAGCCCTCTTCCGCCTGGCGCCATGAGTCATGGATGGCCAGCTTGGCCAGGCCCAGGAGCAACCCAACCAGGACATCTTCAGCCCTACCCTCTCCCCTACACCCAGGGTGTCCAAAGATGAGGATGGTGGGTGAGAAATGCATCCAGAAGGCAAGGAGCAGCCCCTTTAGATAATCCAACAGGGACTGCAGCCTCACACACTCCATATACACGTGGTACATCGGCTCTTCCAGGCTGAATGTGCCTGCACAGTTTGGTGAGGGTTACAGTCACAACTGGGATCTCTGGTGTTACAACGGTAACCCGTCAGCCGCACCTGCGCAGTTGGGGGCTATGGGTGAGTGGTGGAATATTGTGTTGGGGTAACAGAGCCCAATGGGTCCGCACTTGGTCTTGTATATCTTATCCCTCCGAATTCTCTTGCCACAGAGGTTAGACTCACTCATCTATTGTTCCCAGGATTTTCCTTACAGCCCTTTTTAAATAGAGGCACAACATTAGCCACCTTCCAGTCTTCCGGCACCTCTCTTTGTCTAATGATGATTTATGGAACAAAGCCAGGGCTTCTGCAATTTTTTTTCTCTAGCCCCCACAGTGCCCTTGGACATATCTGATTAGGCCTGGAAGATTTATCTAACTTCATACAACTTTGCATGTCCAGCTCCTCCTTGACCATAATACTGGCTGTCCTCAAGATATCTCTATCAACTGTTCCAAGTTCCCCAGTCTTTCTCCGTGGTGAAAATAGAGAAGAAATACTCATTGAAGACCTTGCCTTGGGGTTGGAGATTGCAACCTTCACGTGGTACTCCTTGTTTCGATGAATGCAATCAACCTGGCGTGCACAATCAAGTAAGATCAAATAGAACAAGTTGTCCTACAACTTTAGGCTGTGCACGCCATACGCAAGAAGAAGAAGACGACCTTGCCCATCTCCTGCAGCTCCATACAGAAATGACCACTTTAATGTCTATGGGGCCCTATTATCTGTCCAGCTTTCCTTTTCCCCTTAATGTTACCCATAAAATCTCTTTGGGGTTTTTGTGGGTAAAAAATGTTCTGATTGTCTACCCTATCTATGCCTCATAACTTTATATACTTTTGTCAGGTGTCCCTTCAATCTCAGGTATTCCAGAGAAAACCATTCAAGCGTAGCCAACCTCTCCTCGTAGCCAACACCCCCTGATCCAGGAAACATTCTTATAAAGCTCCTCTATACGCTCTTCAAAACCTCCCCTTCCTTCCCATAACGCAGTACAAGTTGGCCTCAATGTGTTCATGAGAAGAGTGTGCACATGGAATATGTAAGCAGATTCTATTCACTTATTATAACATGAGGCCGTTTAGCCCGTTCAGTTCACGGCAGCTCCCAGAAGTGCAAACCCATCATCCCCATTCCTCTCTTGTTTCCTTCTAAATTGGTGATTGCTGGCCAGCGCGCATTTGGTGGATCAAAGGGACTGACCCTGTGCTGTATGATTCCAAGATATTCTCCATAATCCTGCCAGTTATTCTCTCTGCTATGCTCATCAGCTTCCGTTCTCTCTTGCCACTTGCCTACACTTGGGGTAACTTACAAGCCAGTTAACTTGTCAGCATGTCTTTGGGATATGGGAGGAAAATGGAGTACCTGGGGTAAATAGGGAGAGCATGCAAGCTCCACACAGACAGCACACGAGGTCATGGTTAAAAAGCTGCTGGAACAGTTAGCTAGTGGCACTTTCTTCTCTGGTCCTTCTGAAGATGCACAGGTATTGTGCCGGTATTCCTCTGTGCTGGCTGTTACGATCTCTTACCACCACATGGTGGCCCTGTTGTAAAGCATAACATTATCCTACACTCAAAGTTAAATACTCAACAAGTGAAATAAAGGCTCAGAATGCTGCCTCTCTGACCCTCCGCATGTGGAAAGGGAATTGACAGGACAGATCCAACGTGATCTGGCCCATTGCAACTGAGAAAGTCTTGCTCACCAGAAGTAACATGATACTAGGGATCATGCGTTTATGAGGGAGTTCACTGACCTTTTTGTATGTAGTCACCCAGGAAAATCACATTCCTCGCCCAACTCCACCATAGAATCCAACTGCTCTACAACCTATTCCCAGGGTCTGGCTCCGTGGGTTATACCTGGGGAGATTTTATTACTCTAAATTACTCTATTTTACTTTTAATTGTATGTGCAATTTATGTATACAATGTTTGTCTGGGTCTAAGTGCCTGTAGTGCTGCTTAAGGCAACATTTTCATCCCCTTCTTCACTTCCCCTGCAGATGCTGCTTTAAACCGAAGATAGACACGAAAAGCTGGAGTAACTCAGCGGGACAGGCAGCATCTCTGTAGAGAAGGAATGGGTGACGTTTTGGGTCGAGACCCTTCTTCAGACTGGTTTGGGATTTTAATTTTACCTGTACCTCACTGTACTTGTGCATATGACAATAAACTCAACTTAATTGTCCTATGCACTTGGACCAGAGCAATTACATTTTTACGTGCTGCTGCTGTACCTTAATACAGCAGCGTAACAAATAAATATTCAATAGACGATCAGTTATTTTAAGTACACTGATGTGAGGTAGTTATGACAGTTGCATTTAAGAAGCTTTAAACCTATACTCAGTCTGAAGAAGGGCCACGACCTGAAACGTCACCCATTTCTTCTCTCCAGAGATGCTGCCCATCCCGCTTGAGTTACAGCATTTTGTATCTGTCCTCGAGTTCCTAATTCCCCAACTATGGGTAAGCAACTCTGTGCCTCAATCCTATATATTTCCCTCATGACCCGAAACCTCATCCATCCTTTTGATCCAGAGAAGCCCCCTTACAAAAGCAGTGGAGGCAGGATATACTCAGCAGCATCTGTGGAGAGAGTTGAGATTCAGAGAATGAAACAAAACCTGTTGCTGGGAAGGCTGGGGGTGTAGAGAGGACAATGGGAATATCTGTGAGGTAGTCATAGAGTTAAAGTTATACAGCAGGGTGACAAGCACAAGGGCTGCTGGTGCTGGCTGAGAGAAGGTGGTGATGATGGCTTTTTATTTACAGCTGCTCTGTCTAAAGGCGATGTGAAAAGGAGCTGCAAATCCTTGAAACCTGAAACAAAAACAGAGTACCAGAAACACCGAGCAGACCATGGTGAGAGAATAGAAATAGATGTTTCAAGTTGATGATCCTTCATCAGAGCTGAGAACCATGGGTTGTTTTGGCATGTGCCCATCAGGTGTTCTGAGGGTTCTCAGGGAAGGTGACAATGAGGGATAAGGGTCAATAGGACAATGAGGGTCAATAGATGGGGGCATAAGAAATGGATCTAAAGAGAAGAATGGGTTCAAAATCTGGGTGCAATCAGCCACAACCCACTTACGAAGAGGTCCCAAGACACTCCCCAGTACCTTCACCAAGCACGGAGACAGACAGCAGCTTTTCCTCCATGGAATCCATAGACATGGAGCTGGTGGAAGAGGAATGGAGCTACTGTGATGCACGTCAACTGTGATTAACAGGCCACCTCTCCCCTCTCCCAGCCTCTCTACCATTACGTGTCAGTCAGTCTCTCCTGGCCTCCCCTCTCTCGCATATATTCCCATTGTTCTCCATGCCCTCCCCCTCTCTGCAACTTGGACAGTTTCTCAGAATTCCAGTTTGGATGAAAAGCCAACCACACTAACTCTGTTTCTCCCTCCGTAGTTGCTGCCTGACCCCTTGAGCAGCTCCCCCACTTGCGGTTTTTAAGTCAGGTTTCCAGCATGTGCAGTATTTTGCTTTGTGTGTCATGATGATGGGAAGAGGAGGAGGGAGCACAGGACAAAAGGTAGGTTAATCTGCCACTTTTAGCCTAAATCACTATCTGTCACTGATTCAGGAAGGTGACACTGTAGCTCCAGGTAAGACCTGGACATATTTCCTAGGTCACACCTGCAACTACTTCCTCATTTGTCAGGAAGAGTCTCATCCCATAATTCTTCAGAATCTCCTTCCTGTCTCCTGTGCACCCAAGAGCTACCCGTAACAGTGGCCACACCCTAATCCATCACACCGTCCCTGGTCTTTAGAGGTACAGCGCAGAAATGGCCCTTTGGCCCACTGTGCCGACCAGCGATCACTCCATACACTAGTATTATCCTAAACACTAGGGCCAATTTACAATTTTACCAAAGCCAATTAACCTACAAACCTCTACATCTTTGGAGTGTGTGAAGAAACCGGAGCACCCGGAGAAAACTCATGCAGTCACAGAGAGAACAGACAAACTCCATACAGACAGCACCCATTGTCAGGATTGAACCCGGATCTTTGGCGTTGCAAGGCAGCAACTCTACCGCTGCACCACCGCTCGCTGAACACTTCACTGCAAGTTGGAAGGCTCAGAGTGTTTGTACCCTGCTCCCAGGGCCACATCACCAGACTGGTGCAGAATGGGTGTGATGATAACGGATGAAATGAGGGAGAGAGTAAATGGGGAACTTAACTCTGTGGTAATTGTTCCAGATCATTGGCTTTTGAAAGATGTCTATCAGTGCATTCCCTATCCCCAAAGTCACCTCTTTCAAAATCATGGAGAGCAAATCATCACTTTCTAGTCACCCATTCCTTCTCTTCAGAGATGCTGCCTATCTCACTGAGTTACTCCAGCATTTTGTGTCTATCTTCGGTTTAAACCAGCATCTGCAGTTCCTTCCTACACATCACTTTCTCTTGGTGTGGATGGGAGGATTATCAGCTTTCAGTCACACCTTTTAACTAAAGCTAATTTATTTCAGCTTCTCATTATCCTTGGACCTGTTGCTCTCCACTCTTTGTGAGAGGCTTTCTATATTTTCTTCACTGAAATCAGATGCAATATATTAAAAAAAATGTTTTGCCATTTCCTATTCCCCAGTACAATTTATTCTATCTGAAAACATAAGTTAATTTAGCAAACATTTCTCTTTTAACAGACCAACATAAGATTCTACAGTCTAATGTACTCACCAGATTAAGCTTGTATTACGTTTCCAGTTCTTTGTTGAATTTTGAAATTTCCCCAATGTTCAGATTTACTACCCTTTTTGGCATTTTTGTAAACCGTTTCTTTGATCTAATACTAAATACTCATGTTAGGGATGGCCAAACCTATTTTCCCATTGGATTTTAGAGGGTATATATTTTTTGTTGACTATTATTTTTTTTTATGTTAGCCGGTGCATTTAACATTAATAAGGGTCCTTACCAGTCATACGTATTAATACCTATATTTTCCTGATCTGCCACAGCCAACCCATGCCTCAATTTTTTGAGATTTGTTTTATTTGGATTTAAAACTGATTTCAGATTGAACAAAATCACTCTCAATCTTATAAAATTCTGTTATGTTGTGTTCACCTTTCCCCACGGACCCCTTAACTGCAAGCTTATAGTTATCATTGCACAATAATAGAACCAAACTGCTCTGTTGCCTTAACATATTAACCTCTAAAAAGATATCAACCTTTCAACCACATTCAATAAATTTGACTTTCAAACTATTGCAGCTAAATTCCCCAACAATTCTTGTATTCCCTTTGCTGCATGCTGCTCTAATTTTCTGATGAATCCTGTGTCCCACAGCACCACTACAGCTCAGAGCCCAAAAGACAATTCCAACCAATGTAGAAACAAGGAACTGCAGATGCTGGTTTACAAATGTTTCCTGCTCCTTCCTGTTACAAGGACTATTTTTTGTCTTGATATTCCAAGATAAGATTGATTGAAAGATTGAAAGGTACAGCAACAAAACAGGCCCTTCGGCCCACTGAGCTCATGCCAACCTTTGATCACACCTCCACATTTGTTTCATCTTATTCCACTTTCACATCCACTCCCTACACACTAGAGGGAATTTGTGGAGTCCAATAAATCTATAAAGCCGCGCGGCTTTGGGATGTGGGAGGAAACTGGAGTAGCTGGAGGAAACCCACATGGTCACGGAGAGACTTGCAAACTACACACAGACAGAACCTGACATCAGGATTAAAACCATGTCCCTGGCGCTGTGAGGCAGTGGCTCTACCTGCCATGACACTGTCTGTGGCCCTATCTTCTCTCTATTACCTTTATGGCATCTTTTATAATCAGGGCTACCTTTTATCCATTACCATTTGCCGATTTTCTTGATCACATTGCAGCTGCTTCTCTGTAATAGCTATGAAATCATTCCCATTTATATTTATTTATGCCATTAATTCATCTTTTACACTAGCTGAGTGCTTTCAGATAAAGTGCTTTCAGTTTTTTTAACCTAATTTGACTAAACGAAGGTGTACTCTCATACTTTCATTCTCTCTCTTCCAGATGGACTCTGGTTAACATTGGCCATTTTGGTTACCCACAGTATCCTTTCTCTTTAATTTCTTAAATTTCCCCTTACCTGAATCCTGCTCCCCACCAAAATTATTCAGTTCATAAGTAAAAAATGCATGCAACATGTTTAAAGTCTTACATTTCATCCATTCCACTCCAGTCATGACTTCTGTATGTTAAACATCTGCTGGCTAACTCTCTCTCTCCCTCTCTTTCTCTCTCTCTCTCTCTCTCTCTCTCTCTCTATCTATATATATATATATATATATATAGAGAGAGAGAGAGAGAGCGAGAGTATATATATATACTCTCTCTTCTCTTTCTCTCTCTATCCCTGCCTCTCCCTCTCCCTCCCTCGCCCTCCCTCTCCCTCTCTCCTTGTCCCTCTCTCCCTCTCTTTCCATCTCCCTCCCTCTGCAACTGTTCTATGCCCTGAGTCTTTCCATTATTTTCTGTTATTAATCAGCATTTCCCTGCATCTGTTTTGTTCTCAGTATAGGGTTGATCCATTCTGTCTGTGGACAGGAGGAAGAGGGAGCAGTGAAGTTACTGGTTAGCTTCCAGGCTAGTGATGTTGTCAGTCAACTTGTCTGCAACATTTTTGCAAACATCCCCCCTATTTATAGTGGACCAAGTTGCCTAAGTTGAGGTCAGAATGGGGCTGTGACTCCAGTGTTCTCCACACATTCTGTCCCACACTAAGATGTCCCTCCCGTGTTTCCAGACATTAGTTCTGGTGTATTGGGTATAGAGATCCTGCAAAGCGGTAACTAATCCCTTGGGCAGCCAAATCCCTGCCGCCGTCCAACACCCATCCCCACGGATCTATTTACCAGCACTTGGTCCATGGTCTACCAAGCCTTGGTGGTTCCAGTGTTTGCCTACACTCACATTGTTGTACAGTGGACACCTATTCCTGAGCCTCGAACTTCAGGCTTCATTGAATCATTGGCAGTGCAGATTTGTAGAAGAGGCATTAAGCCAAATCCCTCTCTGGCCCCTCACAGAGCAATACATCATGCAACAAACCCTTCATCCCATCTTGTCCATGCTGACCAAGCTTAGCTTGAACTCCACCCACTTCCCTGCATCTGGCCCAGATCTCTCCAAACCTTTCCTATCCATCGGGTCCTCTCGGATCCATTAACTGGAGTGCAAGGTTTTGCACAACATTTCAGTTCGCTAGCGACCTCAGTCACTAAAATTTGACAGTTTAGTTTATTGTCACGTGTACCAAGATACTGTGAAAAGCTTTTGTTGCGTGCTATCCAGTCAGCAGAAAGACAATACGTGATTACAATCGAGCCATTTACAGTGTATAGATAAGAAATGGTGCTGTAGGAATGGAGATTTCAGAGTGCGGAGCGATTGTGATATGATTTTGTAGCTCTGCTACTGTGGCTAGCAGACAAATAGTCACCTGGGGTAGGCGCCATCTTGGAAGCAATATTGCCGTTCTGGCGACCTTGATGTGTGTGAAAATTAAATGCTGTATTTCATTCATTACAACAATAACAACAATTGAAAGCAAATGTGTGGCGACGTGCTTTGAATTGTGAAAGGCACCTTCTAGAAGAAGGTCTCCTCGTTCATTGCCTGCTCCAGCAGAGGGAGCAGTAGACTGTCGATGAGTCACTCCCCTCTGCCATCGTTCCTGCCAAGACATTTGTTTTGCTGTCCAAGCCTTGCTGGAGTCTAATGAATTTGGATAAGACGGAACCGGATAATTGGGTTAGCTTGATGTAAAAGCGGTTTGGAAAATGCCATGGTTCCGATAACAGGAAATCAGATAATGGCCTTCTGTGTAATCAAATTTACCTTTGATGGTCAAGAGTCAGGCTAGTGGTTGTAGATTTTTTATTGCTGCTAAAAACAGACTTCAGTAGACATAATCTCAGAGTGATGCATTGCAGCAGGAGATCATTTGACCAGGATGCTTTTGTCAGTTTAGTTTAGAGATACAGTGTGGAAACAGACCTTTCAGTCCACCAAGTCAGTGCTGACCAGCCATCCAGCACTATCCTACACATTAGGGACAATTTACTATTTTTACCAAAGCCAATTAACTTACAAATCTGTATGTCTTTGGAGTGTGGGAGGAAACTCCAGGGAAAACCCATGTGGTCATGTGATAGAACATACAAACTCCGTACAGACAGCACCTGTAGTCAGGATCAAATCTGGGTCTCTGGCAACTCTACCACTGCGCCATCATGCCACTCCAAAAAGATGGCAAAACGATGAAATCTCTCAGAAAATGATTCCCGTTTTTTTCCACAACACTTTTAACTTTTTCCCCCCTTCCTAGTGTTTACTATATTCCCTTGAACAGTACCTCGAGTCTCCTCCTGTCTCTCTTTCAGGTCACGGTCCAATTAAAGCCTCCTCCCATCAATTCCATGAGGTCAGGTTACCAATCTTCATAAAACCTCCCCTAAACCTTCATTACACTCAGCGTATAACTACGATACAGTGACACAGCTAGTAGAGCCGCTTTCTCACAGCCCAGAGACCCAGGTTCAATCCTCTTTCACCCAGAGAGTTGTGAATCTGTGGAATTCTCTGTCACAGAAAGCAGTGGAGGCCAATTCACTGGATGTATTCAAGAGAGAGTTGGATATAGCCCTTAAGGCTAATGGAATCAAGGGATATGGGGAGAAAGCAGGAACGGGGTACTGATTCTGGATGATCATCAATGATCATATTGAATGGCAGTGCTGGCTCGAAGGGCCGAATGGGCTACGCCTGCACCTATTTTCTATGTTTCTAATCCCCACTTCCATTGCTATCTGTGGAATTTCCATGTTCCTCGTGACTGTGTGGGATCCCCCCAGGTGCTCTAGTTCCCTCCCTCATCCCAAAGACCTCCAAGTTAATTGTCGACAGTAAACCGTGCCCAATATGCAGGTGAGTGGTCAAATCTGGAGGGAGTCGATCAGAATGTGGGGAGAATTAAAAAAAGCTTAATGTAGCATTAGTGTAAAAGGGTGGTTGATAGTTTGGTGAATCTTTTAGTTTAATTTAGAGATACGGAATGGGTCAAATGACTTGTTTCTGTGCTGTATCTTTCCATGACTCTATGACTCTAATTTACGATCTGATTGGTGGAAAGAAGTTGCAGAGTGAAGTTCTCAGTGAGGTTCCAAAGCGTTTCAGACACATTGATTTATCTACATAGTTTGCAGGAACCAAAATGGGCAGCAGAAGATCCCACAAGTATTCAATGAAAAAATGATAGGCTCACATATTGCTGATTTAGGGAGGAACCTTAGCCCTAATATTAAATTGGCATTGAACTCTGCTTCAAGTGTAATAATTGGGATCTTCAACATCAACCGGATAAGTCCTCTGTCTAATGTCTGGATTTTGGCTGAGTGTGCTGAGATTCGGTCGCACCATATTTATAAAACGTTGGACAACATTCCATTGTGAAATGGAAAGCCAGATAGCTGCAGATCATTAGTTTAACATCAGCCACGGTGTGGTTAGTGGAAATTATCATCAGGACAGAGCAATTGACCATCTGAGCAAAGTTGTCAGGGACCAAACTGGAGACTATGTATAGATATAGTCAAATGTCAAACGTCAAGAGTGCTTAATCATTACATAAACTGGATCAGGAACAATGGAACTTACATGCTGCTGCTTTATTTGTAGTCTCAGCACAACAACACAACAAGTGAATATACAAGAAATCAACAGGTATTGTTGGTAATGAATGGAAATGTGATGTTTATAAGGAATACAAGTTCACAAGTTCACGTTATAGTAGAATTAGACCATTTGGCCCATCAAGTCTACTCCACCATTCAATCATGGCTGATCTCTGCCTCCTAATCCAATTTTCCTGCCTTCTCCCATAACCCTAGACACCCATTCAAATCAAGAATTTGTCTATCATTGCCGTAAAAATATCCACTGACTTGACCTTCACAGTCCCAGTGACGTGCGGTGAGGTCAATGGCTGGGGAGGCACTGGCTAGTATCAGTGGCCCGGCCCTCCGTATTGATCACTGCGTCTCCCCGGGGAGAGAGAGGGGTGGAGCCAGGGCTGTGTGCGTGAAGCACGGCGACTGGAGGGACGGGAGCGTTCCCCCCGCAGGGCCGGCCTTAGGAGGTGCGGGGCCCAATTGGGAACAATGTTGGTGGGCCCCAGGTTCCCAGCCAAGGTCTGGGTGTGTGTGTGTGTGTGTGTGTTGTCTGTGCGTGATGTGTGTGCGCGTTGTCTGTGCGTGATGTGTGTGCGTTGTATGTGCGTGATGTGTGTGTGCGTTGTCTGTGCGTGATGTGTGTGTGCGTTGTCTGTGCGTGATGTGCGTGCATGTGTGTGCGTTGTCTGTGCGTGATGTGTGTGTGCGTTGTCTGTGCGTGATGTACGTGCGTGTGTGTGTGTTGTCTGTGCGTGATTGTGTGTATTAGTTGTCTGTGCGTGATGTGTGTTTGTGTGGGAGGGAAGTAGAGAAGGGAGGGAGGGAGAGAAGGGAGGAAGGAGAGAAGGGAGCGAGGGAAGTAGAGAAGGAAGGGAAGGAGAGAAAGAAGGGAGGGAGGGAAGGAGAGAGAGAACGAAGGGAGGGAGGGAAGGAGAGAAGGGAAAAGAGAGAGAGAAAGGAGGGATGGAAGGAGAGGAGGGAGGGAGTGAAGAAGGGAAGGGATGGAGGGAAGGGAGTGAGGGAAGGGAGGGAGGGAAGGGGGGAAGGGATGGGAGAGGGCCAGCGGTGGGAGCGGATGCCGCGGTCCGGGCGAACGCGAGTGAGCTGAGGGCGAGGTTTGTAAAAGTTGCTCCAAACCCGGCCCGGCCCTCCCTGTATTGTTCACCGCATCTCCCCGGGGAGAGAGAGGGGTGGAGCAGGGGCTGTGTGCATGAAGCACGGCGACTGGAGGGGCAGGAGCACTGCCCTGGGACTGTGAGGGACCTCCCCTCTCCCCCTTCTCCATTCCCCCTCACACCCCCCTCCCCGTCAACTCCTTGCTTCCCCGTCCACCCCTCTACTCTCTCTCCACCTCACTCTCCCCCTGGGGTAGATCTACCCGAGCCGAGAGTACATTACTCCAGCGCGGGGCCCAATTGGGAGCTCTCAGCAGCCCAGAGCCTCCGAGTTGCCGCTACAAGTCAATGAATCAACCTACCAGTCAGCGCCGCCAGCGGCTGGAAAGTCAGCGCCGCCAGCGGTGGAATCCAGTGCTGCTGAAGCTTGCTAACGTGGACGGAGAGTGAGGCAGCGTCAATTACGTGGGCTGAGCCTACGTAATTGACGCTCGCTCTTTCTCCACTGGGCTCAAGACATGCCCCCTTGTGAGGCAGATGTGATCGCTGACTCCCCTGGTAGTTTTCATTGCAGTTTTATGATGAGCCAGCGAGCACAAATTTAATATATTTATATGTGAAATAAGTTACCTGGACTATGGAAGGTGAGGACATGTAATGAAGGGGTTTACAAACATTACATTGGTGACATACATAGAGATAATAACAGGCACACGCTTATTGCCTGTGCTCCATGCACTTTCTGAGGGGTTGCACAATCAGAGGGGAGGCGCAGCTCGTCGCTGCCTCACCTCTCATCTCTCCCTGTGTTGGCGATTTTTACTTTAAAAAATGAGTAGATTCATATAGAAATGACATTTATAACACAGATCAGTGGAAACATCTTTATATTTATTTTATTTTATTATTATTTTTCTTTACTTTTTTTAACAGCTATTTTCATTGGGAGTATGACAGGTGAGGCTCTGCCTCCCCTGACCGCACCTCCCTGCACAGCCCTCTGTGGCAATGTTCCACAGTTTAACTTCCCTCTGACTAAAGAAGAAGTTTCCTCCTGAAAGTAAGCATGCAGGTACAACAGGCAGTGAAGAAAGCTAATGGCATGATGGCCTTCATAGTGAGATGATTTGAGTGTAGGATGAAGGAGCTCCCAATGTTGGGGGAGTACAGAACCAGGGGTCACAGTTTAAGAATAAGGGGTAGGCCATTTAGGACTGAGATGAGGAAAAACCTTTTCACCCGGAGAGTTGTGAATCTGTGGAATTCTCTGCCACAGAAGGCAGTGGAGGCCAATTCACTGGATGTTTTCAAGAGTTAGATTTAGCTCTTAAGGCTAAAGGAATCAAGGGGTATGGGGAAAAAGCAGGAACGAGGTACTGATTTTAGATGATCAGACATGATCATATTGAATGGCGGTACTGGCTCGAAGGGCCGAATGGCCTACTCCTGCACCTATTTTCTATGTTTCTAAGTTTCTTGCCTCTTTTCTAAAAGATTTAATTTTGAGGCTATGATCTCTGGTCCTAGACTCTCCCACCAGCGGAAACATCCTTTCAACATCCACTCTATGCCTTTCATTATTCGGTAAATTTCAATGAGGTCCCCCCTCAACCTTCTAAACTCCAGAGAGTGGAGGCCCAGAGCTGTCAGCCACTCATCATATGCTACCCCACTTTTTCCTGGAATCGTTCTTGTAAACCTCCTCTGGACCCTCTCCAGAGACAGCAGATCCTTCCTCAGATACACCTCTGTGGATATTGGACTGCATGGATCTCCTGTGGATATTTGTCGAGGTTCCACAAAAGGGACCACTGTCAAATAAATTAGTAAGATTAAATGAGAACTTACCAGTTTGAAGTTTGATCTTTATTTTATGAGGAGTTACGATGAGGGATTACGTGAAGACCCCGCCAGCACGCATGCACGACATTCTTCAAAGAAGCGGTGTGAAATCACAGATACCAGAGTTGACTAACATAGTAAGATAAGAGAACTAGCATACCAGTTGACCTTTATAATAGAGGGTTTGGGAGCGGAGGGCACGTAATCCCTCATCGTAACTCCTCATAAAATAAAGATCAAACTTCAAACTGGTAAGTTCTCATTTAATCTTACTATTTTACTTCGGAGTCACGTGAGTGACTATGTGAAGATTTCAAAGCTCTGTGATTTCATGCCCTGGAACGAGCCTATGATCACACACTGCCATTACAAGAAATGGAGGAGTATGTTAACGTATTTCAGACATGAAACTGTGCTGAAAAACAAAAAGATATTTATTCCACAATACCAAACAATAATGCCCCTACATCGGGGAAATTATAAAACAGAACTTAATATTTTTTCCACAAACGTCTCAGGTGTGGCCAAGGGTTTATTGTAAAACCGCAGAAAGGTGTTTTCATTACTCCAACCTGCTGTTGCAAGGATGTGGTCCATTGGAACTTCCATCATCCTTGCCGCTGATGTGGATGCAGCCCTGGTGGAGTGAGATTTTAAATACGTTACTGTCCACCCCCGCTGCACCCAATACCATCCTTAACCATCTGGAAATGGTTTGCAATGTGACTCTATGATGAGGGCGTTTGTGGCTAATGAGCAAAGCCCTCTCCGTGCCCCTGAGACTCTTAGTGACCTCTATGTAGCGTAACGATACATAGATGGCAATCTATGGGATAGGCCAGGAAATCCAATTTTTGGCCAGATGATCCAGGCCTGTCTTGCTTGAGTAACCCCTGTATAAAGAAAGTTACCTTGCTATTGGATATGTTCATGGCGTCCATACTTAAATTATGTAGGGACTGGACCCGTTGTGCCGTTACAAGTGCCATCAGCATGACCATTTTGTAGGTCAGTTTATCCAATGAAAGACCCGTTATTGGTGCCCACCCTCGCAGCATGGTTAATACAATGCTGATATCCCAAGTCTGGGAATATCTGGGCCTCGGGGGATTTGAATTAAATATTCCCCTCATTAATTTTGACACCAAAGGATGAGATCCCACTGCAAGGTGATCGCAACCTCGCCCAAGATAATTGGATAGGGCACTCCTGGCACAGTTGATGGCACTTTAGCTCAAACCCTCATTGAAATGAAGGTTTGCCAGGAACTCCAGCACTTCCGTGATGGTGGCTGTGTCATATATGGTGTTCGTCTTTGAGCAGAACACCTCCCATTTCTTCACGTAAGTGAGGTATTGTCTTCTGGTGGACCCTGCACGATGCTGTGATGACATTGATTGTTCGGTCAGAGAGTCCATAATCCAGAAGTGGCCTTTTCAAATCCTGCAAACCAACAGGTTTATTGGGATGCAAGGTTCCGTGGCCATGTCTAGTACCACAGGGAACCATGGTTGAGTAGGCCAGTCGGGAACAACCAGAATAGCCGATGCGGAGTCTTGTTTAATTTTTTGCAAGACCCGACTGATGAGGCAGAAGGGGGGAAATGCATAGAAAAACAAATCCCCTCAGTGTAGCGAGAAAGCGTCCATCGCTACTGCCCCAGGGTCTGGTTCCCATGCAACATATGTTGATATTTGGTGATTGAGTCTGGATGCAAAAAGGTCGATATCTGGTGTTCCATACCGATCGACAATGTCGGCAAATACTTTTTGGTCCAACATTCGGTGTTGTCATTAAATTTGCGTGACCTGGCGTCCGCCACTATTTAGCCTACCTGGAAGGTAAGTCCAAATGTTCCTTTCTAGGTACCAGTGCCAGATTGTATTGACCAATTCGTCACAGGATATCGACTTTATTCCATCCATATGATTGATATAAGCCACCACAGTGGTATTGTCAATCTGTAAACATACGTGCAGATGGTGCATGTCCGAACAGTAAGCCCGGAGTCCATGAAATGCTCCCAGCATTTCTAGATAATTAATTCCTAATGCCGGAAGTAGAGTTAATTCATGTGCACTCCATCTACCACCACAACTGGAGGTGGTATTAGTTGCTCCCCAACCTTTTGCGCTGGCATCAGTTTGTAGTATACACAAGGGATTTATGATAGTGATCGGGTTAGAGCAATGTCATGCATTGTCTATCCACCATTGTAATTTTAATTTTGCTTTCCCAGGTAATTACATTGGCCTGTCAAAATGGCCCGCATGGTGCTTGAGTGCTGCTATTTTTGCCCTTTGTAGGTTTTGGTAATGTAGTGGGCAAAATTGTGTGGCTGGAAAGGCAGCCACTAGCTTCCCAATCACTTTGGCTACTTGCTGTATAGACGGTTTTATGATGCCAGTAAGGCTGTTGCTTCTATCAAGTCTGACGCTTTGTTTGGTGGCAAAGTGACAGACATATGAACAGAATCAATTGTGAAACCCAAATAGTCCATAGTAGTAGAAGGCATCAATTTTGATTCATCTGGATGAATGACAAATCCTAGCTTTTGAAATAGGTGCTCGGTGGCTGAGACGGCCAGTTTGGCCAACTCCAAATATTTTCCCACGATTAAAATATCATCAAGGTAAGCCATAACAATATGTTTTTGTTTCCTGAGACACGCTAAAGCTGGTTTTAATTATTTGGTAAACAGTCTGGGCGCTGATGACAATCCATTAGGTAGTGCTTTGTACTGCCAGAGCTACCCCATCCAGACAAATTTCAAAAATCTGCGATGATCCTTGTCTATTGGTACTGAATAGTATGCATCCTTTAGGTCAATTGAAGCCATGAAGTACCTATTGGAAATTAGTTGTTTGGCCGTGACAAAGGTTTCCATTTTGAAATGGGCATACTGCACGAAAGTATTCAGTTCAGTCAAATCTATGATGATGTGGCATCCGCCGTCTTTTTTATTTTTAGTGAAAATGTTCGATACAAACTCATTTTGGTTTTCTCAATTACCCCTTTTGAATTTAGTCTTAAGAGTTCAGCATGACCTTCTGTCTTTTCTTTCTGTGAAAGTACAAACTTCCAACTAGGTGTATGCTGAACAGGGGAAAGGAGTTTGTGAACAAATTCAATTTTATATCCCTGAATACTTTCCAGTATGAAAGGATCAGAAGTTAAAGTGCTCCATGCACCCTGAAACAAGTGCAACTGTCCACCAACCCGTGAGGAGTCTAAACATGCGATGTTCACGAGGCAACCAGACCCACCTACCTCCATGGTTACCGGCGGTGCTGTGTTGGTTGCCTCTGTCCTTGTTTCTTGTGGTGTGGAGGCGCTGTGGTGTGGGGTTGGCGCATCTTCCAAGAAGGCCGTGCTGGGCCATGGTCTAAAAAAGACCGTTGAGCAGGTTGTCCGGCCTTTGAGCTTTCACCAGCAGGTGGTCTATCGCCGTAACGTTGCATCGGGGTGCTGCCGCCGCTGGTATGGGGACTTGGTGGCAGCCGGCACCTTAATCATGCCAATTGCTTTTGCCTCTTTGTCGAGGTCTTTGACCTGTTTCGGCAGGTTGTCCCCAAATAGCAATGTTGGCGGCTGTGCACTGCTGGGTCTGCACAACCCCCGAACTTGGGGTTGAGTGCAGGCCGGATGACGCTCTTCCTGATCTCATGTTGAGTGTTACATAAGAGAGCTAACACGTCCTGCAGCTCCTCCGGCATATCAACTCCATCCACTGTTCTGGCAACGGCCGTAATCCCAGCAGCCAGCAGTTTAAGGATCTTTTGGAGTTTGACTTCTTGGCTCCTTATCCCAGGGCTCATGTTACCCCAAATGGGGTTGTTAACAGCAGGCACATTGAGGGAGATGCAATTCTCCGGAGCTAGGTACTTTGCTGCCGTATCATTGATGGCTTGCTCTTGTAGTTGGTTTGTCGCCATGTAATTTATACTGGCTGCCAACTTAGGATGTAACGGCAGCCCTTTTTGGGTAGGCAATGCAAACTTAGTGACCATACCCAAAAGCTCCTCTTCTGGCACCCCTAGCATTGTCGTATCTTCAGCCATGCCCCCATCTTCAGCTCAGTTCTGACTCCCAATGCTCCCCTGTGAAGAGGGTGAGACATTTGGCAGTCCTGAAAAGGATGCTGCGGTGGGTCTGCTAGGAGACCCACTGTGACTCTGCCCCTGCTGTAGCAGGTCACTTTGGAGCAATTGCTCCACCATCCGCTCCATGCGGGACAGTCGACCGCCGTCGCTTCCCGCGAGTGGGGTGTCCTCCGGTCCGGACTCAGCCGAGTCAGCGACCTGCCCGACTTCCGGATGGTTTTGCCGCCAGTCCCAGGAGCACCTGTGGCCTGTAGTGGCGTGAAGCCGGGGGCTACGGTTTGAACCAGCAGCTCAGGAGAACTCGGACGCTGCTGGCTGCCTCCTTCCTTAGCAGCGGCTCTTCTTGACTTTCTGGACTCCATGGTGCGCTCTGAATAACAACAGCACACAGAGCCAACAAACGACCTCAGACTGGTAAGTACTTACCTGTGGGCCGTTTTTAAACTTACGCTGGAGGAGCGGAGCTCCTCCTGCCTGTTGCTTCGCAGTGCGTTCGACTATATGTCATGCATGTGTGCTGGCGGGGTCTTCACGTAGTCACTCACGTGACTCTGAAGTAAAATAGGAATTTGCACTAATTTACAGACCAGATATTTTATTGATTGGGAGCTAGGCAGCAAAGACTAGAGATGCCAAGTTGATCCTTTGATTTCCAAATAGTTTCCTGTTGATCTGTACCACAGCCTCAGCTTTCACCCTGGAATTTTGGTTATTCCGAGTTGTAAATTGTTCCAAATACTTTAATTGAGTGGAAGGCCATAGGCAGATTAACTGAGTAGGCAAAAGTGTGACAATATATACGCATATATAAAGTAATGCACTTTAAACGCAGGATTAACAAATCAGTTTCTTCCATAATGTCGAGAGCCTGTGTAAAACAAAAAGATTTAGGTGAGGAAGGAGCTACAGATGCTGGTTTACATCGAAGATAGACACAAAATGCTGGAGTAACTCAGCGACACAGGCAGCATCTCTGGAGAGAAGGAATGGGTGTCTGGTTACGCAAGTGCACAAAAGTAATCAAAAATGCGAATGAAGAGGTGTCCTCTTATCCTCAACACAAAGGAGAGGCTATAACATTCCACACATTTCAAGCCTAGGTCACAGTTATGGAGAGATACAGCATGGAAACAGGTCCGTTGGCACATCAAGTGTGCATCGACCATTACTTACTCATTCCACGTAATAGCAGCTGCCCCAGATTCCACCATGCACATGCACACCAGGAAGAATTAACTGGTCAATTAACCTATTGACCTGCATGTCTTTGGGATGTGGAACAAGACTGGAGCTCCCTGAGAAAACCCACACGATCACAGGGAGAGCGTGCAACTACACATAGCTGGCACCCAAGGTAAGGATCAAATCTGGGTCTCTGGATCTGCGAATCAGTGATATCACTCCCAGATTTGGTTACTATCTCCACCCTTCTCTCCCCTACCTGACGTATCTGCCAATTAAACCCTCCTACCTGAATCCACTTGCCAACTCTTGCCTCACACCTCCTCACCTCTTTCTACCACTTATCTCTCCCACAACCCAAAATGTCGTCTGACAATTTCCTTCCGCAAGCCGCCTAAGCCACTGATTCCCTTTCTCTGCCAAGAATTCACCATGTCTATGCCCATGATTTTGTACACCTCTAAAAGTTCAAACATCAGTCTACACTCCAAGAAATAAAATCCTTGCCCGCTCAACCTCTCCCTACAACTCGCAACAGTCCTCGCAACATCCTGATAAATTGTTTTGCATTCTTTCCAGTATAATGACGTCAATCCTATAACCCCAACTGCACCCAAGTGTGGCATCACCATCATTTTCTATATCTGCAACATAGTGTCCCAATACCCTGACTGCCCTGATTAATGAAGGCCAGCATGCCAAATGCCTTCAAATGCAAACTACAACACACTCCAGGGCTCTACTGGTCACTGTGAAAGTCCTACCCAGGTTTGACTTCCTAAAATGCAACACCGCACACTTATCTGAATTCAACGGCATTTGCCATTCCTCAGCCACTAGCCCAGCTGAACAAGATGCCGCTGCAATTGTTGATAACCTTCTCCATTGTCTATGATACCACCTACTTTAGTGTAATCACAAACATACTAACCATGCCTTCTACATTCTCATCCAAATCGTTCAATCAAATGATGAAGAACGAACCCAGCACTGATCCCTGAGGCACATCACTAGTTACAGGCCTCCAAACTGAGAAACAACCTTCCACCATCACTCTCTGCTTCCTACCATCAAACCAATTATGTGTCCAATAAGCTAGCTCTGCCTTTAATCCAATGCAACCTAACCTTCTAGGCCTGTGGGGCCTTGTCAAAGGCCTTGCTGAAGTCCACATTGACAACATCCGCCACCCTGTTTTTTTAATCAAACCTCTTAGTTACCTACGTATTTAAATGATATGCGAGACGTTAATGCGATTACATTCTCCTAAGAAGTAACACGTTTGTTAAAGTTTTGTCAAATAATTCTCATCCAATAATGAAAAAAGTAAAGTACTTGCAATCTATCACAAGAAGGCGTTGTTATTAGATTCAATATACCTTAGCAGGACAAGAACAGATGATCACAGCTATTTTTGTTTGAGTTATGCACAGTACTTATGACCATATAATCAGAAATTTTGAAATAAATGTTAAGCCAAATAATTTAAGGTTATCGCGTATGCTTAACTGCCCTATCTCAACATGGAGTTTTCTACATGGTGGAGACTGAAAACAAAAGAAGTGAACACCAAAACCATTCAGCTCGTCTCTACCTGTTTTTATTCCCCAACAAACCCTTCCACAGCAAGATTCTAAGATGCGTCCTCCTGTGCAAAAGAATTAGCCAGGATGAGTGTCTGATTTCTGTAACTGAAGTTGACATGTTACAAGCTGTTCCATGTGCAACCTGAGAGAATCCTGTCAGAGATTGTTCCAATGTTCTCCACAGTGGCAGCAACTAAATGGCAGTATTTGGGGCAATTTGGAATTGGCGACAGTCGGTACTTCCCTTACACCTGTGAAATATACAGGTGTCAAGGGTTATGGGGAGAAGGCAGGAAAATGGGGTTAGGAGGAAGAGATAGATCGGCCTTGATTGAATGGCGGTGGACTTGATGGGTTGAATGGCCTAATTCTGCTCCTATCACTTATGAATATAGCCCCAGGAAGAAGGAATGTCTCTCAAGATTCAACTGTTTTCAAAGCCTGAGGACAGGGCGGAATTTTAACATAAGGCTGAGAGATCTTACATGGCCCCTGTTGCCGGTAAATATCAGCACATTCAGGTGCAAACTGGCTCCAGAACTGCACAATTTTGAATGAACTCATGCATAAGGAGGGTGGCAGGAGCCAGGGCAAGAGAGAGTAGAAATCACCCAGTTTGTCTGAAGAAGGGTCTTGATTCAAAACGTCACCCGTTCCTACTCTCCAGAGATGCTGCCTGTTCCGCTGAGTTACTCCAGCGTGTCTATCTTCGGTTTAAACCTGCATCTGCAGTTCTTTCCTAGACATCACCCAGAGTTTTGTTGGTTTTCTTCAATGGAACACTGAGAGGGGTTGGAAGAGGGAAGTGTAATAAAGTTGACAGCAGATATGAAGGTCAGAAGCTCAGCATCAGTAGAATAGACAGGCTGTGAACATCCAGGCTCAGACTGACACTCTGGATTAGAAGTGGACTCTGTGATGGAGACTGAAGTCTGCCGCTTTTGGAGCACTTCATGTCTACCATTGGCTGTCCAAATGCTTCAGGATTTCCTGAGATTGCAAAATTCTCGACAGAAACCAAGACTCTCTTTAAGGCAGAGATAGATAGATTCTTGATTAGTAAGTGTGTCAGGGGTTATGGGGAGAAGGCAGGAGAATGGGCATAGGAGAGATAGATCTGTCATGATTGTCAGGATTGAATGGCAGAGTTGACTTGATGGGCCGAATGGCCCAATTCTGCTCCTATCATTTACTGTATGACTTTTTGCCCTTATAACACATCAGCCTTATTAAGGAGCATGCCATTGAAATAGGCCGGGTGGAAATTGTGGATCTGGGTGGGTGCAATGCAAGGAAGGTATAGGCAAACACATGACTCATCTACATGTGAAGAATATTTATTTAGTAAGGACTTAGCTGGTGTGATAATGAATGGTGGCAAGCACTGCTATACTAATCATTTTATTACCTCTGGGTGGGATTACTAATATTCTTGGAAGATATTCATGGAAATTTATATTACGACTGCCCAAACTCCAACATGCCTGTGAGCCAACAGCCCTTACCACACAAAAGCATCTCCTCCATTTTTAAAATTAATAAACGTAACATCAAAGGAAATGGGGATTTAAAAACATTAATTGTATGTTTAGAGCAGTATCCCAGAGATTAGCCTTTAGTTCCTGGAGGCGTGCAATGGGATGGCTATCACTGGTCCTTGGCAGATTTGGAAAAGCAAACAGCTCCAGAGGATCTGACGAATTGGCTGATGGATGGATTCAATTACTAAGTGTTTTATACCTTCATTTTCTCCATGTGGTAATTGACATTGCATTTTGTAACAGAGGCTGTTTCGCAGCCTATTGTCAAAGTGCCATCCATCAGGGACCGATTTTACAAAGAGAAGGAAATGTTTCATTAAAAGTGGTTTTAAATTGTCACTATGCCATGCCTGGCCTTTAGCTTCCACTGTTCCCTTCCCCCACACCACCCTTTCATCAGCTAGCCCTCAACCCAGCCTATAAGATGTTTCTTGCACACACAAGGAGGGACATTCCTCTTTTCGGCAGGATGGGATCATTCGACCTCTTCTGAAATTAAAGCCCGTTGAAATGGTTCTGTAATTTGTGAGAAGAAATCCGCTGATGATTTAGTCAGATGAGCTCAATTCAAATAAGTTAAGTTAATGAGGCCATTCATGAGTTAGTGATTTTAACTCATTTCCAGGAAGTTAGTGAGAGCATTCATTATCTACACAGCCAAGCTGCTGCTTTTTCACACTGAGATGCCTGGGCTATTCCTGCTCTGGACTTGTCTTCATCCCACTCTCCCTATTCTTTGGCTTGATTAATGATCAAGAACGAAGGTCTTGCAGAAAGTGGTGGACATTACCCAATCCATCACTGGTACTGACCTCCCCACCATCAAAAGGATCTACAGGAAATGTTACCTCACAAAGTCAGCTAATATCATCAGATACCCACACTAATTGGCCATGTTCTCTTATTGCTGCTACCCTCAGGAAGAAGGGAGAGGAGCCTATGAACTGTTATCTCCTGATTCTAGAGCAGCTTCTTCCCATCAACTATCAGGCTCGTGAACACCCTCCACAATCTTGACCACAACCCTACCTCAGCATTGAACTGCTATGGATTTTGCGTTACTAATGTTGCACAATGTGCTTTGGGTTTTGCACTATCATGGACAAGTTTACTCAGAATAATTAATAATTTCTAATGAGGCCATAAAGCTACAACAAGTAAGAATTTAATTGTTCCATTTCATATCAGGTGCACATGAGAATTAAACGCTCTTGACTCTTGACAATTACTGAAACTATGTCGCTCAACGCACACATTTTTCATCTACTTCACTTGATCTATAGATTATTTGGTGTATTTTTCCTGTGCACAGACTACCTCTGGATATCTGCATTAGAATAGCAGTCCTGCATTCAAGGAAAGTTCTTCGTGGCTCTTAACCCAACCCACACATCCCAGCTCGTGTGTGGAATCAACACCTCAGGTCAGGCACGTGCTGTGAGTAATTACTCAGGGTAGGCACTAGGCAGCCAGTCGTAAAAATCCGCGCATGCGTAGAAAAGCGTGAAAACTACACATGCGCCGAAAATCGTAAAAACCGTGCTTGCGCAGATCGGACCTGTAGGTAGTTAGTCGACTTTAAAAAATCTTAAAACCGCGCATGCACAGATTGGTCTCCTCTCCTGTGGGCATGCGCAGCACCTTGCGTGCAATCCACGGTGCAAAGGCAGAATTTCAGCTGTCTTTATTGCCCATTATAAGTGAAGTCCTGAAGCAGCGTCCACGGCACGCAAGTTGAATATAGTTACGCGTATTACGCGTACTGCGGATGAAAGGCACGGGAGAATTATGCCTACCTAAGATCGATTATTAAAATAATACCAATTTAATAATATATAATGAACTTAGTAAATCAATTGGAAATCTTTACTATTGATATTAAAAAATGACCTTTTTATCATTTTAGTCAGGGTAGGCAATGCCTACCTTGCCTACGCTGATGGCACGTGCCTGCCTCAGTCCACCCTTGCCACCATGTACCTGGTCCAGACATTACGTGTCTATCTTATTGAACTTCAACAATGTGGTCTGGATGAAGACAGACCTCTGGCTGATCCATGAGGAAGCCCTGTCTCCAAAACACCACTGATAGCTTCAAGAGCCAGTAAAGAGGCTTTGCTGACTGTTAAAGCCACGATAGTGCTTTATATGTCTCTTTAAAACCATTAAAATTGATGTAAATGATTAACAATATTTAAACTTTTATATATTTTTTGTCTTGTAATCCGCAGCTGTACTCCACACTAGTCAGTCGCTCTGAGACCCCGCTCCAGGTCTGGATCTGAGAGGTTCTGCTCGGATGTGCTCGGACCGGTTCAACAGAGCTACCTCCCCAATATCCCAGACTGGTGCTGAAATATAGTTATTGACCAAGTTATTGAAATGCTGAAATATAGTTATTGGCCACTGTGCAAGGTCCCATGGTGAGACAGTGCCCAGGTCCTGTTACACTGGGCAGTCAGTATGGGCGAGAAGGGGATTCCAGGATTTGTGGCCCTGAAATAATTTACAGCAGCACCCCTCATGTTAGAGTGAAGAGAGTGGGAGGTGTGACTGAGGTTAGAATCTGAGGCGTGAAGAGATATCCTGGGATATGGTGGAGCGGAGAAGATTACTGAGATGGGAAGGAAATGGGAATGGGGAATGTGGGGGGGGGGGGGGGGGGTGGTAGAAGGAATGCGGTATTCAACCAGGGAAAGTTTTGAACCCTGAGAATTTGAACTCAGAGGTATTGGGCATCAAGGTTGATCAGGAAGCAGATGGGATGGAGAAGAGAAAATCTATCAACACAATGCAGGGATCCAGGTTTATGGGTCATAAACATGAAGTGGGTTATAAGCAACAGACAGAGCAGGAATTATTTACTTCATCAGAGTAAAGTATTACACCAAGTGATAGTGCTAAACCAGCATGGATATCTTGCATGAAGGCTGGACTTGCTATTAATGGCACATCAAGAAAACAAATTTAATTTTCTGTCCACTCTTTGAATCAACTTCCAGCATGAGGGTTTCTGGCAATATAAATCCCTCTGTCTGTTTATTTGGATCATCTATGTCTTGATATTCCTTCATTGTTCTCGCTGCTTTCTCCAGCTCAGTTATCTTGCTGCAGTGAGTACCTTGTATTTCCCCATCCCTCTGCACTCTCTCCCTCTCTCCAATCTTCCGCCCTCTCCCTCTTGGAAACATCCTCGCTCCCTTACAACTAAATGCATCGCTTTTATTCTCGGAATCACTCTTCCTATCACCGAATCCTCCTCTCTCGATACATTTCTATAATGTAATTATTTCAGGCCTGCGAGTTTAGCTGAGTCAGGTGTTTAGCAGCATCTTGATGAATGCTGTCTCCTGGCCCTTGACACTAATTGTCAGGGGACGTCGAGCCTTTGAGTCTTGAAACTGTGAAGATCTGAGGGGTCATAAATCAGAGAAATTGAATTAGAATCTTTTAAAATCACGAAACAGGAAAAGATGCGTTGACTCTATCACACATCTCCTCCCCCACAGACATGTTATCTTGGGGCTGTTGGCCAACCCATCAAGGGCAATAGGAAGGAGTTTATCCGATCTGAATGGAGACACTGAGGTATTAGCTAGGACGTTACACTATTCTCCTCTGTACCTTTTATTTCATGAACTCATTCCCTTCCGACTACAAGACACAAGGCCCACTGTACAAGATTGCAGAGAGAGGCGTTGTAGTTATGTCAGTCAACAACAACTTGCATTTACATTCAACTCTGATATCCACCCTCTGACTACTTGGAAATCTCAATGGTTTATCAGCTGGTACTGATTGCTGGGCACCCTTTAACATATCCAAATATGAGGAAGGACATATATTAAAGGGAACCCCCTTTATCTCACCTGGTCCTCAATTCCCATGCTGTCTGTAAAGACACTGGTTGCCTCATTCCCTTTCAACTCCCCGGGCCCCCTTACATTCATTAGGTCCCCATTTAATAGACAAGAGACAGTAGACAATAGGTGCAGGAGTAGGCCATTCAGCCTTTTGAGCCAGCACCACCATTCACTGTGATCATGGCTGATCATCCACAATCAGTACCCTGTTCCTGCCTTCTCCCCATATCCCTTGACTCTGCTGTCTTTAAGAGCTTTATCTAACTTTCTCTTGAAAGCATCCAGAGAATCGGCCTCCACTGCCTTCTGAGGCAGAGAATTCCACAGATTCACAACTCTCTGGGTGAAAACGTTCTTCCTCATCTCCGTTCTAAATGGCCTACCCCTTATTCTTAAACTGTAGCCCCTGGTTCTGGACTCCCCCAACATCGGGAACATGTTTCCTGCCTTTAGCGTGTACAATCACTTAATAATCTTGTATGTTTCAATAAGATCACCTCTCATCCTTCTAAATTCCAGTGTATACAAGCCCAGCCACTCCATTCTATCAACATATGACAGTCCCGCTAGCCCGGGAATTAACCTGGTGAACCTATGCTGCACTCCCTCAATAGCAAAAATGTCCTTCCTCGTTTTTGGAGACCAAAACTGCACACAATACTCCCTCAATTCGTTTAAACACACACGGGCCCTAGTTTACTCAGTCCCTTTAAATACACTTGTAACATGGTTCCCTCACCACCTTTCCCCTCCTCAGGATCACCGATCCCTCATTTACTTTAAACTTATCAGGACTATAGTTATCCTACTCCATTTCCCCCACTGCCTTTAAATGCACCATGGCCCCAGTTCCCTTCAGGGCCTGTCCCACTTACGCGACTTTGGTGGCGACTGCTGGCACCAGTCATAGGTCGTTACAGGTCGGCGAAAATTTTCAACATGTTGAAAACCCAGCAGCGACCAGAACAAGGTACGACTCTTTGGGCGACCACTCACGGCCATACAGGCGTCACCCCGCGACAGGGTCACCAGGGTGTCGCCTGTATGGTCGTGAGTAGTCTCCTCATAGAAACATAGAAAATAGGTGCAGGAGGAAGACATTTGGCCCTTCGAGCCAGCACCTCAGTCGCCCAAAGAGTCGTAGCGTCTTTCTGGTCGCCGCTGAATTTTCGACATGTTGAAACTTTTGGCGACCTGCAACGACCTATGATGGGTGCCGGCAGTCGCCGAAAAAGTCGCGTAAGTGGGACAGGCCCATAACACTCTTCATACTCGCCCGGGTCCCAGTTCCCCCATTCCCTTTAAACTCACTGAGGCTCCAGCACCACACTCCAGTGAAACTCTCCTCGTTTTGTTTCCTGCTCCCTGTGGCCCTGCTGAATTTAAAGGAAGCACCTAAACTGAGTGCTGAGAAGTTGGAAGGGAGTGAGGAAACCAGTGTCCTTGTGCGTTTAAAGTGTCTAGGAACCAGGACCCTGATATGTTAAAGAACAGACTCACTGGTAAATTTATTATCTGCTATGCATTATCAGTTTTAACGTCTTTAACATCATGAAACATCGTCACTCAAGGCCTATGATAGTGATGAACTAGGGTGCTAGGGAACCATCAGTGCTGGGAGATATTCCAACTCTATTCCCACATTAGGTCAGATGAACCCAGTGTAATTGTCACTGTCACAATGTGTTCCCCTCTCTTCTGTAGATGTACTGCAGGTTGTACATGAACAAAATAGATTTCAATTAAATCTCTCATCAGCAATGATTGCCCTTTACTTAGGGAGTCTGACTGTGAGGTGTCTGCACAGCCATGACCATTGACAGCAGTGGCTGAAAGAGGACATTTCATCAATTACCATTTGACATCATCCTAATAATATCCTAATAATGTTTGAACATTGGTGAAGTGGGTTACAGCCAGACTCTGATGGGCTGTGAAAAATGTATGCAGTAAAGTCCTCCAACCAACAGAGTGCAGTGAAACTCTGAGTATCCGGCACACTCAGGACTTTATGGATCCAGATCCATAGATATTTCTCTGTGCTCTTGGATGTGTTCTTGTTAATACACTTTAAGCTCATTTGTTTTAGATAGTTTAGTTTAGTTTGCAGATACAGCACGGAAACAGTCCCTTTGGCCCACCGAGTCCGCATCAACCAGCGATACCTGTACACTAACACTATCCTAACATTGGGGACGGCCAAAATGTGCAATTTTTACCAAAGCCAAATTAACCTGCAAATCTGTTCATCTTTGGAGTGTGGGAGGAAACTGGAGCACCTGGAGAAAACCCACGCGGTCATGGGGAAAACAAATAAACTCCGTACACTTTATTCCCACTCTTTTCCTTCTGCCAATGCCAATCTTCTGTTCATGCTGGTATCTTACCTCTAATATCATGGACTCTCATGAATGATATGGGCAGGAAAATGGGACTAGCTTAGATGGACATCTTGGTCAGCATGGTCAAGTTGGTCCAAAGGAGCTGTTTCAGTGACAATGATTCTATGACTCTAAGACCTCACATTTTTCCACATTATATTCCACACACCATAGTCTTGACCATTCGGTAAACCCATCTTTATCCGTTTAAAGCCTCTTGGAATTTCTCGCAAACCACACAGACCAATTGCTAGTGTTGCTCCTAATTCCCTTCCAAATCATTAATATATATGGTAAACAGTTGCGGCCCCAACACCGAGCCTTGCACACTCCACTCGCCACTGCCTGCCAGACTGAAAAGGACCTGTTCACTCCTACTCTTTGCTTCTGGTCTGCCAACCAATTTTCTATCCGTCAACACCCAACCCCCAATACCATGTGCTCTAATTTTAGTCACCAGTCTCCCGTGCGGGACCTTATCAAAGGCTTTCTGAAAGTCTAGATCCACTGGCACCCCTTCATCCATTTTACTTGTCACATCCTCAAAAAATACACGATTTAATGGGCCAAAATTGCTGTTACTGTGCTATATGAATGGAAGACTCAAAGTTGTCTTTAACTTATTTTATTTTGTGTAGAAATTAATTTTATAACAGGAATAACTAGTGTAGCTGGGACATATTGGCCGGTGTGGGCAAGTTGGGCCAAAGGGCCTGTTTCCACACTATATCACTCTATGACTCTATGAATTAGTTTATTGTATCAAAAATGTAGTCCTTTAGATTTATTCACAAACGTCACAGTTAGACAAAATAATTTTGTTCAGCATCTGCCATCGCATACCCTCCTCAATCACTGTGCTGCAGGTTGCATTTAATCACTACCAGGATTTTTGTTGTGAACCTTCGGCCTTGACCAAATACCCTACCATCTGTCTGGCCCAGAAACTGCTCGTGTGATGTGGTTGAGGCCTGGGTTTGTTAGCATCACTGACTCCACTGAAGCTGTCCACTGTGAACATGTGACCCAGGCGTTCAGAGCTCAGGCCATTAATCTGGTTGACAGGAGCAAGCACGTTGCTTGAGATGAGTGTTTTACATCAAACACAACCTAAAAATAAGATCTAAACTAAATATGGACTTCACATGACCGCGACAGCCATGCCTGTTGCAGCAATTCCAATGGAACAAAAATCCACATTCCAGATAGAAACAAAATGCTGGAGTAACTCAGCGGGCAGGCAGCAACTCTGGAGAGAAGGAATGGGTGACGTTTCGGGTCGAGATCCTTAAGGGTCATATCCAGAAAAACATCACCCATTCCTTCTATCCAGAGATGCTGCCTGTCACGCTGAGTTACTCCAGCATTTTGTGTCTATCTTCAGGTTAAACCAGCATCTGCAGTTCCTTCCAACACAAAAATCCACATGTTCCTGGATTTGGGAGCGATATTGGATTGTATTGGTTATTGACATGTGCACCGTGATGCAGTGAAACACCTTGTTTGTGTATTATCCTGTCAAAGCATACAACATGAGTGCAATCAAACCATACCCAAGCACAACAGGTAGTGCCAGTAGAAAAATAACCAGAGTGCAGAATATAGTGTTACAGAATAACCGTGTGGCAGCAATGGAGAAGTATAGATTTGAAAAGTGCAAGGATCGCAAAGGTAGATGGGGAGATTGTGACTATGTTGTTGTTTGGATAGCTGAGTAGCTCCTTGTCTGAAGGCCAACAATGGTGGACTGATAGAAGACGGTGCTCAGCACTCCGTACACTGCCCTCGAGATGGCCGCTGTGTGGATGGGATGATCGTCCACTTCCTCGTGGTTGGCACGATTGCCAAGAAGGTCTAGAAAGAGTCAAGGGTGTTTTATCGTCATATATCCCAGATAGAACAGTGAGATTCTTCATGCCTGTGATGATGCTGGCTGCCTTTTTGAGGCAACGCCTTTCATGGTGGGGAGGTCAGAACCCGATGGACTGGGCAGTGTTCACCACTTTTTTGCCGTCTTCTTCACTCCTGGGCATTCAAGTTGCTGAACCTGGTCACGATGCAATCAGTCAATATGCTCTCTACTGTACCCCTGTAGAAGTTCAAGAGAGTCCTCTCTGACATGCCGCTTCTCAGAAAGTAGAAGCGTTGATGGGCTTTCTTTGGGATGAGGGTTCCTCGCCGAGACTCTTCCCGAGTGGAAGTGGAACACAGGACCCGCAATGGGTTGTTCTCAGGGATGCACATCGAGGCAAACATCGACAGCTGCCGGAAGACCATCAACTCGGTGACACGTGCAATTTGATCTGCCCGAAAGCTGCTGGTCTTCCAGTACAATGAGATATCCAAAAGGGGATGTTAGCTGCTGACACATCCAGGACGAGGGAGCATGTGCTGAGGAGTGCACTGAAACTCAAAGGCACATGTGATTTCCTTTGGGAAATGACCATAGTCTAGGTTCCAGCTGCATATTGGACACAGAGAGGCTGGGACTTGTGAAACAGCTTCTCAAACACTTTATAGGCATATTACATGTGGAAGGAAACATAGGTGGGATTGGTGCCTCATACTAAACTGATGATACATTGAATGTAGAGAGAGTTAGCCTGACTTCGATGGTGGGAAAGATGCTGGAGTCAATTATTAAAGAGGTAATAATGGAGCATTTGGATAGCAGTAAAAGGATTAGTCCGTCAACATGGATTTATGAAAGGGAAATCTTGCTTGACTAATCTTCTGGAATTTTTTGAGGATGTGACAAGTAAAATGGATGAAGGGGTGCCAGTGGATGTAGTGTATCTAGACTTTCAGAAAGCCTTTGATAAGGTCCCGCACGGGAGACTGGTGACTAAAATTAGAGCACATGGTATTGGGGGTAGGGTGTTGACATGGATATAAAATTGGTTGGCAGACCGGAAGCAAAGAGTAGGAGTGAACGGGTCCTTTTCAGAATGGCAGGCAGTGGCGAGTGGAGTGCTGCAAGGCTCGGTGTTGGGGCCGCAACTGTTTACCATATATATAAATGATTTGGAAGAGGGAATTGGGAGCAACACTAGCAAGTTTGCGGATGACACAAAGCTGGGTGGCAGTGTGAACTGTGAAGAGGATGTCAGGTGGTTGCAGGTTGAGTGAGTGGGCAGATGCGTGGCAGATGCAGTATAATATAGATAAATGTGAGGTTATCCACTTTGGCGGCAAAAACAAGGGGCAGATTATTATCTCAATGGGGTTAGGTTAGGTAAGGGGGAGGAGGTACAGCGAGACCTGGGTGTCCTTGTATACCAGTCACTGAAAGTTGGCGTGCAGGTACAGCAGGCAGTGAAGAAAGCTAATGGAATGTTGGCCTTCATAACAAGAGGATTTCAATATAGGAGTAAAGAGGTTCTTCTGCAGTTGTATAGGGCTCTGGTGAGACCACATCTGGAGTATTGTGTACAGTTTTGGTCTCTTAATTTGAGGAAGGGACATCCTCGTGATTGAGGCAGTGCAGCGTAGGTTCATGAGATTGAATCTCTGGGATGGCGGGACTGTCATATGAGGAAAGATTGAAAAGACTAGGCTTGTATTAACTGGAGTTTAGAAGGATGACGGGGAATGTTATAGAAACATATACAATTATAAAAGGACTGGGCAAGCTAGATGCAGGAAAAATGTTCCCAATGTTGAGTGAATTATTAAAGCCCAGAACCAGGGGCCACAAACTTAGAATAAAGGTGAGGTCATTTAAGACTGAGGTGAGAAAACACTTTTTTACACAGAGAGTTGTGAATTTATGGAATTCCCTACCACAGAGGGCAGTGGAGGCCAAATCACTGGTTGGATTTAAGAGAGAGTTGGATAGAGCTCTAGGGGCTAGTGGAGTCAAGGGATATGGGGAGAAGGCAGGCACGGGTTATTGATAGCGGACGATCAGCCATGATCACAATGAATGGCGGTGCTGGCTCGAAGGGCTGAATGGCCTCCTCCTGCACCTATTTTCTATGTTTCTATGTTTCTAAGGACATGTCCTGGTTTTATTTGTAGAAACAGTGAAGAAAGGATATTGTTGGAAGTCATGAGTCAAGAATGTTTTGTCCCAAAACAGAACAATAAATGTTTTACTTGTAGCAGCACAACAGGTATGTAACGATAGTACTCTGCAAAACTCATAATAAGCAACAAAAAATAGTGCAAAGGCAACAACAAGTCCACATTGTCTATATCTCTTGTTTCTATTATCCCTAACCAGTCTGAAAAAGGGTCTCGACCCCAAACATCACCCATTCCTTCTCTCAAGAGATGCTGCCTGTCCCGCTGAGTTACTCCAGCATTTTGTGTCCATCATCTATGTCAATGGAGCTTAGCTGGATGTGTTTAATAGTCTGATGGCTGTTGGGAAGAAGCTGCTCCGGAATCTGGACAGTTTTCAGGTTCCTATACCTTCTTCCTGATGGCAGGCGGGAAATGAGTGCATGGCCAGGGTGGTGTGCTGCTCTGTTGATGGCGACTGCCTTTTTGAGGCAGCAACTCCATAGAACCCTTCAATGGTGGGGATGGGATGGGATGATGGAGGTCAGTACCATGATGGAGCGGTGTTCACCACTTTTTCTAATCCTTCGTTTGAGTTGCTGAACCAGGCCATTTGGTGGGTAGTGTGCAGCAAAGATACTAGAGGAGCAAGATAGACCACTCCTCTGAAATCCAATGGGCTGACGTGTAGTACGTAATGGAACGTGATGGCCGATATTTGTTAAAGCAAAAAGCCTCCCCTTGTGCACTGCGCTCTATCATCTATGGTGTAATCAGTGTTGTAAGGAACAGTGTTTGATATAGCTCATCTATCAAATCACATATTTTAGTTAATATTAGTGTAAATGTTTTCCCCGTTCCCCCATTTCCCTCCCATCTTTCCTCCCCTGCCCCCTCCTTTGCGTAGTTTCCCTTGCATTGTATTGTGTAGTTTCCCTTGTATTGCTTTCACACACACTGTGCACAAAATTAAATTTAACTTATATATAAATATTTATATGAATGTGTGTTTGTGTGTGCCTGTGTGGGAAAGTTAGAGATAAATAAAGTTCATTCTCATGGATCAGAAGCAACTTTGATTTAAAGCATCACTATTACTTTCTTTATCTTATATGTCAGATGATGTACATAAACCATAAAGACAATTATATATATAATTATATACATAAATATATGCATATATATATATATATACACACATACATACACACACATATATACACACATACATACATACCTACATATATACATCCTCTAGTATCTTTGGTGTGCAGTTTCAGAAACCGGTAAGGTAGAGATGATTGCCCAGATAAGGAGCCATACTGGAATTGAATACAAGGATGAATATTTTGAATCTGAGGCAGTGCTAAACAATGCAGGCTAGTCAGTACAAGCACTTGTGGACATATATGTGATGGTGAGATGCAGGATATTGGCAGTAAGTCTACTCTAGACTGAGCCCCAGTTTACAAAGATCAATCATCTGAAAGGATGCCATCTATGGTGAGCGTGCTGCCCAGCCGAATGGGGTTAGAAAATGTCTGGAGGTTGCCGGCAAGTCCCCGCTCCTCTGAAGTGATTAACGGTGGGCTCTTTGTGTCCGTGACTTCCAACATGACAGCTTAATACTGCTCTGCCTCCCACCGTGACACAAACGGGCCAGTGAATAATAACTGAGGGCACTGCTGGGGTGAAGTCAGGGCAAATGCCCAGACAACCTCAAAATAGCTTCAGTAAAGGCGTGCTAAAGGGCCTGCCCCACTTGGGCATCATTTGCGTGTCATTTACGCGTTACGACGCACACATGGTGACATACACGTGATGCGCACATGGCGTGCATTACGCGCGCATGGTGCGTGGTGACGTAGGCAGTGACGTGCGGTCATGCGTGGCCGCACGTGGCACCCCGGGATTTTGAGATTCACAAAATCTTTGCGTGCCACCTGCGTGACGAGCAAATGACACCCAAGGCCCTTAACCCTCAGCCCTGCTGCCATTGTGAGCACAGGTTAGATGCAAAACCCACGGTTACATGTGAGCCCAACCTACAGAGATGAGTTCAGTAACCTAAGAACCCCTAGTGTACTTACTGTTACTCTTCTGAGCAAGGTGGCTCATGGATAATTTACTTATCGTGGCACAGAGTAGGCCATTCAGCCCAATCGACTAGACTGTACAACATTGTGCAAGAGACCAGACTATGCAGCATTACGTGGTCGACCAGACTATACAACATTATTTGTTAGGCAAGACTATACACCATTACATGATAGGCTAGAGTATGCAAAATTACACAGGCTCTACAAATTAGTAACATATTACACCAACAAAGAAGTTTAATCTGATTTTACCTTCCCCATTGTTTCATACTATCCGAGAATGTCCTTGTGATCCACTCACTGCCTTTCTCCACCTTCCCTGCTACCGACACTAACTTGTTTCTTTAATTTCCAGTTCTAGCAGAGGCTGCTGGACCTGAAACACTAAATGTAGAAACTAGGAACTGCAGGTGCTGGTTTTTAAAACCTTACCTGCTTTTCTTTCCACGGATGCTGCATTCCCATTTTAATTTCATATTTCCAGTATTTGTAAATGTTTCAATGTTCATTCTGCTCTTTTGTTCATGGGGGGTTCTAAGTAGGCCAGTATTGAACCGGGATCTCTGGCACTGTGAGGCAGCAGCTCTACCACCTGGCCCAGTACCGCCCTAATGACTGGTGTCATGAAGCCATACAGCACTGAACTTGTTCATGATGACCAAGATGCCTAACCAGGCTTGGCTCACTTGCGTGTGACTGGCATTCCTCCAAACATTCCTATCCAGGTTCCTGTCCAGATGTCCTTTAGGTGTCGTAATTGTTCCCACCTCTACACTTTCTCCAGCAGCTCGTTCCATTACACACTACTTTATAAGGAATTTATAGAGATTTATATATCAATGTCTTACGCTCCAGAGAAAGTAGTCCCAACCTATCCAGCCTCTCCTTCCAACTTAAACTCCCCAGTTCCAATAACATCCTTGTAAATCTTTTCTGCACCCTTTCCCAGGTGATATATCTCCTGGAACAGGACAACCAGAACTGCACAGAGTACTCCAAATGTGGCCATACCAACATCTTGACCTGCTATAACATGACATTCTAACTACTGTGCAGGAAGGAAATGCAGATGCTGGTTTATACCAAAGATTGACACAAAATGTTGGGGTATCTCAACGGGTCAGGCATCATTTCTGGAATAAAGGAATAGGTGATGTTTTGGGTCTGAACCTTTCTTCAGACTGAAGGATAGAGGTGGGGTGGGGTGGGGGTAATGCAGGAGTTACTTGAAATGAGAGAAATCACTATTCATATCACTGGGTTGCACGCTGCCCAAGCAAAATATGAGGTGCTGTTTCTCCAAATCGCTTGTGGCCTCAGAGTGTCAGAGTGAGGCACTTGCAAATTGGTGAAATAGAACCACATATTTTGTTTGGGCAGCATGCAACCCAATGGTATGAATGTTGATTCATGAATGTTATGAATTATGAATGTTGCCGACCCTGTTTTGTTATGGCCTTTTTTCGCCTCCAGTTTCTCCCCCATAACCCCCCACCATCTCTATGTCTGTAAAAGACCCGAAACGTCACCTATTCCTTTTCTCCAGAGATCCTGCCCAAACCGCTGAGTTACTCCAGCATTTAGTAATTATCTTCAATTCTACCTACTGTCCTCAATAACCTGACAGATAAAGGCTGAATACCTTCTTCATCACCTTCCCCACCTGCATGAGCCAACATTTTTTTTTAATTAAAAAAAAAAAATTATTTATTTATTTTTTAAATATTTTTTTATTAGAAGTAAATACATAATAAAAAGCATTTTGCTTGTTATAGTCATACATTATTAATATTATTTATATTAACAATTGTATCGTAATTCTACTTCTATATATATTTATTTAATTTTTATATAGATAGAAAATAGTAGAAAAAAACCCCAAAAAAAACAAAAGAAGAATGGAGTATTCAACTGATTATGCATCACTGGAGCTATATCCGTGGATTATAAAATATAATTCTTCATCTATTCTTTAATTCAGGTTTCAGTCAGGTTCTCGTGCCAAACCAATTTTCCCCTTCAAATATTCAATAAATGGGGACCATATTCTTATGAATAGTTCTTGTTTGTCCATTAAGACAAATCTTAATGTTTCCAAATGTAGGGTCTCCGACATTTCCATAGTCCACATTTTAATTGTGGGGGTTATAGGGCCTTTCCAGAATTTTAATATTAATTTTTTCCCAATTATTAAACCATAAACGATAAAAGTTCTTTGGTTCGTTGTGAATAATTGATTTGGTTCTAGTATTCCTAATATTATTAATTTTGAATCAGGGACCAAATTGGTATTGACAACTTCCGAGATTATCTTAAAAATTTCCGACCAAAAATTATTAATTTTTATACAGCTTACAAATGTGTGCATAAGATTAGCCTCTAATGGCCCTGGCTCACGGTGCGAGTTGACCCACGAGGTACCCCGAGTGAAAGATTTGTTGTTGTGTACGAGACTTCAAGTTTATGATCAAGTGTTTAACCGAGTTCCCACGGGTATGTCATTTCTGCGATGTTCCAAGTTCCTCCTCCAAGTTACCAAGTTCCTCTCCCGTTACTCTTGAGCCAACCGTGAATTAAGGTATATTTTAATAAAGCAACAATGTTAAAATACATCTCCATTCTGTGGCTTTGAGTTATTTCAGCGCGGCCGCATATATTGATACGACCTGCAAAGGGAAAATGCGCAGCCTCCACCAACCAATAACGTGGTAAGTGCATTTCTTGGTGCTTTATGTTTATAAATACTGTATTTCCCGGGGTGGGGGGAGAGCTCAGTTCATAGTATTTGGGGAGTCTGGCGTTGTGAAGGAGGGGATTGGGGTCAGTAACCCACTTGCCACGCTCCAGTCTGAGTGCAGGTAGATGGGACTAGGTGACAGTAAACGGCACGGAGTAAAAGGGCCGAGATGGCCTGTTTCCGTGCTGTCATAGCTATATGGTTTTATTGTAGCCAGGGAGTGAATTAGCTTGGGTGGCTGCCGCAGCGCTCCGGGCACGGACAGCAGAACTGGCCGCCACTTCCGTGGAAGGAAGCAGCTCGGGTGCCTGACTTTGAGCGGCCGCCGGGACCCGACAGCAGACACACACACACAGAGATACACACAGATAGACAGAGAGACACACACACACACACAGATGCACACAGACACACTATATATATATATATATATATAAATATATATATATATATATATACACACACACACACACATATATATATATATATATATAGGCGAGATTTAGATTTGAAATGCAGGGGGATGATATTTTACGGAGTTACCCAGCAGAAGGCAACCCAGGAACCATGCAAAGAATATACACAGCACATGGACATGTGTGTGTGTGTGTGTGTGTATATATATATATATATATATATATATATATATATATATATATATATCACATGTCCATGTGCTGTATATATACTTTACGTGGTTCCTGGGTTGCCTACTGCGTATATATATATAAAATATGTGTGTGTGTCTGTGTGCATCTGTGTGTATTTGTGTGTGTGTGTGTGTGTCTCTCTCTCTCTCTCTCACTCTCTCTCTCTCTACATATATATATAACCATATAACCATATAGCCATATAACAATTACAGCACGGAAACAGGCCCTCTCGGCGCTTCCAGTCCGTGCCGACCATTTGTTTTCCCCTAGTCCCATCTACCTGCACTCAGACCATACCCCTCCATTCCCTTCACGTCCATATACCTATCCACTTTACTTTTAAATGTTAAAATCGATCCTGCCTCCAACGCTTCTGCTGGAAGCTGATTCCACACAGCCACCACCCTCTGAGTAAAGAAGTTCCCCCTCACGTTACCCCTAAACTTCTGTCCCTTAATTCTCATGTCATGCCCTCTTGTTTGAATCTTCCCTACCCTCAATGGGAAAAATGTATCCACGTCAACTCTGTCTATTCCTTTCATCATTTTAAAGACCTCAATCAAGTCCCCCCTTAACCTTCTGCGCTCCAAAGAATAAAGACCTAACTTGTTCAACCTTTCTCTGTAACATAGTTGCTGGAACCCTGGCAACATTCTAGTAAATCTCCTCTGTACTCTCTCTATTTTGTTGACATCCTCCCTATAATTAGGCGACCAAAATTGTACACCATACTCCAGAATTGGTCTTACCAATGCCTTGTACAATTTTAACATTACTTCCCTACTCCTATATTCAATGCTCTGATTTATAAAGGCCAGCACACCAAAGGCTTTCTTTACCACCCTATCTACATGCGATTCCACCTTCAGGGAACTATGCACAGTTATTCCTAGATCCCTCTGTTCCACAGCATTCCTCAATTCCCTACCATTTACCATGTACTTCCTATTTTGATTTGTCCTGCCAAGATGTAGCACTTCACACTTAACAGCATTAAACTCCATCTGCCATCTTTCAGCCCACTTTTCTAAATGGCCCAAATCTCTCTGTAGACTTTGAAAATCTACTTCATTATCCACAACACCACCTATCTTAGTATCATCTGCATACTTAAACCCCCGTCTCACTGTGCGAGTTGGCCCACGAGTGACCCCAAGTTTTCACTTGTGGTGATCACGTAGCGGGAACGTCGGAACTCGCACGAGCAACTTATCGACTCGTGGCGCTAACGGCAGGTACTCGGGAAACTTGTTAACTCGTGAAAAAAATCAAACATGTTTGATTTTTTCCACGAGTCAAATTAACTGTTCAAGTTAAAAATGGAAACATTTAAACTCGTTGTAATAACGTAGTGGCCCCGTGCGTTCATCTTAGTGTCTCGTGAGTCTACCGTGGGAACTTTAATAATCTGTTCTTTTGCTCGAGTAAAGACTGAACCAAAGATAGACACAAAATGCTGGAGTAACTCAGCGGACCAGGCAGCATCTCTGGAGAGAAGGAATAGAGTCGAGACCCTTCTTCAGACTTACCCGAAATGCCACCCATTCCTTCGCTCCAGAGATGCAGCCTGTCCCGCCGAGTTACTCCAGCATTGTGTGCGTCTATCTCCGGTGTGAACCAGCATCTGCAGTTCCTTCCCAATCCCACACTCTCGGCCCCGGGGGGGTGGATGGAGCATCACACGTGGACACATCCCACCCACCACCCCAGACTTGCCCCTTCGGCAGGTCTTTAAGCCGTTCATTGAGACAGAGTGAAGCCACGGGGCAGGCGCCTCAGTAATAAAGGACAAGTGGCAGAAAGGCCGAAGATAGACACAAAATGCTGGAGTAACTCGGCGGGACAGGCTGCATCTCTGGAGCGAAGGAATGGGTGGCATTTCGGGTAAGTCTGAAGAAGGGTCTCGACTCTATTCCTTCTCTCCAGAGATGCTGCCTGGTCCGCTGAGTTGTGTGTGTGTGTCTCTCTCCCTCTCTGTCTATCTGTTTGTATCTGTGTGTGTGTCTGATGTCGGGTCCCGGTGGCCGCTCAAAGTCACCCGAGCTGCTTCATTCCTCTGAAATGGTGGCCAGCTGCTGTCTGTGTGTATCTCTCTCTCTATGTGTGTGTGTGTGCCTCTCTATCTGTGTGTATCTGTGTGTGTGTCTGCTGTCGGGTCCCGGTGGCCGCTCAAAGTCACCCGAGCTGCTTCATTCCTCTGAAGTGGTGGCCAGCTGCTGTCTGTGTGTATCTCTCTCTCTCTATGTGTGTGTGTGTCTCTCTCTCTCTCCCTCTCTGTCTATCTGTGTGTATCTGTGTGTGTGTCTGCTGTCGGGTCCCGGTAGCCGCTCAAAGTCACCCGAGCTGCTTCATTCCTCTGAAGTGGTGGCCAGCTGCTGTCTGTGTGTATCTCTCTCTCTATGTGTGTGTGTGTGTGTATGTGTGTGTGTGTGTCTCTCTCTCTCTATGTGTGTGTGTGTGTATGTGTGTGTGTGTGTCTCTCTCTCTCCCTCTCTGTCTATCTGTGTGTATCTGTGTGTGTGTCTGCTGTCGGGTCCCGGTGGCCGCTCAAAGTCACCCGAGCTGCTTCATTCCTCTGAAGTGGTGGCCAGCTGCTGTCTGTGTGTATCTCTCTCTCTCTCTATGTGTGTGTGTGTCTCTCTCTCTCTCCCTCTCTGTCTATCTGTGTGTATCTGTGTGTGTGTCTGCTGTCGGGTCCCGGCGGCCGCTCAATGTCAGTCACCCGGGTTGCTTCCTTTTTTAAAATTATTTAAAATAGAGATCCATTGCAAAAAAGTATTTAAAAACATAAAACAACAAGAAATGCTTGGTTACTGGAGGATGCGCATTTTCCCATTGTAGGTCATATCATTAGATGCCGCCGCGCTGAAATAACTCAAAACCACAGGATGGAGATGTATTTTAACATTGTTGCTTTATTAAAACATACCTTCATTCACGGTTGGCTCAAGAGTCACGGGAGAGGAACTTGCTAACTCGGGAGAGGAACTAGGAACATCGCAGCAATGACATACTCGTGGGAACTCGGTTACACACTTGATCATAAACTTGCAGTCTCGTGCACAGCCACGAGTCTGTCACTCGGGGTACCTCGTGGGTCAACTCGCACAGTGAGACAGGGCCATAACTTATCCAATTTTCCACCCCATCATCCAGATCATTGATGTACATGACAAACAACAGTGGACCCAACACAGATCCCTGAGGCACCCCACTGGTCACCGGCTTCCAACCTGACAAACAGCCATCCACCATTACTCTCTGACATCTCCCATTCAGCCACTGTTGAATCCATCTTGCTACTCCGCCATTAACACCCAAAGATTGAACCTTCTTAACCAACCTTCCATGGGGAACCTTGTCAAAGGCCTTACTGAAATCCATATAGACAACATCCACCGCTTTACCCTCATCAATTTCCCTAGTTACCGCTTCAAAAAATTCAAGAAGGTTTGTCAAACATGACCTTCCAGGCACAAATCCATGTTGACTGTTCCTGATCAGACCCTGTTTATCCAGATGCTTATATATATTATCTCTAAGTATCCTTTCCATTAATTTGCCCACCACTGACGTCAAACTAATAGGTCTATAATTGCTAGGTTTATTCTTTGAACCCTTTTTAAACAATGGAACAATATGTGCAGTACGCCAATCCTCCGGCACTATTCCCGTTTCTAATGACATTTGAAATATTTCTGTCATAGCTCCTGCTATTTCTACACTAACTTCCCTCAATGTCCTAGGGAATATCCTGTCAGGACCTGGAGATTTATCCACTTTTATATTTTTCAAAAGTGTCAGTACTTCCTCCTCTTTGAATCTCATAGTTTCCATAGCTACTCTACTTTTTCCCCTTAACTCACAGAGTTCAATATCCTTCTCCTTGGTGAATACCGAAGAAAATAAATTGTTCAATATCTCCCCCATCTCTTTTGACTCTGCAGATAGCTGTCCATTCTGGTTCTCTAATGGTCCAATTTTATCCCTCATTATCCTTTTGCTATTAATATAGCTGTAGAAACCCTTTGGGTTTACTTTCACCTTTCTTGCCAAAGCAACCTCATATCTTCTTTTAGCCTTCCTAATTTCTTTCTTAAGATTCTTTTTACATTCTTTATACTCCTCTAGCACCTCCTTTACTCCATGCCTCCTATAATTATTGTAGATATCTCTCTTTTTTCGAAACAAGTGTCCAATTTCCCTTGAAGACCATGGCTCTTCCAATTTTTACTATTTCCTTTCAACCTAACAGGGACATAAAGATTCTGTACTCTTACAATTTCCCCTTTAAATGTCCTCCATTTCTCTTATACATCCTTCCCATGAAACAAAGTGTCCCAATTCACTCCTTTAAAATCTTTTGCATTCCCTCAAAGTTAGCCTTTCTCCAATCAAAAATCTCCAACCTAGGTCCAGTTCTGACTCTCTCCATAATTATATTGAAACTAATGGTATTGTGATCACTGGTCCCGAAGTGCTCACCTTATATATATATATCAGTAGGCAACCCAGGAACCACTCACAGTATATATACACATACACATACACTTATACATATACACATACACATATACATATACACAGGTCTTGGGAAGACAGAGAGGGGAACAATGAGGACACGGAAGTTTAGTGGGGAATCTCATTGGTTATTATGTGGGAAGGAAGTCCAGATGCTGGTTTAAAGATAGACGAAATGCTGGAGTAACTCAGCGGGACAGGCAGCATCTCTGGGTAGTGGTCTAAGGAAGGGTCTCGACCCGATACATCATCATTCCTTCTCCCCGGAGATGCTGCATGTCCCGCTGAGTTACTCCAGAATTGTGTGCGTGTGAGAGTTACCCCAGCATTGTTCGTGTGTGTGTGTGTTGCTCCAGCATTGTGTGTGTGAGTTACCTTAGCATTGTGTGTGTGTGTGTGTGTGTGTGTGTGTGTGTGTGTGTGTGTGTGTGTGTGTGTGTGTGTGTGTGTGTGTGTGTGTGTGTGTGTGTGTGACTCGAACATTGTGTGTGTGCGTGTGCGAGTCACCCCAGCAGTGTGTGTGTGTGCGAGTTACTCCAGCATTGTGTGTGTGCGTGTGTGCGAGTTACTCCAGTATTGTGTGTGAGTCACTCCAGCATTGTGTGTGTGTGTGTGTGTGTGTGTGTGTGTGAGTTACCCCAGCATTGTGTGTGTGCGTGTGCGAGTCACCCCAGCATTGTGTGTGTGTGCGATTTACTCCAGCATTGTGTGTGTGTGTGTGTGTGTGCGAGTTACTCCAGCATTGTGTGTGTGTGTGCGTGTGTGCGAGTTACTCCAGCATTGTGTGTGTGCGGGTTACCCCAGCATTGTGTGTGTGTGTGAGAGTCACTCCAGCATTGTGTGTGTGTGTGTGTGTGTGTGTGTGTGTGTGTGTGTGTGTGTGTGTGTGTGTGTGTGTGTGTGTGTGTGTGTGTGTGTGTGTGTGTGTGTGTGTGTGTGTGTGTGTGTGTGTGTGTGTGTGTGTGTGTGTGTGTGTGTGTGTGTGTGTGTGTGTGTGTGTGTGTGTGTGTGTGTGTGAGTTACCCCAGCATTGTGTGTGTGTGTGTGAGTTACCCCAGCATTGTGTGTGTGTGAATCATGAATTGCCAAGGCACAAGGCACTGTAGATACAAATAATGTCATACACAAGAAAGGGCAGATGCTAGTTGAAAAAAGTGAACACATGGGGCTGGAGAAATTTGGAAATGTCATCCCGTCACCCATTCCTTCTCTCCAGAGATGCTGCCTGCCCGCTGAGTTAAAAGAGTTCCCACGGTAGACTCACGAATCACGAAGGTAAACGCACGGGCCACCACGTTATAAACGAGTTTAAAATGTTTCAATTTTTAACTTGAACTGTAAATTTGACTCGTGGAAAAAATCAAACATGTTTGGTTTTTTTCACGAGTTACCAAGTTTCACGGGCACCTGCCGTTAGTGCCACGAGTCGCTAAGTTGATCGCAAGAGTTCCGACGTTCCCGCTACGTTTAGTGTACGTGATTACCGCGAGTGACAACTCTGGGTCACTCGTGGGTCAACTCGCACCGTGAGACAGGGGTTTTAGTGTTGACATTTATCACAAATAGGGGATATACATGGAAACATTCTGTTTAATTTGGTTTTGAATAGAGCAATCTATGTAAAACTTTAAATTGTATTAAATAATGTTTAGCATTTAACGAACAGTGATGTATATGTTGTAAGCTTTCATCCCATATTTCTGGGCTTATTATTTGACCTATATTTATTCGTTTTCCCATGATTGCCTATATATTTCCGTCATGGGTGCATCATTATCCAATAAAATATTATAAATATAAGATATCAATTTTTCTGTGTTTGGGTGTTTATTCAATCATTCATCAAGAATTTCTGTCTTTCTATTTCTATAATCCTGTGTATTTGACTTAGCATAGTCTCAAATTTGTAGATATCTAAAGTAGTCTTTTGAATGAAGCCCATAAATTTGTTGTAGTTCCTGAAATGAGAGAAAGGAATTTTCCTATAGAGATCGCCCATCTTAATAATTCCATGATTTTTCCATTGTAAAAAAACCTTTATCCATCATTGAGGGTTTAAATGTAGCATTGTTTACAATGGGAAGGGATAGTGGTAAACAATCCAATTTTAGTGTCTTCTTTAATTGTTTCCAAATGCGTATTCCACTGTCTATTATAGGGTTTTCTTTATAGGTTTTTTTGCTTCTACACAATTTCAAAAGGTAAACAATCTTCCTTTTCCATTTTTAACCAATCTGGTTGTTTGTCCAGTTCTTCCAACCAAAAAATCATATTTTTAAAATTAACTGCCCAATAATAAAACATAAAATTTGGTAGTGCTAAACCTCCATTTATTTTTGATTTACACAAGTGTTTTTTATTTATTCTGTAGTTCTTGTAATCCCAGATAAAGTTGGTGATTATAGAGTCAACCTTCTTAAAACATTTTTTGAGAGGTATATCGGGATTAGTTGAAAAAGGTAGAATAATTGCGGGAGAAAAATCATTTTTATCGCATTAATTCTACCCAACATCGAAATAGGTAATGTTTTCCAATATAAAATATTATTATGTAATTTGTTCAATAAAGGCGGAAAATTAGATTTAAACAAAGAAGTATATCTCTTTGTTACACAAATTCCAAGATATTTGAGTTTTTCATTTACTATTTTAAAAGGGAATTATGAGCCAACATGAACAGGAAGTTACAAAGGGAGATCCATTCGGCCAGTTAACTCAGTGACTGAATCCCACTACTACCCAATTATCCTCAGACCCTCTTTTTCTCCATCAACGTAATATATTTTTAATCGACAAATCTAATTGTATTGAATTTTACCATTGAATCTGCTTCCACCAATTTCTGATGTCGTGTGATCCAACTCATAACTTGTCTTGTAATGTAAAAATGTATGTTCTTTGCTACTTTAATTTGTGTCCCGTGATTAATGATCAGTATCACAAGAGGCTGTTTCCCCTTTGGAGTGTGGGAGGTAACTGGAGCACCCAGAACATACAAACTCCGGACAAACAGCATCGTAGTCAGGATTAAATCCGGGTCTCGAGTGCTTTAAGGCAGCGACTCTAGTATCACACCACTGTGCCACCTCAAATCTGTTTCTCTCCAATGTTAAGGTCTATTAGAATGTTTTCCTCTATTTATTCTATCAATACTGTCCATGATTTTGAACATATATGTGAAGTCTCCCTAAGCCCCCTTTGTTCTAACCGAGGGGCTGCGCTGCACCCTCTCCTTGTATCTGGCCTTTAAGGGGCATTTTCACTTTGTTGCTTTGCCCCAGGCAGTGAGTTATCTGGAATACGATGCAATCTTGTCCTCTGTTTTTTTTCTGACGGTAAACTGACTCCATGCTGAAGCAACCACAGTATATGGATATTGAAAGCTCTAATACTGGCACAAAATGGGAATGGGTATTTGAATACCAGAGTGCTAATGTCAGGTTCCCATTAAAGCATAACAAGATCACTTCTGTGGAAACTGCTATTCAATATGAATGTGAATTTAATCTACTATTGGAGGTACAGCACTGTTCGATCAGCAATAAATTTTGTCATTCTAATTGTGCTAAGTCATGACTAGAGGCTAGGCTTCCCTTATTGAATGTTCTTTATTGTTCTGCCATGGTTTTGTACTGCCATTTCATCAGTGTCCCTTTGAATGTGCCAAATGTTTTATAGCCTGCTCGGTAATATGGCCACATTCAGCAATCTTTGTTGACGAGACCTTGGCCTTTGCACTTTCCAATTAAAGATAAATGAGAAGCCTTGCTCTCAAACCTTGTTAGTTTTTTATTGAATGCTCCTGTAATACAAACAGAACACCCAGAGAGCTCTCCAGCATTCAACCGCTAAATAATTCAGGTGTACCATCTGGGTCCCCACCAGCTTATGCAATATGGGAGCATGTTACAGAGTTAGACATCACACTGCACTTACCTCTAACAAAAGAATAATTACAAGGGGATTTTCAGCAGTCTTGTATATTTTGCATCCAAATTCTGTGACTCACTTGGGGGCTATTAAAGTTAGAATAATTCTGTCATTTTATATCTGTCAGAAGTCTTTCATAAGTGAAGGAAGTAAATCAGGGAAAATAGGCAAGGGGAGCAAAATAGCCTAGCTCCGGATTTCTGATTGAGCTTGGTTTAAGGGTTTAAAATACACAATTCCCCAAGCAGACGATGTACAGTTACCCTCTCTGAACTCACGTTTGCCCTTCTTCTTTCTCTCTTTTATGTGCTGATCAATCACATTAGTGAAATTGTTCTCAATCCATAGAGTTTAGGCTACGATTCCAGGCAACTAAGGCTGTCATTTCCATTGCCATTTCTCTACAATTATGCTAGATCTCTCTTCTGTTGCTGTTTTCTCATTCTATTTTTTCTGTTGAAAAATTAATGCTGCTCATCTTTCTTCTGAAAGCAGCATTTTTGGACTATCCTTTCATGGCCTGAGTACATCACCAATGTATTTTAGGAAGAAGCAGGAGAGCCTGTATTATTTGAATGGTGAATAGTTGGGAATTGTCTATGTGCAAAGGGGAGGTAGACCCAAAATGCTGGAGTAACTCAGCGGGTCAGGCAGCATCTCTGGAGAGAAGGAATGGGTGATGTTTCAGGTTGAAGACTGGTGAAGAAGGGTCGCAACCCGAAACGTCACCCATTCCTTCTCTCCAGAGATGCTGCCTGTCCCACTGAGTTACTCCAGCATTTTGTGTCTATCTTCAGTTTAAGCTAGCATCTGTAGTTCCTTCCTACACATTTCAATGTGCAAAGGAATCTGGGTGTTTTTGACTGTCACTGGCAGCAAACATGCTGGTAAGAGGGGTTATGGTGTGTTGACCCTCATTAAGTGCAAAAGCAAGAATGTCTAGCTACAATTATACAGGGCCTCGGTGAGACCACTCCTGAAGTGCTGAGGACAGTGCTGGTCTCTTTATCTAAGAATGAACAAACTTGATACAGAGGGAATGCAGTGAAGGTTCACCAGACCGATTTCTGGGGATGACAGATTGTCAGGTGAGAAGAGATTGGGTCTATTAGTCCTCTTATTGACTAGATTTTACAAGCATGTGAGGAGATCTGATTAACACAGACAAAATTCTAATGAGGTTCCACAAACAGAATGCAGAGAGGATATGGGTCACAGTCTTGGGATATGGGTTAAGACATTTAGGATTGAAATGAGGAGAAATGTCTTCACTCAGGGGGTGAAGAACCTGTGGAATTCTGCACCACAGGGGACGATGGAGGACATTGCTGAATCTATTTATGGATAGATTTCTGGACACAACAGGCATTAAGAGATAAATTGTTGCACAGTCTTTTACCCAGAGTAGGGGAATCAACCCAGGGGACATGGGTTTAAGCTGCGGGGGTAAGATGTAATAGGAACCTGAGGGGTGACTTTTTCCTAGAGAGGGTGGTGGGTATATGAAACGAGCTGGCAGAGGAGGTAGTTGGGGCAGGTAATGTATTTAAAAAACATTTGGACAGATAGGAAAGGTTAAGAGGGATATGGGCCAAATACAGGCAAGTGGGACTAATGTAGATGGGGCATCTTGGTCGGCATGAGCAAGTTGGGCTGAAGGGCCTGCTCTGTGCTGTATGACTATGATGTTTTATCCTGTGGACTGGACTTTGGACTCTGTCTTTTTCTTTGGAAACTGTGTCAAAATATGGCAACTGTGCATTTGTGCGTTATGCAAAAGACGTTCACTGGGCTGTGCATCAGTGACTGTAAAGAACTACTGAACCATTGAGGGAGAGAGTAGGAATGTGCTCGTCATATTGAATGGTTGTGCAGGATTGCAGAGACACATACTCTCTTCTGATCCCTATTTTCTATGTCCCCCACATTTATTTAAGGACCTTTGGTCACCGTTGGAAATGCAGTAGCCATTTTACACCCATATGGCTAAGTAATAATGGCAGGCAATTGATGAATGATAGACACAAAAAAGCTGGAGTAACTCAGCGGGACATGCAGCATCTCTGGAGAGAAGGAATGCGTGACGTTTTGGGTCAAGACCCTTCTTCAGATGTTGGTCGAGGGATATATATTGTCCAGAAGAGTGTCACGGGGCTTAGAACCGTCAAGATCAAACATGGTTTCAATTGTCATTCTGATGCCTCTGACAAAGGAGCAGTAACTGGAAGCTGAGGCCTCAGTGTCAGAGATGCCTATAGTATGGATACTGGTCTTTCGCCCTACTCGTCCATGGTAACCAAGATTCCCATTTAAGATATCTCCATTTGCCAGCATTTGACTCATGGCCTTCAACTCTTCCACAAAGACATTTTTGCCTGTGATATTGGTGAAGATTTTTTGGGCTCGGTTCAATGACCAGAAGAAGCATGAATCATGATCTTTCAGTTCATTTAAGATGATTGTTCACTCTGGTCAACTTTAGAGAGCAAGCAAGCGGCAAGAGCTGGGGAGGAGTGAGCCCAGTGTCAGATGTCTAAAGTTGTCCTCAGTATCCAGTGACTGGCCGATCAGGGTATCTCCTCTGTACCTCATGCATGCTCATTCGGGATAACCCCAGGTAGCAGAGCCGAAGCAGGGGAACCAAGAAGTGAAGGTAACGACTAGTAAATCCATTCAGAATTTCAGGAGTATCTTCCTTAGATACTGAGAAGCTGAGCAGATATACAGCTGGGCAGCATGGAAACACACCCTTCAGCCCACTGAATCTGCAATGATCATCAACCACCCTAACGCTGCTGCGCCACTGTGCCATACTTTCTATTGATCTCTACTTCGAATTAACTCAGTGACTGAGCCTGAGAACTTCAAAGGTTCACTTATCTTCATGAGGAAATGTTTCCTGATCTCAGTCCTAAATGACCTCAGCCTTATTCTGAGACATTGCTCTGGGTCTTAGACCATCAGCCAGCAGTCATCCCACCTGCATTCACCCTGCCAAACCCATGGAGAATTTATTACATATATGAATGAAATCTCTTCTCATTCTACCAAAGTCGTTGAGAATGCACTCCGCTACTCGTCCAGTTGACAAAGTAGATAATTTTTGGCATTGGCTGAATTAGCCTTGCTGCACTCACTCCATTGTAGGAACATCTGTCCTTCGAGAGAGCAGGAGCACATACTTTAAACATCTAAGAAACAATGGGACATGCCACTTTATTTTGCCTCTTAGGGTTATATTTAGGTCTCAATTCATAGAAACATAGAAATTAGGTGCAGGAACAGGCTATTCGGCCCTTCGAGCCTGCAACGCCATTCAATATGATCATGGCTGATCATCCAACTCAGTATCCTGTACCTGCCTTCTCTCCATACCCCCTGATCCCTTCAGCCATAAGGGCCACATCCTCTTAAATATGGCCAACGGACTGGCCTCAACTACCTTCTGTGGCAGAGAATTCCACAGATTCACCACTCTCTGTGTGAAAAACGATTTTCTCATCTCGGTCCTAAAAGACTTCCCCCTTATCCTTAAACTGTGACCCCTTGTCCTGGACTTCCCCAACATTGGGAACAATCTTCCTGCATCTAGCCTGTCCAACCCCTTAAGAATTTTGTAAGTCTCTATGAAATCACCCCTTAATCTTCTAAATTCCAGCGAGTACAAGCCAAGTCTATCCAGTCTTTCTTCATATGGAAGTCGTGCCATCCCAGGAATCAGTCTGGTGAACCTTCTCTGTACTCCCTCTATGGCAAGAATGTCTTTCCTCAGATTAGGAGACCAAAACTGTACGCAATACTCCAGGTGTGGCCTCACCAAGACCCTGAACAACTGCAGTAGAACCTCCCTGCTCTTGTACTCAAATCCTTTTGCTATGAATGCCAACATACCATTCGCTTTCTTCACAGCCTGCTGCACCTGCATGCCTACTTTCAATGACTGGTGTACCATGACACCCAGGTCTCGCTGCATCTCCCCTTTTCCTAATCGGTCACCATTCAAATAATAGTCTACCTTCCTGTTTTTGCCACCAAAGTGGATAACCTCACATTCATCCACATTATACTGCATCTGCCATGCATTTGCCCACTCACCCAGTCTATCCAAGTCATCCTGCAGCCTCCTAGCATCCTCCTCACAGCTAACACTACCCCCCAGCTTCGTGTCATCCGCAAACTTCGAGATGTTGCATTTAATTCCCTCGTCCAAATCATTACTGTGAGTTTAGAAGAATAAAGGGTGATCTTACTCAAACATGTTCGATTCTAAGGAGGTTTGACATGGCTTATTTCAAGATGATTTCATTAGTGGGAGTCACAAACATGGGAGCATAGCTACAACATAAGGGGCTCATTTAAAATTGTGTTGATAAATAAACATGAACAAAAATCAAGGAATTGAGGAATATGGGGAGCCTGCAGAGTCAATGTCAGCACAGTGGTGCAGGGATGCTGCCTTACAGTGCCAGAGACCCAGATTCAATCCTGACTACGGAAGCTGCCCAAACATAGTTTTTACGCCCTCCCTGTGACCACAGGTGCTCTGGTTTTCCCCCACCCTCCAAAGACGTACAGGTTTGTAGGTTAATTGGCTTTGGTAAAATTGTAAATTGTCCCTAGTGTGTAGGATAGTGCTAGTGCAGAGAGGTGTGGTTCGGTGGGCCGAAGGGCCTATTTCCCCGCTGAATGTCTAAAGTAAAAGGAGTTGAAGCCAGCATAGATCAGCCATCTTCATATTGAATGGTGGGGCAGGCATGAGGGGCTATTCCACCTGCTTTCCTCTACTTTGGTGAACTTCCTTCGATGTTTAAGCAGGGTTGATGCTTCTCCTGTGGGCAGTACATCTCCATCCAAGAATGGGCCGCAATCACAAGCCAGCATCAGCACATTCTGATTTAGCCACCACCCTCTCTGCCTTCCAATTCACCCTCTGAGGAATACAATCTCAAATAACTATAACTATCAGCCTTTAACTGTAACAATACAGACCTCTCCATTACCCAGATCGATTAATACTGTATACACAGCTCTTTTCTGCTCCGTTCAGCTGTCCCCAATGTCAGCCACCACTGTTTCTATTTCACTGCCCTCTTTGCCCTCTGCTGAGTAAAAAGCAAATTTAGCCTTTGACCTGTTGATGTTCAGCATTCATCTGTCTCACTGTGACGCCTTTCAATATGTAGGGAGCACAGGGCAGAGGGCACTGTGTTACAGTGTGTTGTGATACCCACAGACTAGCATTAGCTATGGACTGAGGGAGATTATTCAGTTCGAAGGGCCCTGAAAATTATCACTTAACAATTTAGACATAGGTTCTATCCAGTAATGATCCAATAAAGGGTGGCATGGTGGTGCAGCGATAGAGTTGCTGCCTTACAATGCCAGAGACCCGGGATCAATCCTGACTCTGTGCACTGCCTGTACGGAGTTTGTACATTATCCTTACGATTGCATGGGTTTTTCTCGGGTGCTCCAGTATCCTCCCACACTCCAAAGACGTACAGGTTTGTAGGTTAATTTGCCTTCTTTAAAAATTGTAAATTGTCGCTAGTGTGTAGGATAGTGCTGGTGTACGGGGTGATTGCTGGTCGGTGCGGACTCGGTGGGCCAAAGGGCCTGTTTCCACGCTGTATCTCTAAACCAAACTAAACAGAACTAAACTAAACTAATAGGCTGCTATTCACTAATGAATCCTATTTACTTATTGTTATATTTATTTGCCACATACAAGGAAGCCATTCAGCCCATTGCATCTATGTTAGCTCACAGAACAATCCCATTCTCATAGATTGCAGATCTACGTAGGAAAGGTGGACTACAACAATAATTGTTTCATTGCCTACAAAGATTATCAAAGGCAAAACATGTTTGAAAGCCAACATTTCATCTATTTCATTCCCTTTTATCTTGGAATTGCCTTTCTCTTTTAATTCACTTAGGGAAAGCATTAGATTTAGAAATGCACTATAAGGATAAATTGGCTGTGCATGAACATCATCAGTAGCCAGTGTAACTAGCAGTTGGATTGTGTAAATATGGCAAACAGCCCCCAACCTGAGGCTGACGTGAAGCAAGCCAGTATAAATCAGAAAGATAAATTAGATGCATTACAACCATCAGGATTCTATTGAGCAAAGAGGAGCCTAATGACTAGTATTGATTAGAAAAATGAAGCAGATGATTGACACTGGTTTAAACAGACAGGGTGACAGGGAAGGATTGCTCTGGAATAATAACAGAAAGTACAGCACTTTCCTCAGCAGAATGTAAAGGGACAGAATCCTCTTCTACCATCACCAGTCTGCCCTCCCCCTCAGATTAGTATGGACTGTCTGGATGCGTATTGCTGTTTTTGAGAAGAAATGACCATGTTAACAAAGCAGCAATTTATGTCCAAAATGCACTTGTGAGCAATTAGGACAGGGATCACCACGGCCAGAGCTAAGATGACCTTTCACTTGCAAATGAACAACATAGCTTATCAACCTCGGTGTGCACAACCTCATCCACTGTATCCGGTGTTCTCGATGTGGTCTATATATCGGCGAGACCAAGCGCAGACTGGGCGATTGTTTCGCTGAACACCTGAACATCTACCTTGGCCTACGTGATCTCCCAGTTGCCAAACACTTTAACTTCCCTTCCCACTCCCATACTGACCTTTGTGTCCTGGGCTTCCTCCACTGTCAGAATGAGGCGACACGCAAATTGGAGGAACAGCACTTAGGCAGCTTGCAACCTAAGCAGCATGAATCTTGAGTTCTCTAACTTCAAGTAACCATTGCATTCCCTTTCTCTCCGTCCCACTCCCACCCTAGTTCTCTTGCTACTTTCACCATTTGTATTCCTGTCATATTACCTTGTCCCCAGCCATAATGGACCATTGTGGGCTCCACCTTTCCTGAGGATTGATGTAGGCCCTGCTTTGTTCTGTACCTTCCCATACCCCTAGATTCTCCCTCCCAGATTCTCAGTCTAATGAAGGGTCTCGACCTGAAACATCACCTATTCCTTTCCTCCAGTGATGCTGCCTGATCCACTGAGTTACTCCAGCTTTTTGTGTCTCTTTTTCCATCAGCTGGACCTATCGTCACCTTTGATAGGAACATGGGTCTGTCAGGTATTTCTAAATACAATCACTCACCTGGTTTAGCTGCTGGGTAAGAGCTCACAAAGCTGTGTTGGGAAAGCCTAAACTCCCCTTACTCTTCGCTCCTTACCGTGACTTACAATAGTAAGATTAAATGAGAACTTACCAGTTTGAAGTTTGATCTTTATTTTATGAGGCGTTACGATGAGCGATTACGTGAAGAACCCCACCAGTCGGCATGCGCGTCAATCTTCAAAGCAGCGGTGTGAAATGGAAAACTTTATAGAAAATCATAAGAATCACGGAAAATGGAAAATCACAGAAAAACAACAATTTAAGTATTATAGTAAGATTATAAACCTAGAACTACCAGATGAGCTTCGTGATATGAGGGTTGGGAGCAGTGAGCACGTAATCGCTCATTTAATCTTACTATTTTACTTCAGTGTCACGTGAGTAATTCCGTGAAGATTTCAAAGATCTGTGATTTCACGCCGATTCAAATCCAGGCGTCTCACACTGCAATCAGTTGACTCAGGAGGAGAGAATATTAGCAAAACATCGAAACATGATACTGGTGTCAGTAGCACCCCAACCTAGGGCACTAACATCAGTCTGCAAAACAACTGAATGTGTTTCGATCAAAATTTTGCTAAAACAATTTGAAATGTTTCTAATCCACCACTGTAGTTCAGTAATGGCTGCAGATGGTAAGTGCATGGGCCGATTGAAATAACCTGCATGTATTTTCAGTGCCTGTACCTTTGCCCTCTGTAAATGTTGGTAATGCAAAGGTCCATATTGCACAACTGGAAAAGCAGCTACCAATTTACCAATTAAGCTGGCCACCTGTTTAATTGAAGGTGATTGCACCCCCAAGAGCTTGATACAGCCTTCAATTAAATCTAATCTCTTGCCCTTGGGCAGATTCACACACATGTTAATTGAATCTATTGTGAATCCCAAATAGTCAATTGTGTTAACTGGCACCAATTTGGATTTAGCTGGATGATTAATAAACCCCAACCTCTCAACCATGAGTTTAACAGATGAAACTGATAATTCGGCTGCCACAAAGGTGTTTCCAATTATTAAGATGTCATCCAAATAGGCCATTACAATATGGCCCTGTGAGCGTAATAACCCTAGTACTGGTTTTAGCAATTTGGTAAATAAGCAAGGGGATGAGGTTAACCCATTAGGCAGTGCTCTAAACTGCCATAATTGCCACATCCAGCTAAATTTCAAATATCTCCGATACTCTTTACGAACAGGCACTGAATAATATGCATCTTGAAGATCTATACATGCCATATAACACCCTCTGGAAACAATTGCTTGGCAGTAGCGAACGTTTCCATCTTAAAATGATTATACTGCACAAACGGATTAAATCCTGTCAGGTCCAAAATAATCCGACACCCACCATCATTCTTTGTTCTAGGAAACACATTAGACACGAAATGATGGGTTTGATAAACTGTTTTCTCAATTACACCTTTAAAACATAATTTTGTTATTTCAGCTTGAATCTCCGAATTCTCCCGTTGTGAGAAAATGAGTGCCCGCTCTGGCTTATGCTGGGTGGGTGGACATAGGTTGGGAATAAATTCAATTTGAAACCCTTGTATACTCTGCAGTATAAACACGTTTGATGTTATTTTACACCATTCTTTGAGAAACCTGTGTAACCTCCCCCCAACTGGTAGGTAAATCTCACTCAATATGTTTCGACCAGACCCACCTACCTCCATGGTTACCGGTGGAGTTCTGTGTCCCCTGGCTCTGGATGTAAAAGGCATGTTTGCCCGTACTCCTGCTGGAGTGCGCCAGTTGCGCACATTGAATGGCTGGCTTGGTCCTTGTCCGGACCCGGTTTCGGCAAACCGCTTGTAAGGGTACTGTCGCCGAAGGGTTCTGCTGGTCACTGGCGCCTTGATGAGCCCGACGGTTTTTGCCTCTTCGTCTAGCTCCTTTACCCTCTTTGCGAGGTCTTCCCCGAACAATAAGGCCCACAGGAGCCGTTGGAAGAGGAGGAGGGGGAGGAGCGACACACGACCGGTAAGCTTTAAAATCAAGCGCGGGGCTTGTTTTTTCAGAGGCCCACAGGAGCTTGCCGAAATCCATAACATTCCATTTGGAGAAGTGGGGTTTTTTTTGAGGAAGCCGCTGATTGGTGGGAAGTGGACCAGGGTAAGCAGCTGATTGGCAGTCAGATCCCAGCAGTTTGTTGTGTACTTTATATTGTATCCTGTGTAAGGGGGGCAGTATGAAGGCCAGGGCAGTGTACTGTTCTGGATGTCAGATGTGGGAGGTCAGGGAATCTGATAGCCCTCCAGACATCCACATCTGCGCCAGGTGTGTTGAGATGGGGCTCCTAAAGGACTGTGTTAGGAACCTGGAGCAGCAGCTCGACGACCTCCGTCTGGTCAGGGAGAGTGAGGAGGTCATAGAGAGGAGCTACAGGGAGGTAGTCACTCCCAAACCACAGGAGGCAGACAAGTGGGTCACAGTTAGGAAGGGCAAGGGGCAGAGGCAGGGGCTAGAGAGTACCCCTGTGACCGTACACCTGGAAAATAGGTACTCGGGTTTGAGTACAATTGGAGGGGACAGCCTAGCTGGGGGCAGCAACAGCGGCCGGGCCTCCGGCACAGAGACCGGCCCTGATGCTCAGAAGGGTAACAAAAAGAGGAGGGCAATTGTAATAGGGAACTCTATAGTTAGGGGGTCGGATAGGCGATTCTGTGGACGCAGTCGGGAGACCCGGATGGTAGTTTGCCTCCCTGGTGCCAGGGTCTCGCATGTGTCAGAACGTGTCCAAAAGATTCTGATAAGGGAGGGAGAGGAGCCTGATGTTATGGTACACATAGGTACCAATGACATAGGCAGAAAAAGTGACGAGGTCCTGAAGGGAGAATTTAGGGAGTTGGGGGGAAAGTTAAGGAGAAGGACCAAAAGGGTAACGATTTCAGGATTACTGCCTGTGCCGCGTGACAGTGAGAGTAGGCATGAAATGAGGTGGAGGATAAATGCGTGGCTGAGGGACTGGTGCAGTGGGCAGGGATTCAAGTTTCTTGATCACTGGGACCTCTTGAGCCCGAGGGGGACCAATATCCTGGCAGGGAGATTTGCAAAGGCTGCTGGGGAGACTTTAAACTAGAAAGGTTGGGGGAGGGACTCGGGTAGAGGGGGCTGGGGGTCAGGGTGTGGGGCAAGAGGCAGAGAAGGGAAGCACTCGGATCCAAAATGTAGGCGAGAAAGATGAAAAAGATAATAGACAGAGAATAAGGGATGGTGGGTTTCTAAAATGTGTATATTTTAATGCTAGGAGCATTGTAAGTAAGGTGGACGAACTTAGAGCCTGGATTGACACCTGGAAATATGATGTTGTGGCAATCAGTGAAACATGGTTGCAGGAGGGCTGTGATTGGAAACTAAATATTCCAGGATTTCGTTGCTTCAGGTGTGATAGAATTGGAGGGACCAGAGGGGGAGGTGTTGCATTGCTTGTCAGAGAAGATATTACAGCAGTGCTTTGGCAGGATAGATTAGAGGGCTCGTCTAGGGAGGCTATTTGGGTGGAACTGAGAAGTGGGAACGGTGTAGCAACACTTTTAGGGGTGTATTATAGACCGCCAAATGGGGAGCGTGAATTGGAAAAGCAAATATGTAAGGAGATAGCAGATATTAGTAGTAAGCACAAGGTAGTGATTGTGGGAGATTTCAATTTTCCAAAAATAGACTGGGAAACACATTCTGTAAATGGGCTGGATGGTTTGGAGTTTGTAAAATGTGTGCAGGATAGTTTTTTTTGCAGCAGTACATAGAGGATATCGACCAGAGAAGGGGCAGTGCTGGACCTCCTGTTAGGAAATGAGGCAGGTCAGGTGACGGAGGTATGCGTTGGTGAGCACTTCGGGACCAGTGATCACAATACCATTAGTTGCAATATAATTATGGAGAGAGTCAGAACTGGACCTAGGGTGGAGATTTTTTGATTGGAGAAAGGCTAACTTTGAGGGAATGCGTAAGGATTTTAAAGGAGTGAATTGGGACACTTAGTGTTTCATGGAGGATAGAGAGAAATGGGCGTACATTTAAAGGGGAAATTGTAAGAGTACAGCATCTTTATGTCCCTGTTAGGTTGAAAGGAAATAGTAAAAATTGGAAAGAGCCATGGTTTTCAAGGGAAATTGGACACTTGTTTCGAAAAAAGAGAGATATCTACAATAATTATAGGAGGCATGGAGTAAATGAGGTGCTAGAGGAGTATAAAGAATGTAAAAAGAATCTTAAGAAAGAAATTAGGAAGGCTAAAAGAAGATATGAGGTTGCTTTGGCAAGAAAGGTGAAAGTAAACCCAAAGGGTTTCTACAGCTATATTAATAGCAAAAGGATAACGAGGGATAAAATTGGACCATTAGAGAACCAGAATGGACAGCTATCTGCAGAGCCAAAAGAGATGGGGGAGATATTGAACAATTTATTTTCTTCGGTATTCACCAAGGAGAAGGATATTGAACTCTGTGAGTTAAGGGGGAAAAGTAGAGTAGCTATGGAAACTATGAGATTCAAAGAGGAGGAAGTACTAACACTTTTGAAAAATATAAAAGTGGAAAAGTCTCCAGGTCCTGACAGGATATTCCCTAGGACATTGAGGGAAGTTAGTGTAGAAATAGCAGGAGCTATGACAGAAATATTTCAAATGTCATTAGAAACGGGAATAGTGCCGGAGGATTGGCGTACTGCGCATGTTGTTCCATTGTTTAAAAAGGGTTCAAAGAATAAAACTAGCAATTATAGACCTATTAGTTTGATGTCAGTGGTGGGCAAATTAATGGAAAGGATACTTAGAGATAATATATATAAGCATCTGGATAAACAGGGTCTGATCAGGAACAGTCAACATGGATTTGTGCCTGGAAGGTCATGTTTGACAAACCTTCTTGAATTTTTTGAAGCGGTAACTAGGGAAATTGATGAGGGTAAAGCGGTGGATGTTGTCTATATGGATTTCAGTAAGGCCTTTGACAAGGTTCCCCATGGAAGGTTGGTTAAGAAGGTTCAATCTTTGGGTGTTAATGGCGGAGTAGCAAGATGGATTCAACAGTGGCTGAATGGGAGATGTCAGAGAGTAATGGTGGATGGCTGTTGTGTCAGGTTGGAAGCCGGTGACCAGTGGGGTGCCTCAGGGATCTGTGTTGGGTCCACTGTTGTTTGTCATGTACATCAATGATCTGGATGATGGGGTGGAAAATTGGATAAGTAAGTATGCAGATGATACTAAGATAGGTGGTGTTGTCGATAATGAAGTAGATTTTCAAAGTCTACAGAGAGATTTGGGCCATTTGGAAAAGTGGGCTGAAAGATGGCAGATGGAGTTTAATGCTGATAAGTGTGAAGTGCTACATCTTGGCAGGACAAATCAAAATAGGACGTACATGGTAGATGGTAGGGAATTGAGGAATGCTGTGGAACAGAGGGATCTAGGAATAACTGTGCATAGTTCCCTGAAAGTGGAATCGCATGTAGATAGGGTGGTAAAGAAAGCCTTTGGTGTGCTGGCCTTTATAAATCAGAGCATTGAATATAGGAGTAGGGAAGTAATGTTAAAATTGTACAAGGCATTGGTAAGACCAATTCTGGAGTATGGTGTACAATTTTGGTCGCCTAGTTATAGGAAGGATGTCAACAAAATAGAGAGAGTACAGAGGAGATTTACTAGAATGTTGCCAGGGTTCCAGCAACTATGTTACAGAGAAAGGTTGAACAGTTAGGTCTTTATTCTTTGGAGTGCAGAAGGTTAAGGGGGGACTTGATTGAGGTCTTTAAAATGATGAAAGGGATAGACAGAGTTGACGTGGATACGTTTTTCCCATTGAGGGTAGGGAAGATTCAAACAAGAGGGCATGACATGCGAATTAAGGGACAGAGGTTTCGGGGTAACGTGAGGGGGAACTTCTTTACTCAGAGGGTGGTGGCTGTGTGGAATGAGCTTCCAGCAGAAGTGGTGGAGGCAGGATCGATTTTACCATTTAAGAGTAAAGTGGATAGGTATATGGACGTGAAGGGAATGGAGGGGTATGGTCTGAGTGCAGGTAGATGGGACTAGGGGAAAACAAATGGTCGGCACGGACTGGAAGGGCCGAGAGGGCCTGTTTCCGTGCTGTAATTGTTATATGGTTATATGGTTATATGGTTAATAAGTTCGGGCCCTGGATGTTGCTAGGCTTGCACAGGGCAGCGAATCTTAGGTTAATGGTAGGGCGGATGGCGCTCTTTCTAAGACAGTTAATTTCAAAGTGCACATTGCACATGAGAGCCAGGGCATCCTGCTGAATTTCAGTCAGGAGCCCACCATCCACCGACCTACCAAAAGCCGTAATGCCGGCTGCGTGCAGTTTCAGCACCCGTTGCAGTTTTAACTCCTGCGCTCGGATGCCTAGTCCCATATGACCCCAAATGGCATGGTTGACGGCCGGCACTTTGAGCAGAATACAATTTTATGGAGGGTCATATTTTTTGGCCGTTGTGTCCATGTCCACTTCCTGAAGCTGGTGCGAAGCCAAGTAATTTATACTAGCGCCAGTTCTTCCCCCAGTGGCTCTCCAGAGTCTATTGGGATGGCAAACCTGGCCGCCAGAAATGAGACCTCTGGCTGGTAGCCTTCGTCCCGTGGGGCAGCCTCCAACGCTAAGCCATCAGAATCATACTGACCCTTTATACTCTCCTCCTCCAAGAGGGAGATACTAGGCAGCCCAGTAGGTGCTGCTGGCGCAGGCTCTTGGGGAGGCCGGCGCTCTTGATGGAACATCTTCTCCAATACGAGCTCCATCCTGGATACCCGTTCTACAGTATCCATTCTTGAGGGAGAACCCTCCCAACTGGACTCGTCCGAGTCTATCGGCCGGACAGACTTTCGAGTGGCCTCACGCCCCACGGTGCTCTCGGACACCACGTCTGTAGTCACTGGTCTCACTACCAGCGACTCAGTAGATGAGCTAGGAGGCCGCCTGCTACCCACACGCCCATGGGCATTAAACACTTTTGCTACGGCTCGCCTTGCTGCTAACGACTTCTTCATGCTTGAACTTGCCCTCCTGTAACAAGAATTAACAAGCGCAGAAAATCGACCTCCAACAAGTTTGACACTTACCTGAGGCTTTTTTACTTACCGCCAGTCGCTGCGCCATGCGTCAGATGTAATGACGCGCATGCCGACTGGCGGGGTTCTTCACGGAATCACTCACGTGACTCCAAAGTAAAATGACTGATTGGGCGGTGCCCCCAACTGTGCAGGTGCGGCTCATACACTCCCTCCCCCCCATCTTCACCCTCCCTCTGCTCTCCCCTCTTCCTCCATTTCCTCCCTCACCTCTCCCTCCCTCTTCATTTCCTTACTCTCAGCCACTCCCTCCCTTTCCTCTCCCTATTGCACTCCCCCACTAAACACAATGTTTAAATAACATTTATTCTCCTCCCCTCCCCCATTCCCTACCTCTCCTTACAACAATGTAAAAAATCTCTCATTGCACTGGATGGAGCTTATCCCCACACTGTTGATTGGCAGCTGAGATCCCATTGGGATGTCATTGTCGGGTGGCGGAATGTTCACGGCAGCTAATGTAAATTAGATCCCATTGTGATCGGAGGACTGAAAGATCCCATTGTGACATCATAGGTACAAACTGCCAGAATCTCCGATCAACTGTCAGAGCATCTGTCAAGTTATTGTTCTCAAACGGGGGTTTATAAAACTTTTAAATGTCAATAACTTGTGAAATATAACATAAATCTGAACAAAACTTTATGCGAGCGACCACGGGACAAAGGTGAGTAAGGTGGTGCTTACTCACCTTTAGCGCTATCATGTACCGTTTTGTCGTAGGTCCGTGATCACAGATAGATAGATAGATAGATAGATAGATAGATAGATAGATAGATAGATAGATAGATAGATAGATAGATAGATAGATAGATAGATAGATAGATAGATAGATAGATAGATAGATAGATAGTTACAAGATGAGAGTTTTAGTAATATACTAGACCAAGTGGGACCCATTGGGCCCCATTCCCCCAATGCAATAATCCACCACTCACCCATTCCCCCAATGCAACCCATTTCCACCACTCACCCGTTCACCCAACGTAACCCGTTCCCCCAACGCAATATTCCACCACTCACCTACAGCCCCCAACTGCCCCCATCCCCCATCCCACCGCCCCACAAGGAAAGTTCTGGAAATAAACTCTCTCCCCTATTCCACCCCCCCATAATGATAAGCCTTCTCCCAAGAAATCTAAATGAGATTCCATTGTGATGTACCCATTCCCCCAACGCAACCCATTCCCCCCAATGCAATATTCCACCAGTCACCCATAGCCCTAACTGTGCAGGCGCGGCTCATACACTCCCTCCCCCTCGTCTTCACCCTCCCTCTTCTCTCTCCTCTCCTCCTCCCCTTCTCCACTCAATCCCTCACCTCTCTCCCTCTCCTTTCCCCTACCCTTAGTCACTCCATCCTTTACCTCTCCCTATCGCACTCCCCCACTAAACATAATGTTTAAATAAAATGTTTTCTCCTCCCCTCCCCCACTCCCTACGTCTCCTTACAACAATGTAAAAAATCTATCATTGCACTGGATGGAGCTTATCCCCACACTGTTGATTGGCAGCTGAGATCCCATTGTGATGTCAGTGTTGGGTGGCGGAATGTTCAGAGCAGCTTATGTAAATGAGATCCCATTGTGATTGGAGGACTGTGAGGTCCCATTGTGATGTCATAGGTACAAACTGCCAGAATCTCCGATCAATTGGCAGAGCATCTGTCAAGTTACTGTTCTCAAAGTGTTTTTTTTACTTGTAAATATCAGTAACATGAAATATAACATAAATCTGAACAAAACTTTATATGTACGACCACAGGACAAAGGTAAGATGGTGCAAAAATGTTAGCGCTACCGTGTACCGTTTTGCGTATGTCCCAGATCACATACGGATAGATAGATAGGCAGACAGACAGGTAGGCAGGCAGGCAGGCAGGCAGACAGACAGACAGACAGACAGACAGACAGATAGATAAATAGATCGATAGAAAGAAGATGAGACTGATCTTGACCGCTTTTGGCTCACTGTGGTGTGATTTCCGAGAGAATGCCGCCACCTAAGTCCGTCATTTTTGGCCACCTTGCTCAGAGCCCCCCTCTGCCTTCCTGGACCAGAGGACTTTTCCCATCGATGAAAAATCAGAGAGATATTAATGTTTAAAAAAATCGCCATTCTCTCTGCTGCCGCTGCTGGAGGGAGGGGGAGTGACTATAAAACCTGGAAGTGATGTGCCTCACTCAGTCTCTGCCAGATGGAGGAAGCCAGAGGGTCACGTCTCTCTGAGCTCTGAATAGCACTGAACACATATCTACTCAACTGTGAGTGCCCTTAATGTGGTTCTAAAATGCTTGCAAAAAGTGTATCTATTGGTTCTAAAATACTTGCAGAAAGTGTCTCTATTGTTCTAAAATTGCTTGCTTGCAAAAAGTGTGTTTCTAAAATGCTTGCAAAAAGTGTCTCTGCAAAAATAAAATGCTTGCAAAAAGTGTCTCTATTGGTTCTAAAATGCTTGCAAAAAGTGTCTCTATTGGTTCTAAAATGCTTGCAAAAAGTGTCTCTATTGGTTCTAAAATGCTTGCAAAAAGTGTCTATTGGTGTCTAAATTGGTGGGTCTAAAATGTGTCCTCTATTGGGCTAAAAAAAAGTGTGTCTATTGGGTCTTGCAAAAATAGTGTTGCAAAAAGTGTCTCTAAAAAAATGCTTGCAAAAAGTGTCTCTATTGGTTCTAAAATGCTTGCAAAAAGTGTCTCTATTGGTTCCAAAATGCTTGCAAAAAGTGGACTGAGCTGCCAGCCCAATAATCCATTCTGCCCACAATGTCCATACTAGCCCTCTGGTAACCAGTCCCTTCGAACCACAAGACACATACTAGTGCTACAGAAAGCCCCCCCCCCTCCCCCCACCACTGGCCAGCAATATTGGAATTGGTGGAGAGGTGGAATATTGCATTGGGGGAGCAGCCCTCCCGTGTGAAGCTGCATATAGTCTAGTATATAGATAGATGTTGCTCATGCGACACTTCGAGAAATGTGAATGATGTTGAAAGTGCTATAGAAATGTAAGCTGGTGTAAACTCTTGACAAAGGAAGATGATGGCATGAAGGAAGGACATATTGGAAGGACAAGTCAGTCAGCCGAACTTATCAACTATTGATTATTGCAGTGATCTTCCTATCTCTGGCAGTTCAAAGTTTACAAGAGTTATTGGTAGTATTGCAACATAGGAATTGTAACGTGTGTATTTTACGTGTGTATACAGACAAATTTTGACTACAACTCATTATCACACAGTGCCAGTTCTGTGAATATCAAATCTGACCTGATGCTATTACAGGAGTATGCCACAGTCAACAACTGTTCATCAGCCTGAAGGGTCCCAATCCAAAACATTACCTATGCATGATCTCCAGAGATGCATGACCCCAGCATTTTGTGGCCTTATCTGTTCAACAATTTGCATCTCTCTGTCACCACTGTTCACCACCCAGTGTTGTACAATAACAGACCTGCCCCCACCAGTCTTGCATACCTTTGTTACACAATGACAGACCCATCCCCACCAATCTTGTACAACAGTGTTGCACAACAACATACCTGTCCCCACCAGTAATGTAATCAATATCACACAGCAACAGACCTGTCCCTTGCCATACTGTACCCAAGTGTTATACAATGACAAACCCGTCCCCATCAGTACTGTTCCTAATGTTAACAGTGACATACTTGTCCTCACCTCTATGGGTTCTCAATGTAATACAGTGACAGACCTGTCCCCACCAATATTGTACCCCAGTGTAATATGTAACAGATGTTTATCCACCAGTACTATACTACCATCTCAGAGCGCTGCATGCGGCAGAAGGTCCTAGTAAGCTGCGACCATATCCTGACAGCAGGCCTGACAAACCTGCTGCGGAGCTGGGAGAGTGAAGCTGCCGACCCTGGCCCCTGCTTTTCCCGAAGTCTGGGAACAGGAGAGGAGGTGGATGGAGTCGGAGCTGGATAAGGGATGGTCCACACCTTGAAGGTCGGCTGCGGGGGTACCCCAGGGCACGAGTGCTGAAGATGGCCGGCAAGGACAAGGTTGACGGTTTACAGGTCGACCGGATGGAGGCGAGGGGACTGTGAAATGGTGCCAAAACCTGGCGACTATTGAATATCGACTCAGTGGGCCTTTTCTATGCTGATTGTGCTTAACCGGGGATTGTATTTATGTATGGCAATAATCTTACTGATCTGCATGCAAAAAAAGAATCTCACCGAACCTTGGTACATGTGATAATAAAGGAACTATCGAACCATTGCAGCATATTACTTGGCTGTAAACGTCTAGCTTCTATCAGAAATGCTAAATGAACTATTTGACCAATTAGTTGCTTCCTATTGCGAGACTGCTTATTGGAAATGTATTGAATGCATAGGGTTTATAATGTTTGCTCATAGTAAACAAATTTGTCATCCGGGATCAACAAGCATGGTTTGTCCAAGCTCAATGAAAGAGATTTGCATCATGAAAACCAATGAAGAACGGACATATGATTAAGTGAAGAACTGGCTATTTTAGGAGAACTAAATAGCTTCATCGTACTTAAAGCTCAATGAACCAAAGATGTCAATGAACTGACCATGCACACAAAGATCAAACCCGTGCAAGTGTCAACGAACATTGTGTGAACTTAAAGATGAATTAATGTACTGGATGTATCAGTGAATACTCAGATGTAAATGCACTGAACATGTTATGAATTGACCATGTGCTCAAAAGTCAGTGCATCAGACAGGTACAAAAAGTTGAATGTACTGGATATGTGTGTGAACTAATTGTATTCCTGAAGGTGAAGGAAATGGATGTGTCAATGAACAGACCGTGTATTCAAAGGTCAGCCCGACGAATGATTCAACGACTGTGTAGTGAGCTCATGTCGACCAGACATATTAACACACTGACTGTGTGCACGGATGCATGATGAACTGACCATGTCCTTGGTGGGCAATGCCACGGACAAGACAATGAAGTGCGTCTGCACAAAGGTGAATCCGCCTGACCCTTGAATGAAATGACCATATTGCAGAATGTACTGTATGTGTCGTATGAAGGAACTGCAGATGCTGGTTTAAACTGAAGTTAGACCCAAAATGCTGGAGTAACTTAGCGGGACAGGCAGCATCTCCGGATAGAAGGAATGGGTAACATTTCGGGTCGAGACCCTTCTTCACCTTGTTAGCTTCACCCTTGTCACCTTCATTCTTGTGTCTATGCACTGTATGTGCCAATGCACTGACCATATGCTCAAAGGCCAACGCATCAATGAACTGATCATTTACTCAGTGGCCAATACATTGCATGTATCGTGTACCCAAAGGCCAATGCAACAGGTATGAATTGACTGTACACAAATGCCAATGTACCGGTGAAGCAATGGACTGACCATGTTGTCAGTGGACAATGCATCAGACGTTTTGATGAACTAACCATATATGTATTTGAGTTAACACAATAGACACGTCAGTGAAATGTGTGTATACAAAGTTGAATCTACTGAGCGTGTCGATGTATGGACACGCTGACTAAGGGAAGGCCAGCCATGTTACTAAATGAACAGTGTACCCAGACTATGCACCAGTCTTTTCAATAAGCTGACCGTGTGCTCAAAGATCAAGGCGCTGTACGTATTGAGGATGTATCATAATGAATAGAGGCATAAGCAACTGCAGACGCTGGAATCTTGAGCGAAAAGCAAACTGCTGGAGGAACTCAGTGGGTCAGACAGCATCTATGGAAGGAAATGAACAGACAATGTTTTGGGTCATGTCCCTTTGCAGTTAGTCTGAGTAGACAAATGCACCAAACCTATCTATTCACCAGATATTAAGACATTGGGTACATTAAGGCACTGACCTTAGCTGAAAGGGAAATGTTGTCGAGGGATGGGAGGGACATGATGTACTGGGTTGGGTGAAGGAGTTTAGATTAGGAATGGGGCTACACTGAGGGGAAGGGAGCATGTGCTGTGAGAGGGCATGGCAGAGGCAGTTGTTGTGGTGGATGGGAGTGTGAAGGGTTGTGGGGGGGGATGGGGGAGCACTGTTGGAGGGATGGGTTGGCGTGGTTGTGAGGTGCACGGTGGGTGCGGCTGGCAGGATGATGGGTGGATGATGGGAGGGGACACTGGCAGTGGGATGTATTGACCCCTTGTGTTTAATGGTGATTTGGTGCGTGACTTTTCACAGGAGATGTTGGGTGTTTGGAGGGATTGGGGGGTTACGATGGCTGCATGAAGTTGTGCTGTCCCTCTATCAGTGGAACACAATGCAGAATTACAGACCTTGCTGTCCCATTGAACAGCTTATTGAAGCCCAAAGGATAAATGTTTGCCCTCTCGCTACTGCTGACGCTCGTTCATGGTCTCTCATGAGGTGAGCTGTTTAGTTGTATTTTAGAGATACAGTGCCGAACAGGCCCCTCGGCCCACCATGTCCGTGCTGACCAGCGACCCCCGGACACTAACACCATCCTACGCACACTGGAGACAATTTACATTTATACCCAAACAATTTAGCCTACAAACCGCTACATCTTTGGAGTGTGGGAGGAAACCGGAGCTTCCCAGATAAAACCCAAGCAGGTCACGGGGTGAACTTACAAACACTGTACACTCAGCATCCATTGGCAGAATTGAAACCGTGTCTCCGGTGCTGTAAGGCAACAACTCTATCCCTGAATCAACTTTCCAGAGGATTGGGAAGAAGTGAAATATGCTGCCTGACCTACTGAGTATTTCAAGCATTTTCTGCTTTATTTCAGGTTTCTTGCATTTGCAGGATTTTATTTTTGGGGTGCAATCTGAAGTGAGCACAATGCGGGGGTACATGTTGTGCTGAAGTCATCCTCCACCCCCAGGGGCCACCTGAGGAGCAGCCAGACTTAGTGGAGACACGGCTGTTATCTTCGCAACAACAGCTTGGCCCCTGGAGTCCAATATTCAGCATTCAGAATAACATAAAAAAACAAAGTTTTTCACTGTATCTCGATGCACGTGACAATAATAAACCAATACCGATACAAAATACAAAGTTGTATTTTCTAGCATCTGTATCATTATTCAGCATTTAAGCATAAAGCATTCAGCATTTGGTGGCACGGTGGCATGGTGGTAGAGCTACTGCCTTACAGCACCTGAGATCCGGGTTCGATCCTGACTATAGTTGTCTGTACGGAGTTTGTACAATCTCCCCGTGACCTGCGTGAGTTTTCTCTGAGATCTTCGGTTTCCTCCCATACTCCAAATACATATGGATTTGTAGGTAAATTGGCTTGGTATAAATGTAAAATTGTCCCTAGTGGAATACATCCTTAGCATTTGAGAGGTCCGTTCAAGAGTCTGACAATGATCGGGAAGAAACTGTTCTTGAATCTGGTGGTACAAGATTTTGAATTTAAATGCAGTTTAACATATAATTTCAGTTGTGGATGTGAGGTTTTCTTGTATTCCTTTTTAATTCAACTTATTTCATGGATAGTAAGTACCAGGTATTAATGAAACAGACCTCAACTGTCAATCTAACTTCAATGTCCCTATCTATTCAACTTCCCTTAAATCGAGCTAATTGATGTTATCAAAGAAGCAATCAGATTTCTCTGGGTCAGCGTGTTAATGTCTTGATCATTTTAAATGTTGTCCCAGTCTGCTGAGCCACATTAATCATGTCTTCCTGTGCTGTTTTCCAAGTAACTGTGTCACTACCGGGGACTTATTTTCAGAGCACATTATGTTTGCTTGTGTTAGTTATATCAGACGTAACCAATCTTATCACCACAGCCTCCTCGTTTCAGGCTGTGCGTGCCACACAACACGCTCAGTTCAGTTCCTCAGCAATCTTACAGATACCTGTGTCTGGAGCTCTTGGCTTATCTTGTCTCAGTGGTCTAAATGTGGTAGGTGCTGGTCAGGTTATCAAATGCAGTTCTCCCAAAATAAAACCCTTCGTGGTCAAGGTTGGGGACCCAGTGGTGCAGCGGGTAGAGCTGTTGCCTCACTGCTCCAGTGACCTAGTTTTGATCCCGACCTCCATGATGTCTAGGTGGTGTTTGCACGTTCTTCCTGTGACCTCAGGTTGTACTCAGCTGGGTTTGTTGGGCAGGCCCAACCCAGACACCACTCTTCTTCTCAAGGGCAGCAAGGTGGCGCACAAGTAGAGTTGCTGCCTTACGGAGCTTGCAGCGCCGGAGATTTGGGTTCACTCTTGACTACAGGTGCTGTCTGTACTGAGTTTGTATGTTCCCATGTGGGTTTTCTCTGAGATCTTCTGTTTTCTCCCACACTCCAAAGATGTAAATTGGCTTGTTATAAGTGTACGATTGTCCCTAATGTGTGTAGGATACTGTTAATGTGCGGGAATCGGTGTGGACCCGGTGAGCCAAAAGGCCTGTTTCTGCGCTGTATCTTCAAACTAAAACTAAACGAAGATCACCAGGCAGGTTGAGGGAAAGCTGCAAGGCCGTACTCAAAGGGTCCTTCAAAAACGCAGCCTCCCCACTGACTATGGTCCCTGACCACTCAAAATGGAGAAGGAGCATTCAGAATTAGTAGTAGTACGGGTATCGGTTTATTATTGTTATGTGTACTAATATACAATGAAAAGGTTAGGATGGTACAGTGGCAGCAGCTGGTAGAGCTGGTGCCTTACAGCACCAGAGACTTGGGTTCAATCCTTACCTCAGGTGCTGTCTGTGTGGAGTTCGCACATTCTCCCTGTGACCACGTTTGTTTCCTCCGGGTACATTAGTTTCCTCCCACATCCCAAAGAAATGCGGGTTTTTGGGTTAATTGGCCGCTGTAAATTTGCCCCTAGTGTGTAGGGAGTGGCTGAGAAAGTGGGATAACAGAACTAGTATGAATGGTTGGACTCAATGGGCTGAAGGGCCTGTTTCCATACTGTATCTCTAATCTAAACTAAACTAAACAAGGCCGTGTTTCAGGAGAGGCCCTGTGAGGCCCTCACAAACTACCTTCCAAGGTGTCTCTATCAAAGAAAGAGTGTACAGGTCCCGCACTGGTTTCATCAGTCAGCCCAGAGCTCACAGAACTGGAGTGGAAGCAAGTCACCCTCAAACCCTGGGGACTGCCACAGAAGGAGAAGATAGTTCAATGCATTCAAATGGGGCAGTGAAGTGAGGCCCTGTTTTCCGTTCCAGATTGGATGAGAGTTGGGATTGAGAAATTGCGAGAGACCAAGCCCAAGGGAACGTAGCGACCGAGGTGGGGGGGGTGGGGGGTGGGGGGGTGGGGAGGTGAGCTTTTGCATTTTTCAGCTTGAAATTGTGCAATCTGGTGCATACTGCAGCAAGTCTTTTAACTTACACTTGAAAGCAATATTTATGATTTTAATTGGGTGAGTCCAGAACCAGGGGCCACAGTCTTAGAATAAAGGGGGGGTCATTTAAGACTGAGGTGAGAAAACATTTTTTACCCAGAGAGTTGTGAATTTATGGAATTCCCTGCCACAGAGGGCAGTGGAGGCCAAATCACTGGATGGATTTAAGAGAGAGTTGCATAGGGCTCTAGGGACCAGTGGAGTCAAGGGATATGGGGAGAAGGCAGGCACGGGTTGTTGATAGCGGACGATCAGCCATGATCACAATGAATGGCAGTGCTGGCTCGAAGGGCCGAATGGCCTCCTCCTGCACCTATTTTCTATGTTTCTAATGACCATCCTAGCAACTGCTGACTACAACCATACAAGGACCTGCAACAGATCAGGTTCAGGAGTACGTAGGATGCCATCTCAACGGCCCTCTCCCACCTCGACAACAGAGACATGGGTTGTTGATAGCGCACGATCACCCATGATTACAATGAATGGCGGTGCTGGCTCAAAGGGCCGAATGGCCTCTCCTGCACCTATTTTCTATGTTTCTATGTTTCTTAATAAGGTTAGGCTAAATTACAACCTAATTACATTCCACAGTAGAGCCAGGCTCTGATCAACAGGTGAGCACATGAATGATCTTAGTACATTCATGTATGGAATTCGGATTATAATCAACACTAGGCCCATGTTGACCAACCTGGGTCTCACTGCACACCTGGAACTACTCCTGACCCTGTCTCCAGTTGCATACCTTCTCTCATTCCTGACCCTGAGTCCAGCCTTACACCTGCCCCCTTATTCTACCCTGAGCATAGCTGCTTACCTGCTTAGGTTCCCAGTGCTGAACACTCCCATTGTCCCAGCTTTGACTGCACACCTAGTACTATTCCAGACCTTGACTCCAGACCTTGATGCACATTTGGCCTTGCTCCAAGCCCCTCTGCACTGAAAATATATCTGAGTCCCTGGACTTAACTTATTACGTCAAGTTCACAGGTGCTTATCTAATGTGGTAATCCTTTATGAGGCACTTCATGGACCAAATTTTGTATATCAATATTTGCTTCATCCATTGGCTTCCTTGTTATCTAACATGCTAGAGACTTTGTCAAAGAAGTTATCAATTGGTTGAACACAATTTCCCATCTATAAAATTATACTCACTCAGCTGTATACGTATTCTGTTACCATTTCCTTCATTTTCCTAACAAACTGTCCTGATATTTTCAGTATTTTGCTGTCTTCCTCTCAGCTGGGACTTTTCCGAAATGCAAAGTCCAATAACTATATATTTAAGCAATATTATTCTATTAAATGTGATCTTGAGAGTACATAATATTTTCTGTGGTATTCATAACACAACAATGATAACAAGATCTTTCTTTTGATTGCACCTACCAAGATGCATACATTATTATATTAAGTTAATATGTACCGAGGGCAAATTTTTGTTCCAATGCTCCCCATTCCCAATTACTTTTACATTGAAGTGATTGAAATCCAAGTGAAGTTTAAATAGGAACAGAAAAATAAAACCTCCGGAATGGATGATAATCATTACGTGATTGGTTGGTGTCAGTATCAGCAGAATTACTATATTAAACTTTGAATCTTCAGATGTCCTGGTTCAAGCTAAAACAAAAGACAAATGATAACCTCCTCACACATTCCCCTGAAAGTATCCCTGTCATTCCTTTAAAATATGCCCTTCCTTTGAACAAGCTCTTAAACATTGCATCTGAATCAGTTTCCATCTGATTATTCTCCTTGAGGATGTTCATCTAGGTGTTCAATTAATAAAACAACGAGATTGGGGACATGTCTATTCAACCTGTCAAAGGAATTGTGGGGGGGGGGGGGTTAGAAATAGTCAGTAAGGTAAACAAACATAATAGTTGAGTGGCAAATGACAATAGTGCTACCTTCCCAATATTTGGTTATCGGACCTGTATGTTGTGACGGACATGTCATTTTAATATTACACTTATCCCATCCCCCTGGATATTCCAGATTAATAAATTAAGGTTTTGTCAACTAATTACAAATCAGGCTAATTACAAATCAATAACATTAGCCAACTCCAAAACACAAAGAGCTGCGCATTGGGATCTAGACATCATGGACCACTGGCCTCAGTTCCCCGCTCACATCTGGCAGTGCTCTCCATCTGAACCAGGCGCCACGGAGCATTTTTGAAAGTGGGTGGGCTGAGCGATCACTGTCCACTGGCCTTGGAGGTACCTGGCAAGGGAGTGGAGCAACCGAGTGGGGGGAGGGGGTGCGAGGAGGGTGTCCCCCCTCCCACAGTAGGGACTTTTTAAAATTTGATGTATTAAAATCATGTTTTAGTGCATTGTAGAAGTATGATTTCAATGTTTTTTGTTTGAAGTATTTTTAAGGTAACTTTTTAAGGGGTAACTTTTTCCACACAAAGGGTGGTGGGTGTATGGAACAAGCTGCAGAGGAGGTAGTTGAGGCGGGGACTATCCCAACATTTAAGAAACAGTTAGACTGATACATGGATAGGACAGGTTTGGAGAGATATGGACCGAAAGCAGGTAGCGTAGCTGGGACATGTTGGCGGGTATGGGCAAGTTGGGCCGAAGGGCCTGTTTTCACACTGTATCACTCTAAGACTACATTATACTTCCACCATGCATGAATGCTTCAGAACCGTGGTTAAGTTTTATTGCCATATACTCAAGCATAGAAACATAGAAAATTGGTGCATGAATGAGCCAGCACTGTACATTCAATATGATCATGGCTGTTCATCTAAAATCAGCACCTTTTTCCTAATTTTTCCCCATATCCCTTGATTTCGCTAGCCCCAAGAGCTAAATGTAATTCTCTCTTGAAAACATCCAGTGAATTGGCTTCCACTGCCTTCCAAAGATTCACAACTCTCTGGGTGAAGAAAGTTTGTCCTCATCTCAGTCCTAACTGGCCTACCCTTTATTCTTAAACCATGACCCCTGGTTCTGGACTCCCCCAACATCGGGAACATTTTTCCTGCAGTTACAGTGAGTGAAAATCTAGCAGGTAAGCAGGATGCTTTCTCCAACCACCTCCATTTGATGGCCACTATCTTCCACTGTTTCTACCCAGTGTTTGGTACCTACTTCCAGCAGCCACTGGTTGTCCTCCAGGATGCACCGAGCCGCAGCCTGATCCACGCCGGTCACCTGGGCGAATTCGGCACAGAGACTCTCACGGCAGCAGCGCAACGCTTCCGACGCCTCCAACGGTCCGCGACTCTTGCTCTGAGGCTGCTCCATGGCCGGAGCTGCAGCGAGTGACTCGCCAGCCCGGTAAACACTCGCCCACCCGGCAAACACTCACCAGCCCGGCAAACTCTCACCAGCCCCGGCTCCCCGTTTACATCTGCTCCCGCCGCTGCTTCTGCTTCCATCCCTCCGTCAGCCCCGGCTCTCCAACGCCTGCGGCCCATGTAGTTGATATGAGTTTTGAAATTCTCATTGATCACAGAATTTCTCACGACAGAGAGAATGAGAATTTGGCGAAATGCGTGAGAGTTGGCAGCCCTGGGTATACCCAACCTAAAAGCATGCAGATTCAAATTGCTGATTAACTAAAGATGCTGTCTGTCCTCAATCTCCATAAAGTCTCGCAGCCCAATCTATATCTGATCCCTGGACATTTTCCCGGCTCAGCCGGAGACACAGTCACGTTGGTGAGTTTGTTCAATTACTCCAGCCCCGAAACAATTCTTTGTTCTTCAGAGAGCATGTGGCTGTTAAAACAATGTGGCTAAAGTGCACTATAACTTGCCTAACATATGCACGCCATTGTTTCCCTGAATAATAGTGGCGAGCATTATAATTGGAAGGGAAAGAAGTTGCTTGAAATCATCAACAGCATCACAGATTGAATTTAACACTTACTGTTAAAGTAGCAATTGCTGAACCACCCTGCGGGTTAATGACTATACCTCTGCCGAGGTTAATTGGGATATCTTCCACCATCTGTTTTGGAAACTCTGCCAGTCACAATATCAGCAGCTTTAAAATATAGATACTGGTAAACAGGGGTAAAACAAACAGAGGTTAAAAAGAAATTTGTAGAACTAATTTGATGCCTCCTTAAATACCACCTACTCTGCTGTGCTGACAACATTCCTCTCTGGACTGCATGGCTGATTTCAATTTAAAATTTGTCCTGTCTGCTGAGGTTCCTTTCATAGAAATAGTTTGGGACTATTACCCTTACCATGAATCTCAATGGTGAAACTTCTCCTGTGAAACGTATCTGGAAATGAGACATCTTTTTAACAGGCTTGTTCTGAAAAGTTATATTTACCAATTGGAAGTGAAAATATTTAGTAAATTAATCAAAAGCTGCAGTCAGTAATTCCTCTTGTGTTGGTCGCAGTGTAATTAGCCACAAGGGGGGCATCATGAGCTGATGTATGTTTATGTGCAAAATGTTTGGTATTCTCCTTCGAATGGCCATGCAGACACTGAAGAATGGCCAAGCCTGTCCCCACACTTGTATTGTGAATATAAAGTGTTAATAAATCATCTGTCAGCACAAGCATTACTATCAGAGGCTGTCTCGACAGCCTGTGCCCCAGACTGCTGGTGTCAGCGGAGAGGAGAAGCTCTCTGGGAAACCTGTGTACCCCTCAGGCCGTGCACTGCATAGCAACACCGCAGCTGTCTGCTGCAGCTCCACGCCGTCTGCCACTCTGGGATATTCCCAGGAGCCTTTGCCTGCCTCATCAGCCGCTCACGTCAGCATCGAACGATACTGCGCTGTCACCCCGCACCTGATGGATGGTAGACGGCAATGCCCTTGTTATAATCCCTCAATTTTTGCTTTCCATCCAGTCATCAGCCTGCCATTAATAACATCCAGCAAATATTCTTTCTGCATGTCCTTTCATTGACGCTACCCGGGCAAGCCAAGAGCTGATTGGTGGGGTTTTTATTTAATGTAATCAGAAACTGGAATTTAAGTCTTCAGTATCAACTCGATTTCCAATCAAGCATTGCTCTAGCATCGCACCATCATTAAAATGCAACACGAACTTGGCGGAGAGTAGTGCTCAGTTTTAACAATTTATTCCCCAAATGGATTTGGAATTGTGCATTCATGAGCGCACAAGCCCAGCTACATTCTACCTGTGTTGTACTGAAAACTTCAATATCAATGTTATTTATTGCAAAATCTATTGACCGGCATTACCATAACCTGTAATACCTACAAAGAGCCAACGTTCATAGTTTTACAAGTTGAACGTGTCTTTCCTGACTTCAGAATGTCACAGTATGCATTCATAAGCAATTAATTGGCGGTCACGGTGGCACAGTGGTAGAGTTGCTGCCTTACAGTGAATGCAGCGCCGGAGACAACGGATGCTGCAGTTCAATCCCGACTATGGGTGCTGTCTGTACGGAGTTTGTACATTCTCCCTGTGACCTGCGTGGGTTTCCTCCGAGATCTTCGGTTTCCTCCTACACTCCAAAGATGTACAGTTTTGTAGGTTAATTGGCCTGGTAAATGTAAAAATTGTCCCTAGTGGGTGTAGGATTGTGTTGATGTGTGGGGATTGCTGGTCGGTGCGGACCCGGTGGGCTGAAGGGCCTGTTTCTGCTCTATATCTCTAAACTAAACTAAATTACTTCTTGGAATTTAGTTATGGGTGTGCTGTTGGAAATGTGACTGTCAATTTGCAGACAACAAAATTACATGGAGATCATGTAACCATGACTGGTGCACGGGGGATATTGAGGAGGGGCTTCTGTTCTTTGGAGAGTGTTGAAGGATCATTTTATATCCAGATGGATCCCAGTTTAATGTTTCCTTCAGAAGATGGCTGCAGTGTAGCATTCACTCAGCAGGTGTTTGAAACTCCAGTTGAGAATCGAGGCCCAAGCCTCTAGATTGGGGCCCAATCTGGGACTTGTACATAATGTGGGACAAGTGGCTGGTGAGGGTATCTCGTCAACTTGGAGCCCAGAGAGTGGCTCACAGAATAGTATCTGACAGCTCATGGGGAGAAGAAATCCTTCAAAGAAATACCAATCTGTGCGTTAGATTTATTATCTTCCTATCCTTTGTACATCGTGAAAAACCCTCATGAAGCAACATTGTCCTGACGTGAAATATCACCTACCCTCTTCAGCCCCTCTATTTGCCAGTCCTTTGGTTGTAAAAGAATGGACTTTGTTTTCTGCAGCTCCCTTTGCAGTCCTTGTATGTCCCATAGAGGCCTGTAAACAGTGAGTGCAGTTTCACAGGGGTTGCCACACCTTTACTGCGGGGACGATACCCGGACGGGACGTTGAAGGCCGAGAAGCTGAAGCAAAGAAGTGGAAGCCACAGACATGACTTGTCCGGGAATGGGATTTGTCCGAGACCTTGTTAGCGATTGGTCCAGACCCCCGTGTCCATCACATCACTGGCCGGGGGAGACCGAAGGGTGGGGGGGATTTTTAATTTTCCTTTGCTGCTTTTGGACGTTCCTGAAACTTAGCGGGACAGGCAGTGACTCTGGAGAGAAGGAATGGGTGACGTTTCAGGTCGAGACCCTTCTTCAGACTGAACTGAACTCTCATTGGTGAGAGTATTTGTGATTGTCTGAAGAAGGATCCCTACCCAAAACATCACCCACTCCTTCTATCCAGAGATGCTGCCTTTCCTGCTGAGTTACTCCAGCTTTTTGTGTCTATATTCAATTTCAGTTAAATAAAAAACACAGAGTGCTGGAAGAACTCAGAGGGCTAGGCGGCATCTGTGGAGAGAATGGATTAGGAGTTATTTCGGGCCAGGGTTCTTATTCAATAGGAAGGAACTGCAGAGGCAGTTGTCCTTTCAAAACGCCAAATGATTCTGGGAATGCCAAGAGAGAGCGGGAGTTTTATTTTATATTCAGGAAAGTCCGAAGGCGGCGATGGAAAATTAAAAATCCCTCCCGTCTCCCCCGGCCAGTGATGTGATGGACGCGGGGGTTTGGACCAATCGCTGACAAGATCTCGGACAAATCCCGTCCCCGAAGACATCATGTCCGTTTGGTGGCTTTTTGACGTCATGTCCATTCTGCGTATTGTTCTTTCGGCGTGGAGTCCATTTGGGTTTGTATCCTTTTGGCGTCATGCCCTTTCGGTTATTTGGCTTTTAGGTGTCGTGTCCGTTCGGTTATTTGGCTTTTCGTCGTTGTGTCCGTTCGGTTATTTGGCTTTTCGGCGTTGTGTCCCTTTGGTTATTTGGCTTTTCAGCATAGTTTCTGTTCAGTATCTTGGCTTCCACTTCTTCGTTTCGGCTTCTCGTCCTTCGACATCCCGTCCGCACACGGCAGGGAACAGGGTGAATTTGCTCACAGCAAGATCCCACTAGTTAGCGGAGTGGCAAAATCCACATCTTCTTCCAATGTGTACCCCAGAAACTTTGTTTGACACTATTAGTAGATGGACGGTCCTATTTTTTATGTTTAATGCAGAGGAAACATTAAACCCTGAACATTTACTGCACTAGGTAGTATTGTCCCAGAGCATCAACCAGGATTTTTGAACAAAAATAATTTCTGAATAAGCGTCCCGACTCAATAAGTTAGTCTGTGCATTTCGCTCCACAGATTCTACCTGACCTGCAGAGTTGCACCAGCAGTTTGGTTTTTCCTCAAGATTTCAGCATCTGCAGTCTCTCTTGTGTTTTTCCATCCACTAGTTTTATTGCTAAAGTTGCTGGAGAGAGTCTGCAACTCACGGCTTTCAACACTGAAGCATGGATTCCCCATTGAAGTCTTGTTAGCATTCCTCTGAGCCCGGCAAAGGAGGGTAGGATTGGTGTACAGTGCAATCCCACAATCCATCCTCCTGCATGAAGTGGCCTCACCAATTGAAGATGCTTTGAAACAAAGAATGCTGGGAATACTCAACAGGTTTTGCATTATCGGTGCAGAGAGAGAAAAACGAAGGTAGTCTTTCAGATCATTGATCATTCATCACAACTTTATTATTGTCGTGTGTACTAAGATACAATGAAAAGGTTAGAACAGTACAGTAGCATAGCTGGGAGAGCTGGTGCCTTACAGCGCCAGACTCTCGGGTTCAATCCTGACCTCGGGTGCTGTCTGTGTGGAGTTTGCACAATCTCCCTGTGACCTCATTTGTTCCCTCCAGATGCTCCGATTTCCTCCCACATCCCAAAGACATACTGGTTTATAGGTTAATTGACTACTATAAAATTGTCCCTAGCTTGGTGAATGGGAGACTAATGGTCAGCATGGACTCGATGGGCCGAAGGATCTTGGCTCCGATTCGGACACTTACAGTTTGTTTTGGAATTTCAGTGCCTATTCTGAAATTCCAAAACACCTACACCTCTTTTCATAAAAACCCGGTTCCTTTAGCATCTGGCATGACCCATTTTTCTGTAATAATTTATGGGGAGCCACAGTAATGGGGACCATTACTCTGTGCACCCCAAACCTGTGACAAGCAGGAGGTCTTGCAGCCACCCATAGTGGGGCTGGGAGGTTTTAATCTCCAAATCTTGTCCATGTGAAGGAAGCCAATCCCCTGGCCCAAGACAGCAAGTATTAGTGGCAGGACTTGAAGGTGAACGATGCAGCTTCCAGGGACCAGTAGGTAGGCCATCCAATGAGTTAAATGAGTAGCGAAGACCAAAGGGCATCTGTAGGTCCTTTTGGCCACTTGTCTCATTGCCCACAGATATCATGTAGCATAAACACATAGTTAAAATCACTATCAGGCCCCACGTATTCAGACAGATGGTATAAGGTTTCATCTGAAAGTCGGACCTGACGGGGTAGCAGTACTTCAAAGAAATTACAGCAGTGACTGTACATCAAAAGTACTCTCCCAGCTGTAAAATGCACGGGACATTCTGAAAGCGATGTGAATAAACACAACCATTTCTTTCTTCTTCCCTCTTTTTAAATGTTAATCTAGATTATACGTTTGAGAGGAAGATTAGTCGATTGAGCTCACAATCTTCTGATGCAAGGAGGAAAACATTATCCACCAAGGCCAGAGTGATGTCTTCCATGGACTTTAGTTATGATTAAAGAGCCTCTGCAGATATCTTTGTTTGTATTCTGCCAGCATTTGGGTTTGCTAAATCCCTGCCTTGCCATTAGTCTGTGAAACCATGGGAACCGCAGCAAGGCGATCGCTGTAACTGTATCGATTAGGTTTCGGGGGGGGGGGGGGGGTTTGCAAATCAGAGGCCAGGTTGAACAGCACTCTGAGAACATCGAGGGACTAATCTGCAGAAATGAAATGAAAGGCATCTCGGCTCCCTATTCCCTCCCTAACCGAGAAGCATTAGTGCTGTTAACAATCATTAGAAATGGCCTGATGTTCACTGCCTGTCCCAAGGCAATTGCACCAATTATGACACAGCTCTGCTCCTACAAGCCCAGCAACAGAAAGATAACACTCTTCCATTAGCTCCCACCAACACAAGTCAATAAACTATTATGGGGAGGAAAGAAATTATTTCCAGTGCTAAGTGGAAAACTTTGACACCGCATCGTTATTTCTGACTAATAGCTTGCAGTTAGATCTTGTTGATGACCCACTGCTATATCTGATAGAGCCTGGTTCAACCAACTTGTAGTTTGATCTTGCGATACCTCCAATTGTATTAGGCCTTAAAAGATATGGTTATTCCAAACATAACACATGGCTATATTTTCATTTCACCATGCATCAATTATCATGTTGTGTTTTTATGTCTGTCATGCTTTGGAATATGCTTTGGATATGAAGGTAGACACAAAATGCTGGAGTAACTCAGCGGGACAGGCAGCTTCTCTGGAGAGAAGGAATGGGTGATATTTCAGGCAGAGACTGTCTGAAGAAGGGTCTCGATCCGAAATGTCACCCATTCTTTCTCTCCAGAGATGCTGCCTGTCCCGCTGAGTGAACTCCAGCATTTTGTGTCTATTTGCAATCATGTTGTTTAATTTAGTTTTGTTTTGTTTAAGGGCCTGTCCCACAGGCGACTTTTTAGGCGAGTGCAGGAAACTCTGCGCTCACCTCATGATTGCCACATTTTCGCTGGTGGTCTCTGGTGAGCCTCCTTCATGGTCGCAAGGAGTTCCTGCATTCTGTAAACTAGTAGCGGCCTCAGTATGGTTGCCGCATATTTTTCAACATGTTGAAATTGGTCGCCATGGAGAAAATCGATAATTCTGTAGTCGTAGGTGCAGTTGTAGTGGGGTCGCCATGTAGTTGTAGGTAGTCGACGTAGCCGTAGGTAGTTTTAGTTAATCACCTTTGCTGACCGGGCATTTTCATTGGCTCATTGGGGAAAAAAACGTAAGCACTAGTTTTCAGAACCAAGGAAAACCGACCGGTAATGTTAAATGGCCGCCAAACTTCACAGCTGTGTATCTCTGGCTTATTAAAAGCTGTCTGGCTTCTTAAAAGTGTCTCCATTCCTTCTCCCCCCCCCCCCCCCCCCCCCCCCGCTCTTTTAAAGGACTTACCGTACACTGTGCTAGCCGTCTTAACCTTCCTGTTCATTGCGGTGTGTTTCTGTATCACCTTGGCTTTGCACCGTGTGAATTTCAGACAGCACTCCCTGGCCCCCGCCTTTGCGATGTGTGTGTGTGTGTGTTCCACTCTGACAGTCGCCGTGGCAGTTCCCGCTTTTTCAGGCGAGTGCCGCGAACTTGACATTCGCTGGCAGTCCGCTGAAAAATAGCCTAAGTGGGACAGGCCCTTTAGTTTAGTTTAGTTTAGTTTAGTTTAGGATAGTTTAGTTTAGAAATATAATGCAGAAACAGACCATCAGATCCACAGATTCAACAGTGACCAGCAATTCCCACATACTAACACTGTCCTACACACACTAGGGACAATTTGCAATTTTACCACGTCAATTAGCCTACAAATCTGTACATCTTTAGAGTGTGGGAGGAAACCAGAGCACCCGGAGAAAACCCACGCAGGTCACGGGGAGAACATGCAAACTCCATATAGGCAGCACCCGTAGTCAGGATCGAACTCTGGGATATTAGGGACTCCGGCACTGGAAGTCAGCAATACCACAGCGCCACTGTGCCGATGTTGTGTAAAAGTGGAATTAATTTCACTTTTCAGATACTTTCCTGTTCTGGGTAGGTATAAACTCCCAACATTGTTAATCCCAGACACCATTCTCCCATTTGGGATTGAGCTATCTGCTCATTTGGAAAATTATATACCCATGTTTATCTTTAGTATAATTTTATAATGGGGCTTTTCAGGCACATCCTGGTTGCTGTGTGACCTCACTGGGTTTCTTGATATCTCAACCACCCCAAGTGAGTTTCCGCCAAAATGTTTCACTGATGTCAACATCCTAACTTCCAACCCAGGCCTGTCGTTCAGGGCACTACGGGTTAGATCTTGATTACTTTCAAGAATTGAGCGCATTTGGACACAGAGAAATCAGGGGATACGGGGAACAAATGAGAACAGTAAACTAGAAGATCACTTATAATCTGAATGAATGTGCGATTCAGTTAGACTATACATCAACTCAAATCTCACATATTCTTGTCCCATTGACCAAGAATTCTTGTTACTCATTCCAATGACTTACACTGATTCAATTTTTGTTTGTGCGTGCTTGTGGGAAACATCTTGGGGCATTTTAATGGGTCTAAGGTGCTACATAAATGCATGTTGTCGTAATTTATAAAACTAACCTTAATTGCATCTGGCCATAAACTCTCCCTAATGCAGCGGTCTGTCACAGTCGCACAGACACGGTTATCACATTAACATTTCTGATAACAGGAAACGCTGTTAAAAATGAAAGAAAAAGCAACATGGATCCTCCACTTTTGGAGCGTCTTGAGATGGTTGATCATGAATTGAATACTGAGAACTTTTCAAGATCCAAGAGTATTGCATGAGAAGACTCTGGGGTGTTTTATACACAACTCAAAATAATTGATTACTCCTAAATAGGCTGGTGTGTTGAATTAATTTTGATGCAAACTTGCTTGTCTGGCCCTAACTGTGAATGCAGAATGCAAAATGAGCCACAATCAATACATGGTGAGCTGGTCAGGGAAAATGATCACTCTTTCAGGCTGGTGTGGGCTAAAGAGAACAAATAGAGCATTTAATTCTTCCCCCTACTATAACCCAGCACCCATCACAATGGTGCAGCTGGTAGAGTCTCAGCCACACAGCTCCAGCAACCTCAGTTGCTTCCTGGGTGGAGTTTGCTCGTCCTATTTATTGACATATGCACTGATATAAACTGGAACAATTAAATTATTACTTGCTGCAGTTTAACAGGCACATTAAAAGCAACAAATATACAATAAATTATCAGGTATTCTAGGTAGACCAGACCATGATAATGCAAAAACCAAAGTATAAAGAACAACCTGACCTGGATAGAATGGATGTGGAGAATATGTTTCCACGAGTGAGAGTCTGGAACCAGTCATAGCCTCAGAATTAAAGGACATTCCTTTAGGAAGGAGATGGGGAGGAATTTCTTTAGTCCGAGGGTGGTGAATCTGTGGTATTCTTTGCCACAGAAGGCTGTGGAGGCCGTCAATGAACATTTTTAAGGTATAGATAGATAGATTATTTGATTAGTACGGGTGTCAGGGGTTAAGGGGAGAAAGCAGGAACACGGGGTTAGGAGGGAGAGATAGATCAGCCATGATTGAATGGTAGAGTAGACTTGATGGACCGAATGGCCTAATTCTCCTCCTGTCACATGCACTTATGAACCATAGTAGGGCAAAGTCCATTGATGTTCAGTGCTGAGGGAGGGTTGTGGTTAGGGTGGTGCAGGGTGGTTCAAAAGGCTGATCTTTGATGGGAAGAAGCTGTTCTTGAACCTGGACATAATAGTGCTCAGGCTCCTGGACCTTCTTCCAGACGGTAGCAGCCAGAAGAGGGCATAGTCAGGGTGGGGTGGGTCATTGGTGATATTGGCTGTCTTCTTGTGGAAGCGTTTTCCTTTAGATCCCCTTGATGGTGGGGAGGGTAGATGTGTGGAGGTCAGTACCAGTGAGTGAGCTAGAGGCCAAATATTAGGAGTTCTGAACAATTGGATGCCAGATTATTGTAGTTGTACTTTGAAAGAGAAGGAGGGGGTGATTCTTCATTCATATTCTTTGACTAAACATTAACTTGTATGTGTCCAGTCCGGCCAAAAGATTTCAACTCAGCATCACACTTCACAGTTTTCTGATTAATCTGCTGTATTTCCAGCCTTTCTTTTCGTTTTTATTTCAGATTTACAGTATTTGTGGATATTATTTGCTTTTCAGCCCAACCATTTTTTTCAATTGCGTGGTTGAAATTGTCAGCTGCATTTCCTACATTTCAGACAGACACAAAAGTGGTGCCAAAGAAATACAGGCTCTTTGTAGCCCTGATTTCACGAGCCCTGTGCCAACACAGATTATGGTTACCTTCCTTCCATGAAAGTCAGAAAGGAGAGCACTGGTCTCTTCAGACCACACTATAAATAGAATATTGATCCCGTTAAAGAGGCTTGTTATTTATGTTTAAGCAAAACATACTGCTCCAACCTGCGCTGAATGTTAATGGAAGCTGTAATCCATCAGCAGAAATCTTCCAGTGCTTGAAGTTTGCCAAATCACATGGTCCTTTGTTCTTCTTTATCAGAAGCTAGAAATGATTCCACATTCAAACACAGGGCCACAGAGAGATACAGCACGGAAACAGGACCTTTGCCCAATCTAATCTAGTCCCATTTACCCTAATTATCCCTCTAAACCATGCCTATCCATGTGCCTGTCCTAATGTTTATTAAATATGATTATTGTATCTGCCTCAACTGCTTCCTCTGGTAGCTCGTTTCATATACCCACACCTTTTGTGTGAAAAAGCTGCCCCTCTGTTTCTTATTAAATCTTTCCCCTCTCACCCTAAGCCAATGCCCTCTAAGTTTCGATTCCCCTATCCTGGCAAAAAGACTCACTCAACCTGTTTGATACACCTCTATAAGATCACCCCTCAGCCTCCTGAGTTCCAAGGATTAAAGTTCTAGTCTGACCAAGCTCCCCCTGTAGCTCAGTCCATTGAGTCGTGGCAACATCCTCGTAAATAGTGTTTGCGCTCTTACCAACTTAATGGCATCTATCTTAGTCGACAGGTGGCGCCGCGAGCCGGCAGCCTCACCAGCAGCTGTTCGTCCTTTCCACTTTTTTGTTGTTTTATAGTATGTCTAAAAGTGTGTTTTAGTGTGTTTAAGTATGTTTTAGTGTGGGGGTGGGGGCGGGAATTGGGGGAAACTGTTTTTTAGTCACTTACCTCGGTGGAATGCGACTTTTCTCCGAGTTGCATTTCTCCCTCCCTCGTGGCCTAACAGCTTTTAAGTGCGGCCTTTCCCAGAGTCGGGTCCAGAGCTTCAGCAGCGGGCGCAGTGCGGACTTTCCATCTCGGAGCCGGGCGACCCCTTGCCGGAGGTCGCTAGAAGAAGTGCTCCAATCGCTGGCCCGCAGACTATGACACCCTGAAGCTGCGGTCTGCCGAGCGCGGTTGAACAAAGGAGGAGGACTGACAAAGTTATTGCCTTCCACCACAGTGCAGAAGTTGATTCCACTATGTTGGATGTTCATGTTATATTCTATTGTGTATTGTGCTCTTTTGTTTGTATGGCTGCATGGTAAGTCAAATTCCAATGTGCCTTAATTGGTGCAAGTGACAATCAATGTGAATTTGAACTTACAGCGGGGCAGCCAAAACTGAACACAATACTTGAAGTGCGATCTCATCGACATCTTGTCCAACTGTAACATAACATCCCAACTTCTATACAATTCCTTGATGTCCCAAAAGCCTGCTTCAACACCCTATCTATGTGTGACATCACTTTCATGGAACTTGTACTCCTGGATCCCTCTGTTCTACAACAATCCCCAGGGCCTGACCATTCACTGTGAAGGTGCTACCTGATTTAATTTCCTAAAATGCAACGATATTTGAATTTAATTCTATTAGCCCACTTATTTGAATTTAATTCCATTAGCCATTCACCTGCCCACTTGCCCAAATGATCAAGACCACGCTGTAATTCTTGATAACCATCCTTCCAGTACCATATCCTCTAGTGCCATCTGTAAATTTACTAATCATGCCTTCTACATCCCATTGAGATTGTTGATAAAGATGACAAAGATGACAAACAGCAAAGCACCCACCATCAATCCCTGAGACACACCACTGGTCACAGGCCTTCAGTCCGAAAAACAACCTTACACCATTACCCTCAACTTCCTACCATGAAGCAAATCTGCATCCAGTTAGCTACCATGGAGCCATCACACCTTCTAGAGCAGCTACTATGTAGAACCTTGTCAAAGGCCTTGCTGAAATCTATATAGACTATGCTTTGACCCTGCGCTCATGAACCTTCTTGGTTCATTCTGGAAAAAATATAATCAAATCCATGTCTCCAATGATATCTGACGTTCAAAACCCTGCTGGCTATCCCTAACCAACCATTTGGCATCCAAATGCATCTATTTCTTCTCCTTCAGAATCATCTCCAGTAACTTTCCTCCCACAATTCTATTCATTCCCTTTTCCCCCCATGCACTTGGAGCAATTTACAGTGGCCAATTAACCTACCAATCTATATGTCTTTGGGATGTGGGAGAAAACTGGAGTACTCATGGAAAACCCACATGGTCAGAGGGAGAATGTGCAAACTCTTTGCAGGGATCAGTGTTAAAGGGCGTTTAATAGTCAGCTCACTCGGTGGGCCGAAGGGCCTGTTTCGATTCAATATGTCTCCATGACTAAAAACACTGGAGTATGTAATTGGAGAGTTGGCACAGAGAATTGTGATTGTAGCCCAGTCCACTAGACAAACCAGCCTTCCCCCCTGACACCATCTACACTTCACACAGTGAGCATATTCACCCTGGTTGTTTCCTCTTCTTCTCTCCCCATCGGTCAGAAGATACAAAAGCATGAATGCACATGCCACTAGATTTAGAAACAGCTTTGACCCCACAGTTATCAGACTAGTGAACTGTCATCCCAAATGCTAGGATGTGGTCCTGATCTTCCAAGCCACCTCAATGTGGACCTTGCATATTTTTTTACACGCACTTTCTCTGTGAACGTAATGCTGTAGAGGCAGCCAGCATAACCAAGGACCAACACCATTCTGACAAAGCTCTCATTTCACTCCTGCCATCGGGAAGAGGATATAGGAGTCTGAAAGCCGTGACCTCCAGGTTCATGAACAGCTTCTTCCCATCAACCATCAGGCAATTGAGTGCTACAAACACTGAACTATCTTGGTTGCATGAGGGACTTTGGGATTTTGTTTTGTCTAGTTTTGTTTAATTTCGAGTTACAGCGCAGAAACAGGCCCTTCTGCCCACTGAGTCCGCACCGACCAGCGACACCCGCACTACACAATGTAAGTGATACTTGCAATTACATTTTTACCAAAGCCAATTAACCTACAAACCCGCACATCTTTGGAGTATGGGAGGATACTGGAGCTCCTGGAGAAAGCCCACACAGATCACGGGGAAAACATACAAGCTGCGTACAGACAGCATCCATAGTCAGGTTCGAACCCGGATCTCTGGCGCTGTAAGACAGCAAATCTATCATTGCACAACCGTGCCACCCTTTTGTTTTACACTAATTATTTTTTTATTTATTGAACTTAATTTATTGTTATAATTGATAACTGTGTTTACAAACCCATTATGCTGCTGCAAGTACGAATTTCATTGTTCCTTTTCAGAACATGTAGATCTTGACTCTTGATAATGCTGTAACTCTATATTCAGATATTCCCACTACCTGTTGTGCTTGTGTATGACTTAACTGTACTCATGTCTAATATGATTTGACTGGGTAACAGCAAAGTTTTCATTGTATCTTGTTGCACATGTCAATAATAGACCAATACCAAGACAAAAACCTCCAAGACCATCAAGTGATTATGCAAAATGGCATTTTTATTCACGGCCTTTAACTAATACATTGTCCCCAGCCTCTTCCCATCACATCTTCCTGTGCCACCACAGGAGATGAAGTCAATGAAAGGGCAGCCCCTGCCTTCTCACCATCCAACACTGCACACAGGTGAATCAGTGATCCATCTGCATTTCCTTCAATGCAATAAGCCGCACCCATGGCACACCATGTGGTCTCTTCCACATCACGAAGAACAAATAGAGATTAGGGTGCACTTTTCACTTGAGTCTGAAAAGGTAAGCAGAAGCCTGTGACTTTATTCTCTGCCCCACTCTTACGCTGGCGTCTGTGTCCTTACCCGCCTATGATGAAGGGGCTTGAATGCACAGTTGAAATAGTGATGGGCAAGAAAGGAATTTCAATTTGCAGTGTACCGACATTTGTGCTGGGGAACGAGGGGGCTGTTCTACATCGTTAGTACCTGATTCAGGACACTCCATACTTTGTTAGGTAAGTCTGATCCAGCGTGTGGCTCTGTACGTTCGACGATAAAGCCTCTGTGTTCAAGGTGTTATGGACACCTCTGTCATTCTTCATTAAACGCAAAATCAGAGGTAGTGGCAGAAGCTGATATGAAAGTGGTATTCAAGAGGTTTTTAGATGGGCACCTGGTTATGCAGGGAATGGAGGGAAATGGATCATATGCAAACTGGGGAAAATAGATTAGCTTGTCAGCATTGTTGGCCAAAGGGCCTGTTCTTGTGATGCACTGTTCTGTGTTCCATGTGTATTGATAATGGTGCACATGGCTGTGCTTAGTTGCCAAAGCATTTGTTCAATAACATGACGTCATATTACTGATCGTCATAATGGTTGCTATGGTAATTTATTAGGGTAAAGTAGCAGTAGAATGATGAGGGAGGTTATTGGCTCTGAGGTAGAAAATCAGTTATAGGGAACTAAGTGCGAGAATGGGATTGAAAGAAGTGGGATAGGGCAGAATGGCCTTCAATGTCACAAAGACAATGAGAAATGATATTCTCTTTGGAAATCCATCTTGTAATATTCCTTGCGAATCAGCTCTTTGATGAACGTTTGCTAACCCCTTCTACAATCCCTCTCTTTGATTTTTGGATCCACTTTAAATTATTTCCTTTGAGACAATCTACTCGTTAACGGTGGTGACTGAAAATGCAAGATCCGGTTGAGGATTTTGTGAGCCTTGTTGTGAGATTCTCAGACTTGTACTAGCTGTGTGCGAGGTCCCCATGTAGTGGAGACTTTACAAAAGGTTCTTGACCAACAATACAACTTCTTTGGGACAATAGAGGGAAATGGTTTGTTGCATTCTGATGGAGGAAAATGGACCTGAACTGGTATCATAGATTCCATCTCGACAGATGCTGTGTTCCCAACATTTGCTGATTTTTATTTAACAATTCCAGAAAACGTTATAGACACAAAATGCTGGAGTAACTCAGCGGGACAGGCAGCAACTCTGGAGAGAAGGAAACTTCCTACACCAGAAAACTTTATGTTTCCATTGATTTATTTTTTATGCACATGTTTGTTAAATTGTGGGTACACAAAAAGCTGGAGAAACTCAGCGGGTGCAGCAGCATCTAAGGAGCGAAGGAGATAGGCGACGTTTCGGGTCGAGACCCTTCTTCAGACTGGTCAGGGATCAGGGAAACGAGAGATATAGACGGTGATGTGGAGAGGTAAGGAACAATGAATGAAAGATATGCAAAAAAGTATCGATCATAAAGGGAACAAGCCATTGTAAGCTGTTTGTGGTGTGAAAATGAGAAGCTGGTGCGACTGGGGTGGGGGAGGGAGATAGAGATAGAGGGAATGCCAGGGCTCGAGGGCTGAGGGAGAGGTGGGAAGGGGAGGAGACAGCAAGGGTTAACAGAATTGAGAAAATTCAATGTTCAAGCCCAAAGGATGCAGACTCCCCAAGCGGAATATGAGGTGCTGTTCCTCCAGCTTGCGGTGTTGCTCTCTCTGGCCGTGGAGGAGGCCCAGGACCGAGAGGTCGGATGCGGAATGGGAGGGGGAGTTGAAGTGCTGAGCCACCGGGAGGTCGGGTTGGTTATTGCGGACCGAGCGGAGGTGTTCGGCGAAGCGATCGCCAAGCCTCCGCTTGGTTTCACCGATATAGATCATCTGGCATCTGGAGCAGCGGATGCAGTAGATGAGGTTGGAGGAGGTGCAGGTGAACCTCTGTCGGACCTGGAAGGACTGCTTGGGTCCCTGAAAGGAGTGGAGGGGGGAGGTGAAGGGACAAGTGTTGCATTTCTTGCGGTTGCAAGGGAAAGTGCCCGGGGAAGGGGTAGAGCGGGAGGGGAGGGAAGAATTGACAAGGGAGTTGCAGAGGGAGCGGTCTTTGCGGAAGGCAGACAGGGGGGGGAAATGGGAAGATGTGGCGGGTGGAGGGGTCACGTTGGAGGTGGCGAAACTGGCGGAGGACTATATGTTGTATTTGCCGGCTGGTGGGGTGAAAGGTGAGGACCAGGGGGACTCTGCCCTGTTTGCGAGTGGGGGAATGGGGAGCGAGGGCAGTGTTGCGGGGTATGGAGGAGACCCTGGTGCGAGCCTCATCAATAGTGGGGGAGGGGAATCCCCGTTCTCTGAAGAATGAGGCCATTTGTGATGACCTGGTGTGGAACACCTCATCCTGGGAGCAGATGCAGCGTAGACGGAGGAATTGGGAATAGGGGATGGAGTCCTTACAGGAAGCAGGGTGGGAGGAAGAGTAGTCCAGGTAGCTGTGGGAGTCAGTTGGTTTGTAGTGGATGTCGGTCAGGAGCGTATCACCTGCAATAGAGATGGTGAGGTCAAGGAATGGTAGGGAAATGTCGGACTCCTCCACGGCCAGAGTGAGCAACACCGCAAGTTGGAGGAACAGCACCTCATATTCCGCTTGGGGAGTCTGCATCCTTTGGGCTTGAACATTGAATTTTCTCAATTCTGTTAACCCTTGCTGTCTCCTCCCCTTCCCACCTCTCCCTCAGCCCTCGGGCCCTGGCATTCCCTCTATCTCTAACTCCCTCCCCCACCCCAGTCGCACCAGCTTCTCATTTTCACACCACAAACAGCTTACAATGGCTTGTTCCCTTTATCATCGATACTTTTTTTGCATATCTTTCATTCATTGTTCCTTATCTCTCCACATCACCGTCTATATCTCTCGTTTCCCTGATCCCTGACCAGTCTGAAGAAGGGTCTCGACCCGAAACGTCGCCTATCACCTTCGCTCCTTAGATGCTGCTGCACCCGCAGAGTTTCTCCAGCTTTTTGTGTACCCTTGATTCTCCAGCATCTGCAGTTCTTTCTTTAACACATATTTGTTAAATTGTGAACAGCTTCTCTATGTATGGCCGGCCCATGCACCAATCCATTCACAAGTCTTTGATTGAAATCTCCCACAAGTGAAAGTCATCTTTTAAAAATCAGGCAGACTGCAGAATTGCACAGTAACTACAATGGCGTGGAGAATGTTATAGTGGCTGAGGATTTGGAAAAGATTCTGCAAAAAGAACAAGGTCTGATTTAGTGAAGAGAAAATTGCCTCAAACAAGCTATTCCCACAGTGGAGTGGTGCTTCAGATTTAATGGACTGGGTGAATCTAGGTGCTGCACTGATAGTTTTCAATTACAATGTTTGTAATTAGATGTGAGGCAGTGATTTGATGTTGCTAAATCATCTGCTGAGTAATGAGAACATCCTAAGCTTGGGTGTGAGTAGTTCCTTCCAGCACCAAAGTTACAGCAAGTTGTTTCACTTGTCAGTGATGTAGATGATGGATTAGTCATTCATTATGCATTGACCAACAACACATATTAAATATTCATGGAAATTGCCCTCTCCCTGTTCCACTCCCCCTCCCCCTCCCCCTCTCCCTCCCCCTCCCCTCCTCCTCCCCCCCTCCCCTCCTCCTCTCCATCCCCCCTCCCCTCCTCCTCCTCCCTCCCCTCTCCTCCCTCTCCCATTCTCTTTTTTTGTCTGTTCTTTCACTCTCCCATCCATTCTCCATCTTTCTCTCTCTCTTTTTCCCTCTATCTCTTTCTCCTCATCTCTTTCTTTATTTTTCTCCACCTCTCTATATTTGTTTCTCTCCTCCCCTCTCCATTCATTCCCTCTCTCTACACCTCTCCTTCTCTCTTTCCCATTCTCCCACCCTCCTCTCGCTTCCTCCGATTCCGTCTCCTTTTCTCCTTTTTCGTCTACTCTTTTCCTCAATCCATCTCTCCATCTCACTTTCTCTTCCCCTGTCTCTTTCTGCTCTTATTTTCCCTTTCTCTCCCTACCTCAATCTTTCTCCCTCCCTTTCTCTTTCTATCCCTCTGTTTCTCTCTCTCCTATTCTCTCTCACTCCTCTTTTGTTCTTTCTTTCCCCCTCTCTCTCTCGCTGGCTCCCATCTCTCTCCCTCTTTCTCACCCTCTCTTCTCTTTCTCTCTCTCTCTTCCCCACTCATCTTCCTCTCTCCTTTAGTTCCTCTATCTCCCTCCCTCTCACTCTCTGTTTATTTTGAACAAGATAGCAAGGAGGTACCAAAATCTACATGGGGACCTTACAACCAGCTAATCTCACAACACGGCTAACAAATCATCTACAAGATCTTGTATTCCCATTCACCGCTTTTAACTAGTAGCTTGTCTGAAAGGGTATCATTTAAAGAGTGGATCCCAAAATCAATGAGAGAGATTGTAGGAGGGGTAAGCACATTTTCATTAAATATATCCCTGCATGTAGCTCTATGTAAAATTCTGTTTGCTAACTTTCCTATGAAGCAATTCCCGTGTGGAATCTGAGATGAGGTTTATTTTATTCTTGGTGAATTCCAGTGAATACAAGCCCAGTCGCTCCATTCTTTCATCATATGACGGTCCCACCATCCCGAGAATTAACCTCGTGAACCTGCACTGCACTCCCTCAATAGCAAGAATGTCCTTCCTCAAATTAGGAGACCAAAACTGCATACAATACTCCAGGTGTGGTCTGACCAGGGCCCTGTACAATTGTAGAAGGACCTATTTGCTCCTATATTCAACTCCTCTCATTATGAAGGTCAACATGCCATTAGCTTTCTTCAGTGCCTGCTGTACTTGCATGATTACTTTAGGGAACATGGGGGAAGGGTAGTAGGGTGAATTGTGTGATGCTTAGCAAGAGCTAGCAGCAATGTGATGGGCCAAAGGTGCAGCACATGAACCTTACAAGCAAGCCAATTTCTGGCTGTGGAGTGGTTCACAGTGGAGGGGGAGGGAGGGTAACAGGGAGAGGGGATGTCGTTCCTTTGTGCTGAGGGCAGTTCTTTGTTTTGCAAGCTACTCACTCTAATTGCCCACAATACAAACACACGTCTGAGAAAGGAGAGCCTGTCTGTGTAGCCATCCATCCATCTCACAGTTTAATCATGTGTGTGAGAGCTGTCAGCTCATTTAGAGGGAAGTAAAAGCATTGGAAGATGCGGCTGTCTGCTTACACACCGTCATGAATCACTGGAGCTGTGTTCACAGGGATTGATCACATTAGTTAAAAAGGCTATTGTACCAACATCAGGATGAATATAAATGGGCGTTTGCCAATTGACTACTGCTTCAAGCCGACACAATGAAAAGGGGGTCTCTCATTATTATGGGCTTTAAAGACAATGTTTACAAAACTAACTGAGAAAGGGAGGTGCAGTCAGTAATAGTGTGATTCATTTGGGAAGGGTCAACAGGTTAGGGCCCAACCGAGCAGACATGAATGTGGAGGGGAAAGTAGAGATAGAGATGGAAAGGTCAGGGATAGAGGGATGCACAAAGGAAAGGTCATGGAAAGGAGGAGAATTAGACTCGGGATTCTGGAAAACACATGCACACACACACACACACAAAGACACAGACACACAAAGACACACACATATTCACAAAACACATATACGCATACAGACGCACACATTCACGAAACACATATAGACATATACTTATACAAACACAGATACACACACACACACACAAATGCATATGTATACACAGACAAATACAGATCGACAGACAGAGTCACACAGGTACAGGCACTTACACAGACACACACACAGATACACACAAAGACACAGATACGTACACACAGACACATACAGGTACACACAAACCCAGATATACCCACATAGATACAGCTATATGCAGATATACATACAGATACACACGCACACAGATACACGCAGATGTACACATATACACACACACAATTAGAGGCACACAAATACACACACACTGATATACACAAACACACACAAGCACACATACACATACACACACATACACATGCACACACATACACATACACACACATACACATACACACAAATTATGGAGATGGAGGATAAAGAAATGAACCAACCACAATGTCTGTGTTCAACACTCTGGATAGTCAGATACATGTATTGGGATAGAGAGTGTCAGACGTTGGGTAGACTGCGGTAGGGGAGTACCCACAAGACATAATGACGAGAGCTTCACAAGGGAGGATGAGAGACAGAGAGATTTACAGGTAAGAAGTATATCCATTTAGGCATTTACACTGGAGAATGCTAGGAATCGCAAACCTGCAGATCAAGAATTGGGAATTCAGGAATTCACCTGCCAGTAGGATCAGAATAGAGTGTTTTACTGGGGATCAGAGACACAGAAGAATTCACACTTTTGGGATCATGCTGCCTGGAGAGCACGCAACGTAAAAGCTTCTCACTGCACCTCGTGCACATAACTATAAGCTAAACTAAATCTAAAATTTGGATGGATATACTCTTCAGAAACACTTCTGGACTTTAATAGTATATATCATATTATATCTCAAAATAGCTATCTCTGAATTTTATCAGGTAGCTTTAAATGTTGACAGTTACAATATTTAAAAGTATCTATCCAGGAAATGGAGTCTGAAAAAGGGTCTTTACCCGAAATGTCACCTATTCCTTTTCTGCAGAGATGCTAGATAACAGTAGTTAATGGTTCATTTACTAAATATCTTTACACATAGAAAAGTTTTCATTTATTTAATGCCTTTCCCTTTCTATGAGCTCGCAAGGTGCTTTGTAACCTTATTTGAAGTGGAAGCATTGGCTTCAGGGAAATAGCAGTGAGCTTGCACATGGCCACTAATGTGCTAATGATCAATTATCTGTTTTTAGTTTGATAAGCTGGGATGTAATTATGGGGCAGGACCTATGAGAGAACTCCTGTTTTTTTTCCAAAGTATAGCCTTTGGGCAGTTTTACTGTGAGAGCAAGAACCGTCTTGTTCAAAGTGTGAATGGAAGGAAGGCTCATCCTTAAGCACTGGCTCCCATGTTACTGCACTTGTGTTGCAGGCTAGATAGTAGAGCCATGCAGCAGGTAAACACGCCCTTTGGCCTACTGAGTTCATACTGACCATCAGCTAGTCATTTACACTAATCTTACATTGAACCCCTTTTTATAGTGCTCCCATATTGCCACCAACTCCCCGCACCCTGCCCCACCTGCACTACTTCTCCCACTCACCTACATAGAATGCAATTTGCAGTGGCCAATTAATCTACTAACCTGAATGTCTTTTAGATATGGAAACATAAATAGTACATTTGTGAACAGCATTTGTAGTGTGTGTAGTTGGAGATAGTGAGCAAGTTTGTCATAATCATAATAATCATAATCATACTTTATTAGCCAAGTTTGTTTTGCAACATATGAGGAATTTGGCTCAAGAGTCAAAGCTAAAAATGGATATAGAGCAGAAGGAAAGTTGGGTAGAGTGTTGGCCGATGATATTTAATCCTGAGAAGTGTGAGCTGATGTATTTTGGGAAGTCAGGTAAGGGTAGAACATATACAATAAATGTTAGACGGTAAGGAATGTTAAGGAATGTTAATGAACAGAAAGACCTTGGGGGTTTAAGTCCATAGTTGCTTGAAAGTAGAATTAAGATAGGATGGTGAATAAAGTCATATGGCATGCTTGCCTTCACAGGAGAATATAAAAGTTAGGGCACTATAAAACAGTGCTTAGACCACACTTGAAGTAGTGCGTGTTGTTCTGGTTACCACACTATAGGAAGGGCGTGATTGTGTTGGAGAGCGCAGAGAAGATTCGCCAGGCTATTGCCTGGATTGGTTTAGTTTAGTTTAGACTAGTTGTGGAGAGTTTTTTTTACGCAGAGACTTGTTGAAATCTGGAATTCACTGTCAGACGAGGTGGTGGAATGTAATACAATTACTACATTTAAGAGCCATTTAGACAGGCACTTGAATAAGGAACGCCATGAAGGATGTGGAGCTAATGCAGGAAAGTGCAATTACTGTAGCTGGTAGAGAGATTGGGCGCTAAAGAGCCCCTTTCTGTGCTGTGCAACTCTATAACTGTTGAATCTGTGACTAAGAGGACACCGACACATTCACAGAGAAAACGTGCAATCTCCACACCGACAGTCCCAGACGGGAAGATCTGAGTTGGGTCACTGATGCTGAGAGGCCAGCACTCCATTAGTTGCACCACTGCACCATCCTCTCGTCTCTGAAGTAAGTTGGAAAAAAGGACTTTTTGATTCACAGGTTCTTATGGAGCAACATTATAACGGTTCTCGTCACAAGAAACACTTGGCTAAGGACATGCTGATAGTGGTTTCTGGATCCTGTTCCCACTGTAATCAAAGGAATACTCTATTCCGTGCTGCTTAGTAGTCTAATACTTTGTGGAAAATCAAAAAAATATTCCTGAAGCACAGAAACACGGACAGGACCTTCAGCCTCTGCATTATGAAATCATATCTGGTTTATATTCTAATCTCATTTACCAGTTTCTAATATTCCTTAAAGCTGTCCAAGCAGGTTTATCCATTACAAATCAATTAATCACAGATAGATACAAAATGCTGGAGCAACTCAGCGGGTCAGGCAGCATCTCTGGAGAAAGGAATAGGTGACGTTTCAGGTCGAGACCCTTTTTCAGACAACTGGAGAATATTGCAATTTCTCCCAAAATCCATAAACACAATAGCTCCTGCAGACCCATTTTTTCTGCCTGCCCCTGCCCCACTGAAATCCTTTCCATGTTCTACTGAATCTCATTCTGAAGAACGCCCACGACCCGAAACGCCACCTATTCCTTTTCTCCGGAGATGCTGCCTGACCCGCTGAATTACTCCAGTTTTTTGTGTTTATCTTCGTTGTAAACCGGCATCTGCAGTTCCTTCCTATACAAATCGCTGCAGATGCTGGAAACCAGAATACTCACTGGTCAGATAGCATCCGTGAAGAAAGAGAAACAGAGCTGCCATTTCAGATTGATGCCTGATCTGCTGAGTATTTCTGGCTTTCCCTGTTTTTATTTTAAAAAGGTCTATTCATCTCAGTTGTAACAGACTCCCTGTTCTTGTTCATTTTAATTTAAGTTTAGAGATACAGCGTGGAAACAGGTGCTTCAGCCCACCAAATCCGCACTGACTAACGATCCCCACACATTAACGCTATCCTACACGCACTAGAGACAATTTACACAAACACCAAGCCAATTGACCTACAAACCTGTACGTCTTTGGAGTGGGGGAGGAAACCGAAGATCTCGGAGAAAACCCACGCAGTCAGGGGGAGAACGCACAAACTCCGTACAGACAGCGCCCGTAGTTAGGATCGAACCCGGGTCTCTGGCACTGCAGGTGCTGTAAGGCAGCAACTCTCCTGCTGTACTGCCGTGCCGCCTCGATGCCGTTGTGAAAGAAAATAAATATTTTCTGACTCGAGAGTTTTCTGGGGTGAACAATATTTTTCCTCTTCCTGTGTGAAGATATGACTCTGCTTTTAAAGTTTCTGTTCATCTATTGCTTTAACTCTTTAAATTATCTCAAATACCTTCATTACCAATCATCACTGCTCAAGGGACTATAGATCGGGTCCCTAGAGTTTGACCTCATAACTTCCCCTTTAGCTCTGATGATTCTAAACTGTACATCCTCAAGACTAAGGTCCCAAGTCCCAGCATCCACAGCTAAAGGCAAGACTATCCATCGGGCCACTGTTCAGTGCACTGCTCAGCTCTAACACAATTCCGAGATGAAGCACTCTGGTCAGGGGAGGCAACACTTCATACGGTGGGGAGAGAGATGCAAATTGTCCTTGATCCAAAGCGTGCGGGAGCACGGACCATAGGTTGTCCGCATCTCATGGACATTGGCTTCATTGACGTCAGTGGAAGTGATCAAACAGCAGCTGAAACTATGTTTAATTCTAGCGCACAATGATAAATTCCTCCTTTGTAATGTTGTAAAATATATTAACGCGGCTGTCTGTAAGTACATTTAGTAACTGCCCAGGTTTCCTTCCTCTCACTATCTCCTGGAGTTATTTTCATATCCTTTGTAACTATCACTCACCTGTGAGTTCCCCCCAGTGTGGCCTCCATGTTAATTACTGCGTCTGTCCTAAACACCAGAGACCAACTCATTGCATGAATAGTTATGATTCACTTCTCACTCATCCAAGCAGACAGGGTCTCCCACATATGCTGCCCTTGCCTCTATCAACATGATATTTTCTCTCCTTCTACAAGAGACTAACTTTAGCTGAGATCCAGTTTCACCACTTCTCTTGTTGGCTTTCAGCTGAGCCACAACTTGATTAACGATCGCATGTCAAAGGGCCAAGAGGAGTTCTCCTGGTGTCTTGTTCAATATTTATCCAGAAATAGATTGCGGAAGTAGGCCCTTTGGCCCACTGAGTCTACATCTTTGGTAAATCACACATCTACACTGGTCCTACACTAATCTCATTTTTTATTCCCCTACATTCTCACCAACGACACCCAGATGCTACCCCTCACCTACACACTGGAGACAATTTACAGTGGCCAAATAACCTACCTGCCTGTAACATCTTTAGGATGTGGAGGAAAGATAGGTAGACCATGGAAACTCCATGTGGCACAATGGCGCAGGGGGGGCACAGTGGCTGTAGAGTTGTTGAGAAAACAATCCAGGTTTGTCCAATCTCTCCATACAGCCAATACTCTAACAGAAACATAGACACATAGAAAATAGGTGCAGGAGGCCATTTGGCCCCGAGCCTGCACCACCATTCTGGGCAGATTTTCTGGTAAACCTCTTCTGCACCCTCTCCAAGGCCTCCACATCCCTCCTGTAATGGGGTGACCACAACTGCACATAATACTCCAAATGCAGCCTAACCAAAGTCCTGTATAGACGTTTATACTCAGTCTCCTGACGGATGAAGGCAAGCATACCATACACCTGCTTTGTCATTCTATCTACTCCCACTTTCTGGGAGTTACGGACTGATCCCAGATCGCACTGTACATCAATATTATTGAGCATCTTGCTATTAACTGTAGACTTATCCCTTATATTCAACCTACCAAAGTGCAAGACCTCACACTTGTTCGGATTAAACTTAATCTGCTATTTCTATGCCCATTTCTGTAGCTAATCTATATCCCGTTGTTTAAACTAATCTGCTCTGTTTGACCGTGTTCCTCACAGACCATAACTCCAGCAGCTACTTTTTACAACCATCAGGTTCTTGAACCGACCTGCACGACCCTAATCGTACCTCTGCAAAGTAACACTGTGGATCACCTTTTACACTATCAAGGACTTGTTTTCTAATTCTGTTTTTGCACTTGTCTTGTTTTTTTCACAGTCTTTTTCTTTTCACTGTCTTTAAAAATGTATGTATAATTTATGTTTTTGCGTGTGTCCATTTGCCTGTGAAGCTGCTGCAAGCAAGGTTTTCATTGTACCTGTGCCGCACTGTACGAAGGTTCGTAAGGTTCATTTATTGTCACATACACCAATTGGCGTAGTGAAATTTCACTGGCCAGGTCAGTCATACAATGTACTAGTGCATGTGACAATAAACTAAACTTGACTTGGCTTAAACTTGACCCAAGTGGACCATAGACTCGTGCTGTGTGCCTGCTTTGCAATCATGTTGTATTGTCACAGACAATCGGTTTGTAGCAACTCAAAACATGTAATTAGTTTTCAAAGTGCTGTATTGTAAATTACCGTTTATCTATTTGTATATGGATTTGCTGTATTTTATTGTGTCCCTGCAAACATTACATGTCATATTTGAATACATCACTGTGCATTTCAGTGCCTTGGTCAGTCTATCTGTCTCTGATGTGCTGCCTGTGGTCTCTTACATACACTTTCTCAATCTCTTTCACTGCCCTTCTCACCACGACCTTCTTACTGTGTGTTCCTCACACTCTTTCTGTGCCCGCTATGTAAGGGAGGTGGGGGGACGAGCAGGATGCCAGGGGATTGCTTGGCAAGTAGGCCATAAAATGAGGTTTCCAGGAGTAGATAAGGCCTGTCACCTTGCCTCCTGTTATGACTAACCAGGACTGCAGGCAGCAAGTGCAATTGCAAGCATTTTGCATTCTGTGTTAATCTGTCGCAGTCAAAGCAAGTGTGCTTCGAATGCAAGTGTCTCGCTCCTTGTCAGTTTATGGCATCACCCATGTGGATTACACAGAGCAATTCCATTGTTCATTCAGTAATGCTCCCCTCTTAAGCCCCTGTCCCACTTGCGTGTCCTTGGCACGCTAATTACGCAACCTCGTGGTCGCGTTGAGGCGCGACGGCCCTGCGAAGGTCACGTGCGATTTCATGTGCCCGCACAGCCGTCTGGAGTGCGTGACTTCATTTGAAGATGGACACAAAATGCCGGAGTAACTCAGTGGGACCGGCAGTATCTCTGGAGAGAACCAATGGGTGATGTTTCGGGTCGAGACTCTTCTACAGTCTGAAAGAAGGGTCTTGACCTGAAACGTCACCCATTGCTCCTCTCCAGAGATGCTGCCGGTCCCGCTGAGTTACTCCAGCTTTTTGTGTCTATCTTCAATTTTCTTGGCCCTACTCTGGAAGTAGAAGTGGGGACGGATCCGGACCACAACGGCCGTGAGCCCCAGGCCGAGCTCGGCTATCGTTTGCCTGAGATGTTGTGTCACGCCAGGGTCTTGGGCCTGTCCCACTTTGGCCGTCAGTTCCACGACAGGCCGTTGGCGTGCAAAGATTTTGTTCGCTACAAATTTTCGGAGCGCCGCGTGATATCGCGCACAACTACATACCCCTCCGCGCTCCTCAGTGGGACCGGCCCTGCGCGGCCATACGATGCCCGTGCGCCTCAACACGACGACGAGGTCGCGTAGTTTGCTTGCCAAGGACAGGTAAGTGGGACTGGCCCTTTACATCTTTGGTGGTAGCTAAACTCAGAGGCATATTGCCTTAGTGTAGGAAGGAACTGCAGATCCTGGTTTTAAACCGAAGATAGACACAAAAAGCTGGAGTAACTCAGCGGGACAGGCAGCATCTCTGGAGAGAGGGAATGGGTGACTTTTCGGGCCTTTGGCTGGCTAGTGAGTTTAGATCTACTCCTGAGGCACTGGCTCCAAAACCGAGGCAGACCTTCCTGTTCAGGACTGAGGGAGCACAACTTGTTGGAGGTGCCATTTTTTGGAGGCGCTCTTACATAGATTAAATATTAAATGTTTAAGCTTTTTGAAGAAGACTCCTCTGACTCTTGATTAACTTCCACTTAATCCTCAATCAACAAAAACATCGAATATATTTGTATGTTATTTGTATTTGAGACATGGAGGGGGGAGGGGGGAGGGGGGAGAAGTACTATGGCTTGGCATCTGATGTTGTGCAACCCCAGGAAGAGATGCTAAGATTGGGATTGAGCCAAGAAACCAGAATTAAATGAATACTGAGACTTTGGACTGTTGTAGGGTTGGAGGGGGTAATGATATAGGGCAGGATGGTGTGATTGGAGGATGTTACAATAAGGGGGTAGAGTCTTGAGAAGATTGCACAGATAGGGAGGGCTGTAAAAGCTGAGGGATAGTTTCAGAGATAGGGTGAGGCTTGTAGGAGCTGAAGGAGATTACAGAGATAGTGAGTGATGCAAGGGTTGGAGGAGGTTACATATATACCGAGGGATGTAGAAGTTATAATGTTTTAAAGAAGGAACTGCAGATGCTGGAGAATCCAGGGTACACAAAAGGCTGGAGAAACTCAGCGGGTGCAACAGCATCTAAGGAGCGAAGGAGAAAGGCGACGTTTCGGGTCGAGACCCTTCTTCAGAAGTTATAGCAGGTTACAGAAAAACGGAGTGTAGTGGCTTGACCAGGTAACAGGAATAGGGAGGGTTGTAGGGGATGGAGGGGCTTACAAAGATAAGGATGGGTGTAGGGGATGAAGGGGCTTATAGACATAGGGAGGAGTGCAGGGGTTGGAGGGGGTTGCAGACAGCGAAGGATGTTGAGTTAGGAGGGGTTGCAGAGATAGGAAGCGGTATAGGGATTATAGGGGTGACAAGGATAGGGAGCGATTGAGGGATTGGAAGGGGTTACACAGGTAGGGAGGGATGTCTGGGCTTTGAGGGTAACAGATAGGGCAGATTTTCTAGGGAAAGACATTAATCATGTAAAACCGGAAAGGCGAGCGGTGGGAAACTGCAGAGGAATGGTTGAGCATTATCAGCAGGCAACTGTCAGGACAGAATGCTTCCGGCTTAGTTCACTTTGTGAAATTCATGCTTTAATATTAATTTACAACTGGGCAAATACAATGGAGAGGGAAAAATAACATCTAAATTCAACAATCCATGGAGGCATGCTTCAAATCCGATTAGAACCTCTGTAAAATCAAAGACAAAGAAATCCAATCTGAATTTGTCAATCATGTTAATATTTAAAGAGCTTTATTTTTGACTGCTGCTCTATTATGTCTAACAGGAAAGTCGACTCCTGCTGAACGCTCTCCCTCACACAATTACTTTGTGAATTATCCCTTCAGTCACAGGCTTGGGAGCAGGGTCTGTGTAATGGCTCACTGTCAGATAGACTAGTTTGCGTGCAGCCCAGGGTAAATATATGAAGAAGCAACTATCTGTTCTGTAGATGCTCTGCTCATACATCTCAGTCACACCGATCTGATACCCACACAAACAAATACCCAAGAAATAAACACTTCAAAACCCTTTTTAAACATGTTAATCTTCCTCACACACTGCAGTTTATGTTGCCCATCTCAAATTTGAACAATTTGTACAGGACCATAAATAATGCAATTGACAGAATATAAAGCACCATTTAACATATGAAACAACAGACAATATACAACATCAGAGTACATCTGAAGATGGTTAGAATGCCATGTAGCAAATAGAATCATGGATTGAGTTATGGCTAGAATTTAATCGCATGGTGCAACTAGCTTATGCCTGGAGTTATCAATACCTGGGAATTAATTTAGGAGTCTGGAATTTAATTGAGGAATACAAATAATTGTGCATAGAATAATGGACCTCTGGGAATGAATTTGAGTCTGGATTTTAAACCGGGTTGCAGATAGTTTGTACATAGAATAATGGAAACCAGGAGTGAGTTGGTGTATATAATTTAATTAACAGGTTCATATAGCTTACATATAAAATAATGGTTGATCAGGTATGAGTTACAAGGAGATTCTTGTCTTGCTGAATCAGGTGATTTGTATTAAGAATAATGGATAACTGGGAGTGAGTTAGAGTTTAGACGTGATGTTCATAGACTTTAGATGATAGACTTCAGACGATGTTCAGATTGGGCAGGGTGGCGCAGCGGTAGAGCACCAGAAACTCGGGTTCAATCCTGATTACAGGTGCTGTCTGTATGGAGTTTGTACGTTCTCCCTGGGACCGTGTGGGTTTTCTTCGGGTGCTCTGGTTTCCTCCCAAACTCCAAAGACGTACAGATTTGTAGGTTAATTGCTTCAGTAAAAATGTAAATTGTCCTTAGTGTGTAGGATAGTGTTAGTGTACAGGGTGATCCCTGGTTGACAGGGACTCGGTGGGCCAAAGGGCCTGCTTCTGCACTGTATCTCTTCATACAAACTAAAATCACCTGGGGTGAGTTGTAAGGTGGAAACTAATTGTGGGGTTCAAATAATTTAGATTTAGAATGATTGATACCTGCGGGTGAGTTATGCCTCGACTTTTATCTAAGTATTCGGATGAATTATATGAGAAATAGCAGCTACCTGGGAATAGAAAGTAGTTGTGGGATTCAAGTGATTTATATTCAGAATAAAGGATACCCATACGGGCTAGAATCTACTTGAAAGGTTCACAGGGTTTACATAAAGACCAATGGATGGCTGGAGTGAGTTGCAGGTTGGAATCTAATGGGGAAGCTCAGATTTTCTCTGTGAGAGTGGCTTGGGGCACAGGATATAATTTATCAGAGTGAAGAAAGAGTTTAGTATTTTGAATGTCTCAGCAGTGTGCTTAACAGGAATTGACTGGATGGTCTTATCTATCTTCTTGGCCTCAGGTAAATGTCACTGTCATGTAAGCTGAGTATGCCTGACGTTCTGTAATTATCGCAAATAAGATGGCAACAGTGAGGCACTCTGGCACTTAAGCACACTTAAAATGCTCCTTAAGTGTAGAAGTGCCAAAGTTAATTTGATTGAACGAGGTGTAAATGTCTGGTGTGCATGAGCTATCTCTCCTTCTCTTTGTCTTGTACCATTTTTCAAGAAGCCCCATGTGGCTTGTGAAATAGAACAGGCTGATCTGATGTCACTGGGGGAGAACAAGGGGAAGTTCAACAACAACTGGGAAAACGACTGAGCTTCCCTGTTCGGAGATCAGAATCCTCCGATTGGCAAAAACTTGGAGATAGAACCACCTTGATACATGGGGCAGCAGGCAATTTCCCTTTTAGAACAGCCCCATAATGATCACCATAATGAATGCCCCATCATATCCTTCATTGCAGTTAATAAACCATCCTGGCTCAACAATATGGTGCTGAAATAGAATCAGTTTGGGCAGAAGCAAGAAATGGAGGAAGTTACAACTTCAGTGGTAGTCATTTATAGACCTCTAAATCGTGGCTGCGGTGGAGAGCACAGCATAAATACACATGAAATGGGGTAATACAGTAATCACAAGAGACGTTAATCTACATACAGTTAAAGCAGATCAAATTAGCACAAACAATATAGAGAATTCATTCCTGAAATGCATATGAGGCAGACTTCTAGATTGATTGCTGAAATGTGTAGAGTTTACATGTTCTTCTGTGAGTGTGTGGGACTTCCCCCCAGTTCTGGTTTCCTCCCACATTACTTCCCATTGGTAGGTTAATGAAAATTCTCCCTGTCTGTGGTGATAGGAGAGGGAACGAAGGCAGGACAATGGGACTGATGGAATTGGAGGGCCATCATGGTCTCAATGGGCTGAATGGTGTCCGAAGTAGTGTGATATATGTGAATATATTAAATAATTAGAGAATAGGACATTTTTGATCCAGCATGGTGCAATGAAAGAGGGTTAATTAATAACCCTGGTTATAAAGAGCACACTGGGAAAGAGTATTTCTGCTGTAAGGGAATTTTACATTAAGTTCACAATCCTAAGTTCTCGACCCAAAACGTCACATATTTCTTCTTTCCAGAGATGCTGCCTGTCCCGCTGAGTTACTCCAGCAGTTTGTGTTTACCTAAGATATAATATATATCTGATCAGGCCCGGGAGATTTGTCTACCTTAAAAATGCTTCAATGAGTTTAAGATATTTTGTAACTTCCGGAGGTGCTAAATTAATGCAAATATTTCTCACGTTGGAATTGCTGTAGCAGCAGTGGCCAATCAGCTCACAGCAAGATCAGACCATCAGCAATGTGATAATGACCAGGTGACCTGGTCTAGTGATGTCGCTGGAGAGGTAATTATTATCCAGGAGACTCGGGGAAACTCCACTTCAATATAATGTTTCATATCCACTTAAGAGGTCAGCCACAGTCTTGATGAAGAAAGAAAGAAAGAACTGCAGATGCTGGTCAATACACAAAATGACACAGAGTGCTGGAGTAACTCAGCAGGTCAGGCAGCATCTCTGGAGAACATGGGTAGGTGATGTTTTGAGTCTAGATCCCATTTGAAAGACATGCCGCCCCTCAATGCTTTAACAGCTCCTAACAAAGAAAATAGGTGCAGGAGGAGGCCATTCGGCTTTTCGAGCCAGCACCGCCATTCAATATGATCATGGCTGAGCGTCCGCTATTAATAACCCGTGCCTGCCTTCTCCCCATATCCCTTGACTCCACTAGCCCCATAGAGCTCTATCCAACTCTCCCTTAAATCCATCCAGTGATTTGGCCTCCACTGCCCTCTGTGGCAGGGAATTCCATAAATTCACAACTCTCTGGGTAAAAAAGTTTTTTCTCACCTCAGTCTTAAATGACCTCCCCTTTATTCTAAAGCTCCTGATCCTATAACCTTACTCATTGACGAGTATAAACCCTGGCTGCCTCCCTCCTGCCTCTAAACCAACCCTGAATCCCCCCCCTCCCCCCCCTTGCTAGCATCCTTTCACCTTTGTAAAACATTCTGATGTGACACTCCTCATGTGAAGTGCAGCCAATGGATCCAATCGAATCCAAGGGTTGTACTTCAACCACCACATCCGTGGTATAAGTTGTTAACACTTATATCTCCACTGATTCCTTTATGTGAATAGTGAGAAACTGATTAGCAACTGGCAATAGACCAAATGGAAATCCAATGAAAGAAAGATAAGGCAGATGTACATTTTTTATAGCACCTTTTGGGGTGGCCCAGTGTGCTTGACAACCAGTGCAATGCTGTGGAACTTTAGTCACTACAGCAATGTTGGAACAAAGCCATCTGATCCCATAAGGAGCCTTAACCAGACGTAGACATAAAATGCTGGAGTAACTCAAAGAAGGGGTCGAGCAGCAACTCTGGAGAAAAAGGTGGATGACATTTTGGGTCGGGACCCTTCTTTCGATCCTGGACCCTGGGGAGAACTCCTCCAGTCATCATGGGATTAGTTACCAACATTAGGGTAGTGGATGTGGCTTGGGTTAAAATTCCCTCTCAAAGATAACACCTCCAACAGGACTATACAGGATTGTAGCATCAGCTTAGATTTCTGGGCTTAAGCCTCCAACGTAAGAATTGAAGTTATAACCTTCAGGCTCAGAAACCGCAGCTGACGCAAATAAATTATGGTTGAATAGTTTAACAGTCACAAGGCAATAGTAAGAATATTTACAGTCAGATAAAATATTATTCCTGCCAAGTGGGAGGCACACTGGGTGGCACGGTGGCGCAGCGGTAGAGTTGCTACCTTACAGCGCCAGAGGCCCGGGTGCAATCCTGACTATGGGTGCTATCTGTAGGGAGTTTGTATGTTCTCCCTGTGGCCGCGTGGGTTTTCTCCGGGTGCTCTGGTTTCCTTCCACATTCCAAAGACGTGCAGGTCTGTACATTAATTGGCTTCTGTAAATTGTCCCTAGTGTGTAGGATAGAACTAGTGTCTGGCTGATTGTTGGTCGGTGTTGGCTCGGTGGGCCATAGGGCCTGTTTCCATGCTGTATCTCTAAACTAAACTGTTTGTAAGGATATCGAGGAGCTACAGCTAGTACATTTTTCAGATACAGATAAGGCCCGATTTAATTTGCACAGCAGGGTCAAGAGGATGAATGACTAAATTTTCCATTGGAAAGACAAGGGACTGAGGCATTCTTTGCATTTGTAAGATTCCATAACTTCATTTGCTCACACGCACCCATCTCCTTGAGAGCATCGCCCTCCCTATCAAACCATCTGGAATGAAGATTGTAAATCAATAGATCAATACAGAATTTCCATGCCTTTATCAGAGTGTTTTATCAATGCTTTGTCACTGAGGGCTCATGTTAGATGATATCCCTGGATCAATAGTGTGCCTTTACAGGAAAATAAATCCCAATGAAACCAGGCCTTGTTTACTAATCAATATCTGATATGTGGGATCAAAACAACCAGTTAACTGATTTCATTCCCAATCCCTCTGTCTATGTTCTTGTTCATAAATTCACTGTAAAACAATAGAATTGGAAGGGCTAGGGTTCAGTAAATCCATCCAGAATGTTGAAATAGGCAGATGTCTTGCTCCATTGCTCATAATGGGAATTGATATTAGGATTTGGTCCATTTATCTAAAGATTTACAGTAAACTGGAATGTCCATGTGTCTCACACATAGCTCAGCAATGAAATGAGCCAGAGTTTGTATGTTCTCCCCGTGACCTGCGTGGGTTTTCTCCGAGATCTTCAGTTTCCTCCCACCCTTCAAAGATGTACAGGTTTGTGGATTAATTGGCTTGGTGTATGTGTAAAATTGTCCCTAGTGTGTGTTGGGTAGTGTTAATGTGTGGGGATTGCTGGTCAGTTCGGACTTGGTGGGCCGAAGTGCCTGTTTCCGCACTGTATCTCTAGACTAAACTAAACTAAAATCAGAAATGTTGAATGTAAGTTAGTCTTAGCATAAGATCATGCGCAATGTTATCGCTTTTACTAAAACCCCTGCAGGAGATTCTCCACAGCCTAAAGGGGGCCTAATTTTAATTTTACCCATTGGAAATTGATGAGATATGTTCAGATCTATTTTTGAGGCATTAAATATTTGGGTGGACCTGACCTACCTGAACCACAATAAAAAATCGGAATATTAATGCACCAAGTTTCTGTAAGAGAACAGCAATTTCTAAACATCTGTTTGTGCTTTTTTATTGTGGGATATTGTGTGTAGATTGATGATAAATAAAAATGAATTAAATCCATTTTAGAATAAGGCTGTAATGTAACAAAATGTGGAAAAAGTGAAGGGGTCTGAATACTTTCTGAATGCAGTGTAAATCTATTGGCAGTGTGACAGATGTGGATGAGGCTGTACAAGCTGACTCTCTGTAACACCTTGTGTTCCATCACCTAAACTTGAACTAATAAGACCACCAATCATGCCATGAATTAATTTGGATCTACCAATACTGTGCATTGCCACAAGATTGTCAGTCCAAAAATTACTATCATATGGAGCTGAGGCTAAATCAATGACTGGTAATTTTGTTGGGAAAATATCTTCATCCTGATACCAATTATTCCATCTGATTTATCTTTTCAATTCAAGCAACTTCAGTTCCTGTTCAACCTAGTTTTTCTAGGACAATCACTAAAAGTCTGAAGAAGGGTCCTAGCTCAAAATGTCATCTGTACATTTCCTTGCACTGACGCTGCCTGACCCACTGAGTTCCTCCCACAGTTTGTTCTTTGCTCAAGATTCCAGCATCTGCAGTTTCTTGTGCCTCCCTCCGATCATGAAAAGTTGGCCTTGTTCTCATAACACAATGTTTTACCCACGGTGACCGACAAGTTGGTTGCTCCAGTGTTGGAGATAAAAATATTTTTTATATTGTTCCACCAGATTCAAAAGAAAGAAATATAGTCTATACGAAATACTTCAACATTGAAATCAAGGAAATTTACAGATTGTGCAGTGGAACATATCTACTTCAAGAAAACTACATTTAATGTCACTTTTTTTAAATGTTTATTTTCACTGTGTTTTTTATTGGTAACTTCATTTAAACTACATAGTTTTACTGTTCTAATTACAATACTCATGGCATGATTATATATTTGTTAGATTTTATTTTGATTACCAATTTTATCAACCCTGATTGCATGGGAATAAACTCAAATGTCAATGCTGCCAGTAGAATAACATGAGCATCAGCAGACTCAGTGGCTAGTATTCCAGGTTTTTTAAATGGATGGGCAATTTTAGTTCATTTATGCTCTCACAGCGGGAAAGGATGGATGGAATATAGATTAGTAACTACTTTTGGCTCAGTCCTATTTTATTGTGTTTTAAAAGTATGTCCAATCATCTGACTTATTAAAGTGTACAAAGAACAGAAATGCCATTTGCAGGTTGGGTGATCAGAATATTATTAATAGGAATATAAATATTTCACATGCCAATGAAGAAGGTTCACTGTATTATCTAATAGAAACATAGAACAGTATTCATGTACATGGGAGTACCTGGATCCCCTTAGCAAAAGCCAATACTCAATACCCTCCACGCTCACCATAGGAACCCCTTGTCCTGGCGGGGGGGGGAGGGAAGAGGACATCTATCAAACCCCTTAAGATATTTTTGTAGTTTCTATAGATCCCCTCATCTCCATTGTCCACATTCCTCCATTCCTATTCTGTTGGCACTTGCACGCAATACTCCATGAATGCTATAAACCTTCCCTGCCTCTGCTTAAACATCGCTACCCCTTCTGCTTTTACCACCCCCCTTGACCACACATTCCAGGCACCTCCTACTCCCTATGTGGAAGACAGATGAAGCAGACTGGACCCATTTTCAAGATCGCCAGAATGAGGTGTACTTCATGAAATGTACAACATTTTTGCAGATCTTAGAAACACAGTTTTTTCCTCAGCTGGGACGTGTGGAACAAATGGTTGTAATCTCAAGACGAGAGAGCTGGCTGAGAAACAAATATGTTTTTTCGGTGACACACTGGCAGAGCTGGTGCCTCACAGCAGCAGAGACCCAGGTTCAATCCCAACCTCGATTACTGCCTGTGTGGAGTTTTCACATTCTCCCCGTGACCATGTGGGATTCCTTCGGGTGCTCCAGTTTCCTCCCCGAAATTAAAGATGTGCAGGTTTGTAATTTTATTGGCCGTAGTAAATCTCCCCTAATGTGTAGGGAGTGTATGTGAAAGTGGGATCACATAGAACTAGGCTAAAGGGCCTATTTCCGTGCTGTATTCATCAATTCAATCTATTACATTTCTTTATCCAGTGGATAGTGAATCTTTGCGATAGTCTACCATTAACGTAACTTTGAATTTTCCGTATTAATCTTTTTCAAACAAAGAATCTTTAGCTACCTAGACATTAGAGACTCTGTCCTGTCACAGCCTATCTGTGCCCTTGACTCCTTCTTCGAAATACTGAAAATATCCCCGTCAATAGTGAGTGCTTAATTTGTAAATGGATGGAGTTGCTGAGGGTGACAGTTTGGATTGCTGGAAGTAGTCTGACATTTACAATTAGAAGTGCCGCTTGCCAACACCGTCACAGCTTCCTAGCAGTGGGCTGATTATAAGCTCAGACCAATTACAGAAACTGGTGGATTCAGAAGCAGTTTTCCGAGACACTGTTCTGCATGCATCCATCATTTTTAAAAAAAGACTTTGATCACCAGTGAAAGCTGAATGAGAGGAGGCACAATTTCAAGGGAGCAACACATCTTTGGCCAGACCAGACCGAGGATATTCCACCCTAACACACTGTTAGGGTCTGTCAGCAAAACTGAAAGGAAGAAGTTTCTGTATCTCTCATTCCCCTTATCCCTACCCAGTCTGAAGAAGGGTCTCAACCCAAAATGTCACACATTCCTTCTCTCCAGAGGTGCTGCCTGTCCCGCTGAGTTACTCCAGCGTTTTGTGTCTATATTCAGAAGAAGTTTCAATTGATTAGCTCCTCAAAGGCTCTGTAATCATCAATGTACTAATGTAAAGGACGGCTTACAGCAGCCAATTTGCAGATAGCAAGGTCTCACACATAGCAATGATCTGATCATTTGACTTTTACTGAGATGGCACTAGGGTTAAATTCAGGGCAAGATACCAGAATGTCTCTGCTTTTCTTTGCAACATGGTCAAAGGATCTTTTACTACTATCTGAGAGATTTGAGTAACTGCTTACCTGAGAGCTGGCACAGCCTGTGTCATCCTGAGGTTAACATGTGTGTTGACTGTACAAACATTCAGCTGGATGTGGTTCTAGAAGTTTCATTGCTGGACTTCCTTTAATCCATGACTCCCCCACACTCACCTGGGGGTGTAGCAAGTTGCTTCCCAGAACCATAGTGTAAAAACGAGCTCTGTATTCTGTAATTAGATGGTTCTTGACTCTCTGGCCACTTTTTCCCTCTCCCTTAGTTCCATAACTGAGAGCCAAAACAAGCCTGCAGATGCTGGAAGTCTGAAACAAAATCGACAAATGCTGGAAAAAGACCAGCCGGTCAGGCTGCATTTGAGGAGAGAGAAATTACTCGTGTTTTAGGTTGAAGATCTTTCTTCAGAACTAGGAAAGTGAGAAAGTAAGACAGTTTTAGATTGAGGTGACAGTGGGGGAAAAATGTATAGAAAGCCATCAGAAACCTGGGTTAGACCCTGACCTTGGGTCTGCTCCATGTGGAGTTTGCACGTTCTCCCTGTGTTTAGTTTAGTTTAGAGATACAGTGTGGAAACAGGCCTTTTGGCCCAGCAGGTCCAGCGATCACCCGAACACAACTATTGTACTGATTGGAAGATCTTCATGCAGAGAATGGTAAATTCTCTACCATGAGCAGGTCCGATCATTGATGACATTTGAACTTTAAGTGCTTGGATTTTAGTAAAATCGAAGGATATGAGGATAGGGCAAGAAAGGGAAACTGAAGTGGAAGAGCAATAATGATCTTGATGAAGAGTGGAGGAGGCTTGATGGGCAGAATGGCCTGTTGCTGTCTCTTTTATGTTCTTTTGTCAGTTTACAGTTTTTACTTTTATACTTTTAGAGATACAGCATTGAAACAGGCATTTCGGCCCATAGAACCAGCGATCACCCATACACTAGTTCTATCCTACACTCTGGACACAAAATGTTGGAATAACTCAGCAGGACAGGCAGCATCTCTGGAGAGATGGAATGGATGACATTTCGGGTCGAGACCCTTCTTCAGACTGAAAGTCACGGGAGAGGAAAACAAGAGATATAGAAGGTGATGTAGAGCAATAAAGATGAATGAAAGATATGCAAAAAAGTAACAATGATAAATGAAACAGGCCATTGTTGTTTGTTAGCTGTTAACCAGGGTTTGTTGGGTGAAAATGAGAAGCTAGTGCAACTAGTACAGAGGTGGGATAGAAATAGAAGGGAATGCCAGGGTTACTTGACGTTAGAGAAATCAATATTCATACCACTGGGCTGTAAGCTGCCCAAGCGAAATATGAGATGCTGTTCTTCTAATTTGCGTTTGGCCTCACTCTGATAATGGGGGAGACCTAGGGCAGAAAGTTCTGTGTGGGAATGGGTAGGAGAATTAAAGTATTTAGCCGCCTATAAACCTGAACATCTTTGGACTGTGGGTTAATACCGGAGCACCCAGAGCAAATCCACAGGGAGAACGTACAAACTCTGTACACACCGCATCCGTAGTCATGATTTAACCTGGGTTTGTATCATGATATCATCAGCCATTACTTTATTTCCCTGTTGTTTCCTTCCCCCGAGGGTCCTGGTGACTCCAGTTAGATACCCAGATGGGCATTGGGAGTCTTCCATGATATCATCTAAATTGCTACTAAATGCCTGTGGGATTAACCCCTCCCTGAACATGTATCCACACAAATCCTACAACATTTTTGGATCTCTCTGTTCCTCTAATCAGTGTGGTGGGTCGACATTTTCCTGTTGCACAATGTCAGATATATACTCTTTCCAAAGGTTGTACCTGAATGCTTGTTTGGCAGTTATACAAGGAAGAGTTGCTGCCAGAAACCTGGGTTCAATCCTGACCTCAGGTGTTGTCTTCGTGGAAACATAGAAACATAGAAAATAGGTGCAGGAGTAGGCCGTTCTGCCCTGTGAGCCAACACCGCCATTCAATGTGATCATGGCTGATCATCCACTATCTAACTCTCTTTTGAAAGCATCCAGTGAATCGGCCTCCACTGCCTTCTGAGGCAGAGAATTCCACAAATTCACAACTCTCTAGATGAAAACGTTTTTCCTCATCTCAGTTCTAAATGGCCTACTTCTTATTTTTAAACTGTGGCCCCTGGTTCTGGACTCCCCCAACATCGGGAACATGTTTCTTGCATCCAGCTTGTCCATTCCCTTAATAATTTTATATGTGGAGTTTGCACATTCTCCCTTTGACCAGGTTTCCACCGGGTGCTCGTTAAACTGAGTTAAACGTTAGCCTTTAGACTTTAAACTTTAGAGATACAGAGTGGAAATCAGGAGCTTCGGCCCACTGAGCTTGCGTTGACCAGCAATCACCTCGTACGCCAGCACGATCCTACACACTAGGGACAATTTGCCATTGTTTTTACAGAAGTCAATTAACTTACAAACGTCTTCGCCTTTGGAGTGTGGGAGGAAACCGGAGCACTCAGAGAAAACCCACGCAGTCACAGGGAGAACATGCAAACTCCATACAGATAGCACCCATAGTCAGGATCGAACCCAGGTCTCTGGCGCTGTAAGGCTGCAACTCTACCACTGTGCCACCCTAGATACCTTCCCACATCCCAAAGACTTGTGGGATGGTAGACCTATTGGGTCATTGTATATTGGCCCAGTGTGTTGGTAAGTGGTCAGATATTGAGGGAGTTGATGGGGAATGTGGGAAAAATAAAATGGGGTTTATGTTGGATTAATATAAATGGGTTATTTATGGTCAGCATGGGCTCTGTGGGCCAAAGGGCTTCTTTCCATGCTGTGATGCTGAAATAAGTTCTGAACTCATGTGCATAATGCAGTTCCACACCATCACTGGTGGTCCAGCCTTCTGCTATCTCCGATCTAAGTAATGAGAATCCTTGCCAAAACCTCTCTGTGTCTTTACTGCTTCTGGGGCTTGGTGTCAGATCCTCTGGTGCAATTCTCCACTGAGGCAACATTTGTGGAGAGAGAAATGGGGCTAATATATCAGGTCGAAGACTCTTTGCCCTTTGATGCCTACACAACATTGCCGTAGCGGCTTTGCCAGAACTACACACCGAATCGTTACTAATGAAACTACAGCATGAATTGGTGGGACTGGTTTCATTACTGGCTGGGCCTCTGTCAGAGACTGAGGTTGGCAATAGTTGGATGGCCTGTGCTGCTTGAACTGTCCCCCAACAAGGTGGGCAGGATGTTAGGGAAGAGGAACACACTATCTCTTTTTTTGGGTGAAAATGCAGGAATTGAGCAAATATAGCAAGATCAAACACTTTATAGACAGATTTATTCATAGTCATATAGGGTCATAGAGTAATTCAGCACGGAAACAGGCCCTTTGTCCATGCTGACCAAGATGTCCCATCTAAGCTGCCCCCATTTGCCCTTGTTTGGTCCACATCCCTTCAAATCTCTCCTATCTGTGTACCTGTCCAAGTGTCTTTCAAATGCTGTTATATATCTGCCCCAACTACCTCCTCTGGCAGCTTGTTCCATATACCCACAACCTTTACTTTAAGCCACCGCTACTTTAGACCATGGAGATGGGCAATTACATCAAAAGATTGTATCCTAATTAGACCAACATCAAAGGCAAACCCTCTCCCTAATTACCCTTCCAAATTCCTCCACTAACTGGTGGTGCAGGTGTTAATATGAAAAGGAAAATTGATAGAAATGTGTTCCCACATAAGAGAGTCTGATAGGCCTGGACTATGGGAGCACACAAGGATTAAAAGGAACAGGCCATCCATCCCTCATGTCTGCTCCGACATTCAGGAAGATCATGACGGCTCTTTTACACCAGCCCACCTCGAATCCCTGTGTAAGAGGGTTTAGTCAGGCTGAAGTGGGAGTAGGGCGGAGGTTACTGTCGCAAGGATCACCCTTCAGGACTGGACGGAGATGGCACTACCTTTGGCTGATCATTTCCTCCTTCAAGTCTACAATCATGGCACGATCTGCCACGTATCATTGCAGCGTGTCCTCATAGAGTCATAGAATCTTACAGCTTGGAAACAGGCCATTCAGCCTAATTTGCCCACACCAGCCAACATGTCCCATCTACACTAATCCCACCTACCTGCGTTTGGCCCATATCCCTCTAAACCTGTCCATGTAGGTCAATGATTATTTTCCAAAACACCTTTATGATCGTCTGAAGAAGGGTCTCGACCCGAAACGTCGCCTATCTCCTTCGCTCCTTAGATGCTGCTGCACCCGCTGAGTTTCTCCAGCTTTTTGTGTAACCCTTTATGATCATCCAGACTGCTATGTGTTTTATAAGAAGCATCAAGCCCTGACACGCAGCTTGGATAATTGCCCTTTCCACAGCTGAGGAACCCAAGCCTCCTTCCCGAACGTCCAATACATCGGTAGATTAACCTTCTGTTGTCACCCAGAACAGCTGGACCAATCACATCGTTTACTCTTACAGCTGGTCGAAAGGAATGAAAACAGAAGTAAACTGGAGGCTAAAAATCTGGCATTTCTCTTATTCCCGTCTTGACGCCTACAGTGAGAAGATTAATCTTTTATTCATTGAATGTCAGGCTTAATTAACCTCGGGAAACAGAATTAATTATCCCAAATTAATGGTTTCCTGCCCAGCTTGAAACATGAAAAGGGATTCCTTTATTGCCAATAGAATCACACAATGAGGCTATTTGGCTGATGGAGTTTGTGCTGCCTCTTTCAAAGACTATCCCAAGTCGTCTGCCATTTGTTGCTCATTTGAGGGATGTGGGCTTCACAGTCAGGGACAGTGTTTAATTGCCTATCCCAAGTTGCCTGAGAAGGTGATGGTGAGTTGACTTCTTGAACCGCTTCAGTCCATTAAGCACAGATACATCCACAATGCTGTTAGGGCGTTCCAGGATTTAGACACAGTGACGGTGAAGGAACGGCGATATATTTCCAAGTCAGGATGGCTTGTGGCTTGAATGCAGCTTCCAGGTGGTGTTGTTCCAGTGTCTTTGCTGCACTATTCCATTGAGCTGGTGAGCAGCATGAAGCTGGGAGGTGATTGCAAAGGTCTTGGTGAGACTGCCTCATTTTTTCCTAATGTGTAGGAAGGAAATGCAGATGCTGGTTTACACCAAAGATAGACACAAAATGCTGGAGTAACTCAGCATGACAGGCAGCATCTCTGGAGAGATTTTGGGTCGAGTCCCTTCTTCAGACTGAGTTAGGGGAGAGGGAAACTAGAGGTAAGAAAAGGTTCAGAACAAATCACAACCAGCACCGATAACTCAAGAAAGCCCATAATGGTCCACTATTGGCTGTGGAAGTAGTGTTATCACCTCTTCCACAGCCAACAATGGACCATTGTGGGCTCCACCTTTATGAGTCATCAGTGCTGGTTGTGATGTGTTCTGCACAATTTCTCTCTAATTCATATGGATTATTAAAATTACAAGGGCCTTTAATGTCCAGGAAGTAGAAATTGTTGGTACATTATTTATATTAAATCCAGTTCAGAAAACTGGTCAAATGCAGTGGTCTGATGTTGCCTTGATACACCCCCCTAGTTCCAGAAACAGGCAGGAACAATTCAATTCAATTCAATTCAATTCAATCTTTACTTGTCAATGTGCAGTGTACAGTATAGAGGCAACGAAATGCAGTTAGCATCTCACCCTGAAGAGCGAACATAGAATAATGAACAGTAATATATATATATATATATATATATATATATATATATATATATATATATATATATACAAACAGTATCAGTAGCGCAATTTTACTGGGGGAAGGAGTGACTGGGGGGCAGGGGGGGGGGCAATCACCGAGGTGCAGAGTTAAGTAGTGTAACAGCCACAGGGAAGAAGCTCTTCCTGCACCTGCTGATCCGGCAACAGAGGGACCTGTAGCGCCTCCCAAATGGGAGGAGGGTAAACAGTCTGTGGCTGGGGTGAGAGCAGTCCTTAACGATGCTGAGCGCCCTTCGCAGACATCGCTTGCTATGGACAGACGCAATGGAGGGGAGTGAGGAACCGGTGATGCGTTGGGCACTTTTCACCACCCTTTCCAGTCGGAGACAGAGTAGTTACCATACCATACTGTGATACAGTTGGTAAGGATGCTCTCGACGGTGCAGCGGTAGAGGTTCACCAGAATCTGAGGAGACAGATGGACCTTCTTTAGGCTCCTCAGGAAGAAGAGACGCTGGTGAGCCTTCTTAACCAGTGTTGAGGTATTGTGGGTCCATGAGAGGTGATCAGAGATGTTGACCCCCAGAAACCTGAAACTGGAAACACGCTCCACCTCTGTCCCGTTAATATGGATGGGGGTGTGCATGCAGCCCCTAGACCTTCTATAGTCCACAATGAGCTCCTTGGTCTTGTTGGCGTTGAGGGCCAGGTTGTTGTCAGCACACCATGCTGCTAGGATCTGAACCTCTTCCCTGTAGGCCGACTCATCGTTGTCGCTGATGAGGCCAATCACCGTTGTATCATCTGCATACTTGATGATGGTGTTAGAACCATGTACAGATGTGCAGTCGTAGGTGAAGAGGGAGTAGATGAGGGGGCTCAGTACACAGCCCTGTGGAACGCCGGTGTTCAGGGTGAGGGTTGAAGTGTGATTGTCCAACCTAACAGACTGGGGTCTGTTAGTTAGAAAGTCCAGGAACCAGTTGCAGAGGAAGGGATTGATGCCCAGGTCGCTGAGTTTGGTGATCAGTTTTGAGGGGATAATGGTGTTAAATGCTGAGCTATAATCGATGAACAGCATTCTCACGTAGGTGTCTCTGTTGTCGAGGTGGGAGAGGGCCGTTGAGATGGCATCCTCCGTACTCCTGAGCCTGATCTGTTGCAGGTCCTTGTGTGGTTGTAGTCAGCAGTTGCTAGGATGGTCATTAGAAACATAGAAAATAGGTGCAGGAGGAGGCCATTCGGCCCTTCGAGCCAGCACCGCCATTCATTGTGATCATGGCTGATCGTCCGCTATCAACAACCCGTGCCTGCCTCACAGTGGGATTGAGATCATGATCATCACTGTAGAGAAAATAGGGCTCTCAGCATAATATTTGCAGAGGGGGGCAATAGTTATGACAGGAGCTAGGTTAAGGGGCAACCTGTGGAATTGGAAAGTAAATGCCTCACAATCAGAATTCAGTGGGAACTATAATCCCTATGAACTGGAGAGAAGTTGTTCAAAACAAATCACAACCAGCACCGATGACTCAGGAAAGGTGGAGCCAACCAGAATGCATCAGCTTGTGGGTGGGGGAAGGAGATCTGCCCTCCTTATCCATCCTGGACAATGTCAATGTCTGACTCTATGTCCTTTGTTGATAAGAGGTGATAAGATCTCTTCCACAGCCAACAATGGGCCATTGTGGGCCCCACCTTTCTTGACTCATCGGTGCCGGCTGCAATTTGGTCTGAACCTTTTCATACCTCTAGTTTCCCTCTCTCCTGATGGTCTGAAGAAAGGTCTCGACCTGAAACATCACCTTTTCCTTTTCTCCAGAGACACTGCCTGACCCGCTGAGTTACTCCAGCATATTGTGTCTATCCTCAGTGTAAGCCAGCTTCTGCGGTTCCTTCCTACACTCCTCGTCTTCCTCAGCTTCTCTAGTCTATCTGCATAACAAGAATAGCTCAACTCTGCAACTGTACCAGAACAATGTATAATGATAATGTTACTGGACTAACAGCCATACCGGGAAACTTTGACCTGCAAGCCTGACTCTAATCCCTGAAGTGATGTGATCATGAGACCTCCAGATTGTTGGTAGAATGCATCAGGTTCACCACCTTAGCTTGTGGGAGAGGGAAGGAGATTTGCCCTCCTTATCCAGCCTAGACAATGTCTGACTACATCCACCAGGGTAAGTGAGTCTTGCCTGCCTCCCTTGCTCAAGGGCAATTATGGATGGATGATCAATGTTAGAAAACCCCACTCCCCAGAAATGAATGGAAGATTTCAATTGTGGATCATGCATAGTGTTTGCATCCTCACTCATAGAACGGGTGCAAAAAAAGATTTACAAGCATGTTGTAAGCAAAAAAGATTTACAAGCACGTTACTGTGACTGGCAGGGTTGACTTACAAGGAAAGGCTGGAAAGCCTAGGATCTTCCTCACTGGAGCGTGGAAAACTGTGGGGTTATCATATCGAGATACTTAAAGCCATATTTCAGATCTCAGATTAAGTTATTGTCATGTACTCCAAGGTGCAAGGAAATTCCAGGTTTGCATGAAGCTCACAGGGTAAACAGTTTACGTGGTAATGCTCGATACAACAATAAATAAACCAGAGCACCAGAATAGTGCAAAGATTGTAGTGCAATCTGAAGTAATGGTAACATTTGATAATGAGATGGAGTTAAGAGTAAGAGTACGGTACATGGCAGGAGTGAGCAATATAATTGGTTATTTATTATTAAATAATAATAATTTATTATTATAAATATAATATGTTGTAATATTATAACATTTTTTATACTAATTAATAATAATAATAATAATAATAATAATAATAATAATAATAATAATAATAATAATAATATAGCAGTGAGGAAGAAGTTGTTCTTAAGTCTGGATGTCCAAACTTTAAAGTGTCCGGTATCTTATCCCAAAAGGTATTAAAGAGAAAAGGGAATGGCCAAAGTAGCAGGCATCCTGATACTGACCATGAGGGACGAAGATAAGGTTAATAGCCACAATCTTCTCTTCAAGGGAGGGGAGTTTAATGTTAGAGGGCATAGGTTTAAGGTAGAAACATAGAACATAGAAAAATAGGTGCAGGAGTAGGTCATTTGGCCCTTTGAGTCGGCAGCACCATTCAATATGATCATGGCTGATCATCTAAAATCAGTACCCCGTTCCTGCTTTTCCCCAATATCCCTTGATTCCTTTAGCTCGAAGAGCTAAATCTATCTCTCTCTTGAAAACATCGAGTGAATTGGCCTCCACTGCCTTCTGTGGCCGAGAATTCCGCATTCACAACTCTGGGTGGAGAAGTTTTTCCTCATCTCAATCCTAAATGGCCTACCCCTTATTCCTAAACTGTGACCCCTGGTTCTGGACTCCCCCAACATCGGGAATATTTTTCCTACATCTAGCCTGTATGGGTAAGAGGGGAAAGATTTAAATACGATTTCAGTGGCAACTTCCTCACACAGACGGTGGTGCATATGTGGAACAAGCTGCCAGAGGAAATACTAGAAGCAGGTACAATTATGACATTTAAAAAACACTTGGACAGATACATGGATTGGAAAGGTTTGGAGGGATATCAGCCAACCACAGGCATGTGGGACTAGCTTTGTTAGGCAACTTAATCAACTTGGACAAGTTGGGCCGGGTACCCTGTGTTCATGCTGTGTTTGAATCTAAATTGTTGTCACCTGAATGGACACAGTACTCAAACTGTGTCCAAATTAATCTTCAACATAAACTCAACATAATATCCTGCCTGGCACTCTGTACTTGGTGTTTGCAGAGCTGAAGGTCCAATATAGAACTAAAGAATCATATAGTATAGAAACAGGTCCTTTGGCCTTTTGAGAATTGTGAAGTGGTGCCACTGTGAATTGCCCCTGGTGTGTGGATGAGGGCTAGAATCTGGGGGAAGATGATGGGAATATGGGAAAAATGAAACATGAGATTAGTGTAGGATTAGCATTGATGGTCAATGGTGGCCTGAAGGGCTGTTTGGGTACTATATTTCTCTATGACTCAATTTACATTGAGTACATTTCTTATTATCCCCACATTCTTCACAAATCTCCCACAGATTCTCTCCCACTCTCCCACCCCGTGACATCACTTTAGAGAAGGCGCAGCTGGTGGTGTTGCGATGTACAACTCCAGAGACCTAGGTTCAATCCTGTCCTCGGCCGTTGTCTGTGTGGCGTTTGCACAATCTTCTCGTGACTGTGTGGGTTTCCACCGGGTGTTTCAGTTTCTAAATCCACTGTGTCAAGGGCAAAGACCATGAATGCAAACCCACTGTGTCAAGGACAAGGTTCACAACTCCAAACCTACCAGAATGACCAGCATGGTAACTGCTGGATATGTCCATGAAAAGACACACAACAGACCAGGTTCTTGCATGTTCCTGGAACTAGCGGGGTGTCTCAAGTTAACACCAAACAAGTGATTTTGACCAGTTTTCTGGACGGTGGATTTAATATCAACTAATATCAATATATCTGTAGTGAATCCAACAATTTCTCATCCCTGGAGTCTTTAAAGGCGCTTGTAATTTTACAGGGATTTTAGCGATTTTAGGATGCAGACAATGAAGTGGTTATGATGTGCTGTTGAAGTGCAGGAAACACAGCTATTACATGTGCACAGAGTAACAAGTAGCAATGCAGTAGTGAGCAGTGGTGCTGTTGGTTAATGTGCACAGCTCCCCTTGTCTTCTCCAGGCACATTCTGGGAACTTTTCCATTCACCTGATAGGGCAGCTAGGGCTTTGGTTTCTACCCCTTTGGATTGCCAGCACTTCCGACAGCGCAGCACACCCTCCGTACTGCAATATTCAACGTAGCTCTTAATAATAGTGACCCAATCATTTGGCAAACAGGGTGTGGTGGAGGGGGGTTTGAACTACATCAAAGAAGGATGGAGAGATAATGAGGGAGGGAGTAAACCAGAGGTATGATTACTACTGGTGGGAAGGAATTGAGGATGTTGAGGGGGCTGTTGGCCAATATAGGTGTAGGAATGAGGCAAGGTGGATGGTACACAATCCAATCCCAACCTCCAGCTGCCTGTGTGGAGTTTACATGTTTTCACTTTGACCATGTGGGTTTACCATGGGATGCTCCAGTTTCCTCCCACATTCCTAAGACATGTGGATTCATAAATTAATTGGCTGCTGTAAATTGAACCTTCGTGTATGTTGCTGGGGGAGTTGATGGGAATGCGAGGGGAATAAAATAGGATTAATGTAGGATTAGCGTAAATGATGGTTGATAGTTGGTGCGGACATGGTTGGCTGAAGGGCCTGTTTCCATGCTGTATCTCTCTATGACTCTACGTACCATCAATTGCCAATTTTCACTAATCCTGTTTTATTTTCCGTACATTTCCATCATCTCCCCCCCAGATTCAATTACTCTGCTACATACTAGAGGCAATTTCCAGCAACCAATAAATTTATCAACCTACAGGTCTTTGGGACATGGATGGAGATCGGAGCACCAGGGGCAAATCCATGTGGTCACAGAGGGCACCCGAGGTCAGGATCAAAGCGGATCAGTGGTGCTGTGAGGCAGCCGGTCTACCATCTGTGCCATGATGACAAACCTTACGCAAATAAACCCACCAAACCTTGCTTTGAAATTTTCGCTTTAGGTCAGAGTGGGCCACCTATTTAGGGTGTCCCAGGAAGACAAGATTGGGATCGCTGTGTACTCCTCTCAGATGAAGGGCATCGCAGTGAGTAGCAGAAGGGAGAGGATGGGTGGAGAATCCTGTGAAGGGTGTCGAGCAAGCTGTGCTTACAGTGGTGTTACAGTTTGCCAGCTGGGTGCCTCTGCTAGTGACAGATCTCAGTGGGGAGCTGACTGTGGTTAAGCAAGCCTGCCTGACAGCATTCCAGACAGACACGTCAGCATGCCGATCGTAGCGGCTGGTGGCGGAGCGGTGAGCCGTGGCAGCGCTTCCATCCCAAGCCGCTCTAAACAGATGGTGCCTGGCATCACAACAAGCTCCCTGGCAGAGCCGCCGGGTCTGGGAGATGCCTGTCCCCACGAGAGAAGGATAGAGCGGGTCGTACAACAACTAAGTTGTTTGTCTATGCAAGTCACTTAAATGGAGGAGAGGTGGGTATGTGGGGGGGTTATTTGGGGGGGGTTATGTGGGGGGTTATGTGGGGGGGTTATGTGGGGGGGTTATGTGGGGGGTTGTGGGGGGGGTTATGTGGGGGGGTTATGTGGGGGGGTTATGTAGGGGGGGTTATGTGCAGGGGTTATGTGGGGGGGGTTATGTGGGGGGGTTATGTGGGGGGGTTATGTGGGGGGGTTATGTGGGGGGTTATGTGGGGGGTTATGTGGGGGGGTTATGTGGGGGGGTATGTGGGGGGGTTATGTGCAGGGGTTATGTGGGGGGGGTTATGTGGGGGGTTATGTGGGGGGTTATGTGGGGGGTTATGTGGGGGGGTTATGTGGGGGGGTATGTGGGTAAGGTTATGTGGCAGGGTATGTGGGTAGGGTTATGTGGGAGGGTATGTGGGGGGTTATGTTGGGGGTTATGTAGGGGGGGGTTATGTGGGGGGTTATGTGGGGGGGGTTATGTGCAGGGGTTATGTGGGGGGGTTATGTGGGGGGGTATGTGGGTAAGGTTATGTGGCAGGGTATGTGGGTAGGGTTATGTGGGAGGGTATGTGGGGGGTTATGTTGGGGGGTGGTTATGTGGGGGGTTATGTGGGGGATTATGTGGGGGTTATGTGGGGGGGTTATGTGGGGGGGGTTATGTGGGGGGGTTATGTGGGGGTGGTTATGTGGGGGGGGTTATTTGGGGGGGGTTATGTGGGGGGGGTTATGTGGGGGGGGTTATGTGGGGGGAGTTATGTGGGGGGAATTATGGGGGGTTATGTGGGGGGTTATGTGGCGGGGGGTTATGTGGGGGAGTTATGTGGGGGGTTATGTGGGGGGGTTATGTGATGAGGTTATTTGGGGTGGGGTTATGTGAGGGGTATGTGGGGTTATGTGGGGGGGTTATGTGAGGGGGTTATGTGATGAGGTTATTTGGGGTGGGGTTATGTGAGGGGGGTATGTAGGGGATTATGTGGGGGGTTATGTGCGGGTGATTATGTGAGAGTGAGGGTTATGTAGGGTGGTGTCTCGTTGTTCATGTCTGAGTGTGAATTTTTAAAAGAAGGCTAACGTACTGTTCACAAGTGTGAAGCACTAGTTCGAGGACCTGTGACTGCTTTAATGCCAGGAATGCATCAAGGCAATGTACATAGCATGATCCCGCTAAAGTTTAAAGTGTAATTGAGGCAAAGAGTGACACAACATTCCAGTGGCCCATCAAGTCCGCATGAACCATTTCTATAACCATATAACCATATAACAATTACAGCACGGAAACAGGCCCTCTCGGCCCTTCCAGTCCGTGCCGACCATTTGTTTTCCCCAAGTCCCATCTACCTGCACTCAGACCATACCCCTCCATTCCCTTCATGTCCATATACCTATCCACTTTACTTTTAAATGTTAAAATCGATCCTGCCTCCACCACTTCTGCTGGAAGCTCATTCCACACAGCCACCACCCTCTGAGTAAAGAAGTTCCCCCTCACGTTACCCCTAAACTTCTGTCCCTTAATTCTCATGTCATGCCCTCTTGTTTGAATCTTCCCTACCCTCAATGGGAAAAACCGTTTACCGTTTACACTAATATTATACGAATCCTATTTTATTCCACACACACATTCTCACCAACTCCCCCAGATTCCACTACTCACCTACACATTATGGGCAATTTTCTCTGGCCAATTAACCTGCTAGCTCTTGCATCTTTAGGATGTGGGGAGTAACCGGAGCACCCAGGGGAAATCCTTGCGGTCAGAGGGAGAACATGCAAACTCCACACAGATGTCGCCCAAGGTTCTAAGTTGCCTGCATCGGCTCTGCTGTGGGAGGGAAGGTTTTAAACAGGCACTCTGGCATCTTTAATATATTTCATATGATTTGAAGTGAACAGTTGGACTGTTTGGACGATCCAGGATCACGAGGCCTTCAAATTCAATGGGTCTCTGGGGCACCACCAGGTCAAATAGATTGCCCCGGGTGTCAGCTCTTGCCTTGACCATCGGCCTCAGCCAGTCTCACAATTTACCACAGCAGCTCAGGGCATCATGTGTACATGTTGAGGAGTGGAGTGCACGAGGAAATTCGGCATGTCTCCAATGTCTACAGATGCACCGTAGAAGGTGTCCTATCCAGATATATCACCGTTTGCTAGGGCAATTGCTCGAGCAAAGACCATAAGAAATTGCTGTGGACTCTGCCCAATCCATCATGCACACTAGCCTCCCCCCCCCCCCCCCCCCCTTAATCAATTCCATCCATACTAAAGGATGCCTTGGGAAAGCAGACAACATAATCTAGGGCCTCACGGACAAAGCTTTTTACCGTAACTCTGTACACGTGACAATAAACTAAACTAACTACCCTACCCTGGCCATTAGAAACATAGACATAGAAACATAGAAAATAGGTGCAGGAGTAGGCCATTCGGCCCTTCGAGCCTGCACTGCCATTCAATATGATCATGGCTGATCATCCAACTTAGTATCCTGTACCTGCCTTCTCTCCATACCCCCTGATCCCTTTAGCCACAAGGGCCACATCTAACTCCCTCTTAAATATAGCCAATGAACTGGCCTCAACTACCTTCTGTGGCAGAGAATTCCAGAGACTCACCACTCTCTGTGTGAAAAATGTTTTCCTCATCTCGGTCCAAAAGGAATTCCCCCTTATCCTTAGACTGTGACCCCTTGTTCTGGACCTCCCCAACATCGGGAACAATCTTCCTACATCTAGCCTGTCCAACCCCTTAAGAATGTTGTAAGTTTCTATAAAAATCCCCCCTCTGAATCTTCTAAATTCTAGCGAGTACAAGCCAAGTCTATCCAGTCTTTCCTCATATGAAAGTCCTGACATCCAGGAATCAGTCTGGTGAACCTTCTCTGTACCCCCTTCTATGGCAAGAATGTCTTTTTTTCAGATTTGGAGACCAAAACTGTACGCAATACTCCAGGTATGATCTCACCAAAATCCTGTACAACTGCAGTAGAAACCTCCCTGCTCCTATACTCAAATCCTTTCCTATGAATGCTAACATACCATTTGCTTTCTTCACTGCCTGCTGCACCTGCATGCCTACTTTCAATGATTGGTGTACCATGACACCCAGGTCTCGCTGCATCTCCCCTGTTCCTAATTTGCCACCATTCAGATAATAGTCTACCCTCCTGTTTTTGCCACCAAAGTGGATAACCTCACATTTATCCACATTATACTGCATCTGCCATGCATTTGCCCACTCACCCAGCCTATCCAAGTCACCTTGCAGCCTCCTAACATCCTCCTCACACCTAACACTGCCCCCCAGCTTAGTGTCATCCGCAAACTTGGAGATGTTGCAGTCAATTCCCTCGTCCAAATCATTAATATATATTGTAAATAGCTGGGGTCCCAGCACTGAGCCTTGCGGTACCCCACAAGTCACTGCCTGCCATTCTGAAAAGGACCCGTTTACTCCTACCCTTTGCTTCCTGTCTGCCAGCCAGTTCTCTATCCACATCAATACTGAACCCCCAATACCGTGTGCTTTAAGTTTGTATACTAATCTCTTATGTGGGACCTTGTCGAAAGCCTTCTGAAAGTCTAGATATAACACATCCACTGGTTCTCCCTTATCCACTCTGCTAGTTACATCCTCGAAAAATTCTATAAGATTCGTCAGACATGATTTACCTCCCTACTCCCCTCTCCTATCAGGCATACCTCATCTGTATATGACAATAAACTTAACTTGACTTGAATTGACATGCATAACAACTCCAGTAGATTACTCATACACATTTTCCCTTAAGAAATCCATGTTGACTGTTAATCCCACTATCCTTTTCATAGCGTTCTGTGAAAACATCCCCTGCACTTGTGTAAGATGAACATGTCAGTTTACCCTCTCTCCCTTTTTGAAATAATGGGCTCACACTAGTGAATCTGGGCGGTGCTGCCTTCTGAGTTATGAGGTGAGTTTGAGCCAAACACGAGAGACCGGAGCATTTAATCCGACCTGACATCTTGCAGTCGTGCTGTGGGGAGCTGGCGTTGTTAGAGGTGCCATCTCGCGAATGGGTCGTTCAACTGACACCCTGTCTGCACCTTCATGGTGATGAAGAATGGGAGAAGTTCTGACCAATATTAGACCAACCCATAGATTCATAAATTCATAATTTATAGGAGCAGAATTAGGCCATTTGGCCCATCAGGTATACTCCGCCATTCAATCACGGCTGATCTATCTTTCCCTCTCAACCCCATTCTCCTGCCTTCTCCCCAAAACCCCTGACACCCTTACTAATCTAAAATTTGTCAACTTCCACCTTATAAAATGTCCATTGACTTGGCCTCCACAGCCTTCTGCGGCAATCAAGTGACCTTTGGGCTGGTCCCCATTTCCCTGCACAGACGCTGCCGCCTCATTGACTTCCCCCAGCATTTTGGTTTTTGTTCAAGATTCCAACATCTGAAATCTCTTGTGTCTCGGTGAATCATATTGTTTGGTCGGAGTATCAAAATATAGTTTGTGGGGCAGGAGTGAGTGGAATCCGGGTTTGATATTAATCTCCAGGCTCGCCGTGTTCTCCCTGTGACCATATCGGTTTCCCCTGAATGCTTCGGATTCCTGCCACATCTCAACCAATCCCAGCTGATCAAATGCTCTTGAAGTGTGGTTGTTGTTGTACAGGGTAATAGGCAACCTGGCGCCCAATGTGTGTTCAGTAAGGTGACGCGCACAGCAATAAGATAATGAGGCGTTGTTAATTGAACTATAAAGATTCTCATGGACAACGGGGAGAACCACACTGCCAGCATTCAATGTGACACCATGAGACCACCACCAGAGAGAACAGACGGCTTATTGGAAGGATGCAATATTGGTTCCAATAGACAATAGGTTCAGGAGTAGGCCATTCGGACCATCGAGCCAGCCATGATTCAATGTGATTATGGCTGATCATCCCCAATCAGTACCCCGTTCCTGCCTTCTCCCCATATCTCCTGACTCCGCTATCTTTAAGAGCCAAATTTAGCTCTCTCTTGAAAGTATCCAGAGAACCGGCCTCCACCGCCTTCTGAGGCAGAGAATTCCACAGACTCACCACTCTCTGTGTGAAGAAGTGTTTCCTCAACTCCGTTCTAAATGGCTTACCCCTTATCTTAAACTGTTGCCCCTGGTTCTGGACTCCCCCAACATCGGGAACATGTTTCCTGCCTCTAGCATGACCAAACCTTTAATAATCTTATATGTTTCAATAAGATCCCCTCTCATCCTTCTAAATTTTACTTCGGAGTCACGTGAGTGACTACGTGAATAGAAGCCCGTACAGCCGTTGGTGCGTCATGACGTCAGACGCTGGTGCAGTCGGCCGGTTGGAGCAGCAGCGCTCCTCTGAGTGGTAAGTTTAAACGGAGGGTTACACGAAAAGCTGGAGAATTCAGCAGGTGCAGCAGCATCTAAGGAGCGAAGGAGATAGGCGACGTTTCGGGTCGAGACCCTTCTTCAGACTTCACCCTCGATTCTCCAGCATTTGCAGTTCTTCGTTAACAAGTTTAAACGGAGGTAAGGTTTTTAAAATTTTTTACCACAGGTCATTTTCTGCGACGGTTTGGAGTTCTTGGAGATATGTTGCAGAAAGTGAAGAAGGTGTCGGCGAGGCGCTCCGGGGTAGAAAGGAAAAGTGGCCAGGAGAGTGTTGAGGATGGAGGCCCATCTGGTACACCTGGTCCGGTGCTGGCTACACAGCCAGTGGTTGCGGACCCACTGCCGGGGGGCAGTGGAGGCTTGCCAGTAGGGCGGAAGGCCACTGGCAAGTCTCTGTGGCCCGTAGATGAGTCGGGCCTGGAGGTTATACCCTCCATAGGAGAGTCCGTTTGCTCACGGCTCTCCCACGTCGAGATTCTATTACAAAAGAATGCTCGACAGGGACCAGCTCCGTGAGGAGGAGTGGTGCCCAAGCCAGGCTGATGGAGAGCTTGTGCTAGCAGCACCTGTTCAGGGCTGCAGAACTATCCTGCCTGTGAGGAGGATGTTCTATCAGTGCAGTTTGCTGACACTGATTCTATGCTGGGGGAGAGCAGTAAAGGAGTTCGGTTGGAGGTAATTCCGAACATTGCTGGGAAGTTTGCTGAGCGTAGAGAGGCAGGAAAGGCGATTGATGTAGAATTGGCCGAAGCAATTCAGTATATGCTCTCCCACCAGTTACAGGAGCTAGCTATGGATGAAGTAGCAAAAAACTATAAAGCTCCTGTTAATTGTGATCTCCTGAAGGTACCGGTGGTTAATCACCAAATTTGGTCATAGATGGGTATGCCTGCTAGGGCCCAGGAGATGAAGTTTAAAAAAGTGCTTAAACTGTTGTCAGCAGGTATTACAGCTGTGGTGAAAGTTATTGATACAAGCGATATGGTTTAAGCACACCAGGATGAACTGGGATTCCTTTGTAATGCATTTTGAAATTAATAATATCGGGAGGGCCGCTATTAGGCCAGTGCTAATCTGAATTTGGCGAGTTTGTGCAAACCGACCAGTGTACCACCACGAAATCTGTTGTTTGGTGGTAACCTTGCAAAAAGGGTCAAAGACTGTCATGAGGTTGTTAAAACCATGGCCCTCATTAAGCCAGCTGGCAAGCAAGGCAAAAAAGGTTCTCTACAAGAAGTCGAGGACAACAAGGTCCACAAGGAAAGATGCAGGTAAGGAATATAACATTGACAGACGATGAATTAACTGATGTTCCTGTTCAAATTGGGGAAGGTTAAAATTGTTTCTCAAACAATGGCAGCAGTTGACATCAGATTTGTTCATACTTAGTGTATTGAAGGGGTGAAAAATTGAATTTTACTCTAAGGACAGTCTACCTAATCAACATTTTCCTAGTCGTAAACTTATTTTTTCAGATGAGGAAAATGTGCTTATTCAAGCAGAGATTCAGTCGGTACATAAGAAAGGGGTAATTGAGCCTTCTGTCAAGTATATTTCCCAGATCTAAAAAGACTGGGGGATGTAGAATTATTCTGGATTTATCGAATTTGAACAATTTGTTTGTTATAGGCATTTCAAAATGGAGACCTTTACCACGGGCAAACATCTAGTGTCCAAAGGGTATTATATGGCAACCATTGATTTAAAGAATGCGTATTACGCAGTGTCTATTCATGGTGATGATAGAAGATATTTGAAATTTATTTGGATGACTGAGCTGTGGCAATTCAGGGCATTGCCGAATGGATTAACTTCAGCTCCTAGATTATTTACTAAATTGGTAAAACCTGTGTTAGCATTACTTAGAGCTCAGGGGCATGTGGTAATGGCCTATTTAGATGATATTCTGATTGTTGGAAAGACTCATGCTGAAAAATCATCAGTTTCAGTTGTTAAAATCACTTTTGAACAAATGGGATTTGTTATTCACCCAGATAAATCTAAATTATCACCAGTCCAAATTATTGATTATCTGGGATTTACCATTAATTCCAATCACATGTTGGTAACATTGCCCAGGGATAAATTGAATCAGTTAATTGAGGACTGTGTTAATCTCGTTGGAGAACAACGGCCTTCGATTAGACAAGTAGCCAGTTTAATTGGGAAGTTGTTGTAGCCTTTCCAGCTGTGCAGTATGGTCCTCTGCATTATCAACAATTACAACGATCAAAGGAACAGGCACTGAGAATACAAAGGGGCCATTTTTGATAGGCCTATGCAGTTGTCAGCTGGGGCGATTGCTGACCTACAATGGTGGATAGAACATGTTTCAAAAAGTTTAAGGAAGGTTTTGGTGGAATCACCATCACTGATATTACAGACTGATGTAAGTGCACTGGGTTGGGGTGCAACAGATATGTCTTCTAGTTGTGGAGGCAGATGGAATGTGGATGAGACATCGCTTCCTCAATTAAGAGGGATTAATTATTTAGAGTTGTTGGGCACCTGGTATGGGCTCAAAGCTTATTGTTCTACAAGGAGGGATCTGCATGTGCAGGTCAGATTGACAAAACCACAGCAGTGGCATATGTAAACCACATGGGTGGAGTTAAGTCACAGTCTTGTGATAGACTGGCTAACCAGATTTGGAGCTGGTGTATTGACCAAAATATCTGGCTTTCAGCACTTTATTTGCCAGGAAGAGGTCACGTCAGTTTAATGACAACATTGAATGGATGTTAAATCAGGATGTATTTAACCAAATGATTGATCAGTATGGATTGCCAGATATTGACTTGTTTGCATCTCGATTAAATCATCAGTTACCTAGATATGTTTCATGGGAACCAGATCCTGGGGCAGTAGCAGTGGAATGCATTTTCGCTGCATTGGGGAGGAATGTTTGTGTATGTATTTCCTCCATTCTGTCTCATCAGCAGATGTTTGCAAAAGATTAAGGAGGACTCCGCTTCAGGGGTATTGGTAGTGCCAGATTGGCCTACACAAGCATGGTTTCCCGTTGTATTACAAATGGCTAGGGAGCCTTACATGCTTATGCCCAAGAATAAAAATCTACTGGTAAAATCCAGTCACTGGGGATCAACATCCTTTATATGATCGTATTGATCTGTTAATTTGCAGATTTTAAGGAGGCCATACCTGGGGAGAGGACTGTCTCATCGGACTGTGGATGTTCTCACGTCGGCCTGCAGGGATAGTACACAGCAGCAATATATCACCTATATAAGGAAGTGGGAGCAATTCTACCTACAGCAGAATATTGTATATCACACTGCAGGGATCACGGACGTATTGGAGTTTGTCAACTCTTTATTTTGAAATTAAGTTACAGTGCGATTAATTCAGCCAGAAGTGCTCTGTCTTCTTATTTACCTATGAATGCAGAATTGCATACAGTAGGGACACATCCGTTAGTTTCACGATTCATGAAGGGAGTTTTTCAATTCTAATCCTCCTAAACCCAGGTATGCCGGTATTTGGAATGTGAGTGAGGTTTTTATGGTTCTTCGCCAGTGGGCTCCGGTTACAAGCCTATCTATAGCCAAATTAACTATGAAGGTGGTCATGCTTATGGCGTTGGTTTCAGCTCAACGTGTACAAATGTTGCAAAAGCTACGGCTAGATAGAATGCATGTGTCGGCTGATGCCATTATATTTTATGTCTATGATTTGCTTAAACATAATAGAAGAGGCATGACAGGATGTAAGATTGTGTTTTCAGCATACCCCGCAGATGATCGCTTGTGTGTAGTCTCACATTTATCTCGTTACATTGAGATTACTAAACCTCTGAGAGGAACAGAGTTGGCTTTGTTTATTAGTCACAAAAAACCACACAGTAAGGTGTCGGTGCAAATGATTTCAAGGTGGCTAAAGCAGGTCCTGGCAAGTGCTGGAATTGATACTGACAAATTCAAATCTCATTCCACCAGGGCGGCATCAACTTCCGCGGCAAGGGCGATGGACTTGCCAATAGACCATATCCTCGCGGCCGCAGGATGGTCCAGTGAGCTAACTTTTCAGAGGTTTTATCACAAGCCGATTTCAAGGCTCGGGGTGTTTGCTGATTCTGGTTTCAGTACTGTTACACTTTTCCCCTGAGTTAGAGGGGTTTGTTATGATTTGTTTGTAAATAAACTGTTATTTCATTTAACAAATGTATTACTGATGCATGATTGATTGTTAACGACTTTTGAGTCAATCCAGGCAGTGTGAACGGATTTGGGTCTGCGGCGTGAATTCACAGTGCTTTGAAGTCTTCACGTAGTCACTCACGTGACTCCGAAGTAAAATAGTAAGATTAAAACGAGAACTTACCAGTTTGAAGTTTGATCTTTATTTTATGAGGAGTCGAGTTGAGGGACTACGTGCCCTCCGCTCCCACCCTCGTAGATCTCATCTGGTAGTTCTAGTTTTATCATCTTACCATTATACTTCAGTCATTGTTAGCAGTGAATTCATTCCGCTGCTTTGAAGATTGACGCACCAACGGCTGTACGGGCTTCTATTCACGTAGTCCCTCAACTCGACTCCTCATAAAATAAAGATCAAACTTCAAACTGGTAAGTTCTCGTTTAATCTTACTATTCCAGAGCATACAAGCCCAGCCACTCCATTCCCTCAGCATATAACAGTCCCGCCATCCCGGGAATTAACCTAGTAAACCTACACTGCACTCCCTCAATAGCAAGAATGTCCTTCCTCAAATTAGGGGACCAAAACTGCACACAATACTCCAGGTGTGGTCTCACTAGGGCCCTGCACAACTGCAGAAGGACTTATTTTCTCCTATACTCAACTCCTCTTGTTATGAAGGCCAACATGCCATTAGCTTTCTTCACTACCTGCTGCATGTGCATGCTTACTTTCATAGACTGATGTACAAGGACCCCCAGATCCCATTGTACTTCCCCTTTTCCCAACTTGACACCATTTAGATAATAATATGCCTTCCTGTTTTTGCTACCAAAGTGGATAACCTCACACTTATTCACATTAAACTGCATCTACCATGCATCTGCCCATTCACCCAACCTGTCCAAGTCACCCTGCATTCTCATAGCATCCTCCTCACAGTTCACACTGCCACCCAGCTTTGTGTCATCTGCAAATTTGCTAATGTTACTTTGAATCCCTTCATCTAAATCATTGATGTATATTGTAAATAGCTGCCATTCCCAGCACCAAGTCTTGCGGTACCCCACTAGTCACTGCCTGCCATTCCAAAAGGGACCCGTTGATCCCTACTCTTTGTTTCCTGTCTGCCAACCAATTTTCTATCCATGTCAGCACTCTACCCCCAATACCATGTGCCCTAATTTTGCCCACTATTCTCCTGTGTGGGACTTTGTCAAATGCTTTCTGAAAGTCCAGGTACACTACATCCACTGGCTCTCCCTTGTCCATCAGTACTGCATTAGGAATGGCTGCAGCCTTGACATCGCCATCTGTAGCTAGACCCCAAAGAGATCGGTAATGGAACAGTTTGGGATGTCCTCTGGTTGACAAGGGCATCACATGTTACTGCATTTTTCTCTTATATCGAACCTGTAATATAAAGGAGCCTCAACAGCAGCTTGGCGCCAACCCAAAGCATGCGCCCTTTTTAGAATCTCCTCTTGTTGGATCAAATTCAACGTAGGCTGCAGTTCCCAAGGGAATTGCCGCTGGGAACTGCAGGATGCCACTCCATCGTTAAGCATGACTTCCACTATCGTGTCTGTGCACTGCGATCAAACATCATCCCTGGACCATGAGCTTAATGCCAACCACTGCTGACTCACAAACAGTGCCTTATTCTTCTGAATGGGCCACTGACCTTCAATAGAGGGTAAGATTTTTGTTTTCTTTTGCTTTTCTCGGCATACGTTTAAATTTTCAATGATAGCACTGCGGTGTGGTTTTAACTTTTAATCCGTTAATGGTTTCTAAAAGCTTCATAATGTCATAAACATTTTAAAATGGTGACCATACTTTGGTAGTAGCAGGTTGTGAAGGGTCGTGTGGGGAGGTGGGAGGGGAGGGAGGGGTGAGGTCTTCAGGTTCCAGTACCTGAGGCCCAGTCCCACCTGGGGCAGTTCGTTCTGTGAAAGGTCGTGGGGCATAGTTCCCAGCGCAGCCCATCCTATGGGTGAAACAGCCCTGGCATTATTGCAGTGAAGTGGTGGCATAGAGGCACAGCTGGTAGATCCACTGACTCACAACGCCAGTTGTCCAGGTTTAATGTCTGTGTGGAGTTTGCCCGTTCTCCCTGTTACCGCGTGGGTTTCCTGGTGATCTGGTTACCCCCTACATCCCAAATTGTGCGGGTTTGTAGATTAATTGGCCTCTGTAAATTGCCCCTAGTCTGTGGGGAGTGCATACGAAAGTGGGAAAACATAGAATAGGTGTGAATGGATGATCGATGATCAGTGTTGGCTCGATGGGCCTTAGGAATTGTCTCCATGCTGTATCTCTAAACTAAACAAAAAACTGCAGGCAGGCAGAAGGATTAGATCGAACGTATAACCCCGGCTCACTCTCCAGTTCTCTCACCTTGGGATATCCTGGGCTACATCCCCATCAAACTGTGATGGATATCTCTGCCTCCACTGGTGGTCCAGGCGGTGAGGCCTAGACCCATCGCGCTTTCATCATCATCGGCCATCACTCGAAACGAGTATGACTGTCCTCTCCACTCCATAGGGTCATCTACTTGTGGTTCTGCAGATGTCTGTAGAGGCCGATCCACGATCCACACACCTTGGTGCAACGTGGGCAGTGGAGACTGGCGATGGTTGGAAGTCTTCGGGCCCCCTTCTCTCTCTCCTTACGGTGCTGTTGCTTTGTCTCTGCGACACGGCGTAGCTCTGTTTCATGATGTGCAGCTCCTTCTTGCATCCGGGAGCACCTGCCCAGAGCAACATGCTTCCAGTTGCTCGATGCGATGTGGAATTTCTTCAGACTGTTCTTGATGTTGTCCTTGAAGCGTTTCTTTGGCCCACTGGGGGCTCTCTGACCTTCTTTCAGTTGAGAGTACAGGATCTGTTTAGGGAGACGTGTGTTGGACATGAGGATGACACGGCCAGTCCATCAAAGTTGGTGCTGCATTATTGTGGTGGTGATGCTGGTCATGTTGGCTTCCTCCAAAACGCTGATGTTGGTGCGTTTATCCTCCCAGCTGATCCTCAGAATCTTTCATACGGATCTTTGTTGGTATTGTTCCAGGCTCTCAGGTGCCTGCTGTAGGTGGTCCATGACTCGGCTCCATACAACAGGGTGGGGAGGACAACGGCTCTGTAGACCAGCAGTTTTGTTTGAGCCTTTAGGTCTCAGTTTTCAAAGACTCTTTTCCTGAGTCTGGCGTAGTCGTCTGAGGTCAACCATCAACTCAGGCGATGGTTGACCTCAGAGTCGATGTCAGCTTTTGAGGAAAGAATGTTGCCAAATTAGGGGAAGTGGTCAACGTTTTCAAGAGTGGTGTTATGCACTTTTATAGTGGGCTAGGTAGATGGCTGGTTGGGTGTAGGTTGATGTAGGACCAGGGTCTTCTTGATGTTTAAGGCCAGGCCCATGGCTCTGTATGCCTTGGCAAAGGCATTCAGGATGTCCTGGAGGTCTTCTGCAGAGTGTGCTGCAATGGCGCAGTCGTCCGTGTACTGAAGCTCCATGATGGCGGTGTTACTGACTTTGTTCTTGGCCTTCAACCTATTATTGCGATGATGCGTCTCTGTTTGATCCCCGTTTCCACAGTGAAGGGCTCAGACTCAGAGCAACAAGTTGCTGAGCACTGTGACCGACATGCCGTCATGCAGAGGCCTCAATATTCTGATGTACTTGTCATGGCAACTGTACCTTGATAGTATGCTCCAAAGAACCCGGCAGTCTACCGAGTCAAAAGCCTTTGTCAGGTCTATGAAGGCCATGTACAAAGGCTGCCTTTGTTCACGGCATTTTTCCTGGAATTGGCATGCTGCGAATATCATGTCTGCTGTACCTCTGGATGGGCAGAAACCACACTGTGATTCTGGGAGTACCTCCTCAGACAATGGTAGAAGTTGATTTGCAAGGACATGAGCAAGGACTTTGCCTGTTGTTGGCAGGATATCCTGGGCTACATCCACATCAAACTGTGATGGATATCTCTGCCTCCACAGGTGTTCCAGATAGTGAGGCCTAGACCCATCGTGCTGCACAGAGGGCAGGGTAATCTCCTCTAATCATTCTATAAATGTCCCCTAGTTTATTACCTTTCTCCCAAGGAAAATAGTCCCTTCTTTTTGCTCCTGACACAACAAGTTATAACTTTAAATTTGGTCATGGACACAGGCACTTCAGCGCAGAGTCAATGCCTGCCTCACTATTCATACACATTAATCTCACATTAATTCCATTTATCATTCTCCCCAGCTCCCCGCAGTTTCTACCACTCCCCTGCACACCAGGGGCAATTTACAGTGGCCAATTCACCTGTCAATCCGAACATCTTTGGGATGTGGAAGGAAACCAGTGCACCCAGAGGAAACCCACGTTGTCACAGAGAGAACACAGGCATCACCAGAGGTTGGGATTGATCCTGGGTTCCCGGTGTTGTGTGGAGATCGCAACTAATTCTTCCCCCACCCTCCTTTGCTCCAAAAAACGACAGGCTAGACAATCTCTCATCATCTGGGCGGTACGGTGGTGCAGCGGGTTGTGCTGCTGACTCATAGCTCCTGGTTAACAGCTTTGCTCCTGACCTTGGGTGTTGTTTGAGAGGATTTTGCACAATCTTACGCTTTTGTTTCCTCCAGATGCTACCGATTCCTCCCACATCCCAAAGACATGCTGGTTGGTGGGGATAATTATTCCGAGTACAGGTCGATGTCATTAGAATCAGGTGAAGTTGATGGGCTTGTGAAAGAGAATATAAAAAGTCTTCACTGTACCTTGGTACACTTGATAATACAAAACTAAGCTAAACTAAGCTAAACTAAACAAAACATGGGAATGGGAATGATCTGAGCTAGCATACTCAATGGGTCAAATGGCCTCTTTTACATCATTAGGAATTGTGAAATATAACGATAATTGAGAACATCCTGGTTAATCCCTTCTGCCCCATTTCTTTCTTTTTTTAAATTTTTATATTTTTATTAGAAGCAATGTACAGTAGTATAAACCATAACATATAACATAATACATAATGCATTTTGTGTACAACTTCTTGTTTTAAATTTAATAATAATAGAAAAATAAAAGAAGAAAGAAAAAGAGAGAAAAGAAATGAGTAAGAAAAGTAGTGATGTGTAAACCCCTGTGAGTTTAAACCTCCAGGAGTTGACAATTAAAAGTTTGTGAAAAGATAAAGAGAAGGAACCCATGAAGTTGTAAAACAAAAGGGAAAAAGAAAAAAAAAGAACAGGAAAACAAACAAAAAAAAAACCAAATAACAAAAAGGGGATATACCTACTTCATATCTTTCCACACCCCTCACCCAGTTCAGAAACAGTTAATTTCTAGAGTTATATTGCACCATATTATACTTGTAATAAATCAATGAAAGGAGACCATATCTTTAAGAATTGCTCTGATTTTCCTGCTTGGACGAATCTCATATCTTCGAGATGTGACGTTTCAGACATGCTTGTGATCCACATTTTAAGTGTTGGGGTGGGTGCATTTTTCCAAAAATTGAGTATAATTTTTTTTGCCGTTATCAAGCCATAGTTAAGGAAACGACTTTGAAATGAAGTTAGCTCGGGGCAGGCTTCCGTTCCGAAAATAATCAATTCTATGTTTGGGTCCAATTTATCTGCCCCATTTCTAGTGTTACCACATCCTTTCTGTGAATCGTGGCTAGAACTGTTCATGCTTGTGGTCTAGCTATCACTATATACAGTTCTAGCATTGACTCTGCTCTTATGCTCTATGAAGTGGCCAAAAGAGAAGTCTGTGTGCCTCACTTAACTTCTCTGCCTGCCCTGCTACTTTGAGGAGGCTTACATCCCTACACCTCTTAACACTCTCACACTTACCATGCATTCACTTGCCTTGTTTGCTCTTCCAGAATGCATAACTTCACATTTTTCCAAAATGAATTCCATTTGTCATTTCTTTGGAGCAGATGTCTTCCTGCATTAATGTCTTCCTACATTAAATCCTTGGCCTATTCCCATCCCTCGCTTGTCAGCACCATGTCTGAGATGTTCTGTCAAGAGAAGCAGGGGACCTTGCAAGATGGCTCAAAATGGAGCTCCAGATTGGGTTGGAGCTATATAGCTCTGGACAAGGGCAGCCTTGGTAGGCTGATTGGCCTTTGCTGTCAAATCACTCTCCCTCAACCCACCATCTGAAGGATGACACCACTGTTTACTGGAGTTAAGGCAACTAGGTTGAAAAGAATAAGTTGATGAGAAAGTCGCTGAAGAGAGCATGTTTCAGAAATGCAAAGCTAATGGCAAAGTGACTGCAGGCTGTTCTCGCATAACATACAGATTCCATATTTACATATGTCCATAAGTTGATCTTATCTATAAATTGGAAATTATACAAACAAGTCACTCTATATGATAACCATACCTCCATGGAATTGTAATGAATGGCATCAACAGCACATAATGCTGATCAGAAACAACAATTAATCAAGGTGGAGAGCGCGGAAAGCAGTGATGTCATCCGCAGGAACAAATTTAGTAAGGACTTTTGAATTGAATAATATTATGGCAGCTCATTCTTATGTAGGAGTGTCTATATGTTATGTAACTTGGAGAAAGACTGCATTTTCAGCTTTCTCAGCAAAGAAAATAGGAGCAGGAGTAAGCCACTTGGTCCCTCAAGCCTGCCCCCCCCCCCCCCATTCAATGTGATCATGGCTGATCTGCCCCAACCTCAACATCCCCCCTGTGCCAATTGCTCCCAGACCTCAATTCCCCAATCCTCTGAAAAGCTACCTCCAAAACTATCCAGGCTAAATTGCAGAGATTCTCCATCTGCTGCACTAACACATCTGTTTTAAATGGCTGCATTCATATTTTCGTTAGTTTTGTTTAGTTTAGTTGAGAGATACAGTGCAGGAACGGGCACTTTGGCCCTCTGAGTCCTTGCCGACCAGCGATACCCAGACACTAGCCCTATCCACCACACTGGGGACAATTTATAATTGCTTTAAACCGAAGCAAATTAACCTACAAACTAGTACGTACATCTTTGGAGTGCGGAGGGAAAACTGGAGCACTCGGGGAAAACCCATGCGGTCACGGGGAGAATGTACAAACTCTGTACAGACAGGACCCATGGTCAGGATCGAACCCAGGACTCTTGCGCAGTAAGGCAGCAACTCTACCGTGGCGCCACCATGCCGCCCTTTGCGTGCAATATCTCCCCCCCCCCCCCCCCCCTGCCCATTAGCTCTGTACTAGGAATGCTACTTAATGAGGGTTTCCCTGCTCATTGTAGATTCTCCTCGTGCACTGTTGCAACATGGTGCTCAGGTAGTTTCGGAATGACAAGGGCTCTGCTCTGACAGGTGATTTGGAGACAGGCTGTTCCACATTCTGCTCCCTCTCATCTTCAAGTTTAATTTCATTCACCGGCGATGTCATAGAAACCACACCAGTTGCTCAGCAACATCTGGCACTAAAACGGCTGTTTCTCCCGGGACAATGTTCCCGACAACAAACCTTCCTGCAGCTTCCAAACACTGCAACCTATTTGTGATGCTCTTTGTCATCTTTGTCATAGCATCCTTGCCACATCTTGGTTTGGCAATATCTCTGCTGAAAGGTAGCAATAAATTGCAGAGATTTGTGAACACAGCCACACCAACAACCCCTCCTCCCCTCCCCACCCCGTTGACTCCATCTACACTTCACGCTATCTTGGGAAAGTAGCCCACGTGATCAAAAACCACTCACGCCACACACCATTCTCTCTTCTCCCTTATCTCATCGGAGATAAAAAAGAAAGTTTGAAAGCACACATTGCCAGATTCAAGAACTGCTTCTTTCCGTTGTTATCAAATGGTAGGACGGACCTCTCTCAGGTTAAAGATAAATACCCAGTCTTCCAATCTACCTCATTGTGGCCCTTGCAATTCTTTTATATCTGCACTTTCTCAGCAGCTGTGACACTATATTCTGCAGTCTGTTTTCTTTCTCTCTTGAACCACCTGATGTACTCATGTGTGGCATGATCTGCCTGGAAAGCATGCAAAATAAAGTTTTTCACTGTATCAGGGTGACACAGTGATGTGGCAGTAGAGTTGCTGTCTTATAGAGCCAGAGACCCAGGTTCAATCCTAACTATGGGTGCTGTCTGTACTGAGTTTGTACGTTCTCACGGTGACTGCATGGGTTTTCTCCGGGTGCTCCAGTTTGCTCCCACACTCCAACATGTACAGGTTTGTAGGTTAATTGGTTTCGGTAAAATTGTAAATTGCCTCTAGTGTGTAGGATTGTGCTAGTCAGCGCTGACTCGGTGGGTCGAAGGTTTTGTTTCTGCATTGTATCTCTAAGCTAAACTAAACTAAATCTCAGTACATGGAACAATAATAAACCAATACCAATGCCAGTACCAAAAGAGATTCAGTTTTATCATGCCATTCCAGCCCTTGGGGTGACACTTGGTTTATTGCAATGCAGCAGCAAATAGGTACAGTACAAAATGTGACAGGTACCATAAAAGAAAAATCAAAAGGATGGAATTGTAATGCTTTTGAAGGAGGGCGAGGATCCCATTGAGTCCATGCAGGTTCCTAATGGAGCAAACACTTGTCCCATGCTCCTGCTCTCTTGCAGTACCCCTTTAGATCACTTTCCCTCCGGTCAGTTCCCATTGAATATTCATACATCCTCTGCATCGAGAGCTTTTCCCCGTGTCCTCCACATCGTTTCCCTTCCTTGCCCGTGAAGTGGCTGCTGGGTACGGTGAACTGCCTTCAGTGGCATGGCTGAGAACCAGCCGTTGGACCAGACACAGAGGACAACTCTCGGCTTTAAAGCGAAGAGACCCCAGAGGAACTGTTGAGGACAGCTGAGGCTTCTGTTTCTCATCTCACACCAAGGCAAACAGGGTCGCACTCCCCCAAGATGTCACTGGCGTTTCAGAATAGGTTAGACGTGCTCTACTCTCTCAGATGGGACGTGCACCTCTGACCTTTACAGTGTGAAGTAAAGTAGTTCCTCACCAAGCCACAGCTAAACCTCACCCTGAGCGCAAATCATCATTTCATTCTCAATGGGTGTCACTAATTGCAACTTAAAAAGGTTGAAACAGTTGCCTTTTTATATATAGCGCACACAATCAAAGATACTAGAGGAGCTCTATAATCTTTGCACACAATGGTGATAATTTTAACCAACCCTGCAGCAGCAAACACTTGGGATTAGTTGAAAAGTACACTTTATATTTCACCCATTATTACTCATAATTTCCTTCAGCTAAGGGATGATTACTTGGCGACGATGAGATAATCAGTGAGTGGAAGGGAATTACTCAGGTGATGGAAGGATAATTGAGAATTATGCAGAATATAATAGTTCAGCAAAGGAATGAGATGTTAATATCTAGAAAAGAGGGCATCGCTTATGTAGAATGTAGACGGAGTGAGGGTATTGATTATGTAGATAGTAGGGGGCGGGTATGATATAGAATACAGCAGGAAAAAGGGCATCAGTTATATAGAACACAGCAGGAGTGGTGGCATTGTATAGAATATAGTAGAAGAGAGGGTAATGATATATACGTAGCAATGGAGAAGGTATTGATAAAGTAGAATGTAGCAGGATAGAATATATTGATTATATGGAGCACAGCAGGAGTGGGTGTTCTATAGAGTATAGCAGAAGAGAGTGTATTGATTATGTAGAATGTAGCCGGGGCAAGGTTACATGGAATATAACAGGAGAGATACATCTTTTATGTTACAAAGTTCTAATTCTGAATTACATTCCTGGTGGTCAATCACAATTTAAATTTCTACAATTATAGAAACATAGAAACTTTGAATTACATTGAATTACAATTTATAACGTTTTGAAGCCAAAGTCAGGATCAATGGAAATACAGATTAGCAACAATGTGCATTTAAGGTGAGGAAACAATTAAAATTACCAAACTCCTGTACTCTGCTTCTATACACAGCTTAAATACAATATTTTTGGATTTGGTCTCCGTATTTGGATTTGGTCTCCGTATATTAAATATTTACAGGGTCATAACGGTTCGGCGCGAGGACTTGACTGAGGCCTGGATATTTGATTGGATGAAGAAATATATATAATAAATCATGAATATATCTTTAAGGGCGAATTAATGACGAATATTCTATTCTCCATCAAACCTTTCTTATTCTTTATTCTTTTTTCTATTTTCTTATATCTATATAAAAAATTAGAAAATAGTATAGAAACAAACGATCTTAACCTCTTAATGCCGGTACGAATATAAATATTATTAATTTCATGAGAATATTATTAGTATCTTATATTTTTAATTATATAAAATTGTGTATTTTCAATTATATAATAATTTTAAATTTAAAATCAGTGATAACACAAATATTGTTAACTTTATGAAAATATAATGAATATTATAAAAGTTTTACTAGTATTTCATATTATTAATCACATAATATTTAGCATTATACTTAAAATTAGAGACAAAATAAATAGTATTAACAGTATGAGTATATTGCTAATATTATAAATCTATTATTAGTATCATGTATTCTTAGTTATATAAAATATATAACCTTGAAATTTATAATTAAGAACAATACAAATAATATTAATAGTATGAATTGATCATTAATATTATGTATTTTTACTATAGTAAAATAATGTACTCTGTTATTATTTTGTTTCTATAATAAATAAATTAAAAAAAAATAAAATAAAAAAATAAATAAATACAATATTTTTGTAATCATTGATGTGCTCTTGCTGAGGTATTTTATTTCAACAACTGAATCAATAATTTTTTGGTTCAACTATTTGAACCTACATTATGAGAGTATTGTCAATATTAGTTTACTTTAGTTTAGAGATACAGCGTAGAAACAGGCCCTTTGGCCCACCAAGTCCCCACCAACCATCGATCACCCATTCACACTATTTCTATGTTATCCCATTTTCTCTTCCACTCCCTAAACATTAGGGACAATATTACAGAGGACAATTGACCTACAAACCCCACATGTCTTTGGGATGTGGAAGCAGTCACATACAGCAGCTGAGGTCAGGATCAAACCCAGGTCTCCGGCACTGTGACGTAGTGGCTCTACCAGCAGTGCCATTGTGCCGCCCAATATTATAAGTCTACAAACAGTCAAAAGCCACAGGGTAGTCACACCTTTGTGTGCCTCATTCTCCTCCATCGCCGCCTCAATGTTTGTATATTTCTCAGAGTCTTGGTTCCTTCGGACATGCTGGAATCCTCCACGGGGGCAATTCCAAGGCCAGTCTCACCATGAGCGCAAATAATAATTCCATTCTCCATGGGTGTCGCTAATTGCAACATAAAAAGGAGTTTGGAACAGTTGTCTTGATTTTTAGATAGACACACAACATAGCCCATGTTTCGGCACCTATTCCAAAATCCGGTTGCTCCGCCTGCTCGATGTACTGGAGCAGTTCCCTCTCCTTGACCGGCCATCTTTGTGTCCCGTGGATGCCTCCTGCAGACAACCTTGATGGCATTACCCCGATTCACCCTCCAACTGGCCCTCGCTCCTCTCATCCGACATCTCCAACTCCCTCCCGTGACCGATGTCTTCAGCTCCCTCTCGGACCGCCGTCTGCCAGACCATCAGGTTGGTCCAGCCGACTGACTAGCCTTCGGACAGGGCCCCACCGACCTTCAGGAGGGTTCCTGGGCTCCATGAGCCTTCCGGGAGGGTCTACGGTCCGACGGGCCTTCAGCGTGATCCTGCCGAGTGTCGAGCCCTTGGGAAGGCCTCTGCCATGCAGCGCCTCGGGAAGATGTCTGCCACGTAGCACAATGATCTCCGAGGCATGACACAGTGGTAAAAGGGCTGTCCCACTGCGGCGACCTAATCCGCGAGTTCTGGCGGGTTTGCCCTCGACTCATACACGAGGTCCGAGGACATCTTTGTAACTCTGCTTCATGCTCGAGGGTAGTCCCCGCATACTCAAGGCCTCAGCTAGGTTTCGGTGTATTTTTCAACCACGAGTAAAAAAAGGTCGCCATCGAAAAAATCGATACTATTTTTACTCGTAGGTTTAGTCGAAGTAAGTGGTAGTAGGTCGGCATGTTATTCGTAGGTAATCGAGGGTAGTTGAAGGTAATCGAAGGTAGTCGAAGGTAGTCAAAAGTGGTCGTAGATAGTCTTCAACATAGTCGAAGGGAGGTCGAAGGAATTGAAGGAGGTCGTCTTCACTCTCCACTATTCGGTGTCCAATTTTCCCAAAGCTAGTCAAAGCTAGTCTTCTACATAGTCGAAGGAGGTCTTCAACATGACATTTTTTTCAAACTCTTCTAAACTAGCCAATTAGGTCGCCGCAGTGGGACAGCCCCTTAAACCCTGCATCTCCATGGACCTTAAAGAGTGCTCTATCCTTTCCTTTAGATTGCAGCTCCAGAGGTATCAGCGGGATGGTATTCATTCAGGACAAATTGGTCATGTTGCCTCATGCCAACAGTATGCCCCGTCAGTGACCAAGGGAATAGAGTACCACCAGCTCCCAAATCAATGTCCCACACAGTCACAGGGAGAACGCACAAACTCTGCACAGAAAGCACCCGTAGTCATGATTACACCCGGGTCTCTAGTGCTGTAAGGCAGCAACTCTACCGCTGCGCCAGTGTGCCTCCCACAGTTTAAAGGGGATGTGAGGTACAAGATTATTTTACAGAGATGTATGCCTAGAACCTGCTGCCACGTTAAAGATAGCAATGTTAATGAAGAATTTAAACAGATACATGAGCAGGTATGACAGGAAGGGATACAGACTATGTAGGTAGATGGGATTAATCTAGATTGGCATCATGGTCAATGCAGACATGATAGTCCGAAGGTCCTGTTCCTGCACTGTGCTGTCCTGCATTCTATGTTCCACACCTACCGCAAAGGAAGCTTTATGAGCTGGAGGGTGGCTAGTTGGAGATCCGTAGGATGTCCAAGCCCCATCCAGTCATAACAACCGTCAGCTTGCCAAGCAACAGGTTATGTTGGACAGCCAATATCTCAGAGTCCATTACACCAGGAGCCTTATACCTGCCCAGGAATGGACACTCACACCAGACGGATACCCAAACAGCACAGCACAGTGCTCAGTGAGAAATTTTCTGATTTCTACATTTAACTACGAACGATTTGCTGAGTAAGATATTCCCTGATAAGTGGCGATCATCTCACTGTTAAAACCATATGTACCATAGAGCAATGCAGAATGTCATATGATAGCTGGATATCCCACCACCATTTTACCCTTCAGCAGCTTGCATACTTGTCCCATAGATAGACATAAAATACAGGAGTAACTTAACGAGTCGGGCGGCATCTCTGGAGAAAAAGGATGGGTGCCGTTTCAGGTCAGGAACCTTCCGACCCATCCGACCCAAAACGTCACCCATCCTTTTTCTCTAGACATGCTGCCTGACCCGCTGAGTTACTCCAGCACTTTGTACCTATCTTCAATATATATCAGCATCTGCAATTCATTTCTACATACTGTGTCCCATCTTTGAATACTCTCACACTTCTTTGTGCCACATATGAAGAGGTTTGCCTTTTGACACTCAAGCGTTCCTCCTCATTCTTGCCCCCAAGGTGTTTCTCCATTGTTCTTCCCCCACCAGAATTTCACTGATGTATTGCTCTAATTTTCAGATTCCTCTGAAGACTCTTTAAATATTCGACAACTCACCCATCAATGCCTGTTGGAATGCCTACGCTTCCAAGCTGAAAGTTGATCTAATGCCGAAGGTATCTGAGGTTGCTTGATATAGGATCAGCAATGAATATGGCAGCATTATAATGTGAGAATATAATGAGTAAGCTCTCACGTTTTAAACTATATATACATTAGTGGGAAAAAATGGATATGGCTCCAAATACAATCTACAAGTCCAAGTCTATCGCAAGTGGACCTATGCAGAAACAAAAATAAATTGGAATAAATAAAGATACAGTGCCTCTCTGATCCCAACATAACTTGTTTCAAAACAAGGAAGGGTCGTGCAGCACAAGAACAGGCCATTCAACCTATTATGCCTATGCTGACCACCATGTGTAGTCCCATATACCCGCATTTGGTTCATAGCCTTCCATGTCTTGTCAATTCAAGATGCCTCTTAAATGTTGTGAGCATCTGTCCACCAAATCAGGAAGCTTATTCCAGATTCCCTCCTCAGATCCCCTATAAACCTCCTACCTTTCACCATATACCAGTGCACCCTTATCTTTGACATCCCAGCATGGGAAAAAGATTCTTACTCTCTACCCAATCTACCCCCTTCGTAATTGTGTCTGCCTTTATCAATCACCACTCGGCCACCTTGGCCCGAGGTGTAGAAAACTCTGTAGATCTCTTCATTACATTGGACGATGAAAAGCTGCTATGAAATGAACCAAACTGAATTAACTCATTCAACTGCAAGTTGAATTGGATTCCCATATCCCTTAATGTTCAAAACTGGAATGATTAAAAATCCATCAGGGACAGGAAAAGGCAAAAACTGTAGTTGTAACCACCTAAACCAACAATCAAAAGTGGATTGGAATTCCAGGCTGGCTTCTCATATTGTGACTCAGAAGCACATCATGATATAGTTAATACTTTTGATAATAACATTAGGTCATCCTTCCTTCCAAGAATTGTGTATATTTCTCCAGCTAGTTACCCAGCAATGTCGAAGCCACTTTGATCAGTGTATGAAAGGACTGCAGATGCTTGTTTACACTGAAAATAGACACAAAATGCTGGAGTAATTCATCAGGACAGGACCATTTCTAGAGAAAAGGAATGTGACCTTTTGGATCGAGACCCACCTTCAGACCCTGAAGAAGGGTCTCGACCAAAACCACGGAGATGCTGCCTGACTGGTTGAGTTACTCTAGCATTTGGTGTCTGTCTCCAACAGTCACGGTGACCATGCCTCCAACCTTCCAGTGTCTCGGAAAACGTGCAAGGCACACCTTTACAAGAGACAGAATTCCTTTTTGAACTGAATATGCTGCAAGATCTGTGGAATAGGAAGATACAGCTAATAGAGCTACCGCCCTACAGGCCTGTGACCCTGGGTCCAGTCCTGATCTTGTGTTCTGACTGTGTGGAGCTTGTGCATTCCTCCTGTGAACACTTGGGTGTCATTCAGGTGTTCTAGTTTCCTCCCATGGTCCAAAGATATGCAGTTGGTAGGTTAACTGATGTTCCCAATGTAGTTGTGCTGTAAAGTGGGAAATATGGGGAAATTTAGTGGGGGATATGATTGTTCAGTGAACCCACAGAGACTTAATGGACTGACGTGACCTCTTCCTGTGTTTATTTTTGTTTTAATTTTAGAGATACAGCATGGCAACCATCTACACCGAATACACCGACCATCGATCGGTGATTTTACTTCGGAGTCACGTGAGTGACTTCGTGAAGACCCCGCCAGCACGCATGCGCGGCATATCGTCGCGCGCATTTGCACCGGCAGGCTGGGGGGGGGGAGTGCGCTCTCTCCTCCGGCTCCTTCACAAGACCGGCAGGTAAGTATTACCTTTTTCTTCACAGCATGGACAAGGGCCGGAGGACGACGCTGTCGAGGAGCTGAGCTGCGGCCAGCCAACGGCCCTTGTCCCCGGAGCTGCAAGGAACGCCGGCAGCTTCAACGCATGGTGGGGGCTGGAATGCGGAAGTCGGGCGCTCCCGCTGATTCAGGGGCCGACTCACCCGAATGGGTTACCGCTCCGGAGCTGGAAGCAACGGATCCAGACTCCGAGCCCCCGTCCCCCAAGAGAAGAAGGGGGGATACAGGTACGTGGCCAGGGGTCTTGTTCTTCACAGGCAACCTCTCCCCGAGCTCCAGAAGACCCGAGGGGGCTGGGCCGGGGGACAGTCCTGCAATGTGCACATACGTACCACAGCCAGGGAATCTGCCGTAGTGCAGCCTGGCAACATCACTGCTGCGTCGTGTAGGCCTGCTGGAGCAGATACCGCCGACAACACACCCCGTCAGGCTGCGGTCAAGGGCGGAGGTGGCAGCAGGAAGCGGTCGGTCAGCTCAGCGCTGCGAGCGGCCGACCATGCGCCTCCACGCTAAAAGATGGGCAAGAGTGGAGGTAAGCCTGCACGGACTCCGGGGAGCCAGGTTCCGGGGGCCGGCGCCGATTCCAACTCACCTGCCTTCATATCAGACAGGTGGGCCGCACAGTCTGGGAGAAGACAGGCTAGCGGAGAGTCCGTGCGGGAGTCGTATGATCCTACTTGGGCTGTAGGTCACGACGACCTGCCATTGGACCCTAGACAGCACCCTACGGAGGGTGGTCCGATGGTGGAAGCCCCAGTGAGTTTGCAGGGCCTGGGGAAGTCGGCTTGTCCGCTGCGTATAGCAGGGACGGTCGCATAGAGCGGTTGGAGCTCTTAGTGGTGCAACTCCTCCAGCGGGACCGGGAACGAGAAGAGCGGGACTCGCGGGCATCCACTAGCCGTGCAAGGACACCACTCAGCACCTCATCGTCTCCAGCCAGAAGCATTAATGATTGCCCAGCTGCTGTGTTTGAAGACGACCCGGGACAGCCAGTGACCGCTGAGCCAGAGCATGAGGAGGATATGCTGGATGTGGTGGGTAAGTTTGCCGTTTCCACCCAGACAGGTGAGAAACCCCTGCACCACAAATTGGCGGGCACCATTGATTGCCTAATTACGCACCAATTCTGGAGTCAGGTTCTCAATAATACCTTGGAGAAAGGTTCTCCATGGGCATAACGGCGTTTGCTAGGACCCTGGTCGGGGGATAATGTGTCCAGTAAACAGCAAGATGCACTGGCACTCCTATGCAACGCCCAGTATGAGATAAACCGCCTGCGTAAGAGCTCCATATAGCCCACACTAAACCCCAAATTCGCGGGGTTGTGCCGACCATTACCGCTCCACCGCCGCATCAGTTGTTTGGAGACCTGTCCAAACAGGTGAAGGGACTGGACAAAGGAGGCCAAAACAGTGGGCCTCATGAAACTCCATCGGCCAGAGTTCACCCATATCACCGGCAACAGCCTAATACAACCTGTGAACCAAGGCTGCCGGATAGGGCACAAAGATCCTACCTACCTCCATCTCAACAAACACAACGACCTTTTAGGGCAAGGTCAACAGCGGCCTGCATGGAAAATGCGGCCGCCGGCCCGTCAACCTCCATAACGTCCACCCAAAGCACCGTATGTACGGAACCGCCGTTAACCATGGAGGTAAGGGGGTCTGGCTCCTCTCACGCCGTAGTATCCCTCCTGCACGAATAGGTGGGCGGATTGCGGGACTGCCTTGGACATATGGGGAAAACTGTCACCACAGATGAGTTTATTTTACAAAGTGTTCAAGGGTATATAATTTGTTGGAGGTATAAATTCCCCTACCCAGCATTCGCCTCGTAGGAATTTACTCTATCCCAAAAAGAGGTGGAGGCAGGGCATGCTGAAATTATACGGCGAGCAGAAAAAGGGGTAATTGGCATAACCAAGCATGGACCTATTGAGTTTGAGTCTAATATGTTCACCAGCAGTAAAAAAGAAGGGGGATGTCGGATTATAATAGATTTAACTGAGTTGAACACTTTTGTACAATATACCCATTTCAAAATGGATACTTTTGGAACAGCTAGGCAGATGCTTTACCCAGGGTACTTTATGGCATGTATCGATTTGAAAGAAGCATGCTATACGGTGCCCACCGCTGAGGCTCACAGGGAATTCTGAAGTTGTCTGGAAGGGTGCATTGCCTAATGGAATCATCACAGCCCTAGGCTGTTTACCAAATTGGTATTTACCTGTATTGGCTCTTCTCCAACAACAAGATTATAGTGATGGCATATTGGATGAAATCCTTATAGTGGGGCAGACCCTCCAATTGGCAATTCAAGGAGTGGCTGCAACCAAGGCTCTGCTTGAGAAGCTGGGGTTGTAATCCATCCAGACAAATCAAAACTGCACCCGGTACGGGTTATGGATTATTTGGTGTTCACCCTAGAATTTAATGAAGTTTATCATCCCAACTAATAAAGCTACTGCTATAATAGAAGAGTGCCACAATCTTGCTTGCGCCAGGGTACCGACCATTCGGCAAACAGCAAAAGTTATTGGTATTGGTAACTCTAAATTGGTAACTACATTCCCAGCTGCACGATTCGGACCGCTACACTACCGAAATTTACAAAGATCAAAAATCACAGCATTAAAAAACAAATGCTGGCCGCTTTGATCGGCCAATTCGGTTACCACCGGAAGCTAGAAATGAGCTACAATGGTGGGTAGATAATATTAAAGAATGTCATTGACCTATTATAGTGAGCAACCCTGATGTTGTGCTACTAACTGACGCAAGCGCACCAGGCTGGGGAGCAACTGGTACGATGTCCAGTTGTGGTGGCAGATGGAACTCTCATGAGTCTACATTCCTGGAGTCACATGGGATAAACTATATAGAAATGCTGGGGGCATTTCATGGACTGCGGGCTTACTGTACTAATTCACGGGATTACATGTCCGCTTTCGAATAGATAATGCTACAGTATGGCTTACATCAATCATATGGGTAGTATCAGGTCGTAGTTTGCGATGAATTGGCTAATACAATTTGGCACTGGTGCATTGAAAGAAATATTTGGATTACTGCGACCTATTTGCCTGGGAAGCTTAATTCAGTGGCGGACACCAGGTCACGTGTCTTCAATGACAACATTGAGTGGATGTTGAACCCCCAAATTTTGGAGATATTATAGCTCATTTTGGGACCAGATATTGACCTATTTGCGTCCAGGCTGAACCATCGAATACCAACGTATGTGTTGTGGGAACCAGACCCTGGGGCAATAGCAATGGATGCGTTTTTATCCATTGGGGGAAATGGTTTGCTACGCATTTCCCCCATTCTGCCTCACCAGTCGGGTATTGCAGAAAATTAAACTAGACTCTGCAACTGGCATATTAATCATTCCCGACTGGCCTACACAACCATGGTCCCCGATGGTTGTAGAAATTTTAAAACAACCATGGATGGCGATTGGGAAACATCCCAAATTGATTACTCACTCCATTAAGGGGGGGTCAGTCATCCTTGCCATGGTCATTTAAACTTGTTGGCCTGCAGGTTCTGAAAGACCACTCATCCAGGCAGGCATCTTGTTAAGAGCCATAGACCTTATTCGCCGCATCATGCCGAGAATCAACTCGGAAACAATACCTCACCCAAATCAGAAAGTGGGAGGCATTGTGTGCCCGGACCAACAAGTCTTCCAACTCGGCAACAATACCTGATGTGTTGGAGTTTCTAGCAGGCCTCCATTTCGATGCTGGCCTCAGCTACAGTGCCATCAACAGCGCGCCACGACCCAGATATACAGTAACTGTGGGGATGCGCTCCAGGTGTCCTGTACAGAAACCTGGGATTTATAAAACAGCACCAGGCCAGGGGCGCATGGGGCTCGGCAGGTCTTGGGCGGCGAGGGCCATGGAGGTGGAGTCAACGGTTCTTAACAAACTCACTCAGCCAGTTTCGACTGTACTCCATTAACAGCCTTCCTCCATCAGACTGGCGGCAGTGTGATAAGCATGGACGTTGTCCAGGGCGTGAAATCACAGAGCTTTGAAATCTTCACGAAGTCACTCACGTGACTCCGAAGTAAAATAGTAAGATTAAACGAGAACTTACCAAGTTTGAAGGTTGATCTGTATTTTACGAGGAGTCGCGGTGAGGGATTTCGTGCCCACCGCTCCCACCCTCTATCATAAGGTCAACCAGGTAGTTCTACATTTTCATCTTACTATTTTTTAGTCATGGTTTGGTTCTGTGATTCCACACCGCTGCTTTGAAGGATGCCGCGCATGCGTGCTGGCGGGGTCTTCACGAAATCCCTCACCGCGACTCCTCGTAAAATACAGATCAACCTTCAAACTCGGTAAGTTCTCGTTTAATCTTACTAATTTTGTGGTGAATTGGTTTTCAAATGGATGAAGGTCTGCGCTGATTAGGTGAAACCTATAGGATACTCACACTGGCCTTGAAAGTCAAAGAATCCAGCTATATAAACCAATTTTTTGAATGCGGTTCTTGTCGCCACATTATTGGAAGGATACGATGTTGCTGGAGAGGATGCAGAAGCAATTAACCATGATATTGCCTGGGATGGAGGGTTTCTGTAGAGGCTAGACCTACTCTCCCTGGAGCGGGAAGAGGATAAGAGGGACATAATTGAGGGGATAATTTAATGCGATGAACTAGGTTTCAGAAATCTTGTTCCCATATCAGAGATAGATTAAACTAGGGGACATAGATTTAGGGTAAGGGGGAAGAGATTTTGAAAGGATCTGAGGGGAACCTTTTCACCCAGAGAATGGTGAGTACCTGGAATACACTGCCTGAGAGAGTGGGGGAAACACCCTCGCTAACAGCATTGAAGAAACGGTTAAACAAGTACTTGAATCCTACAGGCAGAAAATGATGCGGGGCAAGTGCTGGAAGGCGAGATGGGTGTTCACTGTTCAGTATGGACATTTTAGTTTAGTTTAGTTCAGAGATACAGCGTGGAATAAGGCCCTTTGGCCCATGCCGACCAGCGATCCAAGCACACTAACACTATCCTACACACACTAGGGACAATTTATTTTACATTTACCAAGTCAATTAACCCACATACCTGTACATCTTTGGAGTGTGGAAGGAAAATGAAGTTCTCGGAGAAAACGACAACGTACAAACTCCATTCAAACTTGGGTCTCTGGCATTTACCGCTGCACCACACCACATAATTGAGACAGTCAATGAATCTCCGTTTTATCCGGTTCCCCAAGATTGCAAGCTCCACACCTTGGGGGACCAAAGTTTAAGCCCCTCTTTAGTGATGACAGGTGAGTGTGGAAGGATGTGGGGTAACCTACTGACCCATACCACAGTGTTATTTCTGGGATATTGTTGGGCACAAAATGACTGTCCTATTTCCATTACAGCACCAACTACACCACAAAGGTAATTCATTGACTGAACGGATTTGAGCAATTCCAAGGTCATAAAAGAGTGCTTTAGAAAGGCAACTTCCTCTTGTGGGAGAATTTGCCCGAGCAAATTATTTAAAGATTGAAAGCAGAAAGTTAAGAAGGAATAAGCAAACAGTGAAGTTGGTAGAGGGGAAAAATTGCACTAAATACAGTATCAATTGTGTTTATTATCTCCACTCACCAAGGTGGGGGATGTCACTGTGGAAGAACATCCATATCAGGCAACCTTTCCTAGCACCAGGCTCAGCCCAATGCAATGTAATGCTTCCTCTATTTTAGCCCAACTACCAAAGCTCAGAAGACCACCAATGAATTAGTTTAGTTTAGAGATACAGCACGGAAACAGGTATTTCACCCCATCGAGTCCATGCCGACTAGCGATCCCCGCACACTTTTGCTATCCTACACACACTTGGGACAATTTACAATTTTACCAAGCCAATTAACCTACAAAAACCTGTACTTTTTTGGAGTGTGGGAGAAAACCAGAGAAAACCCATGGGAGAACATACAAACTCCGTACAGACAAGCACCCATAGTCAGGATCAAACCCAGGTTGCAGATGCTGAAAGGCAGCAACTCTACCACTGTGGTCTGTGCCATGAATTGTCCATCAAAGAAGAAGGCGATTTGACGCATCATGTTTAACCCTGAAAGAATAATATGACTGACTCCACTCCTTTGCACCTTTCCAAAGGTGTGTGACCCCCTTGGGTATTGACTCATGGATGAATGAATCAACTTCTTGGCATCTACTCTGTGAAAATCCCATACAGTCTTGAACACCTCCCACAACCTTCCCCCTTGGGTGAACAGCCCTGGCTCCTCAAGCTGCTCTCCTGGAGTAAGTCCATGATTCCCATCACCATGCCAATCCTGATTCAGGGTCTTGATCCGAAACATCGACAATTCCACAGATGCTGCTCGATCCAATGAGTTCCTCCAGCTGATTGTTTGTTGTCACCATTACTGTCAATTTGCCTCCACAATTTGCAATACACAGGCAGTCCATGGTTTACAATCGGCCAACTTACAGCTATCTAGAAATATGAACATGCTTATAAAATTAGATTAGATTGAGAAATCTGACAGATACTTGTTCCTATAAACTGCAGAACCAATATCCCTTCTCCCCACTCCTAGTAACTGTTCTGTCTAATGTGGGTTTGACGCTATTCATTACTGTGAACATATGGTTACCATTGTGGGAGATTTTTGTGTTTTTTCTGACTTATGGGCAAGACATCTATAAACAACTTGGATGAAAGCACAAAGGTAAGGTTGCTAAATTTGGTGACAACATGAAGATGGGTAACAAAAATGGGAATCTGATGAAGAATCTTGTCACCCAGAGGATAGTTGGAATGTGGAAGGTACTGTCTGAGAAGGTGTTGGGGGCAGATACGCTCACACCTGGATGGGCACTTGACCCACCGAAGATAGGTAGATTAATTAATTAGAAAAATGGGATTGTGACAGATGGGTACTTGATGGTTAGCATAGACATGGTGGGCTGAAGGACCTCTTTCTGCGCTATATGACTTAATGACTAGCTGTGTCTTTCTTTAGTCAATCATCAGTGAGATATTTGGGTTCAGTTTATTCCACCGGCGGGCAGCACGGTGGCGTGGTGGTAGAGTTGCAGCCTTACAGCGGCCAGACCCGGGTTTGATCCTGACTACGGGTGCTGTCTATACGGAGTTTGTACGATCTCCCCATGACCATGAGGGTTTTCTCTGAGATTTTTGGTTTCTTCCCATACTCCAAAGATGTACAGGTTTGTAAGTTAATTGGCTTGGTATAAATGTAACTTGTCCTTAGCGTGTGTAGAATAGCGTTAGTGTGCCGTGATTAATGGTCAGTGCGGACACGGTGGGCCGAAGGGCCTGTTTCCACTCTGTATCACTAAACTAAACTAAGCTACCCTGTGTCACATTTAAAGGACATTGATGTTCAGTCCCAAATCAAGGGCTGTTTTGCACAATAGACCTGAGCTTGATGGGTACTGGGCTGTGGCAGCCAGTATTCCTTCTATTAGCTTTCTGAGAAAACTCATCCCCTCAGTCGGTTCTGGGAGTTACCCGTCTTTTTACAAAAGCGACAAATAATCAGAAAGCTCTCAGTCAATAATTTTCCATGTAATGGGAGCAGGAAGGAAGATTCAATTCATTGAACACTGGGAAGCTGCTCACACCCATTGCAATTCCCAACAGCGGGGCTGAATACACAATACTTTGATCAATTGTGATTCTGGATAATGACAAGCAATCTTCAAACAATGAAAGAGGCAATTTATAGAAAGTGTGAGTCAGAGGCCATACCTTCAAGGTGGAGCCTGCACATTGTCATTGAGAAAGAAGAAGCTTTGAATTTCCAACCCATTCATCAGCTGTAAATGGTTATTTGTGCACAAAAATGGTAATCAGCAGTGAAGTAGAAAACATTTAGGCTGCTCTCTATAGTGGAAAACCTACAGATCTGATAGAAAGCTAGAATGGTGATGGCCACAGTAATTCTCCAACAACCCACTATCCAACTATGCTGAGGTTCCAATGGTTCAACAACAGACTGGGACCGAGGTTCCAATGCTCTCTTCCACTCACTGGGCCCAATTTCCCACAATCTCTTCTGACTAAATCCTGCCCCATGCATTTATAACGACCAAAGGAAGAAAAAGCTCTGCCAACAGGAATCGGGTACTGGTTCAGATTTACATTAAACTTCACGTCCTATGCCTTCCACATCTACTTTTATTCTTTACCACGTCCCTGATCGATCAGAACATCTTTCACACAAATGTGATCGCACAGTATACCACTCAAGCTATTTGAAAGCCCAATGCAAAACAAAACAAACAAAAATATAAATGCTGTGCGGCTGACATTTATTGCAAGTGCAGAATTGATAAAAAGGAGAGTTTTCCAGGTAAACGTTGGGAATGTTTTTCAGTTTTAAGCGCTGTCTGTTGTCTAAAGGTTCAGACATCTCAATGTTTCAGCATAGACACAAAAAGCTGGAGTAACTCAGCGGGAAAGGCAGCATCTCTGGAAAGAAGGAATGGGTGCCTTTTCGGGTTGAGACCCTTCTTTAGACTGGTCACGGGAAAGGGAAATGAGAGATATAGCGATGATGTAGAGCGATAAAGAACAATGAATGAAAGATGTGCAAAAAAATAACAATGATAAAGGAAACTGGCCATTGTTAGCTGTTTGTTGGGTGAAAACGAGAAGCTGGTACGACTTGGGTGGGGAGGGATGGAGAGAGAGGGATTGCCGAAGTTAGAGAAATCAATATTCATACCACTGGGCTGTAAGCTGCCCAAGCAAGATATGAGATGCTGTTGCTCTAATTTGTGTTTAGCCTCACTCTGATAATGGAGGAGCCCTAGGACAGAATGGTCAGTGTGGGAGTGGGAAGGAGAATTAAAGTGTTTAACTACCGGGAGATCAGGTAGGTTCAGGTGGACTGAGCGAAGGTGTTCAACAAAATGATCGCCCAGTCTCAATGTTTCAGCATCTGGGCAACTGGAGTGTTTCTGGGGATCTCACACTGGGCCTGACACATGTTGCAGTTTCTTAAAGAACTTCTGCACAAGTTGTGGGTGTTGCTAGCAAGAACAGCATGTATTGCTAAGGGCCCTTACTGCTCTAGTAGATGTGATAGATGGCCCATGTTGGAAATAATCTCCCCCAGCCCCCTCCACATGGAGCAGAACTTCGCCTCAATGACAATGGAGTAAGGGTTGTCAATCCCAGGATAGGATGATTTAGAGCTGATAGTTTCCTCATGTGCCTGTTGCCCCAAGGTTAGTGAACCAACCCACACAAGTAAGTAAGTAAGTAAGTTTATTGGCCAAGTATTCACATACAAATAATTTGCCTTTTTGCTCCACCCACAAGTAACAACATGACATAGTGACATTTACGAATGACTCAGAAAACACTAAACATTAATAATAATAAAACATTAATGGACAACACAACACCAACCCTACCTCAAAATAGACCATCAGGGGTGACCTCTTGCTATTATTTGCAATAATGTCTTCTGGTTTTTTTCCGCAATGTCTTTTTTACATTTTTATTGTCTTGCAGAACTCATCTGTAATTTCAAGTATAATCTATGTTTGTGTGTGTTTGTGTGTATGTGCCTACAACGCTGTATCTGTACCTGTATCTCGCTGTACTTGTGACAATAAACTCGCATTGACTTGACCTTTTGTGAACTTAAAGCATCTTTTCTCCGGCCACCACAAGCTCATAGTGTGTGTTTTGAGGGGCACAAACCATAAATCACTTTGTGGGTCTTTAGCGAAATGATTGCAAAAACAGTGCCCCATCCTGAGCAACATCTGCAAGAGAAATAACAGGCAGTTCAAATTTCAAAAATCCCAAACCATTTTCCATTTCAGGATTCAGAGATAACCTGCTGGAGAGACGACTAAACCGTTGGTCTGTTGGAATATTGTTGTTCCAGTGCCGTGTTGAAATTGCTTGCATGCACATCACATGCATGTCATGCTGATACCTACCGTAGACTGTTGGACTGGCTCAGAATATAGAACATAGAACAGCCCAGCACAGGAACATGTCCCTGGGCCCACAATCTTCATGCTGATCATGATGACAAGTTAAAATGATCTCCACTGCTTGCACTTGGAAAGGTACGTGGATAGGAAAGGTTTGGGGGGATATGGGCCAAATGTGGACGAGTAGGGCTAGCTTGGTGGGGGCATCATGGTGGATATGAACACATTGGATCAAAAGGCCTGTTTCTGTGCTGTATGACTCCATGAAATGGTCCACATCCCTACATTCCTAATTTATCCATGTGGCAATCTAAAGCCTCTTAAATACGCCTGCCCCTATCGTATCTATCTCCAGCACCAACCCCAGTAGTGCATTCCAAATACCCACCATCCTCCATGTAAAATATTCGCCAGGCAGATTTCTCCTTCTAACTTCCCCCTCTGACCTTAAAGCTATGCCCTCTAGACTTTGACATTTCCATCCTGGGAAAAAAGGTTCTGCCATATCTATGCATTTCATAATTCTATATTAGGTCTTCCCTTAGTCCCCGACACACCAGAGGAAACAATCAAAGTTTGTCCAACCTCTCAATATAGCTAATTTCCTCTAATCCAGGAAACATTCCGGTAAACGTCTTCTGCACCCTCTCCAAAGCCTCCACATCCTTCCTGCAATGGGGCAACCAGAACTGCACACAGCACTACAAATTCGACATAACTAAAACTGAAACTTGATTTTCTGACTCTTCTATTCAATGCCACGACAGATGAAGACAAGCATACCAAACGCCTTATTTGCCACTCTATTTACATGCATTCCCATATTCAAGGAGCTATGGACTTGGACCACAAGATCCTTCTGTACATCAAAGTTGTTAAGGGTCTCACCATTAACTATATTTTCCCCTTACATTCGACCTCTCAAGGAGCAATTCTCTAATTTGCTCAGATCAAATGCTTTATTAAGCAAACCAGTGCTATCACTAGGATGATTAAGAGCATCGTGAATGTGGGGGCATTATCACTTCTGTGTGGTAAAGGAACATTACAAAATAAATGAAGGCCATAGAGAGATAGCAGGCCCTTCAGCCCATTGAGCCTGCATCAACCGTTTACACAAACTTGTTTATTTTTTTATTCTCCCCACACACTCATCACCACTCACCTGTGTTTAAAGGGAAATTTACAGTGGTCAATTAACTCGCTAACAGGCGAATCTTTGGGATATGGGAGGAAACCAGAGAATACCCATGAGGTTACAGGGAGAACACATACGAGCCTGGAGCTCAGGACTGAATGAACCCAGTGCTCTGGTGCTATGAGGCAGCGCCTTAAGCCACACGATATGGGGAGACATGGAAGGAGCAGAAATGTGAGGGAAGTGGGAATGGCAAACAAACAGACAATCAATATTCCCAGCTCCTGTGGCACACCGTATGGGAATACACTTGGCTCTTGGAATGGACCAACATTCCACAGGCCTAAAGAAAGGGAATCAATTCAACAAAAACTTATACTTATGCAGGAGCCTCATCATAAGAGTATGTCATGAGGATATTCACAAAGCTGCAATCAAACCAGTGGAAGCAGATGGAAAGTACACTGGCACAGCTAGTAGAGCTGTAGCCTCAGCTCCAGCAGGCCAAGTTCAATCCTGATACTGTGTGGAGTGGAAAGAATTAAATACATGCTTTAAGTTATTTTAAATATATTACACAATCAAATAGAATAAGTTTACATAAAAACATACAGTCATAAACACAGCAGGGCAGCTGGCAGAGATGCTGCCTCACAGCTCCAGTGACCTGGGTTTAATCCTGGTCTCAGGCGCTCTCTGTGTGGAGTTTGCACATTGTCCTTGTGACTGCGTAGGTTTCCACCAGATGCTTCCGTTTACTAAACCGTCCAAGTTGCCCCCCTGGTATCGGTGAGAGGTAGAACAAGGAGTGGAATTAAAGGGAATGTGGGTAGAATACAAAAACATGTGATTGGTGTTGGATTAGTACAAGTGAGGGGTTGATGGGTGACATAGATTTGGTGAGCTGAAGGGTCAGTTTCTGTGCTGTTATCCTTCTGTGACTATGACTTACATTGATAAAAAGCATTAATATTATGTAATCTAAACAGAAACAGAACCAAGCATTAATCTGGAACCATCTTAGAAAGAATGAGATTGCACGGTGTAAAACAAACTTCAAGGCCCAGGAGCTCAGAGCTTCCTGTCCCTAGGCTCAGCTAAGCTCTGTCCCAGATTCCATTAGAGTCCAGCATCCGAGCAGGATATCAGTCCCACCATTGTCCAATCCCCAGCTCGTTCCTGGGTCCAGTGCAGCGTCCTGAAAACTGTGTGGTCAGGAACATGTTGATGGTCCTCTACAGGGTCACCAACTGCAATCCGTACCAGGAGAACCACAAGATATCCCTCCCCCACCAACACAACCTCACCCCCTGTCCCCATCTTCCCATCTGGTCAAGCTCAAGGTTTCTGCATCGATCTGCTGCCTTGCCATTTTCCAGTCATGTGAACAGAATTGCCATCAATTCCACGATCCTTAATCTCCTTTAAAACCTTTAGAATTGGAACTTTGTCAAATCAAAGTAAATTATATCTATTGGATTGCCTTTCTTCACTAATGCAATCACTCACTCTATAAATTACAGCAGATTAGTGAGGGGTGGCTGACTTTGAAATCCACAATGCGTCACTTCAGCTGGCTCGTTTGCTAGCATATTTGTGAAGGGGAAATCACCCTGTGGCCAGACTGTCCAATTAGAGGGTGATGGGTTAATTTAGGCATGGGCTCGCTCGTTTGGAAAGGGAAAGAGGAAATGCAACAGAAATGGCAACAGGAACAGAGTTTTGTAAAGTGAAACTACTTGGAATTGTACTTAAAAAATATGTAAGGAAAATACTTTACCAGGTATTGTAGAATGAATTGTATTCCAAACAGGCAGCATATAGTGAAGGGTCCTGACATGAAACAAACCTGAGTCTCTGGTGCTGTGAAGCAGCAGCCCTGCTAGCTCCTCCACTGTGCCAACCTGATATATCCTTTCTAATAAAATGGGATCTATTGGTGTGCAGTTATAATGTGCTAGGTGGTTTTAGATCAGAAATTACTAGGTAATTCAGACACCAGTATGTACTTGTAGCATAAAATATTGAAAATTCCCTTCCACATTCTTATGAGATCCCAGCTGAACATTATTTAATAAATTAAGCAACAGTTTGAAGGGGCTATAAATCCTTCATTCAAATTCTCTATATCATTCACAGCTTGAAATTCAGTGTAATTACCATTAGTAAAGAAATGAGACATGCAAGAAGGTACAGACTCCTGGAGAGAGAGAGAGAGAAGGGTCTGCATGATGGAACACTTGGTGCTTTGGCAGGTCTGCTGGAACATCCGTGGAAAGTCAAGGGGCATAGAAACTACAGCTACGACCTGCAGGGAGTTAGAACAGAACTTATCGTCCTTTCCATGTGGAAATGGGGACAAATCCAACTGCACATGTATTGGTATTGATTTATTATTGTCAAGTGTACTGACAGTGAAAAACTTTTATTTTGCATGCTATGCCGTCTGATTTTACCACACATAAGTCAATCAAACCACACATAAGAAAGGTCCCGACTCAAAATGTCATCTATTTCTTGTCTCCAGACATCCGTTGAGCTATTCCAGCCTTTCATGTCTATCTTCAGTGTAAACCAGCATATGCAGTTCCTTCCTGCACATGCATGAGTACAACAGGTAGCAAACAGGAAAAGGATGCAGAGTGTAGATTAAGGTGTTGCAACTCCAGGGAATGTTAAAATAAAAAAAAGTACCAGGGCACCAATGAAGTTGATCGCGAATTAATCCTTACCGTGTTGATGCAACCATCATATACTATCTGGTGGCAAACTTCTCACCTTCAATTGCCATACAAGAAGAAGTTAGCCAAAGTATAAATACTGCATTGAAAGCTGAGAGCCACTCTGTTTCCAAGGTCCGCCCAGAGGTCAACCAGTTATTGCACATGAAGGACAAGCACTATGGGAACACATGAGGGTGAAAGTTTAGTGCTTGATTGCAATTCAGTATCTTATGGTTTGGTTTAAAATGTTTATTTTATACTTGTTTTTAGCTTGTTATAATGGCCTGTTTTGTCTTAGATGATGGTGAAACCTTTGAGCATTGCACTTGCATTCATCGAGACAATTGGAGAGTCCTTTATCCCACTCCTGACCAGTGTGTTATAAGAGTGAAAAGTGGAATCACATGCTAAAGAGATGCCCAGCTTCTAATTATTATTTAAATTGAATTAATGTTAGAATCTCCAGTAGAAGAGGAGGGAGATGAAATAGGTTGTGATAATCCCATTGACTGCCAAAACAGTATGGGCAAGTAGTTCAACTACTTGTAGTTGTACAGGGCCCTGGTAAGACCACACCTGGAGTATTGTATGCAATTGTAGTCTCCTAATTTGAGGAAGGACGTTATTGCTCTTGAGGGAGTGCAGCGTAGGTACACCAGGTTAATTCCCAGGATGGTGGGACTGCCATATGAGACAACATGTTGCAAATATATTAGGTCAAGCATCAAACAGAGATAACATTACACCTGGATAGCCTTTCTTCAGAACCTTTTTCTTCAATTTTCAGGATCTCAGCATTGTTGGCAAGACTATGAATTTTTGCCTGTCACTAATTGAGTTTGAGGAGGTGGGGGTGCATTGAAATCTCTTCAGTAAAGGCTGTGCTGTTGGGAATTGAGATCAGAATAAAGAATTAGCAATGTTGAAGGATCGGCAACATATTTTTACAACTTGGAGGGGAACCTGCAATGATAGTATTGCCACGTGTCTGCTACCTTTGTCTTTCCTGGTGGCACAAGTGTGGCGCTGGGATGCACCACTACCCAAGTGAGTAACTGCAGTGCATTTTATAGATGTAAGCGATGCTTACATGCTCAGTGGTGGTGGTGGTGGTGGTGGTGGTGGTGGGGGGGGGGGGGGGGGGGGGGGGGAAATGCAACCTTCATGTGGTCCATCCTGTTTTGACTAATGCAATCAACCCCACTACAATCTATGTCGTTTTTCATGACACTTGATCTACAACTTTGTGCATGCCATACGCAAGAAGCAGTGGTGGAGAGAATGGACGTTGGGATTGGTTGATTTTATACCAGTCAAGCAGGCTGCACTGTCCTTGATGACTTCAAGCTTGTGAGAGTTGTGGAGCTGTACTCGGCCAGGCCAGGCCAGTTTACCTGAATTCTCTGGTGTTCAATGGTGACCCCTGGAATATTAATGGCGACACAAAAGACTGTAGACAGTGGAAACTAGAACAATTCAAATTGCTGTAGGAACTTAGTGATCCAAGCAGTAACTGTGGAGGCAGGACGATGGTCATCATAAATACTGGGATACTTAGGCACGGTGAAGGCATTGAATGTGAAGGGCTAGTGATCACTCTGCCACCTGTTAGCACTGGTCATTGCTGGGCACCATTCTGGCCTAGATACAACTTACCAGCCCATGCTTGAATACAGTCTAATGTTGCTGCTGGCAGGCATTGTCAGGGAGTTGCAAATGGGATTGAACATTATGCAAATACACACCAATGTTCCTCCTCTGATGTTGTAATAAAACAAAGGTTAGTGATGGAGGATGCTGAAGATGGTAGAGTTTTGAACAGAGCCTTCAAGAACTGCCTGCAGTGATGTCCTGAGACTGGGGCACAGAACCTCTTTAACAACCACAACCACCTTAAGCAATAAAACAGTTACTGGAGGAAATCAGTGGTCTGGTAGCATCTGTGGAGGAAAATGAACAGTCAACATTTTGGGTCGGTACCATTTGTCAGACTAACAAAGGGTCCTGACCCAAATATAATCTATCCATTGGCATTTGGATAGGCATATGGATATGCAGCGAATGGAGGGAGATGGATTATCCCATCTCCAGGTAGATAAGCGATAGTCTTCACATCATGTTCAGCACAGACATCATGAGCTGAAAGGCCTGTTCTTGTGATGTAATGTTCTAGCTCTATTTCCATCCACAGATGCTGCCTGACCTACTGAGTGTTTGTCCAGCACTTTGTTTTTTTGCTCAAGATTCCAGCAACTGCAGTCCTCTGGGTCACCACAACAGCCTTCCTTTGCATGAGGGATGACTTCAACCATTGGAGCATTGATGCACATTAACCTATTTTATCAACGTGCCTTGATATCACAGTCAAATGATATCTGGATGTCAAGGCGATCACACTCACTAAACCTCAGGAATTCAACTCTTCAGGGTCTGAAGCCAAGTGGTCCTGGGAAAGCCAAACTGCACCCCACACATCTGGTGAAAGAAGGAACTGTAAATGCTGAAACATTGAGTTAAACATGAAGTGCTGATGCAACTCAATGGGTCAGGCAGCACCTCTGAAAGGAAAGCTCAAGCACCGTTTTGAGTCAGGACCCTTCTCCAGACTCAGAAGGGGAGATAAAACTGGAAAACAGATGGGGCATGACAAAGTTTGGAATGTGATAGGGGGGGTTGGATTTGCAGATGGCAGACAATTGCTAGAGATAAAAAGATAATAAAAGGGGTCAAATAAGGAGAGAAGGTCAGTCATTGGTGAGAAAATGGTGGTTAGTCACATAAATGTTGATGGTTTAAGAAGCTAAAAAAGGTCAGTCAAAGAGAAAACTTGCAAAAATAATGCCATTTAAAGCCAAGGTTCCCAATGAAGTAAGCATTCTATTTTCATAAACCGTGATCAGATTGGTACAGGGGATGAGAAATTCCATGCTGTTTTAATTATCAGGCGGCATTCTCAATGACTAACCCTGCAAACATTCCACAGCATCGGTCTCGCAATGCAGATAGGGCAACGGTGGTCTGAACAATGCAACATTTAAGTCTCGCAGTTCAGGAGCCCCTCCAAAGAAGCTGTAGCAGTGTCTTCATTCACTGTTCTGTTTTTAGATGAGCCTACTTACAGCAGCTTCTTATTTTAGCAAACATGTCTGTGGGTCTAGATTGCAGAAGTTGCCTGCTTGCATGGATCCACACACCACGCTAACCATCTCTCTCTAGCTCGTCCAAACCCTGTTGCAGCCTTTATAAAGGCGTCTAAAAATAACTTCCCTCTCAATACCAAATAAGGGAGCAGGGAGCCCCGCCGACAGCCAATGGGCGGGCGCGTTTTATCCGCCGAGGGAGGAGCCGACGAGTCGCTCCATCTCCTGCTCTCCTATTGGTTGGCGGTGACATCAGCGTGCGTTGCCCTTGTACGGAGCGGGCGGCCGCTGTGATTGACAGGAGCTGCCCACTGCTCTCCCTTCAGCTGGCTGCGTTCACTGTGTTTCTCCCCCTGCTAGTCTACCCCTTTGCTTTGCAGCCCAGTGGTGCCTTCTGCTAAAGAGGCAGAGAAAGAGAGAGGGAGAGAGAGAAAAAAAAAAATTAAAGCAAGGATTGCAAAGGAGAAGCATCGCCAATGCGGAAATACATGGACATCACATGTCCCCGAGTCCATTCTTGTCCAAAGATCTGCTAGCGTCGGAGTCTGCAGAAGGATTGCAATCAAAGATATTGACTTACCAATTCATTATTGCTTTTGGAGAGGTTTGCTTTGCATTGCTTGGATGACCAAAGACTGGCTGCTTTTTGGGTGCTAATTGCAGCGGGATCCGATCTGCTCTTCATTGTCATCAATAATCACCCCTTCTCTCTCCCTCCCCCCCCCCCCCCCCCCCCCCCCCTTCTCGCCCTTTCCCTTTCCTTTCTCTCCCCCCCCCCCTCCCTCCCTCGCCCCCCCTTCCCATTTCTCCATCATCATCATCATCATCATCATGGATGTTTTGGCGAATTACAGTATATTCCAGGAGCTGCAACTTGTCCACGACACTGGTTATTTCTCTTCGCAGCCTTCTTTAGAGGAAAACTGGCAGCAGGTGAATGTTTAAAAATATTATGCACTGGCTGGGGGGGGGGGGGGGCATCTGTCAGGGATCAGGTTGTTTAAGATGTGTGTACGTTGTGGAGCGCAACAGGAAATATTGCTAACACCCCAACCGAACAGATAAATGCAATTGTCATTTATACTGACCATTTCGCTTGTGACAGAGTTTTAAAGCAATATTTATTTCGATTTTGAAACACGAATTGTGCTTAGAAATCAGCTGCTTGTGCAACTTTGGCAGTCCAATGCATTTTATTACAGCTAAGTCATTGGTTTAGCCATATTAATTCAAAATGGTATCATTTGCTTTTTGACGACTTCTATCCCTGCTTCAGACAACAGGGTAATAAACTAACAAACAGTATCGATGTCCCTCAGTTTCTCTGTGACATAGTTTCAAATCTGCGAAGTATATTTTCCAACCGTTTATAAGTGACTTGTTTGGATTTCCTACCAGCCGATGTACCGTTTAATCATTGTGACTGTTTGGTCCAGAATGATTCCCTTTAATATTAATGGTTATCTAAAACATCCCATTCCATTGCACTGATCCAGGGACATTATTTTTCGGTCTCTTTCTGACGCTATGACTGTCTAGGAGGTGGTGCAAGTGGCCAGAGTCTCCACGTCATTCAAAAGGGAAGAATTCAGTGGTAGCCTTATTTGACCTTAGTGAAAAATAACAATACCTGATTAAGTGGCAGATTTGTAGCGTGTTGTGCTTCATGTGTCAATGATCGAAGCAACGCAATACAGTGTTGATTAATGTGCGAGTTACCGGTGGTTAATGTAATAAGATTCGATCTAATAAAGCGTGCTGTGGGCTTAATTATGAGGTAGACATTACTAAAAAGGGTTTCTTGCTTTTAAACATCTACAGTCATTTATGTCCTCGGCACTATACAATGGGGTTTCTCATACTGCTGAGATGCCCATTGACAGTGACTTTTTTACCTGTGCAGTTCTGGTAGCTGTATTACACAGCATATCTCTTGTGTTGTAACCAATTCCTGGTATCTGTTTTTGCAACATTTTAGAGCAGCGTTGTACGGCGTGGCCCATCTACAGTCACGGGGACGTTTATTTCAGCATGTTGCAATTAATTTGTTTGCGGGATGGTGTAATTCATTTTGCAGAGATAAACAAATGACAGACTTTTTTAAAGAGACTCGTGGCATTCAAGTCATTGGCAAATCGGCGAATCGTTTAGAAAATTAGCTGAGGTTTTAAATCCGTGAATTTTAACTGCTTAGATTTGAAAAAAAAAGAAACCGTGTTAATGTTCCAGATTGGATTGGACCTAAAGAGGGTTAGATTATCAGGACGTGTTTCACAGACTAATCGGGATGATCTGATGGAGGTCTATAAAGTGATAAATAAGAGAAGGATAGAGCAAATGAGAAGGAGATTATTACCTCTGGCGGGGGAGTCCAAAGGATTAGAAAAGGCCATTTTTGGAATTAAACTAGGAGGCAAATAAATGTATTGGAAAGCAGGAGCTTCCTGCAAAGAGGTTGATTTTCGTAAGGTTTGATAACATGAAGTGGATGAATTGTATTAAAATGCCAGATTTGATTGTAGGATTAAATGGCCTTCCTTGTTCCAATCTTTTGCTCATCCAGTGATGAGTCACTAATGCCCAATCTCGGTCTGAAACAAAGCTTAATGAAACACGATGCTTCCTCCTGATTTCTCTGCCTCTTCATTTGCCCTCGGTATTATTTTCCTTCACCATCTTGACTTCATTCTTTTTCTACCTCATCACATGCAACGGGCAAAGACACATAGAGCAAAATTATCATCCAATGAACCTACTGTCTCGCTAGTTTGAAAATATTACAAACTGGTCCTTGAGAATGAGGAAGGCTGTCTAAAGGACATTGTACATACAGGGAAGGCAAATTTCCAACAATCCAACACATGTCTAACTCAAGAAGGATTTAGCTTCCAGTCCCCCAACTGGAAGCTCTTTCCACTTGTCAGTAATAGAGCATGAAAACAGGCCCTTTGGCCCACTGTGTCCACACCAACCATTAGGCTCCTGTTTTAGGCTAATCTCATTATTATTCATCCCATGGTGCCATCAACTCCTCCCAGATTATACCACTACACATGCCGGGCAGGTTACAGTGGCCAACTAACCGACCAAGCCACATGATTAGGTGTGGGAGGAAACCGGAGCTCCCGGAGAAAACCCATGAGGCCACTGAGAGAACATGCAAACTGCACACTGAGAGCACCTGAGGTCATAAGGTCATAAGTGATAGGAGCAGAATTAGGTCATTCAGCCATCAATCATGGCTGATTTATTTCTCCCTCCTAACCCCATTATCTGCCTTCTCCCCATTACCCCGATACCTGTATTAATCAACTATCTCTCTGCCTTAAATATATCCACTATGGAGGCTGATGGCCTCCACAGCCTTATGTGGCCTAGAATTCCACAGATTCAGCACCCTCTGACTAAAGAAATTCCTCCTCATCTTCTTCCTAAAAGAACCTCCTTTAATTTGGAGGCTATGACCTCTAGTCCTAGATTCTTCCACTAGTAGAAACATCCTCTCCACAGTTACTCTATCCAAGGTCAGGATTGAATCTGGATTGTTGGAGCAGCAGTTCTCTGAGTGTTGCTTTTCCACTCTCAAACGCACTCCAGAAAGTAAATTCCAAGTGTGAAAGCCAATCTGTATTATTTGTGTAGCAGCAATTTGAATCGACAACCCCTGGTCCAAATTGGATGACCTCACAAAATGCTTTAATGTCACTAAGTACTTTTTGAAGCATGGTCAGTGTGATAATTCGGAGACTGCAGCAGCACTACCACTGTTTGTACAGCAAACTCCCATAACAACAACCACATGACATTGATCAGTTATCTGTCTATCTTCGGATTAAACCAGCATCTGCTGTTACTTCATACATATTCTCTGCTGGTGATATTGGTTGAAGGATAAATAAATGGCCAGGATATAAAGGAGAACTTTCTTTGCTGTTCCTCATAATACTCTGTGCTTACCGAGAGGCAGAATGGGTGAGTATGTTAGCTGAGAGGTGTGAGCAGAGGCCACCAGCCCAGATTCTGTGCTCAAGCGTTTGGGTAGGTATTCAAAGTTTAAATGTGTCGGAAAATGGGGAGGGAGAGAAGGGGCTCCCTAAAGACTCTTTAATTGGAGTCACTTAGAGCCTCCCTGGGACAAGAGGGGGACCAGTATCAAGCTGCTGGGTTGCTCTCAAGAAAAGATCATTGGGCAACCGGTGGAATCCACTAGATTGTCGCAGGATGACAATGACTCCTTTGTTGTTGGCCTTGTGTTTGCAACAAGCTTTGCAAGGTAACAGGGCGACCTCTCACAGCACCAACATTAATTAGCTATTGTGATCGTAATATACATACAGGCCAGCCACCTAATTGAAGGACTAAATCCATTTTTGGCATTTGTGTAACCACAACTGCCACTCAGCTGGACCTGTGCCACTTGGCAGTGTGCTTTTACTGTACTGTCTCATGCTTGATTGGAAGATGGAGAATCAGTCGGTCAAATAGAAATTTTGAGACTTATTTTTCATTCTTTTCTGATGAACAGTCATTAGTTTGAATAGAAAATGTGAGAGGAGGTTGGATGTTTTCCGAGTAAATGTGAATGTGAATGCACAGCCGGTGGGAGAACAAGAGAATGGTGATGCTGGACACAAAAAACTGGAGTAACAGCGGGACAGGCAGCATCTCTGGAGAGAATGAATGGGTGATGTTTCGGATGTTCAGACTGAAGAAGGGTAGCGACCCAAAATTTCACCCATTATTTATCTCCAAAGATGCTGCCTGTCCTGCTGAGTTACTCCAGTATTTAGTGTCTATCTTCAGTTTAAACCAGCATCTGCAGTTCCTTCCTACACAAGAGATTGCTGATGCTGGACACTTGGAGTGGAAAGCAAAATGCTGGAGGAAATGAGTGGGTCCGGCAGCATATGTCTGGGGAAATGGACAGGTGATGTTTCAGGTCAGGACCCTTCCGATTGATGGTGGGTGCTGACCCGAAACATTGATTGTCCATTTTCCTCCACATTTCCCCTCACTGCCTGACCTGCTACGTTCCTCCAGCCATTTGTTTTTTTGTTTTAACTTTCAGCTGTTGAGAAATGGATCCACACTCAGGGGAACACAAATCTAGGCAGAACTGTGGGTGGACTGTGAGAGAGTAGAGAGCTTCTTCAAAGAGCGTAGGATGGTTCAAAGGCTGCCATTCATTTATCCTCTGGCACAGCTCTCTCGGAACTGCAATGTGATTTTGTTCCTGGTCCAGTGTAGCTGGGTGGCATACTTGGAGAAATTGAGAGCAGCCAGGCAGGTGGTGGCGAGGTGAGATGACGGCCAGGCCTGGAAGTGCAGGCTTCAGGAAGCTGAGCATCTTCTCCCCCTCTGCATGTGCCACCACGCCCTCCCCGGTTCTCATGTTGGGAGCTTGTGATTTAATGTTAGGTGGCAGCCAATATAACCGGTTGGACAAACGTGTGATGTTGACCAGAAAATCTGTGGTAGTGATGATGTTGGTTGAAGGTTAAATATTGGCCAATGTAAATAAATACGTACTTACATTGCTCTTTTCACCTGCTTGGATGCATCCCAGTGATTGAAGAATGTTAAACTGCAGTCAATGGTAACTGTAGCAACCAAGACAGCCATTTCAATGGTATGATCATTGAATTATTTATGTAATAGTTACCTAACCAACTAACCACCAACCCCACTCTTCCCCCCCCCCCCCAAGCTCCACCCCATTTTTCCTCTCTCTCGCATATGTCCCACTTGGATGCGCACCCACTTCTCCCACTATCTGTTCTCCCTATCCCTTTCCACTATACCTGTCCATCTGGCTTCATATTTCTTGCCACTTCTCACAGCCTTTTGATGTCTTTTCACTGGTGGCATTTGTCCACCCAATTGCTAATCAACCCTCCCCTCCCCCTCAGCTGTATCCACCTATCACTTGCCAGGCTTTGTTCCGCCCCACCTAACTTTCTCCCTCCTACTATGGTCATCCTGAAGAAGAGCCCCAACCTGAAATGTCACCTATCCACGTCCTCCAATGATGTTGCCTGACCTGTTGAGTTACTCCAGCACTTTGTGTCTTACTTTGTAAACCAGTTTTTGCAGTTCCTTGTTTGTGTCAACCATTTTACAAACAGCACATTACCTTAAACAGCAGCAAGATAATGATTAGTCTGCTTTAATAATTTTATTTGGAAAACAAATATGAACCAAGATATGGGGAACACATGTTGCAATTCTTCTTTGAAATAAATGCAGCAGTGTCCATTTGACATTTCCGTCATTGATTTAACTTTTTCACAGGAAGGATGAAAAATCTTGATTTAAAAGAAAAGTAGAAACATTGCAGAAGAAGTTATGAAATAAAAGCCAAAACATGGTGGAAATACGCTGCAGATCAGCAGCATCTGTGGAGAGAGAGAACCAGAGTTCCACAACAGGGTTGTGTTGATGTCCCTTTATTGGATCTTGGAAAGTGAGAAAGTAAGCATGTGTTAAGTTGCATAGTGAGGGAGGGGTGGAGAGCATAATGTGTGTGATAGGGTAGATACCAAGGTTGTCCAGTAACTTGGACTCAGTTGCTGATGTCTAAGAAAGATGATAAATAGGTTTTAATTAAAGCTGGCCTGTCTGAAGCTGGTTTAGGTAGAGAGGTTGAATGGGAGAAATACAATAACCAGGCTGGAAATGCGAGATACATAACACAGTAGTTGCTGGGAATCTGAAATAAAAAAGGATGATGGAAATTTTCACTGGTGGCTGGTTCTGACACAAACTGGTTATCTGTTGAGGTCAGCATTGAGTATCAAGGGTTGTAAAGTAGCTCGATGGTTGAGGCACTGTTCCTTGAGCTTACATTGAGCCAGATTTGCCTTCTGGAGTAGAATCTCTACCCTCAGTAACTGCACCGCAGTGTGCCAGCCTGATTTTGTATGCTCGAAGCTGAAGCGGGAATTGAACCCATGACCTGCTGACTCGGGCGAGAGTGAGAGTAGAGCTATCTTCACAGAGCCACCGCTGTAATGGGTGATCGTCTGTCGGGATGGGTGCCAAGTCCCGGCGTGAGACTTGTTTTTCTTTGTGTGTGTGATTGATTATGTGGAGTGCTGTTTAAAAATGGATGCCTTTAATGTTCTAATCTCTGTGGACCCTGAACTGGAAATGAGTGCAGCGCAACAAGGTATTGAGTGCTGAGCTGTCAGTTAGATTCCAGCCACTGTGGAATGGTGGCTGGATGATTTTTTAAAAATTCTGCATTCACATCATGACAGAACAATTATGCTCGGTGTGGGCAGACTTTCTGCCTGAGGATGTCTGGCCAGGAAGCAGCAGATCTCGCACTGTCGGGTACAGCAGTGACATTTACAGCTCTGACTCTGGCCTGCACTGAGAATAATAGTAAATCAACCATTCAACCATTCCAGCCTGTCCTGCTCTGAGATCACGTGTTGCAGATTTGGGAGGAAACCGGATTATGCTATGTGAAAGTCTACCAATCACTGAAAAGTTAAATCGACCAGTTTTTGGGGAAGGCTTGTGGATTTAAAAAAAAATGTCTGGTGGGGCAAGCACTTGCCATCATTGCCCATGGTGGGCCTGGCTCTGTGTGCAATCATGTCCCCAATGTGGGCCACCCCATCAGAGAGAATACAACCTGTCTTCCTGCCTTATTATCATCTGTGATCATTTTAAGCCCCTGCACCATTACATTGCACCCTGTATCCAGGAGAATATTAAACAATTCTCTGCAACTCATTCTAATTTTAACTCCTTTTAATGCCAGTTTCATTCATCTGTGCCAATATATCCTTCCTGTTGTGCGGTTAATGCCACGCTCTTGCTGTTTTCCCTCCTTCCCAGTTCAGATAAGGGGTTTAGTTTAGTTTATTATTATTGTCACGTGTAATAAAGTGCAGTGCAAAGCTTTTTTGAGTTTGTGCTATCCAGTCCGCAAAAAGACTATACATGATTACAAGCAAGCCATCTGCAATGTACAGGTTAAAGGGAGATTAAGAAAAGCATAGTTAGAGTAAGAAATGCTGCTGTTGGAGTGGAGGTTTAAAAGAGTAGAGCAATTATAATGAATGGTTGCAGAACCACTTCTGGGACCAGCATGCAGAGTCTCCTGGCTCCGGCACCATCTTGGATTAGGATGGTGTTTCTCTCTCTACAGACGCTGCCTGACCTGCAAGTGTTTCCAGCATTTTCTGTTTCACGTTTTCAGAAGCTGTACTATCATGTTCCAACCAGGGGTCTAGCCAGAACTATACATAGCCATGACATAATGTCCACCTCTTTGCATTGCAGCCCCACTGAGATAGTAAGCTGCCGCCCATGAGTGAACTGTCTCACCCAGGCTAGAGCCAGCTGTTTATTGGCACAGTTTTGCCCACTCACTTAATCTGTCGGTGCCCGTTTCAAACTTTCTGCTTCCATCCACATTTTTTATCATGTCCCCTAACACTCCATAGTGAGCGAACATAGATGCATGTCACTCCATCACTCAAGTCACTCACAGATGTGTGGGGAAAAGAAAAGAGTGATGTCTAAGGCCCATCTCCAGGGATTTACATGTCACACTCCAACAATTTGAACATAAAATCATTAGCTCTCCTTCCTCTTGCCTGCAATGTAATTCTATATCCAATCCCGAAATTCCCTTCCCTTAATTTTTGCCATAGAGTCGTGTAGCATGGAAACAGTCCCTTTGACCCACCAAGTCCATGCCCACCATCAAAAACCCATTCACACTCATGCTATTTAATTCTCCTCACATTCCCATCAACACCTTCCTTGCTCTACCTACAGCAGGACAATGTCGAACGGTCAGTTAACCTACCAACCTGCACATCTTTGGGATGCTGCAGAAAACCCACACTGTCACGGGGAAAACATGCACACTCCGCATGCACAGTACCGAAGGTCGGGGTCAAACCCTGTTCGCTGGCTACTCTCTGTGCCCCTTTGCCCCCATTTTGTAAATGCCATCTTCCTGCGTAAGAAAGATAGACGCAAATTGCTGGATCAATTCAGCGGGTCAGGCTGAATTTGTGTCATTATTTTGTGTACTTTTGTCAAACAACTTCTGAAAACCCACCTGATTAACATTAGTTCTTAAACCAAATCTATCAGATTTATACTGCCTTTTTAAAGAAAAGAAAATTACACTCGCTTGTTCTTATTTAATACTCTACCCTGAATAGTGATTCAATCAACTTCATTGCAACTGATTTCGGACTAATAGCTCTATAATTTCCTAGTTTCTCTCTACTGGCTTTGAATATTCAAGTAATGTTAGAAATACTGCAAACTAGGGGGATGATTCCTGAATTGAGAATGATTGGCAGATCATGAATAAACCATCAACAATTTCTCACTATTTGGAAAAAGCCCTGGGGGTGAAGCAGTCATGTCCAGGAAGATTTACTATATTTAATGTGGTTAGCTTCTCAATTATCTTTTCTAATCTTTTGAATCCAATTAATTCCTCCCCTTGATTTATTTTTTCCTTTGAAACCTTGGTACTTTATTGCTGTCCTTTAATGTACGGAACAGGAGCTCTGTAGTAAATGTGACATTTCAAGGTTGCAATTACAACATCACCTGTATCTGTTACTTCCATGCCCACATGGCAAAGAGGGAGGCCATTCGGCCCATCAAGTCTCTGCTGGTTCTTGCAGAATTCCCATCACTCCCACTCCTCCGCATTTGCTGTTACTTATTTCCTCTCGCATTCCCATCAACCTCCCCCCTTGATTCCACCACTTGCCTACACAATGGGAGAATTTTTCAGTGGCCATTTAAACTTCCACATATTTTGGTATGTGGGAGAAAACCAGAGCACCCAGTAGAAACCCTTGTATTGACAGAGATACACCACGCAGTATTGGAGCTGAGGACTGAACCTGGAATGACGAAGTTGTGATCTAAATAGTATTACCAGCTGCATCACTGTGCCACCTATTTATGTATTTACCAAAGAGCTGTGTTCTTGATCTTGTTTGCAAGCTCGAGATGTCATTCCCTTTTGCAATTCTTTCCACTTTTTCTTGCAATGTATGCATCTAACCTTATGTGTAGGATGTCTCCCACTCTTAGCTTCTGGTCTCATCCTACCACTTACTTTCATTATAAAATGCAGTCATTTAATCTCATGCACACTCTCATACACTGAACCCCCACTCTTTTAGGGAATACAGGGCTTGATAACTGTTGGATATCTCTCTGGATATGTCCCTTATTTGTAATCTTATCAAATCTCCAATGGTGAATTCCTGTCTTATTTCACCACTCTCTGAACTTTAACAAAAATTAAAACCTTGGTTTGTGATTGTGTTTCTATTTCTTAAAGATTAATGATGAATTTATTATCGTGATCTGGGGCAACTAAGCATTTTGTTATCATGAGGTTATTTCTCAGTAGTTATCACTGAATATGTTATTTGAGAAACATAAAACACATAAAAAGCTTCAGTAGGTCAGACAGCAACTGGCAAGAGAGAAACAGAATGAATATTTCAGGTCAGTGACCTTTCATCAGAGCAGGTGAAATTTAGAAATGGGACAAGCTTTACTTTGCAAAGAAAGAGTCAAGGGCTGGGGAGAACTAAAGGGAGTGCCTATGCTGTGGTAAAGATCAGAAAAGAGTGAGTAACATAAGGATTGGCAGTGTCAGCTGAAAAATCACCATGGGTATTTCTGGGTGTTGTAAATAGGAGAAGACAAATTAAATCTGAAACACCAGGTAGAAAGAAACTGAATTCTGGAAATGTGGGAAAAGTGAGGAAGGTTGTCAAAGACTACAACAAAATATATATCAGCTGGAGAATTATAGATCGAATTTTAATCCTGACAAATGTGGGGTTTATTCATTTGGTGGCGTCAAATGTGGAGGACATTATACAGTAAATGATAGGAGCGGAAGGAGTGTTGATGAACAGAGAGACCTTGGCAGACAACTATGAAGTGGCGACATGGGCAGACAGTGCCAAAGAATGCACATGGTATACTTGCCCTCATAGATTGGGCATAAAACATAAGAGTGAGTTTGTGTCTATCTTCTGTATAAACCATCATCTGCGGTCCTTCCGACATGCTGGGATGACTGTTTAACTGAAATGATTGAACACAGTGTTGTGTCTTAAAGGCTGTGTTGTCTTCAGTGGGAGGATGAGGAGCTATTCCTTGGCATAACAATGAAGGGGGAAGGCAGGTCAGGAAGGGTTAAAGTGACAGGCAACTGAAAGTCCGCAAATCACCTGTGGACTGGATTGAAGCTTTTGGTTCTCCTGGTGTAGAGGAGGCCACACCGTGAGCACCAGATGCAGTTCATTAGTTTGAAAGAAAGGCTTGGGTCCCAGCATTTTGGAAGTAAAAGAGCAGGTGTTCTCTGCACAACACTAGAACATAGGAGCAGGAATAAGCCATCCAGCCCTCAAGCCTGACCCGCCAGTCAATTTGATCATCGCTGATCTGTCCCAGGCTTCATCTCCCTCTCTCTGCCAGTTCGCTAACAGTCTCTCACTTCCCTGACCTTTCAAAAAATGGATATACTTTGTCTTAAACTCCCCCCTATTATCTGACAGTCACAACTCTCTAGGGTAGAGGATTCCATAGATTTACCACTTCTGCAAGAAGCCGTTGCTAAATGTGGAGAAGGAGTGACCTGTATAAAAAGGACGGGTTGCACTTGAACCCGAGGGGGACCAGTATCCTGGCAGGGAAATTTGCAAAGGCTACCAGGGGGACTTTAAACTAGAACGGTTGGGGGGAGGGACTCAAATAGAGAAAGCCAGTAGACAGGGTCTGAAGCACTCAGACCCAACATGTAGAAACATAGAAACGGCAGGAGTAGCCATTCAGAAGCCTGGAAGCACTCTCACCTGACCCAATAGCCAATGAAGGGGTAGGGGGAAAGAAGAAAAAAATAATAAACAGACAATAAGAGGTGGTGGGTTTCCAGGGCAAAAATCAAAAGGGGCCACTTGTCAACATAATTGTAAAAGGGGCAAGAGCGTTGTAAAAACAAGCCTGAAGGCTTTGTGTCTCAATGCGAGGAGCATTCGTAATAAGGTGGACGAGTTGAATGTGCAGATAGCTATTAATGACTATGCTATAGTTGGGATCACGGAGACATGGCTCCAGGGGGACCAAGGCTGGGAGCTGAACATCCAGGGATATTGGATATTCAGGAGGGATAGACAGAAAGGAAAGGGAGGTGGGGTAGCGTTGCTGGTGAGAGAGGAGATTAATGCAATAGAAAGGAAGGACATTAGCTTGGAAGATGTGGAATCGATATGGGTAGAGCTGCGAAACACTAAGGGGCAGAAAATGCTAGTGGGAGTTGTGTACAGGCCACCTAACAGCAGTGGTGGAGTTGGGGATGGCATCAAACAGGAAATTAGAAATGCGTTCAACAAGGGTAAAACAGTTATAATGGGTGACTTCAATCTACATATAGATTGGGCGAATCAAATGGGCAGGGGTGCTGAGGAAGAGGATTTCTTGGAATGTATGTGTGATTGTTTTCTGAACCAACATGTAGAGGAACCAACAAGAGAGCAGGCTATTCTAGACTGGGTATTGAGTAATGAGGAAGGGTTAGTTAGCAGTCTTGTTGTGCGTGGGCAAGACTGATATGGTTGAGTTCTTCATTAGGATGGAGAGTGACATAATTAAGTCAGAAACAAGGGTTCTGAACTTAAACAAAGGTAACTTTGAAGGTATGAGACGTGAATTGGCCAAGATAGACTGGCAAGTGATTCTTAAAGGGTTGACAGTGGATGTGCAATGGAAGGTATTTAAAGACTGCATGGATGAACTACAACAATTGTTCATCCCAGTTTGGCAAATTAATAAATCAGGGAAGGTAGTGCATCCATGGATAACGAGGGAAATCAGGGATAGTATCAAAACAAAAGATGAAGCATACAAATTAGCCAGAAAAAGCAGCCTACCAGAGGACTGGGAGAAATTCCAACAGAGGAGGACAAAGGGCTTAATTTGGAAAGGGAAAATAGATTATGAAAGAAAACTGGCAGGGAACATAAAAGCTGACTGCAAAAGTTTTTATAGATATGTGAAGAGAAAGAGATTAGTTAAAACAAATGTAGGTCCCTTACAGTCAGAAACAGGTGAATTGATCATGGGGAACAAGGACATGGCAGACCAATTGAATAACTGCTTTGGTTCTGTCTTCACTGAGGAAGACATAAATAATCTGCCGGAAATAGCAGGGGTCCGGGGGTCAAATAAGGTGGAGGAACTGAGTGAAATCCAGGTTAGCCGGGAAGCAGTGTTGGGTAAATTGAATGGATTAAAGGCCGATAAATCCCCAGGGCCCGATAGTCTGCATCCCAGAGTAGTCAAGGAAGTAGCCACAGAAATAGTGGATGCATTAGTGATAATTTTTTAAAACTCCTTAGATTCTGGAGTAGTTCCTGAGGATTGGAGGGTAGCTAATGTAACCCCACTTTTAAAAAAAGGAGGGAGAGAGAAAACGGGGAATTACAGACCAGTTAGTCTAACATCGGTAGTGGAGAAACTGCTAGAGTCAGTTATTAAAGATGGGATAGCAGTACATTTGGAAACTGGTGAAATCATTAGACAAAGTCAGCATAGATTTACGAAAGGTAATTTTTTGAGGATGTAACTAGCAGAGTGGATAAGGGAGAACCAGTGGATGTGTTATATCTAGACTTTCAGAAGGCTTTCGACAAGGTCCCACATAAGAGATTAGTATACAAACTTAAAGCACACGGTATTGGGGGTTCAGTATTGATGTGGATAGAGAACTGGCTGGCAGACAGGAAGCAGTCAGGGATCTGTGTTGGGTCCACTGTTTGTCATGTACATCAATGACCTGGATGATGGGGTGGAAAATTGGATAAGTAAGCATGCAGATGATACTAAGATAGGTGGTGTTGTGGATAATGAAGTAGATTTTCAAAGTCTACAGAGAGATTTGGGCCATTTGGAAAAGTGGGCTAAAAGATGGCAGATGGAGTTTAATGCTGATAAGTGTGAAGTGCTACATCTTGGCAGGACAAATCAAAATAGGATGTACATGGTAAATGGTAGGGAATTGAGGAATGCTGTGGAACAGAGAGATCTAGGAATGACTGTGCATAGTTCCCTGAAGGTGGAATCGCATGTAGATAGGGTGGTAAAGAAAGCCTTTGGTGTGCTGGCCTTTATAAATCAGAGCATTGAATATAGGAGTAGGGAAGTAATGTTAAAATTGTATAAGGCATTGGTAAGACCAATTCTGGAGTATGGTGTACAATTTTGGTCGCCTAATGATAGGAAGGATGTCAACAAAATAGAGAGAGTACAGAGGAGATTTATTAGAATGTTGCCTGGGTTCCAGCAACTATGTTACAGAGAAAGGTTGAACAAGTTAGGTCTTTATTCTTTGGAGCGCAGAAGGTTAAGGGGGGACTTGATTGAGGTCTTTAAAATGATGAAAGGGTTAGACAGAGTTGACGTGGATAAGCTTTTCCCATTGAGGGTAGGGAAGATTCAAACAAGAGGGCATGACATGAGAATTAAGGGACAGAAGTTTAGGGGTAACGTGAGGGGGATCTTCTTTACTCAGAGGGTGGTGGCTGTGTGAAATGAGCTTCCAGCAGAAGTGGTGGAGGCAGGATCGATTTTAACATTTAAAAGTCAAGTAGATGGGAAGGGAATGGAGGGGTATGGTCTGAGTGCAGGTAGATGGGACTAGGGGAAAACAAATGGTCGGCAAGGACTGGAAGGGCCGAGAGGGCCTGTTTCCATGCTGTAATTGTTATATGGTTATATGGTTAAAGGGTAGGAGTAAATGGGTCCTTTTCAGAATGGCAGGCAGTGACTTGTGGGGTACCGCAAGGCTCAGTGCTTGGACCCCAGCTATTTACAATATATATTAATGATTTGGACGAGGGAATTGAATGCAACATCTCCATGTTTGCGGATGACATGAAGCTGGGGGGTAGTGGTAGGTGTGAGGGGGACTCTAGGTGACTTGGATAGGCTGGGTGAGTGGGCAAATGCATGGCAGATGCAGTATAATGTGGATAAATGTGAGGTTATCCACTTTGGTGGCAAAAACAGGAGGGTAGACTATTATCTGAATGGTGGCAAATTAGGAACAGGGGAGATGCAGCGAGACCTGGGTGTCATGGTACACCAATCATTGAAAGTAGGCATGCAGGTGCAGCAGGCAGTGAAGAAAGCCAATGGTATGTTAGCATTCATAGCGAAAGGATTTGAGTATAGGAGCAGGGAGGTTCTACTGCAGTTGTACAGGGTTTTGGTGAGACCACACCTGGAGTATTGCATACAGTTTTGGTCTCCAAATCTGAGAAAAGACATTCTTGCCATAGAGGGGGTACAGAGAAGGTTCACCAGACTGATTCCTGGGATGTCAGGACTTTCATATGAGGAAAGACTGGATAGACTTGGCTTGTACTCGCTAGAATTTAGAAGGCTGAGGGGGGATCTTTTAGAAACTTACAAAATTCTTAAGGGGTTGGACAGGCTAGATGCAGGAAGATTGTTCCCGATGTTGGGGAGGTCCAGAACAAGGTGTCACAGTCTGAGGATAAGGGGGAATTCCTTTAGGACCAAGATGAGGAAAACATTTTTCACACAGAGAGTGGTGAGTCTCTGGAATTCTTTGCCACAGAAGGTAGTTGAGGCCAGTTCATTGGCTATATTTAAGAGAGAGTTAGATGTGGCCCTTGTGGCTAAAGGGATCAGGGGGTATGGAGACAAGGCAGGTACAGGATACTGAGTTGGATGATCAGCCATGATCATATTGAATGGCGGTGCAGGCTCGAAGGGCCGAATGGCCTACTCCTGCACCTATTTTCTGTTTCTATGTTTCTCAATACCTCCGTTTAAATGATTGTCTCCAATCATAGAAGCAGCCATGGGATACCTAAACTCCTAACCTCTCCTTTCAACATTTCAGTGACTATTCTCTTTTGCATATCCCTGTTCCATTCCACCAGTTATTCCTTCCCTTCTCATGACAGTATCGGGGTGGTCTTTGACCTTCCCTTTGACTTGCAGGGACCCACCCACTTCTTTCGGATGAAGCAGTGAGTCCACTTACACTTCCAATGGAATGCCCTGCATCCATCCCAATCAGCATGGCCTCCTCTAGATGAAGAAACAAACAGAGATTGGGTGACACTGCACTATGCCTCCGTCAGTCTGCAAGGATACGCACTCACGACTGCGGACAACACCTGCTCTAAATCCATTTACAGGTTAGCGGACAATAAGTCTGAGGCAGACGGATATTGTACAATGTCGAGGACAAGAAGCAGGTAGATACATTAGTAATACAGTAAGAGTATTACATTAGTAATAGATTAGTAAGACAACTACCTCTCCCGCAGTGTTAGCAAAGGACATGAGGTGGTGTACATGCAATTTCTACAATTTCTGTAGAAGCACCGTTGAAAGCTTCATGTTGGAATGCATGACGACTTGCTTTGGCAACTGCTCCCCCAGACCACAAGAGATTGCAGGGAGCTGTGGATGCGGTGTAGATCATCGCACAAAACCAGCTTCCATCCCCTCTCCCACTTCAACTCCATCTGCACCTGGCTGCCACAGGAAAACAGCCAATGCAATCAAGGACCACTTACACCTTGGTCATTCCCTCTTCTCCATTCTACTACCGGGCAGAAGATACAAAAGGTTGAAAGTGCGAACCGCACTTCAGGAACAGTTCTTTCTTGCTGTTATCAGACTATTGAATAGCTCTCTTATAAGCTAAAGGTGTATTCCGGATCTCCCAACCAACCTTATTATGGCCCTTGCATATTTGTTATCTGCACTTTCTCTGTAACTGTAACACTGTAACGCTGTAAAACCATATTCTGCACTCTGGTCTTTCTCTCTTTGCACAACCTGGTGTATCTGTGTATGGCTTGTGCGATATGATTTGCATTGATAGCACCCAGAAGAAGTTTTTCCACAGCATCTTGGTACGTGGCACTACCAATATCAAGGTGATCTTGATTCCCACAGCATGGAAGCAGGTCCCTTGACCCAACGCCCATGTTGACCAGCTTCCAGTTTTCTGCCATTTTAGTTCTCCGTTCCACTCCCATTTTTCTTCAATAAAGCTCTGCGTAGGCTTGAACATCATCTCACCTTCCAACATGGCACATCACAACCTTCAGGATCCAATCATTTAGATAACCAGCCATTTCAGTCTTGTGATCTTGCATTTCTGGCATTTTGTATTCTACTCTCATCTCCCCTGGTATTTCAGATTTCATGTCTCCTTTATGGCATCACTCTCAGGCACACCCTTTACACTCCCTCTCGGCCAACACCACCATGACTCCTTCATGTCTACCAGTTACCACTCTGTCACTAATCTTCCTTTTGTGACTTTATGACTCAACAACACGTAGGATGCAGAAACAAGCCTTTCAACCATCGAGGCTGCACTGACCATCAATCACCCATCTTTAGGCTTTACTTTAGACTTTAGACATACAGCGCAGAAACAGGCCATTTGTCCCAGTGATCACCCTGCACACTAGCACTATCCTACACACTATGGCCAATTCACAATTTTTACCAAAGCCAATCAACCTCCAAACCTGTATGTTTTTTGAATGTGGAAGGAAACCAGGGCACTCGGAGAAAACCCGCGTGGTCAAAGGGGGATGTATAAGCTCCTTACAGACAGCACCCGTAGTCAGGATCAAACCTGGGTCTCTGGCGCTGCAATGAAGCAACTCTACTGATGTGCCACTGTGCCACCCCATCTGCGTGAATCCTACATTAATGTCATTTTTTAGTATTCTCCACACTTTCTCATCCACTCCCCCCAGAATCTGCCACTCACCTACACAGTAAGGGCAATAATTTGTAGCTAACCTGCTGGTTTCCTCCGACATCTTTGCAAGACCCAGAGAGTCATAGGGAGAACGTACACACTCCACATAGAGAGCAGCAGAGGTCAGTATTGGAATGTGGTGACAACACTGTAAAACGATGCAGTATTGTAGAGTGCGGGACAGTCACTGTATAATGGTCGCAGTATCGGAAAGGTAGGGTTTGTCACTGTGTAATGAGTGTGGTATTGGAGAAGTGGAGAGTGGGGTATTTCAAAAAGATGCTGTATTTAATATCTTGTGGATCTGTCATTGACAAATGGGGGAAGTGTTGGAGAGGTTGGCTTTGTCACTGTAAAATGATTGCAATATTGGTGAATGCAGACCTATCACTGTATAGCAGGTGTAATATTCGAGAGGTCAGACCCCACAGGTACAGGATTTGGAACACTGGGTGTGTCAGTGCCGAGCATGTGACTGTCAGAATATTTAACGGTCTGTCACTGCACACTGGGTGCAGTATTGGGAAGTATATGTCTATTACTGACAGATGGGTGAAGAATGGATGAGTTCAGGTCAAACCCACACGTCGTTGGGATCCATCGACACTTCACGCTGCCACTGAATAGCAACCAACATAATCAAAGATGTCCCACCCTGGTCATTCCTTCTTCCCCCTGCTCCCATCCAGCACGAGGTACAGAAGCTTGAAAGTGTGCACCACCAGACTCAGCAATAGATTCTACCCCTCTTAATATCAGGTTTCAGAACGGTCCTTCTAAAAGTTAAGATACTGTCTGATTCATCTCTACTCCATTGAGGACATTGGATTTTTTCTTTGGAATTGTTGCACTACACTGCTGAGAATGATACTCTACACTCAGTATCTTCCCTATCGCTCTATTTAATGTGATTGCGTTTGAACTGATTGTATCGATGTATGATCTGTTTGGATAGCATGTTTAACAAAGCTTTCAACTGTACGTGGCTACTATTCGCATACATTGTTTATGCAAGCATAGAATCTCACTGTGCCTAGTCACATGTGTCAATGAAATGAACCTAACCTAACCTAATATGGGAGAAAACTGGAGGAAACCCAGAGGAAACTCGTGCAGTTGCAGGGCAAACATACTAGCTTCAAACAGACAGCACCCGATGTCAGGATTGAGCCCGAGTCTCTGGCGCTGTGAGGTGCTCAATTGGGATGCGTGTGAATGTAAGTGATAGAACGTGTGAAGTATTGCATAGTGCAGGTCAGATGCAATATCGAATGTCACTGTGTAGTGGGTGCAGTTTCAGAGAGTGCGGGTGCATTGTGGAATAATGATTGAAGTTGAGTTTGTTACTGAATGATGGTGCAGAGTTGGAGAATGCAGTTTGTTACTGAATGAAGGGTGCATTATTGGCCAAAGCAGGTCTGTTACTGTGTAGCAGTGCAGTACTGGAGAGTGCAGGACTGTCACTGCATAAAGATGGTGTAATATTGCACAGTGTGGGACTGTGAGTGCGCATAATGGGTGCAGTATAGAAGAGTGTGGATCTGTTGCAGAATAATATTGCAGTGCTGGTGAATGTAGGACTGCCACTGTGTACAAAGGATGCACTATTGCAGAATGCAGGACTGTCACTGAAACGTGGGTGCAGTATAGGAGTCAGCAGGTGTCTGTCACTGAATGATGTGTGCAGAATTGCCGAATGCAGTTCTGTCACTATATAATGGCTGCAGTATAGGAGCGTGTGTGTCTGTCACTCTATCTAGGGTGCGGTGGTGGAGAGAGCGGGTCTTCACTGTACAATAGTATTTCAGAGCAGAGCTCAGTTACTGTACAGCGGTTGCAGTATTGCAGAGCATGGTTGGTTACCGTACTGCACAGAGCGGGAATGTTACTACACGGGTGCAGTATTGCTGAGCACAGGTCAGACACAGTACAACAGGCACAGGATTGCAGAGCGTGGGTTTGGTAAGTATTGGAGAGTATGTCATTATAAACAAAGGGTGCAGTGTTTCAGAGAATGGGTCTTTCTCTGTATCATGGATGAGGTATTAGAGTGAGTGGGTCCGTCAATCTATAACTGGTACAGTATTGGAGGGTGTAGGCCTGTCATTTTATAACATGGCAGTGCTGGGCCTGAGTGTATATAATGGGTGCAGTGGTGCAGAGTGTGGGACTGTCACTGTATAACAGGTGTCTTTGCAGAATGAGGGTCTGCCACTATATCATGAATGCAGTATTGGGAAGTGCAGATCTGTCATTGACAAAATGGGTGCTGTATTGGCGAGGTTGGATCTGACAGTGAATAATGGGCACAGAGAATGAGCAGGTCTATCGATATTTAATGGGGGCTGTATTGGAGATTGTGTACGTGAGCAGCATTGGAGAATGTGGGTGTGTCACTAAATCATAGGTATGGGAGAGTAAAGAACACTGAATTATAAGTGCAGAATTGGGAAGTACGTGCCTGTTGCTGACAAAATGCATGACGTATCGAACAGAGTTGGTCTGGTACTAAGTGATGGGTGCAGTTTTCAAAACTGCATGTCTACTATCGGTGCAATACTGGAAGGTGTGTGTCTATTACTGTATGAAGAATGCAGTTTTAGAAAGGGTGGGTTCATCACTGCATAACAAGTATAATAGATTTAGAATTTAGATGTAAACCTACACATCTTTGGGATATGGGAGGAAACTGGAGCACCAGAGAAAACCCATGTAGTCGCATGGAGAAAGTGCAAACACCACACAGACAGCACCCAAGGTCAGGATTGAACCCAGGTCTCTGACACTGCAAGGCAATGGCTGTACAAGCTGTTCCCGGTGCCACTAACACTTGAGAATGCATATCTGTGACTGCAAAACAGGTTCAGTAGTGAGATGTACATGTTTGTCATGGAATAAAGGTTGTAAAGTTGGCAAATGTGGGTCTGTTGGTGCATAAGGAAATAGATAGAGTAGGTTTGTAACTGGAAAATGACTGCAGAATTGAAGATATCAGGTTCGTCATTATGTCTGAAGAAGAGCCCCGACCCGCAGATTCACCTATTCTTGTCCTTCAAGTTCTCCAGAGATGTTGCCTGACCATCTAAGTTCCTCCAGCACTTTATGTTTTATTTTGTAAACCAGCATCTGCAGTTCTTTGTATCACCATCACTGTGCAATGGATGCAATATTTGAGAGTGCGTGACGGTCACTATATGCAAAGAGTGCACTATTGAGTGTGGGATTGTCACTGTATATAACTGATCTAGTATTGGAGATGTGTCTCCTCGCCATATACAAAGTGTGCAATACTGGAGAATGTGGATCTGTCATTGTATAACAAATGTGTTGTTGCATAGTGCGAGTCTGTCACTGTATAATGGGTGCAGTATTGCAGAGTGCGCATCATTGAATCATGGGTGACTTATTGGAGTGAACAGGCCTGTCAATGTATAATAGGTTCGGTGTGGAGAGTACAGATCTGGCACTGTATAATGGTTGCAGAAATAGAGAGCATAGGTATATCACATAACAGGTAAAGTATTGGGAAGTACATGTCTTCCACTGACAAAATGGAGAGGTTGGATCGGTTACTGTATAATGGATGCAACATTGGACAGTTCAGGTATAACCTGTGCAGTATGTGGATCTCACTGTGTAAGGGGTGTAATATTGGAGAATTTGGGTCCATCACTGAATAACGGGTTTATTGGAGATGGCGTGTCTCTCACTCATAATGGGTGCAGTATTGAAGAATGTAGATCTGTTATGGAATCATAGGTCATGAGGAATAAGAGTAGAATTAGGCCATTCGGCCCCCATCAAGTCTATGCCATTCAAGCATGGTTGATCTGTCACTCCCTCCTACCCCCATTCTCCTGCCTTCTCCCCATAACCTCTGACACCTGTACTAATCAAGAATCTATCTACCTTAAAAATATCCACTGACTTGGCCTCCACAGCCTTCTGTGGCAAAGAATTCCACAGATTCACCGCCCTCTGACTAAAGAAATGTTTACTCATCTCTTTCCTAAAAGAACGTCCCATAATTCTGAGACTATGACCTCTAGTCCTCGACTTTCGCACTAGTGGAAATATAGGTGCAGAATTGGAGAGAAATGCGTCTGTCGCTAAACAATGGGTGCAGAATTGGACGAGGTCTGTGTATAAAGGCTGCAATATTGGATAGAATGAGTTTCTCAATGTATAATGAGTGCAGAATTGGAGAATTTGGGTCCATCACTGTATTGTATTGGAGAGGGCATGTATAGCAGGTGCAGTAAAAGTGATTGCAGCATAGTATTATGGCTACAGTATTACCGAGCACAAGTCTGTCACTGTATAATAGATGCAGTAATGGTGTGTGTAGGTTTGTCACAGTATAATGGCTACAGAACTGAAGAGTACATGTCACAATATAACTGGTTGAAGGATTGTCACTGAATCATAATGCAGTATTGGAGTGAGCGGTTTTGTAAATAACCAGTATAATAGGTTCAGTATGGGAGAGTACGGGCCTGCCACAGGAAACAGTTGTAGTACTGGACGGTGCGGGTCTGTAACTTTATAACAGCAGCATAATTGAGAGAGCGGGTGTCACTGTAAAATCAGGTACAGCATTGAAGAGGTCGTGTCTGCTACTGATTAACAGGTGCAGTATGACAAGTGCTTTCTGTTGCCGTATGACGGGTACAGTATTTACATGTGTTTGCTGCTGTATAACAGCTGCTGTATTGGAGAGGTACAGGTTTAGGCTGTATAGCAGGTGCAGTATTGGAGAGTTCAGGGTTGGCCTGTATAACAGGTGCAGTATTGGTGAGTGCACGTTTAAGCTGTATAACAGGTACTGGATTGCAGAGTACAGGTTTGGGCTGTGGAACAGGTAGCAGTATTGGAAAGTACAGGTTCAGGCTGTACATGAGGTACAGTATTGGAGAATGCAGGTTCAGTCAAATAATAAATGTAGTAATGAGAGTACGATTTCATGCTTGTATAATATGTGTTGTATTGGAGAGTACAGGTTCAGGCTGTATAACAGGTGCAGTATTGGTGAGTGTGAGGCTGTCGTATATTAACTGTAGTATTGGAGCGAGTAAGTAAGTCTGTGTTGTATAGCATGTACACTATTGGACAATGTGGGTACGCGACTGTACAATGGGCACAGTATTGTAGTGCACTGGTGTATGAATGTATAACTGTTGCTTTATTGGAGAGGACATGTTATACCGCAGAGAGAGGGTGCGTTACTGTTACAACATGTGCAATGTTGGTGCGTGTGAACCTGCCACCACATCATTGGTGTAGTTGTGGCAGAATCCTTATCTGTCCATGTATCAGAAAGAGTGGATGTGTCATTGAATCACGAGTGCAGAATTAGAGTGGGCAGGCCTGTCGATATATAATGTGTTCAATTTGGGAGAGCATGAAATGGGTGCAAAATTGGAGAATGCATATCTGTTGTTGTATAAGAGTAGACTACAGATCTCTCTCTATTTAATAGGGCAGTGTTGGAGAGTGGGTCTGTCAATGCATAACAGATTCAGTATGGGAGAGTATGGGACTACTACTTAGGGTGGCACAGCGGCGCAGCAGTAGGGTTGCTGCCTTACAGTGTCAGAGACCCGGGTTCCATCCTGACTACAGTTGCTGTCTGTACAGATTTAGTACGTTCTCCCTGTGGACACGTGGGTTTTCTCCAGGTGCTCAAGTTTCCACCCACACTCCAAAGACATAAAGGTTTATAGAAACATAGAAACATAGAAAATAGGTGCAGGAGTAAGCCCTTCGAGCTTGCACCGCCATTCAATATGACCATGGCTAATCATCCAACTCAGTATCCTGCACCTGACTTCTCTCCATACCCCCTGATCCATTTAGTCACAAGGGCCACATCTAACTCTCTCTTAAATATAGAAAAATGAACTGGCCTCAACTACCTTCTATGGCAGAGAATTCCAGAGACTCACCACTCTCTGTGTGAAAAATGATTTCCTCGTCTCGGTCCTAAAGGAATTCCCCCTTATCCTTAGACTGTGACCCCTAGTTCCGGACCTCCCCAACATCGGGAACAATCTTCCTGCATCTAGCCTATCCAACCCCTTAAGAATTTTGTAAGTTTCTATAAGATTCCCCCTCAGTCTTCTAAATTCTAGCGAGTACAAGCCAAGTCTAACGAGTCTTTCCTCATATGAAAGTCCTGACATCCCAGGAATCAGTCTGGTGAACCTTCTCTGTACCCCCTCTATGGCAAGAATGTATTTCCTCAGATTTGGAGACCAAAACTGTAGGCAATATTCCAGGTGTGGTCTCACAAAACCCTGTACAACTGCAGTAGAACCTCCCTGCTCCTATACTCAAATCCTTTCGCTATGAATGCTAACATACCATTGGCTTTCTTCACTGCCTGCTGCACCTGCATGCCTACTTTCAATGATTGGTGTACCATGACACCCAGGTCTTGTTGCATCTCCCCTTTTCCTAATTTGCCACCATTCAGATAATAGTCTACCCTCCTGTTTTTGCCACCAAAGTGGATAACCTCACATTTATCCACATTATACTGCATCTGCCATGCATTTGCCCACTCACCCAGCCTATCCAAGTCACCTTGCAGCCTCCTAGTGTCCCCCTCACACCTAACACTACCCCCCAGCTTAGTGTCATCCGCAAACTTGGAGATGTTGCATTCAATTTCCTCGTCCAAATCATTAATATATATTGTAAATAGCTGGGGTCCCAGCACTGAGCCTTGCGGTACCCCACTAGTCACTGCCTGCCATTCTGAAAAGGACCCGTTTACTCCTACGCTTTGCTTCCTGTCTGCCAGCCATTTCTCTATCCACATCAATACTGAACCCCCAATACCGTGTGCTTTGTTTGTATACTAATCTCTTATGTGGGACCTTGTCGAAAGCCTTCTGAAAGTCTAGATATAACACATCCACTGGTTCTCCCTTTATCCACTTTACTAGTTATATCCGAAAAATTCTATAAGATTCGTCAGACATGATTTACCTTTCGTAAATCCATGCTGACTTTGTCCAATGATTTCACCACTTTCCAAATGTACTGCTATCCCATCTTTAATAACTGACTCTAGCAGTTTCCCCACTACCGATGTTAGACTAACTGGTCTGTAATTCCCCGTTTTCTCTCTCCCTCCTTTTTTTACATTAGCTACCCTCCAAACCTCAGGAACTACTCCAGAATCTAAGGAGTTTTGAAAAATTATCACTAATGCATCCACTATTTCTGTGGCTACTTCCTTGAGTACTCTGGAATGCAGACTACCTGGCCCTGGGGATTTATCGGCCTTTGATCCATTCAATTTACCCAGCACCACATCCCGGCTAACCTGGATTTCACTCAGTTCCTCCACCTTATTTGACCCCCGGTCCCCTGCTATTTCCGGCAGATTATTTATGTCTTCCTTAGTGAAGACAGAACCAAAGTAGTTATTCAGTTGGTCTGCCATGTCCTTGTTCCCCATGATCAATTCACCTGTTTCTGACTGCAAGGGACCTACATTTGTTTTAACTAATCTCTTTCTCTTCACATATCTATAAAAACTTTTGCAGAGTTTGTAGGTTAAATGGCTTCTGTAAATTCTAAATTGTCCCCAGTGTGCAGGAAAGTGCAAGTGTACGGGGTGATCGCTGGTCGGAGTGGACTAGGTGGGCTGAAGAGCCTATTTCTACACTCTATCTCTAAAATCTACCATACAACAGGTATTGAATTTGAGATGTGGGTCTGTTACTGTATAATGGGTGATGCGATAGAAATTGTAGGTTTCTTAACATATAATATTTTCAGAGTTTGTGTCTGTCACTGCACAATGTGCACAGTAAAAGGAAGTACATGTCTAATACTGTTAATGGGTGTAGCATTGGTGAGTGTGGATTTGTAGCTGTATTACAGTTGCAGCCATGGGCCGAAATCCCGCGGCGGGGGGGGGGGGAGGGGGGGGGGGGGGGGCACAGGGCGACACGTCCCCTCCGTGTTTTGAGAGGTGGGGGACCATCCCCCCATGTTTTGTAATCGAGATTTTTAAATTTGGAGGAAAAACCATCTATTAAAAATCTCTGCTTTCCGCGAGACAGTGGGGGTGGGACTGATGATCGAGGGCGCCAATTAGACCGGAGAGACATCGGTCAGCAGGCAATGGGGGGGGGGGGGGGGGGGGACATGATAATTCAGCGCGATGATTGGAGGAGGGTGGTGCCGGTCAGAGGCGGAAGTAGGGGGGTGGGACTGAGGATAGAGCGCAGTGATTGAAGGAGGGAGACGTCCTGGTGGAGCAAAGATCATAGAGCGGAGCTTGAATCGGCCCGTTCATGGGGCCTTTCATCGCCCGGCCCGGCGCAGCTTAAAATCGGCCGCGGGATCTTCCATCGCTCCACGGTCCAATTGCAGCATTGAGGCGATTGAGGCTCCCAATGTTGAAGCCCCCGCTGGGGGGACATCCCACGGCTGGTTTTAAGCTGCGCCGGGCGATGAAAGGCCCCGCGAACGGGCCGACTGAAGCCCCATGATTCGGAGCAGACAAAGCTGCTGTTGTTGGAGTTCGGAGTCGGTCACCAACCAGGTCAGCTCCCGAAGTTACCGTCCACAGGGCCCACGGCCGAAGCCTCCGAAGTCTCGCGTGCGTGTATGTGTGTGCGCACGCGTGCGCGGCCACCAAGAGATTGTGTCCCCCCCCCCCATGTTTTTATAGCAATTTCGGCCCCTGGTTGCAGCTCAGGAGAGTGCAAGTCTGTCATTGTTTAACAAATGCCATATTGCAAAGTGTGTATCTGTAAACTTACGCTGGATACAGTATTGGAGTGTGTGTTTCTCACTGTATAACAGTTGCAATATTTGAGAGCATGGCCCAATCACAGAAGAATAGTGCATCGTTGGAGGGTGCAGGTCTCACTGTATAATGGACACACTATTGGAAAATGCAGACGGGCAGTGTATAACCGGTCCAATATTGGAGAGTGCAGGTATGTTACTGTATTACAGATATTGCAAAATGCAGTCTATCCCATAAAGGGTGCAGAATTGGTAAGTGTGGGTGTCTGATTGTGTTATGAGTACAGTATTGGAGGGTGCTGGTCTCTCTTTGTATCACCGGTGCGCGATTTTGGAGAATGTGATTCTCTGTGTTATGGGTGCAACATGAGAGAGTGCAAGTTTGTCACAGTGCAATGGGTACAACATTGAAGAACATGCATTAGTCATTATATAACGAGAGAATACAGTACAGTATTTGAATGTGTGAGTCTGGCGCTTTATAATGGGTATGGCTTTGGAGACTCTCCGTGTATAAGTACAGATGGTAAGTGTGCTTCTGTCACTGCATAATGGGTGCAGTAGTGGAAAGTGTGGGTCTTTCACTGAATCATATCTGTAGTATAAGAGAGTGGAGGTTTATCTGTCGCTGTATAATGGTTGCAGTATAGGAGAGTAGAATGGATGCACTGTTGGAGATTGCATGCTTTACACTGTATAACAGGTGCTGCGTTGAAGAGCACAGGACTGTAATGGTATAACGGTTGTAGTATTGAAGTGTGGGTGCAGTATTTGAGTTCACTGGTCGGTCACAATATAACAAATGCAGTATTGGGGAATGCGGCTCTGTCACTGCATATCTGGTGCTGCATTGAAGAGGTTGCATTTTTCAATGCATAACAGGTGCAGTATTGGACCGTGCAAATCTGTCACTGCATTGGACACAGTAATGGAGAGTGAGTATCTGTCACAATATGGGTGCAGTATTGGAGAGAACGCACCCATATTGTTCTGCCACTGTTGAACAGGTGCAGTATATGGAGAATGTGTGACTGTCACTGTATAATGGGTGCAGTCGAAGAGAGCCTGGTTATCAATGTATAATGGATGCATAATTGCTGTTTAACGGGGCGGTATTGGAGAGTGCATGTCTGTTACTTTAGTACAGTTGCGGCATTGGAGTCCTGTGCTCTCCAATATAGCATCTGTTACACATTGAAAGACCTGTAATCTCTGACAGCATGTCACTTTATAATAGGCGTATTACTGGAGCAAGTGTGTCTGTGACTGTACGAGTGGGTATGTAACTGTTTAATGTGTGCAGTACGGGTATGTCACAGTATTACGGGTGCACTGTGGAGAGCAGGTCTTGTATAGTGAAGAGATATTGCACTGTATAATAGAGTGTCACTGAACAGCTGTTGCAGAATTAGATAGAGCGGGGGGCTTGTCTGTGTAAAATGGATGCGCCATGGAGAGAGTGGGCCTGTCATTGTAGAATGGTTGCAGTAATGGAGAATCCATGTCTGTCACTCTAAGGAATGTAGTGGTAGGTGTGGATCTCTCGCTGTAGAACAGGTGTGGTATAGAACAGTGCGTATCTGGCACTGTATAACAGGTGCAATATTGGAGGCTGTTTAGTGGGACAGTATAGAAATGTGCGTATCTGGCATTATATTAGAAAATGTGGCTCTGTCACTGTTTTGTGGTGCAGCATATGAGAGTGGGATATTGTCACTGTATAACGGGCTCTACATTTAAGATTACGGGTTTGTTACTACACGATGGGCACAGATTTGGACTTTGCCAGACTGTATTATGGCAGCAGGAAATGAGAGTCATCGAGTCACAAAGCATGGAAACAGGCCATTTAGCCCACCATGTCAATGCTGACCGGTGGTACCCATCTGTTTTAATCCCATCTCCCAATAGTTGCTCCCTTACCTTGGTGATGTGAGTATCTGGACACGTCTTAAATACTGTCAGTGACTCTGCTTCCTCCACTCTCTCCAGCAGTGTATTCCAGGTACTCACCACCTCTGGGTGAAAAAGATTTTCCTCATATCCGCATCACAATCTTTTCCCCCTTAAAATCGATATCCCCTGGTTTTATTCACCTCTGATGAAGAAAAAGATCTGACGTATACATATGCAATATGGGGTAGTCTGGGCTGACAGAATGTAACTGCTGCAGTTGTTTATTGTGTATTTCTGCCATGCACAATAGGTGCTGTATGGTGGAGTGTATAAGAACAGTTGGATAGGGTGGTGAAGAAGGAGTATGGCTTGGTTGCCTTCATTGGACGGGCATTGAGTACAAGAGTTGCAACGTCACGTTACAGACATTGGTGAAACCAAACGTGGAGCATTATGTGCAATTCTGTTTGCCATACTATTAAAAAGGATGTGATTGTTAGATGGAGTGCAGAAAAAAATCTCCATGATGTTGCTGGGTCTGGAGGGTTCAAGTTATAGATAATGGTATTTAAGAGGCTTTTAGATAGGCACATGGAAGTACAGGGAATGGAGGTATATGGATCATGTGCAGGCAGATGAAATTGGTTTAACTTGGCATCATGTTCAGCACAGACAGGGCAGAAGGGCCCGTTCCTGTGCTGTACTCTTCTATCTTCTCTATGTTTTATCAGAGGCAGGATAGGCTGTGACAGTGTTCCCTGGACCCAAAGGGAATGATAGATGACCTGATAGAGGTTTAGAAAACTATGAGAGAAATGGATAAGGTGAAATGTCGCAGTCTTTTTCCCAGGGTGAGGCAGTCTAACACGATAGAGCCAAAGTTTAGGTGAAAGGAAAAAGATTTAAGGGACTGTGCGGGGCACGTTGCCAACTGCAAACAAATGGGACTAGCTCAGGAAGGCATCTTAGTCAGTGTGGAAGAGTTGGGCCGATTGGTTCTTTGATTGTTACTCTATAAAGGGTACTGTATTGAAGAGAGCGTGTGTTACTGTATGATGGGGGGCACTTTGGAGAGTGTGACTGTCATTCCAGAATGTGTACTGTATTTGAGAGAATAACAGGGTCTGTCACACAATAGCAGGTGCAGTAATGGAGAGAGAGAGGTTTTTCATTCTAAGGTAGTATAGTTGTGGAACGAGTGGGTCTGTCGCTGATAATTGGTGCACAGGCCTCTGCGGTACAATGTGTGCAGTAATGGAGAGTGCAGGATTCTCACTGTATCCCACTTTGGCAATTTTTTAGGCAACTACAGGTGACTAGTTTGTCGCCACATGGTCACCGGGAATAGTCTCCTCAGTCGTGCAAAAAGTCGTAGCGTCTTTCTGGTCGCCGTTAAATTTTCAACATGTTGAAAACATTTATCTGACAGTGGGTTTGACGCCAATAAGCGTAGCTTGACTTCTCCTGACATAGGTGCTATCGTAGGTTGTCGCTAGGATGACGTAGGTTGTCTCCAGTTTTTCGGCAACCTGCTACAACAATGACAGTTGCCGGCACCTGGAGAAGTGGGACAGGCTCATTAGGGAGCGGGTACTGAGTTGGAGAGTGTCAATCCCTTTTAAGATGACGACAGATTTAGAGAGTGCCTGTCTGTTACTGTAGAATGGGGTCCTGTACTTGAGACAGCAGGCGTTGCTGTACAGTTCCTCCTCATGTTACGAATGTCCAGTTTAACAACAGCCAGAACATACAATAAGCGTTTGGGAGACCGACGGGATGGATTTGCCGGCTGCCGAGGGATTCGTAGTCGCATTTCTGACTTGCAAACGGTGCGGGTTGTGAACTGTCACTTTAAAACTGGTACTAGTGGAGAGTGCATGTCTGTTACAGGTATAGAATCTGGAAGAGTGGGATGTTACTTTATGCAATGCGCTGGAGGAACTCAATGGGTCAGGCAGTATCTAGGGAGGGAATGGACAGGCAATGTTTCTGGTTGGGACCCCTCTTCAGACCACACTGTAATGACATTGTAGAGTGCGAACGTCTGACTGTATAACGGATACAGTATTTAAGAGTGTTGGTCTCTGTGTGTACTGGAGTGTGTGTCTGTCATTATATAATATGTGTCGTATTGAAGAGTGTGCGTCTGTCACTGTATAACTGGTGCAGTGTTGGGCATTGTAGGCCTATGATTTTATGGGGTGTAATACTGCAAGTAATGTATTTGTCACTGTATAACGGTTGCAGTATTGAAGAGTGTGGATCCGATAATATTTAAGAGATACTGTACTGGAGATTCCAGGTCACATTTTGGATTCCAGGTGCAGTATTCAAGAGTGATGGTCTTTCAATCTATTACAAATGTAGTATAGGAAGTATGGGGCTGGTACTTGGTGCAGCATTGGAGAGTGGGGGCCTATCTCTGTTCTTGCATGTCTTTCATAGTACAAGTATATTGTGACAGAAACACTCTCTCAGCAATGCTACATCTGCTAAACATTGATAGACCTGCACTATCCAATACCAATCTTTTCTGCAGACAGGTACTCGCCAAGACTGCACTTGTTACAATGAGAGTCCCACACCCTCCATTGTGCATCCATTGTACAGGGAGAGACCTGTGCTTACCTACTGTCTCCACCAATTATTTAGTTTTGTTTAGATACAGTATGGAAACAGACCCTTAAGCCCACCGAATCGGCACCAACAAGCGATTCCCGCACATTAACACCATCCTATACGAGGGACAATATTTACCAAGCCATCTAATCTCTGAACCTGTATGTCTTTGGAGTGTGGGTGGAAACCGAAGTTCTCGGAGAAAACCCATGCAGGTCACAGGGAGAATGTACAAACTCCGTACAGGCAAGCACCTGTAGCCAGGATCGAACCTGAGTCTCTGGCGCTATAAGTGCTCTAAGGCAGCAGCTCTACCTCTGTGCCACCATGCTGCCCTGGAGAATTGGAGAATGTGCATCTGTCATTGAATAATGGGTGCAATATTTGTGGAGTGCGATTGTCACTGTATAACAAGTACAGTATTGGAAAGAGTGGGCTTGTCACTGTTTAATGGAGAAGTGTAGAAATGAGGAACTGCAAATGCTGGTTTATACCAAAGGATAGACACAATGTGCTGGAGTAATTCAGCGGGTCATGCAGCATCTTTGGACAAAAAGGGTGGGTGAGATTTCAGGTCAGGACCTTTCTTGAGACTGATCTGAGGAAGGGTCCAGACTTGAAACGTCACCTACCTTTTTTCCCCAAAGATGCTGCCTGACCCGCTGAGTTACTCTAGCACTTTGTATCTATCTACTGTTTAACAATGCAGTTTTGGAGAGTGCATGTCTTTAATTGTTGAATGGGTGCAGTATGGAGAGTGCATTCCTGTCACTGTATAACAATGCAATATTGAAGAGAACTGTGACAGTATGACACGTTCAGTACAGCAGAGTGTGCCTCTGTTAATGTATTACAGGTGTTGTATTGGAAAGTGCATGTTGTTTACTTTAAGCATTGGCACATGTCCCTTTCAGTGTAGGGTGATATGTGAGTGTACTGACCCATGGTTGGACAATCAAGACCAGAGGGCATAGGTTTAAGGTGAGAAGGGCAAGCTTTAATCGAAATCCGAGGGGCAACTTTGTTGATGGCTATATGGTGAGCTGCCACTGAAGGTGCTTGAGGCAGGTACTACAGTATAACAGCATTTAAAAGACACTTTGACAGTTGGTCCTTACCCTCAATAACTTCTGACTCTGAAGAATGAGGACATTACAAATGTCCTCATTCTTCAGAGAACGGGGATTCCCCTCCCCCACTATAGATGAGGCTCGCACCAGGGTCTCCTCCATACCCCGCAACACTGCCCTCTCTCCCCATTCCTCCACTCGCAACAAGGTGAGAGTCCCCCTGGTCCTCACCTTTCACCCCACCAGCCATCAAATACAACACATAGTCCTCCGCCAGTTTCGTCACCTCCAACGTGACCCCTCCACTCGCCACATCTTCCCATCTCCCCTCCTGTCTGCTTTCCGCAAAGACCGCTCCCTCCACAACTCCCTTGTCAATTCTTCCCTTCCCTCCCGCTCTACCCCTTCCCCGGGCACTTTCCCTTGCAACCGCAAGAAATGCTACACTTGTCCCTTCTCCTCCCCCCTCCACCCCTTTCAGGGACCCAAGCAGTCCTTCCAGGTCCGACAGAGGTTCACCTGCACCTCCTCCAACCTCATCTACTGCATCCGCTGCTCCAGATGCCAGATGATCTATATCGGTGAGACCAAGCGGAGGCTTGGCGATCGTTTCGCCGAACACCTCTTCTCGGTCCGCAATAACCAACCCGACCTCCCGGTGGCTCAGCACTTCAACTCCCCCTCCCATTCTGTATTCGACCTCTCGGTCCTGGGCCTCCTCCACGGCCAGAGTGAGCAACACCGCAAGTTGGAGGAACAGCACCTCATATTCCGCTTGGGAAGTCTGCATCCTTTGGGCTTGAACATTGAATTTTCTCAATTCTGTTAACTCTTGCTGTCTCCTCCCCTTCCCACCTCTCCCTCAGCCCTCGAGCCCGGGCATTCCCTTTCTCTCTATCTCTCCCCCACCCTAGTCGCACTAGCTTCTCATTTTCACACTACGAACAGCTTACAATGGCTTGTTCCCTTCATCATCGATACTTTTTTGCATATCTTTCATTCATTGTTCTTTATCTCTCCACATCACCGTCTATATCTCTCGTTTCCCGTGATCCCTGACCAGTCTGAAGAAGGGTCTCGACCCGAAACGTCACCTATCTCCTTCGCTCCTTAGAAGCTGCTGCACCCGCTGAGTTTCTACAGCCTTTTGTGTGCCCTCGATTCTCCAGCATCTGCAGTTCCTTCTTTAACACTTTCACAGTACATGTTTAGAAAAGATGTGAAGGGATATGGGCCAAACTTAGATAGCTTAGATCGGACATCTCGGTCAGCATGGACGAGTTGGGGAGGGAGATTTCATAATTCCATTGCTCTTTTGGTGACGACGTGTGATTGGGTCAAGTATCTCCAGGATACGGAAGAGTTAAGCTCAGCCAGCGTGCAGTGCTGTATTGAAGGAGTGCGGCATTGTCTTGGGTGATCTCCACCAAAGGAACCATTAAACGCATCATCCCTTGGGACTTTGGCACTCTGAAGAACAGTGACCCGTTTCCACTCTCCGTGCCAACCTCCCAATCTGACTAACATACTGGGAACAGGTATCAGTCGCCGTTGCCATGGCATGTCATTAAGGGAGCTGTCCTCACATCTGTTATAAGGTGTCAGATTTTCAAAGCTTGCCAGGGATGTTGTCTGTGAGGAGTTCGAATGTTCTTCCTGTGAATATGTGGGTAACCCCAGGGTTCTCTGGTTTACTCCCACATTCCAAAGACCTTCTGGTTGGTTTGTGAACGGTTGATAGGAGTTTGCATTCGCAGTTTTGGCCTCTGCACCGTCTACATTACAAACGCAGCCAATGCTTGGACGTGGGTGCCCGACATGGTCTCCATGTTATGGAACGCAAAAATCACACGCATTTCCAGTTAATAACTATAATGTTAACCTTCACTTAACTGATATGATCAAAACAGCTGCCTGCGCTGCCTTGTGTTTCCAGTCAGCTGAGATGTTTATGTAGTGCACGTGATTGTCACAACACTATCACGAATGTGTTTGTGACAGACATGTATGCGCTTCTCTGTGTGCATGAGTGATGACTGTGGGAATCGGTCCAGACCGCACTGAGCACATGCAACTTTGGAAGAAAACACCACCAGGGACTCCAAACTCCCAAACAACAAGGCCTTGTCTCTGTCAGAGAGGTGGCAAAGGTTTCTGCTTAGATTCGTTGAGTTTAGTTTACAGTCACATGTACCGAGGTGCAGGGAACAGTGTTTGTTGTGTGCTAGCCAGCCAGTCAGCTTCAAGTGAAGGGTGCTGAAGTGAGAGATTTCAAGGTGTCATCGTGAATGGTGAATGCAAATCTGCTTACATTAAGGGATCTGGCCTCACATCTGTTTACAGGTGTCAGATCTCAAAGCTTGCCTGGGGCACTGTCTGTGTGGAGTTCTCATGTTCTTCTTGAGAATATGTGCGTAACTCCAGGGTTCTGTGGTTTCCTCCCACATCCCAAATAACTTTCAGTTGGTAGGTGAATTTGCTGCAGCCAGAGTATGGATGATGGGTAGAATGTGGGTGGAGAAGATTGGGCATGAGAGCAAGGTTACAGGGAAATGTTACATAGTCATGCAGCACAGAAATGGGACATACAGCCACCCAAGTACATGCCAACCATAAAGCAACCACTTACACTAATCCCATTTTATTCTCCCTTCATTCCCCATTCCCCATTTTATAAGTTTAAGGTGAGGGGGGAAAGATTGGCAGGAACGGGGTACTGATTGGGGATGATCAGCCATGATCACATTGAATGGTGGTGCTGGCTCGAAGGGCCGGATGGCCTACTCCTGCGTCTATTGTCTATTTAATAGAAATCTAAGGGGTAACCTATTCGCACAAAGGGTGGTGGGTATACGGAACAAGCTGCCAGAGGAAGTAGTTGAGGTGAGGCAGTTTAACAAACATTTAGACAGGTACATGGATAAGACAAGTTTAAAGGGATATGAGCCTAACACAGGTGGGTGGGACTAGTGTAGATGAGACATGTTTGTCGGTGTGGGCAAGTTGGGCCGAAGGGCCCATTTCCACACTGTATGACTCTAACCCTCCCCTGATTTTACCTCACATGTACACACCAGGGGCAATTTAAAATAAAAATAAGTTGTGGAATGGGGTTGCTATAGAAGCTGACAGAGAATTGATGGGCCGAATGTCCTCATAGGTTGACAACTGAGAAACACAGTTCCTCCCTCTGCTTGTGGTGAATCTCCTCCTTTCCCTGTCCAAGCGGGAAGCTGAGATTAATTTACCAACTACATTCAAATTTGAGACCTTAGCTGATCAGGGAGTGGGGTGAAGAAGTTATTGAGGGCAGGTGGTGCAGGTAAAAGATCAGCCATGATGTTGAGCCTGCCAGCCACTCAACAGTGGCATCGTCCTGCTTGTGTTTCTGCCGACGGGCCGGGCAGTACAGAGGGAGAGCTGCACCGTGGGTGAGGCATTAGACCATGGCTCATGCTGGCTGTTGGAGGGGATGAGAAAGATCCCACTTCACCTCTTACTGGAGCTGATGCCACAGAGTTGAGTTTAGTTTATTGTCACGTGTACAGTGTAAAGCCTTTGTTGCGTGTTAACAAGTCAGCAGAAAGACAATACATGATTACAATGGAGGCATCTGGGTCGTCATGGCAATCTGCGTCTGCATGGTGAGGCAGAGGCTACTCACTATCTCCCTTCGGACAGAGGTACCTGTGATGACAGCCCCTGTCTCCCCCTGTAGCTGCCAGGTTGGCAGAGGGGTGGGATGGTGGGAGAGACAGTCGCAGGTTCCATAGGCAAGAGGTCACTTCCATCACTTCACCAGTGTGTCCTAAGAGGGCCGACTGTGGGCATCTTGCAGCCGAGAGAACATTCTGTCAGCGGAACAGTTGGGAGGTGGGGGACGATGGGGGTGGCGGTCAGAGGTGACCGCTGGAGTCTTGGCTCTCCGCTGGTTTATCTATGTTGAGGTGTGCAATGCTGTTTTAATGTTGGGTGAAGCTGATAGACCAGTGCACCAGCAGCGATCATGCCCCACGGTTTTATTCAGCTTCACCGTGTGTGCATGTTGGCAGCTTGTCTTCCATCGTCTGCCAGCCCTGTCCAATACACTGGGCAGCCACTGGCACTCGCTGCCACAGCTCGCTAAATGCTCCCTCTTTACAGTGTGATGAGGAGAAAACCGACTGAAGCAGATCCGTCCCCACCAGTACTGACACAGTGGCATACACTGACAGACCAGTACTGACCACAGTGGTATACAGTGGCAGACCACCAGTAATGTATCCCAGTGTTATAGTGACTGACCCGTGCCCACCAGAACTGTTGTAATAATTAAAGGCCTGAATAGAGTAGATGTGCAGAGGACTTTCCCACTAGTGGGAGAGGTAAGACCAGAAAGCATAGGCTCAGAATAAAATGGTGTACCTTTAGAATGAGGATGATGAGGAATTTCTTTAGCCGGAGGATGATAAATTTGTGGAATTCATTGCTACAGGGCTGTGGAGGCCAAGTCGTTGGGTATTTTTAAGTGGAATTGACAGGTTCTTGATTAGTAAGGATGTCAAAGGTTATGGACAGGAAAATAGGGTTGAGAGGGGAAAACAGATCAACCATGATTGAATGGTGGAGGAGACTCAATGGGACGAGTGGCCGAATTCTGCTCCTAGGACATGCACTTATGAGCAAGGAACTATAGATGCTGGAATCTTAAACAAAACACAAAGTGCTGGTGCACAGGTCTAGTCAGGCAGCATCTGTTAAACTGTTTGGGTTGGGATCCTTCTGCAGACTGATGGAGTAGGGGAGAGATAGCTGGAAAGGAGGTGGGGGCGGATAAAGCCTGCCAAGTGATGGGTGGATGGAGGCGAGGGGGGGGTGCTGAGTGGGAGGGGTGGAGTAAGTGAGGTAAAAAGGAGACAGAACGGTGTGAGGAGAGAAGAAGAGGAGGGAAATGTAAAACTGGAGGGAGGGATATGGGTGGAAGGGGATGCGGGTGGAGGGGAAGAGGGGGATAAAGGGGGAGTGGATGACGGAGATAAGAAAAAAGCACATGAAGGATCGGAAACGATCAGAGTAGCTGAGGAGGGAGTGGGTGGGAGATGGTGGGAGAAATGTATTTGCACAGATGGGAGGGTGGGGAATGAAAGAGGGAGAGTGTGGCACGCATTTTTCAAAGTTGGTGAATTCAACCTGTCAACCTGAATCACCTTGGGATCTGAAATATTGACCACCAATGAGAATCGGTCAACCTAGCTGGTCTCATAATCTATAGTCTGGTTAGCGTGTATTACAGATAATTTGTTGTACTATCGATTATTTATTTGTTGTGCTGTTGCGTTAATGTCCGTGTAAAGCTGCAGCAAGTAAGAATTTCAATGTTCCATTCCTGGTGTATGTGACAGTGAAACACTCGTGACCAGTTACAGCGAGAGAGGGTGATGCGGAAACCCAGCCAGTCAGGCAGCATCTGTGGAGAGAACAAGAGGCAATATTTCTATTTCTGAGTCTTTCTGCCGTTTAATTGTTTTGGGTTTCCAGCATCTGTGGTATTCTTACGCCCCCCCACTTCCGTTTAGTTTTCAATGAATCGGGACATGGTGGGGAACGGGGGTTCAGGGAGTGCAGGGCTCTATGGGCGAGCAGGACTTCAGTTTTTCAGAGGTACGTATACACTAGCAGGGGTAGTGTCTCCATCAATCCCATCACCTCCATGTAGTAGGTGCAGGTGTCTCCTCAGACAGCCTGTGTTCATTGTGGGGAGGGACGGAGTGGGGTGAGGCTGCAGCTCTGCACACAGCTGGGGGAGGGGATTGCATGGCTGGAGTGTGTGAGCCTGTATGGAGTGGGTGGGGTGCAGGGCAGCCTGTCCTCAGCCCTTGACCTTCCCCAGCCGCCCAGCCTGTGAGGATGACCTTTGTCACTGTTGGAATCCAAGTGGCAAACTGGTAGCCGGGTTGGTTTTGAACTGCCTGCACCCTGCAGAGCTGTGGTTACTGCCGGCCACTGCTGCTTGTCCAATATTAGATGTGACAGGAACAATGGGCTCACTTTATCTCACTGCCCTCCAGCTTTCACTTCAGCACTGGGCACCAACGATCTTATTGATTTTGTGTTTGCTCACCCCTTCTTTCTCTCCTGCTCTATCCCTCCCCCACCCCCGCTCTCTCTCTATCACTCCCCCCAGACTCCATCTCCCTCTCCCCCCCCCCCCCCCCCCCCCCCCCCCCCCGTGCTCTCAATCCCTCCCCCTGCACTCCTTGAAAGGATAAAAAAGGTAAAGGGCCTGTCCCACTTAGGCTATTTTTTAGGCAAATCAGGTGACTAGGCTGTCGCCACATGGTTGCCGGGGTGTAGCCTGTATGGTCGTGAGTAGTCTCCTCAGTCCCCCAAAGAGTCATAGCGTCTTTCTGGTCGCCGCTGGATTTTCAACATATTGAAAATTTTTCGGAGACAGTTGGCAACTGTGGGTTTGATGCCAATGAGCGTAACTTGACTTTTCCTGACGTAGGTGCTGTCCTAGGTGTCGTCAGGTTAACGTAGGTTGTTGCCAGGTGACGTAGGTTGTCGCCAGTGCAGACTTCATTTTGTTTTAGTTGTTAAAGTAATTATTCTATTTCAAATTTTTTGTTGAAGGAGGGTCCAGTCGCTGGTTTTTCAGCGACCTGCTATGAATATGACAGTCGCTGGCAGTCGCCTAAAAATAGCCTAAGTTGGACAGGGCCTTAAGAAATTTTTGAAGTAAAAATTAGTAAACTGCAAAGAATAGACATATCTTTCTATGCCAATTCACTGGAATTTAGAAGGATGAGAGGGTATCTTATAGAAACATATAACATTATTAAATGATTGGACAGGCTAGATGCAGAAAAAAAATGTCCCGATGTTGGTGGAGTCCAGAACCAGGGGTCACAGTTTAAGAACAAGGGGTAGGCCATTTAGGACTGAGATGTGAAAAAAAATCACCCAGGGAGTTGTGAATCTGTGGAATTCTCTGCCACAAAAGGCAGTAGAGCCCAATTCACTGGATGTTAAAGGAATCAACCCATAAGATGAAAAAGCAGGAACGGGCCACTGATTTTAGATGATCAGCCATGATCATATTGAATGGCGGTGCTGGCTCGAAGGGCTGAATGGCCTACTGCATCTATTTTTCTATGTTTCTATGTTACATTAAGGTGGGCTAACCTGTTGAGAATGAGAATTTAAAGCTAAATGGAATAGGTTTACAATGTTGTGATTGAGGTTTTGATTCCTTGATTTACTGAAAAAGTGGAACATTCTTGAATTTAAGCAGAAGCCACAAGCAAGTTGGGGGAATTGAGGACAGGAAGGTTGCATCTGCCATGTCTTGTTGAATTGTAGGGCAGGGGTGAGGGGACAAATGGCCTCTTCCTTTCCTCTCTCTTGTGGCCCTATGCAGGTTGAAATTATGTCCATGTTTCTGTGGAAGGGAAGGGAAGATGTTAGTGAGAGTGAACCTGTGTCCACATGGACACCAGCGGAGAGATGTGTAACGTAAGGGGAAGGAGGTGAGATCAAATGTAGCGACCTGAAGTTAGATTTCATGCTGCTTGGTGTGCTGAATGTGAACTGCTCACGGAGCATTGACGTTAAGCACGGTCACCAGGTAATTGATGGAGAGTTGGAGTGTCAGTGCTTTCAGATGGGATCTCTTGTCTTCAGCTGAGCAGTGACGTGCTAGTCCCTGATAGAAGGTGAGCTGCCTGTTGATGGACCATGTGCAGATAAGAAAGAATGGGAGTGGGCAGGGTGTCATAAAGTCATACAGCAGTGAAACAGGCCGTTCGGCCCAATTCATCCATGCCAACCAAGGTGCATCCCTGAGCTGGTACCGTTTGCCTGCATTTGGCCCATATGCCTCTTCACCTTTCCTATGGAATTGTGAAAGTTAGGAGGCATAAAAGCAATACTCCCCAGAATATGGAGCAGGTATTGGTGGTTGTTGCAAGCCACGTTCATTCCCTCCGTCACTGGCACTCAGTCGCTGCAGTGCGGCATGGATTGTATTGAGTCCATGGACTGTGTTGAGGGTACACGTGTGCTTAGACTACCCCACTGGCCGGTGCCACACCTCCCACCTCCCAGCTCCAACAATATCCAGGGAAGCAGTGCATCTGAACACCACTTCCTGCAGGTTCCCCTCCCAGTCACACATCACCCTGACTTGCACATACGTCGGCAGTCCTTCATGGTCAATGGGTCACAACACTGGAACTCTTGCCCCTCCCAGCACTGTGGGGAACACTTTCACTGCAGCTGTTGAAGAGGGCAGTGAGGGTAGGCAATAAATGTTGGCCTTGCCAACTGTGCCCTGTCCTTGAAAACAAAGAAAATAGAAATTCAAATGAACCAAGAGAGCCAACGATCGAGGCTTCCCATGTCGCTGACCTACCTTAAGTCACAGCAGATTCCTGACTTTTCTGGATGATTTGGTCCTTGTTTGCTTTGGGAGTTAAACAAGGATGTTCTGTTGGTAAGCTGGCAGTGAGCGCAGTGCACTGCGATGTTGTCGCCACACAACACGGCACGGCACGGTGGCCCAGCGGTAGAGTTGCTGCCTTACAGCGAATGCAGCGCCGGAGACCCAGGTTCGATCCTGACTATGGGTGCTGTCTGTACGGAGTTTGTACGTTCTCCCCGTGACCTGTGTGGGCTTTCCCGAGATCTTCGGTTTCCTCTCATACTCCAAAGCCGTACAGGCTTGTAGGTTAATTGGCTTGGTAAATGTACAAAAAAATAGTCCCTAGTGGGTATAGGATAGTGTTAATGTGCGGGGATCGCTGGTCGGCACAACCCGGTGGGTTGAAAGGGCCTGTTTCCGCGCTGTATTTCTAAACTAAACTAAACAAGTGAAATGTGGTAGGAGAGGGCAGCAAGGCCAGGGTGAACCATGTCAGGTCAGAACCGTCAGCTTCCTAACAGCCGGGACGTTTGTCGAAACTGGGCACAAACACCTCAAAACCGCAATACTCACTTTGTAAACTAATCCTAAACGTAATGAAAAAGATAAAAACTGAGATCAGGAGTGTGCGAGTTAGCTCCTTGAGCTTGCTCCACTGATTATTTTGGTTGTTTTCCTGAGGCAGCGTGGTGCAGCTGTTGATTGGAGGGAGCTGGTTTGCCTGATACAGTATATATATTGTATGAGATAACATTAGTATATTCTTAAATATGGAGAACCAAATTGCATCTGGTATTGTGGTTGAAGTCTCACCAGTGTCCTGTTGCAAATGGTTCCCTAATCCGACATTAGGTGTTCATCCTGAGCAAAACACAAAGTGCTGGAAGAACTTAGTTGGTCAGGCAGCATCTGTGGAGGGAATGGTCAGGCAACATTTTGGGTTGGGACCTTTCTTCAGACTAAAGGGTGAAACCTGCATCAGTTGTTCATATGTAGGATTTTAAGAAGATGGTAACTACATTGGCTTGTGACCAGTCAGTTTTCTGTAAATTTTCCAATGATCCAGTGGATTAGGAATAACCAAATGTAACCACACAACGTGAGGGTGGGGTGGGGTGAGAGTCAATGGGATACTATGTAGCAACAGGGTGTACAGTTATATTATGAAGAGGGAGAATGGGATGCTTTTACTGGGGGGTAGCCTGTTTCAGAAAAATCATTTGAGTGAATGCTGTAATAATGTCGCTTCTTAAAATTAAGAGGGAATGTATTATTAGCTTTAGTATGAAGAATGGTTAGCATATTAAAAGGACAGTAGGAATTAAGGAATGCAAGGAGCTCTCTGCTCATAGTTTACCTCCCATCTCTGCTCATAGTTTACCTCCCATCTGGTCTGGTTTGTCATCTCTTTCAAGGAACCATGTTGGAACCATGTTTGGACCTGAGCTGTTGATAGCCAATCTCTGTGATCTGGATGAGGAACTGAGTGTAATTGTCCAGGTTTGCTGCTGGTACAGACCAGGTCGGGGGTAAATTATGAGCTCCTTGCATGCAGAGGCTGCAGAGCGACAGGTTGGTTGAGCGATTGAGCGGGAATGTTGTAGAGGGAAAAGTACATTCGTAGAGTCGTATGTGTCAGAGGTTATGGGGAAAAGGCAAGGAGAATGGGGTTAGGAGGGAGAGATAGATCAGCCATGATTGAATGACAGAGTACTCGATCTGCCAAATGGCCTAATTCTACGCCTATCGCATGAACAGCCCACGGCGACTAAGATATCCCACCATGCTAGTCCCACCTACCCACATTCAGTCCATATCCTCTAAACCTTTATTATCCATGTACCTAGCCAAATGTCTTTTAGATTTTGTTATAGTACTTACCTCAACTATCTCCTCTGGCAGCACTTTCCATATACCCACCAGTGTCTGGGTGAAAACCCTCAGGTACGAATTTAAACCTTTCCCACCTCACCGTAAGCCTATGTCCACTGGTTCTTAGTTTAGTTTATTGTTGCGTGTGTCGAGGTACAGTGAACATTTTTTTTGTACATCCTTGAGTCTACTGCCCATGTGGATATGTGTTTCTGAAACACAGTCTCACCAAATGTAGTGGGATTGGCTGCAGCAACAGAATAGATCCCCTACCCTGTAATGTCACAACTAATTATTTGCTTTTCGCTTTCATTTAGAGACACGGGTAGCAGACCCATACCTGAGCTTGCTTGATGGGAATTATCCATTCATTTACACTGTCACTGTTGTGTTGCCTGGAATAACACTGGAGCATTACAGTTGCCACATTAGTTTGCAAAGTTCCCTCACAGCTCCAGTGACCCAGGTTCAATCCCAACTTCCAGTGGTTGGCTGCCGTATGGGTTTCTTCAGTGTCTTCTGGGAGTACTCAGATCTCCTCCCACATCCCAAGTATGGGCTAGTAGGATATTTAGCTGTCTGTAGAAGTGCCGCTGGTATGTGGGTAGATGGTAGAAGAGTGAACTGGGAGCAAATGGTCATGCAAGGGAATGTCACATGGAAGCTGGCATGGACCCGATGAGCTGAAAGGCCTCCGGTGCTGTAGTAATTCCACCCAGCCTGGTTATATTGTGGCCAATGGGATTGATCATGGACATAGATCTGTAAAGGCCTCCTGAGGAAGGTTTAGTCCGGTGTGGCTATATTACTCTTAAGCCAGAGCGAGGCAACGGCATTGTAAGACCATCAATATTGCTGAAGTAGAGATAGTCAAGAGCTTCAACTTTCTGGGTGTAAATATCACCAACAATTTGTCCTGGACCATTGAAGCTATGGCCAAAAAAGCACACCAACACCTCGACTTCCTCAGAAGACCAAAGAAGTTTGGCATGTCTCCAATGAATCTTACCAATTTCTACAGATGCACCATAGAAAGTATCCTGTTGGGATGCATCACAGCTTGAATTGCAGAGTTGGGGGTACAGCCCAGTCCATCACCCAAACCAGCCTCCCTCCATCATCTCCGTCTGTACTATACTATAGGGAAAGCAGTCAACATAATCAAGGACCACTCTTCTCTTCTCTTTCTCCCGCTGGGTAGAAGATTAAGAAGCTCGAAGGCATGTAACAAGAGATTCAGGAATACCTGCTTCCTTGCTACTAAACGGTTCTCTCTTAAGCTAATGGTGTGGCTCCTTGCCTTCTAACCTATCTTTTTATAGCCCGTGCACTTTTTTTAACCTGCACTTTCTCTGTAACTCTCACTAAAATGTGCAGTTTAATCTTTACTTCTTTGCGCTATCTTTAGTTTTTTAGCTTTTACTTTTAAAGATACAGTGTGGAAACAGGCCCTTCGGGCCACCAAGTCCATGCTGACCAGGTTCAGAGTTCCAGTATCGCGGAATCTTGTTAACTGTGCGAGGGGGATATTAGGAAAGTGGAGCACATTATTGAATGGGAACGTTGCCAGTTATAATTGTTCACCATGCGAGAAGGTCAGTGGAAGTTGATCTGACATAGAGTCACGCAGCAGCCATTTTGTCCTCTGAATTCAGGGATGGTTTGGGGAGAAATACTGGATGTTGAGGAGAACTCTCCTTGACAGGGTGAAATTTCAGCAGACCAGTTTTTGGATGAGGCCCCGCAGCAGTGCAGCGTTCCCTGAGCACTGCACTGGATTTGACCCCATAACCTGCTGAGTGAAGGGTGTAAGCCACAGCCCGTGAGTATCCATCACGCCACTCGACTCAGTCCAAGTCTCTTGATCATGGTTTGTTCCATAAGACTGTAAAATCAGTCTGCAGAAATTGGCAAACAAAACCTTCACTATATTTGGACATAATTTATTTTGCTGCTGCTTGTTTTAAGCCAGTTAATTTTATTTGTCAAGCTACCAGACAGGGGAATGAAAGTACTGAGTGTATGGATGCTGGGCTATAAGCAGGACCTGTTTGAGACCAATGTGAGGTTTTTATGTCAAGCGACATTGGATCTATCTGCAACACTGCCCGTCATGCTTAGTGTTTTAACTACAACGGCTGTCTGAGGGACATTTACTGCGTAACGTTCACGCTGTGCACTGAGTGAGTGAGTGAGTCCCAGTTCTATAAAAAAGCAGAATGCTCGGATGCACACAACAGGTCAAGCAACATCTGCAGACCAGTGGTGCTCCATATGTTAGCCACATGTGGCTAATTGGCAATCCAGATGGGACAAAAGCTGAGTTATAAACCTCGTTACTGTCTCCAAGATGTCAGTGCTTACATTTCGACGACTGTTGCAGTTGTATTTGAACGTGTGTGCTGGTGAACAAAGAGCACACTCTGATGAATAATTATAGGCCATGTTCCCACAGTGAGCACAGGGTTGGCAGGTGCAGCTGAAAGCTGTAACCCTGGGCACCCTGCAGTCATTCTGCTGGATGACTTGCTGCAGTGAGGAAACCTGTCGACAATGGTGCTGGACCTGGGATTGCCTGTTAGGACTGGTATTCGTTTTATCCTGAGTTCAGTCTGTGTTTGTCGTTGTCATCTTCAGAGATCTTTCTCCACTTTCTTCTCGAGTCCTGGTTCCTGGTTTGCACCAATAGTGGTGGGACAGACATTTAATGCCTCTCACCTCTCCTCCCACAATTCTGTTTACCAACAGGGCTCTTGCATTTTAAGGATGGAAAGGTGACCAATTCTTTGTTGCACCACGGATGACTTTTGTGGCTCAGGTATTGTGGTTCCAGCTGGTGGAATAAAGACTTAGTCTTTCCCAGGACTCACAATCCTATGTGGCTGGAGGAGGCACGATCTGGAGAAGAGGCATGGGGATGAAGGTACTTAGGCAGCCAGGAGCCCAGCCTATTACTCACCTCCTTTGTCTGGTTACAGAATGGCTTGTGGGTTAGAGGGCAGCTCCATCACTGCCAAATGTTATGACTGGGAAAAGCACAGGAAGAGAATGAGGGAGTTTGTAACTTTTGCAAACAACTACCAGTAGCTTTGCAGGCATTCTGAAGCTGTTGGCAGTCTAGAATTGCAGCAACCAGTTATGCTGCCAAATAGCTGATTATCCACTTCAGAGAGGTCAATGGGAAGAAAATCCAACTAAATGGTGTGGATGGGAGCATTAAAGTTGAGGAGAGACTGGGACTGCTTTTTCTGCAAGATTCAAGATTCAATTTAATTGTCACATGTACCAATTAAGCCACAGGGAAATTTGAGTTACCAGCAGCAGAGGAGGCTCAGTTCATAAGTTCCAGGAGCAGAATTAGGCCATTCTGCCCATCAAATCTACTCTACCATTCAATCATGCATGGTCTATCTTTCAGGGGAGACTTGATAGAAGTGAACAAAAATGTAATGTCGATAGGTTGATTATATAGTAAGAATCTTTTTCCTCTAGTTGAGATGTCTGGGACAAGAGGACATACGTTTTGCAGCGGTGCAGCTATTGGAGCTTCTGCCGCACTGCTCCAGGTTCTCAGATTCAATCCTGACCTCATGTGCTGTCTGTGTGAAGTCTACATTTCTCCCTCTGACCGTATCGTTACCTTTGGGTGCTCTGCTTTCCTACCACATCCCAAAGACATGCGAGTTTGTGGGCTAATTGACGTCTATAATATGTCCGGGGTGGATGCAAAAGTTATAGAACATAGAACTAGCCTGAACAGATTGGCATGAATTTGGTAGGCCAAAGGGTTTGTTTCTAGGTTCCATCTCGAAACTATACTAAACTAAACCAAGATGAGAGGTAGGATGTTCAGAGGAGATCTAAGGAGGAATAGTTTTCACACGTTGGTTAGTTGGGGTTTGAAGTGTGCTTCCTCTGAGGGCAAAAGCAGATACTCTCACAACATCTAAGAACCGTCTTGAAAGCAATTGAACCTAACATTGAATCATAGAAATCTGCAGACCAAATAGGATTAGCATGGACAGGTTATATGGATGACATGGACGTAGTGTGCCGCATGGCCTATTTCTCTGCAGCATGACTAAGTTGTGCATGGGGTGGTAACATCCACTTGAAAAGACCTGGTTAGCACGCAACAAAATCTTTTCACTGTACCTCGGTACACATGACAATGAACTAAACTAAACTGAAAGGCCTTAGACTTGGTTTAGCATCTCACCTTAAGATACTTCTGACAGTCAGCACGTCCTAGTGCACAGGAATGGATTGACTTTAGACTTTAGAATACAGCATGGCAATAGCCCCATCAGCCCAACAAGTCCGTACTGACCTGTGACCATCCCGTACACTAGCACAATCCTCACAACTAGGTACAATTTAATTTACATAAGCCAATTAACCTACAAACATGCTTTTTGGAATGTGGATAATGAGAGGAAAATGGAGCACCTGGAGAAAACCTACGTGGTCACAGGGAAAATGCATAAACTCCGTATAAATAGCAACCGTGGTCAGGATCGAACCTGGGTCTCTGGTGAGGTAAGGCAGCAGCTCTACCACTGCGCCACCGTGTCACCCCGGATGTGGTGAATGTGAACTCTTGACCCGATAACCTGACATGAATGTGCCATCGGCAACTTAATTCTTGTGCTGTGCAGTTCATGACAATTCTTCATAAATCATGGATGAAGGTTCTTCCTTTGCTTCCCTCCACCGTAGTGGGGAAGGCCATTTGGTTTATCGTGTCTGTGCTGGTTCCTTGAAGGAGCTGGCCATCAATTAGCCACTAACCTGCTTTTTCCACCCAAGATTTGTTTCCCTTTGAGAAAATTCATCCAATACGCTAGAGGCAGGAAACATGTTCCTGATGTTGGGGGAGTCCAGAACCAGGGGTCACAGTTTAAGAATAAGGAGTAAGCCATTTAGAACGGAGATGAGGAAACACTTTTTCTCACAGAGAGTTGTGAGTCTGTGGAATTTTCTGCCTCAGAGGGCGGAGGAGGCCGATTCTCTGGATACTTTCAAGAGAGAGCTAGATCTCTTAAGAGGGCTCTTAAAGATAGCGGACTCAGGGGATATGGGGAGAAGGCAGGAACAGGGTACTGATTGGGGATGATCAGCCATGATCACATTGAATGGCGGTGCTGGCTCGAAGGACCAAATGGCCTACTCCTGAACCTATTGTCTATTGTCTATTCGCTACAAACCTTTTGTGTCTCCAAATTCCTGAAGCTCAACAAGATGGTTGGAAGAGAGGATTTTGCATATTTGCCTGAAAGTGCCTCCTCATGACCAGGGGCTGACTGACAGAGCAGCAAGGAATATGGCATCAGAAAATTGCCTGGAATAACCTGCAAATAAACTTATAACCAAAACATCTAAGCACCAGCATCCATTTAAGTTAATTGGATTTGACCTGAACACCTGAATTTAAAACGAATAAAAGTCCATCCAATCGTATTTGAGCCAAGGTAATCCTTATGGTAGAAGTTAATGGAATGAAATTGGGCTGCGATTCAAGGGAGATTGGGACTTGCTGCCTTATTAGCTAATGTGTCGTTCCCTCTCAGTCTAATCCTATTAGCAGCCAAACTCTGGTGATGGATTGTGTCTGCTGAGCCGTACACTGCGCAAATCTGAATATGAATGTCCTCCAGCAAAATAATTCATACAATATTTTTTTAAACAATCAACAACTCCCCACAGCTTCCTTATCCATCTTTTGGGCTTCCAGTGGCTCCTTTTACACACAAAGCCTGCCATGAAAATGCTCACAATTTGGATCTTTGTCGAGGCAAATTGTTTGAGTTTGGGTGTGATTTAGAAATAAAATGATCGCTGCTGTGCCCCTTGGCTTTAACATGTCTTATTATCTTCACATTGTTGCAGTTGACTGATGACGGGGAAATAAGTACGATGAGTTTACACTGGCAGAAATGTGGGCAGGCCACTGAATATCTTGAACCTGTTCTGTCCGTCAGTTCCACCTTAGTGATGGGGGGGGGGGGGGAGGAATCTCTAGAATTCTCTTCCCCACAGGGCTATGGAGGTTGGATCACTGGAGGTGTTTAATGAGGCAGTGGATGTATTTCTGAAAATTTGAGGAATTGAGGACCATGGGGAACAGGCACAGGAGAGGGGCATGGCACAGTCGTACAGCAGTAGAATTGCTGCCTCACAGCGCCAAAGGCCCAGGTTCGATCCTGACTACAAGTACGGTCAGTAAGGAATTTACATGCTCTTCCTGTGTCCACTTGGGTTTTCTCAGGGTGCTCCGGTTTCCACACTTCAAAAACGTACAAGTTTGTAGGTTAATTGTCTTCGGCAAAGTTATAAATTGTCCCTTGTGTGTTGGATAGAGCTAGTGTACGGGGGAGATCGCTAGTTGGCTCGGACTTGGTGGGCCAAAGGGCTTGTTTCTGTGCATTATCTCTAAAGTATGAGGCATGGTGCACATATATAGGAAAGGAATGAGGGGCTGAGTGGCCTACAATTGCCCCTGTTTTCTTGAGATGGTCTGTTCATTGACTCCCCCTGTTTTCCTCCCATTGTCACCAATATCTCACATGGCCGTCCGAAGGGGGGGTGCATTGGGTGCGACCGCACCCCCCTTTTTTCCCCCAGTGTAAGAAAAAATCCCCCAAAAAAAAATCTGAAAAAAAAATTAGGAAAAAAAAATCTGAAGAAAAAAAACTTGAAAAAAAAACAGCATTTCCACTTTGTCGGAAAAGCACCCGAAATTCTGGTTCCGGCCGCTGGATGATTTGGGAGAAAAAAATGCGACCATCCACGCCTGCGCAGTTGGAAAAGCGATGCAAAATGACGCCGTCTCTCCGCACGTGCGCAGTGGGCCCGGGCGGGATCAGACTGCCATTTGCACTCCACACATTGAGCTCGATGCCTCGTGTCGTCTACTCCAGGGCAGTAGTGGAATATTGCATTGGAGGAGGGGGAGTCTGTTTTTTATCCTCGGTTCAAACTACCCATGAGGGGGTCTAATCTGGCCCGCGAGATAAGAGAGTGCCCATTTATCCGGGGTGGGGGGTGCGGGGTGCGGTGTCTGCCCGCCTGGTCCAGCGTCTCCATCCGTGGTGTCGGAGCCTCACGAACGGCCAGCCTGGCGACCAGGAGACCGTTCTCCCATCGCCGGGAGGGAGTGGCTAAATCTGAACCCAGCGGCTGTAATCTGCAACACCAGACGCCGCTGTGGCAGGGCCTGCTCCCCCCGCCGCCGGGGCCCAAGCCATCTGTCCCCCACGCCACCCCCGCTGGGCCCACGCCACCTTCATCGCCCTCCGCCCGCTGGGCCCCTGCTGGGCCCCTGCTGGGCCTGCGCCACCTTCATCATTGCCCCCCCCGGCCAGAAAGAGGGGGAGATGTGGGAGGGGGAGAGAGAGAGAGGGGAAGGGAGGTGAGAGAGAGGGGAAGGGGAGAGAGAGATGGGGGAGGGAAGAGGGAAAGGGGGATTATCTTTAGTGAGATTGCAAAATTAAGGTAGGTTTTAGAGCTATTGTTATATTTTCTCCTCCATATGAATAATTTTAAAACAACTGGAACTGCTTTCTTTTCCTCGATAGCAATACTGAAAAAGATGAATTCCATAGTTTGCATCATAAATAAATATACATTTTAATGGGATCATTATATTCAGATGTAACATTTCCATTTCAAGATCGTGGGGGAGGCAAATATGTGTCAAGCCGATAGCCTAATCGTTAAAGAGTTAAAAGATAGCCTAATCGATAAAGAGCCGAGAAGAAGAATCAGAGCTGCCAAGGAAAGGCACTCTGAGAAGTTGAGGAGCAAGTTCTCAGCTAGGGACTCTTCTTCAGCATGGAAGGGCATGCAAGAAATCACCAGCTATAAGAGGAAAGCCCCCCGCTCTTTGGACAACCGTCAGCTAACGAACAACCTGAATGAGTTTTACTGCAGGTTTGAAAATCAGAAAGTAACCCTGGTACCCCCTCCCCAACAAACTCAGCCAGACCCCAGTCTGCAAAGAATGGACCCTGCACTCTCTCCTTCCCATCCACCACTTCACACCTACTTAAGGCAAGACTCCAGTATGAAAAGAGTGGACCCTTTCCCACCCCAACCAACACTTCACACCCAATTACTCGTTTTTAACCAGTCCCCGCAAAGATGCACTGTCCATGCCTGCTTCAAAGTCTCCACCGTTGTCCCTGTACCCCAAAAGGTAAGGATTACTGGTCTTAATGACTACAGGCTTGTCACACTGACCTCTGTAGTCATGTAGTTGAAAGGCTTGTGCTGGCCAAGCTGAAAAATATCACAATCCCTCTGCTGGACCCTCTGCATTTTGCATATTGGGCCAATAGATCTGTGGATGACGCAGTCAATCTGGGCCTACACTTCATCCTCCAGCACATAGACCGCCAGGTGCCAGAGCTACTACGCTCCAAACTTCCTGAATTGACTGTGCCTGAACCCCTCTGTCGGTGGATCACCAGCTTTCTGACAGACAGGAAGCAGCATGTGAGACGGGAAAGCATATCTCGGACCCACAAATGCTCAGCATAGGAGCACCGCAAGATGCGTACTCTCCCCTCTCCTCTACTCTCGCCACACCAATGACTGCACCTCCACAGACACCTCTGTCAAGCTTCTCAAGTTTGCGGACGACACAACCCTGATTGGACTGATCCAACGTCTTATACAACTGCAACATGACCTCCCAACTTCTATACTCAATACTCTGACTGATGAAGGCCAAAGTGTCAAAATACGTTTTGACCACCTGATATACCTGCGACAAGACCTTCCAGGAACCATGCAACCATCAACCATTCCTCTGCTCACCTGGCTAATTGATCCAGATCCTGCTGCAGTCTTTCACAACCATCTTCACTATCTGCAAAACTCCTGTATCATCAGCAAACTTGCTAATCTTGCCCTGTTCTGTGACGTTTCACAAAGTGCTGGAGTAACTCAGCGGGTCAGGCTGAGTATAGAGGTTGGAAGGTCATGTTGCAGTTGCATAAGAAGGTGGTGAGGCCGCATTCAGAGTATTGTATTCAGTTCTGGGCACCATGTTATAGGAAAGATGTCATCAAACTGGAAAGGGTACAGTGAAGATTCACGAGGATGTTGCCTGGACTAGAGAGCCAGAGCTATAGGGAGAGGTTGAGTAGGCTGGGACTCTATTTCATGGAGCACAGGAAGATGAGGGATGATCTAATAGACGTGTATAAAATCATGATTTGAATAGATATGGTGGAGTTTTTTGCCCAGAATATGTGAAACGAGGAGCAGAGGACATAAGTTTAAGGTGAAGGGCAAAAGATTTAATAGGAATCTGTTTTTCACACAAAGGGTGGTAGATATATGGAACAAGCTGCCAGAGGAGGTAGTTGAGGCGGGGACTATCGCAACAGTTAAGAAACAGTTAGACAGGTACACGGATAGGACACATTCGGAGAGATATGGATCAAACGTGGGCAGGTGGGGCTAGTGCAGATGGGACATGCTGGGCTGAAGGGCCTGTTTCCACACTGTATCAATGACTCTATCTATCTTTCCCTCTCAAACCCATTCTCCTGCCTTCTCCCCATTACCTCTGACACCCCTATCAATCAAGAATCTATCAATCTCCTCCTGAAAAATGTCCATTGACTTGACCTCCACAGCTGTCTGTGGCAATGAATTCCACAGTTCACTACTCCCTGACGTAAGAAATTCCTGCTCATCTCCTTCCTAAAGGAATGTATTTTAATTCCGAGGCTGTGACCACTAGTCCGAGGCTGTGACCACTAGTCCTAGACTCTCCCACTAGTGGAAACATCCCCTCCATCCAGATTGTTCGCCAGGCTGGGACAGACGGCAACAGCTTCACACCGTGTCCCAAAGCTTGTGTCCTGTCCTGCATCACCCAAGGCAGCAGAGACGTTATAGGAGAGGGCAAGCACAGTAACAAAGTAGCTCACGATGGTTTGGGTAACATTCAGGAATGTCTATGCACGTCACATCATGAATATTACTGAAGAACGGTCTTGACCCGAAATATAATCTATACCTTTTCTCCGCAGATGCTGCCTGACTCACTGAGTTACTCCAGCACTTTGTGTCTATTTTCCCTTCACCCATCTGCCCAAGCCCACTCTCCCCCCTCCTTTCCTATGTTCCTTTCCACTCATAAACCTCTCTCTGCCTTTACATTTCACTCCTCTTTCAAATCTGCTCTACTTATCTACATGCATTTTTCTTCTTAACTTTTTAGTCATAGAATGATGCAGTGTGGAAACAGGCCCTTCAGCCCAACTTGGCCACACCGACCAACATGTCCCATCTAAACCAGTCCCACTCACACGCGTTTGGCCCATATCCATCTAAATCTGTCCTATCCATGTACGTGTCCAAATGTCTCTTAAACATTAGGATAGTCCCAGCCTTGACTACCTCCTCTGGCAGCTCGTTCCATACACCCAGCGCCCTTTGTGTGAAAAAGCTACCTCTCAGTTTCCTGTTAATTTCGGAAATATTGGTCATAAATTTGGTGCAAAAATGCTCCAAAATAAGGCTCAGAATTTAGAGAGCATCTAAAACCCCAGAGCTTCCAGGGCCCTGGACCCTTGCATCGAGGGACTTCACGCTCCGCGCTCGTGATGTGCGCAGTGCGCACATTGTTTCACATTAAATTTTTTGTAATCCTGTCATGCCACCCCCCTTTTTGGAAAGCTTCGTACGGGCCTGTCTCATCTCAATGTGAAGTTTTGTTTTGTACACTGAACTTATCAAAATTTGAGATTTTACTGATACCTGCACAGGCAACACAGGGTGGCACGGTGGCATAGCTCGTAAGGCTGCTGCCTCACATCTCCAGCATCTTGAAATCAACCCCTACTTCCGGTGCTGCCTCCTCTGTGGAGTTTGCACAGTCTCCCTACAGGAAACAACCCCCCCCCCCCCCAGGTGCTCCAGTTTCCTCCCACATCCCAAAGATGTACAGGTCAGGCACCATCTCTCACAGATGTCTCAAGATGTTGCCTGACCTGCTGAGTTACACCAGCATTTTGTGTCTATGGTGTAAACCTGCATCTGTAGTTCCCCCCTACACCAAAGACTTACAGGTTGGTAGGTTAAATTGCCGCTGTATATTGACCCTGGTGCATTGGCGAGAGCGTGAGAATCACTGCCGAAGTGGTCTTCCACAGAAGTGATTCCTGTGTGTCCTGAAGGGGTAGAATACATTATTATTCATTCAAGGGGTGTGGGCTTCACAGGCCAAGCCCACAGTTAATGGCCCATTGCCAGCTTCCTTTGAGAAGATGGTGGTGAGCTGCCTCCTTTATCCACTGCAGACCTTGAGGTGTGGGTGTACCCACTGTGCCGTCAGGGTGGGAATTCCAGGATTTTGGTGCAGCGATGGTGAAGGAACGGTGATATATTTTGAAATCAGGGTGCTGTCTAGCTCGGAGGGCAAATTCTATTGGTGCTGCTTGTGTTCTTTTGCAGCCCCTGTCTTCTAACTGGTTTGGAAGGTGCAGTCTAAGGAGTGTTGGTGAATTGCTGCGATGCTTCCATAGGAGGTAGAAAGCTGCTGCTACCATGAGTGGAAGGTTGTGGATGGGGTGCCTAACAAGCAAGATGCTATGTCTTGTATGACATCGAGTTGCTTGAATATTGTTGCAAATGGAGAGTATTCCATGACACTCCTGACTTGATCCTTGTGAACAAGAGATGAGTTACCACAGAAATCCTAACCTCTGACCTGCTCTTGTAGCCACAATGTGTATATGGTTAATCTAATTCAATTCCTTGTAAAATATCACCCCAGGATATTGATAGTGAGAGCAATGCCATTGAATTTCAGGGGGTGATAGCTGGATTTTCTCTGGTGAGGTGTGAATATTACGTGCCACCCATCAGCCCCAGCCTGGATATTGGCCAGTTCCAGCTGCATTTGGGTGTGGACTGCTTCATTATCTGAGGAGTCGTGGGTGCTAAATAGTGTGCAATCGTCAGCAAACATCCCTAGTTCTGACCTTACAATTGAAGGATGGTCATTGATGAAGCAGCTGATAATGGTTGGGCCAAGGACAGCATCCTGAGGAACTCATGCAAGTTGTCCTGTGGCTGAGATGACTGACCTCCACCCACCACATCCATCTTCCTTTATGCTAAATATGATTTAACTTTGGGACAAATGAACACTCCTACACATATGAAGGAGCTCCTACAATAATAAATGTTAAAGTCCGACATGCGTATGTTTCTATAATTCAGTTTCCTTTTTCTTTCCCTCCACTTCTAGTAATTGTTATTTCTTATCAGTCTGATGTGACTTTGATGTCATCCGTTTCAATGCTGTGGAGGTTTTGTTATAATTTTTGAGTGACTTATGGGTATTTTCCCAACATGGACAAAATTGGGTAATGGATATCAGTACAACAGAGCGTGTTTGTTTCCTGGGCATGGCCTGTGTTTCTCACCACCCCTCCTGGACACCTGCATTGCACCGATCCTGATTTGCCTTCTGCTTCCCATCCACTATTGCCAAGTATCATCGGCGCCAGGTACAATTGCTGTGCCTCAGAACAGTCTGCCTTGGCCCTTTTCCTTAAGAGCGGGACATGAGGAGTGGATAGACTCAAAAAGCTGGAGTAACTCAGCGGGACAGGCAGCATCTCTGGAGAGAAGGAATGGGTGACGTTTTGGGTCGAGACCCTTCTTCACACTCGACCCGAAAACGTCACCCATTCTTTCTCTCCAGAGATGCTGTCTGTCCCTCTTTTGTGTCTTTATCTTCGGTTTAAACCTGCATCTGCAGTTCCTTCCTAGACACGAGGAGTGGAGACAATAGACCTTTAGCCCCTTGAGCCTCTTCTCCTTTCCACGATATCATGGCTGATCACTCACCCCATAACCATTTTCCCCCATTTATTTATATTTTTGAAACCTGGGTTTGACTGGCAGAACCATCATTATTGCCCTGGACCAGATTTAGTTTAGGAAGGAACTGCAGATGCGTGTATATACACCGAAGATAGACACAAAATACTGGCCATGAGTGCTGCCTGTACGGAGTTTGTACATTCTCCCTGTGACCTGCATGGGTTGTCTCTGTGTGCGGTTTTACTTCACACTCCAAAGACGTACAAGTCTGTAGGCTAATTGGCACGGTAAAATTGTAAGCTGTCTTGAATGTGTAGAATAGTGTTAGCGTGTGGGAATCGCTGGTTGGCGCGGACTCCGTGGGCCGAAGGGTCTGTTTCCACACTGCATCTCTAAATTAAACTAAACTAAACCTGGAGATAGACACAAAATGCTGAAGTAACTCAGCGGGACAGGTAAGCATCTCTGGATAGAAGGAATGGGTGACGTTTCAAATCAGATAAGGAAGGGTAAGGTGTGAAAACGAACACACAGCTTATCCTTCCTTATCTATGTTCCCCCTCTCCCCTGACTCTCAGTCTGAAGAAGGAACGTGACCCAAAACATCACCCATTCCATCCATCGAGAGATGCTGCCTATATATTTCCCAGTCAGGGTGTTGTCAGACTTGGAGGTGGTGTCCCTTTCCACCTGCTGCCCTTGTCCTTGGGCGTAGAGATGGCAGGTTTGCCAGGAGCTGTACAAGTAACGTCGGCGAGAGATTTCTGAGTTACGTTAACTTCTCCCAGGCTCCCCTCTGACAGCCTCCCCTCGACAACCAGATTCAACCTTCCCCCCCCCCCCCCCCCCCCCCCCCCAAATCTCTCAATGACCATGAAGATCTTCCCACGGGTCCTCTGGATTTCTCCCACATCCTTAAAAACATGCTGGCCAGTGGGCTAATTGTTCACTGTAAGTTGTCCCTTTTGTGTAAGTGAGTGGTGGAATCTGGGGGTCTGGGGGGGGGGGGTTATGTTTGGTGGAATTATGCAAAGAATAGAGTATAGGGAGAATTAGTTGGAATGCGATTGTTTTATGAGGCAGCATAATGGCCTTTTTTGTAAGGAAATATACCCCTCAAATGCCCTGTTTTGGCTCCTCGCTTCAACATATATAGCCTCATTTGTTGAGCTTTTGATTATATCATCCGTAGAACAAAGACCAGGCCCTTTGGCCCCACATGCCTGTGCTGAACATGGTGTCAAATTGAATAAATCTCTTCTGCCTGCACATGATCCATATCCATCTTCATGGCTTTAGCTTTTATCTCAAACAACATTGTTACCTCTCATTCCAATTGCTCCCCATGGATATCTTGCCGAAGACCCCAGTGCCCAGGAATGTTCAGCTGCCATTAACCCCTGCAAGATTATCAACCGCCCTCACCTTCCCATAGGTCTGTCTCTGCATTTGGTCCATCACCTCTATCCCTTGCATCAGTGTGTAATTGAACCCTGGCAAAACACTTTGGGTTTTTTTTCGCTCTCCACATTTTTTATTGTTGCTGCTGTCAAACCCACGAGCATTGCGAAAATGATTAGAGTGAGTGGTAACCTCACTGAAATATATAGGATCCTTTGTGAGATGACATGGTGGATGTTGCACAGTTCCCACTAGTGGCTGAGGCTTGAGCAAGGGGACATAGCTACAACGCCTGGGATGAGGGTGGTCATTTAAACAGAATTTCCCAGCATTTCTTCTCACAGAGGGTGGTGAATTACAATTAACTGCAGACTGCGTTACAAGTTTAGTTCATCAACTAATTGCAAGTTCTTATTAATTTAGCCCAAAGCCACCCTCTTTCTTCTGCTTTCAAGAACAAAGATCAGAGAAAACTGGAAACACAGCATCCACAGAGAGATTCTCTGCCACCAAAAACAAACTAGTTCTAATGAAGGGCCTTTAACCTGAAACATTGGCTCTGTTTTACTAAGGTCATAAGAAATAGGAGTAGAATTAGGCTATTCTGCCCATCAAGTCTACTCCACCATTCTATCAAGGCTGATTTATCTCTCCCACCAAACCCCATTCTCCTGCCTTCTCCCCATAACCTCTCCACAGATGTTGCCTGAGCTGCTGTGTGTGTCCAGCAATTTCTGTTTTTATTTCAGATTTTCGGAGTCTGCTGGTTTGTATATTTTCTATGCCCGCTGAGTTCCCATCCCTTGCACTATGTTGTCCCCTGTAACTGTGCATCTTGGACCATAGATGGAGAGGGTGGGCGTTGACGATACCACTTCACTTTCCCCCGTGCCGACAGTCTGCTCAAAGCCAGATCCTCGTTTGTCCATCAGCAGCAAAACTAAAATTGCTTTGCAGCTGAATAAGCTGTAACGGATGAGATCTGAGAATTTAGTTTTTCCTATGCACACCATGACAGTTCACTAGGTGAGCTACCAGAGGAGGTGGTAGAGGCAATTGCAATGTAAAAGGGATTTGGACAGGATAGACATAGAGGAATACGGGCCTAACGCAGACACGTGGGATTAACACAGATCGGCATCTTGGATGTAATGGATGAGTTGGGCTGAGAGAACCTGTTACTGTGCTGCAGAGATCCACAGTTCCATGGATTGTGGATCCTGCTGATTTGCAGACGTCTTTACATTAGAAAAGAGATCAAAGTTTTAAAACCACTGCTGTGGAGGGCTGCTATTCTCTACAATATTGCCTAGATAAGGGGGGCAATTTTATTTCACTGCTCTATTGCAAGCACTTGCACTTTGGGTTCAGTGATTGAGAATGGGGTGGATTATAGCAGATGGTGTGTTGGGGTGGATTATAGCAGATTAAAGAGCATTACAGTTGTGCTGCGGGTAATGCAGATGCCTCGCAGCTCCCGCAACCTAGGTTCAATTTTGACCTTGGCTGCTGTCTGTGTGGGAGCTGCCTTTCTGCCCTGTTTCTTCTAGGTGATCTAATTTCCTCCCAGCTTGCAGTCAGGTGGGTTGATGATAAAAAAAAAATTAATGGGCAGGGTGGGAGATAGATGGAGTAATGGGGTTGTTTGGACTTCACTAAACGCATGCACCAACTCAATGGCCGACTGACCTACTTCTACATCATAAGGAACTATCTATATATATTACTAAAACTCTCATCTTGTCTGTGGCCTGAATTACGCCAAGACGGTGCACGATAGCACTACAATTCTTGGACCACCTTACTCACCATTGTCCTGTGGTGTGTTGTATCCAGTTTTGTTCAGATTGATGGTATATTTTACAAGTTATTCACATTTAAAACTTTAAGAATGTGACTTTTCACTTCTCATTTTCAAAAATCCAAATCCTTGCTGGCCCTGCCCGCAACAATGTGCAATCACAGAACACTGAGTCCTGGCAACAAGTTTTTAATGTTTAAAAAGAGGAGGGGGAGGGAGTGCTGGGGGAGGTAGGGGAAGTGCAATTGGATTCTTTTTTAAAGTCCTGGCAGCGTGCAATTGCACTTTTTTAAAGTTTAAAAAGAGGAAGGCTGAAGAGGAGGGGGAGGGAGTGCTGGGGCATAAGAGGAAATGAGTCTGTGCAGTTGGGGGTTATGGGTGAGTGATGGAATTTTGCTTTGGGGGAAGGGGTTGCATTGGGGGACCAGGCCACCCGTGTGACAGGGACCCAACGGGTCACACTTGGTCTAGTATAAAATGATTCTGATGACTAGATCTTGACCTAAAACATTGACCCTGTGTTACCCTCCACAAATGTTGCCTGGCCGGCTGAATTCTGTTTTCATCTCACATTTCCAGCATCGGCAGTTTTATGCTCGTCATGGGCATGATTGAGCTATAAGTATCTAAGTAAAAATTCAGAGGATAAACATATTTTATATGCAGTGTGTTTGGCATCTGGACATAGGTGGGAATTGGATAAAATAATTTGCAAGCTGCCCAAGGAAGGGGCCAGTGTTTGGAATGAGAGGGCTGTGCTGTTACAATGGCAGACTACAATAGGCCGATTGATCTGTGCTGTGTCCAATCTCTGATTCCTCAGCCAAGTGTCCTGGGCTCTTTCTATCTCTCTGAGCTCCCTGTGGGTGGGTGTAGAGTGCAGGGTCCGTGACGGGACAGGTGGTGTGACAGAGCTCTGGCTGAATGGCAGTTTAGCCCATCATATCCATGCCCACCAAGTATATCAATCCATTTTCCATGTTTCTCTCTTTCTCAGGTCCGACACAGCAACTGTTTCTTTCTCCGCAGGCGCTGCCAGACCTGCAAGATTTTTTTGGCATTTTCCATTTCTTGGAAAAAAATAATTTCCTGTTCAGTTTTTGTCGTGTGCTGGTGTAAGTCTGGACAAGAACCACCCCTCGCTATTAATGCTTTATAGAATTTAATGGGCTGAAAAACCAAGTAAAAAAATGTTGATGTTGGGAACTTAAAATAAAAAGCAGGGAACAGTCAATAGGTCAGGCAGCATTTATGAGAGGAGGAACAGTCATTGTTTCAGTGAAAGACCTTTGGTCAGCTGATGCCAGGTCAATTCATCCTATCACAGGCATCCCCTTTGTTCTATGCAGTCTTCTTATGGACTCCACTTGCAGCTCTCTCTTTCCCACTTCTGACGATGCGTCGTAAACCTGAAACATGATTGTTTCTCTTCCCATAGACGCTGCCAGACCTGCTGAGTTTATCTGGCATTTTGCACTATCTGGCATTATCTGGCATCACATTTTCTGCTATTTTTGGTTGATTCCTCTTTATGGGCCTGTCCCACTTAGGCGAGTTTTTAGGCAACTACAGGAGACTAGGACCCTACAAGAGCAGGGAGGTTCTACTGCAGTTGTACAGGGTCTTGGTGAGGCCACACCTGGAGTATTGCGTACAGTTTTGGTCTCCTAATCTGAGGAAAGACATTCTTGCCATGGAGGGAGTACAGAGAAGGTTCACCAGACTGATTCCTGGGATGGCACGACTTCCATATGAAGAAAGACTGGATAGACTTGGCTTGTACTCGCTGGAATTTAGAAGATTGAGGGGTGATCTCATAGAGACTTACAAAATTCTTAAGGGGTTGGACAGGCTAGATGCAGGAAGATTGTTCCCGATGTTGGGGAAGTCCAGGACAAGGGGTCACAGTTTAAGGATAAGGGGAAGTCTTTTAGGACCGAGATGAGAAAATTGTTTTTCACACAGAGAGTGGTGAATCTGTGGAACTCTCTGCCACAGAAGGTAGTTGAGGCCAGTTCGTTGGCCATATTTAAGAGGGAGTTGGATGTGGCCCTTGTGGCTGAAGGAATCAGGGGGTATGTAGAGAAGGCAGGTACAGGATACTGAGTTGGATGATCAGCCATGATCATATTGAATGGCAGTGCAGGCTCGAAGGGCCGAATGGCCTGCTCCTGCACCTAATTTCCATGTTCCTATGCGGTCGCCACATGGTCGCCGGGGTGTTGCCAGTATGGTCATGAGTTGTCTCCTCAGTCGCCCAAAGAGTCGTAGTGTCTTTCTTGTCACCGAATATTTTTCAACATGTTAAACATTTTTTGGCGACAGTGGCAACCTTGGGTTTGATGCTAAATGAGCGTAGCTTGACGTAGGTGCTGTCGTAGTTTGTCGCCAGGTTAATGTAGGCAGTCGCCAGGATGTCGTAGGGTTTCGCCAGGATGTCGTCGGTGGTCAACAGGTGACGTAGGTTGTCGCTGGTGCTGACTTCGGTGAATTCCATTGTCGTATTCGCCAGCAGTCGCCTAAAAAGTCGCCTAAGTGGGACAGGCCCATTAATCCAGTCGCCGTTTTTTTTGACCTGCTACGATTTTGACAGTCGTCAGCAGTCGCCGAAAAAAATCGCCTAAGTGGGACAGGCCCATTAGTGGTTCAAGTGCTGGTTGTGGTGCTATATGTGTGGTTCGCTCATACTTCTGTTTGTGTTTGATTGCCCACAGACATGCTTGGAGTTGGAGCGATACCTTCAGACAGAGCCCAGGAAGCTGTCGGACCCTCTGCTGGAGTGCGTGCTGAGCGCCTCCTCGTCGATCAACGGGGAGGAGGATCTGCCGGACTCTCTGCAGCCCCTCGAGCTGAGGAAGCACCCGGACAGAAGCCACCTGCCTTCGACCCCCACCTCGCCACACAAGCTCCCGCCGGAGGCACCCTTCACCCTGCAGACCACAGCGGAGACACCCATCGATCCCCCCGCCCTGGTTAACCCGGCCCAGCTCAACGCCGTCACGTCGCTCACCCCTCCTTCCTCGCCCGAGCTGGGCAGGCATCTGACCAAGCCGCCACACCTCCCGCTGGCCGACGGCGGGCCGATCAAGGCCATCGCGAGGAAGACAGGCCTCGGCCTGGTCAAGGGCCTGACCAAGGGCGGGCAGGGTGAGCTGGAGATCTCCCTCGACAACAAGAAGAGGGTCCACCGCTGCCAGTTTAATGACTGTCGGAAAGTTTACACCAAGAGCTCGCACTTGAAGGCCCACCAGAGGACGCACACGGGTAGGTTGTCTGAATCAAAGGAACCGGGGGGAGGGCACATGGATGTCATCTACTGTCCCAACACTGCCCTACAATCCTCAGGCAGTAGCGTTTGCTGGTAACATCACCATCCTCAGCTTCCCTTTGGGCATTTAGGCCTCACAGAAGGCAGAGTCAACCACATGGGTGAGGGGCTGGAGTGCCCTGAATGCCCAGTCGGAACGAGGGCAACACAAATTCACCCCAGGAGGATGGTAGTAAAGTGATTCGAGCTTTTGTGACTGCTTTGTGAACTTTTCTTTAAAAGCCAATACAGCATTTGTTTTCCAGATTTTAGTTTTCTTTCTGGAGCAATGTATTGGTAATAATTTATTATAGCCACATGTACCAAAAACACAGTAAAATACTTTGTTTGCATACTATCCAGTCAAATCATACCATATGTGAGAGAAAAACATGACTGACAACAACTGTAGAGCGGTGACCAGAACTGCACACAATACTCCAGATGTGGGCAACCTAAAACTTAATACAACTGCATGGATAGGACAGGTTTGGAGTGATATGGACCAAACACGGGCAGCTGGGACTAGTATAACTGGGACATGTTGGCCAGTGTTGGCAAGTTGGGCCGACGGGCCTGTTTCCACACTGTATCACTTTATGACTGCAACATGACTTCCCAACCTATACTCACTACACTTATCTGTGAAGGCAAGAATGCCATATGTCTTTATCACCTGCCACTTTCACAGAGCTATTTTTTGTTTTGGAACATTGAGTGTAAGTGTCAGGAAGGGCATGTTGCAGCTTTATAAAACTTTGCATAGGCGGCATTTGGAATATTGCGTGCAGTTCTGGTTGCCCAGCACAGGTAGGATATGGAGGCTTTGGAGAGGGTGCAGAAGAGTTTTACAGGACACTGCCTTTATTGGAGGGCATTAGTTATAAGGAGAGGTTGGACAAACACGGATTGTTTTTTCTGGTGCATCAGTGGCTGAAGGGAGATCTGAAAAGAAGTTTATAAAATGATGAGAGGTGTAGAGAGGGTAGACAATCAGAACCTTTTTTCCGAGATAGGAAATATCAAATACTGGAGGGCACAGCTTTAAGGTCAGAGGGGGGACGAGTACAGTGGATGTACGGGGCAAGTTATATTTAAATAGGTTGGTCCTGGAACATGCTGCCAGGAGTGGAGGTTGAAGCAGGTATGATGGTGATGTTTGAAATGATTTTCGAAAGGCACATAGATATGCAGGAGATGGAGGAATATAGATCACTGCAGGCAAATATGTTGGTTTAATTTGGCATAATGCTCAGTACAGACATGTGGGTCAAGGGACCTGTTCCTGCACTATACTGTTCTGTGTTCTATGGGCTTGCACCACAAGATCTCTCTATAAATCAGTACTCCTATTTGTCAATGCCATTTACAGTATATTTTCTTGCATTTGACCTCTCAACATTCAGCACCTCCAACGTGTCCAGATTAAACTCTATCTGCCATTTATCTGCCCAAATTGCAAGTTCCAGCTGGTCTAGGTCCTGCTCAGTCCTTTGACAACCTTCCTTACTATCTGCAATTCCACCGTTTTCCATGTCATCTGCAAACTTAATAATTCAACCACATATATATTTCATTCAGATATAGCAGAAGTCCAGTATTTTGTGGATGCTGACTGTGCCTCTGAGTTACTCCAGCATTTTGTGTCTATCTTCGATTTAAACTGACATCTGCAGTTCCTTCCTAACACTGATCTTTGCGGAGCACCACAGGTCACAGACCTCCAGTAAGATAAACATCCCTCCATCACTACCCCGTGTCTTCTCCGACCAAGCCAGTTTTGTATCCAACACACAGAGGATCCCATGTGAATTAATCTTCTGGGCCAGTCTACCATGAGGCCCTTGTCAAATGCTTGATAAAGTCCATGTAGGTAACATCCATGGCCCTACCCTCATTAATTACTTTTGACATCTCCTCAAAAAACTCAATCGGATTTGTGAGACTGGACTTCCTCTGCTACCTGTGCTGCTGTGCTGCCCAGTAGGTCTTCTGCTCCCAGACCTGGCTTCCTCAGTGGGACTTGAACCTTGACACCACAGAGGATATACTGTAATTTGAATCTTGAAACCACAGAGGAAATAACTAGGGATTGGACTATTGATGTGGACTAACGATTGCTCTAATCCATCGATTGAAATTGGAATGAGTCGGAGGTGTAAAGGTAAGAGTGGAATATTTAGCTTAAGGTGCTGATGCAGCACTGACTGACTGAGGTGCACCCTTCAGATGAAGGATCCTAGTTTGGGTCGAGACAAAATATTCCCAGCACAATGAAAAGAGGAGCGACAAAGTTCTCTCTATTTTTGCCCTCGTACCTATTCCGTGATCAATATTCAATGGAGTTGTGCAATAGTGGTTATCACACTGAGAGTCTGGGGTGTCAACACAAGCTGGAGGGAGTGGGGATTCTCTCTCTCAGCAATGTATGGTCTTCCCCGGAGTGTCTCAGCCAAGGATCTTGCTGTCCAATCCTCCTCAACCTAAAGATGACTTGTTCTGTTCTGAGAAAGCATGACATCTGACACTCACACAGCTGATGGATTAATTTATTTTTCAAAGGTTGCAAAAGCCTCAGGAAAAAATTTGCTCGCTGTCTTTTTTTCCCAATTTCCGGCAGGTGCTTAAAGGCTGTGAACCAAATTACAGTGCCGCGTGGAGAACCCTTCTTGCCTCTCCACCCCAAGCCCCAGGGAATTAGCTGATGAGAGAAGCTTGCAGCAATGCAGAGAGAGCCAGGCCCTTAATTAGTCCGAGCAGCAGCCTGAGGATGGGGGAGGGGGGCAGACTCGGGTTGCCAGGCAACTGCATCAGCACCATGCACGGAGCAGTAATTGGCTGGGCTGCGAGTTGGGACCTGCTTCATCCCGACTCCTCCCGTGGGGGGATGAACCCTTCAATTAAATCGGCACGCAGTCTGGCACCTCTCCATCCCCGCTGATGGCAGTGGGCTCTGACACGGTTCATCCAGTGTCCCAGACAAGGCTGAAACCTCTCATCACTCCTCGCAGTGTGGATAGATGTCTGCTTCTCTCCTTCTGTCTCTGCCAGCTTGTTCCTCCTCCTCTCATCCCTCTCTCTCGATAACGCATTCACATTGCCTACCTCCACCCCCTGCATGCTCTCTCGCTTTCTATCTTTTTCTCTTTTTCACACATGTGCATACACAAACAAAATCTGATCACATCAATCTTATGCCCCCTTCCCCCTCTTCTCTCCCTCTCCCTCCCTTCCTTCCTCCCCCTCCCTGTCAGTCTCTCTTTTTCCGTCTCTCACTCTCCCCTCTCGTTCTCCCCTCTCTCTCGCTCTTCCTTCTCTTGTCCCCCCACTCTCTCTCTCGCTCTCCCCTCTCACTCTTGTGCGACCACCACCGCTCCTCTTACGCTCTTTCTCTCACGCACCCCCCCTCTCTCTCTCTCTCTCACGCTACCTTCGCTCTGTCTTGCGTGCTCCCTTTCTCTCTCTCTACGTGCCCCCTCTCTCGTGCCCCCCCCACACGCGCCCCTCATTTTTCTAACTGTCTCTCTCTTGTGCCCCCCCTCTCTCTTGTGCGCCCCTCTCTCTCATGGCCCCCAGTCTCTCATGGCCCCCCTCTCTTTTGCGCGCCCCCTCTCCCTCTCACCGCCTCTCTCTCTCGCTTGCTCCCCCTCTCCCTCTCACACCCCTATCTCTCTCTCTCACTACCTCCTCTCACACTCGCACCCTTCTCTCCCTTGCCCCTCTCTCTTTTATACACAGCTTTCCCTCTCATTCATGCACTATCCATTCCTCTTCTCGTTCTGTCCTGCCCTTCCCTTCCAATCATTCTTTCTCCCTCTTCTACCATTTTCCTCTTGCACTCCACCTCCTCTGCTCCTGTCCTCCACCATCCATTTCCCATATCAACCCCATGCATCCCAGCTCTTGGTAACAGCACTGATTGAAGCCATTGAGACCTTAGGAGACCTCCAGTCAGTCTCAATACACTGCCCTCTTGCCAACCTGTGCAAGTTATTTCCTTTAAGGGATCTGCTTTTCTTTTAAATGTCCCTCTTGAACACTATGGTTGAATCTGCCTCCTCTCCATCCCTTTGCCATGGATCAATAATACCTACCACTCTCTAATAAGGGAATCTTATTCCTCCCATGATTTGTACTACTTTTGCATGCCTTGGATAGTGATTCTTGCCCAGGATGGAGCAGTTCTTATCTACCCCCTCTACTCCAAACCTATAGCAAATCTCCACCCTGGCTGCTCGTAGCCTCCCCTACTCAGAGGTGAATCACCCCAGATTCTCAGTCTAACATTGAACAAACTTTGCGTATTTTCTCTGGAATATCAGCGGTTGGGATGAAACCTGATAGAAAATTGTAAAATTATGAGAGGCAGAGTTAGAGTAGATGGTCAGAACCATTTTCTCAGGGTGAAAATGTCAACTAGAAGGCGTAATTTTAGGGTGAGAAGGACAACGTTTAAATTTTTTTTTACACAGAAGGTAAGATAGTGCTAGTGTACGGGGTGATCGCTGGTCGGCGCGGGTGCGCCAAAGGACCTGTATCTCTAAAGTCTAATAGGAGAGGTTCATTGTTCGTTTGTGGTGCCAATGTTGCTTGTCACGCATCCTCTGCCTGAATGCTGTCTTGGCCTAGCCACGTGCAGGCATGATCTGCGCCATTTGCTGAGTACTTGTGAGTGGGCTTCAGCATTGTACCATCATCGACCCCTGACCTTGTGACAGAGAAAAGGTCATCAATGTAACAGCTGAAGATATTTGGGCCACGAATAATGCCCTCAGGAACTCCCAAAGTGATGTCCCAGGACTCCTACAACCATAACCTTCTCCCACATAGTTAATAACCAAGAGGCTGCTGGAATTCCTGACCTCTACACCAGGATCAGCTGTGACTGTACGAGACAATAAATGCCGGGGTCTAGAGAAAGGTCCCCACCCGAAACGTCACCCATCCTTTGTCTCCAGAGATGCCGCCTTACTCAATGAGTTGCTCCAGCACTTTGTGTCTATCCCAGCCCAAAACGTACCCGTCCATTGCCCTCCACAGATGCTGCCTGGCCCACTGAGTTCCTCCATCAGTTTGCCTCAGGTGCTCTGGCAGTTGCCCAGCTAGCCAGGTGCAGCAACTGGCAGCTGAGGCAGGCAGGCAAGCGGGCTCGCTGGTGAAGGGAAACTTGGAAACGACACTCGTTTCATTCTCACACAGGATAGATGGAGATCCTTTCCAGGATATACTGGTGCCAGAGTAGTATTTTCCACAGGAGGGACAGCATGAAAATGCTCAGGATCTGTTCACCTCCAGAAAATGCTGACATTTGGCAAATCAAGTGTGCTCAGTCAGGACTAAATGCTAGCTCCGTGTCCTTTAGGTCTGGAACTGTATTTTGGTGCACTGCTCCACAGGCTGGGTCTGTACTCCAGAACAATGTGTTGTAGGCTGGTGACTCTTTCCAATGCACTGTATTTGTTTTCCCTCGACATGGACCTTTCCTTACATATTCACAGTTTACAAAGTAGTGCATTGAACTGAATAGTAGATCCCGCATAGAAACAGACCCTTCGGCCCATCGTGTCCATGCCAAATCATTGATCACTCATTCACTCGAGTTCTATGTTATCCCACTTACCCTACACACTAGGGGCAGCTTACCAAGGCCAATTAACTTACCAACATGCATGTTTTTGGGGATGTGGGAGGAAACCGGAGCACCAGAAGGAAACCCATGCTATCACAGGGAGAATGTGCAAACTACACACAGACAACACCTGAGGTTAGGATCGAACACGGGTCTCTGACGCTGTGAGGCAGCAGCTGTATCAGCTGCTCCACTGTATGGCCCCTAGTACATTGATCAAAACTGCTCGTTGTGCAGCTTGCAAACAACAACCGTCAAATGACAACATTTCCAGCCGTATTCACAATGCACTCGAGACCCCTTGGCACTCCCTGAAGACCTCCAGACTTCCCGTGAACATTGTATACTTCCTCTGCGAGAACACATGGGCACGGACATAAGCCCGGAAGAGGCATTTGACTTGGGTAAAACCCTCGACTGCCTGTTCTTTAACTCTGTCGATATTGTTTCTGGACCTTGGCCCGGTCCAGAAACAATATCGACAGGGAGAACCCCCCCACTGACCCCATCTCTCTGTACCAGATGACAAGGATCAGGAGTGTGGGGCTGAAATGCAGCTAAAACCACAGGAGCAGCCCCTTTAGATGCTCAAACAGGGGCTGGAATCTCTCACACGCTATATACACTTGGTACACGGTCTCTTCCAGACTGCAGAAGTGATAGGTGGCTGTGTGGCAAGTCTGGGAACTGATTTAAAAATCTATTACACAGCACTACACTCTCCACCCCAGGTCCCTGATATAAAGCAGAAGGACTCTATACAGAGAAACCTCCACTGGGGACCCCCTTGCTGTCAGATAGTATTATGCATCGCCATTTTTATTTCCTTAACAAGGAGCTTTTATTGCATATTCACAGTTTACAGGATACTGCATTAAACAAAACTGCTATTCATGCAGTTTGCAAACATCGACCATCAGATTACAACATTGCCTCCTGTATCCACAATGCAATCGAGCCCCCGCGGCGACCAGCATTCACAGAGGCCTCAAGTACCTGTGAACAACGCGAGATCCCTCTCCAGTGACACATGGGCATGAATGTAAGCCCAGAAGAGGGCCAGGTAGTCAACTCAGGCAAAACCCACTACTGCCAGCTGCCTGGACCCGTGAATGGCCATCCTGGCTAGGTCCAGGAGCAAACTGACAGGGAAACCTCCCCCCCCCCCCCCCCACCCCGAGGGCTAAACATGGACTGGAACGAGCCGACAGAGGAGGTAGTTGAGGCAGATACAATAACAACATTTAAAAGACACTTGGAAAGGTATGTGGATAGGAGAGGTATGTGAGGGATATGGGCCAAACAAAGATAGATGGGGATAGCAGCTGGAACATCTTGATCAGCGTGGACAAGATGGGCTGAATAGTTTGTTTTTGTGCTTCGTAACTATGGCCATATTCAGGTATTGTGTAGTGTAGATCCAGGACTGTATCAGGCAGCTGACACTCTGCAACCAGTACTGTTTCTTATACTATGAACTACAATTAGGGAACAAAGATTTTTTGCTATGCAGCTTTGAACTGTATTTTGGCACTTTTACTGTTGCCTGGTCTTTATTTTAGCTCTGTACACGGCAGAGCCTTTTGTGTATTCTGGTGCCATACACTGTTGACCCTGTTGCTGTATTTTCGCCTCTATGACCTGTCGGTTTTGGGCTGTGTTTTGGTGCAGTGCTCTGTTGGCCCAGGTACAGTGTGTATTCTTGTATTGAGTTATGTAAAGTTAGTACTGCATTGTAGCGCAAAATGCTGCACTACAGGGGCTGTGCTCTGATACTGTGAACCGTGGGCCTGAACGGGTCTGCATCAGGGTGCCTTATCCAGTCGGCTCGGGAATGCACTCTGGTGCAGTGTACTGCATGCCTTGGAATATGGGTGTAATGTACCGTGTGCCCCGAACCGTGTTCTGGTGCAGTGTGCCATATACCCGGGTATGTGTTCTGGTGCTGTGTATTGTAAGAGCACATCTTTGCTCAGGTGCACTGATGTATAAACCAGAGACTGTTATACGGTGCTGTGCACTGCAGACCCAAGACTGCACTCTGGTGCTGTGCACTCCGGGCATGGGACTGCCTCTGGTGCAGTGCTCTCCAGATACTGGGTTTAGCTGCATGGTGCAGGGGTGATGTGTGCCCCCCCCCCCTCCTCCTGTGTGTCCTCCTGTTTAAACCCCAGCCTGGTTTGTTGCCGTCCCCACAGGTGAGAAGCCCTACAAGTGTTCCTGGGAAGGCTGTGAGTGGCGATTTGCACGGAGTGATGAGCTGACCCGACACTATCGGAAGCACACGGGAGCCAAGCCCTTCAAATGCAACCACTGCGACAGGTGAGGAGCCGGCTGCGACCGTGTCTGCGAGCGGAGGGAGCGCTGGGGGAGGGGACAGCACAGGCTGGTGGTCAAGCAGTCCCTTCTGCCGCTCCCCAGCACAATTCACTCCCAACCTCTCTCTTCCCCCGTACTCCGACCTCTCGATCACAGTAGAGTGGAGTCATTAGGGTTTTAACTATGAGTTTAGTTTATTGTCATGTGTACCGAGGTACAGTGAAAAGCATTGATGCATACTTACAAGTCATCGGAAAGACTATACATGATTACAATCAAGCCATCCACAGCGTACAGATGCAAGATAAAGGGAATAATGTGATAAATGTTTAGTGCGAGATAAAGCCCAATCAAAGATAGTCTGAGGGAGTTCCAAGGGTCTCCAATGAGGTAGATAGTAGTTCAGGACAGCTCTCTAATTGTTGGTAGGATGATACAGGCAATTGGATACCCTCGGACTATCTTTGATCAGACTTTACTGAACTGTATCTGGCACTAAACGTATTTAATGCCCCAAAGGCCTTTTGCTTAAGCTGAATGTTTGTCTTTAATTGTTGGAAACTTCCAAAGAGGTCTCAATCCCACAGAGTTGTGCAAAACCGTACACCCGTTAGGGGCCTGGGAGGGCCCTGGACAGCTCTCCCTAACGATTTACATGGCGGAGTTCTGAAGAGAGGGATAACACGTCTGCCTGGTACTGGGCCAGGTGAACGTTGACCCTCCTATGGACGAGGCTGGTAGGGGGAGGAGGGAAGGTGGTGAACCAGCTGCAAAGTGTGTGTTTGATGCCATCGGCTTTCCTTCTGTTTCTCTCCTAGATGTTTCTCCCGGTCGGATCACCTGGCCCTTCACATGAAGAGACATGTCTGAGCCGAGGGTAGGACCCACAGGACAGGCATGACTGTTAACGGGAGACGGACTTCTTTGCGAAGAGCACAGACATACGGTTGCCTTATTGCCATGTTGCAGTGAGCATGTGTGCATACACACCCGTGCGCGCGCACTCTTAACTCCAGATGCAAACACAACACACTCTCTCTCTCTCTTGGCCTTGCCTTACCCAGTCGATTAGACACTGCCAAACAGTTGCTGATTTACAATGCATTTGGATTTCTGTTGCCATGGAAACCAAAGGGGATTACAAACCTGACACCACTTTGCCAAGCGTTTGCGGTGTGGACGCACACATCACCCGGCCTCCTAACTGTGGATTCCAACATTCTCTGCTCCGCTCCACATACACACCGGCCGACCGCAGGCCTCAGAAGACTGACTGGCGTTGCAAAAGGAAGCAATGGTGATCGCGACCAGGGTATGGCATCGGCTCTGCCCAATACCAACTTCTTGTGGACATCTCCGTGACTGTTGTGACTGTTGCAGGACGGGACACCCGCGTGGGCATGCTCTGAAGGGAACATCTTAATACTGAAGCTGAAGGTCGCTGACGGGCCGTTTTCATCCCTCCTCCGCTACCCCTTTCCTCAACCTTCCTCACGCACATGAAACGCCCCGGAACAGTGGGCGTTCCCCGGTGACATCCCGACCCGGCCGCACTTCCCCAAGTGCTGCTCCAAAAACTCTGGGTTGCGCTGGGATGGGACGGATGTGGATGGATGAGTTAACAAATGGCTGGCTGATAAATGACCCAGGCTGTGCAGACAGCTTCTAATAGGTGGGAGGGGAGGAGGAGGGCTTGCTGAAAACGCTCATTCAAGGAGATTTCAACCTCTGCCTCTATTTGTAAAGGGCAATGCTTAATTGTCCATTGTGGATTAGGGGCCTGTTGCCATGGTAACTTTAAAAACCCTCCCCTCCCTTCTTCCCTTTAAGTAACACTTGTTCCCATTGTGATAGTCCAACTTTTGGTTGATGTGCCAACACATCCAACCTCTCTCCTATCTCTGGCCTCCTCGCCTTCTCCCTTTCCGTTTCGATCGGAAGCACAGTGCCTAAGTCAGTTTCTGATGGCAACGGCGTGCCAAGTCAAGCCCCCGCCCCCCCTCCTTCAGCTGCCTGCCTTGTGTGAACGGTGCACAGCTCAAGGCCACCCAGGCAAACCAAAGAATGGGATAAACAACCAGCATCGTGGAACACCGGTCCCATCTCCCAACCACACCTCCACAGGTCTTCCCACTCATCACTGGTTACACCACGGATATTCACTGCACTGTTGGAACCAGGGACTTGTTTGGCGCCCACTGACCTGCCCACTAGAGTTGAAGGGAACACAGTGACTCCCAGCCCACCCGGTCTTAACACCTGGTCCGAGCCTTCCACCATTCTTGTGGCCTTGCTTTGGTCATGAAACACCTGGTATCATGATAGCCATGCTGCTGTTGAAGGGAAGAGTGTTTGCTGATGAACGTTTCTAGTGGAAGGGATAGGGATAGATGGCTTTCTGGGAGGTGCCTAGCACTGGGGAATTCCTTGCAATGGGTAAGACATTGGGTCACAGTTTGACCAGATCCTTGGTCAACTGGGCTTGTGTCGGCTATTTTCTATTTGTCGAACCCAACTGCGCCAACCCCATCAACAGTAGATGGAGAGGAGAGATCTATGGCCAAGAACCCTTCCTTACAATTAATGGACCAGAGGTGAGCCATCCTCCTTGCTATCTGGAAAAGAGATGTGTGTAAAAGTTAAGGTACCTGTGCATCATAGCAGGAATTAAACGATAAAGCCTGTTCCACCCTCAGCTTTCTTTAACCTCCCTGTATCCGGGCAACCAGACTATTTTCTTTTTGACCGCTGGGTTATGCCTTGCCCCAAAGCTAGACCCACTAGATCTGAACCATGGTGCGTGGGCAGTTTACTGTGGCTGGACTCTCCTCAACCCAACTCACACTTGCTAGGTGTTACCAACGAGAGTCCGCAAGGGCCCTGCCTCACTGAGAATCGTGCCTTACCTAAGTGCAGGTCCCAGACTGCCGCCCCTCATCCACGGAGGTATCAAACTACAAGGCACCCAGCAGACCTCCAGTTGTTCCCATTACCAGCTCTTCTGGAGGTTTCGACCATTCTCAGCTTGGCCAGCCACTCACGATAACCATCAAACAGTAAGGGACACGCACCTTGGATATCCCAGTAAGGTCTACCTTCACCAACCATGTTCCATTCTTACTGGCTTTGTTTGTTTCTGGGGTATGGGAGGGGAGGGGGATTCTTTCAATGTAGATTATGAGGGGGGGGAAAACACAACTGGCAGGCACATTTTTTTTAAATTGACACTTTAATTGCCCTTTGGAGACCTGAACCATGCTGAATAAATCCAAATGGGCAAGTTGTATTTGTTTTGAAAGTATCACTTTGTTTCACTGAACAATGATTGGAACTCTTTCCTGGACATTTTCAGTAGCTCAGAAATCTGAACACCAGTGTTTATTATATTGTATAGATTGAATATTTATTGTGTTTCCTCTCTCTCTGCCTCATGTTATCTATGTCTTATTATGTGTGGTTATTTTCCCTCTCTGATCCGCCAAAATATTACCCACACGTCGCCGAGGAAGGCGAACGTTTTGCCCAAACCTAGCATCATTTTGCAAACTGCTGGAGGTGACTGAGAACCATTGCAAGTTTGCAAATGGAGGATTTGGCCCATTAATTGTCCATCTCTCATCGTTCTCACCCCATTCCACCGAAATACTTCCCTTTTTGTAAGTGAGTGTGAATCTTTTTATCTTTTGGATGTCAAATCCAGCCTGTGTTTGGACAGATCCTTCAGGATGGATTTGCGTTCCATCAATCCAAGATTTTGATTGGATATTTCTTATATCAAGTAGTCACACTGATAGAGCCACAACACGAAAATGCCCAATCGGATCGATTAGATTTCAGTGGCCATGATAACCATGATATGGTGATTGGTGATTTTACACACTCCTAGCTCATTGCACTTGCAAGAACTCTGGGCTCATGGCTCAGTTGGGTCTGTGCATCAACACTGTCGACGGACAGTCCGCAGAGTGAGTCAAGCAGTATCTCAGAGCACTGGCCACCATTGTTGAATGGTGCACTCCAAGCAGAATTCCAGGGCATTAGCACTGGGAACTTGCGTCTCAATCATTTCCCCAGGTGGGAGGGGCAGTCGGGGCTGTCATGTACTGTTATATCTTCTCAGCTTTCCTGGTTCCAAATATGCCAATTGTGCCGAATGTTCCCTTCAAGCCATTCAATGCCAATGGCCTGTTATTAATGGTGTTTACTCCTCTCCCTCAAACCCTGGCTTCCAAGTCCTGGTGTTTGGCTGGTTCCCGATGATTAACCTTGTATTGAAGCCAATGTAACCATGGCGATGGGGGGGGGGGCGGGTAGTGGTTCACAACAATGTCTATCCAGCCCTTACCCTCCTGTCCTCCTCAGCCCAATGCCACACACTATTTCCCCCCCCTCCCAGGCCCTTCTGAGAATACTTGTGCTGCTGTCTGCTCCCCTCCTGCAGCCTTACTACAGAAGCAGCAGTGGCGTTTTAGAGTTACCACAGGATTTGTCCAGAAGGCCCCAATTACTTGAGTCTACCCTCGGCTCAGCCTCTTCCTGATGCCTTCCATCTCTGGATCAGGCACGTTGGTTCTTGAGCCTTCCCTTGTCAACACTCCAACATGCCCAATGGAAGCCCTGTGTTACTGCAGATGGGGCCTAGTTACAGAGAGCTCATGTAGCATAATGCCCTCTGCCTCACTCTTATTGGCACCTCCCCTCTCACCCCAATACTTGGCATCCTTGCAAACCCGCGGCTCCGTGAGTTAACGAGACAGCCGGTCTTGTTCACTGACTCTGAGGTCTACCATTGCCTGCTGACTGCCTTCCACTAGAAAGTGGAGATCGAGCACAGTCACTCACGGTGACCTCTGACCTGCACCCACGAGGTTGCCAGCTCTGGTCCTTCATACTCCTTGACCTTTGCCACGTGATCGACAAACATCCTGCCACTGGTCACTTGATTTGCCCATTCTCACTGTACACCAGTTGTGCTGGCCACTTGGAAGCTGGACAATGGTTTCTGAAACTGTCCGGGCCACTTCTTGCCTTGGTCGAGCAACATCTTCAACTCCCCATAATTTACCAATACCAGGCAATGAAAAATTCCAAAGACAGTTAATGATTTACTCTACCCTTTGACTTTTCCGCAGATATTTGCATGCAACAGTCTCCCAAAGATCTAGTTCCTGCAGTTGAGCTTCGTGCCTGATTATCCTCCCAGGGCAAGGCTCCAATTACAATGGAGAAGGTTGCCTCCTCCCTGTCGTTGGAGGGCAGGGGTGAGGTGGTGAACGGCAAGCAATGGTCTTGCCCTCCTATTCTCCGGGTCCTGTAGCCCTGCCTACCATCAGTGTAGCCCAAAGACGGGAGAGTGATATACAGCAGGCACTGGCCGGGGCCAGGCCTAACCTCGATAAATATAATGTTCACAATAGCAAGCTTGTTAATTGAGAGCAACTATTATATTCATGTGTAAACACTGATCTACCCCTCATGTCTCTGCCCTCTCCAATTTCCTGCCTTTGAACTATAACAACAAAGCCTAGTATGTATCCAAGGTGACCTTCTTGGAATTGTCTTAGGCCAAACTCCAGTTGAAAATATGTCTCCTGTGTCTGGTGCATAATTCTTTAATGCCAACGTAAGGCTTTACATTTATAATCGAGGGATCAAATATAACCATGTCTTTCAGCTGTTTAATTGTGTTTTTATTATTGGTATGGATTAGGGTCAGTTCTATACAGGGTACCTACTCCACTCTGACTCCTGTTTCTATATATTTTCTGTTTCCTTGTCCTGTTACTTTACTTTGGGTTAGTTCTTTAATTTTGTGCGTCTATGTGTTTGCATTGGAGGGTTGGGACATTTGTTTGGAGATCTAGTCATCTGTGATTGGGTGGAATTGCTTTATCGCGAAGCAACGCTATCTGCAGGAGTCTGGCTGTGCGCGTGTGTATAAAATATGGTTCTTTTCCTGTGCTTATAGCGGCTCCTGAGGGAGGTTGTTGTTCAGTTCCTGGAACATTCAGGGCAATCCCAGAGGGTCGGTAACTCTACCCTGTGATGATGGAGAAAAATTGAGATGTAGAGTTTATCGTAACTCTGAAATCTCTGCTGCACCACCCCCCCCCCCCCCCCCCTTACTATTTCCTGGCAAACCTCCCCTTCCATTTGGTACGCCCCATGTATGGCAGCTGAAATAATTAGTTTGGAAGGAAGTTGGTTGTGGGGATGGTTTTGGTGGGTGTGGAGGGGATGGGCTTGCAATTGTAATGTTCACTGTCCAGGATTGTTCTAACGACAGATGACGCAGTGCCATTCCAGGAGGCTTCTCCAGTGCCAGCATGCAGTTACTAGTCCCACGCTCCTTCAACTCCGCCAATCCCATCCAACACGATGTTCCCCGTATTCTCTGGCTATTGAATACATTCATTCTATAACCTCAAAGCAGGTGTGAAAATCTGACCCCATCCACTTGCAAATCTTACCAGAACATTAGTGTATGGTAGATTAAGGGAGCGACATATTTGGGAATATATATTGGACTCAAGAAGGTAGAAATGATTGGATCTCGAAAAGAGTGAGATGCCCTTGCTTAAATCATTGGAGTCCCATGCACCCGCCCCCCAAAACGTTTTTTTGTATGTTTTGTTCTTTCTCTTCCTTTTCTATTGTTTGTTTTCTTTTTCTGTTCTGCTGTTTGTCAGTTTTACTGTACAAAGAGTCTTAAGGAAAAATATTCTTTGTATTATATGATGGTAGTACGTTAATGTTACAAAATTATTAACAGAAGAAAAATTTATTTTTGTTACTGGTCTGTTTCCTAATTCTTTTTTAAATTGGTATTGTAAGATATCTATGCAAAATTTGTTATGTGGAGCATTTTTATTTAAGAATGTAATATGTGTGGAATACAGTAGAATATGCTCGGCCTGGGATATATGGCTTGTCCTTTTTTTATTTTGATGTGTGCAATTTATGAACACGTAATTAAAAAAATGCAAACCATGAACAAAGTTTCCATTGAAATTCCTGTTGATTCTTCACCTAGTGCTCGGCAACAGAGTGCCTTGATACTAAAGTAATGTGGGCGTTCTTTATATTAATTTCCTCACCATAAAAAAAAACTGCATGAAATGGAAAGAACTGGCCTTTCAGCCCATTAAGCTTTTTCTACCATTCAGTTTAATTGTAGTAGATCTTCACTGTAGCAGTCTGAAGAAGGGTTCTATCCCGAAAGAATAGAAAGAAAGAATTGCCTATTCATTCCACGCACAGATGTTGCCTGACTCGCTGAGTTACTCCAGCACTTTGTGTTTTGTTCAATGTTACTACATCTATCTGGTTTGTGACTGAATGATCGTTAGTGGATGCTAATTTTGCAAAGGCAGCTGTGGGTATGTTGCACAGTGGTGGGGAATTTGCCCTGTGACTGCATGAAGGTAGGGTGGGGAAGAACAAACATAATAATAAAACCCTCAGAGATATTAACCAGTCGGAGCCGACATCTGAAATTGATATTATGCTCACTAAATTCTTGGAGGTGTAAAGGGGAAATTAAGTCTTTGTTCGGGGTGCCAGGTTATGTAATCTCTCCAAAGTAAAGCTCTTCCTCAGTTTTTCCCAGCAACACAGGGGACTGCACAGAGATGCAGACATGGGGCACACACTGTTGCTCCCACCAGTGCAGTACCGTGTGCGGCTGGAGCATAATTGTCCTGTCCCACATAGGCAATTATTTTGGGTGACTAGGCTGTCGCCACATGTTCGCCGGGGTGTCACCTGTATGGTCGTGAGTAGTCTCCTCAGTCACCCAAAGAGTCGTAGCGTTTCTTTGGTTGCCGCTCGATTTTGAAATGTTCAAAAGTTTTCGGCGACAGTCGGCGACAGTGAGCTTGATGCCAATGAGCGTAGCTTGACTTCTCCTAACGTAGGTGCTGTCGCAGGTTGTCGCCAGGATGACGTAGGTTGTCGCCAGGTGACATAGGTTGTTGCCGGTGCTGACTTCGGTGAATTCCATTGGCGACTACCTACGCCAACCTACGCCAACCGGCGACAGGTACCGGCGACTGAATTGTCTTCAGATGTTGCCGACAGGGTCGTAGCTTGTCATAGCTTGTTGCGGGTGGACGCAGGTTGTCGTAGGTTGACGTTCTAATAGGTCACCGGTTGTAGGTACCTTGCCCTAGCTTGATGTCGACTAGGTAATAGGTTGCTGTAGCTTGTCATAGACATTGTCATGGACATTGTCATAGACATTGTCGTGGGGGGGGGGGGGGGGGTCCAGTCGCCGGTTTTTCGACGACCTGCTACGACTCTGACAGCCGCCGGCAGTTGCTGACAAAATCGCCTAAGTGGGACAGGACCTTAACTCCCAATTGTGCAGCTTCTTAGCTGAACCAGGGTTTGTGAGGTAGGTGGCTACCCACATCACGTAACTTAGCAAACACGTGCCTCAGATTCTTCATCTGTCCCAGCAACGGCTCCAATGTGAATGGAAAGACGGTGAGAGGTTATCAGTCAAGAGCCAAACTTACAAAGGGGGATATGGGTATGGTTGAGAATTAGCATCACACACAAGTGCCAGACACTGACCATCTCCAACAAGCGAGAGTCTAACCACATACCCCTGACCGTCCATAACATTGCCATCTCCATCTGGTCTGCCAAGGAATACTGTGTCTGCCCGAGGCAAGACTGGGGACCCTACAGTGAGTGACTCACCTCCTGATACCCCTGGGCCTTTCCAAAAACTACAAAGTATGTCAGGAGTCTGATGGAACCATCTGGGATGAAGCAGTAAGCCATTCACTGCACTAAACATTTATAACCTCCAGTGTCTACAGTAAGCACTGCCATTCCTTCCACTGGTTGCCTCCAAACCTGCCACCTCTGCCATCCAAGGACGGGGCCAGCAAACTCAAGGGAACACCACCACCTCCAGGCTCCCTTCACATCAACCACCATCCAGATTTGAAAAACTATCACTGTATCTTTCCTGGTCAAACCTCTAACAAACCTCTCTAGATGCATGGTAGAAAATATCCTGAGGGTGCATCATGGCCTGGTTTGGCAATGCCAATGCACAGGAATGCAAGCAGCTGCAGAGAATGGTGGACTCAGCCCAGTCCATCATGGGCACAGCACTCCCAAAATAAAAAGCATCTACTCAAGAAGTCAACATCTATCGTGCTTGCAACAGCATCACAGGTACATAGACTCCGTCAATACAAACAAAAATAAGGCAGACACAAAATGCTGGAGTAACTCAGCAGGACAGGCAGTATCAAGAGAAGGAATGGATCATATTTCGGGTCACCCATTCCTTCTCTCCAGAGATGCTGCTGTCCCGCTGAGTTACTCCAGCATTTTGTGTCTGCCTTCGATTTAAACCAGCATCTGCAGCTCCTTCTTACACATACAAACATAAATTATATATCAATGACACATATATTTTACGAGACTGTGAAAAGAAAAAGACGGCAAAAAATTCAGTGTAAATATATACAATTAGAAAGCAAGTCAATGGAAGAGCAAGAGTGGGTCTGTGGTGTTCCATTGCTGAGGTAGGATTAGGATTGTGAGGGTCATTTCAAGAACCTGATAGTTGTAGGAAAGTAGCTGTTCCTTAACCTGGTGTTGCGGGACTTCAGGTTCCTGTCCCTCTTGCCCCATGATAAAGAGAGAATGGTCTGGGTGCTGCAGATGCTGGTTTAAATCGAAGACAGACACAAAATGCTGGAGTAACTCAGCGGGTCGGTACCTGGACGTGGCGCCGACAGACAAGAGGCTGAAGCAAAGAAGCCGAAGAACCGAATAGAGAGGCCGAAACGCCAATGAACCGAAAGAGTCCGAAGACAAAATGCCTACTAATCGAAAGGATTGGATGCCTAAATGCAAACTAACCGAAAGGGCGGGACGCCTAAACGCCTACGAACCGAAAGGCTGCGTTGCCTAAAAGCAAACTTACCGAATGTAAGAACGATTTATACATGTAATTCATGATATACACCAGTGTATAAATGTATATCATGTATTACATGTATAAATTGTTCTTACATTCGCGAACATGGTTAATGTGGGATTTCAATTTGTGCGCACTTGTTTGAATAGATGCAAGCGGCATGTCCAGCTTCTCTCCTGGGCGCGCAATACACGAAGCCGATGAAATGACACAAGTCACACCAAAGATAGACACTAAATGCTGGAGTAACTCAGCTGAAGAGGCAGCATCTCTGGAGAGAAGGAATGGGTGGTGTTTCGGGTCGCGACCCTTCAGACGCACTCTGAAGAATGGCCTCATTCCTTCTCTCCAGAGATGCTGCCTGATTTGTGCGTGGGAGCTTGGCTGCGTTCTGCAAACACCGAGACGGTAATATATAAACCGTCTGTCCCCGCGGCCGGGGTGAATCACCCTGTGTGGGTGTCAAAGACCGGGGGTTGGAGGGGAGGGAGGGGATCACCCTGGTGTGGAGGTTGGGGTCCGATGGTGGTGCATCGCGGTCAGTGACTGTCGGACGCTCCCGCGGGTGGAGATGGAGGAGAGAGAGAAGGGAGAGAGAGCGGGGGGGGTGGGGCGGAAGAGAGATGAGGAGGGAGAGAAGGGAGAGAGAGAGGGGAGAGAGAGCGGGGGGGGGAAGGTGGAGAAAGAGGGGGAGAAAGGGGAGGAGAGAGAGAAGAGGCTAGGGAGAGGGGAGGAGAGAGAAGGGGGAGACGGGAGCGTGGGGTTCATTTTCCCACACAAGCCATAGGTGACTGGGCAATCTGAACCCAAGCACCAAGTTGAAAGCGGCCGAAGGTGTGCATTCCACGGGACAGCCCCCACGGCTGTGGGTCGGGTGAGCGGAGGTTTGGGACAATGTTCCTGCCTTCACGGTGATGTGATGGACGCGGGGGTCTGGACCAATCGCTGACAAGTCCCCCCCCCCGGCAATGCCAAGTCTGTTATTGGACGTTTCTGTTGAGCGGCAGTCGGTCCTTTGGCCTGTAGGCGCTGCTGCCTTTCGGGTAGGTGGCGTATCGACTGAGCGGCCATTCGGTAAGTTAGCTTTTAGGCGACGCAGCCTTTCGGTTCGTAAGCGTTTAGGCGTCCCGCGCTTTCGGTTAGCTTGCATCTAGGCGTCCCATCCTTTCGGTTAGTAGGCGTTTTGTCTTCGGACTCTTTCGGTTCATTCGCGTTTCGGCCTCGTTTCTATTTGGTTCTTTGCTTCGGTTTCTTGTCTGTCAGCGCCGAGTCCGCACACGCAGCGGGATAGACAGCATCTCTGGAGAGGAGAAATGGGTGACCCGAAACATCATCCATTCCTTCTCTTCAGAGATACTGCCTGTCCCGCTGAGTTACTCCAGCATTTTGTATCTGTCTTATGTTTGTATGTGTTGACGGAATCTATGTACCTGTGATGCTGTTGCAAGCAAGACTTTAATTCTACCCGCACCTCACCATACCTGTGCATATGACAATAAACTTGACTTGATTCAGCAAACTGAGGTGAGTGATTTAATCAGAGGAGCGCTTGCCATTCCTGGACGACCTGTAACTTTAGAGTTGGTGTCTAGACAGATTAATCTTTCATTTTAATCAGTTTAATTTTTCAGTTTAATCTTATTCTCAAGCACATATTTGCTGAATATCTAATGGATTCCTTGTTGCTGTTCAATCCCGGCCAGTGGAAGTGCTGGGATTGGGGAGGAATTGACCAGCCCACAGACCCCAACCTGGAGCGTGTACATCGTGCACTCTGATGAACGAGGCTTGAGAGGCACACAGCACCACTCTGTAGATGCACTGTAGACAATATCCTGACTGGTTGCATCATGGCCTAGTTTGGCAATTTCCCAGAGACGTTTTGAGATATATAAAGGTTTCAAGACTCCACCCCCCCCCCTCCCCCCCAACCCAACCGGATGCAGTTGTGAATCTTCACCCAGAGCAGTGATCCGAGCCAGAGAGGCTCTTCTGCCACAGGCAAGGTGTCATTGACTAGAACAGTGACAGACGCAAAAAGCTGGAGTAACACAACAGCTCAGGCAGCATCTCTGAAGAAAGGTGACGTTTCGGGGCGAGACACTTTTGTCAGGGGAAAGGGAAATAGGAGAGGTATAGAAGGTATAGAGAACAAATCAATGAAATATTCAAAAAGCAATGATGATCAACGAACGATGGAGCCCACAATGGTCCATTGTTGGCTGTGGGATAGGTGATAATTAGTTATACAGACAGTGGAATTCAACAGGGTGACAGTGTAACTAGTACGATGACTAGGATGGGGGGTGGAGAGAGAGGGGATGCAAGGGGTACCTGACGTTAGGGAAACGCAGGAGTTCAGGCATCGAGCACTCCACTGGATCTTTGCATCGTCCTACCCAGACCGGATCATTCACCCTGAGCTCTGGTCATCCGGGCTGGCTACAACAGTGCTCCAGAGACCCCCGCCTGGAGCCCGGCTGCTCGGCTTTGGCAGTTTTTTACACACATGCACCAAGCCAATTAACCTACATACCTGCACATCTTTGGAGTGTGTGAGGAAACCGAAGATATCAGAAAAAACCCACACAGTCACTGGGAGAACGTACAAACTCCGAACAGGCAGCACCTGTAGTCGGGATCAAACCCGGGTCTCTGGCGCAGTAAGGCAGCAACTCTACCGCTGCACCATCGTGCGCCAATGTTTTATGAAGTTGTACCAGAACCCTCCTGCTCTAACCCCACACTAATAAAGGTAAGTGTCCCATATGCCTTCTTTTTGCCTGCCTCACCTTCACATGACTCTGAACCCGAACATCAAGGTCTTTCAGCTCCTCAATACTTCCTGGGGCCATCCCATTCATAATATATCTACCCTAGTAGTTTGCCAAAAATGCATCACCTCAAACATCTGAATTAAATTCCAAACTGCTATTCCTTAAGGTTTCAAGGTCAGTTTATTGCCACATGTACACATAAGGTACAGTGAAATTTGAGTTACCATACAGCCATACTAAGTGAAAAGCAACAAGACGCACAGCCACATAAAATAAAAATGAACATAAACATCCACCACAGCGGCTCCTCTCATTCCTCACTATGATGGAAGGTAATAAAGTCCAATCTACACCCTCTTTATTCTCCTGCGGTCGGGGCTGTCGAACCATCTGCAGTCGAGGCAATCAAAGCTCCCGCAGCCGGCGATCCGAAGCCCTCGTGTCAGGGTGATCGAAATTCCCGCGTCGGGATGGCTGAAACTCTCCGCGGCTTGGAGTTCCCGAATCAGTCTCCAACCGGGTACCGCGTGCTCCATGATGTTAAAGTCCACAGGCCCACGGTTGGAGCTCTCCACAGTCGATCCCTGCAAAGGGATCACAAGCTCCACAATGATAAGTCCAACTTTGAAGCACCGTGTTGGTCTCCAGGGCCATCTTACCAACTGATCAATTTTATCTTCTAGAATCAGACTATCTCTGTTATCAGCACCAATGATGCTCCTATCATCTGCAAAATAATCATACGTCCTACATCCAAACTGTTAAACTATATAACAAAGGCTCTAGTACTAATCCCTGTGATACATCACTGACCACAGACGACCGTCCACACACTAAAAACAGCTCTCCACCATCTACCTCTTATTACCAACCCAGTTTTGGATCCAATTTGCCAGCTCACCCTGGGCTTTAGCCTTCCGGGCCAGTGTCCCATGTGGTACCTTGTGAAAGGCCTTATGGGTAAACATCAGCCGCACGGAACCTATCAGAGGATATTCCCTCAGTAAAGCCCTGCAGACTAACTTTCATTTATCCCCGACTTTCCAAGTGTAGATTAATCTTGTCCAGCAGTTTTTTCCAGTAACTTCTCTACCGCTGATGTTCGACTCACAGGCCTATAATTTTCCTCTCATCCCTGCTGGCACCGCATTTGCTGCTTTCCAGTCATCTGGAACTTCAATAGTGGCTAGTGATGATTTAAAAATCTCTGTCAGAGCCTCCGTAATCTATCATATTGCCTTCCATAACAACTTGGGATAGAACTCATAAAGGCCAAGGAACATTATATACCAATAGTAAACTTTAGACTTTACTTTAGACTTAAGAGATGCAGCGTGAAAATAGTCTCTTCGGCCCACCAAGTCTGTGCTGACCAGCGAACCAGTGATCATCCCCGTACGCTAACACTACCCCACACACGAGGGACAATTTTCACCAAGCCAATTAACCTACAAACTGGAATGTGGGAGGAAATCAGAGCACCAGAGAAAACCCACGTGGGCACAGAGTGAATGTACAAACTCCATTCAGACAGCACCCATATTCAGGATTGAACCCGGGTTTCTGCACATCTACCTCTGCATCACTGTGCCATCCTTGCTGCGCACAGTGCTGCCCTAGTATCTGAGGGCTCTACCCTGCCCCACACTCCCCCCCCCCCCCAAAGTATATTGAGTCGCCAACCCAACTCCTCTCTCACCCATATCTCTGTGATAGCAATAATGCCATATTACCATATGCCTTCAAATGGTCTATGTTCATCTACCTGACTATTCAGAGCCAATGAGTTAAAATGGATGCAATTAACCCTCCTCCTAGGTATCTTATTATGCCGATGTCTGCTTTACCTATCGGATTGATATGATTTTCTTATGTATTTGATGTACCTCCCCCCTCCATCCATATGTACATCGACTCTGCACCCATTCCCCAGCCATATTAGTTAAACTCTTCTAGCATTGGTGGTAATGTTATATGTGAGAAACTTGAACATCCATTCCAAGGAAAAGGAGCACTTGGACTAGTGTCGAAACCTACAGGTCCTTCCTCCAGCCCATAGCACTGTACTCAGTGTGCCACTCTCCCGTGCTTACATGAACAACTGAGAATCACATCACTGTTGCTATCTTGACCAGCCAGCTTTGAAGTGAATCCAGCCTTATGTAAATGCTACCTTCCCCAGTGAAATTTCAAAGCAGAACAGAAAGAAAAATGTGATTTAGGACTGGGATAAATTATGACTTCATTAAGAAACTGAATATTTCCGTCCTAATAAGTTTGTGAGATGACTTAATAAATGAGCTAGATCCTTTGTGAAACAAAAAGGCAATTTGTAACCTTTTTGGATTGTGAAATTATTTACCAGCTTGTAGTTATAAAAAGACACTTCCTGGAGTGTTAATGAAGTCTCTGCAGATTCTTTAATTGCTAAGCAACCCTATCCCACTCCATTAATTGTTCATTGCATTTCAGAACGGTCCAATTTAGGATTTTTATGTTTTTTTTAATCTTACCTACATTTGGCCAAGCACTATGTATAATTCAAATCCTATGTTTTTCGAAGTAGGTTTACCTTTAGTTTAAGACATTAGTCCACACTCCGTGTGAATCCACAAAATCATTTACTGAAAGATCCGTTGGGTTTATGTCGAGACTGTTAATATTGTAAGGGATTGGGGTCCCAATTTAGAAACATAGAAACATAGAAAATAGGTGCAGGAGGAGGCCTCTCGGCCCTTCGAGCCAGCACCACCATTCATTGTGATCATGGCTGATCATCCCCAATCAATAACCCGTGCCTGCCTTCTCCCCATATCGCTTGATTCCACTAGCCCCTAGAGCTCGATCTAACTCTCTCTTAAATCAATCCAGTGATTTGGCCTCCACTGCCCTCTGTGGCAGGGAATTCCACAAATTCAAAACCCTCTGGGTGAAAAAGTTTGTTTTCACCTCAGTCTTAAATGGCTTCCCATTTATTCTAAGACTGTGGCACCTGGTTCTGGACTCGCCCACCATTGGGAACATTTTTCCTGCATCTAGCTTGTCCAGTCCTTTTATAATTTTATATGTTTCTATAAGATCCCCCCTCATCTTCCTAAACTCCAGTGAATACAAGCCTGGTCTTTCCAATCTTTCCTCATATGACTGTCCCTCCATCCCAGGGATCAATCTTGTGAACCTACGCTGCACTGCCTCAATCACAAGGAAGTCCTTCCACAAATTAGGAGACCAAAACTGTACACAATATTCCAGATGTGGACTTACCAGAGCCCTATACAACTGCAGAAGAACCTCTCTACTCCTATACTGAAATCCTCTTGTTATGAAGGCCAACATTCCATTAGCTTTCTTCACTGCCTGCTGTACCTGCACGCCAACTTTCAGTGACCGGTGTACAAGGACACCCAGGTCTCGCTGTACCTCCCCCTTACCTAACCTAACCCCATTGAGATAATAATCTGCCCGCTTGTTTTTGCCGCCAAAGTGGATAACCTCACATTTATCTATATTATACTGCATTTGCCATGCATCTGCCCACTCACTCAACCTGTCCAGGCCCCCCTGCAACCTCCTAACATCCTCTTCACAGTTCACACTGCCACCCAGCTTTGTGTCATCCGCAAACTTGCTAGTGTTGTTCCTAATTCCCTCTTCCAAATCATTAATATATATGGTAAACAGTTGCGGCCCCAACACCGAGCCTTGTGGCACGCCACTCGCCACTGCCTGCCATTCTGAAAAGGACCCGTTCACTCCTACTCTTTGCTTCCGGTCTGCCAACCAATTTTCTATCCACGTCAACACCCTACCCCCAATACCATGTGCTCTAATTTTAGTCACCAGCCTCCCGGCCTCCCATGGGGGACCTTATCAAAGTCTTTTTGAAAGCCTAGATACACTACATCCATTGGCTCCCCATCATCCATTTTACTTGTCACATCCTCAAAAAATTCCAGAAGATTAGTCAAGCATGATTTTCCTTTCATAAATCCATGCTGACTTGGACTAATCCTTTTACTGCTATCCAAATGCCCCATTATTACCTCTTTAATAATTGACTCCAGCATCTTTCCCACCATCGAAGTCAGGGTAATTGGTCTGTAATTCTCCGTTTTCTCTCTCGCTCCTTTCTTGAAAAGTGGGATAACATTAGCTATCCTCCAATCCACAGGAACTGATCCTGAATCTATTGAACATTGGAAAATGATCACCAATGCGTCCACTATTTCTAGAGCCACCTCCCTGAGGACACTGGGATGCAGTCCATCATGCCCCTGGAACTTATCACCCTTCAGTCCCATTAGCCTACCCAATAGTATCTCTCGCCTAATGAAAATTTATTTCAGTTCCTCGACCCCCTTAGATCCTCTGTCCTCCAGTACTTCTGGGAGATTGTTTGTGTCTTCCTTAGTGAAGACAGATCTGAAGTACCTGTTCAACTCTTCTGCCATTTCATTGTTCCCCATAATAATTTCATCCGTGTCTGCCTTCAAGGGCCCCACATTTGACTTTGCTATTCTTTTTCCCTTAACATATCTAAATTTTGTGGCATGCGATCAGAGTGTGGAAAGGGAAATGGACAAGCATGGACAGGAGGAGTCTCCTACAGTCGCTACAGGTCAGCTCCATCACAGGCTGAGAGGGAAGTTGAAAGGTCTGAAAAACCTCTTCAGTATCAGGATTCTCACTCTTGTCATTGTGGCTTGGTGTATCGACAGTGATAATACCTCAGCCACATGCCTTGGGATTTGTTTTAACCACATTACGGGTGCTGCAGCTCCTTCAGCCCTGCCACCGTCTGAGACCCCTGTTGTCCTCCAGGCCTGGCCTTTCACATCCCTGCGGTCAATGTGCCCATTGCTGTGATTCTAACACAGTGTGGAAGAGTCACACCTTGGGGCATTTCACAGCCTGTACACCCACAGCGGTCACCTTCTTGCCCCCCTTCCGCAATTCCAGGGAGATCTAAGATCCAAGTGTCACCTCTTCCTACCTGCACAGATCCCCCCCCATCCCCCATCCCCCACTCAAGCAGACTGGGATTTAATACATTGCGCATACATTGTAGCATTACCATCTCCCGAGTGAGCAAGATCACTTCACTGAAAGAATGGGGTTATCCGTCACTGTGAAAACTGGAGCACGTCTGTAAACAGGGCCGTGGCACTCACTCTGCTTGTACTCCCGCTGCTGAATCAGTTTCCTTTGCTGCTGCTCTCTCCTAGATCTATCATCGTACTTTTACCACCCCCAACCTCATTCTTCTGGTTCAATCAACGTTCCTGCCTGTGTGCCAGCTTGTATCAAGGCCCATCCTCGCATCTCCAGAGACCAGTAGTCCACATTCGTTCCTGGACCAGTAATATCTTGATTTTAAAATTGTACCCGCTGTATCGTCCTTCCTTCCTCTGTAACCTGCTGCGGCTCTGCAAGGCATCACCGCAGCCTGCAGGTACAAGGAACGGCAGATGCTGACTTACAAAAAAAGACAAAAAGGGATGGAGTAACTCAACGGATCGGGCAGCATCTCTGGAGAATATGTATAGGTGATATTTCGGGTAGGGACCTTCCTTCAGACTGATTGCGGTGACGGGGAGGAGAAAGAAAGTTGGGAGAAAGGAAGGGCAGAGCAAAGCCTAGCAAGTGATGGGTGGATACTGGTGGGGATTTATTTTGATAGGCAGATGGTAGGACAAAGGCCTGATATAAAAAGACAAAAGGTGTGAGATAAGGCTAGAAGAGATTTAAAAATTGTGAAGCCAAAGCAAGGAATGTTGGCAGAAGGCCAGAAATAGGTACAAGTCCAGGGAAGGGGCACAGGGTCGGTGGGGAGGGGAGAGAAAAGAAGGATTGTTTGGAGATAGTTACCAAAAAATGGATAATTCAATGCTCATACCATTAGATTTTCAGCTACCCAAGGTGTTGTTCCTCCAGTTTGCGTGTGTCCTCACTTTGGCAATGGAGGAGGCCCAGGATGGAAAGGTCAGTATGGGATGGGAAGCTGAGTTAAGATGGTTACCAACCGGGAGATACATCTCCTGCAGTTGCAGGAGAAAGTACCTAGGGGGAGGGTGGGAAGGAATGAGTGACCCAAGGAGTTGCAGAAGGTCCACCATTGCCTGCTGGATCCCCCTACAATCAGTCTGAAGAAGGATCCCGACCCAATACATCACCTATCCTTGTTCTCCAGAGATGCTGCCCAACCCGCTGAATTACAACAACACTTTGTCTCTTTCTCTGCATGCCTCTCAATGTTACTGAATGTACTAAATACTGAAGACTGCATGTTACATTGTTTAATAGGGTATAATTGCACGTGCCAATAGAACTGATTGCTTCTCAACTTCAGTAGCCAAATGCAGTGAAATTGACTGACTGTGCTCCTAAAAGAGAATAGTGTATGGTTACTGTTGGAAGGTTACATGGAAACAGTTTCCTCTCCACAGACTATTTTTCCAAGACAGCTATTTTTCCTGCTTGTCTAGCAACTCTTGTCCCCTGGTTCTGCATTCTCCTACCTTATTTGTGAGTTTATTTTTCTCAGTCTTTTGAAATACTAGAAAAACAACATCTCCTATTTTCTCATTGTCTCATCCCTCGGTTACCTTCCCAAAGAAATTCAGTAAGTTTGGTCAAGCAACATTTTCCTCTTTGAAACTGGCGTCAACTATTCATTTGGCGATATAAGAAACTGCAGATGCTGGAATCTTGAGCAAAACACAGAAGTGCTAGAGGAACTTAGGTGGTAGGCTAGCATCTGTGGAGGGATTGGACAGGTGGCATTTCATGTGGAGAGCCTTCTGACTCATTGGAGTAAGGGGGAGAAAGCTGCAAAAGAGAGATGAGGCAGGGCAAAGCCTGGCGGGTGTTAGGTGGATATGTGGGGGGTGGTCTGATTGTCATATGGATGGGGCGAGTGACAAAGGCTAGAGCAGGAAACAAGGAAACAAAAGAGTGTCAGATGAGAAGAGGAGGAGGTAAGAAATGTAAAGCTGGGGGGAGGGATATGGGTGTAAGGGGACAAGGGGTGGGAAAAGAGTGGGGGGCGAGGGGGAAAGGGAAATGGGAGATGAGCATATGAAGGAGCAGGGTGATTGGGGTGTGAGATGGTTGTGGAAATGTGTGAGCACCAGGATGGGGGTGGGAACAAGTGACCCTCTCCAGCAGTTTGTTTTTTTGCTCTAACCATTCATTCCTCTTTTGGTAGGTCCATTATTATCCTACCACTGATGTTAAACTGATTGGTTTGTAATGCAATGAATGTGTTCTATCCCCTTTCTTAAATGTCGGAATACATTAGCCAGCCTCTGGCTACACGTGAATTATTAAATCTGTGTGCCATTGCCTCCGCTATCTCTTCCCTGGTTTATTTTAAAACTCGAGATGCAATCCATCAGACCAGGAATTTACACCTCTTTGGGTTTTATCAGTTTATTTAACATCCTTTTTATCCATTATGAATGCTTCCATCAGTAGCCTCATACAGTAGTTCTCATCATGTCTGCCTGTTCTACCTGCTTAGTAAATTCAACATGATTTTGCAGTAATTCTCTGTCGTAGCGTCCCGCTTGTCTTTGCCAGCGATATTCCCATACCAAACTCCTACTTTTACTGATGTGGCTGTAAAATATTTTATTGCATTGTTCTGTATCTTCCTAATTGTGTTTCTTTTCTTTAACTTCTTTTGCACTGTGTTATTACACACTCCCCCATTCTCTGTATACTCCTTTCCTTATCCTTAATCATTTCCTGATGTCTTTAGTCATCCACAGTGTCTCATGAGTATTTAGCTTGCTCTTTCATTTTTAATGGAATATATTTTTCCTGCATTCGGTTGAACACTGCTTTAAATAGTTCCTATTGTGCTCCACATATTTGTTTGCCAATTGCGTTGCTCATTCTGTTTTTCCTGTTCTAATTCCAGCCCCTCAATATCAGATTTCTTCCATCAAACGGACTTTTGCCATAATTATGGCCTCTATTATCATATTAAAATATATTTTATCGTGGTCATTATTGCAGGACTATTTCCCTGTGGTACTGGGTATTGTGGGCTTTGTTTATGAAGAAGTTGGGATTGATTGCCTTAGAACGGAGAAGGCAAAGGATAAGGTCAGCTTAAAATTGCTTCCAAGATTCAGTCGGGTTTCTGAACTTATTGTTTCCTGTTCTGGCATCTCAACGCACTCTCAAACAATATTTGTGTGATGCGTCTTTGAGCACTAACCTGCCAGGACCAGGCTGTGAGATCAGACGAGGTGGGAAACTGGGAGACCCCAATGCAATGGTAGAGGCTCCTGGATCGCTGAAGTGCTTTGTACATTTTTTATTCCCCAGCACTGAAACCCCCCAACCGTCCCAATCACCTTAATAAGGAAAGACAGACTTGTTCACCAGCGTGAATGCTGCTTGTGGCCATCAGAGGCTTTGATGACTTTGTAAGTTGGTATAAGTGGTGAAAGATGGGAGGGGTTCGTCTCCATCCCGTCTGTTTCCAGATTGCGGCCACGGCTGTCTGAGGATGAATCATCGCTGCACCCTAATCCAGCAGTGAGTAACAATAAGCTGCAACCATTGTTAATTGTGTAGGAAGGAGCTGCAGATTCTGGTTTAAACCGGAGATAGACACAAAATACTGGAGGAACTCTGCGGGACAGCAGCAGCTCTGGAGGGAAGGAATGGATGACGTTTCCGGTCGAGACCCTGAAGAAGGTCTGAAGAAGGTTCTCAACCCGAAACGTTACCCATTCCTCTCCAGAGATGCTGCTTGTCCCGCCAAGTTATTCCAGCATTTTGTGTCTAACATTGTATATTGTTTGATGTCACCTTTAACCTTCCCCTCCTCATCAACAGGCAGATGTTTCCTCAGCTGGAGTGCTCCATATGTTCATCAGGGTGTGAGGCAGGGATTTTGCCAATGGGGAGATGATGGGATGCACAAACCTGAATCTCTCGCAATGAGTTGGTTGTTTCCCTCCTCTCGGTGGCTGGTGATTGGCTTTCCAGTCCCTGGAATGTTCCGATCATCCCTCATCTGTTAGGGGCTCCATTCATTTCACCGTGAATTTACATAATTAACTCTGGGAATAACACATCCTCCCACACCCGTGTCTGACACTTATCCCCAGAAAACTACTTGAAGGGTTTCAATGGAGAAGATCTTTTGTAACTCAAAATAGTAAGATTAAACGAGAACTTACCAAGTTTGAAGGTTGATCTGTATTTTACGAGGAGTCGCGGTGAGGGATTTCGTGAAGACCCCGCCAGCACGCATGCGCGGCATCCTTCAAAGCAGCGGTGTGGAATCACAGAACAAATCATGACAAAAAATAGTAAGATGAAAAACGTAGAACTTCCTGGTTGACCTTATGATAGAGGGTGGGAGCGGTGGGCACGAAATCCCTCACCGCGATTCCTCGTAAAATACAGATCAACCTTCAAACTTGGTAAGTTCTCGTTTAATCTTACTATTTTACTTCGGAGTCACGTGAGTGACTTCGTGAAGATTTCAAAGCTCTGTGATTTCATGCCCTGGACAACGTCCATGCTTATCACACTGCCGCCAGTCTGATGGAGGAAGGCTGTAATGGAGTTCAGTCGAAACTGGCTGAAAAATCAACACAATTTATTAATCTAATAAACAACAAATAACCCCTAATTCGGGGACAGACATTCACTGAGCGGTTCCCAGGATAGCTTCTGCGAATGTCGCAGGCGCGACCAGTGGTTTGTTGTAGAACCGTTGAAAGGTTTCTTCACTGGCCCAGCCCGCGGTGGCGAGAATGTGGTCCATGGGCACCTCCATGGCCCTCGCCGCTGATGTGGATGCAGCCCTGGTGGAATGAGACTTAAAAATGTCAGTAGCAACTCCTGCTGCATCCAGCACCACCCTGAGCCACCTGGCGATAGTCTGTGCAGTCACCCGCTGATGCGGAGGTTTGTGACTGATGAGGAGCCCCTGTTCCTTCATCCTGATAACTCCTGTAACTCGGATGTAGTGGTGGAGATGGGTGACAATGCAGAGAGTGGCATCTACAGGGTACGCCCGAAATTCCAACTGCAGCCCATGCGCCCCTGGCCTGTGCTGCTTCAATAATTCTTCGACAAATAAATTTATTCGACCAGGGGTGGCCATGCTGTCCAGTCGCAGTTTTTGTAACGTCTGGACTCGTTGGGCTGTAGTCAGTGCCATCAGCATCACCACCTTGAGGGTGAGCTGTTTCAGTGGTAGCTCATTCATTGGAGCCCAGCTCCTTAGTAGGGTCAGCACGATCCCCACATCCCACGTTACTGTATATCTGGGTCGTGGAGGGTTGGTGTTGAACACTCCCCTCATTAGTTTAGACACCAGGTGGTTGGAGCTGATACCTATATCCAGGTATGAGGACAGCGCACTCCTGGCGCTGTTGATGGCACTGTAGCTGAGGCCAGCATCGAAATGGAGGCCAGCTAGAAACTCCAGGACATCAGGTATCATTGCCGAGTTGGAAGACTTGTTGGTCCGGGCATAGAATGCCTCCCACTTCCTGATTTGGGTGAGGTACTGTTTCCGAGTTGATTCTCGGCATGATGCGGCGATAAGTTCTATGGCTTGTGATGAGATGCCTGCCCGGATGAGTGGTCTTTTCAGAACCTGCAGGCCAACAAGTTTAAATGACCATGGCAAGGATGACTAACCCCCGTAATGGGGTGAGTAATCAATTTGGGGTGTTTCCCAATCGCCATCCATGGTTGTTTTAAAATTTTAACGACCATCGGGTACCATGGTTGTGTAGGCCAGTCGGGAATGATCAATATGCCAGTTACAGAGTCTATTTAATTTTCTGCAATACCCGACGACAATGCAAAACCATTTCCCCCAAATAGCAATATCCATTGCTATTGCCCCAGGGTCTGGTTCCCACGACACATAGGTTGGTATCTGATGGTTCAGCCTGGACGCAAATAGGTCAATATCTGGTGTCCCAAAGTGAGCTATAATATCTCCAAATATTTGGGGGTTCAACATCCACTCGACTCGTGTGGTGTCCGCCACAGCTTGGGGGAGTGGAGACGGGTCGCTGACCTTTTGTGTACCCTCGATTCTGTCTGCCACTGTATTAAGCTTCCCAGGCAAATAGGTCGCAGTAATCCAAATATTTCTTTCAATGCACCAGTGCCAAATTGTATTAGCCAATTCATCACAAGATACCACCTGATACTTGATGTAAGCCACCACTGTAGTATTATCTATTTGAAGGCGGACATGTAAATCCCGTGAATTAGTACAGTAAGCCCGCAGTCCATGAAAAGCCCCCAGCATTTCTATATAGTTTATCCCGTGTGACTCCAGGAATGTAGACTCATGAGAGTTCCATCTGCCACCACAACTGGACATCGTATCAGTTGCTCCCCAGCCTTGTGCGCTTGCGTCAGTTTGTAGCACAACATCAGGGTTGCTCACTATGATGGGTCTATGACACTCTCTAATATTGTCAACACACCATTGTAGCTCATTTCTAGCTTCCGGTGGTAACCGAATTGGCCGATCAAAGTGACCAGCATTTGTTTTTAATGCTGTGATTTTTGATCTTTGTAAATTTCGGTAGTGTAGCGGTCCGAATCGTGCAGCTGGGAATGTAGCTACCAATTTGCCTATAACTTTTGCTGTTTGCCGAATGGTCGGTACCCTGGCGCAAGCAAGATTGTGGCACTCTTCTATTATAGCAGTAGCTTTATTAGTTGGGATGGTAATCTTCATTAAATTGGTGTCTAGGGTGAACCCCAAATAATCCATAACCCGTACCGGGTGCAGTTTTGATTTGTCTGGATGGATTACAAACCCCAGCTTCTCGAACAGAGCCTTAGTTGCAGCCACTCCTTGAATTGCCAATTGGAGGGTCTGACCCACTATAAGGATATCATCCAAATATGCCATTACTATATAATTTTGTTGTCGGAGAAGAGCCAATATAGGTTTTACCAATTTGGTAAACAGCCTAGGGGCTGTGGTGATTCCATTGGGCAATGCCTTGTACTCCCATAATTGACCCTTCCAGACAAACTTCAGGAATTTCCTGTGAGCCTCAGCGATGGGCACCGTATAGTATGCATCTTTCAAATCGATGCATGCCATAAAGTACCCTGGGTAAAGCATCTGCCTAGCTGTTTCAAAAGTATCCATTTTGAAATGGGTATATTGTACAAAAGTGTTCAACTCAGTTAAGTCTATTATAATCCGACATCCCCCATCTTTTTTAATTCTGGTGAAGATGTTAAACATCAGTGTGCTCAGCGACTGGAAAGAGGGTGTTGTCCTGTTTGATCTGCTCAGTTTGTATCATTCTCATCTCTGAGTAGGAAATGATAGAAGTGAAGCATGTAATCTCTGCTAATCATTGTGCTTTCACTGAGGGAGTGGTGAGTTGTCAAAGGCGTCACCTTCCAAACGCAATCTTAAATCGTGGTCCCGGGAAAAAGGTTCTGACTGTCGATCCTGTCTCTGCCGCTCATTATTTTATATTTCTATCAGGTCAACCTCAGCTTCTGATGCTCCAGAGAAAACAATGCAAGTTTGTTTATCCTCTGCCAATTATACTCTTTCTCCACTCCTCAGCCAATAACCTGGTGAACCTCTTGCGCACACTCCCCAAAGTTATGACCTGGAATGCAGAGATCCAACAGTAACATCCTAGAGATAATTCGATAAATACCTGCAAAGCTGGAGAGCTGTTGGTGGAGACTTGGTGGATGGAGCACGAAAGGAGAATAATCAGGTCGTGATGCAGGGTGTCAACCCAAAACTTTGACGCAGATGCTGCCTGACCTAATGAGTTCTTCCAGCCGGTCAATACTTGAACAAGGTTTCAACTTCTGCTCTCTCCTGTGTCTCCAGAATAATCAGACAGTTTCTTCAAAGAGCGGGGACAGACACAATGACCCAAACAGCCTGCTGTTTTGCCGCTTGTTGATATAATTAGGTTTGGACAGAGTTACTATGTAGGTAAATTGGCTTGGTAAATGTAAAAATTGTCCCTAGTGTGTGTAGGATAGTGTTAATATGTGGGGATCTCTGGTTTGCGCGGTCCCAGTGGGCCGAGGGGCCTGTTTCCATGTTGCATCTCGAAACTAAACTAAAACTACTTGCTCCACCCCAGAACGGCAGAACACAAAGTGCTGGAGTTACGCAGCAGGTCTGCGGACGGAATGGACAAGCGATATTTGAGGTCAGAACCCTGCATCAGGATCCCGAACTGAGAATTCACCTGTCCAATCTCTCCGCAGATACCGGCTGACCCACTGAGTTCTCAAGATTCCAGCATCTGCAGTTTCTTGTGTCTTCAAGACCGTTGACCTGTTCTATTGGTTTGTACTCGCTAGAATTTAGAAGACTGAGGGGGGATCTTATAGAAACTTACAAAATTCTTAAGGGGTTGGATAGGCTAGATGCAGGAAGATTGTTCCCGATGTTGGGGAAGTCCAGGACAAGGGGTCACAGTCTAAGGATTAGGGGGAATTTCTTTAGGACCGAGATGAGGAAAACAGTTTTCACACAGAGAGTGGTGAGTCTCTGGAATTCTCTGCCACAGAAGGTAGTTGAGGCAAGTTCATTGGCTATATTTAAGAGGGAGTTAGATGTGGCCCTTGTGGCTAAAGGGATCAGGGGGTATGGAGAGAAGGCAGGTACAGGATACTGAGTTGGATGATCAGCCATGATCATATTGAATGGCGGTGCAGGCTCGAAGGGCCGAATGGCCTGCTCCTGCACCTATTTTCTATGTCTATGTTTCTATTGCAACAAGGGTAGAGCTTGGCTGAGTATGAGCCTCTTGATGTTGTGAAGATCAGGTGGTTGGGGATCCTTAATGTGTGTGTGTGACAGAGAAAGATATACTGACCTCAAATGTAAGCCCAGAGAACTAGGGCCTAGCCTTATCCAGTATACAGTACACACACACATGCACCAAGCAATGGTACAAATTCCCTCACTAACATGAGATGCAGGCTCAATTACCCCTAAGTGATTTAAAAAAAAATGATTCCAGCAGTTGATTTGAGACGACGTTGAGACCACATGCTAATTTATCAGCATTAAAACATCAAGGTTGATTAATAGCAGTGTAGAGTCAGCGCTGAACAAAATAAACACATGAACCTTGATCAACGAGCACAGTGCTCTCCCTCCCTGTGGTTCCAGAGCTATGTGAACTTCAGCAGCAATGGCCAGGGCTGAATAATGCACTTGGCAAGTGTAGATTCACAAAGGGTAAGATGTTAAAAGTTGTCCTTAACCCAGTTCCCTGTGACTCACAAGGTCTGATATTCAAGTCCCTACAGCAGTGATAAGCACTTTATTTAGGCCATTACTCTTGTGTAGCACTGTCAGAGTTTCCAAAATGTGAACGGGATATTCAGCTGCCCTTGTAAATGCACATAAAACACGAAGGATGTTCTAGCTAATCGGCTCCATTCTTTGAACTATAGCTCGGTGGTTGGAGCTCCTGCCTCACAGTTTCGGGGAACTCGTTTTTGTTCCTAACCTGTAGCACAGTCTTTGTGGAGTTTGCATGTCTTCCGTGTGATCGTATGGGTTTCCTCAGGATGCTTCAGTTTTCCTAACAGCCTAAAGATGATGTGGTATATTGAACCCAGAGAAGAAACTGGAGAAGCTGTAGGAATCTGGCTAGATTGCAGGGGTCGTGGAGTGGTCAGAAGGTTGACCCTGTTATGCCCCTGTCCCACTTAGGAAACATAAACGGAAACCTCTGGAGACTTTGCGCCCCACCCAAGGTTTCCGTGCGGTTCCCAGAGGTTCCCGGAGGTTTTTGTCAGTCTCCCTAATGGTCGAAACTGACAAAAACCTCCGGGAACCACACGGAAACCTTGGGTGGGGCACAAAACTCCAGAGATTTCTGTTCAGGTTTCCTAAGTGGGACAGGGGCATTACGGATCTCAGCCTAACCTGGGTGGGACACATTGTGGAGATTCCATCAGTGACACACATCAGGTATCTGTTGTGACCCCTGCCCCCAATACCTGCAGCGGCCATGGAGTTTAGAAGAATGAGGAGGCACTTATTGAAACGTACCGAATAGTTCACGGCTTCGATAGAGTGGATGTGGAGAGGATGTTTCCACTAGTGGGAGAGTCTAGGACTAATTAAAAGCCGTTCCTTTAGGAAGGAGATGAGGAGGAATTTCTTTCGTCAGAGGGTAGTGAATCTGTGGAATTCTTTGCCACAGAAGGCTGTGGAGGCCAAGTCAATGGATATTTTTAAAGCAGAGATAGATTCTTGATTAATATGGTTGTCAGGGGTTAAGTGGGAGCAGGCAGGAGAATGGGGTTAGGAGGGAGAGATAGATCAGCCATGATTGAATGGCGTAGTAGATGAGCCAAATGGCCTAATTCTGCTCCTATCCCTTATGACCTTATGATCTTATAAACATTCCTGTAACATTAGTAAACACAACTTCCCCATAAACTCCTTATGAAACATCTGTACAGTGGTGGGTGATTAATCTTTTATTCTTTGAGACTGAAGGATAATCCTCCCTAGTGTTGGCAGGCACACACATGCGCACTCACACACACACATGCAAGCAGACACATACACACACATGCACACATACACACTGACATGTACACACATGCACACTCACACAAACACATGTGCACTTACACATGCACACACATACAACATGTGAACATACACATGCACACACAAACATGCACAACTTGCACACATACACACACACATGCATGCACACACACATATACACATACAGGCACACAGTCAGGTACACACAAGCACATGTGCACTCACTCATTCACACATACAACAGATGGGTGCACACACATATACACAAGCATATGTACTCACACGTTTACCTGCACATGAAAGCTCACACTCTCACAGACACTTTCTCAATTAGACAGAACGATTGCAAGGCTCAGTCCTACTCCACCTGCTAATGTAAAAAACTGGGTTGCAATTTCCCAAAAGAACAGAGCAGCATTTTCTACTTGCTGTTTCCTTGGCAACCAGAGCCAGAGCTGCTAATAATTGATCAGAAACTCCTTGGGAAACCTTTGCTATTTTAAGGCTTATTTAAACTGGAGAATAAAGCTATTCTTTTCAGGTGTATGGAACACCATATTTTCAATCATCAAGGTTGGTAACACTTTTTTAAAAGGCAAGAAATTTGTATTCAATTCAACTCTGCTCTCAATGCTCGTGAAGGGATAAAACACCATGTGTAATTATTCAAGAGCAGAGAAACTGATGCGCAATGACCTATTAGCACTTGGCTTTCATCTGAGGAGGGGATACAGCAGTGAGACAGGGAAAGGGGGGGCAACAATTCACAGGCTCAGTGCAACATGCTGGGCCTTGTTCATAACTCACCGGGTCTTGAGGTCATCCTCGGATGGTGTTGGGCTGGGATGAGGGGGGTGCACAATGGGCAGATAGACAAGGCCTGGGGCTAAGTGGTGATCTATATTTCCCAGCATTCCCCATGGGGAGAAGGTAACACAAGTTGTCAGAAGGAGGGGAAGGGGGAGGACGTAGCTCCTGCACACATTCATCAGCTCAGGGCATACATGCACTTGTAAACATGGTTGCCAATCCCAGACAGCAAGCTCCCACAGGGAAAAGGACCAGACATTTCGCCTTGACTGGTCCAGGGAGATGATGGTTACCAGGGAGGTTGTTAGTTACCAAGGAGATGATGGGTTGCCAGGCAGACAGTAGGTTACAAGTGAGTAGGCGGGTCATTAGAGAGACTAGGGCTTACCAGGGTGAGGGTTACCATGGAAAAGGTGGGTTACCAGGGAGATAGTGGGCTACTGGGGAGATGGGGGTGTAAATTTCTCGTTCTAAGCTTCCCCCCAGTCTAGTTTCAGTCAAAAACCACTGAATCAAGCACTTGATGTAATCTTTATTTATTTTATTTATTTATTTATTTATTTTTGGAATATTTTTATTATAGAAACATATTTATGAAAATTACAATATTTTACATAAACGAAAATACATCATTAAATACTTTCATAATATTAATAATATTGATATTATTACTAATATTGAAATTTAGGACTATATGCTTCTATACGCTTTTTTAATTATTTTTTATAAAGTAAGAAAAGATAGAGATAAATAATGAAGAAAATATGAAAGCGAATGGAGTATTAATCATTATTCCGTCATTGGAGATATAGTCATGATTTATTATATTTCTTTCTTCATCCATTCTAATATTCAGGCCTCAGTCAAGCCCTCGTACCGAGCCATTATGACTCTGTAATTATTCAATGTATGGAGACCATATCCCTCTGAAGAGATCTAACCTGTCCATTAGGACAAGCCTCAATCTCTCCAGATGGAGAGTCTCCGACATTTCTGTATTCCACATTTTGATTGTAGGGGATGTAGGGCCTTTCCAAAATTTTAATATTATTTTTTTCCCAATTATTAACCCATAATCAATAAAAATTCTTTGGTTTGTTGTTACTATTTGTTCTGTTTCCAGTATTCCTAGTATTATTAGCTTTGAATCGGGTGTCAAAGTTATATTAACAACATTCAAAATTATCCTAAATATTTCAATCCAGAATTTTGTGATTTTTATACAGTTTGTAAATGAATGTGACAAATTGGCTTCTAAATGTTGACATTTATCACATATAGGAGATACTTTAGGGAACATATTATGTAATTTGGATTTTGAATAATATAGTCTATGTAATATTTTAAACTGTATAAGAGAGTGTTTAGCATTTAGCGAACAATGATGTATATGTTGTAAACTATCATCCCATATTTCTGGTCTAATAGTTTGGCATAATTCATTTTCCCAAGATTGTCTATGTATTTCTGTTGATGGAACATCACCTTCCAATAAGATGTTATATATATATAAAATCATTTTTACTGTATTCGGATGTTTATTCAAACATTCATCTAATATTTCTGTCTTTCTATTTCTGAGTTCTTGCATATTTGCTGTAACATAATCTCTAATTTGCAAATATCTAAAGTAATCTTTAGAGTGTAGTCCATAAATTTGTTGTACGTCTTGAAATGAAAGGAAGGAGTTTTCCCTATAGAGATCCCCAATCTTAATAATTCCATTATTTTTCCATTGTAAAAAAGCTTTATCCATCATTGAAGGTTTAAACGTAACATTATTTACAATGCTAAGAGATAGTGGTATAGATTTTAATTTTAATGTTTTCTTTATTTGTTTCCAAATACGTATTCCACTTCCTATTATTGGGTTATCACTATATGTTTTCTTAGCTAAATTAATATTAGCGAATATTATAGAGCTAATTTCAAAAGAACAATCTTCTTTTTCCATATTTAACCAAGTTGGTTGGTTATCTATTTCTTCTAACCAAAAATTCATATTTTTAATGTTAACTGCCCAATAATAGAACATAAAATTTGGTAGAGCTAGACCTCCATTTATTTTTGATTTACATAAATGTTTTTTGTTTATTCTATGGCACTTATAATCCCAAATGAAGTTAGTGACTAAGGAGTCCACCTTTTTAAAGACATTTTTAGGGAGATATATCGGGATTGATTGGAAAAGGTATAATAATTGTGGAAGAAACACCATTTTTATTATATTAATTTTGCCTATCATCGAAATAGGTAAAGTTTTCCAATATATAATATTCTTATTTAATTTGTTCAATAATAGTGGGAAATTAGCTTTAAATAAGGAGTCAAATCTTTTTGTTACGAAGATTCCAAGATATTTAAATTTTTCATTTGTTATCTTAAAAGGGAATTGTTGTAATATATGTAAATTGTTTACCGTTATTGGCATAAGTTCACTTTTATTCCAGTTAATACTATATCCTGAATAGGATCCAAATTCAGTTATTAATTTTAACAAATTACAAATACTAGTTTCTGTTTTGTGATGTAAAGTAGCACATCATCCGCATATAAATAAATTTTATTTTTAGTGTCTCTAGTATCATATCCATATATTTCTGGATGTGACCCTCAGAGCTAACGGTTCTATTGCCAATGCAAACAATAAAGGGGATAATGGACAACCTTGTCTACAACCTCGAGATAAATTGAATTTAGGTGATAACATTTGATTTGTTATTATTCTAGCTGTCGGATTTGTATATAGCAATTTGATCCAGCTAATAAACTTTTCTCCCAATTTAAAAGCTTCCATAACCGAGAACAAGTAAGGCCATTCCACTTGATCAAAGGCTTTCTCTGCATCTAACGAAATAACTACTAGATCTTTATTAATATCTCTTTTCGAGTATATAATATTGAATAACCATCTCAAATTATACGAAAAGTGTCGTTTTGGTATAAATCCTGTTTGATCAGGGTGAACTAATTTATTAATGACTAAACTTAACCTTTGTGCTAATATTTTAGTTAATATCTTTCGATCGGTATTTAGGAGAGCTATTGCTCTAAATGACCCTGGTTCATCCAAGTCTTTGTTTATTTTAGGTAAAAGTGTTATAGTAGATTCATTTAATGTTTCTGGTAGTTTTTGCTGTATATATATATATGTTCATATAGTAATTTCAAACGTGGTACAATCTGATCATAAAATATTTTATAAAATTCCGAGCCAATGCCGTCTGGTCCGGTGTTTTACCCTTTTTTAGTGATCTGATAGATTCTTGGATTTCTTTTATCGTGATATCAGCATTCAGTAACTCTATATTTTGTGAATCCAATCCTTTCAAGTTACATTTTTTTTTAAATGCTTCAATTCCTATTTTATTATCTATTGTTTTCGTGGTGTATAAGTTTTTATAATATTGCATAAATCTTTCATTAATATCTTTAGGCTGTGTTAACAATTTGCCTTTATGTGATTTAATCCTATGGATTATTTTTTCAGCTTCCATTTTCCTTAGTTGACGAGCCAGTAATTTTTGAGGTTTATCACCGAATTCAAACTGTAATTGTTTAGTATGTTGATAAAGTTTAACGACTTGGTCTGTAAATATTTTATTTAATTTATATTTCAATGCTGCAATTTTATTATGTAATATAGTAGTTGGATTCATTGCATTCTGTAGATCTAATTGTTTAATCTCCTTTTCCAAATCTTGCTGCTCCTTACGATTCTTTTTATTATAAAATGCTTGAGAGGAAATCATGATTCCCCGGAGGTATGCTTTAAATGTTTCCCATAATAAGGAACAGATATTTCCGGTTTATCATTTATTTCAAAAAAAATCTTAATTTGTTCTGTGATATATTCCTGGGTAATTTTATTTTCTAATATTTGTGGGTTAAATCTCCACTGTTCTGATTTTTGTAGTTTACCATTTATTTTGATCTTGAATGTTAATGGTGCATGATCTGAAATTATGATATTATGATAATTGGATTTATAAGTAAGCGAAATAAGTTTAGCGTCCACCAAAAAATAATCTTTTCTTGAGTAAGTTTTATGTACTGACGAGTAAAAAGAGTATTCTCGTCCAGTAGGGTTTTCAATTCTCCAAACATCTTTGATATTAGTAGTTTCCATAAATGCATTTAATAAATCACTAGAATGTGATTTAGTATTCCTTTGCCTTGTAGATCTATCTAAGTATGGATCTAGTGTACAATTAAAGTCACCTCCAATTATTAGATTATGTTGTGTTAATTCCGGAATATTATTAAATACCTTCTTAAAAAACAATGGGCTATCAAAATTTGGTCCATATACATTAACAAAAATCATTTTTTATTTAATTCTCCTATGACGATAATATATCTTCCATCTTTATCAGTTATAGTTGATGTATGTTTAAATAAAATACCTTTACGAAATAATATTGCTACGCCTCTTGATTTATGTGTAAAAGAAGAGTGATACATTTTATCTATCCATTTAGCTTTCAATCTATGTTCAGCATCTTTTTTTAGATGTGTTTCTTGAATAAAAATCACATCAGCTTTGTTTGCCTTTAAATGTGCAAAAACGTTTCCTCTCTTAATCGGTTCATTAATACCTTTAACGTTCCAGCAGCCCTGAAGCTTTTATCCCATTTTAAAGTCCTAGCCTCTCCAATCTGGCCAGGATTAACATTGAAGTCTGAAGAAGGGTCTCGACCCGAAACGTCGCCTATCTCCTTCGCTCCTTAGATGCTGCTGCACCCGCTGAGTTTCTCCAGCCTTTTGTGTAACCCAGGATTAACATTCCTTCCTTTTTTAAAAATCATATATGATAACCCATCATTTATGATAACCAAATAGTCCAATAATCAGCTAACCAGATATACATAAGTGTGCCCTTTATATTTTCCATCTATCAGCAACACAAGATGATGATGTTTCTTCCTAGAATCTTGCCAAGCGTCCCAAGTTTTCGTGGGCACGAATTCCCTCCATCCGTGTTGTTGCCCATTCTTCCATCCCTTTCCACAGTCGAACCTATAACCTATAATTCCTGAAAAACCTGGGACAAAGCAAGTTACCATCATGCACACGTGCTTTCCCATACATTCACTGTAATTCTGCTATACCTATTCCTGTTCCATTCTCTATTGAACCTATTATATTCTACTCTGTCATTGTATCCCTATTCTTATTCTGTTCCCTAATATACTCCTTATTATCCTCGGATCAACACAAATCAGCCTTCTTCATATTCACACAATGTTATAATATGTATATCTGACGACGGGTTCTCATATAAATTTCAGCTGGGTTCAGTCCAGATTTCCATACAGGCGTGACTCTAATTTGAAGCAAACCATGAAAAGTGTTCCAATTCAACACAATTCAGTCTCAGCCTTCAATTTACTACCTCAAATTTCAGTGTCTCTCTCATCCTTATTCCACAGCATTGTAGCCAATAATACAATTCCATTCCAATTCCTGTGGAATTCCCAGCTGTTCAAATTTAAACAATCAATTTCTATATGCTGTAAATTTCATCATAAATCCAATTAAGAATGTCGAATCCAGGGACAATTTATTTCCACCTTGATAATAGAAGCCGCTTTAAACAAGGGTTAAACAATTTAAATCCATCGGTTAAATATGCATCGGCTCTGCTGTTCCTACACCCATTCAAATTTCCTCCCTCTCCAATTCACTAAGTCTCTCCAGTACCTCTTCTTATTTATGTATGTCTCCTTACTAGGTTGACTCTTTCCTATGTTGACTCTTTACTATATTGACGCTTTACTATATTGGCTCCGTTCTCAGGCTATGGGTTCTCGCTTATACTAGTTCTTAACTACTGAATAATTTCTTAGTCCAGCCTCTTAAAGAGAAGTCCTGCTGCTCACAGTTCCTCTTTTGGCCATTTCCAATTCCAACTCCAATTTCAATTTCGATTCCCATTTTAATTTCAATTTTAATTCCAACTCTCATATTCCCTAAATAATTACATGTTATCAGATCTTCCCAAGTTCCATCCTTCCTGATGTCCTCTGAATAATCCTTCCCATCTTTGGCTACCTGTCTGGGATGAGATAATAACAATATCAATTAATAATCAAACTCCAATTATTCCTAAGCCAAATTAGACAATAGACAATAGACAATAGGTGCAGGAATAGGCCATTCGGCCCTTCGAGCCAGCACAGCCATTCAATGTGATCATGACTGATCATCCCCAATCAGTACCCCGTTCCTGCCTTCTCCCCATATCCCCTGACTCCGCTATTTTTAAGAGCCCTATCTGGCTCTCTCTTGAAAGCATCCAGAGAACCTGCCTCCACCGCTGTCCGAGGCAGAGAATTCCACAAGTCTGTTCCAAATCTCAAATTTTAAAGTCCATCCAATTCATTACCATACAATTTCAAGACCAAATCCAAAATTTATACATTTATTTCTAATAACCATAATTTAAATGCAAATTAGGTATTTTTCTCCAAACCACAGAGGAATGTTTTTTTTTCCCCAATGTCAGTCCTTTAAAGTGGGGCTTGACCCAATAGTCGTCATGGGTCGTGGGTTCTTTCTTTCAAAGATTATTAGATCTCCTTCCTTTTCTTTATCCAATAGCTGGGAGATATTAAAGTTGGGCAGCACGGTAGGTCTTCGTCTTCTTCTTCTTCTTCTTCTTTTCTGATGTTAGTTTCAATTACAAGGGAGTAGGGATACTGAGGAGCAGCTTTCTCTGCTGGCCTTCCCAAATTTGTCTTAAAGGGGCAGGACTGTATCTTTTCCTCCTGCTAGTTGATTCCTGTTTCTGGGGAGCTACATTACCTTTGCTGTCTTCTGCCCGTTCTCAATGGGTCTGTGCATTATTAACCTCACTCCCCAGATAATATGTCGTCGGTATACTTTCCTGCAGGCACAAACTCAGTAACACATTAGTATAATAACTTCTTTCCCCACTCCCGTACCTCCTACACAGTTAGCTTTCTCCACTCCCTAGTGCCATTTCCATTCCTTAGTTACCATTCCTTCTCACACTAGCTACTTTGTTTCTTACTTCTTCCTTTCTGTGAGGGATTCTCGAGAATTAGAGTCTCCTGCTAGAATTTGGAAGGGGTGAGGTTCTTCCAGTTTTACTGTTGTTTCTTGGGACATGTGAGGACCCCTTCAAATTTAATAGATGGTATTACTGTTAACTGGCAGGTTAGGGCTAATGAAATGGGTTGGATTGCCAAAATGTCCCTGCCCTCTGACCTCCCTGCCAATGTTCTCGCCCTCTACCTTCAGTCCCAAGAGTCTCGGTACCCTCTCGGAATCCACTGGTTTCTGCAATCCTGTGGCCTTCTTCTCTGCCCCCTTCCTTCTCGATAGTACTCCCCTCATAGGACACGACCGACTGCAATGTCCCAATCCCCCAACCATCAGTAACACTGATCGGGCCGGATTGCTCTATAACCTCTCCAGCCAAACCAAGGAAAGGTCAGTTCCCTGAATGGGAGGTCTATCCAGGCCTTGAGGTCTTCCTCCTCCTTGTCCTCTTCTGTCCTTATTTCTCTTTTTTGAACCTTTAATATAGGTCTCTGAGCTGCTGTTGAACCAGGCTGCCTTAAATTCTGATCATCTGTGGTCTGGGGACATTTATACCTAATATGGGCATCTCCCTACAAACAAACTATCTACGGGGAATCTGTCTAAATCCCCTTCATCAGGGGATTGCTCCGACATAATAATATAATCAATGTCCGGATCAATCCCTCCATATTCTCCTCCTATCCCCCCCTTGGAAATGCTATTCGTTCTATCCCTGTAATTCAGGAAGGATACCTTCATTTTCCCACTGCTAGATTTTCTAATCAAATTTGGCACCCATGTCGATGGAGTCTTCCTTCTAGCTCCTTGATCTCCCCTACTGTCCTCTACTTGTGGAGCAATCATAGGAGCTAGAGGATCCTTCCCCGATTTCTCTACTTCAGATTTGAATATAGGGGGAGGAGCCGAAGATAACGCTGACTCCTCCCGTGTGCCCTGCTCGCAAGCTGCACATGGCGTCTCCGAACTGGGAACATGAGAGTGCTGTGAGGATTGCAGTGATTCCACTCCGAAAAAATCTCTTCACCCTGGCATATAATAAGCCTCACTCCTTTCGAGGTCTGCAGATACTGTTTCACTCTTACCGAATTTAGCAAGTTTAGGCTTTGTCGGCACCTCCCTCAGTAGTCTCCCTTTTAGAAGATGGTATTCTTTTGTGCTCCTGTTCCTGCTGTTGGCTTACCAGTTCTTCTTGTGCCTGTTCTGGAATGTCCCGAGAAGGACCAGTTCTATCTTGTTCCCCTCTAATCCCAAATTTACAAGCCGCCATTCTTAGGGTGGATCAGCAAAACGATCTCTTTATTTAGTTTCATTCTAGTGAAGAACATTCTCCATATTCCAATTAACTTATTTCCTTCTTCACTACTTCCATATTTCTTGACGATCATTTCTATTTGGTTTATTCCTATTACAGATTTTAGTCCACCCAGCAGCCAAAGTTCACTTCTCAAAATTGAATTTAATTCCCCCGATAATCCTCTTAGTCTGTCGGCTTCCTGTGGAAGCTTCTTGGAAATAATTCTTATCGGGCTTCCTGACCTGTTTGATCGGTCCTTCTCTGAGACATTCCCCATTCTATGAACAATGGTCACAATACCATTCCAGACACTAACACCTTTTCAAAATCACTCCTTCCTCTCAGACTCCAAGGTCAATGGAGTCTCTCCCACACAATGGCCAACGCTCTCCGATTCACACTTACTCTAACAATCACTCCCTTTCAACTATTACTCAATCACTCCCTCAATCGCTCCTATTCAATTATTCAAACCACTCGCTCATATTCAATCTCTCTCCCAACTCTCTTATCAGTTAAATCGCGATCACTTCATTCAACTCTAAACTTTCAATCAAAGGATCTCCGGTGTCTCAATTCAAGTATAACTCTCAATCCCTGACTCTTACATGCAGCAATCTCTCTCTCACTCAATCCACTTTAAGTTCACACAGACAGACAAATCCGAACCACGCTAACAAAACTATAATTAGAAATGAAGATATTCCCCCGATTACCAATAACCCAAGACACACCCCAATATGAACTATAAGCATCCAATAAATCCCACTCTAATAAATCTTCCTCGTGCCGCAATCGGTCAGCGGGATGACTCCTCCCCCGACACAGCGATCGAAAGAGTACAACCCCTGATCAAACCACCACGACTCAGATTCTTACAACGCCACGCTTTAAATAATTACAAATATTTAACTCAAACACACTTTTACTTCAAGTATCAAAATCCGTAAACACTCGCACAAGCAGCAACACAAATAACGGTCCGCAGACTTAACACAATCTAAATCTTAACTTTCTAAATCTTAATACACTCTAAGTTTATTTACGAACATAGAATATTTACACAATCCGGAGCCGATAACAATACGAAAAGCTAGATTTTTACAATTTACAAAATGATTTAAAGCATTAGCACACAGTTCATGAACAATCGATCTCACTGTCGCATCACGCTGTTATCAATCAGTGAACCTCTCCCTCCGATACTGAATATTTTCCCCTTCCTAGGTTACTCTTTGCTGAGGGATACTACTTAAATGTCTACTTTTCCTCCCTAATGTTACTATCCCTCTGCTAAGACTGGACTTCTATAGGGGGACCTCTATTCCTCCTCTCTAAGTTTTACAGAATTAGGGGCACCCTTTGCTATTCGGATTACTTTTCATCAAGTAAACAGGTTCCCATCTCTCAGGTAATCTTCGCTATCAGGTACTAGTCAACAATCGACCAGAGGATTACTATTCATTATTGATCCGAAATTCTATATACAGGAATTCGAATTCCACCTTACTAGCAGAACTTCAATGTGAAATTCTGTATTGGGAAATTTAGCTTTGTAAATATAACACCTGATCGCAAACTCCTAATTATAGTGCTTATCCCTCCTCATACACAGGCACTCAAATCAAACTAAAATTGCCCAATTGAATTTTTGAATGGAGTAGAGTATTCCGGCCAATCTATACTCGGACCACCGAGCCCAGTACCTTCACGAGATTCCTCGTCCATCACACAGGACTCAGTTATCTACATGCAAACCCTCCTCTCTGCTGGACACTGGGGGTTCAGCGCCTTGCTGCTTTGCGCTGGCAGTTACCGATGCAGATTTTTAAAGCGCACCTTTCCTATCCGTGCTCCTGGCAAAGATCCGATCGATACGTAGGTCAGACCTGTATTTCAATACCCCACCAATTGGATACCAAATCTAACCTTGGGCCACCCCTCACCCAATGAAGCGCGTCAGGCTCTCATTAAAGCAGCTGCAGTCTGCCAACGACGACCAAGTTTTGGGCCACTCCACGCCCGTTGTTTTATGGGCCCCCAACCCAAAGGAGTGCTGACCCCCCCGTGCTTGCTGGACTCTGTTCCGCAAATGATCGATCCGCTCCGACTAACGAAGTGCCGGAAACCAATGCGAAAATCGCACACTGGGCCCGTTTTCTGCACTCGCGATTGAAACAGCTCAAGACCCTTGATCGCGAACTTGTGTTTGGGGGTCTTTTGAGAACCCAGATGAGCCCCCAATGTAAATTACTCATTCTAAGCTTCCCCCCTGTCTAGTTTCAGTCAAAAACCACTGAATCAAGCACTTGATCAAATAATAAGTTTATTTTAACAAAACACAATTACAGTTCCCACCACTGTACCTAACCACTGCGGGTTTGATCCGTGTATCTGCCTGTACTAGCCCTCTAGGCGTCGCTCACACAGAGACACTCCAGAAGGTCACGCAGTCCTAAGCGCTCTCCCAGAAGATCGACGCGAGACCTCGTGGCAGCGGACTTTTATAGGTCCTGGGGCCTTGAGGTGCCAAAACATATGGGGGTGGTCTCTTTACAATCCGATTACAGATATTGATTGACCCTATACATAACAGACATTTCTCTAACACAATAATACAGCAGCTAATACATTGTATTCAAACAGGGCTTCTCAAGTAAGCAAACATAGCAACATTTACCCTGATCTGCAAGAAAACCAGACATGGCTCAATACCTCATCCAATCAACACTCAGCAAAGTAGAACTGCAACATTATTTCCAATTATTTACAAGGTGTATGTCTGGTTTGCAGTCATCCAATCTATTCTATGCATCGTGCACCTAATTGACAGGGTCTGCAGATGTTCTTATTCTTTTCCTGCAGCTTGGATCTAGGCTCTAGACAAACTGGCACCACTTCGCAGCTTGTCCCAGTTCTGCAGAGAGCAATTCCAAGTTGACCAACTCTCCCAGCAGCCCTGAAGCTTTTACCCAATTTTAAAGTCCTAACCTCTCCAATCTGGCCAGGATTAACAGGGGGGGGGGGGGTTAGAAGGAGATGGTGGGTTACAGGGAGATTGGTGGTTACCAGAGAGAGTGAGATTCTAGGGAAATGGGGGGGTTCTAGGATGAGAGTGAGTTACTAGGGAGAGAGAGAAGGTTAGCAGAAGGAGGGTGGGTTATCGGGGGGATTACAAGGAAGAAGGTTTGATACTGGACCCTGATTGGTGGGGATCTTCCTCGTTTGTGGGTCTCAGTCCTCTTGAGATCCATGTGCACTGGGTTCTGATTGGTGGATGCCTGAACACAAGTGAACTGATTAGTGGGCATCTGTATGAGGATCCTGATTGGTGGTCTCTGTTTGTCTGATGGTTCCTGATTGGTGGACCTGCCCACATACAAGGGTTTGGAAGCCTGAGACTTTTCATAAAGATAACAATGTTCCTGAGGATCAGCTTCCAGGGAGAGTCACACAGTTCCCAGTTATCACCATGCGGGTCAAACTTATCAACAAACGGTGAAAACAAGCCTTAATTAATTCCTCCAGAGGAGTCTGTGGGGTGTTGGGATCACTGCCTCAAAGTAGGTAAGACAGTCATGTAGGTGACATACTCATGAGGGAATGACGGGGAGGTGGGAGGGTCCACAGTGAAAATCGCTAATAAAAACCAGAAGGTATTCACAAGAAGAAAAATGCAAGCCATTTGGCCGCTCAAACCTGCCCCACCATTCGATATGTTCACCACTGATCTAAGCTGATGTCAAATCCCCTGCAATTACCTACGTGTGTATATGCCACCTGTTTAAATATCAACAGTGATCTAGTCTCCACAATCCTCCAGGGTAGAGAATTCTAAAACATTACCACTCTGTATGAGGGCATTTACTTATATGTAGGTGAGAGAGGGGGCAGCAGATAGTGCCTTGAGCAGTGACACATGAACGGAAGCTGAGAAAGTGGAGGGAAGGGAACAGGAGGAATTGCTAGTCAGGTCTGATTAGATGAAACTCTTGTGAAGTGTTGCCGAGCAATTGGACCAAGCAACCAGTTTCCACAATGTAGGTTCAAAATTATTGTATGCAATATTCGAAAATATATTGATCCAGGAATGGGTTCTGCATGGGATTAGTACGATGGTTGGCATGGACATGATGGGCTGAAGGGCTTGTCTCTGTGTAGGAAGGAACTGCAGATGCTGGTTTACACCAAAGATCGGCACAAAAAGCTGGAGTAACTCAACAGTTCAGGCATCATCACTGGAGAAAAGGAATGTGTGGCATCTTGGGTTGAGACCGTTCTCCAGACTGTGAGTCAGGGCAGAGGGAAACGAGAGATATAGAAAGTACTCTGACAATGGAGGAGGCCCAGGACAGAAAGGTCAATAATGGGAATGGGAGGGGGAGTAAAAGTGTTTGGCAACCAGGAGATTGCACAGGCCAAGGCGGACTGAGCGATGATGTTCAGTGGACTGATCGCCCAGTCTGCGCTTAGTCTCCAATATATAAAGAGTCCACACCTGGAACAGCGGATACGGTAGATGAGGTTTCTGCGTTGATTGACTCTTTGGCTGTGATGGCTGCACACTGCCTGTGGATAGGTCTGGTCTGAAGCAAACCCTGACAGTGAGCATCTATTAGACCCCTAGTTTCCATCTAGCCCCTGCACCTCGAGCCACGGGAGGTGGTTGGATTGTGAAATCATTCAATCACACATTGTACCCCAAGTAATAGAAGCAGTGCTTACAATAGTTTCATTCACTTGGATTGCAGAGCCCTTAATAAAGGAAACTCGTAGACTCAGAGCTGTAATTGAATGATCAAGGTCACACAACCTCATAAGCCACCTGAGCTGCCTCTCAAGGTTTCTGATGTCATCTCAAGCCCTAGGGTAATTACACCTCTATTATTCACTCAGCTCCTTCAATAATTGTACAGATAATTTGTACACTGGGGTATTGTATAGCAGGGAAACAGAATGCACCATTCTCCAATGAAATGCCGTCTTCCTGTCAGCTGATAATCCCCAGTTCACGGTCGGCATGTTACCCTCCTCCATTTCCTGTCACGTGACCCGCCATCCAAGGGTCTGTGACATTTGCTCTCCCTGCCTTCGACTCCTGATCCACGTCAACAGTCAAGGCACCATCACTCAGCACCTTGGCAGGCTGCTAGCAGTGACGCCGAGTCACAGGTGCAGGAAGGGTGATATTGCGGTACCTAGTTCAGTGCAGGAGCTGTGGAGAGGTTTAGTCCCAGAGTATTAAAAAATACTCCATTGGTCAACAACACAGGGATTGGAAAGTGTGTACACAATTATTTACTTATCCAATTATACATCAGGAATAAAGCAACTTGCACACACCCAAAGTCGCTTTAATAGCTCACTCATTACAACAGTGAAGGAGGCTATTCTGCCCATTGGATCTATGCCAACATCTCATTCCTGCATCCCTGAAAGCCAGATCAAGCAGTGTCAGTGGAGAGAGGACAAGAGGCAATGTTGCAGGTCATCAGAACTGGTTAACATAGGAAATGGAAACAACTTGAAGAGAAATGGAGAGGAAAGGGGCTGTGAAATTTGGTTATGTTTGTTGAGAGATTTCAATGCCTGTACTTTCTCAGATGTAGCGGAAGATTTTGTTGAACTCCAACAGGTGTACAGGAGCGAGTATGCTGACTGGTTGCATCGTGGCCTGGTTCATAAATCTGAACGTTCAATAATGAGAGAGCTCTGCAGAAAGTGGTGGACATTGCCCGGTCCATCACAGGTACTAATCTCCCCAACGTGAATGAATGAATGAATGATTGAATGAATGAATACGTTTATTCGTCAAGTAGTCACATACAAGGAATTTGCCTTGGTGCTCCGCCCGCAAGTGACAAAATGACATACAGTGTCAGTTAGGAATGACACATAAAACATTAAACATTAATAATAAAATATTATCGATTAAACATGTGAATTAAATAAAAGACCAGAGCAAAAGGAGGCTACAGATTTTTGGTTATTGAGTAGAGCTACTACTCGTGGAAATAAGCTGTTTTTATGTCTGGCTGTGGTAGCTTTGACAGTCTAGAGTCGCCTTTCAGAGGGAAGTGATTCAAAGAGTTTGTGGCCAGGGTGAGAGGGATCAGAGATAATCTTGCCCGCTCGCTTCCTGGCCCTTGCAGTGTACAGTTTGTCAATGGAGGGAAGGTCGCAACCAATGATGGTCCAATTCTACACGACCATCGTACAGTCTGTTCTTACCTTCTCCATCATGGTCTGGTTTGGCTCAGCCACCAAACACGACACCTGGAGGCTGCAGCGAATCGTCCGACCAGCAGAGAAGTCTATTGCTGCAACCTTCCGTCCATTGATGAACTGTACACTGCAAGGGCCAGGAAGCGAGCGGGAAGATCATCTCTGACCCCTCTCACCCTGGCCACAAACTCTTTGAATCACTTCCCTCTGGCAGGCGACTCCAGACTGTCAAAGCTGCCACAGCCAGACATAAAAACAGCTTTTATCCATGAGCAGTTGCTCTACTCAACAGCCAAAAATCTGGTATTTTGTTGGCTCACATGCTTGATCAATGGTGTTTTATCATGAATGTTTTATTATTATTAATGTTTAGTGTTTTCTAAGTCATTCGTAACTGTCACTGTATGTCACGTTGTTACTTGTGGTCGGAGCACCAAGGCAAATTCCTTGTATGTGAATACTTGGCCAATAAACTTACTTACTTACTTATAACCTTCTCAGCTGATCGGACAATTTGCTGCAGCCTCTGGATGTCGTGCTTGGTGGCTGAGCCAAACCAGACCATGATGGAGAAGGTGAGGACAGACTCTACAATGGCCGTATGGAATTGGGCCATCATTGCCTGTGGCAGATTGTGCTTCCTCAGCTGCCACAGGAAGTACATCCTCTGTTATGCCTTTTTGACATCCCAGGAATCATAGGAAGCGCTGCCTCAAGAAGGCAGCTAATATCATCAACGGCCCACACCACCCTGGCCATGCTCTCAACTCGCTGCGATCATCGGGAAGAAGGTCCAGGCGACGGAGAACTATAATCTCCAGGTGGAAGAATGATCAACCATCATGTTTTTGAATCACCCTCCACAACCCTAACCACAACCCTACCTCAGCACAGAACTACTAGGACTATGCACTACTGTTCACTTCGAACAACTGATCATTTATTTTATATGTATTGTTGCTGTTGTGGCATCTAATGTGCCTGTAAAGTTGCAGCAAGTGAGAATTTCATTGTTTCTGTGCATACGACAAATAAACTCTCTTGAATCTTGACATATGAATACAAAACACTTCACAGGAGGGGGAATCGATAGAGTTGACAGCCAGCTACACAAAGAGATACCAGGGTTGTGACTAAAAGCTTGGTCAGCAGATACGTTTTAACCAGTGTTTTGAGAGGTAGTGAGATTGGAGCAGTGAGGGTTAGGGAGGGAAGTGAAGAGTTTGTTGCATCAGGGGCACGGGAAAGGATTAATAATGGAGATGATTCAGAAGTCAGATTTGGAGGAAGGAGAGAACCTTGGAGGAGAGTAGGAGTGGTACATAACTCAGCAGTGGCAGTGTGAAGGGAGGAGAGATGGGAATGAGGGAAAGAACACCAACCAAAACAGAAGAGACTCAAAGAGCTGAGACAAGGGGCAGAAGAGTCTTGGCTTGACGTACCGAGGGAGAAATTGGAGAGTGAGGCAGAAGAGTGGGAGCCAGTGAGCATGGCGGAGGGGGAAATGAGGGAGGTAACCTTCAGGGTAGACAAAATTGCTGGAGAAACTCAGAGGGCGAGGCATCATCTATGGAGCGAAGGAAATAGGCAACGTTTCGGGTCGAAACCCTTCTTCAGACACCTTCAGGTAACCTTCAGGGTTATTTTTAGCTGTCCGAGCCATAAGCCCAGTATCCTGTGCCACTGAAACCAGTTGAAGTATTTGCCGTGGTATCTTTCATTCGCTGCCAAATGGAAATGGAATCGGTGGAAGGAAGGAATTGAACTTGTAGTGTCCACAACGTGTTCTGTCGAGAGCCAAACTCCAGCCCAGATTTGACAAAGTTGGCGTTATTGCTGCCAGTGAGGTCTTCTTTTGCACCAGGAAGCTAGTGGTTTGCATGTTTGTATTGGGGCAACAAGGATTGGTGTCATGACATGGTGGTCACTATGAGAGGGCTATGCATGTACAACCAGACCAGGCTGAGGCCGCTACTTTACAGCCCTCCACCATACCACAAATGCTGAACTGAGAACCATGTAAATATGTTCATAAAACACTGTTGAAAAAAGTGTTGAATAGTCAGCGGGCCTCTTCCTAGACAGCATCACCATGGAAACCAGACGAGCAACTCCTCTGCTTTTGCTTCCGGGTTGAATCCATTGTAGTTTGACATTTGCATCCCTCTTCATTCATTAGGCTGCTGTCGTCACGTCACGTGTGGTGGAAACTTTGGTGGAAACAACATCGCCATCCATCTCCCTCTAGATCATGTGCTTGCTCGGAAGGTTCTGGAAGAGATGCAGGGTTACATATCGAGGCTGCTCCCCAGCATGTGCATGCAGGCTGTTCCCAGGCTCACACATTGAGACGGATATCACAGTTGTACAGCTAGAAGAGCTGCTGTCACAGCTCTAGTTCTATTCTGTCCTCCGATGCTATCTATGTGTAGCTTGCACGGTCTCCCTGTGGCCTCATGGGTTTCCACCAAGTGCCCAGATATGTGGGTTGGGAGCTAAAGGGTCATTGCAAATTGCCCCTGGTGGGTATAATTGGTTATTAATAAATATTCTTAAAGTCACAAGACACTAATATGATTCTGTTTCCTCCTCCCTCTCTCTTTTCCTCCTTTGTTTTACTTTGGTCTCTTCATCTCTCTGCCTCCCTGTCTCATCCTCTCTCACTTTTCCTGTATCTCTTTTTCCTCTCTCTCTCTCTCTCTCTCTCTCTCTCCTTTCTTCTCTCACTCTCTTCCCCTCTGTCTCATTCTCCCTCCTCCATCATTCCTTTACCTTGGTCTTCCTTCTTCCTCTTCTCTCCTCTCCCTCCTCTCTTGTGCCATTTGCACCTGACTTTTGTTTGCTCATCCCTGTTTCTTCCTTTATTCTCTCTCCTCTCTCACTGACTTTTTCGACCTGTCCACTCTGCCAACCTCTCTCCAGTGCCCATTTCTCTGCTTGCCCCCACATAAACACGACCATCTCGCCATCAGCTCACCTGTATCTCTCTTTGTGTGTTAATCTCTCTTTTTCTGCCTGTCCCATCTCTCTCTTGATCTCTGTGTTGTCCAGTACAGACAGGGCCTGACATTTAAGCCGAAAAATGAAATTTGGTTCCTTGAAAGGGCAATGCTTTAATCTTAATTAAAGGTTTATGGTAGATTATGGATTAGGAGCGTGTTAATGTACCACTAATTGCCAATGGCAGTTGGATCAGGACGGAGAGAGATGGTCAGGAAGGTGGAAATATCTCAGTTCCCTGGGAATTGGTTGCAAATCTTCACTAAGACCTGGCTTGCAATCTTTTAACCTCAGAACTTTACCATGTGAATTATTTGTTTTTCTCCTGTATCCAGCAGAGGTAAGCTGAAATTAACTTTCCCACAAAGCCAGTGTCAGCCATGCATTGTAACTGTAAGTTTAATACACAATTCAGACACCATATATCACTGTGTTTAAGAGACATTTAAATAGACTTAAATGGGCAAGCTGTAGAAACGGCTAAATGGGATTAGCGTAAATGGGCAAAAAGGGCAGCACAAGCTGAAGGGCCTGTTTCTGTGCTGTACAACTCCACGATTCTATTACATGAGCACAATATCCATGCCCAGGGCTGCTGTGGGAGAGATTGCTGAGGATATGGAAAGGATGTTTCCACTAGTGGGAGTGTCTATCACCAGAGACCATGGCCTCAGAATTACAGGCAACACCTTTAGAAGAAGATGAGGAGGAATTTCTTTAGTCAGAAGGCGGCGAATCTGTGGAATTAATTGCCACAGACAGTTGCGGAGGCCAAGTTAATGGATATTTTTACGGCGAAGATAGACGGATTCTTGATTAGTATGGGTGTCAGGTTTATGGGGAGAAGGCAGGAGAATGGAAGGATAGATCAGCCATGATTGTATGGCGGAGTAGACGTGACGGGCCGCATGGCCTAATTCTGCTCCTATAACTTATGAACATGAACCCCCAGTGATGCTGTCACTAGTGGCCCCTGCCTCGCCCAGGGTATAGGAGAGAACTGCAGATGCTGGTTTAAATTGAAGGTAGACACAAAATGCTGGAGTAACTCTCTGTAGTAACGCGGGAGTGTTCTCTGGATGCTTTCAAGAGAGAACTAGATAGGGCTCTTAAAAATAGAGGAGTCAGGGGATATGGGGAGAAGGCAGGAACAGGGGGGTACTGATTGGGGATGATCAGCCATGATCACATTGAATGGCAGTGCTGGCTCGAAGGGCCGAATGGCCTACTCCTGTACCTATTGTCTCTTGTCTATTGTAACTCAGCGGGACAGTCAGCATCTCTGGAGAGAACGAATGGATGACGTTTTGGGCCGAGATCCTTCTTCACTCATGGGTGATGTTTCGGGTCAAGACCCTTCTTCACCCAGGGTGTCAGTGGGAAAGAGAATAACTGGACGTACCACAGCAGGCTTCTCACTCCACACAAGCTAGCTCAGCTACAGGAGGATAACAGCACTTGTTGGATTAAGCAAACCCTTATTCCTCACTGTTAACAAGACAAACTCAAGCCACAGGTCACTGCGACCTTCTGCAGAGCCAACCCTGGCCTGGCTCAACGGAAGCCAAAGGCTGAAAGGCCAAGTCAATTGTTTCTCCGCCTTCCCACAGGACAGCTTTAGAGATTGCTGATCAAACTATCCCCTAAAGATCTTCCCTTCCACGGTTACCATGGCGATGGGAAGTATGAATAAAACAGCCCATCTTGTTGTCAAGAACAGCAAGTCTCTTTTTCTCCACTGCCAGCTAATTGGGCCATTAAACTCATCAACGCGGTCTCTGGGGAAGCCATTCCTTCCCTTCTTCCGGAGAAAGTCTGAACGCACTCGATCATTTTGAAATACTTTGCTTCTTATAATTTTAAAAATGTACCTGTGTCAGGGCAAAACATTTTGACTTCAGCCTAATCAGCCACCTGCTTTTCTGTGGCATTACTCCGACCAGCCCTGCTGCCCAGTAACTGACACGGCCATGTCCAAACTCAAGCTCCCAGCTTCCCCAAGCAAAAAAACCACAACCCGACATAGCTCAACTCCACCAAGTCCTGATATTTACCAGTGCTACTCCTGACCCCGCCACCCCACCTCAATCTTACCACCCCTGTCTGTTTCTGCGCTGTGGGGGCATGTGTCTCAGTCTGCCCATTTTTCTCTTTCTCTCTGTTTTCATAAGTTCATAAGTTATAGGAGCAGAATTAGGCCATCCGGCCCATCAAGTTTACTCCGCCATACAATTATGACTGATCTATCTTTCTCTCTCAACCCCATACTCCTACCATCTCCCTGTGACTCCTGACACCCTTACTAATCAAGAACATACAGAATCAATCTCTGCTTTAAAAATATCCAGTGACTTGGCCTCCACAAATATCTGTGGCAACGAATTCTGCAGATTCACCACTCTCTGACTAAAGCAATCCCTCCTCATCTCCTTTCTAAAGGTACGCCCTATTATTCTGAGACGATGGATTCTGGTCCTTGACTCTCCCACTAGTGGAAATATCCTTTCCACATTCACTCTATCCAGCCTTTCACAATTCTATGTTACGGTCCCCCTCATCCTTCTTAACTCTCTTTCTTTCTCTCTCTCCCTCGCTTACTCTCTCTTGCTCTCACCCTCTCTACTCTACATATTTATCCACAATATAGCAGGAGGCCATTCAGTCCATTGACTCCATGTCAACTCTCAGCCCATTCCCATCAGTCAAAATACCCTGAAACCTATTCTCCCCACATTCCCACCAACTTCCTCCCCCAGGTTCCACCTCTCATTTTATATAGTGGGGCAATTTACAGCGGCCAATTAACCCACCAACCTGCAAGTCTTTGGGATGTGGGAGGAAACCAGAGCACCCGGAGGAAACCCACGCGGTCACATGGAGAATGTGCAAACTCCACACAGACAGCGCCAGAGGTCAATATTGAACCCAGGTTGCCAGTGCTGGGAGGCAGCAGCTCTATCAGTTGCACCACAGTGCAACACTTGCTCCCCACTCTGGTTGGCTCTTCATATCTTTGCCTTTGTTTCCCTGTCTTTATCTATACCTCTCTACTGCTTTACTCTCAGTTTCTGCTGTGTTCTCTGCACCTCAGCCTCTTTCCCCTTCTCTCTCTTTCCCTCTCTCTCTCTCTCTCTCTCTCTCTCTCTCTCTCTCCCTCTCACTCTATCTCTTTCTCCCTCCCTTTCTCCTTCCCCCTCTCATTGCCTTTGTGCATGGCTCTATCACTACTTACTTCGAAGTAGCCACAATAAGAAGGGGTGGGGATGTGGTAGTGTCTTTGGGGATTGATGTGACCCTGCCCGTACACTGGGGAAACTCTGTGGAGTTGAGGGCTGAGAATCTCCTCCTATAAAGCAGCACAGAAACAGACTCTTTGGCCCAGTTTCTTATTTCCCTATTTCCATTACCTTTTGTTTCCCTTTTTTTTCCAAACACCCCAATGTGTTTTCAAACACAAATATAGTCTGTACCTAACCAACAGTGAATTCCTTCATGCTGTAAAATAGCATTCACCCAGGCTCCATCCTAAAACTCCCCATGTATCATTACATACCTTCTTCTACACCCACCAAGGTGTGTGGAGTATGCTAGTGCACGTCTGCTGGGTGAATGTGTTTGTGTGAGTATGAGTGTGAATCACATATTAGCATTTAGAAGGAATGGGTGACATTTCGGGTCCTTTCTTCAAAAGCATCTGAGGAAAGGTCTTGACCCTAAACGTCACCCATTCCTTCTCTCCAGAGATGCTGTCTGTCCCGTTGTCTTACTCTAGCATTTTGTGTCTATCTTCGGTTTAAACCTGCATCTGCAATTCTTTCCTACAACATATTGGCATTTGTTGTGTGTATGTACCGGGTGAATGTGTGTGGATTTCTGTGTGTTGATGGGGTTGGTTTGGGTGCGCATGTTGTGTGTGTGTGTGTTTCTGTGCATCTTAGATATTTTGTTTATATGTTTTGGATTTTTGTGTGTATTGAGAGTGTGAAGGTGTGTATTAATGTTTGTGGGTGCGCATGTTATGGGGATTGTATATTGGCTGTTTGTGTTGTCTGTGCGTATTCATGAGGTGTTTGTGTGTGGATTATATTAATATGTGTATATTAGGTGTGTATCTGGTGTTTTGTGTGTGTAATATATTATGGGTAAAGAGAGGATCAATGTCAGGGAAACTGCCTTCCATGGTCGAATATCCCGTACCACAATCTCGCCTGATCCTCAATGGAGAGTACATGGGGACCAGAGATGATGATGGAAAGCCCGGGAAGCTGAAGCTGCAGACAAAAGAGTGAGAAAATGGAAAACACAAGGAATAGCACGCGAACTGAGGACAAAGGAAAAGACAGCGGCTAGGGTAAGGACACGGGAAGCTGGCAAGAATGGTGGTGACTGCCACCTGCTGGTGACTGGGAGATCCACCGAGCTCCAACTCCTGCCCTCCCAGTGCTGCCTGTTGCTAACTCTGGCTGATGGTCCTCCATGTTTCAGTTGGGACTGGACTCCTTTTTCTGTTTCTTCCATTTGCTGGAAATATTATATCAAGCTTTGCTAAACTTTCAGTTAAAATTTTAGCAAGTCCATTCAAGTAAAGGAGTCCACAAGCATTAGAAATGATGGGGTTTGAGATGCCCGGGGTGCGGGCAAGGCTAGCATTCATGGTGGGGAGCTGCCTTGTTGAATCACCACAATCCTTCTGGTGAAGGTGGCACCACAGTGGTGTTGGGCAGGAGGTTCCTGACCAAGCGATAACGAAGAAATGACAGTACCACCCCCTCCTGAAGCCATTTCACTACATTGTGGGAGGAGAGGGTCAAGTCAGGTCAAGTTCATATGTGCCATGCAGCATGAGGGAGAGAAACAATGAAAAGCAAAGAAAAAGTGAAGGAGTAACTCAGCAGGCCAGGCAGCACCAGGAGGGGGAAATGGACAGTCAATGTTTCGGGTGAGGCTTGGTTGCAATAAGTGTCACAGGCTTGTAGAGTCAGACTCCACTCAGAACCTAATTATATATTAATCATATATAAGCAATACACAGAGTTGGACTGTGGATAAGGGGAGATAGAGTCGGGGTGAGGGGGTGGGGCGAATGAGAGAGTGGGAGGAAGAGGAAAGTGGAGATGGGGGGGAGTTAGGAAGGTAAAGAAAGATGGGGAGAGGGGAGAAAGAAAGAGGGCAAGGAGAGAGGGGGAGAGAGAGACACAGATGCAGTGAGAGAGAAGGAGAGACACACACACAATGTAACGCAGAGGGGAGGAAAATATGAAGTTGCCATAGAGATGAGCTGAGGCCTATTGCTGGCTTAGCACGGGCCAAGATTCATGTTTCTGGCCTCGCGCTCTCATCCCCCAGCTCGGCGACCATCAACCTCCTGTCACTGGGCCGGGGGTCCCAGGGATGCGGCAGGTCACAGCAGCTGCCCAGCTGCCCCCTCCCATCTGTCCTTCCCCTGCCACACCAATGGTCTGCAGGGCGACAGCGACTGAGCTCTCCTTAACTGTCGATTAACATTTGTGGTTGAGCATGTTGGGTTAATTAGCATAGTGCTAAGGCAACGCAAAATGTAATTAACACATTAACGTCACCCAGCAGTGGTTTCAGTTGCACTGCGATAGACATTCTTGCAGTGCGGCTGCAGACAGCTTGGTATAAACAGTAATTAAGAACTGATTGTATGATTAATGACTTCTCTCTGTTCACTTGGGTGCTGGGAGTGCAACTCCCTCCAGTCCAGCTCTCCTGAACTACCTTCCGCTGGGCTGAATAATATTGTGCCTCAGGCAGACAGCTGAGCTGTGCACAGGTAGTAGGACAGGTTCAGCTCCTGGGGTAGGTTAGTGCAGACAATTGCGGGTGCCCAGGGCTCTGCAGAATATCAAAATGTAGTCAGGACCATCAACTAGAGAGCAGTCCTGAACTACCATCTACCTCTATCTCATGGGATATCCTTGGACTTCCTTTGGACTTTATCTTGCACTAACCCTGATATTTAATTCACGTTATTCCCTTTATCATGTGTATGTGGATGGCTCGATTGTAATCATGTATTGTCTTTCCGCTGACTGGTTAGCAGGCGACACTTCGCTTTTCACGTGACAATTAACTAAACTCAGGCATGCAGTCTGACACTCCAGATGTTTGCGAGCCTATGCATGTGAGTGATAGATCCCAAAATTGCCCAACCCCTCCCCTGCTCCCCCAATGTCAAGGCTCCGTAAACAGTTTCTGAACCGATAAGGTAAAGGCATATTCCTGAGGTGGTGTATAAGCGGGAGGATGACTGTCAATGGGACTTCTATTTATTGGTCTGGATATCAATGGCACACGAGGAGCAGTCACTCCATTACCGCCACGTCATTTCTGGCACAAGCTAGGTTTGGTACAGTGGTACAGTTTCAAAGTCCAAACAGCCAACAGCCAAAGGGGCTCAACCTTTCCCGAGTCATTGATACAGGCTCTGCTTTGTTCTGCATCTTCCCATACCTCTAGTTTCCTCCTCGACTCTCAGTCTGATGAAGGGTCTCGGCCCGAAGCATCACCTAGTCCTTTTCTCCAGAGATGCTGCCTGACCCGCTGAGTTACTCCAGCATTTTGCCTGTCAACTGCGAGCTGTGGTCGGCTGCAGATTGGAAGCTGTGTGGGTACAGGACACATTTCACCAGTCTGCGACCCTCTTCTGGGTCTGAAAGAGCCTGGAGAAACTCCATTGCAGAGAGACCCAATTGGCATCTGCTACAGTTCTGGTGACATTTTTTTAATGTGGGTGCTGGTTCTAACATCAGGTCCGATTGTGACGTCCTGGAATCATTGCAGAATTTACCACCCAGTTCGGTCCACAAGTGTTAAAGAAGGAAGTGCAGATGCTGGAGAATCGAGGGTACACAAAAGGCTGGAGAAACTCAGCGGGTACAGCAGCATCTAAGGAGCGAAGGAGATAGGTGACGTTTCGGGTCGAGACCCTTCTTCAGACCACAAGGATGTTCTTGTGACGGAGAAAGGGGGTCAAAGGTTCACCCGGTCTATTTCTGGGGTAGTGTGTTTGTCACAAAAGTAGACATTGCCCACTTGGATGCATCACTTTTGGGTTTAGAAGAGGGGGTGACAAATTGGGAATATAAAGATGGAGTTAAGGGGGAAATGAGTACAGGAAAAGTTACAAAAGGCTCCCGAATTAATGGGAAGGAAAGTTTGAGAAGGGATAAGAGAGTAAGGTCAGGGGCAATAGGTAGAGGGGAAGTGAATACCGAAGTTAAGGTGTTGTATATGAATGCGCAAAGTATAAGAAATAAAGTGGATGAGCTTGAGGCTCAGTTAGAGATTGGCAAGTTTGATGTCGTGGGAATTCCAGAGACATGACTGCAGGAGGACCAGGGCTGGGAACTGAATATTCAGGAGTATACGTCCTATCGAAAAGACAGACAGGTGGGGTAGCTCTGTTGGTAAGGAATTAAATTTAGTCCCTTGCAAGGGGAGACATAGAATTAGATGATGTAGAGTCAGTATGGATAGAACTGAGGAATTGTAAAAGTAAAAATACCCTAATGGGAGTTATCTACAGGCCCCCAAACTGTAGCTGGGATATAGGGTGCAAGTTGAATCAAGAGTTAAAATTGGCATGTCGCAAAGGTAATGCTACGGTGGTTATGAGAGATTTCAACATGCAGATAGACTGGGAAAATCAGAGTTGGTACTGGACCCCAAGAAAGGGAGTTTGTGGAGTGCCTCTGAGATGGATTCTTAGTGCAGCTTGTACTGGAGCCTACCAGGGAGAAGGCAATTCTGGATTTAGTGTTGTGTAATGAACCGGATTTGATAAGGGAACTCGAGGTAAAGGAGCCATTAGGAGGTAGTGACCATAATATTATGTTTTAATCTACAATTTGAGAGGGAGAAGGGAAAATCAGAAATGTCAGTAATACAGTTGAGCAAAGGGGACTATGGAGGCATGAGGGAGGAGCTGGCTAAAGTTGACTGGAAAGAGACCCTAGCAGGGATGACAGTGGAACAACAATGGCAAGTATTTCTGGGAATAATACAGAAGGTGCAGGATCAGTTCATTCCAAAGAGGAAGAAAGATTCTAAGGGGAGTAAGAGGCGACCGTGGCTGACAAGAGAAGTCAAGGACAGTATAAAAATAAAAGAGAAGTATAACATAGCAAAGAAGAGCGGGAAGCCAGACGATTGGGAAACTTAAAGAGCAACAGAAGATAACTAAAAAGGCAATACAGGGAGAAAAGATGTGGTACGAAGGTTAGCTAGCCAAGAATATAAAGGAGGATAGTAAAAGCTTCTTTAGGTATGTGAAGAGGATAAAACTAGTTAAGACAAATGTGTGTCCCTTGAAGACAGAAACAGGTGAATGGCAGGCTAGTTGAACAGGTACTTGGAATCTGTTTTCACTAAGGAGGCACAAGCAATCTCCCGGATAGACTAGTGGCCAGAGGACCTAGGGTGATGGAGGAACTGAAGGAAATTCACGTTAGGCATGAAATGGTGTTGAATAGACTGATGGGACAGAAGGCTGAAAAATCCCCAGGGCCTGATGGTCTGCATCCCAGGGTACTTAAGGAGGTGGCTCTAGAAATTGTGGATTCATTAGTGATCATTTTCCAATGTTCTATAGATTCAGGATCAGTAGCTAATGTCATCCCACTTTTTAAGAAAGGGGGGAGAGAGAAAACAGGGAATTATAGACCAGTTAGCCTGAAATCGGTGGTGGGGATGATGTTGGAGTCAATTATAAAAGATGAAATAGCGGCTCATTTGGATAGCAGTAACAGGATCGGTCCGATTCAGCATGGATTTATGAAGGGGAAATCATGCTTGACTAATCTTCTGGAATTTTTTAAGGATATTAGGAAAATGGACAAGGGAGTGCCAGTGGATGTAGTGTACCTGGTTTTTCAGAAAGCCTTTGACAAGGTCCCACAGGAGATTAGTGGACAATATTAGAACACATGGCATTGGAGGTAGGGTACTGACATGGATAGAAAATTGTTGGCAGTCAGGAAACAAAGAGTAGGGATTAAAAGGTCCCTTTCAGAATGGCAGGAAGTGACTAGTGGGGTACCGCAATGCATGGTGTTGGGACCGCAGCTATTTACAATATACATTAATGATTTAGATGAAGGGATTGAAAATAACATTAGCAAATTTGCACATGACACAAAGCTGGGTGTCAGTGTGAACTGTGAGGAGAATGCTATGAGGATGCAGGGTGACTTGGACAGGTTGGGTGAGTGGGCAGATGCAGTTTAATGTGGATAAATATCTACTTTGGTGTCAAGAACAGTGAAGTGGGCACATGTGCGCATTTGCGGGGCTCTTCTAAAGTGTGCGCATGTGCAGGACTTTTCTGGAGTGTGCGCATGTGCGAAGTATTTCGGGCGGGAAAGCCCTGCGGAATCAGCCATGTTTGCCAAACATTTCTGAGTTTATGTATTAAAGAAATAAGTTGCTTAAAGCTTAAATAAAGTTACGCAAATTACGAGTAGTGAAAAGTTTAATTTGCCTCACAACAATTTAAGCAACTTATCTTAGAAGTCAGTCCGACTTGGGAGGGAGAAACTATTGAAACCACAACCCTTGGATCTGGATCCCAACTCACCTGCTGCTGCAAAGAATTGGAAGCACTGGCTTCGTATACTAAATAACTTATTTGATGAGTGTGGCAACGATGCACCAGACAGACTCAAGACATTAATAAGTTTCGTCTCTTCTGATGTATATGATTACACAGAGGAATGTACAACTTATGGACAAGTTGTTGAACAGGAAAACTTTAAAGATACTTTCCCTTATCTTGATAATATAACTATTACAGGAAAAGACCAAGCTGAACACGATGAAAATGTACAACGGTTTTTAGATGTTGTACATTCTAAAAATCTAACATCAAATGAGGCTAAGTCAATAACATCAGCGTCATCAATTAATACTCTTGGTTATTGGGTTGGAAATGATACAATCAAGCCTGTTCCAGAAAGACTACACCCACTCCAAGAGATATCTGTTCCAGCCATATTAAACTCTCTATGAAGGGTTCTTGGGATGTTTGCATATTATGCTAAATGGACACCAAATTTTTCTGTCAAAATTGAACCTTTGATGAGAGCAAAATCCTTCCCCCTTGACTCTTCAACAATTGGTGTCTTTACCTCTTTAAAGAAACAATTGGAATCTGCGACATTACACGCCATTGACGAGCATGTCCCCTTTGTTGTTGAATGTGATGCCTCTGATTTAGCAGCATCAGCAACATTAAATCAAGGAGGACGACCAGTGGCTTTCATGTCTCGTACTCTCCAAGGTAGTGAATTGCACTACCCACCTATCGAAAAGGAAGCTACAGCAATTATTGAAGCAGTGAGAAAATGGAGTAGTTTCCTTGCTCGCCAGCACTTCACTTTGATAACAGATCAGCGTTCAGTAGCTTTTATGCTGGATAATCGAAAATGAACGAAGATTAAGAACAGTAAAATTCATGAATGGAGGATTGAATTATCTGCATATAGTTATTCAATTGAGTACCGCCCTGGTAAGGATAATGTTGCTCCGGATACATTAACCCGAGCATTTTGTGCCTCTGTTCATTCTTCTGCACTCACTGATCTTCACAATGGGCTGTGTCATCCTGGAGTCACTCGTTTGTTACACTATGTTCGTTCCAAAAACTTACCTTTCTCTACAGAAGATGTGAAGATGACGTGAGCTTCATGTAGAATCTGTGCTGAATTAAAACCAAGGTTCTTCCTTCCTGAAGAAGGAAGATTGATCAAAGCTACTCAACCTATGGAACGTTTGAGTATTGACTTCAAAGGGCCTTTACCATCATCCTCTCGAAATGTTTATATACTTACCTTAGTTGACGAATATTCAAGGTTTCCATTTGCCTTTCCTTGTCTAAATATGTCAGCTGCTATTTTTAACATATGTTTAGATCAACTGATTTCATTCTGTGGATTTCCAAGTTACATACATTCTGATAGGGGCACCTCATTCATGTCAAAAGATTTAAAAGTACTTTTCTAATAGAGGAATTGCAAAAAGTAAAACAACACCATATCATCCTATTGGAAATGGTTAGGTTCAGAGGTATAAGGGAATCATTTGGAAAGCAGTGAAACTGGCTTTAAAGTCAAATGACATACCAGATCAGCAGTGGGAGTGTGTTCTAACAGATGCATTACACTCCATCAGATCTCTACTGTCAACTGCTACCAATACTACTCCACACGAGCGGATCTTTAACTTCAAACGGCGTTCTTCTAGTGGCACTTCTCTGCCATCATGGTTAACTAGCCCTGGGACCGTGTTGTTTCGTCGTTATGTCCGATTAAATAAGAATGAGCCTTTTGTTGATGAAGTTGAATTGACTGGTCAACCCTTCTTATGCAACTATCAAGTATCAGGATGGAGATCAGTCAACTGTCTCTCTTCGTGACCTTGCACGTCCGTCTTCTCCATCAGCTCCGTCACCTCTTGATAACACTAATCGAGAACTTCCTCCAACACTTCCAGCATCCCCTATGGAAACTTCTGCAAGAAATTCGAAAATTGTAAATCTAAATAACAATACGAGTGAAGTTGATGACTAAGCAATATATTTACCACCAGCTATTGAAACATCATTATCTCCTGAAGCTCCAGTACTGTGACGGTCATCAACACGTACTAAACCTCCTGACTGTCTCAACTTATAAATAGGAGGGGAGAATGAAGTGGGCACATGTGCGGGGCTCTTCTAGAGTGTGCGTCTGTGCAGGACTTTTCCAGAGTGTGCGCATGTGCAAAGTATTTGGGGCGGGAAAGGCCTGCGGAATCAGCCATGTTTGCCAGACGTTTCCGAGTTGATGTATTAAAGAAATAAGTTTCTTAAAGCTTAAATAAAGTTAAGCAAATTACGAGGAGTGAAAAGTTTCATTTGCCTCACAACAAACAGGAAGGCAGATTATTATCTGAATGGTGTCAAAAGGGGAAGTACAACGAGACCTGGTTATGCTTGTACATCAGTCACTGAAAATAAGTATGCAGGTACAGCAGGCAGGGAAGAAAGCTAATGGCATGTTGGCCTTCATAACATGAGGAGTTGAGTATAGGAGCAAAGAGGTCCTTCTGCAGTTGTACAGGGCCCTGGTGAGACCGCATCTGGAGTATTATGTGCAGTTTTGGTGTCCAAATATGAGGAAGGACATCTTGCTATTGAGGGAGTGCAGCGTATGTTCACAAGGTTAATTCCCGGGATGGCTGGACTGTCATATGTTGAAAGAATGGAGCGGCTCGGCTTGTATACACTGGAATTTAGAAGGATAAGAGGGGATCCTATTGAAAAATATAAGATTATTAAGGGATTGTACACGCTAGAGGCAGGAAACATGTTCCCGATGTTGGGAGAGTGCAGAACCAGGGGCCACAGTTTAAGAATAAAGGGTAGGCCATTTAGAACAGAGATGAGGAAAACATTTTCACCCAGAGAGTTGTGAATCTGTGGAATTCTCTGCCTCAGAAGGCAGTGGAGGCCGATTCTCTGGATGCTTTCAAGAGAGTTAGATAGAGCTCTTAAAGATAGTGGAGTCAAGGGATATGGGAGAAGGCAGGAACGGGGTATTGTGGGTGATCATCCATGATCACAGTGAATGGCGGTGCTGGCTCGGAGGGCCGAATGACCTACACCTGCATCTATTGTCTATTATCTAATGACAAACTCATTGAAGTGCGCTAGAATTCTCATGGGCTTGACGGGTGAATGCAAGGTCGATACTTCCCCTCCTCTGGGTGTCTAGAACCAGAGCGTCATAGTCTCAGAAGAAAGGGTCAGCCATTCACAACAGAGGTGAGAAAATGTCAAATCTCTGGAGTTTCTACCCAGGAATCATAGAATCATAGAAAATAGGTGCAGGAGTAGGCCATTCGGCCCTTTGAGCCTGCATATAATCATGGCTGATCATCCAACTCAGTATCCATCAATGACATTATATGCCTTCTCTCCATACCCCCTGATCCCTTTAGCCACAAGGGCTACATCTAACTCCCTCTTAAATATAGCCAATGAACTGGCCTCAACTACCTTCTGTGGCAGAGAATTCCACAGACTCACCACTCTCTGTGTGAAAAAAGATCTTCTCATCTCGGTCCTAAAAGATTTCCCCCTTATCCTTAAACTGTGATCCCTTGTTCTGGAGTTCCCCAACATCGGGAACAATCTTCCTGCATCTAGCCTGTCCAACCCCTTAAGAATTTTGTAAGCCTCTATAAAATCCCCCCTCAATCTCCTAAATTCCAGCGAGTACAAGCCGAGTCTATCCAGTCTTTCTTCATATGGAAGTCCTGCCATCCCAGGAATCAGTCTGGTGAACCTTCTCAGTACTCCCTCTATGGCAAGAATGTCTTTCCTCAGATTAGGAGACCAAAACTGTACGCAATACTCCAGGTGTGGCCTCACCAAGACCCTGTACAACTGCAGTAGAACCTCTCTGCTCTTGTACTAAAATCCTTTTGCTATGAATGCCAACATACCATTCGCTTTCTTCACAGCCTGCTGCACCTGCATGCTTACTTTCAATGACTGGTGTACCATGACACCCAGGTCTCGTTGCATCTCCCCTTTTCCTAATCGGCCACCATTCAGATAATAATCTACCTCCTGTTTTTGCTGCCAATGGTGGCCGCGCCACCATGCCAACTCAGTTGCTGAGTGGTATTCAGGGCAGAGATAGCTAGATGTTTAGATGTCAAAGGAGTGAAGGGATATGGGGTTGGTGCAGGAAAGTTGAGCTGAGCCACGATCTGAATGATGGCGCAGGCATGAGGGGGTGATTAGCCTACTCCTGCTTCGATTTCTAATATCCATATAACAGACAGATCATGGTACACAAAAGGCTGGAGAAACTCAGCGGGTGCAGCAGCATCTAAGGAGCGAAGGAGATAGGCAACGTTTCGGGTCGAGACCCTTCTTCAGACCATGGATCATGGTGATAGCTTAGATATTGAAAGAGATTTCTCTATTGTCGGTGCCAGGTGACAAACTAAAAATAAAATATTCCACATGCTGCAAATCTGAAATAAAAACAGAGACTGTCAAAAGCACTCAGTGGGTTTGCCAGCAAACATGGAGAGAGAAACAATGAATGATCTAGACAATGACATTATATCAGAAACATATTTTGAGTGGAATGCATTTTAATCTCTTAATCAATGGTTATTTGAATTGCATTCAATGTTAGCTTTTGTTTCTGTATTACATCTTTTAATACATAGGGAGTGGGCAGTTTAACACATGGCTACCTTTAATCCAGAGAACTCTGTAAGTGGGATAAATATTATTTTAAGGGTTCTCCAACTTTATAAAGAATAAAATGGTAAATTGATCACTTCCAAATTATGGGGTGCCAGACAAGAAGTTAGTCTATTGAGAGCAGTTTTGTGGGCACAGCAGTGCTGCTGGTAGAGAGCCACTGCCTCACAGCTTCAGCGACCCAGGTTCAATCCTGACCTTGGGCATTGTCTGTGTGAAGTTTGCATGTTTTCCCTGTAACCGTGAGCGTTCACTCCCACATCCCAAATATGAGTGGTTTGTGGTTGCACTAAATTAGCCCCAGAGGGTAGGATTAGATATTAATTAATATTCTAACATCACTGGCCCTGCATGATTCTACCTCCCTCACCCTTTCTCTTGTTTTTGTTTATCTTGGTCTCTCACTCTCTCTGCTTCCCTCTTTCATCCTCGGTCACTTTTTCCCTCTTTTTTGGTTTACCTCTCTCTCATCCTTATCCTTGGTACGCAAGTTGGCAGTGGGAAATAGAACAAGTGGTAAGCAAATAGTTGGGGAAACGGAGTGCTCCAAGAGCCAGCATTAGTGGACCGGACAGCCTTTTTCTGTAGTTGAAAAATATGAAAAATTAAAAAAACAAGTTCTATCTTTTTTAATTAAAAAATGAAAGCTGTCTCAATGGAAAGTATCACCATGTTACATTCACACGGCAATTTCTTTAATTTTAGCTTTCATTAGCTTCTTCGTTGGTGTATAGTCTGCATAGAGCGCTGTTCACTGACTAATATCGAGAGACGAATCGTTCTCTAAACACAGAGGCACAAAGGGACGGTGGCGGCCTGAAGCTTGTGGTGAGAGGGGCCGTGTGGCCGGCTCTACTGCTACTGCTTTCACAGCGAGTGGCCCCCGTTGCACCTCACACACAAAATAAACCCAGCCTGCCTGGGACACTGGCAGAAGGCCATGGAAATAATTTTAAAAAACTGCTGGAAAATGTAAATAAACGCAGAAAATGTTGCAACTCTCAAGTGAGGCAGTATATGTTGAAAGAGAAATGGTTATGGGCCTGTCTCACTTACACGATTTTTTTGGCGACTTGTTTCAGCAGCAAAATTTTCAACATGTTGAAAATCCATCGGCGACCAGAACATGGTACGACTCTTTGGGCGACTAATCGCAACCATACAGGCTTCGCCCCGTGACATGTTGCAGGGTGTCGCCTGTATGGTCGTGAGTAGTCTCCTCAGTCGCCCAAAGAGTCCTAGTGTCTTCCCGGTCGCCACTGAATTTTCAACATGTTGAAAATTTTCGACGATCTGCAACGACCTATGACAGGTGCCAGCAGTTGCCGAAAAAAGGTGCGTAAGTGGGACAGGCTCATTAGTGTTTCAGTTCCAAGATTCTTCATCAGAACAGTTTTTGGCAGTAGTAAAGGTATGGTTAGAACAAAGCAAACCTGTCTGATCTCAATTGATGCAGAGCTGCATTAATTGGACCAATTCGCCTGTTCGTGATCCACATTGCTCCATCCCCTGCCCCAGTATCAATGGGAAGGGAATATCAGCCAGAGTTAGAGTTCTTGATTACTTATGGAGTCATACAGTGCAGCCCTGAACATGCCCTTCAGCCACTGAATCAGTTCCAGGTGTCAAGCATCCATTTACACTGATCTGTCATAAATCTAATTTTATTCTTCCATTTTGCATCAATTCCTCCCAATTTCTGCCACTCACTTACACATTATAGGTAATTTACAGCAGCCAATTAACGTACTGACCCAGGAGTGGGAGGAAACTAGAGCATCCAAAGGCAACCATGTGGTCACGGGGGGGACATGCAAACACCACACAGACATTATCAGAGGTCGGCATTGAACCTGATTGGCCTCATCTGCGACAACGATGAGTTGGCCTACAGGGAGGAGGTCCAGCTCCTAGCAGCATGGTGCACTGACAACAACCTGTCCCTCAACACCAAGAAGACCAAGCAGCTCATTGTGGACTACAGAAGATCTAAGGGTGGCACACACACCCCCATCCATATCAACAGGACGGAGGTGGAGTGTGTTTCCAGCTTCAGGTTTCTGGGGGTCAACATCTCTGATGACCTCTCTTGGACCCACAATATCTCAACTCTGATCAAGGAGACTCACCAGCGTCTCTTCTTCCTGAGGAGACTAAAGAAGGTCCATCTGTCTCCTCAGATTCTGGTGAACTTCTACCTCTGCACCATCAAGAGCATCCTTATTAACTGTATCACAGTATGGTATGGCAACTGCTCTGTCTCCGACCAGAAAGCACTGCAGAGGGTGGTGAAAACTGCCCGACGCATCACCGGTTCCTCACTCCCCTCCATTGCGTCTGTCCATAGCAAGCGATGTCTGCGAAAGGCGCACAGCATCGTCAAGGACTGCTCTCACCCCAACCACAGACTGTTTACCCTCCTCCCATCTGGGAGGCGCTACAGGTCTCTCCGTTCCCGGACCAGCAGGTTCAGGAAAATCTTCTTCCCTGCGGCTGTTACCTTACTTAACTCTGCACCTCGGACACTCCGCACACTCCTTCTCCCAGTCACTGATCTCCCCCCCCCCCCCCGAACATTGCACTACTGCTACTGTATATATATACACATATACACACACTACAATGTCCCACTGTACATATATTTCCCCACCTATAGTGTACCCTTATCTATAGACTACTGTACATACCCTACTCTTACTGCCTATGCTGCTCTACTGCACTTTCTTAGATATTATTCCACCACACGCACTGTTTTTGCACTTCTGGTGAGATGCTAACTGCATTTCGTTGTCTCTGTACTTGTACTCTGCACAATGACAATAAAGTTTAATCTAATCTAATCCAAACCTGGGTCTATGGAACTGTGAGGCAGAGCTGTGCTACTGCATCATAATAGCTGGATGACTGTGGAAGAGGGGACGAGCTAGTTTGGTTTTGTTTCAGACAGCTTCTCTCACATCGTCTGGATGAATACCACAATGATTCAAGGGGCTGTCCCACTGCGGAGACCTAATCCGCGAGTTCAGAAGAGTTTGCCCTCGACTCAAACTCGCAGGATGGTCGACACGTGGTCCTAGGAGGTCACTGGAACTCTCATTCATGCTCGAGGGCAGTTCCCACATACTTGCAGCCTCAGCTAGGTCGCGGAAATTTTTTCCACGAGTAAAATTTGGTCGGCATGGTTCTACTTAACTTGTAGTGCATTGGAGTGGGGTCGCTATTTAGTTACAAGCAGTCGAGGGCAGCCGTAGGCAATCTCCTTCGCGGACCGGGCATTTTGATTGGCTCATTGTGGAGTTTTCAGCACCAAGGAAAACCGACCGGTAGGTAAAATGCCCGCTAAACATTATTATTATACTTCTTAAAAGTGTCTCCACTCCTTCTCTCCCCCCATCCCCCCCCCCTCTAAAGGACTTACCGTACACTGTGCAGCCGTCTTTTACCTCCCTCTTCATCGCGGGTGTGAATTTCAGACAGCGCTCCCCCGCTTTCCATGGCCCCCGCCTTTGCAATGTGTGTGTGTGGTCGATCGATCCTGCTCTCGGTTTCAACACTGAAGGTCGATCCAGCTCGAGGTTTTCCAGGCGAGTGCCCTCGAGCATGAAGGTCAAAGATACTCTTCTTAATTCGCGGATTAGGGTCGCCACAGTGGGACAGCCCCTTTAGGCTGTCAGATCTGGTCTCTGATTCCATTCTCCTGCTAGAATCCATGAAATGTGGCCTCAGAAGATCACCGACTCATGCAGAGCAAGCAGGGATAAAGATTACCTATGCCTTTCACTGCTGAGACCCTTTTTATTGAACTCATCCACATAATAGGGGTTTCTTCTTTTGGCTTCACCATTCCAGTGAGTGTGCCCTCCAGTATCAGGACACACTGAATGTGTGAGATGATTAGTTATGATGGAAATCAATTATTCAGAACAGCCTCTTGTCATGGACTTGTAATAATTCACTGTTTATATTAATCAAAACCTCTCCAACTAGGTTAGGATTTAAAACTGACTGCAAGACAAATTAAACCATAATTAAGTCAGTGTTTATTGGATGAGAGTAATTAATTTTTCACATGTATGTGACATTATGGTCAATGGAAGGGGCTGTGATTTATTAATTGGAACGGATGCTATTGTCAAGCATCATAATAATTTTAGCTTTCAAGACGTTCTAAGCCGCAACCAAGGACCCTTATGTTGCAGCATATGGGCTCCTGCTCTCCACTCCCCCATTCAGCATGGATATACACAATTTAGTGATGGTTGGCAATGCAGGGTCCACTAAGCAGATGGGTTGCAGCAAGCAGTTGGTAGGATTAACCCTGCTGCATTGCTTTCACCAGATTAACACTCTTGTCACAAAAGTTACATATCCTAATTTGATCGATTGTCAGCAGTATAGGAGAAATAAAGAGATGATGGTGTTGGGAGTTGAGAGCAAGATACATTCTGAATATGCCATCAAAGAACAATGCAGCATAGCGGATAGAGCTGCTGCTTCAGAGTGCTAGAGATCAGAGTTCGATCCGGACTTTGCGTGCTGTCTGTACAGAGTTTGCACGTTCTCCCTGTGACTGCATGGGTTTCTTCCAGATGGTCAGGTTTCCTCCTACACCCAAAGACATGGGGGTTCTGTAAAATTGCCCCATAATGTGCAATGTGGATTGAGAAGTGGGATAACATAGAACTTATGTAAATTGGTGATTGATAGTCAGCATGGACTTGGTGGGCAGAAGGGCCAGTTTTCATGCTGTATCTCTAAAATAGGCTCTTCGGCCCACTAAGCCATGGCTGCACACAAAGCCAGGTGAAACTAATCCTTTCTGCCTGTACGGGATGCTTATTTCTCCATACCCTGCCTAATGATGTGCCTTTCTAAAAGCCTCTATTCTATCTGCATCCACCATTACCCCTGCCAGCATATGCCAAGCACACACTTCAATCTGTAAATAAAAATGACCCAGCTCATTGTTAAACTTCAAAACTATGCTCTCCAGTCTATCTATTCTAACTAGGCCTCCCATGGTTTTACAAATGTATCGGACCACCCCTCAGCCTCCAAAGCTCCAGAGAAAACTCAAGTTTATTGAACCTCTCATCAGTTTCCATTTTGTTGCTCATCAGCAGCTGAAACACTCATCTACATTTTCAATACTGACACACGAGGTAATTCCAGGAACGCCACCTGCTCTACCTGGGGCAGAGCTCTGCAGTCCTATATTGGCCTCATCTGAACCCACCGCACTCGAGTGGAAGCAAATCATCCTTGACCTCAAGGTACTGCCCAAAAAAATATATTGCTGTATACTTTTTGATGCCTCTTCCTTTTGAGTGAGCACATCACCGAATGTTACCAATACTGCTTCAGGGATGGACCTTGCCCCTTCCCTAGATGCTGGCAATAGTGTATTCAATTTATTCTCAGTTCTGACGTGATCCATTAACTTAGCTAGCAAGAACAATTTCAGAGGAAATATTAATGCACAGTAGACCTTTATGACAGACAGACCTGAGCAATCCTTACCTCCTGGTATCATATGTGCTCCTCTTGAGCTTGGATTCAGGGGAAGTGATAAAGTGACAGGAGATTTGTAACACATGGGGTAGCAGGAGCCACTCTGCTGTCCTCGCAGTACCCACTCTCATCACTATATGGGCAGATAGACACAAAAAGGAGTAACCCAGCTGGACAGGTAGCATCTGGAGAGAAGGAATGGGTAACATTTGGGGTAAAAGTCCTTCTTCAGACACCAGCTGAGTTAATCCAGCTTTTTGTCTCTCTCTTCAGTTTAAACCAGCATCTGTAGTTCCTTCCTTCACTATAGGGGCATCTTCTTTGAAGACAGGTAATCCTAATGTCTTGATATTTCAGGTAAATTGGAAGAAGGCAGTGAAAATATCAGAATTATACAAATAATCCAAAAATCAACAACTCTACAGACTAGTTATTGTGCAATACAAATTTAATCACAAGACATAATCTAGCAAATCAAATTCCACGGTCAGTACATGATACAGACAATAATATCTATAAATCCCATAAATAGCTGTTGTACAGATTAGACACACTGGCTAATGATGGTGTACTCGATGTTAAAGGTGGTGCTATATAACAGTCACTGTACCTTATTGAACCATTGTTTGGAGATTGTAAAATACTATATTGGCACAGAAATCTTTTCTTCACCATGTGCGAGTACTAACCTTTGGTCAGGTATGAATTAAAACCCTTTCATTATGGTCCGGTGCCCAATCCTGAATGAAAGGCTCCCTCTGCAGCAGCCTGACAGTCTGCAGACCAGACATCCTAAGTTGTATTTTGTAAGCATCAGCAGCAGGGCTGGCTTCACCAGCTGGCAAGGACGACTCTCACTCTTTCCATCTGGGTTGGATGGACAGAGCCATAACTCATCCTGCCACCCTGCCTTGATTGGACTCCTATTGTGACAACACAAGGGGCAGATCCACAAGGGATTAGCTGGAGTGGCCATACGACCAGAGCATACTATGGTAATACATAAAGGGAAATGCAACCTTAATATTTAGACAAATGTTTATTCATTTCAAAATAAACACTGGAATAAATGTAATACATATTATTGAGGAGCGACAATAACACTCCATGGCTGTGTCCTTGCCAATACTTTCTTAAGATAAAGTAACTAAGATTACTTAGGATTAAAAAAATCTTGTTATTAAAAGAATCTTGTATAATCAGCCACAATTAATCCATGGATCAATACATTTCTGGTAAAGGGAATTACTTGGAATTTTTCTCTTTCAAAGCCTTCATTGCAATGAAATGGATGATCCCTGTTAATTTATACAGTACATTATCAGAAGATGTGAACATTATAAATTGTATTCAAAACAAGTATTAATGTAGGAGTGTATAGGACAGTTATCTGCAGGCAGAGGCTTGACTAGGATTACATGATCAACACATGATTACAGAATTAGAACTTATTGTTTTCAGGAGATGCCTTACAGTAATTAGACATGGGGAGGTAGTCATATCAGTGCTAACCCTGCATTTCCTAAGTGCCATTGGAGGTTGGCGAGGGTGCTTAGTTTCAGACTGAATTTACTTAAATACGCCTCCTATATCCACCCCCACTCATTCCCAGTCACATTTGCTTCACCAGAGACATTTAAAGAATACTTTCTCAGCATCCCCAACTCTTGGTTTTACACCTTCACCCCCAAGACAGCCTCCAGTTAAAGCGCTGAGTGGAAGGGATTATTTATACCCGAGATGGGTCAACTAAAAACACTGAGAACACATTACTTTGTGTCAAGCTCCTGTGATTTCAGTACAACTATAGAGGGAATGGAAAGAGAGCTGGTAGAGGGAGAGGGAAAGAGGAAAAGGGGAGAGAGAGAAATATGTGAGAGGACGTGGAAGAGTTGGCATCAAACCAACACAGGTTGTCCTGTGCGTATAATGAACAGCAGAACGTAGCGGTGTGGGAGTCAGTTCAGATGGGTCGGAAGGGACATAGTGATCAGAGACAATGCGACAGCTTCGAGTAGATGGGACACGGCCCCTTCAGGACCACATCTGTTGCCACCTCGGCTGAAAATTCCCACTAGTCTGAGAGTGTGTCTGAAGCGCCCAGGGATGTACTAAGTTGTGGTGCTAGTGCAGGGCAAGTTGTTGTACACTAACTCACAGTCAACATGGTAAAGGGATGAAATACAGTAGAAAGTGACGCATGGAGCTGCTCGTCTCAGAAGCCGGACTCCACGCTGAGGCTCCTCCTGTTGACGTGCTCGATCTTGCCCGTGATGTAGTTGTCGAAGCGGGTCTGGTACTTGGCCAGCATCTTCAGCAGAGGCCGCAGCCTCAGCCACCACTGCTCCTTCGGCATCCGGTGCCTGTCCAACACACACACGCACAATTAAATGGCCCACTCCAGACCGCAACACCCTCCATGCCAACCCTTCCAGTGGACCTCTCACATCCTCATCTTCAGCAACAGTGCCCATTGCCACTGGTCAGCCCACTCACACCTCAGAGTGCAGCAGCCGGGTCTCCAGTTTTCTGGGTAATTCCTGGCCTCAAAACGCACAAGTTGTGGAGTTAAAAGATCCAGCTCAGACTGATGGCTTCCCGCTGGCACTGGAGATTTGTATACTTAATAACAAATGCACATCAACCTGATTTCACGGGATGAAGGTTTACATTGTGCTAAACTCCCGTCCAATGCCTATACCTGCCTTACATCAGAAGCAATGGAAGCACATATGTAGTGTCTGTTCCAACGGTGTTTGATTACACCGTACAGCTCCATGGTCACGGGACCTGAAGGGGAACTGCAAACCCTGGAGGGAGAACTGTGGGGTCAGTGACTGTGAGGGACAACGTGGCATCACTTGACCTGTATTCTCTGGGAGCATGGCAGCTACACTAGGAGTATGGATTGACCCAAGGCACGGTGCTGAACCAGTGGTACCTCATGTATTTAATCACCACCTGCTAATCTCTGGTTCTTGCAAAGTCCTTGGATACACTTTTATTATATCAATAACGACTAGTGTATAATTAATCAGATGAAATCCAATGCTGGGATATGACCTCCTTGGTGCAAGCAACCAACCATCCCCGCCTCCTTCATGAACCCCCGTTAAGCTCACCACCATCCCACAAACTCCACCAACCCAAGCATCGCCTATGGTTTCCTGCTTTCACCCAAAAGGTCCTTGAAGTCTCAGCATCCTGACCCCTAAACCCACCCCAAATCCCCAGCAACTTACTCAAAGTCGGTTTCTCCTTTCAGCTCCGTGACGGGTTGGAACACCAGGGCCTTCCTATTCATTCCCAGGACACAGGCCGTCTCAGGAGAGTTTGCAAAGACTGCCCCTATCGAAAAAAAGGCAAGCAGGTTACACAGACAACAATTACAACATTAATACAATGAAAGCCCTAACCCGCTCACCCCCACCGGTGATGGTAACGGTGTCAACTCCCTGTCCCATTCCTGGTCTTTCTTTCCCATTGCCAAGGAGACATTCCGTTGCTCAGGAAGCCCAACGGGAACATTTTCAAGATTCCGTTTGCTCAAAAGATCTGAAGTACTCCCAGTTCCAGGAGCACTGCCTAGGGTTGCTTGCAACTCCCTCCATGTCTCGCAGGGTTCTGTTGGTTCCCTCCCTCTGCTCCGGGTTCTCAATTCCCACAACACCCCCTAAACTGCATGGAAGCCCAGGCTTCTTCACTGCCACTTCTTCAGTGGTTCCCTCTGTACGACTGTGCTGTGCCTGACCCAGCCCAGCCTGGATAGTTCACCTCCACCACCATCCCCACCCCCACTCCAATTCCACCAGCCAGCTCACACTACAACACACCTTTCCTGTAGGATTCCCGGATCTTCTCCGTTAGCCATTGCACAGCTTTCACACCCAGCTTTGTCCCAAAGTTCCGATCAAACGGGGTAGGTGCTCCTCCCTGTGACACAGAGCAAAGAACATAGAACATGTGACGCAGGGACGGGCTCTTCATCCCACAATGTCTGTGCTAAACATGATCCCAAGACCAACTTTTATCTGACGGTACGTAATCCATATCCCTGCATATCCATATGCCTGTCCAAAACTCTTAAATGTCACTATTGCATCTGCTTCCACCACAGCCTGTGTCTTGAGTTTGGAAATATTAGTAGCAGAATGTGGGATTGGGAATTATCAGGAACAGTGTATGTTACTGGGAATCCATGAGCTTAGGCTGGGAGAGGTATTGTCAATTTATTGTCCAATGTTGTAACGTTACTCCCTTGCTGACGCTTTATAGAGGGGCCCCATAGTCAGTGCCTCTAGCCTCACCTGTTGCATGTGGCCCAAGACGTTGGTACGACAGTCAAACACGCCCTTCCCTTCAGCAGAGTACAGGTTGTACAAGAATTCCGTGGTGTAGTGTTGGTGGCATTTTTCATTTCTTGAAGAAGAAAGATCATGTCACGTTTAAATGGAAACATAAGAGCCGTCACGTCCGATAGCCCAGTGATTGGTGGCGGTTGGGGTTTGCAAGTGGAATGGAGGGTACACCATTTTGTTTCACTACCAAGGATGAGATTGGGAGTCACAGGAAAGTGGTTGACTGGCGCACAACCCTGTATGTGGAGCAATGAGTTCCAGACCTAGGCTCAGGCCCAGTGTGTTGGGCACTGCATGGGCCCTAAACAAGCTGCACTCATCTACTAAACCATGGGGAATCTGGCGATGACCCGGCAACTCCTGCTGATCACACAATGTTCCATCATGGAAATGAGAGGATTGGGTGATGGTAGAGTCAAGCTCTACCACAATCCCTGGCCTTGTTTTGGTCAGGCAAAAGCTCCTTCAGGGAGAGAATGAAAATCAGTTTGGGGATGGCCTTTCAGTCGCATTAAGTAGTTCAGGAGCAGAGCAAGGACAGGATGGGTGGGCAGCTGGGAGGGACTCAGAGCTGCCCAACAGAAAGGCAGGGAAATCCACCGAGAGAGAGGCTAATAACCGCAGCAAATCCCCCATCACAAGGTGAATGGCCCCAATAGCTGCAGCAGCAACTTTCCTCACAATTGATCATGGGATGTTCAGCTCAATGCTCTTGTCACATTCGAGTCCCCTGAAGGAGGTCGGCTGGAATAAACAGGAGAGAGGTGACCTGCTCCCTGGCAACCAGCTCAGAGGCCCCACCTGGTGGCCAGCTCAGAGTGGTGCCACTGCTGCAGGGTGGGGAACTGGGCTGAATGTTCAGCGAAGGACTTCACTGGAGTACATCGCCGTTTGGGGGTCACGCTGGCCTGCTCTCTGCAACAAAGGGGGGAAATAAAAATCAGAATAAGCTTCAAACTGTGTCTTCAGAGGAGAGCATTGAAGACACAGTCTGTCCCTGCAATGCAGTCTCTGCATTGTACGTTTCACAACTCCTTGACTTCATTGGTTACAACAATGAAATACTCGTGCCTGACTACTGGACACACGGCAGCCGCAGCCAGCTAATCTGTGTGGTGTAAACGGATAAACTGCCGACTGGGATTCCAGAATCACTTCCTGCACCTCAAAATGTCTGGATATTCCCCATCACATCTCTTCTGAAAGGCATCCCTACTGACAGAGCCACGCTCCCTAAACCTTAGTGGAGATGCGGTGCTCCAATATCTGGGCCTCTGTGACTGAAGGCCATGGGCAGGTGAAGGTGCTGGCTGGAGACCAGCGGGGCAGGTGGAGGGTGTGCACCCTCTTGTTTTTTGCCAGCAGGCCACATCCCAACTCCGTCGGCATTTGCCCGCGGAACGCACCTCAGCACCAGCCCTCGCTGCACTGTTGTCTTCATCTTCTCCGTCAGATGCTCCACGTTAGCCTGGAGAAACCCAGAGTCAGAAGGTGAATACCACGGAAAAGCACTTACTCCACACCCCCCGCCCCTCATGACCAACACCAAGCCTCCCCCATCAGCACACATCCCTCCCCCCCCCACCCATCATAGCCCACCCCAACCCTCGCCCTTCATGACCCACACCATCCCTCCCCCATCGACACATTCCCACCCCTTCCCCACCTTGCCCATCGCAACCCCAACCCTTCCTGGACCAGCCAAATCCCCACGTGGCCCACACCCCTTTAACAAATGGCCGGCTGCTGATAGAATAACACTCTCCCAGCAAAAGATTTGCGGAATTGGAGGGCAGAGATTTCAGAGCATCCGGGAAGTGGGAGAGGGAGGAACAGGCAGAGGATCTGAAATGCACGGCCAGAAGAGGGTGGAAGTGGGTTAAGAGAATTGCATGAATAACTGAGAAGGGAGTGATCTGCAGAGAAAAAGCAAGCCAGTGAACAGTGTCAGAGATCCGGCATGGTTACAATAAGCTAAATTTTTGTTTGTTGTTTGGGGGGGGGGGGGGGGGGGGTGGAGAACACAATTCATGCCAGGGCTTAGCCTGAAACACAAAGTAACCAAATTGCCAGCTGGAATGTGCGATATGATGCCCCAATCAGGTGATGATGTCCACTGGACACAGTCCCCCTAATCACGACGGCAGATTGCAGCAAGTGAGTGCCCTCAGGGTGGGGGTCAGACGTGACAGCACCATGCCTCCCCCACTGGGAGGGATAGTGCAGAACGCACCGTCAAGTCGTGGATGTTGATCAGGTCTTCGTAGATGTAGGCAGCGTCGGCCCCAACAGCCAGGGCAGTGGCAGAGGCCAGGTAGCCGCAGTATCCCCCCATGGTCTCCACAATGAAGACCCGCCGCTTGGTTCCTGAGGCCGACTGCTTGATGCGGTCACAGGTCTGTGGGGAGAAACATCACAGTCAGCACAGGGTCCGTCAGGGTCCGACCCAGCTCGCCCGAGAACCGAGCTATCCTGACCTGTCTACCAAATCCCACATCAAATGGAGACCGACTTCCCCATAAAACTGCCAGAGGATCTCACCCAGACTGGAAGGCACCAGCAACTACACCTCACTGACCCCGTGATGAGTGACTCCGAGGGATTTACCTCCCACCTCGGCCACAGGGAACTCGGTTAGCTCGACTGTGTCTGCTGCAGGCAAGGGGTAAATCCTCATCAATCCTTCCCCCAACTTCACAACACCAACATCCAACCTGCCTCCCACAGTCCGCAGGGCAACATTCCACCTCCACATCATCACCCCACCAACACGAGGGCCCCAATCATCTTTCCAGTGCCAACTCCTATCCTGGAGGGATACTTTCATCAGAGAGACTGTTGCTAACTACAACTGAATAAACAAGCTCAATGGGAATTGATTGAAAAATACAGCATGGAAACAGACTCTTTGGCTGTCCAAGTCCATGCCAAACATCAATCATTCACTTACACTAGTTTTACGTTATCCCACTTTTGCATCCACTCCTTACACAAAAGGCGGTAATCTACAGAGGCCAATTAAGCCACAAACTTTGGAGCATGGGAGGAAACTGGAGCACCCGGAGGAAACCCACACGATCACAGGGAGAACGTACAAACTCCGTACATAGATCAGGATCGAACCGGGTATTTGGCACTGTGAGGCAGCAGCTCTACCAGCCTCACCACTTTGCCACCCTATATACATCAACAGGTTTGAGAGGCTGAATGATCATCCATTCTATTAACCTGCTTTGCTGGGCTGGATGGCCCCCAATACTTATGAACCTGCTAGCTGGGCTGAACGGCCTCCCAGATAGGCCTTCTCGATGGGCCGAATGACCTGTGCTGCCCAGTCTCCCCCCCGACCGTACCTCCATGGCAGCGTTGACAGCGGTGTCGCAGCCCAGACTGAAGTCAGTTCCTGGCACGTTGTTGCTGATGGTGGCGGGGATGACACACATGGGGATGCAGAGCTCCTCGTAGTGTTCTCGGCCCTCGGTCAGCTGCAGGGCTGCGACAAAAGCCTGCAGTGGGAGAAGCAGTCCCCATTAACCCGCGCATGCTCACCACCAACGCATATAAACGTGGGAGCCCACTGGAAGGGGAGTCTGGCTCTGGAGATGGAGAACAACAGGAAGGCAGGAAACTTCTGGGAAAGGTGAGAGGAAGAGAAAGGTGAAGAGCAATGATAACTGAGACACTCAGCAGGTCATGCAGCATCTGTGCATTTAGAAACAGTCGACATTTCAGGTCAATGATCTTCCAATGAACCTGCTGAAAGGCCTGAGGAATGATCATTGACCTAAAATATTGACTATGATTTTCTCTCTCGCTGCCCAACTTGCAGAATTATTCTAAGCTGTTTCAGTCTATTTCAGATATTTCTGTAGTCTTTTCACTTCAAATTGTGAAAAATGTAGAGAGGTTGGGGACTAGTAAAAATTCACCAAATGTCCCTAAAATCTATGGTGGGAAACAATGTGGCAGAGTGGGAATACGTGTGTGCTCAAGTCCAGGCAGCAAACACTTGCCATACACAGTGATGCTCACCACCACACATGGCTATGAGAGCTCCCTCCGCCTGTGGTGAAATGCACGTTATCCTGGTGTTGTATCACACCGTCTGACCTTTCAGCAGAGGGGTAGGAAGGAGAGCGAAATCCCGACCTAAAATGTCACCTGCCCATTCACTCCACAGATGCTGCCTGACCTGCTGAGTTCCTTCAGCAGGGTTACACAAAAACTGGAGAAACTCAGCGGGTGCAGCAGCATCTAAGGTGCGAAGGAGATAGGCCACGTTTCGGGTCGAGACCCTTCTTCAGACTCTTCAGTTCCTTCAGCATTTTGTTTTGCTCAAGATTCCAGCATCTGCAGTTTCGGACATCTCCATACTTCATATTTTGAGTTTTTCACACTTTTTCCAACAAAATTAAAATTCAATTCTGCAGCACTCTAAAAATCATGGCTGCAGTGCCATTACATATCAGGTGGCGCTGCTGAGGGCTGGCTACAAGCAGCTCGAAAAACCTCCCCCTGGCTGCAGTCTCGTGATACTGCACGAGCATAGAAACATTTGGATGGAGTGGAAATGGCTGGGAGCATGTCCGTGACTTGTCATGAGGCAAAGGAAAAGGCGACAGGGAAGCACAGGAATGAGAACGTGCACTCACCTCAAAGCCTCCGACGATCAGGAGAGCGTGGATCTTGTAGTTGCGTATTTGTTGCACAAGCTTTTCCATGCACTTTTCAGGGAGTGTTCTGCAAACAAAACAGATGAAGTAAGCCGTTGATCCAAAATTAGAAGAGTTAGCACTGTGTGTTAGAATGCAACAGTTAAGAGGAGTAATGCTGAATATTATGAGGAACAAGCTTTGTGCAGCAGGAGGGTCAGGAGACTTTTAGTTTAGAGATACAACACGGAAAGATGCCTTTCAGCCCACTGAGTCGGCGCCGACCAACGATCCCCGCACAAACACACTATACTATTGTATGTACACACTAGGGACAATTTACAATTTTTACCAACGTCAATTGATCTACAAACCTGCACGTCCTTTCAGTGGGATTTGGGAATAAGGTCACTGCCGGAAGGGACAGCGAGTTGCTGCAATATGAAGCCCCACTACCTGAAGCAGATTCAATTGGAAGCTGACTGGATTAAGACACTTGGGCCACTGGGAAAAGGACTAATAAGGCCAGGTCATAGGTCACTAGCTATAAAACAGTCTTGGCAATGGTGGTGCTGCATTGTGTGCAGGCTTGCGTTTCATCCGTAGTCAGGGTCGGGCCCGGCTCTCCGTCGCTGTGGAGTTGTTGTTGGGCCATCCCCGTCCTCTCCCCAGTGACCCGTCCCTGTCTGGCCCCAGACTTGCAACCGTTGGCTCCAGCTCGGCTCTGTCTGTCCCGCCGGGTTGGCCGACAGCGCTCCACCTCCACCCCCCTCCCCTCAGTCCGACAGTCACCGAGATCCTGCTGATGATGGGCAGCCGCCGGCCCTGCTCGAAGACGGGCGACTCGGAGCCGCTGCTGCTGGAGTCGTCCTGGTCGGAGTGTCTGCGGACGGGCTCCTGCCAGCCATGGGCAGGCCTGGTGCCCTCTGAAGCTGCGGGTACTGTTGGTGGTGCTAGCGGCTGCAGCAACAACCTCCTTCCACTCCCTTGCCCAGCCGCAAGCCTAGAGTCTAGTCCAGCTCCAACTCCAGGTCGGAGTTGGAGCTGGACTACCTGAAGCACTGCAGCACGGCCCAATTTAGTGCCAGGCCGGAGGAGGCTGAGCCCAGGCTGGCACTCTGGCACAGGTGAGGCCGTGGCCCTCGCTCCTCCTCGGGGTTGTAGATGAATTGACCAAGGCCCTTCTCCCCCGGTTGCTCAGTTTGACTGGGCGGCCAGCTCTATGAAGAGTCCTGGTGGTTCCAAAGTTCATCCATTTAAGAATGACGGAGGCCACTGTGCTCTTCGTGACCTGCAATGCTGCAGAAATTGTTTTATACTCTTCTGCAGATCTGTGTCTCGACACAATCCTGTCTCGGAGGTCTACGGACAATTCCTTCGTCGTCACGACTTGGTTTTTGCTCTGACATGCACTATCAACTGTGGGACCTTATATAGACAGGTGTGTGCATTTCCAAATCATGTCCAATCCGTTTAATTTACCACTGGTGGACTCCAATCAAGTTGTAGATACATCTCAAGGATAATCAATGGAAACAGGATGAACCTAAGCTCAATTTTGAGTGTCATAGCAAAGGGTCTGAATACTTATGTAAATGTGATATTTCAGTTATTTCTTTTTAATTACTTTGCAAAAAATTCTAAACACCTGTTGTTGTTTCTTCATTCTGGGGTAATGCGTGTAGATTGATGATAAAAAAAACAAAAACGAATTTAATCCATTTAAAAATAAGGCTGTAGGAACAAAATGTGGAAAAAGTGAAGGGATCTGAATACTTTCTGAATGTACTGTATTTCGCCCACTGATGAAACGAGGATCTCATTATTAAAGTGAACAGCCTGAATATTCTGTGGTTTTGGCCCTTCCAGATTCACACCCCAAGATGAGCACCAATGGCTGGTGTGGGGGGATTAAGAGCAGCACCCGCCCATCTCCTGAGAGGGCATGGGTGAAAACAGTTTGGACTGAGTACAGACAGTTTGCGATTGAATATCCTGCCAAATAAATCAGTAATTAGTACTTGCCAAATTTGATACTAATGTTAAATTCAGCATCAGATTTTGTACGCCAAGTATGTTTTGCAACATATGAGGAATTTCACTGGCCAGGTGCTAAATTGGTGCTATACTGGACAGCGTAGAAGGTTGCCAGAATTCCTGGAATTCCCAGGCTGGGGTGCCTGACACCAGCTCATTGGGCAACTGGTGGAAGGGTGGGGTTACAGTGCCCTGATCCACTGTAACCAAAATCTGCTGTATAGAGGTCCGTTATTGTGAGGGTTTACTGTATAGACCACAAAAGTGGAAGAGGGAATGGCGGCTGGAATTTAACTCAAATTGATGCATTTTGGGAAGTTAAGCCAGGAGAGCACATACTCAAATGGGAGGGCCTTGTGGAGTGCTGTTACACAGAGACTTTGGGGTACATGTACATTGTTCCCCAAAAGTGGCAACACAGGGAACAAGGGGCATGGAATGCTTGGCTTCATCGGCTGAGGCTTCACAATGTTTGCTGAATATAGTTCCTGCCTCAGAAGGACAATGGAGGTAGAGGTTGCTGCCGTCCAACAGACACTGAGCTTTGTTCCAAGTATGATGGACGCTGATTACTCTTTCACTGGTGGCGAACTGAAGGTGATAGTAAATGTTGTCTGTTGTTTACTGTTGTCACTGTTGTTTACTTTTGATAAGAAGCGGCTTCTATGATATAGAAAGAATGCCACAATACATCTATACTGCTCATTTGTATCTCTCCAGAGGCCTCAAATTTGCTATTGTTCCTGCCTCCAGCACAAAGCTGTACAAAGGCAGGAACAATAGCATCTGTTCAGATGAGATAACTTGGCAGAGGACCTTGGTTTAGTTATGTTTTGAGGATGGCACAATTAGTAACTTCACAGCTCCAGAGACATTGTTTCGATCTGACCTCAATGCTGCTTATGTGGAGTTCTCCCTGTGACCACATCAGTTTCTTCCAGATTAGTCTTGTTTAGAGATACAGCGCCTAAACAGGCCCTTTGGCCCACCTAGTCCGAGACCGGAAATCTCCATATATTAAGATCATCCTATACACACACACTAGGGACACTTTACATTTATATCGAGCCAATTAACATATAAACCTGTACGTTTTTGGAGTGTGGTAGGAAACCGAAGATCTCGGCGAAAACCCATGTGGTCACGGGGAGAACGTACCGACAGCACCCGTACTCGGGATCGAACCGGGTATCTGCGCAGAAAGTGCTGTAATGCGGCAAATCTGCACCACCTTGCCGCCCCCTAATCTAGTTTTCTCCCAGCTCCCAAAGACATGGATTGAGAGCTACTTGGCCACTGCAAATTGTTCCCAGTTTGGAGGTGAAGGGGAGAATCTGATGGGAATTTGTGAAGAATAGAAAATGGGATTAATGTAAGCCAAGTGTAAATGGGTTGTTTATGGTGGTTGGAGTGGACAGTGGGCCTGTTTCAGTGCTGTATCTCTGAGATTCTACGATTTATGTTACCGTGACAAAGTATTGCCGTCATTATGACAAACTGACGGAGATTCTGGCTCAATCCTCCTTTCTTACAGACACCACTGTTAGAGTCCACTTTGGCCGAGTGATAGTAGCTATTCAATTCAAATTTAATGTCATTGCACAGATACAAGTATGGGTACAACGAAATGCAGTTGAGTGTCAGTACGTAGTGATAGCAATGTTTAGATAAATACAGATAAATAAATACAGGTGTGGGAATCTATCGGCGGGACTCCGAGTTCAGCAGTGCGATGGTGTTATTGTAGAAGCTACGCCTCATCCTGCTGGTGCGGGACCTGAGGCTCCTGTACCGCCTCCCCGATGGTAGGAGGGCAAACAGTCCATGGTTAGGGTGGGAGGGGTCCTTGATGATCTTCCCAGCCCGTCTCAGACACCGTTTTCGGTGGAGGGCATCCAAAGCAGGGAGCGGGGCCCCGATGATGTACTGGGCGGTTTTCACCACCCGTTGTAGTGCCTTCCTGTCTGCTACGGTGCAACTGCTGTACCAGACCGTAAAGCAGGTGGTCAGGATGCTTTCGATGGTACAGCGGTAGAAGTTGGTCAGGATCAGGGGGGACAGGTGGGCTTTTTTGAGCCTCCTCAGGAAGTAAAGGCGCTGCTGTGCCTTTTTGATCAGCTTGGAGGTGTTGAGGGACCAAAACAGATCCTCCGAGATGTGTACCCCGAGGAATTTGTAGTTGGAGACCCGCTCCACCTCAGTCCCGTTTATATGGATGGGGGTGTGTCTGCCCCCTCTGTTCTTCCTGAAGTCGACTATGATCTCCTTCGTCTTTTGGGAGTTGAGGACGAGGTTGTTATTGGCACACCAGGTTGTCAGGTGCTGGACCTCCTCCCTGTAGGCTGACTCGTCGTTATCGCTGATCAGTCCTACCACCTAATGATAGGTGGTAGGACCTACCAGCTAATGATTGATCACCACTATTGAAACTAGCAGAATGAGTGATCCCCAAAACAACCTCTTCTGTTTTTGAGTTAATGTGCAGTCAGATGCTGCAGAGAATAGCATAGCATCCACACAGCCAATATAGATCATCAACGATTGTGGGTGATAACTACCGTTTAGTTCCCAGCAGCGACCCGCCTTGTCCAGTCCAGCCTCCAACATCACGCCAACTCACTTCCTTAATCTGCAGGAGCAAGAGAAGACAATCCCTGGGTTACTTTCATAAGAGTGTAAGCACATTGATAATGCCGTGTATTGGACCTCTCTTCTGTGAGTAGTCATTGCCCTCAAGATCTGCTTTACATCGATCTTTTGTTCTGAATGTGAACAATGCTACAAAAAGTCCACCAACATTTATATGGAAGCACAATTTGCAGTAGCCCGGTGATCTACCAACACCCAGTAAACATAGCTCTTCTCCAAGTCTGGTCAATTGCACCGAAGACCTACAACATCTTTCCCTGCACAAGCACACAGCGAGCAATGCCATCAGATATCAACACCGCCACCGGCTGAGCAATTCTGAGATCGCACTTATCAACAGCATTTAAATAAAGGTCTCACCTCCAGCAGTGGAAAATACCTATTGATACAGCATATCTATCTCCAGGTAGCATATCTATCTCCAGGTAAACCCTCCATGATCTCAGAACAGGAGCAATGCTAATGCTGACAAACTCACGTCCACCTGGATAGAGTAAAATCACTGCTGTGACTCACACAAACAAGATTACGGGGGGTTGTTGCACTTGACTTAAGAGCCTCTTACCTGTCCTGAGGCAAAGCCTTCCAGCCCATCGCTAACAGTGTAGACCACGTGGCCTGCTGATAGCCCAACTCGGACTGCCGAACGTACAGCTGCGTTCATCCCTGCCGCTGGAGCGCCGATATTTACGATGGCCAGATTGAAATTACTCTGGAAATGGGAAAGCACAGGTGTCAGAAAAGCATCTCTGGAGAGAAGGAATAGGTGACATTTCAGGTCGAGACCCTTCTTCAGACTGATGTAAGGGGAGTGGGCAGGACAGAGATAGGATGTCGTCGGAGACTGTAAGACTGGTGGGAGAACTGGGATGCGGATGGAGAGTGAGGGAAAGCAAGGGTATTTGAAGTTAGAGAAGTCAATGTTCATACCGCTGGGGTGTAAGTTACCCATGCAAAATATGAGGTGCTGTTTGCGCTGGGCCTCACTGGCAACGGAGGAGGCCCAGGACAAAGGTCAGATTGGGAATGGGAGGGGGTTAAAGTGCTGAACAACCGGAAGATCAGGTAGGTTAAGGCGGACTGAGCGGGTAGAGGTGTTCAGTGAAACGATTGCTGAGCTGCGCTTGGTCGCGCCGATATACAGGAGTTGACACTTGGAACAGCAGATACAGTAGATGAGGTTGGAGGAGGTACAAGTGAACCTCTGCCTCACCTGAAAAGACTGTCAGGGTCCTTGGATGGAGTTGAGCGGGGAGGTAAAGGTACAGGTATTGCATTTCCTGCAGTTGCAGGGGAAAGTACCTGGGGAGGGGGTGATTTGGGTGGGAAGGGACGAGTTGACCTGGGAGTTGCGGAGGGAACGGTCTCTGCGGAAAGCAGAAAGGGCTGTAGATGGGAAGATGTGGCCAGTAGTGGGATCCCGTTGGAGGTGGCAAAAATGATGGAGGGTTATATGCTGTATAACCCTGATGGGGGGAGAGGGAGCAAGAGCAGAGCTGCGGGATATCGAGGAGACCCAAGTGAGAGCCTCATCTATAACGGAAGGGGGGAACACGAGTTCCTTAAAGAATGAGGCCATCTCTGATGACATGGTATTGAAAACCTCATCCAGGGCACAGATGCGGCGTAAACGGAGGAATTGGGAGTAGGGGATAGAGTCTTTACAGGAAGCAGAATGGGAAGAAGCATCGTCTAGATAGCTTTGGGAGTCAGTGGGTTTGTAATAGATGTGTCAAGATTTGCTGAAGAGATTTGGCAATATACAGGCATAAGACCAGAGGAGATCTCCATATTTCACCAAATATCTGATATCACTCTGTTTGGTTCTTGATAAGAGATCAGTTCACTCTCTGTAGTAAAGGGGATGGTACCTGACAAAACAATAGCTCTACTGTAACAGAGCCCTTTCACATGGTGTTAAAAAGGCTGAGATAACTCAGTCACATCAGAACCGGTGGTTAATAGATAGCAACAGTCACCACGTTAGCTCTGCTACACATGTGCTATGTCCACGTGCTGGATGCAGCAGAAGAGGAGACCTGTGCTTAAAACCGGATGATGCTCCCAAGAGGCTATTAAACCTCACAAGCATGTTCTGCCATTCAATTAGTTGGCTGATCTGTACCAACTCCTTTTACACCATAGTTCCATATTTAATATCCCGATGCAATAAAATAAAATTATTCTCACTTCTAATTGACCTCCAAAACAATTTTGGGGACACTTGTTCAGAGTTCCATTGCCTGTTTAGTACAAAAAATAAAAATGCTTCCGGAAGTCTCTCCATTCGGTCAAACCTTCCATTTTGTTATTTCCTCTCTTGTCCCATTCTCCCACAATAGGAAATAGTTTGCTCTAGAAACAAAGAACTACAGATGCCGGTTTACACAAAAGAACGCAAAGTGCTGGAGCAACTCAGCGGGTCAGGCAATGTCTCTGGAGATCGTGGAGAGATGATGTTTCAGGTCGGGATCCTTCTTCAGACCGATCATCAGTCTGAAGAAGGATCCCAACCCGAAACGCCACCTATCCATGTGCTCTAGAGATGTTGCCTGACCTGCCAAAGTTACTCCAGCACTTTGCGTACTATAGTTTACACTGTTAAATCCAGTCTTTTCAAGCAGCTCAATTGGGCGTTTTCATAATCATCTCCTTACAATGGAGCTTGAGCCTAACCAATGCACCCAATCCTCATGAACCCTTTATCCCAGCGTTACTGCAGTGAGCCTGACCGTCACTGCCTGCAAGGTTAACATATCCTTTCTCTGGTGCAGGGCCTCGACTCGAAAGGTGTCAGGGGTTATGAGGGATTATTCTCCTGCGGAGAATGGATTTAGGAGGGAGAGATAGATCAGCCACGATTGAATGGTGTAGCCTTGACGGGCCAAATGTTCTAATTCTACTCCTATCACATGAACATGAAAGGAGGACTTTCACCTGAAAGTAAGACTCAAAAAAATGTGCATTCAGCAACACTGCGTAGAATTATTGAATAACAATTCAACCCCCTCCGCACAGTATGTCGTGGATATATATAGTCTCTTATGAGGTTTCATTCTGAAGTTGGGGGAAGCCACATGTTATCTGCAACCAACCACGGCCCATTCATTACTTGCCATGTTAGCACCTACTGGTGACTGAATCCTGTGCAATGCAAGTGCTAACAAACACTGTGGCTTTGCTTGTGGTTCTCCTGATGCTCTAATACAAGAGGTCCGAATTGGCTGTATACTTGACGCATTATGGTCACAAATTTACCTTAGTCACAGCAGGCTTCTGGTGAGCCAGCAGCTTGTAGATATTCCAGTTATTCTCAAAGCTCCTGCAACAAAAGGAATAAGACTCAATTAGGGTTTGGATTGTATTCTAAATCACAGACTATCACAGGGCAGGGCTTGAACTTCCTTTTTAATTTTAATGGAGAATATTCAAGAAAAGTATTGCTCCATAAACTACGCCAAACAAGCAAACCACGTGAGAACAGTTGGAAAGCTCACCGTACAGCTGCGAAGAAAGCAAGGTAAACTGGAGCTCCTAAATGTTTATGCTGCATTTAATGCAAGTTTAAGCATCTCCACTAAATTGAAAAGCACGGCATTTACTACATTTTCTTGTGGCTGCATTATATTAAGTTCTATTCAGAACCTTAACAAAAAAAAGGCCCTGAGTAAATAACTGTGAATTTTTAAAACTCATTGTCTACAAATTGGATTTCACTTTTACTTGCTCTACAAAACATGTGCTGTCAATAATGCTAATGCTTAACTGAAACAAAAACTTACGAAATTGAGCAGTAATATATTAAAAGAAACATACTAGATAATGACTGGGTCTTTTACAGTGTTTTGCCCAAACTGTGTGCCAAAACATGGCTTTGCTTGCCATGTTGACCCCTGGGAAGTAAACCCATGCTTAAAGAACTCTCCTCCTGGCTGTCACTGTGCAGCATTGGGGCCGGCTGCCATTGAGGGAGGGAAGATGCCGTGTTCTCCAGTGTAAATGCATACATCCTCAAATCCTCTAATCACACTAGGATTATTGTGCTTCTAGTGGCCACCTCCGCCTCAGAGCTGTTCAAGGAGGCAATGCAGTTCCCAGGATAGAGTAGCAGCAAACAATGAAAGGATCTGCAGCTAAACCCTTTATACAATGCAGATTACTGAACAGCGAGATGCTTTTCCTAGCACGTCAATGTGACAGCTCACAAAATGCATCGGTACAGCCAGCACCTCTGGAGAGAAGAATGGGTGACGTTTTGGGTCGAAACCCTTCTACTGAAGTCTTTTGTACAGAGGTCAACCAAATGTTTTCCCCAAAACATCCACTTGACACCTACTGCAGTCCTTTAATCAACCTTCTCTAATACATTGACAGAAAAGCCAATCAGGTTAGCAAATGTAATTTTCCATTGAATAGTCCACACTGGCTTGCCTTTAGCAACTCAAATGTTTCCAAGTGTGAAAAAATGATTCACCAGATTATTGCTTCTAAAAGTAGCTTGTACCATCTGACCTGCAGTCACCTAGCAAGTCAACAAACCCCAAACTGGAGATTACTTGATCCAGACATCTGCCAACTATTCTGTATCTGGGAAGATCCAGAAAATTATAGCAAGCCCTTCTGTAGCATTCAATTCACATCCGTAAGCAATTGCATTGTATCCAGATCCAGAGATTTACTAACTTTAACACTCACATTCTTATCAATCTTCACCCTTTCCATGACCTCTCTCTATTACTTCTGTTTCTACTGAGATTTTTGCAGCATCCTCTTCCTTGGTAAAATGTGATACGTAATATTTGTTTTGTATTCCAGTCATGCCTACTGTCTCTGTGCAAAGACCATCTTCTTTATTCCTAATTGATCCATCTTCTCTTATATTACTTATCCAATTATAGAATAATTATAGAATTATTCTGAAGTGCTGGGTCTTTATTCCCATTTATGTAATGAACATCTATTCCTCAACCAATGTCAATAAAGCAACCCATCTGGTCACCACCACATTACAGTTTACTGGATCATGTGCACAAACTGGCTGCAACATTCTCCCTGAACAACACTGAATACACTTCAAAAAATACTCAATTGTTTACAAAGTGATTGCAGCATCTGGAGGCCATGATGGATGGTATATAAATGGAAGTTTAACCAATAGATTGCAACGGAGATCGAGGGGGAGAACAGAAGCAAGGCCTTACCTTCCACGTAGTGTGATGGCTTCATCAAATCTCCTCTCATCCATTGATTTCTGAACATCCTTGGTCTAGAAATGAAGCAAAATGAGGAAAATTAGTTTCTGGCCTCTGCACAAGTTGAAACAACTTGCCCAATGATGAAAAAATACATTTTCTCCACAATCTCATCCAAATATGTACAGTTCCATGAATACCAGCACTTACTTAAGCAAGTGAGCTATGAAATGCATCATTGAGTGAGAATGGGAGGCAATTATATGAGTCGAGTGTTTTATTGTCATATGTCCCAGATTTTTCCTTCATTAGCTCAGAAGCATTGGTCAACAGAGCGCAGCCAAATCGTCAGAGCATAGCTCTAATGTCAGTTGAATTAAAGGATTGGAAGATTGGTTATTACCATTTTGACCATATTTTGATGTTAAAATTCCAATCCTTTCATTCAAATTCCTCCACAACTTCATCCTCAACTATCTTTGCATTCTCGACAACCAAATGGAATCTCTATACTACTCTTATTTTGACCTCTTACATATCCCAGTTTTTCCATGCTCCGCATTGACAGCTGAGCCTTCAGTCCAATTCTTTCTGCCTCCTGCTCTCCCCCCCCCCCCCTCATTCACACAGCTAATCTCTTTAAACAACCCTTTGGAAACATTGTCTCTATAAACATTAATCCTTTAATCATCTACAACATATTAATTAGTTAATTGTTAATTCGTTAACATTCTTGGATCAAGACTGCGATCAACCATGCATAATTTAACCCTATCAACTCAAGCATCACAATGGCAAACATGTATAGTTCCTCTTCCATGATTAAAAGGCATACTTGAAGACAAGAGCCTAGACCTCTTATCTCCTCCAGAGTCTTGCAAGCCTATATATTTTAGTTTGCTTGAGCTAATTCTACCAATCGCTTTTATCTATGGTTATTAATGATACCTAACCTGCCACGATGAAAATGGGAAGATTGTTATTGATGTTTTATGTCCATGTTGATTTCTCACAACAAATTATGCTGTTAGAGAGAGAGAGAGAGAGAGAGAGAGAAGGGGTAGAGAGGGAGAGAGAGAGAGAGAAAGAGAGAGAGAGAGGGAGAGGGCAGAGAGGGAGAGAGAGAGGGCAGAGAGAGAGAGAGAGAGAGGGGGCAGAGAGAGAGAGGGGGCAGAGAGAGAAGAGAGAGAGAGAGAGGGGGAAGATAGAGAGAGTGAGGACAGAGAGAGAGAGAGAGAGAGAGAGGGGGCGAGGGGGAGAGAGACACACACACACACACACACACCAGGGCAGATGGCTGTATAACTGGAAATTAAGAACCATTCCAATATGTGGCTGCCACATCAGAAAGACAGTGGAACACTGACCAATCCAATGTGCAATCCATACCCATGGAGATATCACAACCCTTTTCCAACAACTAGATGCAAAATGTTAAACTGTAGCTCTACAGTTATATGAAACAGGCAGATGAAAAAGAAATCTGTCAAGAAATTCTCAAACATCTCTGCTTCATCCAAGTTTTGCTCACTCTCTAGAAAGTACTCTGATTTACAGTTCCTTGGGTCCAAACATTGGTGGTTGACATCAGGTGACGAGCTCAGTGATTTATAAAACAAAGGAATGAAGGGGACAGCATCAAACTCATAGTTGGAGCAAGAGACAGGCATTGGGATAGTCCCTTCAGCTATACATCTCAACAGGGAAAGCTTCAAGTACCCACCAGCTGCACACACTCCATCAGCGGCAGTCGCAAGGCCTGGTTACCACTGAGGCTGACGACACAAGACGAAGTCTCTGGTGAGGCATCCAGCAGCGTGAGTACAGCCTCCATGCCCATCTTGCTGCTCTGAGAATGGAGAAAGGAGAAATATCATCAGACAGCAGGAGAAAACAACTAAGAAACATAGAATATAGGTGAAGGAGGAGGCCATTCGGCCCTTTGAGCAAGCACCACCATTCATTGTGATCATGGCTCATCATCCCCAATCATTAACCCGTGCCTGCCTTCTCCCCATATCCCTTGATTCCTAGAGCTCTATCTAACTCTCTCTCTTTCTCCCTCTATCTAACTAGAGGGAGAAATGTTTCAAAAGTTAGACTGGAAAAGATAAACTGGGGTTTGAGCAGTTTCATATAGAGTGCAAATACCATCACAGCCATTTGGGCTGAATTACCCATTTCTGTGCTCATTTCTATGCTGTGATGTAGAAATGTTAAAGACGTACCCTGAAATGCTGATAGGTTCCTAAACAAAATGCCCTAAAGTTTATCTAAAAACCCTTGGCATCTACTAGTAGCAATATATTAACGGGCAATTGCATGTTATAGTCATTGCATACAATGACTATAACATTAATATTTATGAAACCTGCCAACCTTGCATCTCAGCTTTAACCAATTCAAATATCAGCAAACAAGAGCGAGGCATTTAAGGGAAACGGTCTGATCTCCTTCTGTACCTTTGGGTATACGCCTGGAAAATAACTGTTCCGACCAACATACAACTGGGGAATTTCCAGCTTCCCAAGGAAAATCACACCAGACAGTTTTCTTTTCTCCAAACAGTATAAATATCTCTTATTGAACAGATAACTTCACATTTGTTATTTTCGTAGCTATACACCAAAGCACGTTTAGATCCGTTTTACTGCACCGTCGTAATGAGTGAAATAAATATGGGGCCTTTTCTGAATTTACCCAACTTCATTTTGATTTGCTTTAAAACAAGATCTGAGAAATATTTTATCCAACTATGAAGTATGAAATACTTTATCACCAATGAATAGGAACCTTAAATGAGAATACACAAGGCATGAGTAGTAAGTTCGCAATTACACTAAAGCAGGGGCCTCCAAACTTTTCAGTATGAGGGCCACATTATACATTCAGCACATTTTTGCAGGCCGTAGGAAGAAATAAAGAAATGTCAGTATTATAAATTTAATTTATCTCTCTCTCTCTGTCTGTCTGTCCTCCGATGTTGCCCGCAGTACATAGTTTGGATACCCCTGCACTAAAGCATGTGGTAATGTAGAAAGAGTAGATAGAAACATAGAAAATAGGTGCAGGAGTAGGAGTAGGCCATTCGGTCCTTCGAGCCAGCACTGCCATTCAATATGATCATGCTGATCATCCAAAATCAGTACCCCGTTCCGGATTTTTCCCCATATCCCTTGATTCCCTTAGTCCAAAGAGCTAAATCTAACTCTCTTGAAAACATCCAATGATTTGGCTTCCACTGCCTTCTGTGGCAGAGAATTCCACAGATTCACAACTCTCTGGGTGAAAACGTTTTTCCTCATTTCAGTCCTAAATGGCCTACTTATTCTTAAACTGTGACCGCTGATTCTGGACTCCCCCAACATCGGGAATTTTTTTCCTGCATCTACCCTGTCTAATCTTTTTTATATTTTATGTTTCTATAAGATCCCCTCTAATCCTTCTAAATTCCAGCAAATACACGCCCAGTCGACCCATTCTTTCATCATACGTCAGTCCCGCCATCCCGGGAATTAACCTGGTGAACCTACGCTGCACTCCCTCAATAGCAATAATGTCCAAGATGGTTATCAAAAATTACAGCTGATCTTGATCGGCTGGGCAAGTGAGCTGAGGAATGGCTAATGGATTTTAATGCAAATAACTGTGACATTTTGCATTTTGGAAAGTCAAACCAGGACAAGACCTTCACAGTGATGGTATGGTCTAGGGGAGTGTGGTAGAGTAAAGGGACCTAAGAAAACAGGTACACATTTCTTTGAAAGTGGCGTCACAGGCAGATAGAGTGGTAAAGAAGGCTCTTGGTGCATTGGCCTTCATCAATAAGAGTATTGAGTATAGAAGTTAGAATGTTCTGTTGATATTGTGCAAGATTTTGGAGAGGTTGCATTTGAAGTATTGTATTCAGTTTTGGTCACAACTGGAAGCATATCATTAAACTGGAAAGAGTGTAGGGAAAATTTACAAGGATGTCAGGACTCAAAGGCATGAGTTATAGGGAGAGATTGGGCAAGCTAAGACTTTATTCTTTGGAGCCCAAAATCAGAGGACATAGGTTTAAGGTGAGAGGTGAAAGATTTAATAGGAAGCTAAGGAGCAACCTTTTCACTCAAGAAGTGGTGGGTGTACGGAACTAGGTGCCAGATGAGGTAGCTGAGACCCTCAACATTTATCCAACTGCATAGTTAGGGAATAGAACTTGAAGCTTCCCAACTAACATGTTGAGGGTGTTTGTAAGAGCCATTTGAGGAAGTCGCCTGGTGAAGGTGTTGCTGGCCAATAACACTCAGAATAATTGCAGTCACTCACCAGAATTCGATCGAACGCAGAAGGTGTTCCTCCTCGCTGGACATGCCCCAAGACAGTGACCCGTGTGTCAAATCCGAGGCGCTTGGAAACAAGCTGGGTAAAAAAAATAAAACCGAAAAACAAAAATTACTCGGAGAGGAAGGGAAGGTGGATACAAGAACCATGGAAAAGAGAGGTTATCCTCATAGATTACTACAAACTGAATCCACATGCTAAACATCCATGAACTGGAACCTAATCATGTACACTCCAGTCTCCACATCACTTGGTTGTTACCCCAAGCTAACTTCAAATAACTTGGTTGTTGCCCCAAGAATTATATTAATTCTACAAACAATTCATTGGCCTTGTGTGTCAAGTAGTTAGGATCTGCATTCTTTTTGAAGTCCAATAATTAAAAGGGCATTTCGCAGGAACAGTCTATTTCATGAAACCATTTCAATGATGCCCTCACTGCCTGTGATTCTCTCATACCTACATCTTTTACGTAGTTGGAGGTGATGGGATTTCCATGCCGGTCGATTGCTCCCTCTGCAAGGATGATGATGTTCAGTCTTGAGCCTCTACTGCGACTCTGGAGTAAGGACACATTCAGTTGGTTAGTCAGACTTGGAAATTAGCTGGTATCACCAGTGGCTTAGTGGATAACATTCTCACATAGTCAGAATACGGAGGGTTCAAGACCATCAGTATACATTATTCCAAAGCAGTCTATCAAACTACCAACGTGTCCTCAACAGTGCACTTTCTTAAAGTGTGTAAGCATTTCTACTCACACAGAACACATGCTAACCTTGGCAGTGATATTCTTGATGACAAAGCTAATAGAACTAATCAATATTCAGACGCTTGATCAAGGTGTATTATTGGGTTTGCTCCCTTAAAAAACAGGGTGGTCATAATTCAGACTTGCAGAAATTGCCAGAGACTCGTCATCATCAAATGTCCAACTATTGCATACCTCTCCAAGTCTCTGGCACATGAAATCTTCCCAGCCATCCTCCGGAGGGGCCTCTGGGATGAAGAGCCAGTCAGCACCAGAAGCCAATGCAGACACCAGCGCAAGGTATCTAAAAAAAGATTGTGGCAAACAGTAAATGAAAAACTCTAGCTGATAATGCAACCACTTATACAAAAGCAAGCAGAACAATGACAGGACATTCTGCTCAAAATGATCAATATCATTTTCACTCCCCAATTTGCCTTAAACGGCATACATTTTTCTCTTTCATGTTAATCAAGCTTTCTCCTAACAATAGATTATGCTTTTATGGATATTGTATGTTGTGATAATGAAGGCTACATTTTCAACACATGTCCAATGTTACTCTTTACAAACTTCAAATAAGAACAAAGACAACATGTCAACCCATGATGAGTCTCTTGCACTTTCTGTATAACAAACTGGACACTAAGCAGCAGCTCTGTAGTAATAGCTCAGGTCCTTGTGGAGTTCAGCAGGTTGACTTTGGGATTGGAGTTAGGGTCAACAATCAGAATCTTTGGTCAGGAGAAGACAATTAATTACGTTATAGCAGTGAAACAAGTCATGAAGCCCACTGATGGACACTGGCAACATCTTAGCCCATCAGAACTACCTTGTAATTCTTTCTGTCACATTCATTTGACTTCTTATCGAGTCCACATCACAAGATTAGAAATTGTTCAGCCAGAGCCGAGCGATGTGAACGCTTTTTACTTGACCCCATCCATTTGACTAACCATTGCTTAAATGTATTTAGTGTTCACCGTAACTACTTCTTGTGGGGCTGGGATGAAGATTTTTACTTTCTTCTGGTCAAATAAATTTCTTCTGCATCGTGTGCCTTACTATGTGTAAAATGACCGTTGTGTATTTGTTGCTTGGAACGGCTTTAATTAATGCTCGGACACAGGAGTAAACTAACAAGCTTCTTTATTCCGGGATGCCACCTTGAGTCTCCTGCTAATGCGTACCATTGCGCAAGACATCATATACCTTAATTATATGTCATACGTGACACCCCCTTTAACTTAGAGGCAGGTAACACCATTTCTATTACATACACCACAATCCTCCCCCTTTAACTTGGAGGCAGGTAACCCCATTTCTATTACATAGACAGCACTCCTCCCCTTTTAACTCAATTTTACCTTCACGGTACATGCTCTTTACCTAAAATATAATTATTACACTGTTGTAAAATTGTATTATTAGTCATCTTACAATACATCCTCATAACTGTAATAATCATATCTAAACTTAGCACTTATAATTTTTTCATTCCACCCATCTTCCTTAAACCAAATACATTACCCCTTGCTTTATGTGTTATCATTTTACGTTCCCTTATTTGTAAATTGCGAACTCTTTCTAATCGCTCTAGCTCTGCCTGTATCTCTGCTTCTTCCCTTTTTTAATTTTCCAATCTTAGTTTGAAGATTTCTTCCTGTTCCTGGTATTCTGCTAAAGTTAACGTTTCATTTTCTGCTTCATATATTTGCTGTTTTCCTCTGTTTCTGCTCCTTATTTGTAGGTGGGATCCGACACACGGCTACAGGTTTTTGTTTTCTAGCAGCTTCCTCTGTTGCTCAATTTCCTGGCGCTGCGTATTTATCTGCTCTTGTTGTTTAATGAGATTCTGCAATGCATAACCATCTGTCCACTGCTCAGTGAAGGAGGCTCCATGCTGGACTGTAATGAAGTGTCCTGGTTGCTATCGGTCCTGCATACTTTTGTCTCGACCGACAAGCGTCTCTTCTTTAGACTTTTCTATTAGCAGCTTTTTACTCATTGTTACACATTTATTTAACCCTTCTTTGCATCGTTTGAGCCTTTTCTGTTGTTCATCTATTAGCCTTCTTGTCACATTTTTGGTTATTCATCAAGAAGTAGGATCTATATTGTCTTTGCAATACAACAGTGGCTTTGATTTGTGCTCTGTATAGTTTTCTTGCTTCATAAGCAAGGTAGTGCGACTGCACAACAACTGCTGTATATTTCCGTTTGAGGAAGTCTTTCCTATACCAACTCATACGGAGTATTGACTGAACTTTTACAGCAGCCCTCTTTTGCTTAACCCACTCCCTAACCACCATACCCTTGTAGGCAGCCTGAATGGCTGGTTGCATATCTCATTGACTGATATTGCACAAACTGGGAATGCCCTATTTTGCATGCTTTGTACCATCTATGGATCGAAATGACTGCTTGTCACATAGCTCTGTACCCACGGAATGAAGCTTGCTGAATGACTACAGCTGCCTTTTGCATCAAAAAATGTTTTCTTGTACTGCACATCATTAAGAATGATTTAATACGGTGTGCTGCCTTGATTTTCTCAACCAATTCTCTGGCTTTAATCCCGTGGTAGTAGGCTTGAATACAAACCACTGCTTTTCTTAAACTATTATAATGTGTCACGTGGATATCTCTTATCCGGCAAGCCCTGTATCGTTGCTGTACCGCGGTGGCAGACCAGCGTAGTTTATTGTAATACTGACATTGCAGATGCATCTGATAACAAGTCTGTATGACCTTGGCAGATTTGTGCATGCACCACAATTGATTTTGAACAAGCATTACTTGGTAGGCAGCCTGAAGGAGCACAATGCTGCTGTGTACCTTCATGTAAGTCTTGTGACCACTTTCCATTTGAAGGTGTGCCCTATAATGGGTTTGTACTATTATAGCCGCCAATCGCATTGCCCTGTATGGAGGGTATACTCTGTGCATTCTAAATGCTGCTTGTATTACCGTTGCTGCCTTCTGTTTGTTCCGGATCTCTCTCCGTACCTTCATACCCCTGAATGCAGCTTGAATAGTTACGGTTGCCCTCTGGATGGCAATGTCCCTTTCCATATGACTTCTGTCCCTTTCCATTTGACTTTTGGCACTTTGAGGGACTCGCTGCCCTCTTTAGTTCAGAATCCTTGCCTCTGGATGTCCTTGGAGGTTTTGGCGAGAAATGAGCCATTAATGCCTCCTTACATTCCTTGTGGGCTTATCTTTTATCTGTGGGCTTTGCTGGCTGCAGTAACATACATAAGGTCAGATAACCCTCTCTTCCTAAGCCTAATATGAACCATGCTCTCTTCTCCTCTGCAGTGATATCATTGGAAATGAAAGAAGCCTCCAAGACTTCGGTCCATTTCTCAAAATTACATCCAGAATCTAACTGGGGCAACTTTCCTACAATTTGAAAAGCCATGCTACCCTGTAGCTGCACTACATTCTGTTCTCTCACTGTGTTTTATGCCCTGGACTTAATCCTTTTACATTCTAAGAAATTATTCAGCGCACTGACTATTACTAATTCTTATAATAATATTTATACTAATAAACAAACATTTCATGTTAATAGCCAACTAGAACATTGTAAACCATATTCCTGCTAGGCACACAGATTTACTATTAATAACAGTGAACAATGCATTACATTCAAACAGTCCCGCTTTTACTGTGAAGGAATTCACCGGTCCGGCTTGTCTGCCTATGGACTCCGGTGCCTTCGCGACCCCTCGGGCTGCCCCCACTGTTACTGTTGCTGCTGGCCTCACCAGACCTCGCCGTTGCTGCCGCTGGCTCCACCGGGCCTCCGCTTCTTCATGACTGGCCTAGCCGTTGCTGTTGTCGCTGCTCCGCCGACTTGCCTGCCTGCTGGCTCCACAGCACGGTCTCACTCTGCTGGCCCCCGCTGCTCCGGTCGTTGCTAGTTCCACGGCCTGGCCTAGCTGCAGCTGGCCCCCACTGCTCCGCCCGTCGGGACTGTGTCCTGCCGGCGGGGGCTGGCGAAGTGCTGTGTCCCGCTTCTCTCACGGGGCCGGGTTTTCTCTCTCAGCCGGTCCGCTTTCTCACTTGGCCGGACCCTCTTCTCTCTCGGTCTGACTTTCTTTCACGTCCGGGCTGACTACGCTCGCGGCCGACTCTCGCGACCGGGCTTTCTCTCTCGACCGGGCTGACTCTGCACCCGGCCAGGCTGAAGACTCGGCTGTCGTCGGTGGCGGTTGCTGGACCTGTCCATGGGCCACACGGTAATAGGCCCTCACCTGCCGCCGGTGGCGGCCACTGGGCCCGGCCGTGAGCTACACAGCCCTGGAACTCACCCGAAGTCGGTGGCAGCTGCTTGGGCCTGGCTGTGGACTGCACGGCCCTGGAAAACGTTCCAGGTAAGTTGACACCGTCACTGTCCTGCTGGTTAGGCTTCTAGCTGCGTTCTTCGGTGACACTTACTGCCCCATTTGTTTTCCTTGCGCTCTTGCTTCCATGCGCTCTTGCTTCCCGTTCCAACCTTTCTTTTCTTTGGCGCCAATTCAAAACCATTTGGCACCAAATCTTTTTGCTTGGTGCCATTCCACTTTGTCTCCAAATACAACTTATTTTTTCTTTTCTTGACCGTCCTTCTTTTCTTTTCTGTTCTTTTATCCTCGTCGCAAATTGTTGTGTATTTGTTGCTTGGAACGGTTTTAATTAATACTCAGACACGGGAGTAAACTAACAATTGCATTGTATTGTATTGTATATCTTTATTATCATTTTTCTGAGTACTTACATACCCAGAGGAAAACGAAAAAGCGTTTCTCAACCAGTGTCCATTCAGTGTGTGGTAAAAAATAAAAAGAAATAAAGAATAAAAGTACATATATCACGAGTTCTGATCGGCAGTGGCACGACAATGGCTCTGCTTCAGTGTGTCCAGGTTGGTGTTTGGTGCGCGATACTTTGGCAGGGGGCAGTCTAATTGGCTGCGGGAAGAAGCTGAGGAGCATCCTGCTGGTTTTGCAGCTGATGCTCTTGTACCTCTTACCAGATGGCAGGATGGAGAATATGTGATGCGATGGGTGGTAGGGGTCTTTGATGATGGAGATGGCTCTGCTAATACATCTCTTCATCTCTTCCTGTATATGTCCTGCAATAAAGGGAGTGGAGCACCAATAATCCTGCTGGCGGTCTTCACAATCCTGTCCAGTTGGTGCCGTTCATGCGCCTTGCAGCTCCCGAACCAGGAGGTGATGCCATAGGTTAATGTGCTCTCGATTGTCCCCCTATAAAAAGTTCGTAGGTGTGCAGTGGGGAGACCTGCTTTCCGTAATCTTCGGAGAGGGTGTAGTCGCTGCTGGGCTCTCTTGACCAGTGCTGTGGTGTTGGTCGTGGACGTCAGGTCATCTGACAGGTGGAGTCCTAGGAACTTCACACTGCTGACCCTTTCCACATCAGCTCCATCGATGTGCAGAGGTGTATGGCTCTGTTTTCCCTCACGGCTATGGTTTTTGATGTCCTACTGCCCACCCTGACTGTCTGCTGCCATTGTGATAGAAAGTTCAGGACACAGTTACATGTGCCAGCATCAACCCCCAATAACTCCAACTTCTCCACCAGCTGCTGCGGAATGATTGTGTTAAAAGCAGAGCTGAAGTCTATGAAGAGGATCCTGGCATAAGTATTTTTCCGATCAAGGTGTGGCAGTACGAGGTTCAGTGTTGTTGAGACTGCATCCTCTGTGGATCAGTTGGCTCTGAAGGCGAACTGCAGTGGGTCTAGGTCGGCAGGTAGGCTATTTTTGATATGCTGCATAACCAGTCGCTCAAAACACTTCATTACTATGGGTGTTAGAGCCACTGGTCGAAAGTCATTATGGCAGGCTGGGTTTGGTTTCTTCGGGACAGGAACGAGGGTGGCACTCTTAAGACAGTTGGGCACTACTGCCTGGCTGAGCGATGTGTTAAAAATATCTGTGAAGACATCTTTCAGTTGCTCGGCGCAGTCTCTTAGCACGCACCCAGGAATGTTGTCCGGCCCTGTGGCTTTGCGTGGGTTGATGCTGGCAAAGGCCTTTTTTACTCCGGCTGCGGACAGTCTGACTGGTCATTGGGAGATGGCAGTAGTGCACGTGTCTGGGTGCTGTTTTTAACCTCAAACCGTGCGTAGAACTCGTTCAGTTCATCTGATAGAGAGGGGTCGTTTTGGCATATCCACAGTGGGGAGGTGCTTGTAGTCAGTGATGGTATGAAATCCCTGCCACAAGCGACGTGTGTCTTTGTCATTTGTGAAGTGACTATTAAGTTTTTGTCCATACAGCCTCTTCGCTTCCCTGATCCCCCTGGATAGGTTACTCCTTGCCAGTTTGTATGCTGCGTTGTCTCCAGATTTAAATGCAGCATTCCGGATTCTCAGTCGGGAACACACTTCCCCAGTTAGCCAGGGTTTCTGATTGGCACGCCTCCTGACGGTTTTTAACCATATAACAATTACAGCACGGAGACAGGCCCTCTCGGGCCCTTCCAGTCCGTGCCGACCATTTGTTTTCCCCTAGTCCCATATACCTGCACTCAGACCATACCCCTCCCATTCCCTTCACGTCCATATACCTATCCACTTTACTTTTAAATGTTAAAATCGATCCTGCCTCCACCACCTCTGCTGGAAGCTCATTCCACACAGCCACCACCCTCTGAGTAAAGAAGTTCCCCCTCACGTTACCCCTAAACTTCTGTCCCTTAATTCTCATGTCATGCCCTCTTGTTTGAATCTTCCCTACCCTCAATGGGAAAAGCTTATCCACGTCAACTCTGTCTACCACCGTTTTACCACCGTTACATCCTCGATGCATTTATTGATGTATCCAATGACGGAATCTGTGTATTCTTGGAGGTTGATGCCACTGTCATCTATTGCTGCCTCCCTGAAGATGGCCCACTGCGTGGTTTCGAAACAGTCCTGTAGTGCCTCGGTAGCTCCTGTGGCCATGTTCTGACTTCTTTGACCGTTGGCCTGTCCTGTTTCACCCTGGGTCTGTATGCAGGTGTGAGCATAACCGCTAGGTGGTCAGTTGCCAATATGGGGGAGGGGGGCTGCTTTATATGCATCTTTAATGTTGGTGTACACCAGATCTAGTTTGTTCTTTCCCCTGGTTGCAATGTTCACATGCTGGTAGAATTTAGGCAGGACAGAAGTAAGACTTGCCTGGTTGAAATCCCCAGCTGCCATGAAGAAAGCATCTGGATGTTCCCTCTGCTGCTCACTGATGTTGTTGTAGAGCTGTGTCATAGCATCCTTCACGTCCGTGCTCGGTGGTACATAGACGGCCGTTATGAAGACTGCCGTTAGCTCCCTGGGTAAGTAGAAGGGTCGGCATTTCACAGTCATTAGCTCCAGATGGGGTGAGCAGTAAGTGGAAAACACCACAGCATCCCGGCACCATGATCTGTTCACATACACAGCCAGCCCCCTCCTCTTGCCTTACCAGCTAACGGAGCTACTCAATCAGCTCTGTATAGCATAAGTCCCTCCAACTGGATCGTAGCGTCTGTGATGTTCTGATTCAGCCAGGTCTCAGTTAGGACGTAGACACAGCAGTTCTTCATGCTTCGTTGGGAGGCTCTCCACGCGCTGATGTAGTCCATCTTGTTGTCGAGGGAGCGGACATTTGCCAACATGACTGTAGGCACTGCCGGTTTGTGAGGGTTCGCGTTTAGCCTAGCGTAGGCTCCTCCGCGCTTCCCCCGCTTCGGCCTCCTGCTACACCGCTAGTGATGTTTCCCCATCAGCGTTGTTCCAGGTGCGGGTGCAGCCGCGGTTCTCCATGGGCCGGCGCGCCTCCGTGGGCCTGTGCACCTCCCCACCAGCGTTGTTCCCGGTGCGGGTGCAGCCGCAGCTCTCCGTGAGCCTGCGCACCTATGTGGGCCTGCACGACGCAGAAGTCTCAGCTCCACCAGGACGCTCCGTAAAGTAGTGTTACACCCACCACGAAGCCCTGTTTCCGATTTTTAAAAGAACCTGCCGCTCGTACTTACGCACGCACGCGCCTCCGACACACTCATCATACACACCACTCGCTGCAAAAATCCGCGAAATCGCCATATTTTCACTGGGAGACGCCGCTGCAAACTCCGGTCACGCCGCCATCTTTTTCTTGGAATAAACAAGCTTCTTTATTCCAGGACGCCACCTTGAGTCTCTCCTGCACATGCGTACCATTGCACAAGACATCGCATATCTTAATTATATGTCATACCTAACAGTGACCATCCCATTTCCTCTATTACTATCGTGGCAATACTTCCAAAGGATTTTATGAGCTCTTAAATACTTTATGACATTGTTCTGAAAACTTGATGACTTCAATAATATTCTTGAATTATTGACTTTTAGATTAAGTATTGAAATACAAAAAAAATTGCCACTTACCCACAATGCCTGCCCATGACTTCAAGCACAAAGGTTCGTTGGTGACTGTGGAGTGAAAATAACTTTATTAGTGCAAGACAAGTTAATTTACCAGTTTGAATCCTGCCTCTCAGGTGCAAGAGCCAAGAGTAAAATCATTTCTATCGCCCAGTCATAGGTCAGTTAATGCATGTAAAATAAACACATTTCAGCACATTATTAGCAATGTAGCTCAACCACATAAATGGCTATGGTGGGGGAGAAGGGGGAAACCGTTCTTCAGTCACCCTCGACGGAGAGGTGACCTTTTCCATGTTGTTTCTCCGCCTCCCCTTTCGCGGCCTAACAGCTTGGATTTGAGCACCCTTTCCTGTAGTCGGGCTCGGAGCATCAGGAGCGGGGCGCAGCGTGGACCTTTTCCATTGCGGAGAGGGCGAACCCTTGCCGGGGGTTGCAGGGAGGAGTGCTCCGATCGCTGGCCCGCGGACTACGACATCCTGAAGCCGTGGTCTGCGGAGCTTCTAACCACGGGCACAGCGTGGACTTTCCATCGCGGAGTCTGGGATTCCCTGCCGGGGATCGCCGGAGAAGAGCTCCGACTGGCAGCCGATAACATCCTAACGCCGCAGTCTGCGGAGCTTGTAGCCGCGGGTGGGGCGTGGATTTACCTTCCGGAGCCTGTTTGAACATCCTGAAGCCGCGGTCTCCAGTAGGAAAGTGCCGATTCTGGCACTCCAAGCCGTGGAGTATGTTTGACCGTCCCGACATCGGAGTTTAGATCATCTTGACAAGAGGACCTGTACATCCGGCCGTCTGTAGCGGCGACCACGGAGGGGCCATGGCCCCGACCGCGGGTGAACAAGGGAGGAGGACTGGCTGAACTTTGTGCCTTCAACCACAGTGAAGAATGTTGTGGTGGATGTTTGTGTCAAATCTTATTGTGTATTGTGTGTTCTTTTTAAGTGTATCGCTGCTGGGAAATTCATTTCACTGCACCTTCGGGTGTATGTGATGAATAAAATTGACTTTGACTTCCTGAGCTATCTTCAGTAAGTAATTCTTGAGGACAACCAAGTCATAAATACAGGGTGACCCATTTTACCTGGAATATAAGGGTGATGAATATTAAGGGGACTGGTATCTTGCATTAGCCAGTCATTGCAGTCAAGGATTTGTTCCTGCTGCATTATGTTTTTATATATGACAATATAGCTAATTATTGTGAATGATTTTTGAAAAACACAGGGAGGAGACTGGAAGATGAAGGCACAATTGTACTAGATATTAAAAAAAACATATTTCCTCTTGTGAGGACTCAGAAAAACCTATACACTCTAGAGTCCTTAGATGATTCCAGGATTTGATTTTGCACTGCCAAACTCGAAAAAATTATATTGTTTGTTTTTTCCAACATGAAATCAGCAATGCATCACTGCCTGGCACTCTTAGACAGAGAGTAATTAGTATAACTGACCATTCATTTAGGCAGCGGCAAAAGAAAATATGATGATTCGAGTCCAACAATGGATCATTTATATTTCTATTATATCACAGAGGCCTCAATGAACTCTTCAAATTCCTTCCCATGACCCTGGCTTTATTTGCCTATTATATTTTAATGGCAGATTTTCGAGAAACACGAAGAACATTAAATAAATTGTCACCTTCATTGATACAGAATTGCCCGATTCTGAGGATTTCCTTCATTAAGAAGAATGTACTAAAAGTTAAAAAAAATAATTGGAATGAATTTATTAATTCCCAACTCTTGATATTTACTCTTCAATCCAAGAAACTTTATTTCTCTCATTCATGTTATCTTTCTGCATATCCTCCAGAATCCATAGAAAAATACAATTGTAGCATGAACAGGCCGTTCAGCTCTTTAAGCCTTCTCATTCATTTAATGCCCCCTTATGTCTGACCTGGTATCTCGATACCATATTCCTGATTTCTCCACAAAGCCTTTGATATCTTTTGCATCTCAACATTTATCTTTTCTTAAATATAAATAAGCCTCACACCCACACCATTGAACAGCAAGCTACAGTGTTGAAGCTCTGGACCACTGTGGTAACTACAGAGTAGAAATATTAATTTCCGAAGCGAGGTGCCGCTCATCAAGAAATCCTGAGTATTCGCAATCCATTTAAGTAACTGGGTCATGTAGCATGTTCAGCGTAGTTGAATCTGCAAAGCAGGATGAGAGGAATTATTGTGCACAATCACTGCTGGACTATGTCACTAGTAAGCATTGACCTAAATTGAGGATCAAGATTTTCTGGCTATGTGGGAGAAGTGTCCCTGTAATGGAATTCCTCATAACCCATTCGGACATCGTTGACCTTCTCCATTCAGCTGGGAGGTGTGGTATTAAATGGCAGCAAAGGCTTAAAGAGCCAAATGGCTTGTTCATGGCCCGGGTGATTACTGGAGACAACTCACTGGCAAGCAGCTTCTTGCTTCTAGACCTTTTGCTCCTGCATTCCTTCAAGGGCTACCCCATGCTTTTCATTCTGGATCTCCTTGCTATTCTCCATCTGCATGATGTTTGCATGATTTAGCAGGATAACATGCCCTACAATGAGTCTCCACACTGCTGGGTGCTTGGTGCAAGACATCCCTCAAATTGACGCACTAATGGATTTTCACATTGAGGAAATCTGTCTGGTAGGTTTGGAGGGTACAGTGGTGTAAGCAGCCACAATGAGCAGCACTGGACTCCTGGAATCCATCGCTGGCTGCAGAAAACAACCAGCAGGAGGAGGGAGTCACATGTTTCCTAAAAACATGGCATTCTTCTTGAGGAAATCCTCATGATCCACTATCATCTGCACAATAGGAAGTGAAAACCCTTTCTGTTGATGAAGAAGTCAGGGCTAACAAGGATGTGCTATGGGCAGGAGTGCAGTCAATGACTATCTGTACCAGTGCAAACACAGCACTGCTGGCAAATCCCAGCACAATCTAAGGGTGATTATTCCATGAGTGGAGTCCAATTTATTTTGTCATAGGTGCAGAGATTTCATGAATAGTGACATCATTAAGTGTGCATTTGATGCTGGGAAAGTGAACTGAGCTGCTGTGAACGTCATTCTTAAATGTCGGACCCCATTTTGCCATTGGTGTGGTTTCATATCAAAATTGTCACCAACGTGAGTTATTCAGAGTAGAATCAAATTGTTATGATGTGTTTTTCTTTCCCAATGTTACACAATCCAATTTCCAGGTCCACAACTTCTAAGCAACACATTGAGTATTAAATTCTCAGTGTTTACAAATATATCCCCAATTAATTTCAACCAGCTGATTTATAGAAGCTCCCTTCATTGCCATTGATTTCGTGCCTCCGCTCCCACCCTCTATCATACGGTCAACTGGTATGTTCTATGTTCTTAATCTTACTATTTCCAGTCATGGTGCAATCTGTGATTCCACACCGCTGCTTTGAAGAATGTCGCGCATGCGTGCTGGCGGGGTCTTCACGAAATCCCTCACTGCAACTCCTCATAAAATAAAGATCAACCTTCGAACTTGGTAAGTTCTCGTTTAATCTTACTATTATTAGTGACAATTAACTTTGAATGTGCCGTGCTGGAACTTAAGATAAATGGATTGATATCTGTGATGTATAGAATTTAAATAATGTGATAAAAAGTATTATACACTAACTCTACTGATCTGTGCTTAGAACCTGACTGAGAAACTTTAGCGTCCTGGCACAGGGGTAGGGTGTGGGTCCTAGTCACAATGTAGCATGCCAGAGATTGAATGCACAAAATCCTGTCTGATATTTCAGCGCAGAACTGAGTATGTACTGCACTTTGAGGTACCACCTTTCAGATGGAATGTTCAGATGGTTGGAGATTTATTCAAAAGATGTCCCAGAGGTATTTGGAAGAACAGCAGGCAAGTTCTCCCCAGTTCTCCCCAGTGAACGCCCCAATATTGAAGCTTAACCAACTTCAGTAACATTAGTCATTATCAGTGTTCATTGGTGAGACTTGGCTGTCAGTAAATTGTTTGTTGCTTGACCTATCTTACATCTGTGATAAAAAATACTTAACTATTGTTAACAGTTGTGCTGAGATTGCAAAAGCTACAATTGAAATTCAACTTATTTCAATACAAATGAAAGGGAGAGATGAATAAAGAAAGGAAGAGGTAGGGAGAGACAGGCAGACGCATCCATAGAGGGAAGGGGAAAGGAAGAGAGAAAACAGAGAGAGGGCAAATATGCAACTTGGTCAGCATACATCAGTTGGGCCAAAGAGCTGTATAACTCTGTGCTGTATAACTCTCCGACTCAACTAGGATCAGGATTTATTTTTTTGAGGTACATGTGAGCAGAACGCGTGCTCTAAATATTGGTGGGTTCCAGCAAGGAAACATGAACACCATAGTTAGGGGCGTCATTGGAGAAAGCACCAGAAGCACAGTGTGTCTAAAGTTATTTGGCATCTTCCAACACAAACCTCTGGTTATCACCTGGCTCAATCCTTGTCGGTTTATGGAGATTCACGATTTCCCATTACTTCAGTGGAGCCTTTTGCCCAAAATAACTGCAGTAACATTGGGCAGATTGTGTAGCATGCAACTCGTCCGAACCCTTGCCACTGAACGTGTTCAAAAGAAGACATACCTCTGTGCCGTGGTGGTTATGGCATCAATCACCTCCATGATCCTGTGAAGGGCAGAGTCTGTACCAATAGTCATGTCTGTTCCACAGAAGTCATTATCAATTGATCCTACCATCCCAACAATGTTCAAGTGGGAATATTGTTGGGAAACCTCTTCAGTGATTTTACCTGAATGACAAATAGGAAATGCTCATTTATCTGATGCACAAAGACTTGACGTTGATGTTCACTCATCAGGGATAGAGTTCAAATTTAGCAATTGCTTGGTTCCTAGATTAAGGTTATCCTATAATTCAAAGGTATCACCTTTACCGGAAAAATAGAAAAGACAGGAAAATATCAGTCTTGAACATGCATTACAGAAAGTTAATTCACAGATAATTAGGAAGGCAAATTAAATGTTGGGCATTATTAGAAAGGAACTAGAGGACATAAGTAACATATTGTTCCAGTTACATGGGAATGTGTTGCAACTGCTGAACTTTATACAATTTTAGTCTGTTTACCAATACATGCTCCAGAGGGAATGATGTAAAGATTCACTCTGCAGTTTCAAAGATGATGCAAAGACTGAGTAATCTAGATGTACATTTGAAGGATGATCTCATTAAAACAGACAACTTTCTTGGAGAGTTTAGAAGGGTAGAAACTGGCCAAGGAGTTTTGGACCGGGACCTATAATCTCAGAATAAAGAGTTTTTCCCACTATAAAGTATGGTGGGGAAAAATGCCTTTGTCCAGAGAATTGTCATGTTGAGTATATCCCAGGTACAAAACAACAAATATTTGGATTCTATATGGAAATCAACGGATGGAGAGGATGTGGGAAAGATATTTCAGTTGATGTAGAAAATGTGCAATAGTCTTAATGAATGGACTAAGGGCATATTTCTACTCTTATCTCATATATTCTTACAAAAAGATTCCTCACAGCATGGACCTCCTCACTAATCACCAGGTTTAAGTTTAAGCTCAGTACAATCATGCTGTTGTCACAAGAAAGAGCCGAGAACTGGAGGAATGCAAGAACATAAATGGGCCATTCAGCAAGGCAACAGGCCTGTTCTGCCATTCACCTAGATCACAGCTAGTCTGTGACCAAATTTGATATGCCTGCATTTTTCCCACATCCATTAATGCCCTTCATTATCACCAATGTTAATCTCAGATTTAAAATTAACAATTGACCAGGCATCAATTTGTGTGAGGTAGACAGTGCCACACTCCCCAGCATTTACTAGTTTAAATAACCCGTATCAGTCTTTTTATCCTTTTTGCTTGGATAGCAATCATGATCCAATTCAGATCGATACCTTCCTGTTCATAAGGTCGTAAGTGATAGAAGCAGAATTAGGCCATTTGGCCCATCATCTATACCACCATTCAATCATGTTCATTCCTAACTCAAAACTGTTGCCAGTGTCCCGTGACAAGAAATCGCTCTTTCCTGGGCCACTTCACCATGATTCAATCTCTCGAGCGAAAAATCCAGAGATAATAATCCAAGAAGTCCTGTCCTCCGAGGCCCATTCTTTGATGTACTATTGGTGCTCTTCAAGTAGGATAATGTGGCACTCTTTGCTATTTACATAGCCCCTATACAGAATAAAACCAGATGCCTCCCTCCCTCTCCAATATCCTTTCATGCCACCTCAAGATGTTCCCCCATTCTACACAAGGTAAACAAGAAACATATGGAGCTCTCAATCTAGCCTACAAATCACTTCCTCAAATCATAAAATTCCTCAATCCCCCCCCCTCAGTTATCCAGATTGTGTGATGGAGAATATGGATTAAGCTGCCCAGTTTCTCCTACCCCGTCAAGTTACTATCTCCAGCAGTGCTCAATGATACCAACATCCAATGATTATTTGCTTGAGGCAATCACTAGAAAACCGTTGATATTTAAACTGAGAAATGTTGGTAATTCTACGCAGAATTGCTAGTTAATATTAGAAAAGTCCAGTACATATTTCAGCTGGCAATTCATTTTCAGGTTTTAGTAGCGGTCAAGATAATAGATTTAGCACCTACCCTCTTGAACAAGAGTTGCCAGCAGGTCACTCCACTCAGCCCGGAAGATATTGGCCCCAGTTAGACTGCCATCACCCCCAATCACGCACAGGTTGTTGATGCCATGTTGGACTAAGTTGTAAGCTGCTGCCAGGCGTCCTTCTCGGGTGCGGAAACTCTTGCACCGGGCACTGCCAATGATAGTTCCACCCTGTCCACCAGAGAAAGGAAAGATTCTACTGAGATTTGCCCATGCACGACTAAGGCTTTGGGTATGAATGTTCATTTGCTGTGGATGCATTGAAAGCTAATCAGGCTCATGCAAAAGGAAATCAATGGATGTTAAAAGCTAGTCTTGATTATATTAAGCCTAGTCTTTAGTACCTTTTGCAGGATACTGATCACCATCTCAGATTGCGCTACCAATTCTGGAGCCTAAATAGCCAGCATGGGTTTCTCATGGAATAACTGGAAGGCTTGTTCAGTGTGCTTGTGACTTCTCAGTTTCAAAATCCATTTTGAGACAAGTTTCTACATCTACTTTAATTTTCTTCCTGAACCTTCTTGTCTTCAATAAATGTATATCTTTCTGTACATACGTATAAAAAAATATTTTCTTTAAAAAAATCATCTACCATTGTTTTCTTAATGTGTATATTTTAAGTTTGCTTTTCCCTCTGGATTCCTCACCCTTTTTCCATGCAGCTCCCTCTGTCTGATCTGCCCTTTCAACCCTGGCTTTGCTGTTTTAATTGTTCAGACTTTAGATCGGGTCACTATCAACAGCTGCATTCCTACTGCATTCCTCCCACCACTGTTCAAGTGTTTAATAATACTGTCAAAGTTCACTCACTGATTTTGCCAACACAATATTTTGGCTCTCTTAAACAAATGTGCATTCTAATGCCATTATTTTTGTTAACACACTGGCCATTTCGGACAGTTTAAGTCCATCCATGGAGTGCCTTATTGGGGAGGGTTACTTCTTGATTCTTCTAAGCTGATGCCAGAAATCTTTCAGACAGGTTCAAATTGGAAAGCAGATGCGGCCGTGGCCTCACAGTCCTTTAAATGTAGTCAACCTCCAGGTTTTGGCATTAGAATGCGAGGCTAGAGCCATGGACTATATTGGCATGCTCCTTAAGTGACGATTATCTTACACTGCCCACCCTCACACCAACTATCCCCGCCCCACTGCCCCCTTCCCCAAGAATCTCAAAGCTTTTTCCCAGACAGGTTGATGCAAGTCTCACAGATGCAGCTGTTTGGATTGGACAAGCAATGGGGATTGGAAATCATTCTGCACAGATACATGCTAATTTGAGACACGATGCCCAAAGACAGCAGGACGGTCATTAAAATGGAAATTATGAATAAACTAGGATAAACACAATCTGTCCATTATCTCCCGAGCACAATGATTCCTCGGGCCAAGCAACAAATAACAATAAACAGCACTAATTAAATGTATTGTCATGGTAATAACAATTGTGTGAATGGTTTTGGTCATGTTTTTGTTCAATAAAGCTTGCTAACTATTCTAGATTGAATAGTTTCTAGTATAAATAATGAGCCAATCATTTGCAGTTAATGGCAGCAGCAGTAGGTTGCAGACACAATCATCATGTTCCACAAGCAGTCTCTCACAGCCCACCTCCAAATCCCTCTTGCACCCAACACCAAACAAATCCCCCATTTGCTACAATGTTGCAATGGCACAAACAACCAATGCCAGAAACAGAAGTCTTACCATTGATGGCACTCCATCACTACAAGTGAAAATGATGAAATTTCACTATGAATGCAACCTGGGCAAAGATAGATGACAATGTGTTCAGAAAGAAGGATACCTATAACATATATGGTTATAAAAATGTGAGCAAGTTATTCAATTTTTTTGTTTTGTTTAATCCAGCCTGAAATCCAGCAAGATTTCAGCTCAACCACCAAGGAACTATTTCTCCCATCCCTTTCATCATTTAGCTGGGTTAAATTCGCCAACTGCTAACCATGCAGACCACCTGTACTGTGAGAACATCAGACTAATCACAATGATTTCTGTACTCACCGGTCATTTCACTCACTGTCCAATGATTACAGCTTCTGACAGCTACAGTGTCATAGGTCACGTTATGCAAAAACATTCCGCACGGCTGCCAAAGTTAGCTTATTGGAAAATGGTTAGTAAAACATCCCATCTGGATGGAGTCTAAAGACAGCCACAGCCTTCAGCAGTTTGATTTGAGGCAACTGTGCCTTTGCTCCACAATTTCCTTCCTCAAGATATGCTGCCAATTTAAGCAACGAATGCTGTGTAATTCTGAGAAGTTCCTGGGCTCAGTTTGATTGTTGGAGAGAGAACATCATTTGAAAGGTGTGAATTGCAATCAGGTGGTGATACTAAGAGAGATGTCCACGTATGTACAATCATACTTTCAAATGTACAAAGTATGATCTCCAAGATGCAGTAAAAGTGGATAAGATAGTGCTGGAAAGCTTGGCTGCAACCAAGACCTGTATAATATCTCACAGGAGTAACTCATCTTAAATTTGAGTGTGGATTCCTCAGACAAGGATTAGTGTTGTAGCTACAGATCTGCTCTCTGGTTTACAGTAGAGGTGAACGTGAACAACAAATATCTAACACAAACTTTAAAAATATTTGACTGCAGGGATTACATTTAACTGTATTTTCTAAACCAGATCTTCTTGTGCAAGACCTATGGAACAGAATGACGAGATGTCTATTACTTACAAGTTGAATGATATTGGAAACGCTGTCCCATTCTGCTAATTTCAAGTACTGCTCACCACCAACAAGCCCTTCGTAACCCTGCAAAGCAAAGACAAACCTGTTAGATATTTGAGAATCCCTAGGTGTCCTTGCCCCTCCATTGGTAACCATGCTTCCCGCTGGGATTCCTTCCATAAACCTGCTTGTTTGTTTCTCCATTCAAGTAGATTCTTACAAGCCATCTCTTTGACCGAGCTGTCCTAACATTGGCCTTTATTAAAATCTGACAGTGTGCACATGTGATTTTTTGTACTACATATCTCAAAATGCTGGAGTAGCTCAGTGGGACAGGCAGCATCTCTGGAGAGAAGGAATGGGTGACGTTTTGGGTCGAGACTCATTTTCAGACGGATGTCAGGGGTGTGGGCGGGACAGAGATAGAATGTAGTCGGAGACAGTAAGACTGGGAAGAAGGACTCCAACCGAGGACCCCAACAGTCTTTTCAGGTGAGGCAGAGGTTCACTTGCACCTCCTTCAACCTCATCTACTGTTCCAGGTGTCAACTCCTGTATATCGGCGCGACCAAACGCAGGCGCAGCGATCGTTTCGCTGAACAACTCCGCGCAGTCCACCTTAATCTACCTGATCTCCTGGTGGCTCAGCACTTTAACTGTCCCTCCCATTCCCAATCTGACCTTTCTGTCCTGGGCCTCCTCCATTGTCAGAGTGAGGCCCAGCGCAAATTGGAGGAACAGCACCTCATATTTCGCTTGGGTAGCTTGCACCCCAGCGGAATGAACATTGACTTCTCTAACTTCAGATAGCCCTTGCTTACCCTCTCTCTCCATCCCCCCACCTTTTACTGTCTCAGACTACATTTTATCTCTGACCCGCCCACTCCCCTGACATCAGCCTGAAGAAGGGTCTTGGCCCGAAATGTCACCCATTCCTTCCCTCCAGAGATGCTGCCTGTCCCGCTGAGTTACCCCAGCATTTTGTGCTTACCATCGATTTACACCAGCATCTGCAGTTCTTTCCTACTAATATTCCCTGTGATGCTTGATGTCAAATTCAGTTTGTTAACAATCCTGTACAATTCCTCGGGAGGTTGTACTCCTGTAACAAAGGCATATAAATCCTAATTGCTTTTGCCTCACTTGTGAGATTCAGTGACAGCTCAAGCTCCCACGAGTAACTCCAGAGCTTCATGGCCAAAGAACAAATAAAACTGCTTTCCTTTTCATAGAGTTTTCTGGGAAGGTGCTGAATGCTTGCCCCTAGCCAGATTGCAACACTCAATTTCTACCATAAATTGGGAATACAACAGGACTAAATTCAACATAGGAAAGGCAAACATTTTATAGAAAAATTCAAATAATTCAGTTTGTTAAAATCTGTAACAACTTACTAGCTAGCAAACCAAGCATGAACAATTTAAATTGTTCTGAAATTAAGAAAGCGAACGGCTAGTTGAAACTGGGGATATGGTATTTGTTTCAAGTATCAAGATGAAATTAAGTTTTTTAATTTATGAAGGAATTAAGAACAATAATCCAAGTGAACTGTTGACTGCATGAAAGTTCAGATACCAGGAGTGAAAGTTTTAAATCTACATGACTAAAACCAAGGATAGAGAGTGAAAACAAAAATTCTATAGCCTGTCCATAAGCACTTCACTCTCAAAACATTACCAGTAAATGTGGCTATTAGTGTACAGATTAACACAAGTACTCATTCTCAATTGTTTCTTTGGCAGCCTGGCTAGAGAAAAAATTCTATAGCCTGTCCATGTAACAACAGGATTAGGGTTGAATATTCTGTCAAAAACACAAGCATTCTGGGCCTATCTTTGAGTGCGGTGTAGTCAAGATGCCAGAGTTATTGGTCACAGAGAAAAGCATTCAATAACAAGTAAACACACATAAAATGGTATGGGGCTAATGTCCTGAAACGCATACAATGCTCTCCATAATGTTTGGGACAAAGACCCATCATTTATCCATTTGCCTCTGTACTCCACAATTTGAGATTTGTAACTCAAAAGAAAAATCACATGTGGTTAAAGTGCACACTGTCAGATTTTAATAAAGGCCATTTTTATATATTTTGGTTTCACCATGTAGAAATTACAGCAGTGCAGGCACGTGCTGTCAGGATAGGCAAGGTAGGCACTGCCTACCCTGACTAAAATTATAACATAGTAATTACTAAATATAAATAGTAAAGGCATGGGAGAATTATGCCTATCTAAGAGATCGATCTCTTGGGTAGGCATAATTCTCTGTGCCATTCATCCGCAGCGCTTGTAACGTGAAGGTCGGTGCAGCCCACGTGCCGTCAGCGCTGCTTGAAGCCGTCAATTTCAAGGGAGGCTGAAGGCAGCAGAAATTCTGCCTTTGCAGCATTGCGCAGGCGCAGCAGCCTACCACGCAGACGCAGCGCTGGTTTCTTGGTGGGTTTTCAAATATGGATTGGCATTATTTTAAGTGTATCTTAGGAAACAGGGAGAGAAGAATGGAGCTTGTGTACCAATGATGTGGTAAGTACATTTCTTGGTGATGTTTTTAAATACCGTATTTCCCGAGGCGTGGGGGTGGGGGGAGAGCTCCTTTCATGGCATTTGGGGAGTCTGGCCCGGGGTAAAGTTACGGGGAGGGCACGAATGTTGTGAAGGAGGGGATCGGGATAATGCCACTTGCCACGCTCCTTGCACGGAGGCGTGCAAAACCTCTCTCCTGCCGCTCGCTGGCCTCACTCATCTCCTTAAATTCCGACAGCGCGATTGAGGTTACTCGGCTGTGGGAATTTAAGGATTCGCAGGAAGCAGCTGACATGAGCGAGCGGCAGGTGAGAGGTGTTCAGATGGAGAGCACTGCCAGAAGTGAGCGGGCCGGCAGAAGGCGCTGAAGTGGCAGCCAGTTCTGCTGTCGGGTCCCGGCGGCCGCTCGCAGCTCCCCGAACTACTTCTATCCCCGGCTACAATGCGTGACTTCGCGCCCGGAGAGCTGCGGTAGCGGTGACTGAGTTACTGCCATTATCCCCGACCCCCTCCTCCTCAATACTCTGGCTCTCCCCGCAACTTTACCCCTGGCTGACTCTCCACACGCTGTGAAAGGAACTCTCCTCCCAATTGGTCCCTTGAACAAGTGTTGTCATTCAATAAGATGACAACTGATTCAACTTTTCCCTGTACTCCCGTTTTTCCCACCATCTCTCCACCTGCCATCAATCTTAACCACCCACCCATTCAGTAATTCAGAATAAAGGAGGCTAGGGAGCCTTGGGCAAATTGAATTGTTACTGGTTTCATTTTTATTTTTTATTTTTACGGAGAGAATGCGCATGCGCGGTTTAATTTTTTTAAAAATCCGACTGAGTGCCTACCCTGAGTAATTACTCACGGCACGTGCCTGCAGCAGTGGTTATACATAGTCCCCCCATTTCAGGGCATCATAATATTTTCGACACAGCAATGTTATGTAAATTAAAGTAGTCATGTTCAGTATTTTGTTGCATATCCTTTGCATGCAATGACTGCTTGAAGTCTGCTATTCATGGACATCATCAGTTACTGGGTGTCTTCTCTGGTGATGCTCTGCCAGGCCTGTATTGCAGCCATCTTTAGCTGCTACTTGTTTTGGGGGCTAGTCATCTTCAGTTTTCTCTCCAGCATATAAAAGGCATGCTCAATTGGGTTCAGATCGGGCAATTGACTTGTCCACTCAAGAATGGACCATTTTTTAGCTTTGAAAAGCTTTAGCAGTATGTTTGGGATCATTGTCTTGCTTTAGAATGAACCGCTGGCCAATGCGTTTTGAGGCATTTGTTTAAACTTGAGTAGATAGGATGTGTCTATACACTTCAGAATTCATTATGCTACTACCATCAACAGTTGTATCATCAATGAAGATAAGTGAGCCAGTACCTTCAGCAGCCATACATGCCCAGGCCGTAATGCCTCTACCACCATGTTTCACAGATGAGGTGGTATGCTTTGGATTTTGGGCAGTTCCTTCTCGCCTCCATACTTTGTTTGCCATCACTCTGCTATAAGTTAATCTTCGTCTCATCTGTCCACAATACTTTTTTCCAGAACTGTGGTTGCTTGTTTAAGTACTTCTTGGCAAGCTATAACCTGGCTATCTATTTTTGCAGCTAACCAATGGTTTGCATCTTGCAATGTAGTCTCTGTATTTCTGTTCATGAGATTTTCTGCAGACAGTGGACATTGACAAATCCACAACTGAACCTTGAAGAGTGTATCTGAGCTGTCGGACAGGTGTTTGGGGATTTTTATTTATTATAGAGAGAATTCTTCTGTCATCAGCTGTGGAGGTCTTCCTTGGACTGCCAGTCCCTTTGCGATTAGTAAGCTCACCAGTGTCCACTTTCTTCTTAATGATGTTCCAAACAGTTGATTTTGGTAAGCCTAAGGTTTGGCTGACGTCTCTAACAGCTTTATTCTCATTTCTCAGTCTCATAATGGCATCTTTGACTTTCATTGGCACACTTTGGCCCTCATGTTGATAAACAGCAATAACATTTTCCAAAGGTGATGGAAAGACTAGGTGTTGAGCGCTCTCCCATACCTGCATTAAGGAGGCATTTAAACACACTTGAGCAATTACAAACACCTGTGAAGCCACGTGTCCCAAACACGATGGCAGGGCTGCCAACATTGGGTGAGAGTTGGGAGTGAGAAATTGCGAGAGACCAAGCCTGAGGGAGCGTAGCGACCGGGGGGGGGGTTAATGGGAGGAGGGTCCCCCCTCCTATAGGTACGGAACATATGCATTTTTCAGCTTGAAATGGTGCATACTGCAGCGAGTCTTTTAACTTACACTTGCATGCAATATATATGCGTTAAATTGGATTAGCTATGAATTAGAATAAATTACATTCCACAGTAGAGCCCAAGTTCTGATCAACAGGTGCAGCACATGAATTATCTTTGTGGATTCATGTATGGAAATCAGATTATAATCAAGCACTTGGCCCATGTTGACCAACCTGGGTCTCACTGCACACCTGGTACTACTCCTGCCCGCCTATTCTACCCTGATCATAGCTGCTTACCTGCTTAGGTTCCAAGTGCTGAACACACCCCTGGTCCCAGCTTTGACTGCACACCTAGTATTATTCCAGACCTTGACTGGATGCAAACTTGGCCTTGCTCCTAGCCCCTTTGCACTGATAATATCTGGCCCACACATAAAGCCGCATATCTGACCCCCTGGACTTAACCTATTACGTTCAAGTCCACAGGTGCTCATCTAATGCCCCATATCTTTATGGGGCACTTCACAGATTAAATTATGGATAACAAAATTTGCTACATTCATTGGCTTCCTTGTTATCGAACATAGAAACTAGGTGCAGGAGGAGGCCATTCGGCCCTTCGAGCCAGCACTGTAGAGAGCTCTATCTACAGTGGCTTGCAAAAGTTTTCATACCCCTTGGTTTCCAAATTTTATTACAAATAAGAAACTGAAAAGTATTCTGCCCCCGAGTCAATACTTTGTCGAACCACCTTTTGCTGCAATTACAGCTGCAAGTCTTTTGGGGTATGTCGCTACCAGCTTTGTACATCTAGAGACTGAAATTTTTGCCCATTCTTCTTTGCAAAATAGCTCAAGCTCAGTCAGATTGGATGGAGAACGTCTGTGAACAGCAATTTTCAAGTCTTGCCAGAGATTCTCAATTGGATTTAGATCTGGACTTTGACTGGGCCATTCTAACACATGAATATGCTTTGATCTAAACCATTCCATTGTAGCTCTGGCTGTATGTTTAGGGTCATTGTCCTGTTGGAAGGTGAACCTCCGCCCCAGTCTCAAGTCTTTCGCAGACTCTAACAGGTTTTCTTCCAAGATTGCCCGGTATTTGGCTCCATCCATCTTCCCATTAACTCTGACCAGCTTCCCTGTCCCTGCTGAAGAAAAGCATCCCCACAGCCCTGTCTGGTGTGTTCCTTGGGCTTCATGATGCTGTTTGTTCACTAATGTTCTCTAACAAACCTCTGAGGCCTTCACAGAACACCTGTATTTATACTGAGATTAGATTATACATAAGTGGACTCTATTTACTAATTAGGTGACTTCTGAAGGCAATTGGTTGCACTGGATTTTATTTAGGGGTATCAGAGTAAAGGGGGCTGAATACCGTACACCACATTTTTCAGTTTTTTATTTGTTAAAACATTGTATTTGTGAAAACAATGTATCATTTTCCTTCCACTTCACAATTATGCACCACTTTGTGTTGGTCTATCACATAAAATCCCAATAAAATACATTTACGTTTGTGGTTGTAACGTGACTAAATGTGGAAAAGTTCAAGGGGTATGAAAGCCACTGTAACTCTCTCTAACATGCCAGTTACTTTGTCAAATAAGTCATCCATTGGTTGAACACAATTCCCATCCATAAAATTAAACTCACTCAGCTGTATAAGTATTCTGATACAATTTCGTTCATTTTCGTAACAAATTGTCCTGAAGTCACTTTCACCCCCAATATTTTCAGTATTTTGCCGTCTTCCTCTCAGCTGGGACTTTTCTGAAATGCAAAGTCCAATAACTATATATTCTATTAACTGTGATTTTGAGAGTACATAATATTTTCTGTGGTATTCATAACACAATAATGATAAAAAGATCTTTGTTTTGATTGCACCTACCAACATGCATACATTATTACATTACAGTTAATATGTACCGACGGCAATTTTTTGTTCCAATGCTCCCCATTCCCAATTACATTGAAGTGATTGAAATCCAAGTGAAGTTTAAATGGCATCATAAACGTAAAACCTCCAGAATAGATGATTACGTGGTTGGTTGGGGTCAGTATCAGCAGAATTAATATATTCAACTTTGAATCTTCAGATGTCCTGGTTCAAGCTAAAACTAAAGACAACTAATAATCTCCTCACACATTTCCCTGCAAGTATCTTTGTCACTCCTTTAAAATATGCCCTTTCTTTGAACAAGCTCTTAAATATCGCATCTGAATCAGGTTCCATCTGATTACACTCCTTGAGGATGTTCATCTACGTGTTCAATTAGTAAAACAACGAGATTGGGGACATTTCTATTCAACCTGAAAAAGGAATTAGGGGAGGGGGGGGGGGGGTTAGAAATAGTCAGTGTGATAAACATAATAATTGAGCGGCAAATGACGGGGTGGAAGATTGCAATCTTCACGTGGTCCGCCCTAACTTTCGACTAACGCAATCAACTTGACGTGCACAAACGGAAGATCAAATAGAACAAGTTGTCCTACAACTTTAGGCTGTGCATGCCACACGAAAGAAGAAGAAGAAGAAGAAGTGGCAAATGACAATAGTGCTACCTTCCCAATATTTAACTGACGGATATAATAGGTTATCAGGGCTGTATGTTGTGACAGACAGCCTGACACCTTGCATGTCATTTAATAACACACTTATTCCATCCCCCTGGATATTCCGGATTAATAAATTAAGGTTTTGTCAACTAATTACAAATCAGGCTAATTACAAATCAATAACATTAGCCAACTCCGAAACATGAAGCTCTGAGCACTAGGATCCAGACATCACGGACAATTGGCCTCAGTTGCCCACTCACCTCTGGCAGTGCTCTCCATCTGAACCGAGGCTGCGGAGCGTTTTTGAATGTGGGGAGGCTGAGCGATCACAGGCCTTAGGGGTACCCGGTGAGGGAGTGGAGCAACCGAGTGGGGAGAGGTTGTGGAAGAAGGGTGTCCCTCCTCCTAGGGTGGGAACTTTTTGAAATTTGATGTACTAAAATCATGTTTTAGTGCACTGTCGTAGTATGATTTCAATGTTTTTTGTATGAAGCATTTTTAAGAGGTAACTTTATCCAAAAGGAACAAGCTGCCAGAGGAGGTAGTTGAGGCATGGACCATCCCAACATTTAAAAAACAGTTAGATTGATACAAGGATAGGATAGGTTTGGAGGTATGGACCAAAAGCAGGTAGCGTAGCTGGGACATGTTGGCGGGTGTGGGCAAGTTGCGCTGAAGGGCCTGTTTTCACACTATATCACTCTATGACTACATTATACCTCCACCATGCATGAATGCTTCAAAATCAAGTAATCGAGTTTTATTGCCATACACTCAAGCATAGAAACATAGAAAATAGGTGCGGGAATAGGCCATTGGCCCTTCGAGCCAGCACTGCCATTCAATATGATCATGGCTGTTCATCTAAAATCAGTACCTCTTTCCTGTTTTTTCCCCATATCACTTGCTTTTGTTAGCCCCAAGAACTAAATGTAACTCACTCTTGAAAACATCCAGTGAATTGGTCTCCTTCTGTGCCAGAGAATTCCACAGATTCACAACTCTCTGCTTGAAGAAAGTTTGTCCTCATCTCAGTCCATCTGGCCCCCCCTTTATTCTTAAACTGTGACCCCCTGGATCCGAACTCCCCCAACATCGTGAACATTTTTCCTGCTGTTACAGTAAGTGAAAATCGAGCAGGCAAGCAGGATGCTTTCTGCAACCACCCCCATTTGAAGGCCACTATCTTCCACCGTTTCTACCCAGTGCCTGGTACTTACTTCCAGCAGCCACTGGTTGTCCTCCAGGATGCACCGAGCCGCAGCCTGATCCATGCCGCTCACCTGGGCGAATTTGGCACAGAGACCCTCATGGCAGCGGCGCAACGCTTCCGACGCCTTGCACTGAGGCTGCTCCATGGCCAGAGCTGCAGAGAGCGACTCGCCAGCCCGGCAAACACTCACCAGCCCCGCTCCCCGTCCGCATCTGTCCCCGTCGCTGCTTCTGCTTTCAACACCCATGGCCCATGCAGTTGATATGAGTTTTGAAATTTTCGTTGATCACAGAATTTCTCACGACAGAGCGTGAGAAATTTGTGATCAACGTGAGAATTTGGCGAAATGCGTGATTCTCACGCTCAATGCATGGAAGTTGGCAGCCCTGCCTCGCTATCCCCCTCTCTCTCCCCATTTCTCTCTCCCGTCTCCCCCTCTCTCTTCTCTCTCCCCCTCTTTCTTCTCTCTCTCTCTCCCTCTCTTTCTCCTCGCTCTCCCCCCATTTCTCCCTCCCACCTCACTCTCCCCCTTGCTCTCTCTCTCTCTCCCCTCTCTTTCTCCTGTCTCTATATCTCCTCTTTCGCTTTGCCCCATCTCTCTCTCTCCCTCTTCCCCTCTCTCTTTTACCACTCGTCTCTTCCCCCTCTCTCTCCTCCCTCTCCACCCCCTCTCTCACTTCCCGCTTTTTTTCCATCTCACCCCCATCTCTCTCCCCCCCCCCTCACTCTTCTCTCTCCCCATTCTCTCCCCCCCCCCCCCCCCCCCCCCCCCCCCCCACCCCCCCACACACCCCCCCCCCCCCCCCCCCCCCCCCCCCCCCCCCCCACCCCCCCCCACCCCCCCCCCCCCCCCCCCCCCCCCCCCCCCCCCCCCCCCCCCCCGTCTCTTTCCCCTCTCTCTCTCCACCTCCCTTTGAGAGTCTCTGTCTCTTCGGCACAGACTCTCACGGCAGCGGCGCAATGCTTCCGACGGCCCGGGACCCCGAGGCTTCCACTGAAGCTGCTCCGTGGCCGGAGCTGCAGCAAGCGACTCGCCAGCCCCGCAAACGCTAGCCAGCCCCGCAAACACTTGCCAGCCCCGTTCCTGGCATCTGTCCACGGCAAACACTCGCCAGCCCCACAAACACTCACCAGCTCGGCAAACACTCGCCAGCCCTGGATCCCCGTCCGCATCTGTCTCCGTTGCTGCTTGTGCTTCCATCCCTCCCTCAGCCCCGGCTCTCCAACACCCACGGACCATGCAGTTTATCTAAGTTTTGACATGTTCGTTGATCACAGAATTTTTCACCACAGAGCGTGAGAAATTTCTGATCAGCGTGAGGGCGTGAGAATTTGTTAAAATGCGTGATTCTCACGCTCAAAGTGTGCGCGTTGGCAGCCCTGTGATGGTGCCCTGAAATGGGGGGGGGGGAGGAGAGACTATGTATAAACACAGCTGTAATTTCTACATGGTGAAACCAAAATGCATAAAAATACCCTTTAATAACATCTGAGTACAGAGGCAAATCAATAAATTATGGGTCTTTGGCCCAAACATTATGGAGAGCACTGTATCTCGGTTTTAATCTGCTCTTCTTCCTTACATAAATACAATGGCATGCAAAAAGCTAGAGACCAAGGCCAGAGCAAGATAATAGGATGGAAACCTTCCTGATATGGATCAAATCCTCAATATTAGACATCTAGGACAACAATGACACTAACCTCATACACAAAATAAACATCAGCGCCCACATAGATCCCCATCCGTACTACTGCTCGCACGGCAGCATTCATACCTGTAGATTACAACATATAGTTAGACCAAAAAATCTGAGAGGAAGAATTAATAATGGTGCTTAAAACAATGAGATATTTAAGACCGAGTAAATATTAAACCATTTACACCTCCTGGGAGTGCAGTAACCAGAGCACACAACTCGCAAAAGGAAGGGGGCAGGGATGTCTGAGGGGAAAAGTGAGATGTTTTTGTAGCAGGAGTGAAGATCTGAAATTCCGTGCCTAAAGAGATGACAGAAACAAATTTCGGAAAGAGACGAAGTTCTGGAGTAACAGTGGGTCAGCAGCATTTCTGGAGATGATGGAAAGGCGACTTTTGATAAAGTTAATGAAACCAAATGGTTCTGCACAGGTGCAGGAGGCAGCTCTGAGGCAATCGCAACATAGTGGAGAAAGAGTTGGAGGACAGTGCTGATGTACGTTTTGTTCAACGTAACCAACAAAAATGCAGGCGTATCTGGAGGCATACCAAGTGAGTGCCCACATTAAAGGTGGGCACCCATGTGAGTGCACACCTTAAATGAAGAAATTGAGGGAAATTAGAGGTTAATGAGGGCCAGGTGAATGTTAATAGAGGGAGGATGGCGGTGTAAAGGGGCTGGATATCCAACGTAAAGCTGAGGAAGTCTACTCTGCCGCAAGGTAAAGTTGAAAGTCTGGTCTCAACCTGAAACATCGATTATCCATATTCTCTACCAATGTTGCCTGAGCCGCTGAGTTACTCCAGCAAGGCACGTATTTTTAGCCTCAGAATTAAAGGACGGTCGTTTAGGAAAGCGATGAGGAGAATTTTCTGTAGTCAGAGGGTGGTGAATCTGTGGAATTCTTTGCCACAGAAGTCTGTAGGGCCAAGTCAGTGGATATTTCTAAGGCAGAGATGAATAGATTTTTGATTATGGGGTTATTTTTGATTAATAGGTTATGGGGAGAAAGCAGCAGAATAGTGTTTGGAGGGAGAGACAGATCAGCCATGATTGAATGGCAGAGTAGACTTATGGGCCGAATGGCCTAATTCTACTCCTATCACTCATGACGTTATGAATGGGCGATGCTAATTAGAATGTTTATGGGTTTCATGCAAAATGCTCCTGGACAACTCTAAGTAAATATGTGCTCTCAATTTTAGTTTCAATCCCCTAACATTAAGCTGAAATTGGGCTAACTGAAAAAAGGATTTTTTCCCCCAGTTATTTTTAGAGGGTATTGCAGATATGCGAGGTCTAAAAAAAATTTCAGACCTCAGCATTCTTTCCAATGCTGAAAGGCTACTTACAGAATATTTTCAGAGCTCAACTATAACTGCATCTGTAACAAATACATTATACTATATGTAGAATGCCTTTACCATAGAAGGCATTTAGTTGATTACAAAATAACAAGAATAATTGTTGTGCAGAGATCAATTAAAACAGAGCGAAAATAATGCCTTCAACCAGGGTTTCATTAAAATACAATAAATTTGGGCCATCAGCGCTTCCAGTGAGTTTTACCGAGGGGTGAAGCCATTTATAGGGGCATCACTAGAGGGGCTGGTGCCAATGGGAATAATGGGAACAGGCAAAGAGATACACAATGGCATAACATTAAACAGAGATGCCAACCCTAAATTTAGTTCACAGTAACATTCAACCCATTTGTCAGTAACAAATGGGGGTAAATGCATTTCTCTCAGTAACATGTTGCGGCACCAGAAATATGTATGGCAACGACCCAAAATCTGCAACGCGCGTTGAATCCAACCTTCCTTTTTTCAACTAGTACTATATACAAACTCATTAAACACACATAAACATCCTTTAGTATACACATACACATAAACTCAATTGTCTAAATGACAATGCCGATGTTGGGGGAGTTCAGAACCAGGGGCCACAGTCTTAGAATAAGGAGTAAGCCATTTAGAACGGAGATGAGGAAACACTTTTTCTCACAGAGAGTGGCGAGTCTGTGGAATTCTCTGCCTCATAGGGCGGTGGAGGCCGGTTCTCTGGGTGCTTTCAACAGAGAACTAGATAGGGCTCTTAAAGATAGCGGAGTCAGGGGATATGGGGAGAAGGCAGGAACGGGGTACTGATTGGGGATGATCAGCCGTGATCACAGTGAATGGTGGTGCTGGCTCAAAGGGCCGAATGGCCTCCTCCTGCACCTATTGTCTATTGAAACATACAACACAGGCAATGGGCCCTTAGCCCCACAATGCTAATGTTACCTCTGTTCCTTGCACATGAATGTCTTAACAGCCTTTTGACCATCTCTGTCTGTAGCATCATCCTGTACCCACCATCGCTCGTTCCCGTTCTCGCTCGTTCCCGTTCCCGCCCTTCCCGCTGCACGTGTCCAACCGCCGCTCGTTCCCGCCCTTCCCGCTGCACGTGTCCAACCGCCGCTCGTTCCCGCTCCCGGTGTCCAACCGCCGCTCATTCCCGCTGCACGTGTCCAACCGCCGCTCGTTCCCGCTCCCGCCCTTCCCGCTGCACGTGTCCGACCGCCGCTCGTTCCCGCCCTTCCCGCTGCACGTGTCCAACCGCCGCTTGTTCCCGCCCTTCCCGCTGCACGTGTCCAACCGCCGCTCATTCCCGCTGCACGTGTCCAACCGCCGCTCATTCCCGCTGCACGTGTCCCACCGCCGCTCGTTCCCGCTCCCGCCCTTCCCGCTGCACGTGTCCAAACCGCCGCTCATTCCCGCTCCCGCTCCCGCCCTTCCCGTTTATTGTTTTGATTATTTTTCGTTCCCGCCTTCTCCGTAACGACATGTTTGCCTGCCGGAACACCGTATTTAGGTTGTTTCGCCGGGACGAAATACGGCGAATCCGGGACAGTTGGTACACAATGGCATAACATTAAAGCACATATCTGATTTCACCTGGATTTGCAACGTCTCCACACTCTGTACTTGTGTAATCTGATCTACAAACCAGATAGCTAGGTTTTGGTTTGTGATACCCACAAAGTCTAAGTTCTTTAAACCCATCGATTTGGGAGGAAGATATTGCATATCATGGCAAAGTCAATTCTTTTCAGAAGCTTTGAACAATTTAAATCCTATAATGTTCTTTACTTTTTATTATCTCCGATGCTATAGAATCATTTATCTCTGTCTTGTAATAGAGTATTTCCACACAACAATTCACTCATTACTGGAACTTCTTGTTTCTCAATATTTTTCAAATACTATGTTTGAGGTAGGGATAAGGAAAAACATTGGGGAAGGTAAAATTAGTGGAGTTAATGACAATTTTACTGTTTTAGTATTTTACTGTTCCCTGTCTTATTGGAAATTAATTGAAAAATAGATAAAGAGTTTGTGTTTAGTTCATTTTTACAAGATAAAATTTACCTAATTTGTAAAAGTATCATTTTAATAAAAAATGTAATTGTTGTTTTGGCTGATTAGTAGAAGGCACTGTGGCACCATTCTCTGCCTCTATTTGAAGCACTTGTGATAAAAATAACGTTCAAGCACCATTGCAAAGACCTGCATGGAATTTAATGCAGTGTTGCGTCAGTACAGAACTGGTCATGGTGGTATTCAGCTGTTACATCTAAACTCCTCAATATCCTGGCCAAATATTGATCCCATGATCAGACTCCTCTAAAAGAGGCGATCTGTTATTTATCACATTGCTGTTTTGTCGAACTTTCTGGAGCATAAAGAGGCTGACTGCATTGGAACAACAAATATTTCAAAACTACTTTGATGCTCTTGACACCATGAAGTTGTGAATGGCACCATTCACAAAAAAGTAGGTCATGATGAAATTAACAGATCAGGATTTGATATAAATATTATATTATACCCCCAAACGTCATTCGTCAATTCCCCCCACAGATGCTGCCTGACCCGCTGAGTTCCTCCAGCACTTTATTTTTTTGTTCAAGATTCCTGCATCTGCAGTGTTCCAGGTTTCAGGGATTTAATATGAGTCTGGCTAAGACAACTGGAAAGGTTTTGGTGGAGTGTAGTTTTGGTGGAGAGGTAAAGCGAAGCTTTCTTTGTTTAGAAAGCCACGTGTTATTTATTTGAGATGTTTAAACTATAAAAGTTTTAGCCTAGATGATACAGAGACCCTGCTTGTGTTAATTAATCCAGAGTGAGCAAGCATTACCATTAACAAGAACTTAACTGCTTCAGAGAGAATCAATTGGTCTAGAGTGGAAACAGGTCATATTTTCACATATCCCAAAAAGGCAGCAAATATTGTTTGATTAGAAAAGATCAATTGGTGAAGAAAAGTAGATCTGATAGATCTGATAATAAAATCGATAAATCGATAAGGGGGTAGCTCTGCTGGTGAGGGATGGAATTCAGTCCCTTGCAAGGGAAGACATACGGACTGACGAGGTAGAGTCACTGTGGATTGAGTTGAGGAATTGTAAAGGCAAGAAGACACTAATTGGTGTTATTTACAGACCCCCAAATAGTAGCCTGGATGTAGGGTGTAAGTTGCAGCAGAAGTTAAAACTGGCATGTAACAAAGGTAATGCCAGTGGTGATGTGGTGATGTGGGATTTCAATATGCAGGTAGACTGGGAAAATCAGGTTAGTTCAGGACCCCAAGAAAGAGAGTTTGTAGAATGCCTCCGAGATGGATTCTTAGAGCAGCTTGTAATGGAGCCCACCAGAGAAAAGCCAATTCTGTATTTAGTGTTGTCCAATGAACCAGATATGATAAGAGAACTCGAGGTAAAGGAACCGCTTGGAGGTAGTGATCATAATATGATTAGTTTTAATCTGAAATTTGAGAAAGAGAACGTTAAATCGGAAGTGGCAGTGATGCAGTTGAACAAAGGGGACTATGAAGGCATGAGAGGGGAGCTGGTCAAAGTAGACTGGAAAGGGATCCTAGCAGGAATGACGGTGGAACAGCAATGGCAGGAATTTCTGGGCATAATCCGGAAGACGCAGGGTCATTTCATTCCAAAAAGGAAGAAAGATTCTAAGGGGAGTAGGAGGCAACCGTGGCTGACAAGTGAAGTTAGGGATAGAATAAAACTAAAAGAAAAGATGTATAACACAGCAAAGAGTAGCCGGAAGTCAGACGATTGGGAAACTTTCATAGGACAACAGAAGGAAACAAAACGGGCAATACGGGCTGAAAAGATGAAGTATGAGGGGAAGCTGGCCAGGAATATAAAGAAGGACAGTAAAAGCTTCTTTAGATATGTTAAGGGAAAAAGAGTAGCAAAGTCAAATGTGGGTCCCTTGAAGGCAGACACGGGTGAAATAATTATGGGCAACAAGGAAATGGCAGAAGATTTGAATAGGTACTTCGGATCTGTCTTCACTAAGGAGGACAAAAACAATCTCCCAGATGTACTGGAGGACAGAAGATCTAAGGGGGCAGTGGAACTGAAAGGAATTTTCATTAGGCGAGAAATAGTATTGGGTAGGCTAATGGGACTGAAGGATGATAAATCCCATGGCCTGATGGTCTGCATCCCAGGGTCCTCAGGGAGGTGGCTCTAGAAATAATGGACTTAGGAGCAACACTAGCAAATCTGCGGATGACACAAAGCTGGGTGGCAGTGATAACTGTGAAGAGGATGTTAGGAGGTTGCAGGGGGACCTGGACAGGTTGAGTGAGTGGGCAGATGCAGTATAATATAGATAATTGTGAGGTTATCCACTTTGGCTACAAAAACAAGGGGGCAGATTATTATGTCAATGGGGTTAGGTTAGGTAAGGGGGAGGTACAGCAAGACCTGGGTGTCCTTGTACACCGGTCACTGAAAGTTGGCGTACAGGTACAGCAGGCAGTGAAGAAAGCTAATGGAATGTTGGCCTTCATAACAAGAGGATTTCAGTACAGGAGTAAAGAGGTTCTTCTGCAGTTGTGTAGGGCAATGGTGAGACCACATCTGGAGTATTCAGTACAGTTTTGGTCCCCTAATTTGAGGAAGGACATTGTTGTGATTGAGGCAGTGCAGCGTAGGTCACGAGATTGATCCCTGGGATGGCGGGACTGTTATATGAGGAAAGATTGAAAAGACTTGGCTTGTATTCACTGGAGTTTAGAAGGATGAGGGGAGAATCTTATAGAAATATATAAAATTATAAAAGGACTGGACAAGCTAGATGCAGGGAAAATGTTCCCAATGTTGGGTGAGTCCAGAACCAGGGGCCACAGTCTTAGAATAAAGGGGAGGTCATTTAAGACTGTGAGAAAAAACTTTTTTACCCAGAGAGTTGTGAATTTATGGAATTCCCTGCCACAGAGGACAGTGGAGGCCAAATCACTGGATGGATTTAAGAGAGAGTTGGATAGAGCTCTAGGGGCTAGTGGAATCAAGGGATATGGGGAGAAGGCAGGCACGGGTTATTGATAACGGACGATCAGCCATGATCACAATGATGGCGGTGCTGGCTCGAAGGGCTGAATGGCCTCCTCCTGCACCTATTTTCCATGTTTCTAAGTAGATCTGATAATAAAAATATCATACAAGTTAAACAGAAGGAACTGCTGGTTGACAAAGGTCTCACAAGTTTTTTTTTGTACAGGCTTCATTCTATTTCTTCAGACATAATGGAATGTGAATGTCAAGCCCCTATAAACATTCTTAAAATATCTGGTTTTGTAGCGACAGCCTAAAAAAAATTGAAAGGGTCGATGACATATTGAGAAATGGCATTGAAATTTGTTATTGTAAAAGTAAATCACTTCTGTGTGTAAGCAATTACTTAAAAGGAAGTAACAACAGTTGTTGCATATACAAAAATACTCAAATGCCAAAAGGACATCTATTAAAATTGTCGAGCAAAAATGACACTTCACTTATAAGCCCTTGAATAAAACAAACCCTCAGGGCTGCTGCATATTCACAAGCTCAGTACCGATTTACAATAGGGAAAGTGTAACACAGAGATCAGAGTATGGTATGTCTAGACACAAGCAAATTTAAATACTGAAATGGTGCATAGATATACAGAACTCGTGTTATAACTATTCGTGACAGTACTGAGCTCACATTTGGAGAAATGAAAAGAGTTTTGTTCTCCTTATTTAAAGAGGGATATTTTTGCATGGAGGCAGGTCAGAGAAGGTTAATGAGAAGGTATAGAAACAGAAATTAGGTGCAGGAGCAGGCCATTCGGCCCTTCGAGCCTGCACCGCCATTCAATATGATCATGGCTGATCATCCAACTCAGTATCCTGTACCTGCCTTCTCTCCATACCCCCTGATCCCTTCAGCCACAAGGGCCACATCCAACTCCCTCTTAAATATGGCCAACGAACTGGCCTCAACTACCTTCTGTGGCAGAGAATTACACAGATTCACCACTCTCTGTGTGAAAAACGATTTTGGGAATTATCTACTGGAGAAGGCTGTGGAGTCTGAATCACATATTCTCAGCAAAGATAGTGGAGCCAAGATGGAGATGTTGATCAAAGGACACGGAAATGATATGGGGAACGTAATAAGAGCAGGAACAGGTCACCCAGCTTTCAATACAATAATTTATGATCAGACTGTAAATCTGCCTGTGTCAGTTCCATATAGTCCTCAAATGGCCCAACCTCAAATAATTTATCTACCTCTGTTAAATACCTCCAATGATCATGCCTCAATGAACCCAACAAATAAAGAATTAGAGATTCACCACCATCCACAAGAAGCTCCTACCCACTTAAGTTTTAAAGAACCAGGTTCCACAAACCATTTTGCAACATGTCCTCACCCACTATTCCCCTATGTGGAATGATCTCCACAATCTCGGCCTTGTCACCTCATCTGCTTCAAAGGATTGATAGCTCTAAACTACAAAGTATAAAGATCTCACATTTTCAGTCATTCATTGTCGTATAGAAGTTGGGAGGTGAGTATAGAAGTTGGGAGCCAATGTTGCAGTTGTATAAGACGTTGGTGAGAACGCATTTAGAATATTGTGTTCAGTTCCTGTTATAGGAAAGATATTGTCAAGCTTGAAAGGGTTCAGAAAAGATTTACGAGGATGTTGCCAGGACTAGAGGGAGTGAGCTATAGGGAGAGGTTGAGTAGGCTAGGGGACGGGCGGGTCTTATAGAGGTGTACAAAATCACGAGAAGAATAGATCGGGTAGATGCAGAGTCTCTTGCCTAGAGTGAGGGAATCGAGGACCAGAGGACATAGGTTCAAGGTGAAGGGGAAAAGATCTAATAGAAATCCGAGGGGGTAACTTTTTCACACAAAGGGTGGTGGGTGTATAGAACAAGCTGCCAGAGGAGGTAGTTGAGGCTGGGAGTATCCCATTGTTTAAGAAAGTTAGACAGGTACATGGATAGTACAGGTTTGGAGGATATGGATCAAGCGCAGGCAAGTGGAACTAGTGTAGCTGGGACATTGTTGGCCGATGTGGGCAAGTTGGGCCAAAGGGCCTGTTTCCACACTGTATCACTCGATGACTCTCCATGTAACGACAGCTCCCTAATACCAGGAATAATGAATTTCTTCTGATCTGCCTCTATGATTGAATATACTATCTTTAATAAGAGAACCAAAACGACACATTGTGGCGGGGAATAAAAGCAAAATAACTGATCAGCGTGTTCAGATCACCCTTGGTTTTTATTAAATCAAGGGTCATATGTTTCAAGATGTTACAATGATGTGCTAATTTGTTTCCCCGGACGCTGTCTCTCTCTCATCAGTAGGGAGCTGCGAGACAAGTAATAACTGGCTACAATCTTTAAAGACCGTGAGAGCAAAATGGCAGGTCTGAACATGCAGCAACCTTGGATGATACGTTTAGAGGGCAGGTAGAGTGTGCCCCTGGTGCCGTGTCTTCCGCCTGCCTGCCTGCCAGGAGCTGCAGCGTGCCGGCGACAACCTGCAGGGACGCACGTCCGCACCACGTGGTCGCCCCTGTCGCCATCTTTGATACTGGCAACGCTGGAAGCTGCAGATCCTCCCTCCCAGCCCATCCAATGCAGGTCAGCTGCGCGTCTTTAAAAACAAACTGGCTCGCACTAAAACAAGGGTTTTCACCTTCCGGGTCTTGAGAGAGCACCCGGGTTTTAAATAAATGCATAATCGCAGTGTGTGTGTGTGTGTGTGTGGGTGGGTGTGTTGCTCGTCTCGTCTCGATGATGGCGGCCGCAGCCGTAGCCGTTGGGCTCGAGGGAAGTCCGTTAGTGACCGGTCAGTGAGTGAGGGGGAGGGAGGAGGCACCGGCCAGCGAGGGAATTACGGAAAAGCTGGCGTAATTCAGCGGGACAGACAGGCAGCATCTCTGGAGAGAAGGAATGGGTGACGTTTCGGGTCGCGACCCTTCTTCAGACTGATCCCATCTCCTGTAGTCTTGTACCGTCCGAGGAAGGCTCGAGACTCCCCCCCCCCCCCCCCAGTCTCCGCCTCGCCGGCAAGTGGGGGATAGGGCGGAGAGTTTGCTGTGAATGGAGGGCGAGGGCGGCAGACCAACACCCCGACATGGCGGTCTCACCTTGCGCGTCTCCCCCGCTGGTCAACACAGCGATGGACTTGCCGGCGCCCCTGCTCCTCAGCTGCTCGATGTCGACGTGCGCCATGGTGTCCTGTGCGGGGTGGGAGGATGGATGCCGGCCGTCTGTCCTGCTCTCCGCTGGCTTCTCTCTGGCTCCGGCTGCACCCGGGCTCGTACTCGCCAATGCGCGCCGCGGCTCTCCACGCCCCTCCCCTCCAAACCCTCTCACTCGCTCCCCACCCTCTCAATATCTTCTCACTCCCCATCCTCTCTCACTTCCATACCATCTCTCTCCCTCTCACACCCTCTCTCCCCATCCCTCTCTCCCCACCTCTCCCTCTCTCCCCACCCTCTCCCTCTCTCCCCACCCTCTCTCTCTCTCTCCCACTCCCCACCCTCTCCCTCTCTCCCCAACCCTCTCCCTCTCTCCCCACCTCTCTCCCTCTCTCCCCACCCTCTCCCTCTCTCTCCCACCCCCACCCTCTCCCTCTCTCCCCACCCTCTCCCTCTCTCCCCACCCTCTCCCTCTCTCCCCACCCTCTCCCTCTCTCCCCACCCTCTCACTCCTCCCCAACCCTCTCACTCTCTCCCCACCCTCACTCTATCCCCACCCTCACTCTCTCCCCACCCTCTCTCATCAGCGAATGCTAACATCCCGTCCCCTCCCAGTCCACCTGCCCTTCTCCTAGTTCCCCTCCCGGTGCTCCCCTGGCGAATGTTCACACTCTCCCCACACCCTCGTCGTCCTCCTCCAGCAAAATTTCACACCCCCACCCTTTCAGCGAATCCCCCCACCCCCCTTAAAATCAGGGGCAACACGATCCGGCAGCTTTCAGTTGCAATCATCTGCTGGAGGAACTCAGCGGGTCAGGCAGCCTCTGTGGAGGAAATGGAACGAAGACTTTTCGGGTTGCCACCTATCATCAGTCTGTATTCCTCTAGCAGTTTGTTGCTCAATATTACAGTACTTTCAGTCTCAAGTCTCCAGTAATATCGGGCCATATTTTATTTTGGCAAAATTGCAGGCTGGGGTTACGATTGATTGATTTTATTTTTGCGAAGGTGCATTTGTTGTCTTCTATCGTCTTTGCGAACATCATGAGCGGCCCTGCTGTCAAACACAGTATATTTGAAGTGCTTTATGATCAGTATTTTGCTTTGGCCTCTGTCCTTGAAAGGTCATAATGCTATCAAAGGCACAAGTATTAAGGGCAATTTCATAAATGAAAATATACTGTGCTGCGAGGATAGGGTGATCCGATTACTTGCTGTGGTAGCTGAACCCGTGCACAGTTCAAACTCTTTGTTTCAAAAAACAAACTTTATTCAGAATAATAAACAATATATACAGAACAAGAACAGTGCAAAAGCTCTTATGATATCCTTGGCGTGTATACATTCATTAGTGTTGTATTCAGTGTTTAAGGTGAATTAATGTTCAGTTGACAATTCTGCTTTGTGGTTGAGTTGTGAAGGAAACACACGAAGCAGAGATTGTATTAATTAATTGTGATAATCTATCATCTTAGACATGAATATACCAATAAAATCGCATCCACAGCTTCTAGGTGTTAAGCATTGGCATTCATGTTTTCTTAAAAGAACATCATAAACAAAACGGCAAACACTGGAAATCTAATCAAAAATCAAAGAATTGCTGAAAATACTCAGCAGATCAGGCAACATCTAGGAATGAGAAACCAAGTTAATGCTTCGGTACAGTGGCCCTTCAGAATCGGAAAGAGACAAATAGGTTAGTTTTATGTTGTAAAGAAGCTTTAACAAGGGCCGGGAATATTTGTCAAATGGGTTAATCCTGTAAGTTGGTTGGAATGGAAGTTGTAAACTGTTCCTAAGAATAGAATGCATTTTATTGTCATTCAAACAGACAAGGTTTGAACAAAATTTCATTCCAGCAGTCATGACATTACAAAGAAAAAACAAGACATACACTTAACACAATTTACACAAACATCCTTCACAGTGAAACTCCAACACCTCCTCACTGTGATGGAAGGCAAAAGTCTTACCTCTTCCCTTTGTTCTTCTCCCGTGGTCCAGCAGTCCAACTGCAGCGTTGAGGCGACTGGGACTCACGATGTTAAAGCCCCCGGCGGGTAATGGTAAGTCCCGCGGCTATTTAAGCAGGGTGGGGTGATGTTAGGCCCCACTCTGAGTCATTTAAACCCCACGATTCCGGCGGGAGTAGTTGTCGTTGCGGGAGCTCTGAAAAGTGGTCTCCCACTAGGGACCTGCGAGCTCCCGATGTTCCTGTCCACCGGGCCTGCAGCCGGAGCCTCTGAAGCTCCGAAGTCGGGTTGCAGCCGCAAGCCACCACAGCTCTCCCCGCTCCGAAGTTGGCCAGCTCCGCGATGGCGAGTCCGCAGGCTCCGCGACTGGAGCCCTCAGGTTGGTTCCGGTTGGAGGCCGCCGCCGGCTCCACAATGTTAGGCCCAACGACACCGAAGACCTGTCAGGAAAATGTCGGGTCCCCGTACAGGGAAGAGATTAAACGGTTTCCACCACCCTCCCACCCCACATATACACAAATAAAAAATAATAAAAATTAAAACCAAAAACATACATCTAACGGGACAAAAATTAAAAAAAAGACGGACTGCAATCGAGCCTCTGCCGTTAGGCGCCGCCACAATCCAGACCTTAAAGGTAGAGAAATGTGTTTCCAGTGGTCCTGGTGGAAATTGTTGAATGTGGATGGTGGTGTGGCATATCACAAGGACCTGGAGAACACTCTCCTATCCAGAAGGACTTTAGGGAAGAACAGAGGTGTGGGAAATGGGTGAGATGTGCTCATGCTCAGTCCACAGTGGTAGAAGGGATTGAGTTCTTGACTACCTTTCAACTTTTTTTTTGCAAAGGCAAGCTGGAATTTCCTTTGGCAGCCACCATCCCACTCCCACATTAACCTACCTGTCAGTGGCCTCCTGCATGGTCAAAGTGAGGCCTAATGCAAGCTTGAGGCCCAAAGCACCTCAGCTTTTGCCTGGGCACATTGTGGTCTTCTAAACGCAGATCAAGTTCTCCAACTTTAGGTTACTTGCTTTCTTTGTCTGTATCACAACTGTCCATTTCTGCTCTCGGTAATCCATCTGTTATGTTGATTCATTTTCTCTCTCGCCATTAGTACAGTCCGACCTGCTAAACATGATTTACAATCCTGTATTCGGCACCCATAACATAAATAAGCATATTTGTCCTCTCTAATGGTCCCAATTAATCTATTTAATCCAGTCTCATCCTATCACAGATACTCCTCCTGCCATATCTATCCTAAACCCTCTTTATCTGCAACTTTAAACCAACTTGTTTGTTCTCTCTTTGCCAGTTTTAACAAAAGGTCTCTGACCTGAAATGTTAACTCTGCTTCACCTGCTGAGCGCTTCCAGCAATTTCTCTGTTTTAAAAATGTTTTACATTCTTCTTCAAGACAGCAGCATTGACCAACTTTTGTGCATTACCTATTGTAGATCATCAGCTGCACATGTTTTCAATTAGATGATTGGAGATTACTTTTAAATTAAAATAGGATAATGATTATGTTATACAGGATTTTATTGCTGTTTGAGGCTTTGGTGGACTTTAATCAGTGGTTATATAATACAAATATTCAAGAGTGATCTGACCATCCACTATGTCCTCCATCAGACAGTCCGCTGTTACAGTTCGAACTGCATTTGTTTTCACTTTGCACAGAAATATTTTGTCAACCAAACCTCCAGATCAAAGTTACTACTGAGAAAGCCAAGAATCAAGGCCTTCATATTGATTCTGATGAAACACCCCCCCTCGCCTGGGTTCACCAATTACTTACCATGCTTTGACCTCCCCCCCCCCCCCTTCTAGCTTGCTCCCCCCCCCCCCTCCAGTCAGAAAGCAGAAAGACTTGAGATGTCACTTATCCACGATCTCCAGGGATGCAACCTGACCTGCTGAGTTACTCCAGCACTTTGTGACTTTTTTTGTAAGCCAGTATCTGCAGTTCCTTGTTTGTACAGAGCCAATGTTTTTTTTTAAATAGATTTGATGGTGGGGCCTCTGTCCACCCTCCCCTCTGCTCCCCAGCAGTCTTTCCCTCTCAATTCTGCTGGTTCACTTCCTCTGCCCTTTCTTTGCCGAGCCCGACCATCAAGGCTGAGTAGGTGAGGAAGGAGCTGAGCAGACTCCGCCCAGGCAAAGTTGTGGGTCCCGATGGTGTCAGCCCTAGGGTATTCAAGTCATATGCCAGCCAGTTGTGTGGAGTGCGACAGCATATCTTCAACCTGAACCTGAACCTGAACCTGGAGAGGGTTCCTGTGATATGGAAGACATCCTGCCTGGTTCCTGTACCAAAGAGGACCCGCTCCAGCTCCTCCAATGACTGCAGATCGGTGACGCTGACTTCACACATCATGAAGTCCCTGGAGAGGCTGGTGCTCACTCACCTGCGGCCCCTGGTTAAACCCTACCTGGACCCCTTTGTGAAATGCTGCAGATGTTCTACCAATCGGTGGTAGCCAGTGCCATCTTCATCGCTGCCATGTGCTGGGACAGCCAATAGGATAAACAAACTCATCAGGAACGCTGGCTCTGTCCTGGGTGTTGTCTTGGGAGGGAGGATGCTCCTCAAACTGTGGAGCATCCTGGACAATACAGCTCACCACCTCCATGACACACTGGTCAACCTGAGTATCTTCAGCAACAGACTGGTTCCACCTAGATGCAGGATGGAACGCCACAGAAGATCCTTCTTCCCTGGGGCTATCAAACTTTGCAACTCCTCCCCCTTCTGTCATGAGTGAGATTTAGCCCCCTCCCCCCCCACCTCAATCTTTGCACATCCCCAAAGCCTTACCATTCGTCACTTTATTTTCATGTTTCATGTATTTTGTGTTTTTTATGACTGTCGGCAATTTTCCCCCCTGGGATCAATAAAGTTCTATCGTATCGTCCATCTTTCCCCTCTGCATTCTGCATTGAAACAGGTTTTCTTCCAAGATTGCCCAGTATTTGGCTCCATCCATCTTCCCATCAACTCTGACCAGCTTCCCTGTCCCTGCTGAAGAAAAGCATCCCCACAGCATGATGCTGCCACCACCACCATGTTTCTGAAGAAGGGTCTCGACCCGAAACGTCGCCATCTCCTTCGCTCCTTAGATGCTGCTGCACCCGCTGAGTTTCTCCAGCTTTTTGTGTACCTTCACAATGTGGATGGTGTGTTCAGGGTGATGTGCAGTGTTAGTTTTCCGCCACACATAGCATTTTGCATTTAGGCCAAAAACTTCAATTTTGGTCTCATCAGACCAGATACCTTCCTCCACATGTTTGCTGTGTCCCCCACATGGCTTGTGGCAAACTTCAAACGGGACTTCTTATGGCTGTTTCAACAATGGCTTTCTTCTTGCCACTCTTCCATAAAGGCCCAATTTGTGGTGTGCACGACTAATAGTTGTCCTGTGGACAGATTCTCCCACATGAGCTGTGAATCTCTGCAGCTCCTCCAGAGTTACCATGGGCTTCTTGGCTACTTCTCTGATCAATGCTCTCCTTGCCTGGCCTGTCAGTTTAGGTGGACGGCCATGTCTTGGTAGGTTTGCCGTTGTCCCATACTCTTTCTATTTTCAGATGATGGATTGAACAGTGCTCCGTGAGATGTTCAAAGCTTGGGATATTTTTTTATAACCTAACCCTGCTTTAAACTTCTCCACAACTTTATCCCTGACCTGTCTGGTGTGTTCCTTGGGCTTTATGATGCTGTTTGTTCACTAATGTTCTCTAACAAACCTCTGAGGCCTTCACAGAACAGCTGTATTTATACTGAGATTAGATTACACACAAGTGGACTCTATTTACTAATTAGGTGACTTCTGAAGGCAATTGGTTGCACTGGAATTTATTTAGGGGTATCAGAGTAAAGGGGGCTGAATACTTTTGCGCACCACACTTTTCAGTTTTTTATTTGTAAAAAAAATGTGAAAACCATGTATCATTTTCCTTCCACTTCACAATTATGCGCTACTTTGTGTTGGTCTATCACATAAAATCCCAATAAAATACATTTATGTTTGTGGTTGTAACGTGACAAAATGTGGAAAAGTTCAAGGGGTATGAAAACTTTTGCAAGCCACTGTATGCTAAAAGCCTAACTGGGCAGGCTAGACATTAACAAGCCAGACATAGCTGATAGCATGACAGTGCTAACTTCTTCCATGTGGTGAGATAGATACTATATAAAGTAAGTTATTCCCCTTTGACACTGCCTCTCTCAGCCTCCTGATCTCCATGATGTACATGCACAGTTACAATTACTCCAGTGCTGAGAGAAGAATTGTAAAAATGTGAATGTTTTTTCATTATTGTTGAGCCTCTGTTGTTGGAATAACTTAAGTCACACACCGTGATTAAGATCCAAAGACTTTATTAACGTTACAGCATAGGTAACTTCATCTTAGCACATTACTCTAAAAAGTGAGAGAGAAAGGGAAGGGAGGCTTTCTGTTAAACTAGTGGACATAGCTACAAAGTATTTCATAACATGAGTCACTGATCTATATCCTCCCTCTTAAAGAATTAAATGTCAGTACAGAACCATTGACTAAATAAGGCATGCATAGCAATTGATAATAAGCTGTAGGAAAGTCAAACATAGCCCGGGTACTTCACGGTGGGCTTGCAAACACGACTAGCATGTGTGCAATAAAGACCATCTCCGTTTTTCCCCACTGGAGACAGAGCCGGTGGCTTCACAGGTGACGGAGACTGAACTAGCATTCCCAGTGATGAAACAGGGGACTGTGGCGCAGGCGGAGGGGGCATTGCCACTGGCAAAGCAGCCGTTGTAGAAGTGGGTTGTTGTGCTGGTGTAGGCGGATTAATGCCGCTGGACACGGATGGAAGGACGCTTGTACGGTCTGGATAATATGGAGGTGGAACTGGCTCATTCACAGGCAGGATATGTTGTTTGTTACGCCTGTAGGTGCCGCCATCAGCACTGACCAGATATGAGCGTGGCTCAGAAGCAGTTCCAGAAATTACACCGATACGGTCATGGCCTTTGTCATTCTGTAAACAAACCACCTGCCCCTTGGTTAATGGTGGCAATGGCTTGTTTATTCATACCACTGTTTTTGAATGTCACGCTTTTGTTGCAACCTGGACTGGGCTTCTGATGGTGGAACCACGTGTGGGATCAATGCCTGATCCACCACAGGCACCGTGGCTCGGGTCTGCCTCGACAATAAACGTTGAGCAGGTGAACCCAAAATGGGGTCGCGGGAGATGTTGCGGAAGTTGAGTAGATCCAGGAACACATCTGAATTATCTCTATACGAACGTTCCATGAACTGTTTGGCACTCTTGACAGCCCACTCAGCTAATCCATTCGACTGTGGATATTCAGGGCTGCTGGTGATACGGCGAAAACCCCAGCGTGCAGCAAACTCCTTGAAGTGTTAGCTGGTAAATTGACTGCTGTTATCAGATAACAGCATGCACGGAGCTACGTGGTCTGCAAAATGGTGAGCAAGCTTCGAAACAACCCCGCGAAAAGTGGGGCTGGTAAGAAAATCAATGTCAAACCATCCTGAATACAAATCGACAACTACCAGGTACTGCTTGCCATGCCACTCAAATATGTCAGTTGCCATTGTAGACCACGGGAGTGCAGGAGCAGGAAGTGAAAGAAATGGCTGCTTTTGCTGATGAGGTGCCAAGCTGTTGCACACTGCACAGGACACCACATTTTCGGTGACGTATTCGGCCATGCCAGGCCAGTAAAACATGTTTCTTGCCCATAAGACGGTGGCTTCACCGCCTGGGTGCGCTGCGTGGACAGCGTTAAAATACTTGCTGTGCAGCGAAGCAGGGACTACAGCCTTGTGTTCTTTTACAATAATGCCATCATGCAGCACTAGCTCATCACGGACGGCAAAGAAAGGCCGAACTGGCAGCGGAACATTGTAGTGTTTGTCTGACCAGCCACACTTAATGACGGAGGCAAGTGTCCGTAAAGTACTGTTAGCAGCAGTGTGAGCAACCAAGTCCTCCATACAGGACGAGGGAATAAAAGACACAGTCATTATGACAAATCATCCGGCGAGGATAGACCCTCGCTGGTCTTCCGGGGTGCACGCTAGAGAGTGTCAGCTAGGTGCAAATCCTTAGCACATTTGTAGCTCAGAACAAAATCATATTTTTTGAAGCTGCAGCAGCATCCGCTGGAGGCGCCCTGAAGAGGCCCATGAATCGGTTTGTTAAAGATGCTGATCAGAAGTTGGTGGTCAGTTTCAATCGTGCCGTTTGTCCGAAGATAGTCATTAAATTTCTTGCAGACGAAAACAACCGCCAACAGCTTTTTCTCAATTTGGGTATATCGTTGTTCTGTGTCAGTCATAGTGCGCTAGGCATAGGCTACAGGCTTATTGCCGCTACCATCATTTTGAAGACATGCTGCACCCAGTCCGTGTTGTGAAGCGTCAAAAGTCAGTGTGACCGGTCGTTTAGGATCAATGTAAGCGGGAGTAGGAGCACAAGACATCTGCTGCCTAAGAGTGTCGAACACCCTCTGCTGTTGCTCGTGCCAGTTCCAAGCAGTGTCATGTGTGTAAACTGGCGCAATGGGGCTGATATTTCACTGAAGTTCGGAATAAATTAGCTCAGGTAGTTAACCATGCCAAGGAATCTCTGCAGACTGAGCATGTCTGTGGGTGCTGGGAGCTCATTGATAGCACTGGTTTTTGCCAGATCAGTTTTTAGACCATCTTTAGTAAACACATGGCCTATGTATTTCACCTCACTTATCATGAATTTGAATTTTTGAGTGTTTAGCTTGAGGTTGATGGCCTTGGCGCGATCCAGGACCTTCGTCAGATTAGCATCGTGTTCTTCGACAGTTCATCCCGCAACAAGGATGTTATCCACTACAATGGAGCATGGGTAACCTGCAAACAACTGCTCCATAGCTTTTTGAAATACTTCACTAGCAGAGCTTATGCCAAAGGGCATGCGAAGAAATCTGTAACGCCAGAACGGTGTGCTGAAAGTGGTTAACTATGGTCTATGGTATCCGCAATGATAAATTACGCGATAAGTTGTGTTCCAGCGAAATCTGCTAGAATGAAAAATGGCATCTAGGACTGTGAATACAGATGCCTTAGTCATCTGCGCTGCAATCTCGTCCACAGTGCGCATGGGAGAGTGAGCTTGTTTAATGGCTGTGTTTAAGTCCTTAGGATTGATACAAATCCATCTTTATTTCATCTTTATTCATCTTTATTCGTCTTTATTCGTCCTTATTCTTCTTCGTTGCCACGACCATGGTGGAAACACAATCCGAGAGGTCAGTGACAGGAACAATCACACCTAGAGACACCATTCTGTTGAGTTCACTTTGAACACAGTCCCGCATAGACTGGGGAATCTTATGAGCTGACGAACGACTGGAATTACCTCAGGGTCAATGGTAATTGTGTATCTAACAGGCAACCTGCCCAGCTTGTAGTCAAACAAAGTTTTGTATTGTGTCAGGATTTGTTGGCTAAAGTCACAGGCTGTAGTCAGATGACAAACAGAAGGGCTGAAAGAGACAAGTCCCATGTCTTAACATGTGTTGGCACCCAGCAGAGACTGCACATCCTCACGAACAATATAGAAACTCAGGTTGTGGACACGTGATTTAAGACAGCAGCATAACTCAACTTGACCGATAGGGTGCACTGGAGTTCCTGCCAAATGGGAGAAGAGAGGCAGCCGTAGGAACAGTCTCTGTTTATCGTAACTTTTTAAACACAGCTAGACAAATAACATTACATCTTGCACCTGTGCCCATTTTCAGATAAAGGTTCTTGCCATTAACGAGCGAAGCAACCTTGGGGTCTAGTTGTTTATGCATTAAATCAGACAAGGAATGTACCTCAAAGTCAAAACCTTCACCAGCAGCCTGCAAATCCGTGGCAGCTGGTTGAGAGCATTCTGAGAGCAAGTTCTCATGGCCAAGAGAATGAACGGATTGCCTTGTTTGGACTCTGTTGCTACGTGAACGACAGCATCTGAAGAAATTATTTATTTTGTTGCAAAATAAACATAATTTTTCATATGCAGGCAATGGTCATGAACAGCAGCATGTGAATCCACACAGTTAAAACAATTGTTTATTAATGTCACGATAGAGTTGTCAGACACTGGAGGAGAACGGCGAGAGATTTGATAAGACATACAAGCAACATTAATTTCACGACCAGCAGAGTGTCCTAAAACCTTTGTATGAGCATCAGCCTTTTCAGCAATGTGACAGAGGTTTTTAGCAGTCTCTAGAGTATGCTCAGCATCTCTCAGTAACTCGCGTAATTTATTATTGCGGATACCATAGACCAAACGGTCACGGACTAGGCTATCACATATATCCCTGAAATCTGGTCTCCAATTGGAGGCGTGGGTTCGTATCCCACTTCTGACACCATGTTGAGCCTCTGTTGTTGGAATAACTTAAGTCACGCACCGTGATAAAGATCCAAAGACTTTATTAACGTTACAGCATAGGTAACTTCATCCTAGCATGTTACTCTAAAAAGTGAGAGAGAAAGGGAAGGGAAGGGAGGTTTTCTGTTAAATTAGTAGGCGTAGCTACAAAATATGACTCGTAACATGAGTCGCTGATCTACAATTATCAGCACAATGGCAGGGTTTAACAGTGATTGCGACAAGATTGCGGCAACAGTGACAAGATTGCGAAGATGGCGGTGCGTTCAGACGCAGCGGCTTTGTGCTCCCCAGTCCGAGTCAATTCAGAGCAGCCCAGTACCGAACGCGGCTGTGAAAATAAGGTATTTAAAAACCTCAGAACCCCGAGAACCCCTAGAACAAATTAGTTTTGGTCTCCTAATTTGAGGAAGGACATCCTTGTGATTGAGTCAGCGCAGCGTAGGATCACGAGATTCATCCCTGGGATGGCGGGACTGTCATATGAGGAAAGATTGAAAAGACTAGGCTTGTATTCACTGGAGTTTAGAAGGATGAGGGGGATCTTATAGAAACATATAAAATTATAAAAGGACTGGACAAGCTAGATGCAGGAAAAATGTTCCGAATGTTGGGCGAGTCCAGAACCAGGGGCCACAGTCCTAGAATAAAGGGGAGGTCATTTAAGACTGAGGTGAGAAAAAACTTTTTTACCCAGAGAGTTGTGAATTTATGGAATTCCCTGCCACAGAGGGCAGTGGAGGCCAAATCACTGGATGGATTTAAGAGAGAGTTGAATAGAGCTCTAGGGGCTAGTGGAATCAAGGGATATGGGGAGAAGGCAGGCACGGGTTATTGATAGCGGATGATCAGCCATGATCACAATGAATGGTGGTGCTGGCTCGAAGGGCTGAATGGCCTCCTCCTGCACCTATTTTCTATGTTTCTATGTAACCCCTAGAAATCCCAGTACCCCCAGAAAACACAGTAAGGGACTCACCTTCAGGATGGGGAAATCCAATACCCGCACCGTAATCCCGAGAGGTCGCACTTGGAGCCGAACAGAACTGCTCAACATCGGACGTGGCTGCGAGAAACTGGCTTGTGAGTACTACAGTACCGTCACCAAAATCCCCATGGAGCTTGGCAGAACAGCCCCCTGGATCACCACTCCGGAGGATAGGAGACGGAACAAGCGCCGGGAGAGAAAGCAGAAACGTGGAAGGCGAGCGGGGGTGCAGGACAGGCTATGGGAGGCTCCACAAAGACCATCGCTACCAAGCGTCTTTCTCGCGAATGTCCGGTCACTCACCAACAAGCTGGATGAGGTAAGGCTCTGGATCAACGCCCAGCGATCCCGGAAAGACTGCTGTGCGCTGATCTTCACAGAGACCTGGCTCAGCGCGCTGGTTCCCGATGGGGCTGTGGACCTAACAAACCGGTCACTGCATTGTGCTGATAGAACAAAGGACTCCGGTAATAGCAAGGGCGGCGGGCTCTGTATCTATATCAACAATGACTGGTGCACCAACCACACCGCAGTGGAGAGCTACTTTTCCCCAGACCTGGAATACCTACTGCTTAAATGTAGGCCATTTTACCTGCCTCGGGAGTTTACTGTGGTTATCATCATGGCCATATACAACTGCACTTGGCCATCAGCAAGCAGCAGGATGCTCACCCTGACGGTGCCTTCATTGTTGCAGGGGACTTTAATCAGGTCGACCTACGAGCTGCACTACGCAAATTCCACCAGCATGTGCAGTGCCCTACCAGGGGCTCAAACACGCTTGATAAAGTGTACACCAACATCAAGGATGCATACAGAGCTCTCCCCTGCCCCTGGGGAGACTTTAAACTAGATCGGTTGGGGGGAGGGACTCAAATAGAGAAAGCAAGTAGACAGTGTGTGAGGCTGGAGGCAGAGAAGGGAAGCACTCAGCCCAACATGTAAGGGGAAAGAAGAAAAAATAAATAAACAGAGAATAAGAGGTGGTGGGTTTCTTAAATGTGTGAGCAGAGAGACAGAGGGGTGTAAAATGAGGGTAGAAGTGATAGGTAGCAAGGTGAAACATTTAAGCAGTAGGTATTCCAGGTCTGGGGAAAAGTAGCTCTCCACTGCGGTGTGGTTGGTGCACCAGTCATTGTTGATAAAGTGGCAGGCAGACAAATCCAGGGCAAAACTCAAAAAGGGCCACTTTTCAACATAATTGTATAAGGGGTAAGAGCGTTGTAAAAACAAGCCTGAAGGCTTTGTGTATCAATGCAAGGAGCATTCGTAATGAGGTGGATGAGTTGAATGTGCAGATAGCTATTAATGATTATGATATAGTTGGGATCATGGAGACATGGCTCCAGGGTGCCCAAGGCTGGGAGCTGAACATCCAGGGATATTCAATATTCAGGAGGGATAGACAGAAAGCAAAAGGAGGTGGGGCAGCGTTGCTGGTTAGAAAGGAGATTAACGCAATAGAAAGGGAGGACATTAGCCTGGAGGATGTGGAATCCAAATGGGTGGAGCTGCGAAAAACTAAGGGGCAGAAAACGCTAGTGGGTGTTGTGTACAGGCCACCTAACAGTAGTAGTGGAGTTGGGGATCATCAAACAGGAAATTAGAAATGCGTGCAACAAAGGTAAATCAGTTATAATGGATGACTTCAATCTACATATAGATTGGGTGAATCAAATTGGCAGGGGTGCTGAGGAAGAGGATTTCTTGGAATGTATGCGGGATAGTTTCCTAAACCAAAATGTAGAGGAACCAACCTATTCTAGACTGGGTATTGAGTAATGAGGAAGGGTTAGTTAGCAGTCTTGATGTGCATGGCCCCTTGGGCAAGAGTGAACATAATATGCTTGAGTTCTTCATTAGGCTGGAGAGTGACATTGCTAATTCAGAAACGCGGGTCCTGAACTTAAAGAAAGGTAACTTTGAGCGTATGAGACGTGAATTGGCCAAGATAGAATGGCAATTGATTCTTAAAGGGTTGACGGTGGATATGAAATGGAAGGCATTTAAAGACTGCATGGATGAACTACAACAATTGTTCATCCCAGTTTGGTAAAAGAATAAATCAGGGAAGGTAGTGCATCCGTGGATAACAAGAGAAATCAGGGATAGTATCAAAACATAGAGATGAAACGTACAAATTAGCCAAAAAAAGCAGCCTACCAGAGGACTGGGAGAAATGCAGTCCAGCGGAGGACAAAGGGCTTAATTAGGAAAGGGAAAATAGATTATGAAAGAAAACTGGCAGGGAACATAAAAACTGACTCCAAACGTTTTTATAGATATGTGAAGAGAAAAGGATTAGTTAAAACAAATGTAGGTCCCTTGCAGTCAGAAACAGGTGAATTGATCATGGGGAACAAGGGCATTGCAGACCAATTGAATAACTATTTTGGTTCTGTCTTCACTAAGGAAGACATAAATAATCTGCCGGAAATAGCAGGGGACCGCGGGTCAAATGAGATGGAGGAACTGAGTGAAATACAGATTCGGGAAGTGGTGTTAGGTAAATTGAATGGATTAAAGGCCGATAAATCCCCAGGGCCAGATAGGCTGCATCCAAGAGTACTTAAGGAAGTAGCCCCAGAAATAGTGGATGCCTTAGTGATAATTTTTCAAAACCCTTAAGATTCTGGAGTAGTTTATGAGGATTGGAGGGTAGGTAATTTTTAAAAAGGGATGGAGAGAGAAAATGGGGAATTACAGACCAGTTAGTCTAACATCGGTAGTGGGGAAACTGCTAGTTATTAAAGATGGGATAACAGCACATTTGGAAAGTGGTGAAATAATTGGACAAAGTCAGCATGGATTTACAAAAGGTAAATCATGTCTGACGAATCTTATAGAATTTTTCGAGGATGTAACTAAGTGGATAAGGGAGAACCAGTGGATGTGTTATATCTGGACTTTCAGAAGGCTTTCGACAAGGTCCCACATAAGAGATTAGTATACAAACTTAAAGCACACGGTAGTGGAGTTCAGTATTGATGCGGATAGAGAACTGGCTGGCAAACAGGATGCAAAGAGTAGGAGTAAACTGGTCCTTTTCAGAATGCAGGCAGTGACTAGTGGGATACTGCAAGGCTCAGTGCTGGGACTCCAGCTATTTACAATATATATTAATGATTTGGACGAGGGAATTGAATGCAACATCTTCAAGGTTGCGGATGACACGAAGCTGGGGGGCAGTGTTAGCTGTGAGGAGGATGCTAGGAGGCTGCAAGGTGACTTGGATAGGCTGGGTGAGTGGGCAAATGCATGGAAGATGCAGTATAATGTGGATAAATGTGAGGTTATCCACTTTGGTGGCAAAAACAGGAAAGTAGACTATTATCTGAATGGTGGTCGATTAGGAAAAGTGGAGATGCAACGAGACCTGGGTGTCATGGTACACCAGTCATGAAAAGTAGGCATGCAGGTGCAGCAGGCAGTGAAGAAAGCGAATGGTATGTTAGCATTCATAGCAAAAGGATTTGAGTATTGGAGCAGGGAGGTTCTACTGCAGTTGTACAGGGTCTTGGTGAGACCACACCTGGAGTATTGCGTACAGTTTTGGTCTCCTAATCTGAGGAAATACATTCTTGCCATAGAGGGAGTAGAGAGAAGGTTCACCAGACTGATTCCTGGGATGTCAGGACTTTCATATGAAGAAAGAATGGATAGACTCTCGGCTTGTACTCGCTAGAATTTAGAAGATTGAGGGGGTATCTTATAGAAACTTACAAAATTCTTAAGGGGTTGGACAGGCTAGATGCAGGAAGATTGTTCCTGATGTTGGGGAAGTCCAGGACAAGGGGTCACAGTTTAAGGATAAGGGGGAAATCTTTTAGGACCGAGATGAGAAAAACATTTTTCACACAGAGAGTGGTGAATCTCTGGAATTCACTGCCACAGAAGGTAGTTGAGGCCAGTTCATTGGCTATATTTAAGAGCTAGTTAGATGTGGCCCTTGTGGCTAAAGGGATCAGGGGGTATGGAGAGAAAGCAATATGATCAGCCATGATCATATTGAATGGCGGTGCAGGCTTGAAGGGCCGAATGGCCTACTCCTGCACATATTTTCTATGTTTCTATGTATCCCTGGGACAATCCGATCACCTCTCACTGTTTCTACTGCATGTATACAAACCCCTCATCCGCAAGACCAAACCTTCAATAAAGACGATCAAAATATGGCCCGAGGACGCCACCCTACAATTCCAGGACTGCTTTGATCGCACCGACTGGGACCCGTTTGCACAACAGGCTACCAGTGGTACAGAGGTAGACTTGGAGAAGTACACATCCACTGTGCTCTCCAACATCAACTGCTGTGTGGAGATTGCCACAGTGGACAAGCAAATAAAGATGTTCCCAAACTGGAAACCGTGGATGAACAAGGAGGTTCAGAATGTGCTCAGGGCACGCAACAATGCCTTTAAATCCAGAGATTCGGAGGCTCAATCCAGCGCTAATTGCAGCTCAACTCTGCCTGTCTCGCCGGGTTAACTACAGCCCTAACTGGACTGATGGGACACCAGCGCTGCTTCTCCACGCTGGCCATATTTCCCGCAAGCCCAGGCAGGTTAACCAGGCACAGTTGAGCTCGGTTTAGCGCTGCTTCTCTGCGCTGCGCTGTGGGCCTGGGGGTACAGCTTGCGTCTGACTGCTGATGTCTCTGGCCCCTATTGGGGGAGGGGGGCACTCGGGTGGGGATGGGACCGCACCGGAGATCCGGCCAGGATCGATCCTGGCTGCGGATGAGGTGCAGGTCTGTGCTACGTCTCCCTCCTCCAATCACCGCGCTCTATCCTCAGTCCCACCTCCCCCACTCCTCCCTCCTCCAATCACCGCACTCTATCCTCAGTCCCACTCCTCCCTCCTCCAATCATCGCGCTTAATCATCATGTCCCGCCCCCATTGCCTGCTGACCGACGTCTCTCTCGTCCAATCGGCGCCCTCAATCAGCAGTCCCACCTCCACTGTCCGGATTTCAAAAACTTGGGTGTGGGGGGGGGGGAATGTCCCCCCCCATCTCAAAACATGGGGGGGACATGTCCGCTCTGGCCCCCCTGTGTTTTCCGCCCCTGCTTAACACTGAGCACTCAGGAGGTACAGTGCGCTCTGCGTTGGATCAATCCACGCAAGGTTGCAGGCCCGGATGGAGTCCAGAGAAGGGTACTAAAGGACAGTGCTGTACAGCTGGCGGAGGTATTTACAAGGACCTTTAACCTGTCTCTATCTCTGGCAATGGTCCCCAAGTGCCTGAAGACAGGTACCATAGTGCCGAAAAAGTCTAAAGTGACCAACCTGAATGACTACCGCCCGGTTGCCCTAACTCCAATACCAATGAAGTGCTTTCAAAGGCTGGTCATCTCCCACATCAAATCCAGCATCCCTGCTTCACTCTACTCTCATCAATTTGCATACAGGACAAATAGATCCACAGAGGATGCCATTTCTTTGGCTCTTCACACTGTCCTGACTCACCTGGAAAGACAGGGCACGTACGTGAGGATGTTCTTCATAGACTATAGCTCTGCCTTCAATACGGTCATCCCCATAAAGCTCACCACCAAACTCCACCAGCTAGGCTTCAGCTCACCGATATGCGATTGGATCCTGAATTTTCTGACGGAGCGACCACAGGCAGTGAGACTGGGCCCGAACCTGTCCTCCACTATCACCCTGAGCAGCGGCACACCACAGGGCTGTGTACTGAGCCCCATGCTCTACTCCCTCTTCACACACGACTGTGTTCCTGCATTCGACACCAACACCATCGTCAAGTTTGCAGACGACACAACGGTGATTGGGCTGTTCACCAACGGTGATGAAACAAAATACAGAGCGGAGGTGCAGAACCTGGCGGACTGGTGCTCACGTTACAACTTGTCACTAAACACCTCCAAGACCAAGGAGCTGGTTATCGACTTCAGGAGGTCACAGAATGGGGAATACGCTCCAAACTCCATCTTCGGGGACAGTGTGGAGAGAGTGTCCAGCTTTACTCTGAAATCCACTCACATCTCAGAGGACCTCACACGCTGCGTTGGTCAAAAAGGCATAGCACGACTGTTCTTCCTGAGATCATTGAAAAGGACTGGTCTGTCCCAACAGCTGCTGACAACCTTCTACCACTGCACGACAGAGAGCATACTAAAGTATGGCATCTCTGTGTGGTAGCCCAGCTGCACGGAAGCGGAGAGGAGGGCTCTTCAGCACGTCATCCACAGAGCGCAGAAGATTATTGGGACTCCGCTACCAGCCTTGGAGGGCATCTACCACACACGGTGCCTCAGGAAGGCCGTCAGCATCCATAAAAACTCCCCCCCCCCCCCTTGTAATGGACCGTTCGAACTACTCCCTTCCGGCAGACGTTACAAGGCCTTCTACGCCCGCACCTCCAGACTCAGGAACAGCTTCATTCCCAGAGCTATAGCTGCTCTGAACCGGCCCTGCTGAGTGCCCCCCCACCCCCATGGACTGTCTCCCTCGGATGGTCACGTAGCACAGACATATCTGCACTTTAGTCTGTTTTGACTGTTTTAATGTTCTTTTTACAAACCATGTTCTCGGGGTATCTAAATCTAAATTTTATTAGTTATTTAAGTTATGACATCGGATGGAAGCTGCATATCCAAATCTTGTTGCACTTATGTGCAATGACAATAAAATATATTATTATTATGATTATGATTGTTTATGCAAAACGTTGAATCTTTGGTGTGTACGTGCATCATTTTTTCAGGCTCCTATATACAAACTTTAATAAACAAGCTTTGAAAATGGTATAGCTAAGATTCGTAATGCTGGTCCTTATTGTTGGAGGGTTCTACAAGGAAGAAAAATAATTTAAGCTCTCAGTTTGACAGAAGGTTAGTATATATGGAAAGTTGATGTAGTGTACCTGGACTTTCAGAAAGCATTCGATAATGTCCCACATAGTAGATTAGTGGGCAAAATTAGGGCACATGGTATTGGGGGTAGAGTGCTGACATGATTAGAAAATTGGTTGGCAGACAGGAAACAAAGAGTAGGGATTAACGGGTCCCTTTCAGAATGGCAGGCAGTGACTAGTGGGGTAGCGCAAGTCTTGGTGCTGGGACCGCAGCTATTTACAATAAACATTAATGATTCAGATGAAGGGATTAAAAGTAACATTATCGAATTTACAGATGATACAAAGCTGGGTGGCAGTGTGAACTGTGAAGAGGATGCTATGAGGATGCAGGGTGACTTGGACAGGTTGGGTGAGTGGGCAGATGCACAGCTGATGCAGTTTAATGTGGATAAATGTGAGATCCACTTTGGTGGCAAAAACAGGAAGGCAGATTATTAGCTAAATGGTGTCGTTGGAAAAAGGGGAACGGGGGTCAAGTTGGAACAACGGGATCTGGGTGTCCTTGTTCATCAGTCAATGAAGGTAAGCATGCAGGTATAGCAGGCAATGAAGAAAGCAAATGGCATGTTGGCCTTCATAACAAGAGGAGTTGAGTATAGGAGCAAAGAGGTCCTTCGGCAGTTGTACAGGGCCCTAGTGAGACCACACTCGGCGTATTGTGTGCAGTTTTGGTCCCCTAATTTGAGGAAGGACATTTTTGCTTTTGAGGGAGTGCAGCGTAGGTTCACCCGGTTAATTCCAGGGATGGCGGGACTGTCACATGTTGATATAATGATGTGGCTGGGCTTGTATACTCTAGAATTTAGAAGGATGAGAGGAGATGGTATTGAAACATAAAAGATTATTAAGGGTTTGGACACGCTAGAGGCAGGAAACATGTTCCCGATGTTGGAAGAGTCCAGAACTAGGGGCCACAGTTTAAGAATGAGGGCTAACCCATTTAGAATGGGATGAAGAAAAACTTTTTCACACAGAGTTGTGAATCTGTGTAATTCTCGGAGGGCGGTGAAGGCCGGTTCTCTGGATGCTTTAAAGAGAGAGCTAGACAGAGCTCTTAAAGATAGTAGAGTCAAGGGATATGGGGAGGAGGCAGGAACGGGGTACTGATTGTGGATGATCAGCCATGATCACATTGAATGGCCGTGCTAGCTCGAGGGACTGAATGGCCTACTTCTGCACCTATTGTTTATTGTCTGCTGTTCAAAAACACATGGTCAAACATGTGATGGGAAATTTAAGGATTTCAAATGGGCTGACCTTTGTATTCCCTCATTAAACTAACAATATCCCTAATGTCTGGACAAGCTTCTCTGCCAGTAAGCACCAAGAATGGTGAATCAATAGAGACAGTGAGTGACCCATTTTATCTTCCTGAAATAGAGCCTTGTGATTGACAGTTTATTAGCAGATCCATCAGATTCATTCCTATGAATAACAGCCTCTAGAATGAAATTGCATGTATGTGCATCTTTATCATAGAAAGTTTTAAGGCCTTGCATCTCTGTTCGGGAATCTGCTCATTTTTCTTCAATGCTTGCTTATTATTGTCCACCTTCTGGGAATTGAAGCTTAGTTTAGCACATCGCTGTGAGAAACTTAGTGGAAATATCATTGGAGCATTTGTATATTTTATCACTTTCTTTGGGATGGGAGATTGCAACCTTCACGTGGTCCTCCCTGTTTCGACAAATGCAATCAACCTGGCGTGCACAATCAAATAAAACAAGTTGTCCTATAACTGTAGGCTGTGCACGCCATACGCAAGAAGATCACCTTATTTGAAAGTTTGCATTTTCTACTTGTATTACAAAATAGGATAGAGGATCAAAAGGATCTCTGTCAAGAGTGTTTAATTATTATATCTACCCACAGTGGATCAATGACATTCTTATTTGCAGCAACGTAACAGGCCCACAAATGTAATACACAGAAAATATGATTTAAAAAAATCAATACATTAATAATTAATAAAAGTGCAAAAAACTGGTGCTTTGTACACCAAGGACAATCCTTAGAAGTTCATAGTTGCTGAGGTTGGTGTTGTACAGTGTACGAGAGCCTGTCAGTAGTTGGAAAGGTAGTATTCTTGAACCTGGTGGTGGTCATGGTTATCAGACTCCTTTACCTTCTTCCCAAGGGTAGGAGCAAATAAGAGCATGGCCAGGGTGATGTGGGCAGTGCCCCCTATAGATTCCTTTAATGTGGGGAGTTCAGTACCTGTCTTAGATTGAGCAGTGTCTAATACTCTAATTTCCTTTGTTCCTGGGGTTTAAGTTGCTAAACCATGCAGTGATGCAAACAGTCAGTACGTTCTCCACCATACACTTGTGGAATCTTAATAGCCAACATACTGGATCTCATCAATCTTCTAAGAAAGTAGAGGCGCTGATGAGCTTTCTTTGTGATTGCATCAATGTGCTGGACCCAAGACAGATCTTCAGAGATATGCATACCCAGGAAGCTGAAGCTGTTGACTTTCTCCACTATCATCCAATTAATGAATCCTCGTTTGTGGATCCTCGGTTTTTCCCTCCAGAAGTCAACCAAAGCTCCTTGGTCTACACATTTATGGGTAAAGAGTATAGAGCAAGAGTATGAACACACAGACCTGTGCTCTTGTGCTGATGGTCATCAAGGATGAAGTGATGTGTCAATTTGTTCTGTTTGTGGTCTGATAGCGAGGAAGTCAAAGATCTGATTACATAGACATGAGCAGCGACACTTATCTTTAAATTTGATAGTAAGTTTGGAGGTGATGTTGGTGGTAAATGTCGAGCAGTGGTCAATGAACAACAGGCTGATGTATATGTTCTTATTGCTCAAGTGGTCAAGTGCAGAATGGAGAGCCAGTGAGATTGCACCCTCTGTTGATCTATTCTGGCGCCAGGCAAATTGTAATGGATCCAGGTACTTACTAAGGTAAAAGTTGATGTGAGTCATAATCAACCTGCCATGGACATCACTATTACAGGTCGGTTTACTGCCATGGACATCACTATCACAGGTAGGTAGTCATTGAGGCATGTCATCTTACGATTTTTGGGAACTGGTATTATTGATGGCATTTTAAAGCAGATGGGAACCTTGGATCTCAGCATGAGGATGAAGATGTCTGCAACTAATCAGTCAATTGGTCCACTGGGGTTTTAAGAACCAGATGTACCAGGGGGGCAATTTCTGTAAATTAGGAACAAATATTTTATTTGCACTATACAATTTTGGATGAGTCGTAGAGTCATACAGCATAGAAACAGGCCCTTCGGCCAAATTTGCCCACGCCGAGCAGATGCATCATCTACAGTAGACCCACCTGCCTTTGTTTGGCCCGTATCCCTCTCCACCTTTCTTATCCATGTACCTGCCCAAATGCTTTTTAAATGTTTTTATTGTACTTCCATTAACTACCCTCTCTGGCAGCTCGTTCCATATATCCACCACCAAAGATGAAGAATAAAGTGCAATATCTGTGGAGCTGAGGGACGAAACAATTACAGGTGATCTCGGATCAGAATACAAAATAAAATCTCAGATCTTGCTGGTCCGATGTTATAATAACACACAATGAAATGAACGTGCATCGTTTTCATGAACTTGCATCAATTAACTTTAGAGGTGGCACAGTGGCACAGCTGGTAGACCCGAGTAATTCTCCTGTTCTAGCTGCTATTCTATTAAACATGTACTGTTTGCAATGCACGAACGTCCTTCCTTAGATATGAAAACCAATATTGTACACAGCACGTAAGACATGATCACACCAGAAGCTTTGTAGCTAAAGTGCAACTTCTCTCATCCTGTATCGAATTTCCCATGCATTAAACAATAACATTTTGGTAGGTTTCCTAATTAGTTCTGTACTTGAATCATGCACTGCAACACCCGAATTCCTGCACATCATAGACTTCAACAACTTTCACCATTTAAATGATATACATCGCTTTCAATTTTCTTGCTTGACAGACAGTTTCATCTTTATAACATGCTCTACATACTGTTTTCTTTATTTTTCTACCTACAGTGCATTCAGAAAATATTCAGACCCCTTCACTTTTTCCACATTTTGTTATGTTACAGCCTTATTCTAAAATTGAATACATTATTTTTTTTATCATCAATCTACACACAATACTCCATAATAAAAAAGCGAAAACAGGTGTTTAGAACTTTTTGCAAAGTAAATAAGAAGAAATAACTGAAATATTACATATACAAAAGTATTCAGACCCTTTACTCAGTACTTTGTTGAGGCACCATTGGTAGCAATTACAGCCTCCAGTCTTCTTGGGTATGATGCTAAAAAGCATGGCACACCTGTATTTGGGTAATTTCCCCCATGATTCTCTGCAGATCCTCTTAGCTCTCTCAGGTTGGATGGGGAGCATCGATGACAGCCATTTTCAGGTCCCTCCAGAGATGTTCGATCGGGTTCAAGTCCAGGCTCTGGCTGGGCTACTCAAGGACATTCACAGACTTGTCACAAAGCCACTCCTGCATTGTCTTGGCTGTGTGCTTATGGTCATTGTCCTGTTGGAAGGTGAACCTCCGCCCCAATCTGAGGTCCAGAACGCACTGGAGCAGGTTTTCATCAAGGATATTTCTGTACTTTGCTCCGTTCATCTTTCCCCCGATCCTGACTAGTCTCCCAGTTCCTGCCGCTGAAAAACATCCCCACAGCATGATGCTGCCACCGTAGGTATGGTATTGGCCAGGTGATGAGCGCTGCCTAGTTTCCTCCAAACGTGACACTTGTCATTCAGGCCAAGGAGTTCAATCTTGGTTTCATCTGACCAGAGCACCAGAGAAACCAACCCTTTTGGCAAACTCCAAGCGGGCTGTCATGTGCCTTTTACTGAGGAGTGGCTTCCGTCTGGCCACTCTACCATAAAAGCCTGATTGGTCGAGTGCCACACATATAGGTGTCCTTCTGGAAGGTTCTCCCATCTCCACAGAGGAACTATGGAGCTCTGTCAGAGTGATCATCAGGTTCTTGGTCACCTCCCTGACAAAGGCCCTTCTCCCCAAATTGCTCAGTGTGGCCAGCTTTATGAAGAATCCTGGTGATTCCAAAGTTCTTCCATTTAAGAATAACAGAGGCCACTGTGCTCTTCGCGACCTGCAATGCTGCAGAAATTGTTTTATCTCCTTCCCTAGATCTGGGTCTACGAACAATTCCTTCGTCTTCATGGCTAGGATTTTGCTCTAACATCACTGTCAACTGTGGGACCTTATATAGACAGGTGTGTGCTTTTCAAAATCATGTCCAATCAATTTAATTTACCACTGGTGAACTCCAATCAAGTTGTAGAAAGATCTCAAGGATAAGCAATGGAAACAGGGAAACTTACGTAAATGGATTTTTCAGTTATTTATTTTTAATTACTTTGCAAAAATTTCTAAACACCTGTTTTCGCTTCTTCATCCTGGGGTATTGAGTGTAGATTGATGATAAAGAAAAAATGAATTTAGTCCATTTAAAAATAAAGCTGTCAAGTAACAAAATGTGGAAAAAGCGAAGGGGTCTGAATACTTTCTGAATGCACTGTACCTGTGAATCATCAGTAGATTTAGCAACCATCTGAGTTATTTAACATAAATTGTAAAAGGTTGAGGTGCCAGCACTGTTCCCTGCTACACAACACTTTGTTACATTCTGCCGACCTGAAAAAAGCTATTTATGCCCATTCCTTTTCCTGTCTGCCAGTCATTCCTCTATCCATGTTATAATGTTACCTCCTACACGCGAACTTCTGTGGTCTGCAAATGCTTTCTGGAAATTGTTACCCACATCACGTGTTTTTTTTTTCAAGGAAATCAAATAAATTTGTTCAACATATTTGTTTTTCTCTTTCATAAAACCACAATGACTGGTGGATTGGTTTTAATTCCTACAAACTTTTAGGATGCTGAAATCCGTCAGAGCCTTTGACAAATATATATGAAGCAGGATAGAACTTGAATAGGGAATCAGGAGGACTAAAATAGGCCATGTAGTCTTTGGTCCTTTGGATTAAAGAGAGTTCAAAGTATTGTTGTACAGTACATTTATAATACATAAGGTAATTAGGGCGAAGGACATAGGAAGGAATTTACGCCTGGAGCCAGAGGAAGTGGGCAAGGTACTGAGTACTTTGCATTAGTATTCACTAAAGAGGTAGAGAATAACAAGATTAGGGAGGGATATGCTGATATTCTAGAGAATGGCGGTCAAGAATAAAGAGGCGTTGGCTCTCTTGTAGAACATTACGGTGGGTAAGTCCCAGGGCCTGATGGGATCTATCCCTATTATGGGAACCATGGAGACTGCCATCTAAATGGCGTCAAGTTGGGAAAAGGGGAAGTACAACGGGATCTGGGGGTCCCTGTACATCAGTCTATGAAAGTAAGCATCCAGGTACAGCAGGCAGTGAAGAAAGCGAATGGCATGTTGGCCTTTATAACAAGAGGAATCAAATATAGGAGCAAAGAGGTCCTCCTGCAGTTGTACAGAGACCTAGTGAGACCACACCTGGAGTATTGTATATAGTTTTGGTCCCCTAATTTGAGGAAGGACATTCTTGCTATTGAGGGAGTGCAGTGTAGGTTTACAAGGTTAATTCCCAGGATGGCGGGACTGTCATATGCTGAGAGAATGGAGCAGCTGGGCTTGCACACTCTGGAGTTTAGAAGGATGAGAGGGAATCTCATTGAAACATATAAGATTGTTAAGGGTTTGGACACGCTGGAGGCAGGAAACATGTTCCCAATGTTGGGGGAGTCCAGAACCAAGGGCCACAGTTTAAGAATAAGGAGTAAGCCATTTAGAATGGAGACAAGGAAACACTTTTTCTCACAGAGAGTGGTGATTCTATGGAATTCTCTGCCTCAGAGGGCGGTGGAGGCGGTTTCTCTGGATACTTTCAAGAGAGAGCTAGATAGGGCTCTTAAAAATAGTGGAGTCAGGGGATATGGGGAGAAGGCAGGAACGGGGTACTGATTGGGGATAATCAGCCATGATCACATTGAATGGTGGTGCTGGCTCGAAGAGCCTAATGGCCTACTCCTGCACCTATTGTCTATTGTCTATTGACTAGTAGTTTGGATTCAAAATTGGGCTGGCTATAGAAGGGAGAGGATAGTGATGGAGGTGTGTTATTCTGATTGGAAGTATGGCATCAGTACTCAGACTGCTGTTTGTGATTTATATAAATGAATTGGCTGAAGAAGGGTCTCGACCCGAAACGTCACCATTTCCTTCTCTCCAGAGATGCTGCCTGTCCCGCCGAGTCGCTTCAGTATTTTGTGCTATATTTGACACAAATGACGGTGCGCTGATTAGTAAGTTTGCAGACAACATAAATTGCCATTTTGGATAGCGAGGATAGTTGTCAAATGAGGCTATAGACCAGTTGGAAATGTGGACAAAGAAGTGGCAGATAGAGTTTAATCTGGACAAGTGTGAGGTATTGTAGATTGGGAAGTCAAAAGTATGAGGAAAGTACATACATATAGCACATAGTATGTAGCAGGGTCCTTAGGAGTAGTGATGTACAGAGGGATCTTGGGGTGCAGTCTATCGCTGCCTGAATATGGAAACACAGTAGATAGACTGATAAGAAAGCAAATGCATGCCAGCCTTCACAGGTCAGGGTGTGCGGTATAAAAGTTGGAAAGTCATGTTGCAGCTTTATACAAGTTTGGTGAGGCTACATTTGGAAAGCAGTGTGCATTTGAAGTCACAGTATTACAGTAAGGATGTGGAGGCTTTGGAGAGGGTACAGAAGAGGTTCATTTGGATATGCCTGGATTAGGTAGTATTATTTATATGAAGAAGGACAAACTTGGGAGGTTTTCCCTTAAGTGTTGGCGACTGAGAAAATGTCTCTATTAATTTCTCTATTAAGGGATTNCAACCTTAATAGAGAAATATATAATTATGAAAGGCACAGACAGATGAGATCGTCTTTTTTTCAGGGTGAAAATGTCAAAACTAGAGGGCTGAGGTTGAAGGTGAGAGAGGGATAATTTAAATGGGGTTTAGGAGGCAGGTTTTTTACACAGAAGAGTGGTGGGTGTCTAGAATGTTCTTCCAGGAGAAGCAGTGGAAGAAGATACTATAGCAATGTTTAAGAAGCATTTAGACAGATATATACCGAGAGAGAAAATGGAGGGGCATAGACCATATTCTGGCAGAAGTGCCTGTGCTGTGCTGTACTATATGTTCTAGCTCATGATATTTTTGTAATTTCCTGATCTTTGAATAAATACTATTCAGATTTTTGTTCTTTTTTGTTCAAAGGGCCTGCTGGTAAGTGGAGGAAATTAGATATGTATGAGAGGCCAACATAAAAGGAAATTGAACTTCTGGGGGGCAAAAACAGATCACAGAGCTAGATACTGTTTCCATGACTGTAAAACACATTCACTTTGGATTATGTGATTGGGATTTACCTCAATTTATTCTTAGTGCATAAGTAGAATTTCAATCTAACCTCAATAAGGAAAGCAGAATATGATCTGCAATAAGACTTGAATTTCCTCTGTCATAGAAGGGAACAAATTAATCCAGAATTCTGTTGCTGAATAATTGATCCACCAATCTAATATATCTATGGAAATGTGTGCTGGTGAAAACAGAATTGGATTCAATCCATATCAGATGACTGCCAATGTTTTGGATTAAAATGGTATTACAGCATCTAAGATGGCAACCATGAAACTATATTGGATATTTCTCATGCATAGAAAGGAATTGCGGATGCTGGTTTAAACTGAAGATAGACACAAAAAGCTGGAGTAACTCAGAGGGGCAGGCAGCTTGGAGAGAAGGAGTGGGTGACCAGTATCCCTAAACAGTCCGAAGAAGCGGCTCGACCCAAAACATCACCCAGCTTTTTGTGTCTATCTTTGGAAATAACTGATGGTCGATATATTTGTGAGTCCTTAAATACTGTACCTGTCTGCTTATGGTTTACATTACGGATCAAGCACTATCTGCTAAATGTCCACAGGCGTGATTAACGCATTGACCATAGTAATATGAAACAATCAATGTGTCAGTGATTAAAGTGAATATGAGCAGTCGGGTTATGATTTGGTTCCAATGACCTGTTTAAGCATTTCAAATAATATCCTGTTAATAATAACTGGAACCTTTGATCTATGTGACCGAGTGCAAGGTTCAACCTTAATTTATTTGGGAAAATTCACACTAATATTACGTCCTAAATATTTAACAAATAATGAAATATTTCTGAAGTCGATCCACTGTTATTGACATTTATATTATGGAGGATAACCATTGCATTGCAAACATGCTAACAAATAAAACTATTTATACTATTCCGACTTTCCGGCTGACTATCCAGTGCATTTCAGCAAGATTCTTCTTCAAGTACTATTTAAATGTGATGAAGGCATTTTATTCCGCAGCCTTTTCTGACTTTAAGTACTAGACCCCATTACTCTATGAATAAAAACGGTGTTCTTTATCACCCACCTAATTATTCTACATAACGGTTTAAATTTATACCTCCTACTTATTATTCTGTCTGACAAGGAAAAGAGGTCTTTATTTTCATTATATGTCTTACATAATTTATACATTTAATTTAATCTCCTGTCACCTTCCTTTATATCAAGGAAAGTAACCCTAGCTTATACCATTTTTCCTCTAACAAACTGTGACTGATCCTGACAATACCATTATAAATCTCCTCTGTGTCTTCTCCAATGCTATCACCTCCTTTATGTATTGTGACCAGAGCTGTACTCTTGTTGCACCCTACGTAATATCTGTATTTCTCTGGTTTGACCTCTGTTCTTTCATTCTCTTCTTCTGTTAGTAAATCTTATAAGCCTTCGTAACCAGCTTATCTAGAGGAGGCTGCACTACCAGTCCCTTTGTTGCACATCAGCACCCCTGCATATCTCAATATGCTGCCATTTATTGCACATTTCCTTAAGTTCACAAGTTATAGTAGTAGAATTAGGCCATTTGACTTATCGACTCCACACCACCATTCAAATGTGGCTCATCTCTGCCTCCTAATCCCATTTTTCTGCCTTCTCTGCATGACCCTTGACACCAGTTCTAATCAAGAATTTGTCTAACTCTGCCTTAAAAATATCAATTTACTTGGCCTCCACAAGTTACCCTTAAGTTGTGAAGGGATTATCAGCGGACAGAAGAAAACATTTAAGAATAAAAGTCTCCTTAAAATAAATCTGGCCCATGACCACTCAAAGTAGAGATGGAGCTAATGTGATGGCAATGAGAACATTAGGTCCATGGGCATAGAAGTCCAAAGTGGCAGAAAGCGCACACTATTTTCTAAATTACCCAGAGCCAGGTAGCTTGTGCCCGAACTGGAAGAATCAGTGGTTCCCACATTGGCTCATCAGAATCCAGAAAATCAATGGACGTAAATCATCCTCATTCCTGTGGGTCTATCTAAAAAAAAATAAAAATTTCTATAGTTTATATATTTCCCTCACCTCTCTAAATCTCCAAATGCATTACCACACAGCCCTTGATTAAAATGTCAATTTCCACGTTATTGTCCACCTGAGAGGTGCATTTATAACTTCCTGCAATCTTTAGCTTTCTTTCTCACAATTAGCCTTGATATCATACCACAAAAAGCCTTGGTATCATAAGCAAACCTCTTAATCATGCTCCTTACTTTCAAGTCTAAATTATTGATACGTATAAAAAAAATCCATGCTTTTAGCACTGAACCACACTTCATACATATCACTGGTAACCTGCTTCTGACCAGTTGGGATACTTTTGCATCTGTCATTCACTTTTTATTATATCCATGTGGTTTTACTTTTCTGAACGTGGAACTTAATCAAACCCTTTGGTAAAATTCAACTGACAGCTTATATTGTAGTTTGGATTTTTTTCTAATACATTTCTCCACCTTTAATGTTAGTCTGCAGTTATCAATATCCCCTTTTATACAACTGCTGATGAATCCCACCCTTTTTCTGTGTGAAAACATGTTTGATTTTTAAATGAAATTATGGACATAGTCAAGAGATTTGTGAGCAAGCAAGGTTCCACAAACACCAATGTGCTAAATGACCAGTTATCTAATATAGTATTAATAGACACTTAATATAGCAATGTTGACAGAGAACCTAATATTCGCCAGGACACTAGGAATGTGGCATTGTAGAGAATCTACTACAGGTGTGGGTTGAAGAGTAATTATTTCACCTGGGAGAACTCTTCTGAAATAGTAGAGGGATCTTTTGTGTTCATCTGAGAGGCCAGAAAGGGTTTGTCATCTTAGTTGAAAGACAGAACCTTTGATAGTACGGCACTGTTCAGTCTTGTCTTTTAGCCTTTAGTCTCAGGAGTAGGACTGGAACCCACAACATTCTGAAATAGTCATTGGACTGGTACCAACTAAGCATTGGCATTATGCATCTTCCTTGTGTTGTTTTAGTTCAGTTCAGTATCATCTGTAGCTGAATCATTGGAAATAAAAGGTGCCATGCAGTACAAAGGCATCTGCAGGTTTCAAATTGTTATCAGATAATGCACAATTGTTGGCTGTGTAGTAAGCATAATTTATCAACAAATTAGCAAATTTTATTTTAGTATTTTGCAGTGTTCATTTCATCTTGATCACAGATTTCTACTTTAACGCAGGCAAAACAACCATAATCACTTCAGTCAATACTTCTTATCATGAATCTCAACATTAACGAAGACCAAAGCTTGACTAAATATTGCTGCAATTTTAAGCATCGATCGTGGGCACTTTAATTAACTTGTAAATCCATCGCCTGACATTTGTGTCTGAGCCTAATGTATTTCATAATGACTTTCTGTAAAGGTCATTGCACAACCTTCACTGTTTGATAATGGAATTCCAATTGCTGCATAATGCCATAGCATATTGCTGAGACTCTTGTTTAAAGGTAACAAATGATATGAAAGAATATCATGGTATTTGCCATCCACGTTCAATACTGCTGAAGCACAATAATAAGAATATAAAAAAATCATACTAAAATTTAAAGACATGGATTAAATAAAACAACCAAAGCAAAATGGAAGCACAGAAGCAGATTAGTCACAGTGGAAAAAAACATATTGGTAATGTATTAGGTATGGACCCCATCCATGCTCCAGCTCAAGTAGTTAATTTGACCAATTCCGCACGCAACAGACAAGCTGCCTCCGAGCCCAGTTTAGGAGCTAGCGTGGAATTGCAATCTAGCCTAACTTCTACCTCTAACTGTTTTATTCCACTATACGTTGTCTAGCACGGCCATCGTTGTGATGTTCCACTTTTGGTTCAACAGACTCGTTGCACAATGGATGTTTTTTTTAAATCTCAGCTATATAGCCCTTTTCCACTTATTGCAAATGTTTTTAGAACAAATGAATGTCTTCAAAGAAATTGTAATAAAACCAACTGTTTATACTGCTACAATTATTCTCCTGGGTTTCTTAAACTTCAGTTTCTGCTGACTCCTGGGCACTCGTGAAGTGAAGGCAACTGTAGGCTGGCAGCTTGCTTGCTGCATGTAAATAAGGTTTGGTGAGCATTTGCAATGGTATTGGTGTTCAGACAGACCTGGTTGATGTATAAATCACTGAGTTATCAGACAAGTACTGCAGATATTGTAATTAGGAAGTTAAATGGTACGGCAGCCTACAGCAGCAGTCCTAAGCTACTATTTAGCTCATTGGAGGCCCTTGGACTATCTGTGATCTGACTTACTGGACATTCTTGCACTAAAGAATGAATGAATGACCAACGAAAGAATGGATCAACTGGGCCAATATTCACTGGAATTTAGACGGAGGAGAGGATATCTTATAGAAACATATAAAAAGGGATTGGACAGGCTAGATGCAGGAAAAATGTTGGGGGAGTCCAGAACCAGGGGTCACAGTTTAAGAATAAGGGACAGGCCATTTAGGACTGAGATGAGGAAAAACCTTTTCACCCAGAGAGTTGTGAATATGTGGAATTCTCTGCCACAGAAGGCAGTGGAGGCCAATTCACTGGATGTATCCAAGAGAGAGTTGGATGTGCCTCTTAGGGCTAACAAAATCAATGGATATGGGGAGAAAACAGGAACGTGATAATGATTCTGGATGACCAGCCATGATCATATTAAATGACAGCGCTGGCTTGAAGGGCCAAATGGCCTACTCCTGCATCTATTTTCTACGTTTCTATGTTTCTACTAAATGTTATTCATATTAGTCCCTTTATCATGCATTTATACACTGTGGATGGCTCGATTGTAATCATGTATTGTCTTTCCACTGACTTCTTCTTTTTCTTTCGTGTAGGACAACTTGTTCTATTTGATCTTCCATTTGTGCACGTCGAGTTGATTGCATTAGTCGAAACAGAGCGGACCACGTGAAGGTTGCAATCTTCCACCCCTTTCCACTGACTGTTCGCACACAACAAAAGCTTTTCACTGTACCTGCACATGGCAATAAACTAAAATCAAGCTCAATAAACTAAACTCAAACTTATTGCAAGAGAATTTAAACAGACGTGTCTTGCTCCAATTATAAAAAATATGTCATTTTGTCTCGGGCTTTGCAGTCTCAGTTGCTGAGTATATTCAAGAATGAGATCAATAGATATTAAGAGAATGAAGGACATGCAGTTAGAACAGGAAAATTAAGCTGCACTTCATGAGCTATGGAGTAGGCACAAGACGTTGAAGTTCAAGTTCGAATTTGTGTTTATTGTCACTTAACCAACTGAGGTACAGTGAAATTTGAGTTACCATACAGCCATACTTAGTGAAATGCAACAATACACAGAGCCACATAAAATAAAATTTAACATAAACATTCATCACAGTGGATGCACATTCCTCACTGTGATGGAAGGCAATAAAGTTAGTCATCTTCCTCCTTTGTTCACCCCTGGTCAGGGCCTTTGAACCCTCCGCACTTGCCGATGGTCCGATGTTCAAGCCCTATTGTCGGGATGGATCGGAACACTCCGCGGCATGGAGCTCCCGAGTCGGCTTCTTCTTACTGGAGACCGTGGCTTCATGGTGTTAAAGTCCACAGGCCCCGTGGTCGGAGCTACGCTGGCGATCCTCGGCAAGGATCACAGGTCCCGATGTTAAAGTCTGCGCTGCGCCCGCAGATTGAAGCTCCAGGCCGGTCTCCAGGAAAGACCGCACTACTCCAGGTAGTAGGCCACAGGGGGGGGGGCGGAGATGCGACACGGAGAAAAATCGCATCTCCGTCGAGGTAAGTGACTGAGAAAGGTTTCCCCCCATTCCCCCCTGCCACCCCCCACATTAAACAAACCAAGAAATACTAAATCATATTTTCAAAACATACTTAAAATAATAAAAACAGAGAGGGGACAGACAGACTGTTGGCGAGGCAGCCACCTGTTTAATGGTTTATTACTGTTTCAATTTCTTATGTTCTTGGAGAATTCCAGCAACTGCAATTTTTTGGTTTTAGATGATCTACAGTAGTTGATCATCTATTTTAGAATCACTAGTAGTGCTGTTCTTAAATGCTGAAATTGCAAGAAACATATTTTGAATGTAGTGTATAACATGCAGATTCTGCTACATTATGTTTTTGCTGCTACTGATCAAATTTCAAGATAGAGTTAATAAAACAGAGAATGCAGGGAATGTTAAGCTGGTCAGATAGCATCAGAAACAGAGATGTTTCAGGTTGATGACCTTTCATCAGATGTTCCAGATGTTCTAATGAAAGGCCATTAACCCAAAACATTGCCTATATTTCTCTCCTCACATATACTGCCTGAGCTACTTAATATTTCCAGCATTTTCAGTTTTTGATTCAGTTTTCAACTGTCTGCTTATTTTTGGTTTTCCAATCTGGGTATGGTTGTTTAATTGCCTTTAGTTTAGAGATACAATTCGGAAACAGGTCCTTCGGCCCATCGAGTCCGTATCGATCCCTGCACATTAACATTATTTTACGCACCAGGGACAATTTACATTTATACCAAGCCAATTAACCTACAAATCTGTACGTCTTTAGAGTGTGGGAGGAAACTGAAGATCTCGGAGAAGACCCACGCAGTCACAGGGAGAACATACAAACTCTGTACAGACAGCAAACATAATCAGGATCGAAACCGGATGTCTGGCGCTGTAAGCGCTGTAAGGCCTCAACTCTACCATTTCAACTCTACCATCCAAGTTCATGGATAAATATGATCCCAGGAATGACACTGGACTACAACCATCACTAGTGAAGCAATATTCAGCAGTGGCATGTGCTTTCACCAACTGTGCATAAAATAGGAAAGAGAAACAGAATTCAGCAATACTAATATGGGCTATCCCGATACTGCAATTAATAACAAACCTGTAAAACCACTACATAAAGGGGGCAAGTGCACCACCTAGTGGTTTAACCAGTATGGAACGCATCCCCACTCCCCTGCAAGGCATCCACAATCTAAATAACTGCCTATAGGGCCTGTCCCACTTATGTGTCTTTGGCACGCAAATTACGCGACCTCGTGGTCGCGTTGAGGCGCACGGGCATCGTATGGCCGCGTGGGGCCGGTCCCACTGAGAAACGTGGAGGGGTATGTAGTTGTGCGCGACACCGCGCGGCGCTCCGGTCCCGATGAGTTACTCCAGCATTTTGCATCCATCTTCAAATGACGTCACGTGCTCCAGACGGCTGTGCGTATGCATAAAATCGCGCGCGACCTTCGCTGGGCCGTCGCAGCTCAATGCGACCACGAGGTCGCGTAATTTGCGTGCCAAGGACACGTAAGTGGGACAAGCCCTTAAGCAGTGATGGAAATGGGTTTTACGAACTAGGGGTACTCTAAGGTCCATGAGGCTGAGGTTGGGAAGGAAGGGGCGAGGGAGGGGTGGAATTTTTTTATGTGCGGTCATACCCATGTAAGAGTACATGAATGCATAACTTGTTTATTGTGTATTTATATTATAGTTTATTGTGCACTATATGTCATAGCTGCTTTCTTGCCCCTCTCTCTCTCTCTCTCTCTCTCTCTCTTTTTTTCTCTCTCTCTCTCTCTCTCTCTCTCTCTCTCTCTCTCTCTCAACTCTCTCTCTCTCTCTCTCTCTCTCTCTCTCTCTCTCTCTCTCTCTCTCTCTCTCTCTCTCTCTCTCTCTCTCTCTCTCTCTCTCTCTCTCCCCCCCCCCCCCCCCCCCCCCCCCCCCCCCCATTACAACATGTTCCATAATGGTATTTAATATCCATTTTTTCCTGTCACTTTCTTTCTGCATGCCGTTTCTTCAGCACGCCTTCTGCCACGAAGAAGCCATGTCCTCACATATTCTTTGAGGTTGAATTTTGACAGAGGAGGTTCCACCAACTTAATAAATAGAAGAGTTGAGAGACGATCACTTTGAAGTCTTGCACATTGTGGTACATGCAGAAATTCATCTCACTGAAGCTTCTTTCACGTTCTGCTGTTGATACCGGAATTGTATTTACAGCCGTTAGCAGCTGTTGAAAATATGCAGAAACTATCTTCCCTTTAGATTCCTTGAATTTTCTGAAGGCTCTGACACAAAGCCGACCATTTAAGCCAAATTGTTCTGCCATTTCTTCTACACCATTATCCCCAAAGGTAAAAAGTGAATCTTCTGGAATATTGTTAATATCTAAATATTTCGACTTGTTAATTCACTTTTTACATTTATCATTGGAAGCTGTTGTAGATTCAAGCAGCCTGGATTTCATATTATTGACCAAACTCCTCAAAAACTATTGTCTATTTTTAGCAGGTACTTCACCAGCTCTCAAATTTATTCCATTAAAAATCATCTGGCTTGTTGCTTCCTCCACTCGAGTATAAAATGTTCCTGGCTTCTCTATTTGACATTCAAGAACCTTGATAGTTTGTTTAATTTCCTCATGTACTTTACTAAGTGTACAATTTTGGTTCTGCAGTTCAAGTGACAGTTCAGACAACTCTAGCAAACTCTCCATCAACAAGCCCAAATTATTTACGAAAGCTGATGATTCTAATACTTTTCTCAGCCCCTTGTACTTTGCTCTCCCTGCACTAGATGTTGAAGCACCACAGCTTGCTTTTCCAAAATGCTCCCAAAGAGCTTTATAGGACTGCCACATTGCCTTTACAGTTCGGTAAGATGAAGCAACCCATCTCACACTGAAAACATCATCCTGATTCTTAGGAGACCTATGATATAAGGAATACAATTTATCACGAAATATCTGAAAATGATTCAAACCTGCAACGTCACTTCTGGCATCACCCACACTGAGTTCAAGCCTGGGACTGGCAGTGACAAACATTTGCATTAGGGAAATCATCAAGAAATAGTTTTGCAACCCCTGCATTTCGTCCTAACATTGCTGATGCACCATCAGTTACAAGTGATATCACATTTTCTTTTAGGTAATGTATTGAAAACCACCTGTTTGTAAGCAACTTAGCCCATCATATATAGATTTTGCATTTGCACCAAGTTTCATATGTTCTAAGTCAAAATAGAATGATATAGGTTGGGAAGATTCACCAACTGCTGCTCTCAAGCAGACTACTAGAACAGTTTTCCTATTAATAGTATAGATTCATCAATCATAATAGACATTAAATCACTCCGGGTGTATTATGATATGTTCTACAGTATGAAGTGTACAGCAAAACTTGCACTTCCAGAGTGGTTTATCGTGTTGTTTCTTCAGCGGATCACGGATTTATTTTAAGAGCAAAACATAAAGTGCTGGAGAACTCAGCAGGTCAGGCCCGATCTATGGAGGATCCGAAGAAGGATCTCGACCCAAAACATCACCTATTCCTTCTCTCCAGAGATGCTGCCCGACCCGCTGAGTTACTGCAGCATTTTGTGTCTATCTATGGAGGGAATGGCTATGCGACGTTTAGGGTCAGGTCCCTTCTTTAGGCATTTTATAACGGGTTGGGAAAGCTTGAAATTTTCACATATTTAAATATGTTGTTACGAATATAACTATTAACGTGGGAAAAAAATCCATGAGCCCTACCCAAAAGTAGAAATGTAGAAAGTTACAGTGCGTAAAAAAACATAGATATTACGAGCTTTGTAGTCTCCTTGAATCAAATGCCGAATTCAAAATTCTATATTTTGAAAATGGGCAAAGCAAAACGTAGCATGTTCTCTAGAAAGGCTTACCCTAAAATAGTAAGATTAAGTGAGAACTTACCAGTTTGAAGTTTGATCCTTATTTTATGAGGAGTTACGATGAAGGATTTCGTGAAGACCCTGCCAGCACGCATGCGAGACATTCTTCAAAGCAGCAGTGTGAAATCACAGATAGCAGAACTGACTGGAGATAGTGAGATTAAGAGAAGCCATATACCAGTTGACCTTACGATAGAGGGTTGGGAGCGGAGGGCACGAAATCCCTCATCGCAACTCCTCATAAAATAAGGATCAAACTTCAAACTGGTAAGTTCTCATTTAATCTTACTATTTTACTTCGGAGTCACGTGAGTGACTTCGTGAGGATTTCAAAGCTCTGTGATTTCATGCCCTGGACCACGTCCATGCTCACACACTGCCGTAATAACTGATGGAGGAAGTGTGTTAACGTCTTTCAGACTTGTAACAGAGCTGAAAAACAATAATGTATTCATTAATACAAACAAAAACCCCTGAGTTCGGGAACTCAGGGGTTTCAGGAGTGGTATCAGGAGTGGCCACAGATTTATTATAAACCCGTTGAGACGTGTCTCCATTGGCCAAGCCCGCTGTTGCGAGGACATGGTCCATGGGTACCTTCATGGTCCTCGCCGCTAATGTGGACGCAGCCCTGGTAGAATGAGATTTGAATACCAGTGTCTACCCCTGCTGCGTTCAACACCACCCTGAGCCATCTGGAAATTGTCTGCACAGTAACCCTGTGATGTGGGCTTTAAAAACTGATGAATAGACCTGTTTCCATTCTCCTTATATATTGGGTGATATTAATATAGTGTCGGAGATAGGTGGCTACACAGAGGCGTACATCAATGGGTTATGCATGGAATTCCAATTTAAGACCGGTTGTATCAGGTCTATGGTGTTTAAGTAATTCATCAATGAAAAAGGTTACCTTGGTAGGGGTCGAGACCATCATGTCCAGTTTAGTTTGTGGAGGGTCTGGACCCGCTGAACTGTATAAGTGCCATTAGCATCACCACTTTGTAGGTGAGTTTAGCCAGTGGGAGTTCCAAAACTGGTGACCAACTACTGAGTAGGGACAACACTACCCCAATATCACAGGTCATATTGTATCGTGGTCTACGAGGGTAAAAATTGAAAATACCCCTCATGAGTTTCGACACCAACTGATGGGATCCTACTCCGATAGTGAGGCAGGATGACAATGCGCTTCTGGCATTATTGATGGCACTATAGTTGAGTGAAGGCTCGCGAGGAATTCCAGCACATCTGTGATGGTGGCAGAGTCATAGCTGATAGTCCTGGAACAGAAGGCCTCCCATTTCCTTACATGGGTAAGGTACTGCTACCTCGTGGACTCTCTGCACGATGCCGTGACGATATCCATGGTCCTGTTCGACAGCCCGAATTCCAGCAAAGGTCTCTTCAGAACCTGCAAGCCAACAGGTTCAGATGACCATGGCATGGATGACTCTCCCCTGATATGGGATGTAGCAGTAGGTTCGGGCATTTAGGAACCTGCACCCATGGTTTCTTCACCATGTCGAGGGCCACCGGGAACCATGGCTGTGTTGGGCAGACGGGTATTATCAGAATCCCTGATGCAGTATCTAGCATATGTTGGTATCTGATGGTTCAACCTGGACGCAAAGAGGTCGATATCTGGTGTTCCATACTTAGCTATAATATTAGCAAATATTTGGGGGTTCAACATCCACTTGGTGTTGTCATTGAATACTCGTGACCTGGTGTCCGCCACTGTATTAAGCTTACCTGGAAGGTATGTAGCTGATATCCAAATATTTCAATGCACCAGTGCCAAATTATGTTTGCCAATTCATCCCAATATCCACCACTGTGGTATTGTCTATCTGTAGACGGACATGCTTCTGTCCTTTGTTCTTGGGTTGCTGGGGTGTAGGGTTGATGCATTTTTCAGGCTGGTCGCTGTGGGCCTTGGCTTAAACAGGCCTCTGATAAGGCGCGACCTTTGGGTTTGCTCCCGTCACACTATCAGGTTGAACCCGGGCCTGTTAGATGTTGCATATGGATGCTGCCGACGATACGCTGGAGGTCTGCCAGAGGTAGGCGGTTTTATCAAACCTACCGCTTTAACTTCTTCATCTAGGTCTTTCACGTGTTTGGGCAGGTCATCATCAAACAACTGTCTTGGTGGTGGCATAGCGGTGGCCTTACACAAACCCGCAATTTTGGGGTTGAGTGTAGGACAGATAGAGCTTTTCCGAAGCAATTGAACTTGTATAGTATTGCAGAGCAGGGCTGATGCATCCTGCTGCTCTTCCGTCATGTCCATACCGTCGACTGACCTGGCAAACGCAGTGATGCCTGAGGTCAGTAGTTTCAGGATTTTTTGAGTTTTTCCCTGTGCCCTTATCCCAGGGCTGATGTTTCCCCATATGGTGTGTTCACGGTATGGACGTTCAACGACACGCAATTTTCCGGGGCCATGTATTTGTTTGTGGTCTCCGAAATTACCTGTTCCTGTAATTGGTGTGTAGTCAGGTAGTTTATGCTTGCCGCTGGCCTTGGCTGAAGAGGTTGCCCTTTCTGGGATGGTTGAGCGAACTTAAACATAATTCCCAGAAGTTCCTCTTGCATCCCTTGCAACTGTGGGTCTTCAGCCAACCCCTCTTCGAAGTCAGCTAGTGCCTGACTTCTAGCGCTCCCTACTGAGGAGGGAGAGACGTTGGACAGCTCTGTCATGGGACCTGCCGTGGATCTCCGGGATCCTAGGGACGCACGCTCCTGATGGAGTAGGTCCCTTTCGAGCAGCTGCTCAACCATGCGCTCCATTCGAGCTATGTGACCGCCGCCACTATCCGCAGACGGCAAGTCGTCTTCCCCAAGTTCTGATGAACCTATGGGGCCTCTACCGACAGTCCACACCTCGTCTAGGTGATGTCTATGGGACTGAGGTTGGTAGTCGGTGCCATCCGCTCCTACGGGGCTACACGACTCCCGCGCGGATTTGCCGCTTGTCCACGGTCTTCCGGACTGAAGCAGTGGAGAGCTGGTGCCAGCTGCTCCTGCGGGGCTACACAACCTCCTGTTGGTTTCTCCGCCTGTCTGTTGCGACTGCGACGGTGAGGAGTCGGTGCCAGCACGGAGGCAGAGAGGCAGAGCGGCACATAGGAACAGCAGCAAATAAAATAACGTGGTATAATAAAATAATGTGACTTTACTTGAGTCCGTGCTCGCGGTCCAGTAGCCCTGATAGTGAGTTTAGGAAATTCTCCCTTGAATTGTATTCAAAGGAATGCGGTGTCATTAATACATGGTCTGAGTAATACGTTTACTGAGTAATGTGGATCGATGTATTGATGACACATTGTATAACTACTACCTGTTAACTACTGGCTGTTAACAAGTGCGACAGTAACAGTTAACAAATCGTTTTCGTCTGAGTTGAATAAACCGATAAACGACTCGAATCTTTCTGCAGTACTCATTAAACCTGAACTGGAAATGGAAAATTAGGGGAAATCCGTCCCCTGCATACCCCCCCATTTCCATCACTGTGCCTAAGGTTTTTCCTTGAGCAGCTTACAGCAATGCAGAAGGCCATTCAGCTCATCTGATGCATACTTGCTACCGGGCAGCAATCGCATTAGTCCCATTTGATCTCTCCTTATTTCTATGAAACTCGTGCTCCCTCACACATGTCTGATAATTCTCCTTTAATTCTTTTGCCACTTGGCTACACAAATTACTATTTGCACAGACAATTAACCAGTCAGCATGTCTTTGGGTTGTGGGAGTAAACCAGAGCAAGGATGTGGGATAAAACCATGCATTCACAGCAAAAATGTGCAAACTCCATACAGACAGCAATGGAGGGCAGGATTCTGGAACTGTGAGGTAGGAAGTTCCAGGACAAAGACGAGCAGTGACATTTTTCTGAGACAGGATGGTACTTGACTTGAAGAGAAACCATAGAGATGTTAAATCAATTTTCCTTCTGCCCTTGGTGATAGAGGACACTGCTGCTGTTGAAAAAGCCTTGGCATATGGTTGCAATCCATTTTGTAGATAGTGCAGAGTATAGTTGCAATTCAAACATGATGGTGGAAAAGCCAAAGGGTGAAAGATTGGTGGGGAAACAATTAGGTACTTTTGTCTTAGATGGCTTCAAACCTCTTGACTGCTGCTGAGGATTCATTCATTAGCGAACTGCTTCGTAACTAAAGAGTTGCAAATGGAATGAACATTGTGCAATCATCAACAATTATACCCACTTCTGGCCTTATTAAGGGTAGATCAATGATGAAGTAGCTGGGGATGATTGAGTGACAGATGGTACCCAGAGGAACTGCCACAGCAATATCCTGTGGTGATTTAATTGACCTACCCCCCACCCCCTTCCAACCCAACAACCATAAACTTACATATCCTTTGTGAAAGGTCCCAATGGAGTCCATTCCTTTTGATTCTCATTGCTTTCACTTTTAGCGAGGTTCTCTGATGACATATTATCCTTGTCAAGCAAAGTGATTCACATCTCTTGTTTGGAATTTAGCTTATTTTGGAACAGTGCAGCCTATACATTTTCCACCTTGTTGGGCAGATGCCTTTGCTAGAACTCTACTGGAACAGCTTAGCTAGAGACACATCTATTTCTGCAGTGTGCCACGACAGGATTGTTGTATTCAGTGCTCTCGTCCATTTTCTTAAATCATGAGAATTAGCTAAAGATAGGATTCAGTGCTGTTTGAATCCTCAGTAGGAAGCTGAGATAGATCATTCACTCACTTGTTCTCAATTAAAATGTAAATACTGCAGCCTCAACTTTGACCTACTGGAGAAAGGCAGCCCGTCAAGCAGCATTTGTGGATGGAAATGGACAATTGATGTTTTGGAATGAGATCTTTCCACTTAGACAAGAGTGCTTCATTGTCATATAAACCAGCTGCAGAACAATAAAACTCTTACTTGCTGCAGCTTAACAGGTCTATAAGGGCATAACACACAGATAATATATAATGATCAAAAATACAATTAATTAATAACCCTAATGCCAAGTAACCATGAAGTCATGGAGTCGTACAGCACAGAAACAGACCTTTTGGCACAACTTATCCATGCCAACCAAGATGCCCCATCTAAACTAAGCTATGTTGATGGACCAAATGGCCTAATTCTGCTCCTATCACTAATGACCTCATGACCTTATACTCATTAGTAGATCCAGGATTTTGTCATAAATGCCATAAGCGCCTATTCACGTCTTGATGGGGGCACCTTCCTGTATGGGTATGGCTGCCCAGCCTGCAGCTGTCCATTTTTCACTTATTTTTTTATTTTTAGTTAGTTGAGTTTTTGTTTTCGGAGCTCTAGTCTTTTTTATGTGAGGGGGTGGGGGGGGGGGGGGGTGGGGGGGGGGGGGGGGGGGGGGGAGGGGGAAACTACTCTTCAGGGTCCCTACCTGGTCAGAGAGGCATCTTTCTCCGGGTTGCACCTTCGACCCATCCTCGCGGCCTACCAGCGGGCCTGGAGCGGCGTTTCTTGGGGGGGACCGCCCAGAACCACGGCTTCGGCGACGGCGCAGCGCCATCACGGAGTGGAGTGGGCAATGCCTTGCCTGGGTCGCCGCGCTGGAGCTCCGGAATGCTGAGACCGCAGGTGAACATCGCGGAGCTGCGGGACTGTGGAGCGGCCAGCTGCGGGCGGCGGCGCTGAACTTTGGCATCGGGAGCCTGGGATCTCTCGGCGAGATCGTCAGTTGTGGAGCTCCATCCGGCGCGGCCTGTCGGCTTCGGAAGCAGCGGTCTCGAGTAAGGAAGCGGCTGCTCCAGGTGTCCCAAGCTGCTGTGAGGATTCTCCCGACGCCGGAGCAACATCATCTGGCGAGAACGACCTGGAACATCGGGCCCCGTAGCGGAGACCTCAATAGGCCCGACTATGGGTGAACATGGGGATGGGACTGGACTTTGTGCCTTCCCCCACAGTGGGAACCATTGTGGGGGGATGTTTCTATGTTTATTGTTACATTCTTAGTGTGGTGTCTTATCTTTATCTGTGTGCTGCATGGCAAGTCAAATTTCACTACACCAATTGGTGTATGTGACAATAAATGTCCTTTGTCCTTTGTCCTTTGTCATGCCTTTTTTTAAATTTCAGGATGATAATGCCCTTTTTCACGATTGAGTGCCTAAATCAGCCATTTTTTTGGCGTTTTAATGTAATTTACAATATAATTTGCACCACCAGGGCGAAACCCGGCTTTAAATGGGTTGCTGAGAACTTGCTCCTCAACTTCTCAGGGTACCTTTCCTTGGCAGCTCTGATTCCTCTTCTCAGCTTGTACTTGGCCTGACTGTAGAGGTCCGCATCCCCACTCCTGTAGGATCTACCCCTGCAAGCGTCAAAATGGCTAAAGTCAAGTCAATGCCTTGTAAAAAACTGAACGATTTGGTGAGAGTGTACGGGAGTGATATATTCTCTACAGTCAACTATGTGCTATTTTGCAAAGCATGTGAGAAAGCAGTGAATCATGAGAAGAAATATTTTGTCTCCCAGCATGTACAGACAGCTAAACACAAGTTGGCGGCAGAGAAACTGAAGGTCGGAAATATGCAAGCTTGTCTCCTCACTACATTTACTGCTGGCTCCAGTCGCAAATCTGAGTTTTCGAGTGATCTGTGCAACGCATTCATTGATGCTGGAATTCCACTGTGGAAATTGGAAAACAAATCTCTCAGAGGTTTTTTAGCGAAATACACAGAGGAACATATACCAAGCGAGTCATCATTACGGAAAAATTATGTTGACAGCAACTTCAACATTGTTGTGCAGAAAATTAGAGATGAAGTTGCACGCAATAAATATGGATCTCAATAGACGGGACAACTGATGCTGTGGGGAGATAAAAACATAGAAACATAGAAAATAGGTGCAGGAGGAGGCCATTCGGCCCTTAGAGCCAGCGCCACCATTCATTGTGATTGTGGCTGATCATCCAACTCAGTATCCCGTACCTGCCTTCTCTCCATACCCCCTGATCCCCTTAGCCACAAGAGCCACATCTAACTCCCTCTTAAATATAACCAATGAACTGGCCTCAACTACCCTCTGTGGCAGAGAGTTCCAGAGACTCACCACTCTGTGTGTGAAAAAAGTCTTTCTCATCTCGGTCTTAAAGGATTTCCCCCTTGTCCTGGACTTCCCCAACATCGGGAACAATCTTCCCGCATCTAGCCGGTCCAACCCCTTAATTTTATATGTTTCTATATGATCCCCCCTTAAAGGTCCTAGTGTTATAAAAAAACAATATCCAATGAAAATGATCCTGTGCTTAATTTGGGTCCCAAATCTCTTTACTCAACAACTAATTCCCTTTGGAATTCACCTTACGTCCAATGTGTCCCCCAATATCAATTATCAATTCTATTTTATGTACCAAATGAGCAACAAATTAAAGAAAGCCACACAGGCTACCAGGCAATCGCAGGCCCAGTGGTCCGGTCAGGGGTTGTGGAGGGTGGGGGGGGGGGGGGGGGGGGGGGAGGCGGGTATAGGGGATGGGGGATGTGGGTTGTGGGGGAGGGGGAATGTGGAGGGGGTGTGGGAGAGGGGGGAGTGTGGGAGAGGGGGGGTGGGGGAGGGGTGGTGGGGAAGGGGGTGGAGGAGGGATGGGTGGGAGGGGTGTGGGGGAGGGTGTGCGTGTGGGAGGGGAGAGGGGTGGGAAGGGGGTGAGGGGAGGGGGGTAGGTGGGAGGTGTGGGAGGGGCAGTGTAGGGGGGAGGGGGTGTAGGGGAGGGTGTGTGTGTGTGAGTGAGGGTGTGTGTGGGGGAGGGGGATGTGAGGGAGGGGAGGTGGGGAGGGGACATGAGGGAGGGGGTGTGGGGTAGGGGGTGTGGGGGAAGGGGAGGGGGTTTGGGGAGGGGGTTGTGGGGTGGTGGATGGGGGGTGTGGGGGAGGGGGGGTGGGAGAAGGGGTTGGGGGGGTGGCAGAGGGGATGTGTGTGGGCGATGGGGGGGCATGTGGGGAGGGTGTTTGTGTGGGAGGGGTGTGTGTGGTAGGGAAGGGCGTGTGTGTGGGGTGAAGGGGGGTAGAGTCTGGTGGGGGGGGTGGGGGGGGATGGGAGGGGGGTGAGGCTGGCCCGGCTCCGACCATGCTCACCGGTTCCAGGACCCGCTCCATACTGACTCAGCGGCTGCCGACCCCAGCGCCTGTTGAACTAATCGGCTCCTAGCTCGTCCCACACTCTGCTCGCTCAGCTCCTTCAGCTTTATTTTCGCTGCCAGTGATTGACAGCGGGTGCCGGAAGGGGCGTCGCCGACCCGGCAAATGACAGACGAATAATCTTTGTAATATTTCACCGATCGGAATAAAACTTGCATCACATATCTCCCCCCAGCATCAGTTGTCCCCCAATGCAATATTCCACCTCTCCACCAATTCCAATATTGGTGGCCAGTGGGGGGGGGGGGGGGGGGGGGGGGGCTAGTGTGGACATTGTGGGCCAAATGGATTCTTGGGTTGGCAGCTCAGTAACTCAAGCCTGACATGCTGGCAGCTCACTCATGGCCGGTGGGCTGGCAGTTTACTCATGGCTATTCCTTGCAAGGTGCAGGCCACCAAATTCAAATGGAGTTTCCTACCATTTCAAGCAGGGTGCTAGGTCACCAAATTCAAGTTCAGTTTCATGCCATTTCAAGCAGGGTGCAAGGCCACCAAATTCAAGTGCAGTTTCATACCACTTCAAGCAGGGTGCAAGACAGCCACATTCAAATGCAGTTTCATATCACTTCAAGCACGGTGCAAGGCCACCAAAATCAAGTGCAGTTTCCTACCACTTCAAGCAGGGTGCAAGGCCACCAAATTCAAGTGGAGTTTCATACCATTTCAAGCAGGGGCAAGGCCACCAAATTCAAATTCAGTTTCATACCATTTCATGCAGGGTGCAAGGCCACCAAATTCAAATGTAGTTACATACCATTTCATGCAGGATGCAAGGCCACCACATTCAAATGCAGTTTCATACCATATCAAGCAGGGTGAAACCACCATAAAACCACTGGAAAACCACACAAAACACCACACTCACAGTTCAGTAGACATTCAGTGTGTTCAGATTTACAGCTCAGACAGAGTCGTGACCTCTCCCTCCGCCATCTTGCAGAGACTGAGCCACACCCACACCTCCGGGTTTTATAATCCCTCCTCCCTCCCACCGGAAGAGGCTTGGCATTCACGGCATGATTGACAGGAGAGAGATTCTCAACATTTTTTAAACACTAATAACACTTTTATTTTTCATTGATGGGAAGAATCCTCTGCACCTGATGTGCCGAGGGGGACTGAGTAAGATGGCCAAAAATCACAGCCGTAAGTGGTAGCGTTTTATCTAAAATCAATATAGAGTGCAAACAGGAAGTTGTCAAGTTTAGACTTTTAATCATTTTTTATTTTAAACCAACCACCACCACCAACAATCATTTGCTGCGCTTTATTTCAAATCAACCACCACCACCAACAACCATTTGCTGTGCTTTATTTCAAACCGACCACCACCGCCAACAACCATTTGCTGTGCTTTATTTCAAAGCGACCACCACCGCCAACAACCATTTGCTGTGCTTAATTTCAAACCGACCACCACCGCCAACAACCATTTGCTTTGTTTTATTTCAATCCGACCATCTTCGCCAACAACCATTTGTTGTGTTTTATTTTAACCCGACCACCACCGGCAACAACCATTTGCTGTGCTTTGTTTCAAACTGACCACCACTGCAACAACCATTTGCTGTGCTTTATTTCAAACCGACCACCACCACAAACAACCATTTGCTGTGCTTTATTTCAAACCGACCACCATCGCCAACAACCATTTTCTGTGCTTTATTTCAAACCGACCACCATCGCCAACAACCATTTGCTGTGCTTTATTTCAAACTGACCACCACCGCCAACAACCATTTGCAGTGCTTTATTTCAAACCAACCACCACCAACCACTATTTGCTGTGCTTTATTTCAAACCAACCACCGCCAACCACCATTTGCTCTGCTTTATTTCAAACCAACCACATTTTCATTTTCAAACCACATTAAGGCCACTCAAGGTCAGTAAAACCACACTCACAGTTTAGTAGACATGTGTTCAGTGTTATTCACAGCTCAGACTGAGAGATGTGACCCTCTCGCTCCCCCATCTTGCAGAGACTGACTGAGGCACTCAACGCTTCTGGGTTTTATAGTCCCTCCGGAAGGGGCATGGCCTTCAGGAGAGAGAATCGAAACATTTTTAAAACACTAATAACTCTTTTATTTTTAATCGATGGGAAAAATCCTCTTGTCCTGCACAATGGAGGGGGACTCTGAGTAAGATGGCCAAAATCACAGCCGTAAGTGGCAGCATTTTTTCTAAAATCAATATACAGAACAACAGGAAGTGGTCAAGATCAGACTTTTAGTAATATAGATAGAAGATATAGATAGATTGTCACGTCAACCGATGTATAGTGTAAAGCTTTTTGTTGCATTCTATCCAGTTAATGAAAATACTATATATGATTACAATCAAGCCGTTCACATTGTATAGAAACAGGATAAAGGGTATAACATTTAGTCCAAGATAAAAATCCACGAAAGTCTGATTAAAGATAGTTTAAATGTCTCTAATGGGGTAGATGGGAGGTCAGACTGCAGTTTAGCTGGTGAGAGGACGGTTCAGTTGCCTGATAACAGCTGGGAAGAAACTGTCCTTGAATCTAGAGTTTTGCATTTTCAAACTTCTGCACCTCTTGCCTGATGGGAGAAGAGAGAAGAGGGAGTGACCAGAGTGAGTCTAGTCCTTAATTATGCTGGTGGCCTTGCCAAGGCAGCATCGTGTAGATGGAAGGGTGGTTGGTCCGCGTGATGGTCTGGGCTACGTCCACAAATATCTTGTGGTCTTGGATGGAGCTGTTCCCAAACCATGCTGTGAATAAAGCCTTAGGTTGCCCAACTTTCTTTCCCTGTAGCTCAGTCCATCAAGTCCTGGCAATATCCCCATAAATCTGCTCTATACTCTTTCCAACTTAATGGCATCTTTCCTGTAGCAGGGTGACCAAAACTGAAAAAAACACTCCAAGTGGGGCCTCACTAATATCTTGTACAACTGTAACATAAAATCCTAATTTCTATGTTCAATTCACTGACCGATGAAGGCTAGGGTGCCAAGAGCCTTCTTCACCATCCCATCTGTGATGCCACTTTCAGGGAACTATGTACTTCTAGGTTCCACTGCTCTACAACACTCCCTAGGGGCCTACTATTCACCTGCCCTGGCTTGACTTCCCAAATATGAATCCTCAAACTTATCTGAATTTAACTCCATTCGCCATTCCTTGGCCCACATAGCTAGCTGATCAAGATGCCAGTGAGGGAACAGGTGAGCAATGAGGGGAAAAGGAGAATCTAGTGGAAGAAGTGGGTGGGTGATGGTGATGGTGATGTGGGGGGGGGGGGGGGGTTATGTGGAAAGAATGGTGCGTAAGAGAGGACCAGGGTAGATTGGAGGAGAAAAAAAAGGGAAAGAGGGTTGAGGGGTGACCTGAAATCAGAATATTCAATGTTCATGCCCTTGCTACCCAGGTCGAATATGAGGAGTTGAAAAATGCACCAAGGAGATTGATTTGTGTTAGGTGATGAAATTAAGGATAAATGGAACATAGGTGAGTAAGGACAGATCAATCTTGGATCTGAGGTAGACACAAAATGCTGGAGTAACTCAGCGGGACAGGCAACATCTCTGGAGAGAAGGAATTCGAGACCCTTCTTCAGATCCGAAGCATCACCCATTCCTTCTCTCCAGAGATGCTGCCTGGCCCGCTGAGTTACTCCAGCATTTTGTGTCTATATTCGATTTACACCAGCATCTGCAGTTCTTTCCTACTCAACCTTTGATCTGATTGATTCATGGATACTGATTGAGAAACCTCTTCCAGCTTCTATATTCCCAAGTCTTGACCACCTCCTGGAATTCTCCAGCCCTTTTCTTCATGTGCAGCATCCCATTCTTAGTGCAAGAGGAAGTTTTCACTGTTGTGTAACAAACAATGTTTTCTCAATTGTGTTTTGTGTCTGGTGAATGTAGTGCATACACCGCTTTTACACAAACAGTTCTTAATCATGTCAACCTTCAAGGTTTCCCAATCTTGTGACATGACCACTTTCTACAGTGAGATGAGACTAGACAGCAAAGTATACTTCTGGAAAAGCTGCAATCTTATTGCGCGTCTAGAATTAATCTTTATAATTGGTTGAGGTTAAAATACACTAACAATCTCACTCCTCCTGGCATAAGCCAACCATGCTTCATTTTGCAGTAGTTCAGGTATTATCCACATGATGGCCCGCTTGTTCTTCTAGTCTCCATGTTTGCTAGCCTGCAATGAATTAAGATTACGGTTTGCGAGTAACTTGATTTTTTTTCCAGTAGAATCCTGCAAAATAATATTTCAAATTAAAATCAGTTGCAGCTGCTTGCAGCAAATCGGTAATTGTGTCTGGCAAAAAAACGGCACATTGATCTGGCACCAAAAATGATTTCCTCCGCCATATATGTATATATATATCTATATAACTTGCAGAGATGCTTGTTGATGTTCCCCAACTTTTTTTTCCCCTTTCAATGTTGAGTTACATGCATTCTATCAGCCCTTCATTGCCAGGAACATATGAACACGAGGAACCATTTTGCTCCTTGAGTCTGTTCATTGAACAAGATCATATGGATAATTTGACCATTTATATGTTTTGGCTTCTTAACCCTTTAATATATTTACTGGAAAAGAAGTTACCTTGCTCAGCTTTGATATGTGAATTTCACCCCCAACCTCAGCAGACATTTGGGGATGGAATTCCTGATTTCCTCAACATTTTGTATGAAGTAGTGTTTTAAGAGGTGGCACTTAGATGGCCAAATGTTAATGTATTTTTGTGGTACTATGAACATTTGAAATTAGATAGAAACTTTGAAATGCTCGTTAGCTCAGCCAGCACTTCTGCAGAGAGAGGCAGATTTGAGATCAATGTTTTCACATCAGAAAGGTCTCATTAAGTTGAAATCTGCTTTATTTCTCACCATGACCACTGGATATATCAATATATTCTGTTTTTATTTATGGACACCCATATCAGAGTTTTCCTTTATCCTCCCTCCCATATCTCTTAACTGCGTTAAATATCTCAATTAGAACATCCCTTATATCTGAAGATCAGTGAGAGGACAATGGTGCCAATTCTAATCATTTTGTTCCGTAAAGTGATAGTTTGTAGAACCTCATTCTGATTTTTGCTTGTACTTTTGCTTCAAGGGCAGTGTGGTGGCACGGCGGTAGAGTTGTTGTCTTCCAGCGCCAGAGTCCCGGGTTCGATCCTGACTGCAGCTGCTGTCTGTACAGAGTTTGTACGCTCAACCCGTGACCGAGTAGGTTTTCTCCGAGATCTTCGGTTTCCTCCCACACTTCAAAGGCATGCAGGTATGTAGGTTAATTGGCTTGGTGTAAATGTAAAATTGTCCCTGTTGTGTGTAGGTTAGTGTTACTGTGCGAGGATCGCTGGTTGGTGCGGATTCGGTGGGCCAAAGGGCCTGTTTCTGCACTGTATCTCTAAACTAAACTAAACTAAACTCTTCTTGCCACTCTTTGAAGGCTGGGTATCGCAAAGTCACAAGTAAAACAAGTGGGAGTTTTTTAATGTACGCAGTCAATGGAAAGGGTGCACTGTTAGAGCATGTAAATGGTGCCATCAGATCTAGCAATGGATAGGATAGGACAAGCTGGAATTCATTTTAAGGCCTTATTGTGTGCAAAGATGTAAAAAATGTTTTTTATTATTTAAAATTCTGCAGATCTTTATGAAACAAATCTGACCGCTGCAAGCTTGACGGAACAAAGAATAGGTGGTCAGCAGGTGGAAAAGTCTTTTAGCATCCACCCAAAATATGAATGAGAATTTTATCCACTTATTCACTCTGCATACAATCCATGACGAGTGTCTGTGCAGCAAGTGCTACTCGATGTCAACACATGAATGTATTTAGCTTTGGTAATCAAAGGAACATTTCTTGCCCCTAAGTTGTGTAAATGGTCTGGATCTTGTTCCTTCTGGACCTGTACAAACATGTATCTTATCATCAAAACCTTCTGCAACACTGAGCTTAAATCAAGTCAAGTCATATCGAGTCAGAAGAAGGATCTCAACCAGAAACATCAGCTGTCCATTTCTCTCTATATTCTGTATGGCCTGCACCAGTCTTTTGTTCGTTTAGTGTCATAGGCATGTACGGTGAGGTACAGATACAATGAAAAGCTTAATTGTAGCTGCTTCACGGCCACATACAGTAGACTCTGGCACTACACAGAAGATAAATGATACATAAATTATAAACGACAGTGAAAAGAAAAAGACTGCAAAACAAGACATTGGCGCAAAAAAAACAGAATTAGAAACAAGTCAATAGTCAATAGACAATAGGCAATAGACAATAGACAATAGGTCTGCCCCGTTCCTGCCTTTTCCCCATATCCCCTTACTCCGCTATACTTAAGAGCCCTATCTGGCTCTCTCTTGAAAGTATCCAGAGAACCGGCCTCCACCGCCCTCTGAGGCAGAGAATTCCACAGACTCACCACTCTCTGTGAGAAAATGTGTTTCCTCATCTCCGTTCTAAATGGCTTACCCATTATTCTTAAACTGTAGCCCCTGGTTCTGAACTCCCCCAACATCGGGAACATGTTTTCTGCCTCTAGCGTGTCCAAAACCTTGACAATCTTATACGTTTCAATAAAATCCCCTCTCATCCTTCTAAACACCAGAGTGTACAAGCCCAGCCGCTCCATTCTCTCAGCACATGACAGTCCCACCATCCCGGGAATTAACCTTGTAAACCTATGCTGCACTCCCTCAATAGCAAGAATGTTCTTCCTCAAATTACCGGACCAAAACTGCACACAATACTCTAGCTGTGGTATCACTAGGCCATCGATAGTGCAAGAGATGGTCTGTAGTTTCTGTTGTTGAGGTAGGATTATGGTTATGCAGGTTGGTTCAAGACCTGATAATTTTAGGAAAGTAGCTATTTCTGAACCAGGTGGTATGAGACTTCAGGCCTCTATACCTCCTGTCTGATGGTAGCACTGAGAAGCCTTCATTTAGAATGGAGAAGATGCAAATGGATTTGCAGTTTCAACACTCATCCTCTATGAAATCGGTATTAACCATGGCCGATTTAGGTCTTGACATAGCCCAGTCCACCAATTTGAAGCAGTTCCCTAACCTCTCCTCTGCCTTCCCTGACCATCTCTTTGTAGTTCTTTTCACCAGTGTCATGTTCTTCAGTCTCTGTGTCTAAGCAAAAAAAAAACACAGCCAGGTGGTTAGATTTTCAAAGTGCGGGCAAGCGATGGAGTGGTAGGCATTCCTGATGGTGGTATAGCAGTGGTCGACTGTGTTGGATCCTCTGGTGTTGGTGAAGCATTGTTGGTAGTTGGGCAAATACCTCTTCAAGATCCTGGTTGAGCTCCCCAGCCATGCCGTTTCTTGCTTGTTGATTGCAGCACTTGAAGCAACCATACCGTGTTTGTTGAATAATACACAAATTATTAGCTTGAAGCCTGCCTGAGGCGGGATGTAGACTACAGTCAAGATGACAGTGGAGAACTCTCTCGGTAGGTAGAACGGTCGATGCTTAACCGTCAGACATTCCAGGTTGGCTGTGCAGGAATGGGCCAAGACCGTTTTGTCCGAGTGCCACAAACACTTCATCATGAAGAAGATGCCGCTGCATCTACCTTTTCCTGTTGCTGCTTTGGGCTAATGTGGTGGATGGAAAAACCTTTGGAATGGAGTGCCACGTCTAGAGAGTTGGGGCGAAATAGAGTACACAACATCATGGAGCTCATGGTCCCTTGGTTAGGGACCGACTTTGGAAGCTCCAGGCCGCAGGAGGTTCGACCACCTCGATCGCGGGAGCTTTGATCGGTCCGACATGGGGGCTTCGATTGCCAGCTGCGGGAGCTTTGATCGCTCCGACTGCAGAAGATTCGACTGCCCCGACCGTGGGAGAATAAAGAGGAAAGAAGATTAGACTTTATTGCCTTCCATCACAGTGAGCAATGTGGGGAATGTTTATATTACCTTTTATGTAGTTGTGTGTCTTGTTGCTTTGTTTAGTATGACTATGGTAAATCGAGTTTCACTGTACCTTAATTGGTACACATGACAATAAAATACCTTTGAACCTTTGATCCTTTGAACAGATTCTCATGTCCCTCTGATACATTAGTCTTGTTCCTAAGTCTTCAATTATATTTTCCAGCAATTGTACATTGGCCAGACGGATTCTGGGGGTGGGAGTGTGTGGGACCCAAGCCTGACATTTCAATCTTATCTGAAGGCCACCCTTGGTGATTATGTTTTCTAGCATTATGGAGATCTTTCTGATGCTTCCGGGTGCTGTGCTCATATTCAGGGGAGGCGGGGGGGGGGGGGGGGGGGGGGGGGGGGGAGATTAGGTCCATTGAGCAATCTTAATGATGACTAGTGCATTTAAATGCCTCAACAACCCCTGTCATACTGCTGTAGATAGAGCTGCAGATTTTAGACTTAAAAGGTCAAAATGCGAGCAGACTAATGTTCTCTTGCATGCTGCAAAATGTCGCCTCTGTCTGACCCCATTTCAAATTCCTACAGCGCTGCTCTGAGAGCTCCCTCATGATACGTAGTTACAATTTCAAGAAGGATGCATCCCTTCAACTTTCGCTGGGGAAATTAGGAAAGGGGAATACATTCTGATCCTGGCAATGGCATTGATAGATCTGGAATGAATCATTATTGGACAAAATCATGGATTCCACACTGTTAAGAATTAATACTCTTTGCTTGGTTTGCCTGCTGATTTAGTTTAGAGATACAGATTGGAAATAGGCTCTTCAGTGGGTTGCCTGCTGATTTAGTTTAGAGATACAGATTGGAAATAGGCCCTTCAGTCCACAGAGTCGACTCCGACCATCAATCACCCGTTCGCACCAATACAATGTTATCCCATTTTCTCATCGACTCGCTAATCCCTTGAGTCAATTTTACAGAGGTCAGTTAACCTACAAACCCACACTTCTCTGGGATGTGAGAGGAAACTGGAACGACCTGAAGAAATCCTCACCATCGCAAGGGGAATGTGCAAACTCCATACTGATAGGACCTGAGGCCTGGGTTGAACCGGGGTCTCTGTCGCTCTGAGGCAGCAGCTCCATCAGCTGAAACACTGTGCCATCCTCAATGATGATCAAGTTTTCATGTGAATGTATTGGTGGTCATTTCTGACAGTACTGAAAACCTTCTCATGCAAAAACCTCTGCATCTCAGGAGTCATTTTCACCTGAAAAGTACACTTGTGGGAAGTGCATCCAGTTGCACCTCCTGATAGATTGTGTGAGGGAACTAGAGTTGCTGCTAAAGCTGGTAGACCTCAGGATCATCTGGGAGAATGAGAGCATCATAGATATGAGTTATAATTGGGTGGTCAGACCTAAGGTATGAGCATAAAATAGATGGGTGATCACCAGGAAATGGAGTAGGCAGTGAGTGCAGGAATTCCCTGTGGAGACTGCTGTGGGAGGGGGATGACCATTCAGTAGAGAGCAGCAGCCAGGTCTGTGGTACTGCGCCTGGCTCTGAGACACTGTGGAGTAGGATGAACTCAAACAGAGCAATTGTGATAGGAGACTCTGTAGTTAGGGGTCGGACGGAACTGCAGATGCTGGTTTAAACAGAAGATAGACACAAGATAGACCATCTGAAGAAGGAGCTCGACCCGAAGCCACCCATTCCTTCCCTCCAGAGATGCTGCCTGTCCCGCTGAGTTACTCCAACATTTTCTGTCTATTTATAGTTCGGGGGGACAGACGGGAGATTCTGTGGCAGCAAATGAGAATCCAGGATGGTGTGTTGCTTCCCTGGTACCAGGGTCCAGATGTCTCAGAGTGGTTGCAGAATATTTTCAAGGAGGAATTGAGGGCTTGCGTTATAAGGAGAGATTGGACAGACTAAGGCTTCTCAGAAAATGATGGATTTCTTGGAGCATAGGATACTGCGGAGTGATCTTTTGGAGGTTTTATAAAATCCTGAGGGGATCAGATAAGATGCATGTATTGATTATTTTTCCTAGGTTGGAGAAACAAGAACTAGAAGGTATGGGTTTCAAAGCTAGAGTGGAAACATTTAATAGGAACCCAAAAGGTAGTTTTTTCACACAGAGGGTGGTTGGTATATGGAATGAGCTGCCAGAGGAAATAGATGAGGTAGGTACAGCAGTCATACAGTAATTTAGCATGCAAACTGGCCCTTCTACCCATGCTGACTAAGATGTCTGATCTAAGCTAGCCCCATTTGCATGCGGTTGGCCCATATTCCTTCTAACCTTTCCTCCACATATATGAGTGCCCTTTAAATGCTCTTACAGTACCTGCCTCAACTGCCTCCTTACATATACTCATCACCCTCTGAGTGAAAACATTGCCCCTCAGGTTCCAATTATTTATTCCTCCTCTCACTTTAACTCTATGTCCTCTAGTTCTTGATTCCCCTACCTTGAGTAAAAGACTCTGCATTCACCCTATTTATTCCCCTCAAGATTTTATATACTTCTATAAAAACAACCACCAGCTTCCTGCACTCCAGGGAATGAAGTCTTAGCCTGCCCAACCTCTCCCTACAACTCAGGTTCTCAAGTCCTGGCAATATCATTGTGAATCACTGCACTCTTTCCAGCATAATGACATCCTTCCTATAGCAACGTGGCCAAAATTGAACACATTACTCGAAATGAGGCCTCACCAACCTCTTGCACAACTGCAACACAACGCCCCAACGTTTATGCTCAATACACTGACTGATGAAGGCCAATGTACCTTATTTACCACCCTTTCTCCCCATGACGTCACTTCCTGGGAACTATGTCATGTATTCCTAAATCCCTCTCCTCTACAACAATCCCAAGGGTTCTTCACGGTGAAGGTCTGCCCTGGTTTGACTTCGCAAAATGCAACACCTTGTTCTTGTCTGTATTAATTTTGATTAGCCATTCCTCAGCCCACTTTCCCAGCTGATCAAGATCCTGCTGTAATTTTTGATAGCCACATTCCCTCTCAATGATACCACCTACTTTAGATTCAATTGCTTAAAAACTTAAGGGCCTGCCCCTCTTATGCGACCTTGGCTCGCTTGAGGTGTACGGGCACCGTATGGCCGCGCGGGGCCAGTCCCAATTAGAAGGCGGAGTTGTGCGGGGCTGGTTCCGACATCGCGCGGGGCTCCGAAATTCTGGCAGTGACCAAAATCTTCGCGTATCAACGACCTGTTGGCACACAGGCGTATTACGGTCGTACGCAGCGTCTTGACATCGTACGCAGCAACTTGACGGCGTACGCAGCGTCTTGATGGCATATGCCTAGCGCGTGGCGTTGCGCGATGACGTCACCGCCTGGTGTGGCGTTGCGTGAAGACGTCACCGCCCGACGCCGTGTGACACCCAAATTCAGTCGGCCCACCTCCTGCCCAGCTGATTGGTAAGCATGACGCAAATGACGTCACGCGCGAACTTAGCGCATACTTAGCGCGAACTTCGTGTGAACTCCGCTTCCGTTTGGTCGCGCCAAATACATGCAATCGCATGTAAGTGGGACAGGCCCTTTACTAATCACGCCTTGTACATTTCCATCCAAATTGTGCTATAAACCAGAAACAGCAATTGGCTCAGCACCGATCGATGAGGCACACCACTAATCACAGACCTCTAATCCAAAAAAAAACTTCCACCACCGCACTCTACTTCCTTCCATTAAGCCATTTCTGTATCCAGTTAGTTACCTCTCACTATGATCTAACTTTTTAGAATAGTTTACCTTGCGGAACCTTATCAAAGGCCTCGCTGAAGTCCATAACAGCGATGTCTGAGGCCTTGCTCATGTCAAACTTCTTGGTTACTTCTCCACCGACATTTAAAATTAATTTGGATAGGTACATAGGCATGGGTTGTGGGAACCCAGGCAGGAGGTTCCATGGGATGGGAAAATGGAAGTTATAACAACAGATCAAAAGGGGAGATGGTAGATTGGAGGATTCTAGCCAGGGGGAGGTACCAGAGGATCAAGGTCTCATTGCGAGTGGGATCTGGAAGACTGAAATAGAAGCATCTCAGTAAATAGTGAGTTGGGTTGCCAGTGCTGGGCTCAGAGATATTCAGGGAGACCCCTACAAATTGCACAGCTGCTGCGGTAGCAGTGCTATTCTGAGACTGCCCACACTTCAGAACATAATGACCTGGTTTTTCCTGGCAATGCTCACATGGATTGATGTTATCAGGTATACATACTCCTGACATGGAAAATATATTATATTCAAGTAGGACATACGTTTCTGGAGGGTCCAGCTTGAACTTCCAGTGAGGTATTTCAAGCCAGAATCATTGTCACTGATTTCCACTCTGGAAAAAAAAAAGATTAAAAAAAAACCTGAAATAAATATTGCTACAGTTCTCAATTTCCAGCCCATATTTTCCTGGCTTTCTTTGATTCTTCTTGGACCAGGACTGCAATCAACTCAAAGCTGGATGGTTGAAATTCAATATTTAGCAGAGACGAGAAATAACATCCAGAATAACAATTGTGTAATAACTACAGTCTCAAAACACTCTAGCTGTTTGTGAATACAGTAGAAAATTAAATAAGAAATGTTTATTGCTCATTTATGTTAATCTTTGCTCATCTTTGTTATAAGACTTCATTTTTTTTCCTGGTTAAACAAACCTTTCTTAGGTTACTGAGCACTATTGGATGTGTTCATGAGCAGATGACTCATCCAGCAGAAGCTGGAATAAGTACATCACTTAATTTTTTTAATGCATTACATCATAGTGTAAAGAAATTTAACTTATTTTTTGATCAGCCTTGACATTAAATATATGCAATCAAGTAACAACCATGCTTTTATCTAGGCATTAAGTTTTAAAAAAGGATATTGCACTGATAGAGTTATGCTGTTGGATATAACTTTGTGTCTGCGTGGTTTCATTGGAACTTTGACATTTGCAAAGTCCAGACTGTTTTAGTTTTGCTCGCATGAATTAATACCCTTCTCTTGTATCAGTGCCTGAGGCTCCCAATAGGAGAATAAAATGTGGAAAGATTCACCAACAGCCATGGCAAGAAGTCAACAGTTCCCGACCACACATTATATGGCACAATATTTGAAACTGTTGAATTGGAATGAATATAGTATGCTTCATTGTATAAGTTAGATTAAAATGAACAAATCATCTAAATTATATGTTATCATTATGTGAGGTACATTCACACGTGAAGGCCAGATCTGCCACACAAATCAAACGATCCTCAACAGTGCAAGATAGCCTGCTATGATCTCTCAAAGCTCAAATCTCATCAATGATGTCAAGAGACAATACCAGGACAAACTTGAGTCCCAATATAAACATTTGTATACACGTAGAATGTGGCAAGGTCTGAATACTATAACTGGCTGCAAACCAAAGTCAAGCAACATCACTGGTGATAGTGTGGCCCTACCTGATACTGAATGCTTTCTATGCTCGCTTTAAGCAGACGGCCAACAAGACAATGACATCTGTCCCACCAGACTCAAGTGTGCCTCTTCCAAGGGTCATTGTTGCAGAGGTTAGATCGGCCTTCCTGAGGGTGAACCCACGGAAAGCAACTGGCCCCAACGGAGTTCCTGGCTGCGTCCTTAGTAGCTGCGCACACCAGCTAACGGGAGTATTCATGGACATCACTACTCCGTCTGAGATACCCACTTGCTTCAAGAAGACCACCATCATCCCGGAGCTGAAGAGAGGCAAGATCTCATGCCTTAATGATGACTGTCCGGTGGCCTTGACATCCATCATCATGAAATACTTTGAGAGGCTAGTTATGGAATGCATTAAATCCAGTCTACCAAGCAGCCTTGACCCACTGCAACCTGCCTAACAACACAACAAGTCCATGGCTGATGCCATCTCCCTGGCTCTACACTCATCCCTGGAACACCTGGATGAGAAAGACACCTTCGGCAGATTCCTATTCAGAGACTACAGTTCTGCTTTTAACATCATTATCCAATCCAAGCATATAACCAAGCATGCAGGACTTGGAGTCAGCACTAATCTATGCAACTGGATCCTCGACCTGCTGACCAATAGACCCGAATCAATGAGGGCAGGGGACAAATCATCCTCTACGATAATCCTTAACACTGGTGCTCCGCAAGGATGAGTTCTCAGCCTCCTCCTTTACTTCTTGTACACCCATAACTCTGCAGCTAAGTACAAATTCAATTCAATTTATAAATTCATAGACGACATCACCATTGTGGGCCAGTAATCAAATAATGATAAGATGGAGCACAGGAAGGAGATTGAGAACCTCGTGACCTGGTTTTAAGACAACAACCTTTTCCTCAATGTTAACAAGACAAAGGAGATAGTGATCAACTTCAGGAAGTAAAGCGGTACTCATACCCCAGTTTGCATTGACGGCGCCGAAGTAGAGATGGTTGAAAGCTTCAAATTCCTAGAAGTAAATATCGCCAACAAATTGTCCTGGACCACCCATTTTGAAGAAATCGCCAAGGAAGGAACCCAATATCTCTAGTTCTTTAGCAGTGCCGGACACCCGTGTTGCGATCCCGACCATGGGTGCTGTCTGTGCAGAGTGTGTACGTTCTCCCCGTGACCAGCATGGGTTTTCTCCGACATCTTCAGTTTCCTCCCACACTCCAAAGATATACAGCTTTGTAGGTTAATTGGCTTGGTAAATGTAAAAATTGTCCCTAGTGGGTGTAGGATAGTGTTAATGTGCGGGGATCGCTGTACGACGCGGAACCGGTGGGCCGAAGGGCCTGTTTTTGCGCTGTATCTCTGAACTAAACTAAACTAAACTAAAGGCTTAGGAAGTTTTGAATGTGCCCAAAATTCTCACCAACCACTACAGATGTGCCGTAGAAAGCATTTTATCATGTTGCATCACAGCTTGGTTTGGGAAGATCTCCATCCAAGACCGCAAGAAATTGCAGAGAATTGTAGACACAGCCCAGCTCATCACACAAACCAATCTCCCATTAGTCCTTTAGTCTGAAGAAGGGTCTCGACCCGAAATGTCACTCATTCCCTCTCTCCAGAGATGCTGCCTGTCCCACTGAGTTACTCCAGCATTTTGTGTCAACCTCCCATCCATTAACTCCATTTATACTGTAATTCACGCTGCCTCACTGTGAAAACACATACCAACTGTCAGGGACAGTTTTTTCCAAGTTATTATCAGGCAACTGAATCATCCTACGAACAAGTAGAGAGGAGCAGTCCTGAGCTACTATCTACCTCATTGGAGACCATCGGACTATCTTTGATTGGACTTTACTGGACATTATCTTGCAATAAACGTTATTCACATTATTCTCTTATCATGCACCTGTTCACGGTGCATGGTCAACTGTAATCCTGTATTGTCTTTCCGCTGTGTAGGAAGGAGTTGCAGCTGCTGGTTTAAACCGAAGATAGACACAAAAAGCAGGAGTAACTTGCGGGACAGGCAACATCTCTGGAGAGAAGGAACGGGTGATGTTTCGGGTCGAGACCCGTTTTCAGACTGGTCATTTCACAAACTGGTTAGCAGGTGACAATAAAATAAACTAAACATAACAGGCCGATGCTAGGATTTAGCTCATCTTGATTTAAAGAGGGAAAAGAAAGCCATTCTGCATTAGACTGATTGATTGGAAGACAGAGTGTGGGAAACAGGCTCTTTGGCCCACCAAGTCTATGCCAACTATCCATCACCCCTTCACACTAGCTCTATATCATTGTACTTTTGCATCCACTCTCTCCATACTTGGGCTAATCTATGGTGGCTAATTAATCTGCTTTAAGGGGCTGTCCCATTGCAGCGACCTAATCCACGGGTTCTGGCGAGTTTGCCCTCGACTCATACTCGCAGCATGGTCGACACGAGGTTCTAGGAGGTCTTTGTAACTCTCGTCCATGCTCAAGAGAAGTGCCCGCGTACTCTAGGGCTCAGAAAGGTCGCGGCGTCTTTTTCAACTTGTTGAAAAATGCCCGCGAGTAAAAAAAAGTCGCCATGGAAAAAATCTATACATTTTTTACTCGTAGGTTTAGTCGAAGTAGGTTGTAGAAGGTCGGCATGTTATTCATAGGTAATCGAGGCTAGTCGAAGGTAGTCGTAGATAGTCAAGGGAGGTCGAAGGAGATCGAAGGTGGTCGTCTTCACTCTCCACTATTCGGTGTCCAATTTTCCCGAAGCTAGTCGAAGCTAGTCAAAGCTAGTCTTCAACAAAGTTAAAGGAGGTCAAATGAGGTTGTCTACATAGTCGAAGGAGGTCTTCAACATGACATTTTTTCAAACTCTCCTAAACTCTTCTAAACTCGCCAATTAGGTCGCCGCAGTGGGGCACCCCTTCACCACATTTCTTGGAATGTGGGAGGAAAACAGAGTACTCGGAGGAAACCCATGGTCAAAGGGAGAACGTGCAAACTCGACACAGTTCACATCTGAGGTCCGGATCGAACCCGAGTCTCCAGCACTGTGCGACAGCGGCTCTACCAGCTGTGCCATGTAGAAGGTAGCAGAGCAGCATTTCTCAAATGCAGTTTGGAATTGGTAATAAATGCTGGGCTTGCCAATTAAAATGAGATCCTGAAAAATGAAACGGAATTGCATGTAAATTTGAAGGGAAAATATTAGTGGAGAATTCAAATTCTTTTTCAGTGTAAAATGCATGTTCAGCTGCAGTTAATAAGATGGGTGATCTCTACAGGGAAAGTCTCTTTCTTTCATTTCAGGAATTACAACAAAATTACGGATTACACTCAAAAGAGTACTTTAGATATTTACAAATTAGAGACTATGTTAAATCAAACACATAGGATTTTAGAAATAGAAAGACAGAAATTTTAGATGAATGTCTAAATAAATATCCGAACACAGAAAAATTAATATCATATATTTATAATATTTTATTGGAAAATGATGTACCAATGTTGGAAATATATAGGCAAGTATGGGAAAACGAATTAGGTCAAACAATTAGTCTAGAAGTATGGAATGAAAGTTTACAACATATACACCACTGCTCATTAAATGCCAGGCACTCTTTGATACAATTTCAAGTTTTACATAGATTACACTTTTCAAAATCCAAATTAAACAGAATTTTTTCAAATGTTTCTGCTATATGTGATAAATGTCAGCATTTAGAAGCTAATCTAACGCACTCATTCACAAAATGTATAGAAATTACTAACTTTTGGACATAAATTTTTGAGATAACCTCGAATGTAGTTAATGCAAATCTGACTCCAGACTCAAAATTAATCATATTAGGAATATTAGAAACGGATCAACTACTAACAACACAGCAAATAATTTTTATCGATTATAGTTTATTAATTGGCAAAAAAGTAATATTAAGATTTTGGAAAGGTCCTACATCCCCCACAATCAAAATGTGGATTATCGAAATGTCGGAGACACTTCATCTGGAAAGATTAAGACTTGTCCTTTTGGACAAGCTAGATCAGTTCAGAGGAATATGGTCTCCATTTATTGAATATTTAAAGGGTCAAGGTGGTCCGGTTCGAGGGCCTGACTGAAACCCGAATGAAGGAATAGATGAAGAACTATATATAATAGACCACTGATATATCTCCAATGAAGTATAGCCTGCTTAATACTCCACTCATATTATTGATTTTCTACTTTTATTTTATTTCTCTTTATTATTTCTCTTTACTATCTTCTTTCTGTTATAAAATAATAAAAAGCATGGAAGTAAAAATAAGAATGATTGTAAACTTTAAAAATATTAAGAATGTATGTGACTAATAATGTCTCTTTCTTTTTATTTTATGTTATTCCTTCTTAATATGTATTTACTTCTAATAAAAATATTTTACAAAAAAAAATGTATAACTGCATGTTCAGATGATCAGTGTCTGGATATTAGATCTCATAGCTGCTAAACCGTTGGTGATATGAATGGCTAGAACACCAGTGCTATTGTTAGTCCACTGGCATTGGTTATAGTTTGAATTTGCGAGCAGCGCTATTTGCCAGGACCTACCGGCAGTTATTTAAACGGCTGATTTCTTACCTGTATAAAGGCAGGCGCCAGGAAGCCATGTTAGTTTATGTATGAGAGGGGTTCACCGATGGCTGAGTCATGATCAGCGCCACGGACAGAGTCAGAGAGAGAGGGAGAGGGAGAGAGATAGAGGGAGAGGTAGAGGGAGAGAGAGAGAGAGAGAGAGAGAGAGAGAGAGAGAGAGAGAAAGAGAGAGGGAGGTGTGCTGCTTTAAACCGGACCCCACGCATACCAAGACAAGTATTGTTTTTATTCTCTCTTGCCAATAAAACTGATTTATAACTAAATACATAAGTGAGTTGTTTATTGTTCTACTGGTCAGATCCCTGAACCTGTTCCCTTGAAACAGCTACATTTCAGAAGTGGTTTTGTTCAAACTGAGGCCTGGTCTCTCATGTGGATATATAATTCCACAACACTGCTGCAAATGGTGGAAGTTCTTCCAAATGAGGTGGCAGTAATTATCCCAGCCTAAAGCAATGAAGACAGATGATCTTGATAAGATAATGATCTGATTGTAGTGTGTGGGTGATCAGTATGTTCATAATGGTGATTATGTGGTCTATTAAGATATGTACCCAAATGCATTTAATTCATTTAAAAATGCTTTGTAAGGTCATAGAAACATAGAAACGTAGAAACATACAAAATAGTTGCAGGAGGAGGCCATTTGGCCCTTCGAGCCAGCACCGCCATTCAGTGTGATCATGGCTGATCGTCCCCAATCAATAACCAGTGCTTGCCTTTTCCCCATATCCCTTGATTCCACTAGCCCCTAGAGCTCTATCTAACTCTCTCTTAAATCCATCCAATGATTTGCCTCCACTGCCCTCTGTGGCAGGGAATTCCACAAATTAACAACTCTCTGGGTGAAAACATTTTTTTCTCACAGTCTTAAATGGCCTCCCCTTTATTCTAAGACTGTGGCCCCTGGTTCTGGACTCACCCAACATTGGAAATATTTTTCCAGCATCTAGCTTGTCCAGTCCTTTTATAATTTTATATGTTTCTATACGATCCCCCCCCCCCCCCTTAAAGGCCCTAGTGTCATAAAAAAACAATATCCAATGAAAATGATCCTGTGCTTAATTTGGGTACCCAAATCTCTTTACTCAACAACTTATTCCCTTTGGAATTCACCTTACGTCCAATGTGTCCCCCAATATCAATTACCAACTCCATTTTATGTACCAAATGAGCATCAAATTAAAGAAAGCCGCACAGGCAACCAGGCAAGCGCAGGCCCAGTGGTCTGGTCACTCGGCAGAGGCAAGTCGTGCCATCCGTCCACCGCAGAGCAGCGAGACACCAGTGTCCACTCATCTGTTCAACCACATTAACCCAATTAAGAAATAATTTGGAGAGATTATCACTTCATGTCACATTTATCATGCGCCCACCACCACAATGTCTGGCACACTACCTGAGTAACTCAGTTTCGGTAAGAACATCATCATTGAATTTCATTTTCTGTGTCTGTTTCTGTGCAAAGTATTGGATGGAGCAGACAGTTCTGTTCCAAGGTGTAATCATGCTTGCGACTCCCACTGCAGTTAATGACATTGTTGGTTCAATGTCAACATTGGCTGATTAGGTCCATTCATGATTTGGAGCAGTCTTGCTAGGAGGCTGCAGTTATTGCAAAGCTTGGGTAAAAAACCTTATCTGCAATGTTCGGAGTTGCACGTCTGCTGGTTAACAATTTAACAATGCAACAGGAAAATCTGTACATTCATAAAACAAACTGGGCAGGAGGCTACAGGGAAGGAAATGTGGTTTTCATGTGTCTTGTCCAGGGCCTGCAGCACTCCTTGACCCAAATCACTGGATTTGTTACTGATGCCCACGGATCTTGAGTGAAATATCATCTGCAGTGCATATAAAGATGGGTCAGGATGTGTAGGAAAGAACTGCAGATGCTAGTTTAAATCGAAGGTAGACACAAAGTGCTGGAGTAACTCAGCGGGACAGAAAGCATCTCTGGAGAGAAGGAATGGGTGACATTTCGTGTCGAGACCTTTCTTCAGACTCTATAGATGGGTCACCCCTCTTATTAAGAAATAAACTAGTTAAACTTTGGACCATAGCTCGATGACTGTGCAACCTTGAGATGAATAGCTAGTTAGTTAGTCAGTCACCATTGCACTTAACCTTCATAACATGAGTAAGATTTGCCATTAATGGTCAAATGCACCCAACATGCAAAAAGAGAGGGAAGAAATGTAACGGGCTAGAATGGTGCTTGTCATATGCAAGACTCTGTAGCCTTTTATATTTTGCATTGTATGAGAACAGCTTCTCTGCATAGGAGATAGGAATATAGGAGGAAGCAGAGCAGGTCTGTTTAGTACTCCCTTGGGAGCCTGCAGGGCTCAAAATCCCCATCTCAATTTGTAGCAAAGACTATTTACTAAAGCAAGCAGAGCCAAGTTTGTGTAGTTTGTCAGGGGTCAGGACTGAAAACCCCAGAAAAATTGAGCAAGGTTGAGGGGGAGAGAACATTCTTTACAGAGAACGTAAGATCTGCTCAGCAGAGATAATACATGTGTCAAGAAATACACATTAGTACTTGCTCTGGCGAGTTATCTTACTTATAACATAAACAATAGGAACACTTTTTGTTATGGTTTTGCTAATTTGCCACTCTGTTTTCCGTATTAAAGTAATTTACTTTTACTTATTAGGAATAGTGAACAGTAAACACATTCCTTTCTGTGCATCTGACATGAGCCAGACAATGGTGATTGGATGAGCAGGGCAGTGAAGGGGAGCTGTGGGAACAGGGATGGTAGTGGGGAAGAAGCAGGTGACAAGTTATGTTTCTCTGCTGCACAAGAATACCACAAGCCTTGTATAAACTTGCATGGCTTAAAGAATTCTTTTACTACGTCAACACGAGCCATTAAGGGTTTACCGTTGCTTATTTTAGGTATTCAAATCTGAAAAAAATTGGTGTTGTTAAATGTAGAAATGCCTGTTTGAGACAACTTTACATGAGTGTAGACTTCTGGAAAACTTTAACCCTCTGTATCACAACAATGTAAAATATTTACTCATTCTGTTATTCTTCAATCCTATTTGTTCACTATTCATCTTTTGGAGGAATTACTAAACTGTCTGTCCCCTAAGGGGTGTGTAAAACAATCTCATGTACTATTTTGAAGAAGAATTTTTCCCTGAGTCGCAGCCATTATCCTTCAATTAAATGACAGAGAAATTAGCCCATAATTAAGATTTTATTGCACATGGGAGCTTACTGAGTCCAAATTGGGTGCAATGTTTCCTACATTACAAACGTCTGATAATTTTTTTAATGGTAAGTACATTTTTTGCTATGGGGTATAGAGCTCGAAGGAAGTTCTTTACTTCACTCAAAATGCATGTGACATACTTATTACCATGCTAAAAATAATTCCTGATTTCCGCTTTTGTGCAAGTACCATCCCTACCTGACTCTAAAATGTATCAGAATTTACAGTCACATAATCAAGACTACTGAGAAACGTGAAAAGGCTTCAGCATTGAAGGGATTGGTTTTAGTTATATTCTGGCAGAATGCTGCAAGTAAGTGCCATTGTTATTTCAGATACCAGATAAATGCAATGGCTAGGAGGTGAATTAAAATTGCTGCACATGCTGGAAATACTCAGCAGCTCTGGCAGCATTTGTGGAATAAGAAACAGAATGAGGGTCAAGAGTCGAGAGTTTTATTGTCAGACTAGACTAAATGGGACCCATTGGGTCCCAGTCACATGGGAGACCTGGTCCCCCAAAGCAACCCATTCCTCAATGTAATATTCCACTACTAACCCGTCTCCCCAATGCAATATTCCACCACTCACCCATAGCCCCTAACTGCGCAGGCGTGGCGGACGGGTTCCCATTGTGACGCCCTTTATCCCCCCCTCCTCCCCTCACATCCCCACTCCACTTCTTGCCCTTCCCCCCACACACTCACTCCATCCCCCCTCAACACCCCCCCATCCACTCTTCGCGGCTCATGACGGCCCAGTCATGCCCGCTCATTGGGTTCCCATTGTGAAGTAGAATACGCAGGTATTACTGCGCAGGCGCAGCTGACAGGCAAGTGAAAAATGGATTTGTTAATGCTTAAAATGTGAATAACTCTTAAAATATAACAACAATTTAAACATTAAAGATGAGATTTATTCAATCCATTCTTTCTTGTTGCGTTTCTTGTTGCGTTCTGCAGCCGGGGACAGCTTCAGGTGGGGGCTGTTGGGGGCTGATGGGGGGAGCGTCCTGCAGCCGGGGGAGGGGCACGGCTTCAGGCGGGGCTGTTTGGGACCAATGGGGGGAGCGTCCTGCAGCCGGGGTGTAACACTGCCGTGGCCTACCACTGCCGTGGCTTACGGCAGCCGAGCGTTCTGGTTGGTGGGGGTTTGGGTTGAAGTAAAAGCACTGCAAATGTTTGTGGAGGTTTGAATGTGGTGGCCTTGCATTTGAATGTGGTGGCCTTGCACCCTGCATGAAATGTCAGGAAACTGCACTTGAGTTTGGTGGCCCTGCACCCTGCTTGAAGGGGTATGAAACTGCACTTGTATTCGGTGGCCTTGCACCCTGCTTGAAGTGGTAGGAAACTGCACTTGAATTTGGTGGCCTTGCACCCTGCTTGAAGTGGTATGAAACTGCACTTGAATTTGGTGGCCTTGCACCCTGCTTGAAGTGGTATGAACCTGCATTTGAATTTGGTGGCCTTGCACCCTGCTTGAAATGGAATTTCAAGGAATAGCCCACCAGCAGTGAGTGAGCTGCCAGCACATCAGGCTTGTGTGACTGAGCTGTCACCCCAAGAATCCATTTGGCCCACAATGTCCATACTAGCCCTCTGAAAACTAGTCCCTTCAGCCCACAATACCCATACTAGCGTTCCAGAAAGCAACCCCCCACTGGCCACCGATATTGGAATTGGTGGAGAGGCGGAATATTGCATCAGGGGACCAGCCCTCTCATGAGAATATCGGACCCAGTGTGTGCCACTTAGTCTAGTAGGATCTATATCTTTCCATTCCCTTCCTGTTTATCCATTTTAAGTGTCTCTTAAATGTTGCTATTGTATCTGCTTCTACCATTTCTCCTGGCAGCATGTTCCAGGCATACACTATTCTCTGTGCTTACCATCCTTAACCTTTTTCTCTCTAGAACTCATACCCTCTAGCATTTGCCATTTCCGGAAAAACGTTCTGACTATCTATCCTTTCTATGTTTCCTCATTATTTTGTACACTTCGATCAGATAATCCATCAGCCTTTAATGCCCAAGAGAAAACAATTCAATTTGTCCAACCTCTCCTTATAACTAATGCTCTCTAATCCAGGCAAAATTCTGGCGATACTCTTCTGCACCCTCTCCACATCTTTCCTGCCATATGGCTACCAGAACTGCACACAAAACTCCAAATGTGGCCTAACCAAAGTTATATATGGCTGCAGCATTTATACTCAACTTTCCAACATTTATGCTCAGCATTTCAATGGAAAGCAAACATGCCATATGCCTTTTTTTACCACTATGTGTATTGGCACTTTCAGGCAGCTATGGACTTCAACTCAGGATCCCTCTGCGAGACCTAAGGGTCTTGCCATTTACTGTATACATTCCTCTTATATTTGACCTCCCAAAGTGCAAACCTCACCATTATCCGGATTAATCTCCACCTGCCATTACTCTGCCCATATTCCCTACCGGTCCATATCCAGTTGAATCTTTGGACAACTTTCCTCATGATCCACAGCTCCGCCAACTTTTTGTGTCATTTTCAAGCTTACTTTTTTGTCCAATTCAATTATGTATATCACAAACAACAGAGGTCCCAGCACTGATCATCGCAGAACACCACTGATCACAGATTTTCAGTCAGAATAACACACCTTCACCGTTTCTTTCTGCCAGGAACATTTTGAATCCAATCGATTTCATCTTCATGGATCCCATTCTCTTAATCATTTGATTCAGTTTTCCATGAGACACCCTGTTAAAAGCTCTACTTAATTCCATGTGTACAGCATCCACAGCCCACCCCTCAGAAATAATTTTTGTTCCCAGCTCAAAAACTGCAATCAAGTTTAAGACATGATCTCCTCCACTTAAAGTCATGCTATCCTTAGATGTGGGTAGATTCTATTCATACAAATCTTCTCCAATAATTTCCCCACCTCTAATGTAAGACTCACCAGATGGGTAAGAAATTTGAAAATTCAGAGAAAAACTTTGCAGCATTAGGGAGAAATGTTCAAACTCCACACAGTTGGCACCCAAAGACTGGATTGAACCTTGATACAGCTATCACTGTAACACACTATAAAAATCCTTCTTCACTAATACCTTCCATCATAATCCTTGAGTATATCCTGCTTCCTGAAAAAGTCAGACCCAATAGAAGTGAAGGTACAATGGAGAGTGGTGTAGTTGGGAGAGAGTAGCTTGTGAATTTTCAACAATGTATCCAGCTCCTATGAAATCTAGTTGCATCAATTCAAACATTGACAAGGAAAGCTCTTCATTATTGCCATCTGTTGATAAACGAATGGGCGGCACGGTGGCGCAGCAGCAGAGTTGCTGCCTTACAGTGCTTGCAGCGCAAGGGAGGCGGGTTTGATCCCGACTACAGGAGGTGCCAGAACGGGGACTTTGTACGTTCTCCCCGTGACCGCGTGGATTTTCTCCAAGATCTTTAGTTTCCTCCCACACTCCAAAGTTGTACAGGTTTGTAGGTTAATTGGCTTAGGTTTGTATTCTTGGTATAAGTGTAAATTGTCCCTAGTATGTGTAGGATAGTGTTAATGTGCGGGGATTGCTGGTCGGCGCGGACTCTGTGGGCCGAAGGGCCTGTTTCCACGCCGTATCTCTAAATTAAACTAAACTAAACAATGCTCCTACATGCCGAATAACATCTGGAACAAGAATTGAAATTAGCAAACTGCACTCTTGATGGGTAACTAGAGTATGTATTACCTACACTGATTGCACTGACCACGTTCTAAAGAGTGTAAGTGGCAGATGGTGTGCAAACTAACATGAGGGATAAATCCAAGGGATCTTATGCTCATCAATAAACATGTCACAGTTGCATCAGTGTATGGCAACACTGGTAGAAATTATCAACACATAGTCCTTTTGGACACAAAGTTATGTCTTCTCAGCGTAAATTCCCCGAAAAGAAGGAAAAGTGTTTGTAGTTCTTATTCTTCAGTGCCTAAGTCTTGGAGCTTCATAAACATAACTAGAGTTCTGCATGTAAACAAGAATGCTTTCATTTCTATAAAGACTTCTTCATTTGTTTAAAGAATTGTTGGATATTAATTAGAAACAGGAAATGCGCCCAAGTTAATTTGCTCCTCAGTAGTTTAGTGCTGCTACCATCCTGAGGGAGATTAACCAATTTAGAAATGGAGTGGCAACTGAATTATCAAATTATATTTAGCCCAGAAGACGTGGAGTAATAGAGTTATTGAGCACATAAACAAGCCCTTCGGCCCAACTTGCTCATGCCAACCAAGATGATCCATCTTCCCTAGTTCCACCTGCCTGTGTTTGGCCCATATCCCTCTTAAACGTTCCAATCCCTGTACCTGTCCAAATGACCTTTAAATGTTGTTGCAGTTTCTGACTCATCTATCTCCTCTGGCAGCTCATTCTATATGTCCACTATCCTTTGCCAAGGACTAGAGCTGAGAATATATCCAATGCACTGGAAAAGATTAGAGTCTCAAAATAAGTCTTAATAAGATCTTTCAATTTCATTTGGCAGTATATAAAAATTGCTGTGCCAAAATAAACTTTTAAAAGTGGTCAGCTACTTCGGAATGCTGAATGTCTAATATATACTCAATTGAAAGGAGATGAATGCTTGAAAAATAGTTATATGCTCTGAGAAATTATTGCTCTTAGTAATAATTGAGGAATCTCTTTTTCCATTTGGTTTCAAGCAGCCATTAGTGCTGCTATCTCACCGCTTCAACAAGGCTGATTTGATTCTAATCTCCACTGCTGTTTGTATGTAGTATGCATGTTCTCCATGCGACTGTGGGGTTTCCCCCAGGTGTTCTAGTTTCCTCCAACATCCCAAAGTTGGCTGGTAGTTTAATTGGTTGCGGTAAATTACCAGAAGAGTGCAGGTAGTGGTTTAGTTTAGTTTTTTAGTTTAGAGATACAGTGTGGAAACAGGCCCTTCGACCCACCGTAACTGCGCCGAATCCGCACCGACCAGCGCTCACCGCACATTAACACTTTTCGACACACACTAGGGACAATTTACACTTATACCAAGCCAATTAACCTACAAACCTGTACGTCTTCGGAGTGTGGGTGGAAACTGAAGATCTCAGAGAAAACCCACGCGGTCACGGGGAAAACATACAAACTCCGTACAGACAGCACCCACAGTCTCTGGCTGTGCAAGCGCTGTAAGACAGCAACTCTCCCACTGCGCCACCGTGCCGCCCGTGGTTGGAGAATCAGAAGGGAGAATAAGTTATAGGAAAATAATTGGGGGAATGGGATGGGTGGAATAGATCAGAGAGCTGGTGTAGATTGAACAGATTGAAGAGCCTCGTTCTATGTCATATGAAAACACTTTTTCAGGTACATGGGCAGAAAAGGTTTAGAGAGATATCGGCCAAATGCAGGTTAATGGTACTAGCTTAGATGAGGCATCTTGGTCGGTATGGATGAGTTGGGGGGAAGGGCCTGTTCTGTGCTGTATGACTCTCATGAGAATTAAACTACCTGAGAACACGTGTAAATGTCTAGGTTTCAAGATTCAAGATTCAAGATTCAATTTAATTGTCACATGTACCAAATAAGGTACAATTAAATTTGAGTTAGTATACCGCCATACTAAGTAAAAAGCAAAAATACACACAGCACATAAAATAAAGTTTAACATAAACATCCACCACACGGTAATCAACATTCGTCGCTGTGATGGAAGGCAATAAAGTTCAGTCATCCCCTTCCTTTGTTCACACATGGTTGGGGCCTTTGAACGAGGCCATTGCCGACGGTCCACTGTTCAAGCCCTCTCTTCGGGATGATCGAAACTCTGGATCGGGGTGGATCGGAACACTCTGCGGCATGGAGCTCCCGAGTTGGTGGCTTCTTACCAGAGACCGCTGCTTCATGGTGTTCAAGTCCCTAGGCCTCATGGTCGGAGCTCCAACACTGGCAATCCTCGTCAAAAGATCCCAGGCACCACGATGGTAAGTCCACGACGCACCCGTGGCTTTACGCTCTGGGCCGGTCCCCAGGAAAGGCCACACCACTCCACGTTGTAGGTCGCAAGGGGGGGGGGCGGAGTTGCGACACGGAGAAAAATCACATCTCCTTCAAGGTAAGTGACTGAAAAAGGTTTCCTCCGACCCCCCCCCACCCGCGCACCCCGCATACCAAGCATACCAAAACATACCAAGAATCATTAAAATAAACATTCAAGACATACTTAAAATAATAAAAACAGAGAAGGGACAAGACAGACTGCTGGCGAGGCGGCCAATACAGGTGGTGAAATATGTCCAAAATATCCTGAGGTATTCAGAACTGCACAACATTCATACCAATTTTATTCATTGGAAGCAACAGTTGAAAATCAATGCAAATTTGTTAAAGGCAAATCAAGTTTGATTAAATTGTAAATCTCAAGGCCTTGTTGGAGTCCGTGAATATATCGTAGCGGCTCGTTATGCCAGCCGTAGGTACTCGGGGCTATTTTTTTACTTGTGGACATTTTTCATCATGCTTAAAAAAAACGGCCCGACTTACCTGATGCCCCGAGCATATCCACGGACTCCTACAGCCTCCTACGGACTCGTTACGAACATTCTGCGAGTTTGAAAACTCGGGAGAATTTGTGAATAACTCAGGAGAATTCGTGAATAACTCGGGAAAGTGGACTGGTCCTTAAATTGTCCCTAGTGCATAGGATAGTGCTAATGTACATGGGGATCGATGGACCAAAGGGCCCGTTTCCTGCCGTACCTCTAAAATCTAAAGGATTCTGTGGTTGATATAGTTTGGTTTCCAAACAGGCATTTGATCAAATACTGCTTAATGAAACCAAGGCCCTTGCAATAATAAGAACTATGTCGGCAAAGACTCAATATTGGCTGAGGGTCAGAAAGTACAGAAAATCACTTTTCAGTCTGAAGAGATATTTAAAATGTTGTTTCCCTAGGCAATAACTTTGAGACCACAGGCCTTTTGAATATAAATGTAATGATTTTGTTATCCAGGATAAAGTTTTCAAAGGTTTCAAATGCTGAGAGACTCAGGGGAAATGTGGTAAACAATGAGGTAGATAGCAGATTTCAGGACAGACATACTAATAAAATTGGTAGGGAGGTGGCAGATGAAATTTAAAGCAGCAATGTGTTCAATGATTCATTCAGCTTAGAGAGAAAAGGAAAAAATATGTACCTTGAATTGTGAGAGGTGGTGATTCAAGGGGGCTATGGTTGGGATCACTGTTTTCACTATTTTCATGATTAGTAATTAGAAGTATAATTTTATAATTTGTGGATAAACCTAAAGTGAAAAAAAGTTAATATTTAAGAAAGTGAACAAAAAGCAGTAAGAATTGTGATGTAATTGGCAAAGAATTCTGTAGGATATTATATTCAGAAACAAACCATACATACCTGGTAAAATAATTCTATATAATACAGGTAAAAGATAGAAAGGATCAATGCAGGACGTGGTTTAGATGCATTGCAAGAGGAAGCGAGATAAACAGAAGAGAAAGGAACAGCATATTTTAGTGATGGAGATAGCTGAAGTAGGTTATGGATTCACATCTCAGAATAGTTCATTGTCACAAAGGTGTAATGGAGTTCTTTGCTCACCCGAAACTCATAGAGTATACAGTATAGACACAGTGATGAAACCAGTAAATACAAAGACGATTAGGGTGGCATAATGGTTCATCGGTAGAGTTGCAGCCTGACAGCCCCAGAGACCCAGACTGTTTGATCCTGACTGAAGTAAGTGGCCAGAAATAAATGGAAACTGGCTGTAGTAGGTACCCAGGTTATACAACTAACACTTTGGGAATTAACCCAAATCGATATACTCTCTGTGTTAGGTTTAAATGATGTTAGCAGGACACTGTTAAGCCATGAGAATTACATTTGTAGGTTTTTGATTTTTGATGAGAATGTTCCGGAGGATATAGGATAGGATTGATCTCACCATCCACCTTGAGCTGATATTGAGTTGTTCCCTTCTGTGATGTCTTAAATAAAATAATGCAACAGAAATTCTTGCAGGGAAATGCATTTTAAATAATGGTTCTTTGCTGTGTGTGTCACTGCACAGTGAAATTCATTTGCACAATCCACAAATGCTTAGTTGGCATATTTTGGCGGTGTTTACAATGAAAAAAGAAAAAGTGCAAAGTGCAAAGTCCGGTCCATATGCTGGAAGTACTGGAGCGCCCCGATCCAGATGAGCCCATGTAAGCCCTAGTCTGCTGCAGGCCCTCAACCCGACTTCCCTTTCCTCACCCGACCACCTCTGCGTCCCGAGGGGTGGGGGGGGGGGGGGGGGGGTTGCAGCTGACCTTGAAGGCACCATAGACAATACCCCGGTCCCTCTCCTACCAGTGCACTCTTCTTGTCCGTCGTCGCCATTGGCTCCCTCCTTGGCTCTCTGGTCTTTGGGGCTTCCGAGCTTCCCCCGGCAGGCAGTGGCCCGCTGGGCCCTTTGTCGCAGTGGCAAACCTGGCCTGCGACCGCTCATGGCCATGACTGGTCTGCTGGGGATTCGTTCTCGGCAGCTGTTGGATGTTCACAGCAGCTGTCGGGACACTTATACATCGGTGAGACCAGAAGTAGTACTGGGCGATTGTTTCGCTGAACACCTTCGCTCAGTCCGCCTGAACCTATCTGATCTCCCGGTTGCTGGACACTTTAATTCTCCCTCCCATTCCCACAGAGACCTTTCTGTCCTAGATCTCCTCCATTGTCAGAGTGAGGCTAAATACAAATTGGAAGAACAGCATCTCATATTTCGCTTGGGCAGCTTACAGCCCAGTGGTATGAATATTCATTTCTGTAACTTCAAGTAACCCCGGCATTCCCTCTCTCTCTATCCCTCCCCCACCCAAGCCACACCAGTTTCTCATTTTCATCCAACAAACAGCTAACAAAGTTTTAATAGAGTTGGAGGGAAGGGGGTATGGGTCTCGACCCGAAACGTCGCCTATCTCCTTCGCTCCTTAGATGCTGCTGCACCCGCTGAGTTTCTCCAGCTTTTTGTGTACCCAACAGCTAACAAAGGCCTGTTTCCTTTATCATCGTTATTTTTTTGCATATCTTTCATTCATTGTTCTTTATCTCGCTACATCATCGTCTTTATCTCTCGTTTCCCTTTCCCATGAGTTTCAGTTTAAAGAAGGGTCTTGGCCTGAAATGTCACCCATTCCTATCTTGGGTTCAGCCCTGTTCTCATGGGGCCGCCGGACGTTTGCAGTGGATGTTGCCTCATACTGAACACCTCATCAACAATTATCATTACTACAGGCTACATTTCTTGGAAGGACATTTAGTGAAAATGCAGAGAGGAAGACTGAGCCACATGCTCTTCATTTGCGTACAACCATTTTCAATGTTTGCCTCTTGCTATTTAATGGCCTTTCCCCCTGCTATTTAATGGCATTTCATTACAATTTTTGTAGCACATTTTCCACTTTGTGCATTTGGTAGTTTAGTTTCGAGATGCAGGGTGGAAACGGGGCATTTGGCCCATCAAGCCCGGGCTGACCAGCAGTCACCCGTACATTAGTTCTATCCTACACACTAGGGACAATTTACCAACGCCAATTAAGCTAAAAACTTGCATGCCTTTCGAATGTGGGGGGAACCGGAGCACCCTGAGAAAGCCCACGTGGTCACAGGAAGAATGTACAAACTCTGTATAGACAGTAACCAAGGTCAGGTTCCAACTCTGGTGATGTAAGGCAACAACTCTACTGCCGTGCCACTGTGCTGTCCTTGATTACTGAATAAGAACATGGGACCAGAAGAAGGTTGTACATGTAGCAATATTACAAAATTTTGGGATTTAAAAAATCAAGTCTCCAATTTATCCCATCAGATAAAGCATAAAAAGAAGTTTAATTTGACACCTAATTCAATTTCATATCTTCAGTATTAAAAAAGTTATGGCCATTTTCATACTCGGAAATTAACATCTTGTTCCCTATTGCTTTTCCATTGACTTAACATAAATGTTGTGATCGAGGATAGTCAAAAACCCATAATTTTCTTAAAAATTGAGAGAACTGAAAGAAAATTTAAGTTATTATAGATTGAAACATTCTGAAAACAAATATGAAGCAATCTTACTTGGATGACCTGAAATTAAAGCATATAATTAGTTAGTTACCGAATTGTAGCCAATTACAAAATTCAATTACTAGATCTAAACATCTATCCATTTCTTAAGGAACGATTAACATTTTTAAATAGCCTAAGAGTCCAAATAGCATTCACACATGAATTCAAAATGTAACATGATTTTAAAATCTCATTGTCACGAATTTATAGGCCAAATGGAAGGAATTTAGTGTTTAATTCCCGTAAATTAATGGCCTTTTTAATCATCTTGCGAGTGGGCTGTTGTGGAACGCGATCGATTGGAACGTTGCGGTTGCGGTGAATTTAAACCCCATATCGGCAGGAAAAATACTGCCGGTTCATATGGGGCCTAAATCACCTTTTCGCAACATGAAATTGGGATAAAAGGCATCCTAAGAAGCACGTCTATATGTAAAATAAACGGCTTTCCTTTACCTGTCCCGTACGTGAAATCCGTCCCTGTTGTCAGCATTCACAGCATTAGAAGCTAATTTTTATTTTACTCCAGCGCTGAAATTGTCGGGCGATTAAAAAAAAAAATTCACAGACCGGCAGTCAGAAATCTTCAGCAAAAGCTTGCACCCCGAGAAAATAAAACTCCGGCAGGCAGGGGAAAACTGCATTTTAACCCCCTCCCCCTCCCTCACAGGCGCCAAAGTCACGCATACGGCCAGTGACAGAACTGCAGCGCCACTGAAGGTAAGTTTTGTAACATACCTAGTACATGTCCCAAGCCACTTAAGCAGATCATAATTGATCTATGTGTTAATAGTAAAATTAAACGAAAACTTACCAGTTTGAAGTTTGAACTTTATTTTATGAGGAGTTACGATGAGCGATTACGTGAAGAACCCCGCCAATCCGCATGCTCGTCAATCTTCAAAGCAGTGGTGTGAAATCACAGAATAACAGTAATTGAAGTAACTTACTATGTATATTATAAACTTAGAACTACCAGATGACCTTTGTGATATGAGGGTTGGGAGCGGTGGGCACGTAATCGCTCACCGTAACTCCTCATAAAATAAAGATCAAACTTGAAACTGGTAAGTTCTCGTTTAATCTTACTATTTTACTTCAGAGTCATGTGAGTGACTTTGTGAAGACCCCGCCAGCACGCATGCGCATCATATCGTCGCTCGCATTGCAATCGACAAGCTGGGAGGGCCGCAGCTCCTCTGCCGGCAGTTTTACAAAAGGACCATCAGGTAAGTTTTACTAACCTTGAGCTGGTTGGTGCTCTGTATTAGTTAAAAATCTTTTACAGAGATGGATAAAAATCGGAACAAAAAGAGGGCTGCTTCCAAGTATGCCATGGAGAACCGCAGGATTTTGGAGCGGGTTCAGCGGCCAAATTCCCCGGAGCTGGCCGTTGAGTTTTCGGCAGCACCTGTACCTCGGACCGGGAAGGCGTACCAAGCCCCACTGGTAAACGTGCTTCTTAGGAGGTAAGTGGGTCTGGTTCCCTTGGGAATTCTGCATGCATAACATCACAAGTGGGAGGTAGGTTGTGTCTGTTTGGGGATGCATGGAGTTCCATAACTTCTGACCTCTTAATATTGCACAGTATTCAAGGTTATGAAATTGAATTTATTAACAAACTCCTCCCTCCAGTTCAACATGTACCTAGCCAAAAATTTGTGCTTTCTCAAAAAGAGAAAGTGGAAGGGCATGCGGAACTATTCAGATTATATACCAAGGGGGTAATAGAGAAAACCGTACATGAACCTCTTGAGTTTGTGTCTAACATCTTTACCAAAACCAAAAAAGATGGTGGATGTCGTATTATTATTGATTAAACTCAACTGAATACCTTAGTGCAATATACCCACTTCAAGATGGAAATATTTGAAACTGCCAAACAACTGATTTCCAGAGGGTAATTCATGGCCTGCATCGATCTAAAACATGCATACTATTCAGTACCTATACGTAAAGATCACCGCAGATATTTAAAATTTGCCAGAATGGGGCAGTTGTGGCAGTATAGAGCACTGCCTAATGGACTAACAACAGCCCCCAGGTTATTTACCAAAATATTGAAACCAGCATTGGCGTCTCTATGAAGACAAAACCACATAGTCATGGCCTATCTTGATGACATCCTGATTGTGGGGAAAACTTTGGAATTGGCTAAATTAGCTGTGACAGCCACCAAGTCACTATTCCAAAAGCTGGGGTTCGTCATCCATCCAGACAAATCTAAGTTAACACCTTCTGTCATAATGGACTATCTGGAATTCACGATTAACACAAATCACATGACTATCACTTTACCAAATAACAAAGCAGCAGATATAATAGAGGCATGTAACAGCCTTGCTTGCGCCAAAAAAACGACTATTCGACATGCTGCTAAGGTAATTGGGAAACTTGTAGCTACATTACCAGCTGCACGATATGGACCGTTGCATTATCAAAATTTGGAAAGAGCAAAAATCTCAGCACTAAAAATTCATGCTGGGCATTTTGACAGACTTATGCAGCTACCAACCATAGCAAAAAATGAGCTACAATGGTGGATTAGCAGCATTCAACATTGTTTTAATCCCATCGTAGTTACAAACCCTTCAGTTGTGTTGCAAACTGACTCCAGTGCCCACGGCTGGGGAGCTACCGACACCACCTCCAGTTGTGGCAGTAGATGGGATCTGCATGAATCTACGTTGCTTCAATCACGAGGTATAAGCTATTTGGAAATGCTGGGAGCGTTTCACGGACTACGACCCTACTGTACAAATATGCATCATACGCATGTCCATCTACAAATAGACAATACCACAGTGGTGGCATATTTCAACCATATGGGTGGTATCAAGTCAATATCTTGTGATGAATTGGCAAACACAATTTGGCACTGGTGCATTGAAAGAAACATTTGGATTTCAGCTACATACCTTCCGGGTAAGCAAAATACAGTGGTGGACACCAGGTCACGCATATTCAATGACAACACCGAGTGGATGTTGAACCACCAAATATTTGCTGACATTATAGCTCAGAATGGAACACCAGATATCGACTTTTTTGCGTCCAGATTGAACCATCAGATACCACCATATGTCTCTTGGAAACCAGACCCTGGGGAAGTAGCGATGGACACTTTCTCGCCACATTGGGGGAACTTGTTCTTCTATGCACTTCCCCCTTTCTGCTCATCAGTTGGGTATTGGGGAAAATCCAGTTAGATTCCGCATCAGGAATACTGATAATACCTGACTGGCCTACACAGCCATGGTTCCCGGTTGTCCTCGACATGGTGAAGGAACCGTGTTTTCCAGTTCCCAAATGCCCGAACCTCCTGACACACCCCATAACAGGGGAGAGTCATGTGTGCCATGGTCATTTGAACCTGTTGGCTTGCAGGTTCTGAAGAGACCATTACTGGAATTCTAATGAGGGGTATTTTCAATTCCAACCCTCCCAGGCCACAATACACTATGACCTGGGATATTGGGGTAGTGTTGTCCCTAGTCAGGAGTTGGTCACCAGTTTCGAATCTCCCACTGGCAAAACTCACCTACAAAGCGGTGATGCTGATGGCACTTATCACTGCTCAACGGGTCCAGACCCTCCACAAATTAAAATTGGACAGAATGGTCTCGACCCCCACTAAGGTAACCTTCTTTATCGATGTGTTACTAAAAGAACATAGACCTGGAACAACCGGTCCTAAATTGGAATTCCTGGCATATCCTATTGATGAACGCCTGTGTATAGCCACCCAGATGTCACTAAGAATATCAGGGGTATGGAAGTAGGTCTTTTTTTTAAATCAGTTTTAAATGCCCAAACTACAGGGTAAATGTGCAGACAATTTCCAGGTGGCTCAGGGTGGTGTTGGGTGCAGCAGGGGTAGACACTGACATTATTAAATCTCATTCTACCAGGGCTGCGTCCACATCAGCGGCGAGGACCATGGAGGTGCCCATGGACCATGTCCTCGCAACAATGGGCTGGGCCAATTAGGGCACATTTCAGCGGTTTTACAATAAACCTGTGGCCACACCCGCAACGTTTGCAGACACTGTTTTAAGTTCTGTTCCCTGAACGTTCCCCGAAGTCAGGGGTTTTTGTTTGTGTTAATAACTACATTATTGTTTTTCAGCTCTGTTTCAAGTCTGAAATACGTTAATGTACTTCCTCCATCAGTTATTACGGCAGTGTGTGAGAATGGACGTGGTTCCAGGGCATGAAATCACAGATCTTTGAAATCTTCACAAAGTCACTCACGTGACTCCGAAGTAAAATAGTAAGATTAAATGAGAACTTACCATTTTGAAGTTTGATCCTTATTTTATGAGGAGCTACAATGAGGGATTTTGTGCCCTCCGCTCCCAACCCTCTATCATTCGGTCAACTGGTATATTAGTATCTCTTAATCTTACTATCGCCAGTGAATTCTACTATCTGTGTTTTCACACTGCTGCTTTGAAGAATGTCGCGCATGCGGGATGAGGGATTTCGTGACGACCCCGCCAGCACGCATGCACGACATTCTTCAAAGCAGCGGTGTGAAATAGTAAGATTAAACGAGAACTTACCAGATTGACGTTTGATCATTATTTTATGAGGAGTAACAATGAGGGATTACGTGAAGAAGCCCCGCCTGGCGCTTGATCGGCATACTTCAAAGCAGCGGCATGAAAAACACAGAACATAATAGCCGGAATAAGATAGTAAGGCTCAACATAGATTTAGAACTACCTGATGATCATTTATTTTATGAGGGTCAGGAGTGGAGGGCACGTAATCCCTCATCGTTACTCCTCATAAAATAACGATCAAACTTCGAACTGGTAAATGTGCAGATGATACTAAGATAGGTGGTGTTGTGGATAATGAAGTAGATTTTCAAAGTCTACAGAGAGATTTGGGCCATTTGGAAAAGTGGCCTGAAAGATGGCAGATGGAGTTTAATGCTGTTAAGTGTGAAGTGCTACATCTTGGCAGGACAAATCAAAATAGGAAGTACATGGTAAATGGTAGGGAATTGAGGAATGCTGTGGAACAGAGGGATCTAGGAATAACTGTGCATAGTTCCCTGAAGGTGGAATCGCATGTAGATAGGGTGGTAAAGAAAGCCTTTGGTGTGCTGGCCTTTATAAATCAGAGCATTGAATATAGGAGTAGGGAAATAATGTTAAAATTGTACAAGGCATTGGTAAGACCAATTCTGGAGTATGGTGTACAATTTTGGTCGCCTAGTTATAGGAAGGATGTCAACAAAATAGAGAGAGTACAGAGCAGATTTGCTTGAATGTTGCCTGGGTTCCAGCAACTATGTTACAGAGAAAGGTTGAACAAGTTAGGTCTTTATTCTTTGGAGCGCAGAAGGTTAAGGGGGGACTTGATTGAGGTCTTTAAAATGATGAAAGGGATAGACAGAGGTGACGTGGATACGTTTTTCCCATTGAGGGTAGGGAAGATTCAAAGAAGAGGGCATGACATGAGAATTAAGGGACAGAAGTTTCGGGGTAACATGAGGGGGAACTTCTTTACTCAGAGGGTGGTGGCTGTGTGGAATGAGCTTCCAGCAGAAGTGGTGGAGGCAGGATCGATTTTAACATTTAAGAGTAAAGTGGATAGGTATATGGACGTGAAGGGAATGGAGGGGTATGGTCTGAGTGCAGGTAGATGGGACTAGGGGAAAACAAATGGTCGGCACGGACTGGAAGGGCCGAGAGGGCCTGTTTCCGTGCTGTAATTGGTATATATGTTTATATGGTTATATGGTAAGTTCTCGTTTAATCTTACTATTTTACCTTGGAGTCACGTGAGTGACTACGTGAAGATTTTGTAGCTTCTGTGTTTTTTATGTCGTAGACTCATTCCATACGACAATCTGGCTCAATCAACACAGTAATGAGCAAATAACACATTTTTTCCCAAACATTGCCTCAGTTTACGTGGTACTTTTTTTTTCCCTTATAAAATAATGAAAGTAATGCCCTTTCCATTGAAAGGCAAATTTATCACCAAAATATCAATTGATATTATAATTTGATAGTATAAACAAAGCAACAATTACAGAGAACCCAACACTCCGTGTCCAATCCTGACACCATGTCTGGTTCCTTGTAACTTTAATATTTATTTTACACCCTCCTGCGGCCTTGAATCTTTGCTCGAACGGCCCATCCTGTGCCATTCCTGTGAATGTATCTACCTCCTTAATGGAGTGATTTTCCACATCTCAATGTCTAGTTCCACTGAGTTTAAACATGTTTTAACCATCTAGAATATACTTATCTAGAACCATCAGTTTTCACTGATACTTAATGTGGTTTTTTGTGTGTAATAAGTAGTGCTGTCTCACCACCACAGATGCTCTTCCCTACTTTAACATATTGAGTCAACGTTGACCCACACACAATTTTTGGCCGACAGGATATGCTTAAATTTTACCTTGTTTCCAGCTCTTCTTGGTCTGCTTTGTTTGGTAAATTCATAAACATATAAGATAATGTAATCTGTAGCCACATGCAATTATATAACGTAACATTTACAATGTTTGCACTCTTATGCTGATACTAAAGTCTTGAGCATTATTACTTTCAATGTTAATTTTTTGAATCATTGATAGAATTGGAGTCCATTGCCTAAGGCAAGTCAGGACTATATATATATCCCTTTTTCATATCGGGATATTACGAATGAGCCCAATAAATTCTTGGTCAGCAATTTGTCCTAAATAGGACGATAAACACTATGCGCCCTATTATTGGCTCTATCACTTAGATGCTGAGAAAAAATTCAATCCACAAGGAACTCCTATATATCTAATATGATAAAATAACTTTTACTGTCTGTAAAAGACTTCCAATTTCTTATAAACAAAATATTGTTTTTTAAACTATTTCTCCAAATTGCAGGTATAACATTTCTTTTGTACATAATTGTTATATTAGTTAAAACATTCATAGACCTCTTTGACCGTCAAACTGTTATAATGGTCTGGTCAAACCTGCAGATAGCCAAATTCATATCTTCATGCCCTGGATGAATTTGTACAACAATAAATTACTGCAACTATGAGTCATCATAACTGGTTCAAACATCACTCTCAACATTAATGAGAACCATGAAGGTCCGGTTTTGGCGACCAAAGCGCCCCTGGCAGCGTCCTGCTACATTTTTATCAGACACTGCCCTATCAGACAAAATGAGGAACATAAAAGAACATCTTTCCTCATGTAATTTAGCAAAATGCATCCACCGTTCCTGCTCTCGGTTTTCCCATGAGAAACAATTGAGAAATCGGTGATTTCATTTGGATACAACCAGATTAATGGTAAGTAATCCATATTACTGACAATGTTTTTCCCCTGATTTGTTGTCTGCGACAACATTGTCTCTTCCTTAGAGATAAACAGCTGAACTAAAACATTTTTAGAATACGCCACATCTGGTTACCCACATAATCACTTGATAATGATCTTACGTGACTCATGTGATTGATATATGCCACAGCCGTGGTATTGTTCACCCGATTGGACATGCACACTTTCATAGTAGAACAATAAGCATTTAATCCATAAAAGGCTCCTGATACTCCAATAATTAATACAAATGTTTGGAGAAAAAGTTTCTTATGACAATCCATTTGCAATTCCCTGGTGTTATTGTCCGTAGTCCCCTAAACAAGGGACGTATCAAATATTAACTTGATAAGAATAGATATTATACTTATCTTAGCCCAAATAATCCCAGAAGCTATCCATCATCCGATAATACTTGCTTCAGCTTGCAACGGCTGTAAGCTTATATATTTAAAGCAGCTTGTGGAACCTTTTCTATCCACCACTTTAATTCTGATAACGTATCCTTTGGTAATTGCATAGGCCTGTCAAAAGGCCTGCATACTCTTATAATGCTTGTGTTTTCCCTTTTTTGGAGCTTTTCTACTCTTTTACCTAAGCTCCTTCTTGGATGGAGGGACAAAGTTTGTCAACAGAGCAATGAGACATATTTGTATCTCGGAAAAAAAAATTTCCCCTCCATATGAGACATGAGAATTAAGGGACAGAAGTTTAGGGGTAACGTGAGGGGGAACTTCTTTACTCAGAGGGTGGTGGCTGTGTGGAATGAGCTTCCAGCAGAGGTGGTGGAGGCAGGATCGATTTTAACATTTAAAAGTAAAGTGGATAGGTATATGGACGTGAAGGGAATGGAGGGGTATGGTCTGAGTGCAGGTAGATGGGACTAGGGGAAAACAAATGGTCGGCACGGACTGGAAGGGCCGAGAGGGCCTGTCTCCGTGCTGTAATTGTTATATGGTTATATGGTGCTGAATTACTCCTAAACCCAGAATAGTAATTTAGGAATGTCTATGAATGCCTAAAACATAGTTTTTATTGGATGGGTCAGGACCCTTACCTCTCAACAGGCTTGTAATTGCTGCACTAATTTGCAGCTGACTCCTGATCAACCTTCCAATTTAAAATGTGATCAAGATAAACATGACCATGTCCTCATTAGTGCAATTGCTGATCTTCTTATCAGTGCAATTGTTGTTCCAATAATTATGTGAACAGCCTGGAACTGAGTTTAGTCCATTAGACAATGTCTTAACTTGCAACAGCTGACCCATTCTAATTAATTTCAAGCACCTGTAAATATGATAATAAATTGGTACTAGATACCAATCCTTCGAGTCTTATAGTAATGATTAACAATTTGTTAATAACAACTGTTTTTCAGTGTCGAAGGTGTCCATTTTAATAAAATGTTTTTACACTGTAAAAGTGTATTTAAAATGATGTCTTGTATGGCTTTACCACCACATCTTTTTTTCCCTGGGGAATTTTATGATACAAATTTACTTACCTCTTCTTTATTGGAGATATTTTGGGTGCAAACCTAAAATCAATTTTTAGGGTTTTCCTATACAGGTGAACCAATTCCTTCTACAAATTTTTTGTAGATCCTTTACACATTAAAGTAAATCAATCCTTTGTTATGCCATATCATTGATCATAACACACCTGTAATCTCCCACAATTGGAGATTACATCAACTTCTTCTGTAACAAGTTTTTGCACCTTCAAATGTACATGAAGCCTTCTCTTCCCAATCATATGGGTTCACATAAGACTGTGTTGGATAAATATTTATTTATCATACTCCTGCCTTTGTTTTGATCCATTATCAAATCTTTACATTGGATCATAATTTTGCCAAAGTTTAATGACCAATAGTCTTTCCTTTGTAATCAATGTCTTTGATTTATCCTGAGGCAGGTTTACTCCATAATAATCAGAAGTTTAACATAACTTGATCTGTTTTGACCTGCAAATCTAAAGTGCAAAATTGGTCCCAATAACAATTACACATATATAATTGTAATATGTGTAACTCCTCGCATTTCCTGACATGAGAAATGTACTGCTTTTTTGTACTATCCCTCCAGGACGATGTGATGACATCCGCGGTACGATTGGATAGTCCCAGACCTAGGTATGGCCTTCTTAGAATCTGCAAATTAACAGATGAACACAATCTTACAATGGGTGTTGATCTCCAGTCACAGTGTGCACCAATAGGTCATGATGTTTTGGGACCACCATAATAGGCTGTGTTATAATGGCCATGTGTAGGCCAGTCGGGTACCACCAAAACTCCTGAAGCGGAGTCCTGCTTGATCTTGGTCAAGCATCGACTGATGAGGCAGAATGGGGAAATGCATATAAAAATACTCCGCCCCAGTGTAGCGAGAATGCATCTACCGCTACTGCCCCTGGATCTGGTTCCCATGAACATACTTCAGTACCTGGTGATTGAGTCTAGATGCAAACAAATTGATATCTGGCATCCCATACTAAACAACAATCTCATTAAATACATCATTATTCAACATCCATTCTGTGTTGTCATTGAATTTGCGTGTCCTGGTGTCTGCCACCATATTGAATCTACCTGGCAAGTAGACAGCTGAAACCCAAATGTTCTTTTTAATGCACCAGTGCAAAAAAAGGTTTAGCCAATCTGTCACAAGGTTTGACTTGATTCCACCCATGTTATTAACATACGCCACTACCGTGGTGTTGTCAATCTGAAGCTGAACATTTAAGTGCTGCTTGGTGATACAACAAGCCTTGAGCCTGTAAAATGCTCCGAAAACTCTAAATAATTAATTCCATGTGATTGGAGAATAAATGCCTCATGCATATTCCATCTGCCTCCACAGCTAGAAATGGTACCAGTAGCACCCCAACCTAGGACACTAACATCAGTCTGCAAAACAACTGAAGGTGCCTCCATCAGAATTTTGCTAGAACAATTTGAAATGTTTCTTTGAAATGAAGTACCACTGTACTTCAGCGATGGCTTCAAATGGTAATTGCATGGGCCGGTTGAAATGACCTGCATGTATCCTGAGTGCCTGTACCTTTGCCCTCTGTAAATTTTGATAATGCAAAGGTATATACCGCACAGCTGGAAAGGCAGCTATTAATTTGCCAATCAAGCTGGCCACATGTCTAATTGAAGGTGATTGCTCCCCCAAGAGCTTGATACAGCCTTCAATTAAATCTAATCTCTTGCCCTTGGGCAGAGTCACAGACATGTGTTGAATTAACTGTGAATCCCAAATAGTCAATTACTTTAACTGGTACCAATTTTGATTTAGCTGGATGGATGAGAAACCCCAATCTCTCAACCATGAGTTTAACAGCTGAAACCGATATCAAGGGGCTGAGGTTAAACCATTAGGCAGTGCTTTAAATTGCCATAATTGCCCCATCCAGCTAAATTTCAAATATCTCCGATACCCTTTATGACCAGGCACTGAGTAATAAGCATCCTTAAGAACTATACATGCCATATAACACCCTCTGGAAACCAATTGCTTGGCAATAGCAAATGTTTCCATTTTAAAATGATTATCCTGCACAAATGGATTAAGTCCTGTCAGGTCCAAAATAATCCGACTCCCAACATCTTTCTTTTTAAAGACAATGCTGGGCACAATTCTGAGCCTGCCTCTCGAAGGCCACCCTGCTTGGAATGTTAATATTGTGCAGTTTTACATGGTTAGATGCTGCTAAGTAACTATGTCTTAACCATTTGTGTATTGTACAACCAAGTGTAAATATTACCAACGTGTAAGTGGTACACTTACCCATGCTTCGGAAGTGCCAGACCAATCTGCCTGGTTACCTCATAGAGTAGGGTACGTGGAACCTCTGCCCAGCTTTCATGCTGCCACTAGGTTCAGTGAACCGCTTACTGCCGATGAAGGCATAGGGTGCGTTGTCTCCGAAACTATGAAAATTTGCTCGTCGTCGGCCTTGATTGGTCCGACAGCTTTTGCTTCATCCTCCAGGTTTTGCCTGTTGAATAGGCCTTACCTGAATAGAAGATTTGGCGGCTGGCTCCAATATCCACCTGATACCGCTGTTCACTGCCGGCACACATGGCTCCAGTATGTTCCACGGACATCTCCAGAATTTGAAGTTAGTTACATCTGAAAAATCGCACTCCCCTCCTCAGAGAGGGCGATTCGGAGACAGCCCGGTGCTGCCGCAGGTCCCTGAGGATACCTGTGCTGATATAGCCTTCCAACGGACCTATACCAGGATGGAACATTTTTGCACTGATTCTGTTGGGATGGCAACCTTGCTGCCGGGAATGGTACCTCTGACACGTGCCCTTCATCCCTTGGGGTATGCTCCACGGCTATACCATCAGACTCGGCATCAGAATTACACTGACCCGACATGCTCTCCTCCTCCAAGAGGGAGACATTAAGCAGCCCTGTCCCAGGCGCTGCTGGCGCGGGCTCTCCTATAGGCCGGCGCTGCTACAAATTCGGCGTCAGATTTACACTGACCCGGCATGGTCTCCTCCTCCAAGCGAGGGACATTAAGCAGCCCTGTCCCAAGTGCTGCTGGCGCAGCCTCTCCCATAGGCCAGCGCTGACACCACTCCTACTGTTGGAGCGTATCTATGCATTACCGGAGGAGAACCCTCCCAGCCCGACTCGTCCGAGTCCATAGGGCTGACTGATTTATTGGTAATTGTACCCCATGTCCAGGGGACCACTATGTCTGTGAACCGCTGACCGCACTGTCAGTGACTCTGGCGCTGACACCGCCTTCCTGCTGGATTTCACAGCAGTCTGGAAGCCACTGGCCCTCCTTGTCAGTGACTGGGATCGCGAGCCCGACATCCGCCGACTATCTGCTTTCGCGGTCCGAACCGGGGTCTCCCGCCAGCCGATAGCCGGTTCACTCGCCGGACTTCGCGGCAATATTCAGCAGAAAACCTCTGTAAAAAGAGGTTCCTGCAAGAAAATGAAAACCTGGTAAGAAATACAAACTTATCTGTAGGTTTAAACTAACCACTGGCAGGAGCGACTCGCCTGCCAGTCCGGTGCTTCGCCATGCTAACGACGTATTGACGCGCATGCGGATTGGCGGGGTTCTTCACGGAATCACTCACGTGACTCCGAAGTAAAATTCTATTTTGCACCTTATTACTTAATTGCCTTCCCTACAAAACATCCATTGATTTTTGGATATCCTTTTACCATATTAATTCCTATGAATTTCTAGTTTAACATCAACTCCTAAATTAAGCAATCTTGCCAATGTTGGCTGAGAAAATCTCTGTTGAAATCAGTTCACTGTTAAAATATTTTTGAGAAAGGAAAATGGTTTCAAGCCAGGAAACTGAACTGTAACGTTAAAAGAACAAAAGTTTGGAATTGAATTACATTCATCCAGCTTCTGCATCCTGTTGCTCCTGTTCTACATTTTGGTCAATGCTTGTTTTGGCTGCCTGCAAATAGTGGATTAGTGCTTAGCTTACCATACCTCAATGCCTTTTTTTAAGGGAAGTCAAAACATAGACAGGGAGAAAAACAGGTTGCTATTACCCAAAACGTAGCTCTTCACCACGTATAATGTGAAAATTTCCTGTTTAAACCTTGTTGCAGCAGATCTGAATGGTTATTACTCCACTGAAGATATCTTATTTTGGATGAGGTGTAAAATGGAAATCCTCTCTCTCAACCGGGTGAAAATAATCCTATAGCACAATTTAGCAAGGAAACAGGGGATTCTCCCTGGGGTCCACCATTTATCACCCAACAACCACGATTAAATAGTCTTTTCAGTCCTTGGGAACTTGCAAAGTGGTGTCTGCTTTTCTTACACTACAACTCTTCAAAATTGAATGTGAAACACTCTGGGATATTGTGAGGCTTGGACCAATTTATTTTTATGATAATGTGACAGCTCCCTCTTCCTTGGATGCCACTCTGATCTCTATCACTGGCTGACAGATCAGGAGAGGCTAATTCCCAGCATCATTGATAACAGCTGGGTCCAAGTAGCTGATATTGGTTGGCCACATGAACCGTGCCAGCCTATGTCCTATAACACCCAGACATTCTAGCCAGAGAGAAGAAGGAAGAGAAAGTGGGGGTGCCTCCTACTAGCTGTGTTCCCCTGTTGCAGCTTTGATGAAGACTGAGCCACTGGGACGAACCCGAGATCACCAACACCACTGTGTGGTCAAGACTGGGATGCTGGGAAGAACCAAAGGCAGCCAGTGCCTCCACCTGAGGTTAAGACTGATTGGCCAGGGCAACTCTGAGATACCAGTGCCTCTTCCTGCCGACGGACAATGAGGGACTGCACCCACACACACAAAAAAAAAACTGAGCTGCCAGCATCGCCTCTTCAAGCCCAAAGCTGAGCTGCCAGGATAAACCTCAGATCAGCAGGACAAACCTGAGGTAGGCTTCTCCTCCTTTGAGACCAGAACTGAGCTGCAAGGATAACCTTGAGATCACCAGCATCACCGCTCATGCACCCTGATGGTGAGGAACAGCGCGTCACCATGCGGTCTTGGACTTTCATACCAGTGTAAATAAAATATAAACATCTTTGGAGAAAAAGGATGGATGACGTCACCATCCTTTTTCTCCAGAGATGCTGCCTGACCTGCTGAATGACACTGGCACTTTGTATCTGTCTTTGGTGTAAACCACCATCTGCAGTCCTTTGTTTCTACATCATATTCCCATTCCATATCCATTAGTTTTGATACCTTCAGGTGGCTGATATTAATTTTTATGCATTTTGGATGAACAGATTAATTATTATGCAATTACGTTTCTATGGGAGGATGTGAAAGTGACCCAAGGATGTTACAAGTCACAGATGCTGGATTCTGGAACATAAGAAGAAGAGCGGCTGGAGGAACTGAGCCAGGCAGGCAGAAGAGCTGCTGGAGTGAAATGGACAGGCGGGTCATTTTGAGTTGAGTTGGTTGGGCGGCTCAGTGGCGCAGCGGTAGAGTTGCTGCCTTACAGCGCTTGCCGGAGACCCAGGTTAGATCCCGACCACGGGTGCTGTCTGTACGGAATTTGTACATTCTCCTCGTGACCATGTGGGTTTTCTCCAAGATCTTCGGTTTTCTTCCACACTCCAAAGACATATAGGCTTGTTAGTTAATTGGCTTGGTATAAGTGTAAATTGTCCCTAGTGTGTGTAGAATAGCGTTAATGTGCGGGGATCACTGGTCAGTGCGGACTTGGTGGGCCGAAGGGCCTGTTTCCGCGCTGTATCTCTAAACTAAACTAAAAAACGAAACCCTTCACCTGAACTGAAAAAGTAGAGCGAAGATAAGGGGAGAGGGATTGGTCAAGGAGGGGGAGAGGGATGGGTCAAGAGCTGTGGAAGTGATTGGTGGACACAGGTTGGGACGGACCGAATGACAGATAGGGAAGAGTGGAGATAGCCACAGAGTCTACAAGGTAATAAGTGGAGACAAAGGGCTGCAGATTCTGGAATATAATAAGAAGGGAAGATGAAGAGTGAAACCTAACAGTGATGGTTGCAGATGAGAATAAAGGAGGGAGGGGTGTGTAGTGGTGCGGGGATCCAGTGGGAGGGCTTCTCCAGATAGAGGGTCTTGATCCAAAACGTCAGCTGTCCATTTCCCTCCGCAGATGCTGCCTGAACCTCTCAGTTCCTCTAGCTACTCTCCTTTTTTGGCCAGAGATGTTAGATTTGGGTAAGGCAGATTTCAATGCAGTAAGTCAGATTCTACTCAGAACGATCATTGTAAATGGCAGTGTGATGTCCACAGAAGAAAATGTTATCTGATGTAACTTATTCTCGAGAATCAATTCATCATCTACTCATCAACAAGGCCGAGATAAATTAGGAGATAAGGGCAGAAATAAAACTGAAAGGAAAAAACATGCACAAAGGCAGGATATGGAGCAGATCCCAGTGACTGAGAGAAAAAACAAAATGAAATAATGAATAAATATAAATGCGCCTAAAAAAATGTCCAGGACTAGATGGTTTATTCCCAGGACTTTAACTGGAAATAAAGCAGATGTTCTAACTGGCATTCTTCAGAGTTCTTTTGATTCTGGAATTGTTCCATTAGATTGCAAAGTAACACATTGTTCTACTGTTTGAGAACGATGTGAGAGGGAAACAAGTTAGCCCGACATCTGTTGCTGGGAATTTGCTAGAATCCACAATTAAAAAAATATAGACTGAGTAAACACAGTAAAATGTTTCAGCTTATCACAGAGAGCCAGTATTGGTTTGGAGAAGGTAATGAACCCAATTGAATATTGAAGAGGCGATTAAGGTAGTGGATGGGGAAATGTTCAGGAAGGTTTTTTCAGGAAGACTTCCAGAATAAATTTGGTGAAATGCTTCATAAAATAAAACAATTAACTTAAATCGAAGGAGATGGGGTGGAAAAGCAATTACTGTCCTGGCTACAAAGTACGTTGCACCAAAGAACTGTTTAAAATAATGGCAGATGTTCAAATTGGCAGGATGTGACCAGCGGTTTCCAGTAAAACATTAAATTGGATCCACAGCTATTGACCATATACATAAACATCTCATATACTGGATTAGAAAGCCATTTTTCCAAATTTGTAAGTGATGCAAAGAAAGGCTGCATTACAAATGGCATTGATTGAAGAAATAAATTAGAAGGAGCGGGTCATGGCTTGAGTATTAAAGTGGTATTAATTTATATAGTGTAGATAATTATTCGATGGGGAGATTTGAAGAATGGTTAGAGTACGAAAATATGCCACTCCACTCATTAAATCTATCCCAAATCTGCTTAAGAGAAATTCATCTGGTTCCTGTTTCTCTCCACAGCCATCAAATTCTTTCCTCTCGGGTATTTATTCAGATTCCTTTTAAATTGTACAATTGAGTCTTCCATCTCTACCAATCCAGGCACTGCATTCCAGACCTGAATCACTCACTGCGTTAAAGAAAGGTTCGGTACCCGATGTGGCCTCCTTTACATGGGCGAGATCAAGCATAGACCAGACGAGCATTTCACCAAACACTTGCACTGGGTCTGCCAAGGCCTGGTGGATCTCCTGGTTGCTAACCATTCACCTTCCCATTTCCACACCGACCTTTCTGTCCTGTTCAGGCCTCCAGTACCAAAGTGAGACCACACGCAAACTGGAGGAACAGCACCTCATAATCTGCTTGGGTAGCTTCCAACCCAACGGTATGAACATTGAATTCTCCAATTTTAAGTAACAATGAACAACCCACCCTCTATTACTTTTTTCTCCCCCTCTTTTCCTTGTACCCGACCTTGATTTTCACCTATTTCTCCCACAACACAGCCCTCCTTTTAATTCCCTTTGTCCCCTTGCACCTATATCCCTTCCTCTGGTTTTAGTTTAGAGATACAGTGCGGAAACAGGCTCTTCGGCCCAACGGGCCTGCGCCGACCAGCGATCCACGCACATTAACACTATCCTACACCCACTAGGGACTATTTTTACATTTACCAAGCGAATTAACCTACAAACCTGCACGTCTTTGGAGTGGGAGGAAACCGAAGATCTCGGAGAAAACCCAGGCAGGTCACGGGGAGAACATACAAATTCTTTTTTTTTTTTTTTTTTTTTTTTTTTTTTTAATTTTTTTATTATAGAAACAATATATACAGAGTACACTCTTATGCGGCATTAAAAATTATATAATATACAAAATTATATAATATTGATTATCAATTGATACTGTTTGTGTTATTTGTAATGTTATCCATTATACATTTCCTGGTTATTTATTTTGTATAATTGGGAGTGTATGTAGTATATTCCTAAAATAAGCAATATACTCATACTTCTCATACCATACATATTTCTTCTAATTACCAAATACAAATCCCCCCTAATATAACTACATAATACCCAATCTTAACCAAACTTCTATGATATTCATGATATTTTCATAATATTAAGAGTGTTTGTATTATTATTAACTTTATATTTCAAAATTATTATATAGTTGAAAATGCGCAATTTTATATAATTACAAATATAAGACATCTATAATATTTTCATACAACTAATAATATGTATATTCATACTAATATTAAGAATATGTATAATATGTTTCTATACTTTTTTTTTCCTACTTAAAGATAGAAAGATAGAGATAGAAAGTAGAAAATAGAAAATAAAATGTGAAAAGTTTGGTGGAGATTAAAATATTACTCAATAATCCGTTCTTGGAGATACATTCATGATTTATTATATGTATTTCTTCATCCATTCAGATATTCAGGCCTCAGTCAAGTCCCCGCGCCGAACCATTATGACCCTGTAAATATTTAATGTATGGAGACCAAATCCCTTTGAAGAGATCTAACCTATCCATAAGGACAAGTCTCAATCTCTCCAAGTGAAGTGTCTCCGACATTTCTGTATTCCACATTTTAATTGTTGGGGATGCAGGGCCTTTCCAAAATTTTAGTATTCATTTTTTCCCAATTATTAGAGAATAGTCAATAAAAATTCTTTGATTCCTTGTAATTATTTGTTCCGTTTCAGGTATTCCAAGTATTATTAACTTTGGATCAGGAATCATAGTAATATTAACAACATTCGAGATTATCTTAAATATTTCGTTCCAATATTCTACAATCTTCGTACAATTAGTGAATGAATGTGACAAATTTGCTTCTGAGATTTGACATTTATCACATATAGGCGATAATTTTGGAAATATATTATGTAATTTAGATTTGGAGTAATGTAATCTATGTAAAATTTTAAACTGTATAAGAGCATGTTTAGCATTTAACGAGCAGTAATGTATGTGTTGTAAGCTTTCTTCCCATATTTCTGGGCTTATTATTTGACCTAATTCATTTTCCCAAAGCTGTCTGTGTGTTTCCGATGATGGAATATCACTTTCCAACAAAATATTGTAAATATATGATATCATTTTTTCTGTATTTGGATGTTTATTCAAGCATTCATCTAAAATTTCACTCTTTCTATTTCTGAATTCTTGTGTATTTGCAGAGATATAGTTTCTGATTTGTAAATATCTAAAAATATTCATTATTATGAAGCCCGTAAGCTTGTTGTAACTCTTGAAATGAAAGAAAAAAATTTTCCTTATAAAGATCCCCTATATTTAAAATTCCTTTATTTTTCCATTGTATAAAAGCCTTATCCATCGTTGAGGGTTTAAACGTAAAATTGTTGGCAATAGTAAGACCTAACGGTATTAATTTTAGTTTTAATGTTTTCTTTATTTGTTTCCAAATACGGATTCCGCTTTCTATTATCGAGTTTTCACTATAAATTTTCTTAGGTACATTAGTATTAGCAAATATCATAGAACTAATTTCAAATGGAAAACAGTCTTCTCTTTCCATTTTTAACCAGTTTGGTTTATTATCTGTTTCTTCTAACCAGAAGTTCATATTTTTAATATTAACTGCCCAATAATAAAACATAAAATTTGGTAATGCTAATCCCCCGTTTATTTTAGCTTTACATAAGTGTTTTTTATTTATTCTATGGTTCTTATAATCCCAGATACAATTGTACAATTGAGTCTTCCATCTCTACCAATCCAGGCACTGCATTCCAGACCTGAATCACTCACTGCGTTAAAGAAAGGTTCGGTACCCGATGTGGCCTCCTTTACATGGGCGAGATCAAGCATAGACCAGACGAGCATTTCACCAAACACTTGCACTGGGTCTGCCAAGGCCTGGTGGATCTCCTGGTTGCTAACCATTCACCTTCCCATTTCCACACCGACCTTTCTGTCCTGTTCAGGCCTCCAGTACCAAAGTGAGACCACACGCAAACTGGAGGAACAGCACCTCATAATCTGCTTGGGTAGCTTCCAACCCAACGGTATGAACATTGAATTCTCCAATTTTAAGTAACAATGAACAACCCACCCTCTATTACTTTTTTCTCCCCCTCTTTTCCTTGTACCCGACCTTGATTTTCACCTATTTCTCCCACAACACAGCCCTCCTTTTAATTCCCTTTGTCCCCTTGCACCTATATCCCTTCCTCTGGTTTTAGTTTAGAGATACAGCGCGGAAACAGGCTCTTCGGCCCAACGGGCCTGCGCCGACCAGCGATCCACGCACATTAACACTATCCTACACCCACTAGGGACTATTTTTACATTTACCAAGCGAATTAACCTACAAACCTGCACGTCTTTGGAGTGGGAGGAAACCGAAGATCTCGGAGAAAACCCAGGCAGGTCACGGGGAGAACATACAAATTCAATAGACAATAGAAAATAGGTGCAGGAGTAGGGCATTCGGCCCTTCGAGCTAGCACCGCCATTCAATGTGATCATGGCTGATCATCCCCAATCAGTACCCCATTCTTGCCTTCTCCCCATATCCCCTGACTCCGCTATCTTTAAGAGCCCTATCTAGCTCTTTCTTGAAAGCATACAGAGAACCTGCCTCCACCGCCCTCTGAGGCAGAGAATTCCACAGACTCACAACTCTCTGTGAGAAAAAGTGTTTCCTCATCTCCGTTCTAAATGGCTTACCCCTTATTCTTAAACTGTGGCCCATGGTTCTGGACTCCCCCAACATCGGGAACATGTTTCCTTCCTCCAGTGTGACCAAATCCTTAACAATCTTATATGTTTCAATAAGATATCCTCTCATCCTTCTAAACTCCAGAGTGTACAAGCCCAGCTGCTCCATTCTCTCAGCATATGACAATCTCGCCATCCCGGGAATTAATCTTGTAAACCTACGCTGCACTCCCTCAATAGCAAGACTCCGTACAGGCTGCACACGTAGTCGGGATCGAACCCGGGTCTCCTCGACGCTGCATTCGCTGTAATGCAAAATCACTAACGCTGCGCCATGGTGGCCACACATTGCAGCCTTTCATCTCCTCATCTATGGCCTTTGCCCACTCGTTTACCAGTCAATCCCCTTCACCTATATTCACCTACCACTTGCCTAGCTTTGTCCCGTTCTCTACCTCCCTTCCAGCTTTCTTCCCCTAACTACAATTAGACTGAAGAAGGGTCCTGACCCGAAACGTCACCTATCCATGTTATCCGGAGATGCTGCTGACACGTGGAGTTACTCAAGCATATTGTGTTTTTTTGCAAAAGAAAGATATGCCTTAATTCCCTGTCCACTGGTTTGTGACCTCTCCATATATGGGAACAGTTTATTTCCATCTATACTCTCTGTACCCTTCACCATGTTAATACCCCCCATCAGGACTCCTCATAACCTCTCCTGTTCCATGGAGAACAACCTCAATATGTCTCTTCTAACTAAAATGCCCACAATCATTCTAGTAAATCTCGCTTGTTCCCTCCTAAAGCCTTCACATCTGTCCTAATGTGTACAATACTCTCATGTTCTATGTAGGTGTATCATGGCATCTTTGCTCATGTACTCTCTGCCTCTGTTTGTTAGTCGTTGGTCTTATATGCTTTAATATACACTGTTGCAATCAGTACTGCCATTTTTTAAATATGTTTTGCACATATATCTCTGATCTTCTACCCCTTCTATGCACTATAGATTAGTTTCCTCTTCTCCAAATTGTAAAATTTCCCTCTTCCTACCAAATTGTAACACTTCATATTTCTCAACATTACATTTCATCTATCACCTTTCTTCCTACTGCACTTCTCTTTGTCATCATGGTTTTTACTATTCTCCTTATAATTCATTATGCCTCTAGGTTTTATGTTATCATGAAGAATCTTTGAAAAATAAAAGTCTCAGTTAGTTACATACTACCAATTTGAGTATCATTTCATTATTCCTGTTCACTATCTTAACTTGGTCAATATTTTCCCTTCAATATGATGTTTCTCCTTTATCCACAGGCTCTTGGAATACCGTTTGGAATTCTATATCTATAATATTTACATTGTCTTTTGCCTCAATCACATTTTCACAAACTACAATTACACTCGGGTAAGAATGATCTCCCTTTTACTGACTCTGAGTGAACTGAAACGTTTTACTAATACTAGTTAGACATTGGAGTGACATGCAAAATTTATCTGAAGGAAATGTTCTAAAATCAAGAGGAATTTGGAAGATCATGGTAAGGGTAGCTACGATTGTCTTACAAACTTCCATTAAAATCTTTGACTATGAGTCACCTACGAATTTGACACATTATCCATTTATGTTTCATTGCTGTTATTTTGCTTACAGTTTGAGAAGTTGGGGGGAGGGGAGTGGAGCACAGTGGCACAGCTGGTAGAGCTGTTGCTCAGAGCGCCAAAGATCCAGGTTCAATCTTAACTACAGGTGCTGTTTCTGTAATCTGCATGTGTGGAGTTTGCATGTTCTCCCTGTGACCATGTGGGTTTCCTCTGAGTGCTCTGGTTTTGTCCCACATGCCAAAGATGTGCCAGTTTGTAGGTTTATCCACTTCTGTAAATTGCTCCTAAAACATGTAGGAAGTGGATGAGAAAGTGGGATAACATAGAACAAGTGTGAACGGTTGATCGATTGTTGGCGTGTACTCGATTGGCCGAAGGACCTGTTTCCATGCTATATTCCTGAACTAAACTAAAATGTCCTGGTCCTGGGGATAATGTTTGCTTAGGATGTCCTGTACGTTACTAAATATTAATAATGCAAAGTGTCCATCTCATTTCCTCATTTTCACTTGCATTAAACTCTGTTATTCATTACCAGTAAGATTAAATGAGAACTTCCCAGTTTGAAGTTTGACCTTGATTTTATGAGGAGTTACGATGAGCGATTACGTGAAGAAGGCCGTCATGCGCGTCAATCTTCAAAGCAGCGGTGTGAAATCACATATAAGCGAAGTTGACCTCAAGATAGTAAGATATGGAGAAATAAAACTACCAGATGACCTGATAATATGAGGGTTGGGAGCAGTGGGCTTGTAATCGCTCATCGTAACGCCTCATAAAATCAAGATCAAACTTCAGACTGGTAAGTTCTCGTTTAATTTTATTATTTTACTTCGGAGTCACGTGAGTGACTACGGGAAGATTTCAAAGCTCTGTGATTTCACGCCGGATACAAGTCCAGGCGTCACACACTGAATGGATTGACCATGAATGAGTGAAAAAGATTAATGCATTCAGACATAACATAGTTAGGTGACAATACTGATGCTTTAATGTGAAAAGAAAAATAATAGTAACCCCTCCCATCCTGGGGGGAAACTATAGAACAGAATCTAAAATGGTAAGCGCACACACCCCCGGTCCGGCAATAGGTTTGTTATAAAACCTGTGGAACATCCATTCATTGGCTCATCCTGCAGCCGCTAGGATGTTGTCGTGGGGGATGTCCGATGTAGCTGCGGCCCTGGTGGAGTGAGATTTAAAAGTGTCAGTGTTCACTTCTGCACTCGCCAGAACCTCCTTTAACCATCTGGAAATAGTTTGTGCTGATACCTTGTGGAAAGGTTTCTTATGACTGATCAGGGCAGATAACTCAGAGCCTCTGAGGCTCTTGGTGACTTTTATGTATTGGTGTATATGTGACATTACACACAACTGTGGATCGTCGGGATATGCCAGGAACTCAAGCTTGAGCCCTGGCATCCCCGGACTGCTCTGTTTTATTAAATCATATATGATGAAGGTAATGGTATTTACATTGGTGGTCATGTTGTCCAGTCGTAGCTAGTGCAACGTCTGGACTCGTTGCGCTGTTACCACTGCCATCAGCATGACCACCTTCAGGGTGAGGTTAGATAAGGATTGGGAGGAAGCTGGCGCCCACTGGCGAAGCAGTGTTAGCACCACGCTCACATCCCAAATGTCCGTGTACCAGGGCCTGCGTGGTATGGAATTAAAAATGCCCTTCATGAACCTCGTTATTAAGGGGTGTGTCCCTACCAATTGATGCCCCGTTCCCAGCACTAAATAAGAAGATAGTGCAATTCTGGCACTATTGATGGCACTGTAGCTTAATTTATGGTCATAGAATAATGTTGATAGGAACTCCAGGACATCCGTGATGCGTGCTGTATCATATAATATATCAGTGCATCTCCCACTTCTTGATGTGAGGGATGTACTATTTTTGTGTACTGTCCCTCCAGGCTGCTGTTATCACATCCACCGTTCGTTCAGTCAGTCTGCGTCCCAGGTATGGTCTCTTCAGAATCTGCAAATCAATAAATTCATTCGGTCATGTAGTGGGTGATTACCCCCCATGTGGGTGAACCAGCAGGTCCCTGCTTTTGGGGACAGCCATGAAAGGCTGTGTTATCATTCCTAGGACTTGTGGGAACCAAGACTGTGTAGGCCAGTCGGCACTACCAATATGCCTGTGGTGTTGTCTTGCTTTATTTTTGCCAAGCATCAGCTGATGAGGCAAAATGGAGGAAAAGCATACAAGAACATTCCTCCCCAATGCAGTGAAAATGCATCTACTGCCACTGCCCCTGGGTCTGGTTCCCATGACACATATTTGGGTAACTGGTGATTCAATCTGGATGCGAACAAGTCAATATCCGGCATGCTATACCGTGCGACAATGTCGTTAAACTTTTCATGATTCAACATCCATTCTGTGTTGTCATTTCCGCGATCTTGTGTCTGCCACCATGTTGTATCTACCTGGTAGGTAGATTGCTGAGACCCAAATGTTCCTTGCAATACACCAGTGCCAAAGAAGGTTTGCCAATTTATCACAGGTACAGACTTAATTCCACCCATGTGATTGACATTGCCACCGATGTGGTGTTGTCAATCTGAAGTTGAATAAGCACATGATGCATTTTGCTGCAATAAGCCTTAAGCCCATAGAGTGCTCCCAACAACTCTAAGTAGTTAATACCATTTTGCTGAAGAATTAACGACTCCTGCACATTCCATCTACCTCCGCAGCTAGAGATGGTATCTGTTGCTCCCCATCCTAGGGCGCTTGCATCGGTTTGTAAGATAACCGATGGTGTATCAATTAAACATTTCCTGGAGCTAGGTTGTATATTCGTTACCCACCATTGCAATTCAGCAATGGCCTCTGCTGGCAATCGCATGGGTCTACCAAATTGGCCTGCATGGGATTTGAGTGCCTGTTCCTATGCACGTTGTAAATTTTGATAGTGCAAAGGACCAAAACGCACAGCTGGAAATGCAGCCACAAGCTTGCCAATTACACTTGCTGCTAGTCTAATTTTAGGCTGCTGTTTAACAATTAGCTTGTTGCAGGCTTCTATTAACTCTAATTGCCTGCTCCTTGGCAGTCACAGACATGTGAATAGAGTTAATTGTAAACCCCAGCTAATCAATTACCCTGGTAGGTGTTAATTTGGACTTAACTGGATGGATTAGAAACCCCAATCTCTAAAACATGAGTTTGGTGGCTGAGACAGATAATTCAGCTGATTGCTTGGTGTCCCCAACGATTAAAATGTCATCTAAATATGTCATGACTATGTGATTCTGAGCCCCAGAACTGGTTTTAGTAGTTTTGTAAATAGTCTGGGAGCTGAATTCAGCCCATTAGGCAACGGTTTGAACTGCCACAATTGTCCCATCCAGTTAAATTTCAAATATCTCCTGTACTCCCTGTGACTAGATACTGAGTAGTATGCATCTTTAAGGTTAATGCATGCCATATAACCCCCATTAGAAACCAGTTGGACGGCAGTGCCAAAGTTATCCATTTTGAAATGTTTATACTGCACAAAGGTATTGAGTTCAGTCAAGTCTAGGATGATACGACATCCTCCATCCCTTTTCCGCTTGGTGAATATGTTGGATACAAATTGGTGATGTTCCTGATGCGACCTCTGAATCACTTATTTTTTATATAAAGCCTGGATTTCAGCTTGTACATCCAAACTTTCCTGCTGTGAAAAAACATATGTGCGGTTTGGTAAATGTTGTGTGGGTGGTGATGAATCAAGAAGGAACTCAATTTTGAAACCTTGTATACTGTGCAGTATAAATGGGTCTGCTGTGATCCAACTCCATTCATTCAAGAAATGTCACAATCTCCCCCAACTTTTGAGTGAGTCATGTGTAAGATGTTCCTCAAGGAACTTGATTCACCTACCTCAGACGTTACCGGCGGTATGGTAACCGCCCTCTAGGCTTGGGAAGAAGAGCTGATGGTTGGTGCCCTCCGTGCATCCTTGCCGTGGGCCGGCTGGGGCCTACCCCTAAAAAAGACCTTGGTGCCTCCAGTTCGAGTCTTCCTCCGGTTCCGGAGCCCCTAGGCAGGTGTTGCCTGGTGCTGGAGGGGGCATAAGGGTGTGCCCGGTATGATGTGCCCCTGGGTGTGGTTTGAACTCTGCTTATGAGGCGGATGGTCTTAGCCTCATCGTCCAGCTCCCGAACCTGCTTCGGCAGGTCTGCCCCAAATAGGTAATTGGCCAGCTGGATGTTGCTGGCTTTGCACAGCACAGCAAATTTGGGGTTTAGTGCCGACTGTATTGCATTTTTACGCAGGCAATTGATCTCAAGTGGGCATTACACATTAGTGTCACTGCGTCCTGCTTAGTTTCCGTCAGCAGCTCCCCATCGACAGATCTTGCAAAGGCTGTAATACCAGAGGCCAACAATTTTAAAATTTTCTGGTGCTTTATTTCCTGGGCTCTTACACCTGCTCCAATATGACCCCAGATTGAGTGGTTGACGGCTGGCACATTTAGGGAGGCACAGTTGGCAGGGGTATGGTACCTGTTTGTGGTCAGGTCTTTGAGCTGGTGTGATGCCAAATAATTTATTGTGGCCAGGTCTTCATCCAGGTGTGCTCCTGATGGGGAAGATATGGCAAATTTGGATGCCAAAAGTGGCACTTCAGCCCTGTGCCCCCGGGAGTGCTCACTTACTGTGCCTCCATATTCTGAGTCAGGTATATACTGACTCCATGTACTCCCCCCTCCAGAGAGGGAGACATTTCGCAGCCTTGTAAACGGTGCTGTTGACCTGTGGAGATCCGTGCCAATATTGCTCCCTCCTCTGGAGCATATTGTTCTGGAACCACCTCTCCATAAGGTGCTCCATCTGGAAAAGTCGTCCGTAGATGCCTCCCAATGAAGGAGGGGATCCCTGCGGGCCCTATTCATCCGAGTCTATGGGCCTCGCAGACTTTTGTGTGGCTTTGTGCCCCAGCGGGACTGCCACGCTGCTTTCCTCAGGCACCAAGTCTGCTATCGCTGGCTCCACCGCCAACGACATGGAAGGCGATACAGACAGTCGCCCGCTACCCGCACCTCCGCGGTCTTCTGTAGACGGCTTCACCGCAGACCGTCTCTTCACCTTAGACACGGTAATGGTTCAAACTTGCTGGAACACAAGAATTAAAGAACCCGCCAATACGACCTCAGAGTAGTTTTAAAACACTTACCGAAGTTTTTAAGCTTACCGCTGGAAGGACGCAACGCGCCTGCCAGTCAGTCATTGGCCCATGCTTCAGACGTAATGACGCGCATGCGGACTGAAGGCCTTCTTCACGTAGTCACTCGTGTGACTCCGAAGTAAAATGAAATGCTTGGAATGTTACAAGTGACATTAAACAGATTCCGATTCAGGAACAGCTTCTTCCCTGTTGTTATCACGCAACTGAACATTCCTCTCATCAGCGAGAGTGCGGTCCTGACCTCCCATCTACCGCATTGGATATCTTTGAACTTTCTTCAATCAGACTTTACACTAAATGTTGTACCCTTTTTTCTTTATCTTTGCATGGTGGACGGCTTCATTGCATTTATGCAATCTTTTTTTAACTGAATAGCATGCAAACAAAAGCTTTGTGCCGTATCTCAGTATATGTGACACTAATAAACTAAACTACTTTCTAGCATAGTTATAAACAATTTTTGCATTGATTTTAAAATCTCTGGAAATTTCATTGGGATTCCTATTGTTATAGCACTCACTATCTGTTTAATTATCTTTCAGTTTTCCTCTTTTTCAGTCATCAGGTACTATATCAACTTTGATTCTATGTTGACCTTTATGTGTAGGAAGGAACTGCAGATGCTGGTTTAAACCGATGATAGACACAAAAAGCTGGAGTAACTCAGCAGGACAGGCATAATCTCTGGAGAGAAGGAATGGGTGACATTTCGGGTCGAGACCTTTCTTTAGACTGGTTATGATTAAGGGAAACGAGAGATATGGCCTTTTTCCTTTATCATCGTTACTTTTTGCATATCTTTTATTCATTGTTCTTTATCTCTCCACATCACCGTCTATATCTCTTCTTTCCCTTATCCCGAAACAGTCTGAAGACAGGTCTGGACCCGAAACATCACCCGTTCTTTCTCTCCAGAGATGCTGCCTGTCCGACTGAGTTCCTCCAGCTTTTTGTGTTGACCTTTATGTTGTTCCTGTTTAAGAAAGAACTGCAGATGCTGGAAAAATCAAAGGTAGACAAAATGCTGGAGAAATTCAGCGGGTGCGGCAGCATCTATGGAGCGATGGAATAGGTGATGGTTCGGGTCAAGACACCTTCTTCAGAATGATGTGGAGGTGGGGGGGCGGGAAGGAGAAAGGTAGAGGCGGAGACAGTAGGCTGTGGGAGAGTTTGGAAGGGGAGGGGAAGGAGGGACTAAGCAAGGACTATGTTGTTCCCTTTCCCTTTATTCACACATGGCTGTTCTTGTTTTGGCATATAGAGCTTTGTCTCTTTAAGGATCAGCGTAAATAAATGGCCCAGCCTTGTTCCTTTGTTACTCTGTTCCCTCCTGTGTTCCAATGGCAGAGGCCAGGGAACATATCACCCACTCATCTTTTTCTCCAAACATCTGCTCCTTGCAATGGGCCAAGTCCTGAGAACTGCTCCTCAATAAACTTGGATTCTTGGCATGTTAGTAAGCAAATAAACCAAACACACAATTCAATCTGATTTATTAATCAAGTAAAAGAAAGTTATAAGGTGCAAAAACATGTAAAAAACAGATTAAATCAAATAGAACATTGAACTGGAGTAATCAATTTTGCAGCGACTCACAAATATATCAAAAAGGATAGCTCGTTCTGCATTTATCCTATTAGCAAATACTGCAAAATATGCATAAATCAATGCTCTAGTTATTTGGGTCAAGACCTTGCTGCTGCTATTTCCAACAATGGTTCCACCTTGTTTATATGAAATAGGTTGTTATTTTCCTAAAGAAAAAGAATGAACAGCTACAACGGACAGCACAACAATGTGACAGGTAGTGCTTTTGCCTCCCAACTCCAATGATTTGGTTTGATCCTGAGCTCCGGTGCTGTTCGTGTGAAGTCGGCATGTTCTCCTGTGTCTGTGTGAGTTATGCCCTGGTGTTCCAGTTTCTGCCCAGCTCCCAAAGACATGGTGGGTGATTGGTTCATTGGTGTCTGTAGAGTCAATGGGCAGAGGAGAATCAGTGGGGAATTGATGAGGGTGTATGAGAGATTGGTCACAGGGAAATATGGAGGATGGTATTGACGGGATGCTCTGATTACTGGCATGGACTCAATGAGTCCAATGATCTCATTCTATGTCATAAGAAAATAGTATTAATTTTAACTTCACTTTATGGTCAGGTCCATTAGGTTGTATTCCTGTTATACCCTTGTGCACTAAGCACCTTCCCAAAGCTCTTTAAATATCCTGTACACTTCATCCATTGCATACCTCGCCTTATGTTTTCAATGCAATAAAACACTGATAATCCGGCATCCAACTTTTCAGAAATCCTGGTGGTTCAACAACTGCCTCACTCATTGGCTTGGAATGTGAACAGAGGGTGCAGAGTGCTAGTGGTGAGTAGGGCCAGACCTCCGTGTCCAGTGTGTGGATGGGGTTGGTGCCCAGACTGGGTCCAGGGTGTTCATTAGAGCCAGAATTGGGGTCAGGACATGTTAAGTCCGGAGTGCTTGTATATTTTCCACTCCCTTTAAACTCACCAGGTTCACAGAGAGAAAAAACTATTGCGTAACATGTACAGAAAAGTGAAATAAAAAAAATGTGTTTGACTGTTAATAGAATATCACTCAATAATCCGAATATAGACGGAAAAGTGCAGTTGTATTGTGCATCCCATGCATTAAATACCCTCTGCATTTCTATTTGTCTTACTTTGTGCTCAGTCATTAGGTGCTCTGCTTTTTATACACAATATGGAGCAATTGAAGTTATTAAACACAATTAACCCACAACAATTTGACCAAGTGCAGGTCTCTCATAAACTGCATGTTCTCACCTCGCTGTCACGGTTCCAGCAGCTGGCCAGGGACAATCAGTTGTCTATAGTTTCATAGCATATCATAAGGTATAATTTTTAATGAATGGCTGGCGCCTTTAGCTTATGATGATCACAAACATACCTTGACTTCTTAACATACTTAAAGTGGCAGCACCCATTTCCACCAACCTGTGCTCAAAGTCATTGAAAATCTTCGAAAACCAGCCAACAGCATGGCAGATAGACACAAAATGCTGGAGTAACTCAGCAGGACAGCAGCATCTCTGGAGAGAAGGAATGGGTGACATTTCGGGTCAAGACCCTTCTTCAGACTATTGTGTCTATCTTTGGTTTATACCATAATCTGCAGTTTCTTCAAGATTCAAGATTCAAGAGATACAAGAGAGTTTATTGTCATGTGTCCCAGATAAGACAATGAAATTCTTGCTTTGCTTCAACACAACAGAATATTCTAGGCATAAATAAATACAGAACAGATCAGTGTGACCATATACCAATGAATATATATATATATATATATACACACACATAAATAAACAGATAAAGTGCAATGGGCTATTAATGATCAGAGTTATGTTTGAGTTGAGTTTAATATTCTGATGGCTGTGGGTAAGGAGCTATTCCTGAACCTGGATGTTGCAGATTTCAGGCTCCTGTACCCTCTACCTGAAGGCAGTGGGGAGATGAGTGAGTGGCCAGAATGGTGTGGATCTTTGATGATGCTGGCAGCCTCGATGGTAGGGAGGAGATAGAGAGAACTGCGGTATCCATCGCAGGTAGGGAGGAACGAGCCAATGAGGGACTGGGCAGTGTTGACAACTTTTTGCAGTCTATTCCACTCCTGGGCGCTCAAGTTGCCGAACCAAGCCACAATGCAACCAGTCAGCATGCTCTCTACAGCGCACCTGTAGAAGTTCGAAAGAGTCTTCCTTGACATACCAACTCTCCATAATCTTCTCAGGACGTAGACGCGCTGATGAGCTTTCTTTATAATTGCATCAGTGTTCTCGGGCCAGGAGAGATCTTCAGAGATATGCACGCCCAGGAATTTGAAGCTCTTGACCCTTTCCATCATCGACCCGTTGATATAAATGGGACTGTGGGTCCCCATCCTACTCCTTCCAAAGTCCACAATCAGTTCCTTCGTTTTGCTGGTGTTGAGAACAAGGTTATTGTGCTGACACCATTTGGTCAAACAGTCGATCTCCCTTCTACACTCTGACTCATCTCCATCAGTAATACGTCCCACAACAGTGGTGTCGTCAGCTAACATGTTGATGGAGTTCGCCCTATGAGCGGCAACACAGTCATGAGTATAGAGTGAGTATAGCAGGGGGCTGAGCACACAGCCTTGAGGTGCTCCCGTGGTGATTGTTATCGCGTTGACACATTTCCACCAAAACTAACAGACTGTGGTATGTGAATGAGGAAGTCGAGGATCTAATTGCAGAGAGATGCGCAGAGACCCAGTTCTGAGAGTTTGATAAACAGCTTGGAGGGGATGATTGTGTTAAATGCCAAGCTGTAGTCAATGAATAACAGCCTGACATATGAATTTTTGGTGTCCAAGTGGTCCAGAGCGGAGTGGAGAGCCAGGGAGATTGCGTCCACTGTTGATCTGTTGTGGCGGTAAGCGAACTGCAGTGGGTCCAGGTTTTTGTCAAGGTAGGAGCTGATTTGTGCCATGATCAACCTCTCAAAGCACTTCATCACCACTGACGTTAGTGCCACTGGTCGATAGTCATTGAGGCATGTCACCTTGCTCTTCTTGGGCACCGGTATAATTGATGCTCTTTTAAAACAGGCGGGAACCTCAGACCTCAGTAGTGAGAGGTTGAAAATGTCCACAAAAACTCCAGCCAGTTGGTCCGCACAGGATTTTAGAACACGACCGGGTATACCATCAGGTCCAGGCGCTTTCCGAGGGTTCACCCCTCTGAAGGATTTTCTGACGTCGACCTCAGTGACCGTGACCGAAATACCATCACAGCGAATGGGGGCTCGAGAAGGCACATCAGTGTTCTCCCTATCAAAGCGTGCGTAAAACGCATTGAGCTCATCAGGGAGTGATGTTTCGCTGACATGTGTGCTGTCTCCTGATTTCGCCTTGTAGGAGGTGATTGCATTCAGGGGTCGCCATCAGTCTCATCCTCCAGCTTGGAGCAGGTCCATTTTGGCCTTTTTGATGGCCTTACTAAGGTCATATCTGGTCTTCTTGTAGTCCTCAGTATCTTCAGACATGAATGCCCGGTGTCTGGACTTCAGAAGAGTGCGGATCTCATAGTTCATCCAAGGCTTCTGATTGGGAAACACTTGGAAGGTTTTTGTAGGGATGGAGTCCGCCACACATTTCTTTATGAAGTCTGTAACGACTGTGGCGTATTCATTCAGGTCCGTTGTTGAGTCCCTGAACATTGCCCAGTCTACAGACTTCAAACAGTCCAAGAGTTGTTCCTCTGCCCCCCTGCCCCCCACAACCAGCTCTGTACAGTCCTCACCTCTGGGGGTGCTTTCTGGGTGGGAGCTGGGGGTGAGCCATGTCTCGGTGAAACAGAACACAGAGCATTCCCTCAGCTACCTTTGATAAAGCAGCCTTGCCCTTCAATTCCTCCACATTGTTTTCAAGTGACTGTACGCTGGCCAGTAGGATAGTTGGGAGAGGGGGCCGAAGTCCTCTCTGCTTCAGTCTTACTTGTAGTCCTGCCCGATGGCCACGTTACCATACTCCATGGAGCCTTCCTCGATGTTTAAAGGGAGAGTGCTTACGTGTTTCTGCGAGGTCGGGGAATCCCCTGAGATCGGGGATTCCCTTGCAGTTGGCACCTCCAGCTCCGTTGCTGCTGTGGGGTCCTGCCCGACGGCCTCGATTCACACAGACTGCGTATCCAGCCCCCCGGTGCAACACTCACAGATTCTGCTACCAGAAGGCAGACTATTAAATCAATCCAGGAAGGCCTCCCCGGTGTTTGCAGGTAAGGTTCTTGCTGTACCTGCGCTCCTCCGCGAGGTTGGGGATTCCCCTCTGATCGGGGATTCCCTTACCGTCGCTAACTTCGGGTGTTCTCAGTAGCGCTCATGCATTTAAATGCGTTAATTTCAGTGGATTCTCTGATGCAGATGAATTTAAAAAAACTGTATTTTACTATTTTTCGTCGTGCCGTTCGCAAAATGTCGCCACAGGTAGGTGCCATCATAGACAGTGTGGCAGAACCAGGCAGAGCGTAGGGATCTGGCACATAGGTTTGGACACCTTGGCTCAAGGAGAGGGTGGGGAGTGAGGTTTTGTTTGCTCAGGGCTCCTGAATGCCAGCCCGATCCAGCATTAATTTCTGAAGAGGTGTGGGGGAAGACTCAGGTACTGCATGCTGGATAATGTTTAATAACCTCATGTAGGAAAGGTTAGTGAAGATATCAGCAAATCCAATCTTCCACCAACTGTATCACTCACCAGACACACTGCTCCACACTCTTCACATCCCCATTCCTTACCTAACAATCATACCTTCTACCCAACACTCATGTTCTGCAGATGGATCCTCACACATTTACCATCAGTCTCACACCTATAAGTATTTTGCTACCATGCTGGCATCACTCGCAAGCCCAGCATTTATTAGCCATCCTTCTTTGTTCATGAGGAGGCAGTGGTGAGCCATTGGCTTGAATGTAGTCCATGTGGCTTGGCTTAACAAGTGGCTTGCTCAGCCATTGTTAAGACAGCTTTGGAACTGGATTCGCGGATAGGCCACATCTGGTAATGATGTAGTCAACCAAATATGCTTTTATAAGAATCTAGTATTTTCATAGCCACCATCCACAATCCTAGCGTTTTAAATGACAAATTATTGAATTAAGTGAATTTCAATTTGGCAGTTATTTAAATGGTGCTTGAAAATATCTCTGGATCTTTAGCTGAGTGTTGGATTGCTCATCCAGTAATTACAGCATGTCATAAACAATATTCTGCCACAGCACTGCCAGCTATTCAGCCATGGCAGGTATATCACCCAGCTACACAGCAGCACAGTCACTGACGCACCCATCAGAGTTGGCAGGGATCAACACCCTGTGCTCATTCACATTGAGTGTTTGGAGCTGGTGAGTGTGCACAATGAAGTGCTTGTTCCCTGCCTGAAAATCTGCATGCGGACGTCCAACTCCATCATGTGTATGGCTTTGCATAGACCCTGGAACCCATCCTGTCTGGCTTGGAGCTAGTTGCCAGCTCCATTTGTAGTTCCCACCAAAGATTCTAGAGCGGAGCAAGATAGACCACTCCTGCAATGTCCAATGGACTGACGTGTAGTACGCAACGGAGCGTAACTTCCGCCATTTCAGTAAACCGACTTCAGTTATGCCTCTCGCAGTACAATCAGTGTTGCGGGGGAACAGTTTGTTTACTATGTTTATAGTATGTTTATAGTATCTATGCTTGGCCACTATGTAATATTATGTTTATTATAATACACTTATAATACTATGTTTATAGTATCTTTGCTTGCAGCCCTGCACACAGACTGCATATCCAGCCCCCCGGTGCAACACTCACAGTCTCTGCTACCAGAACGCAGACTATTAAATCAATCCGGAGTTTAACATTGTCACTGTCACTACACAGATTCTGCTAACCAGTTATAGATGAGGCTCGCACCAGGGTCTCCTCCATATCCCGCAACACTGCCTTCTCTCCCCATCCCCCCCACTCGCAACAAGGGCAGAGTCCCCCTGGTCCTCACCTTTCACCCACCAGCTGGCACATACAACACATAGTCCTCCACCAGTTTCGCCACCTCCAACGTGACCCCACCACTCGCCACATTTTCCAATCTCCCCCCGTCTGCCTTCCGCAAAGACCGCTCCCTCCGCAACTCCCTTGTCAATTCTTCCCTTCCCTCCCGCTCCACTCCTTGCCCGGGCACTTTCCCTTGCAACTGCAAGAGATGCTACACTTGTTGCTTAACTCCCCCCTCCACTCCTTTCAGGGGCCTAAGCAGTCCTTGCAGGTCCGACAGAGGTTCACCTGCACCTCCTCCAACCTCATCTACTGCATCCGCTGCTCTAGATGCCACCTGATCTATATCGGTGAGACCAAGCGGAGGCTTGGCGATCGTTTCGCTGAACACCTCCGCTCGGTCCGCAATAACCAACCCGACCTCCCGGTGGCTCAGCACTTCAACTCCCCCTCCCATTCCCTATGCGACCTCTCTGTCCTGGGCCTCCTCCATGGCCAGAGTGAGCAACACCGCAAATTGGAGGAACAGCACCTCATATTCCGCTAGGGGAGTCTGCATCCTCTTGGCATGATCATTGAATTTTCTCAATTCTGTTAACCCTTGCTGTCTCCTCCCCTTCCCACCTCTCCCTCAGCCCTCAGGCTCCTCCTTTCTTCTCCCCGCCCCCATCAGTCTGAAGAAGGGTTTCGGCCCGAAACGTTGCCTATCTCCTTCGCTCCTTAGATGCTGCTGCACCCGCTGAGTTTCTCCAGCCTTTTGTGTACCATCAAGAAGATGAAATTGGTTGTTGTCTGACACCTACTCGACATAGATGTTAGTTGTTAAGGGCAGTACAGTGGTGCAACAGTAGAGTTTCTGCCAGAGACCCAGGTTCAATCCTGTCTACAGGTGCTGTCTATACGTTCTCCCTATGACCGTGTAGGTTTTCTCTGGGTGTTCCGGTTTCTTTCCACACTCCAAAGATATATAGGTTTGCAGGTTAATTGGCTTCTGTAAATTGTAAATTGCCCACAGAATGTAAGATAGTGTCAATATTTGGGGTAATCTATGGTCGGCGCCGACTCAGTGGTTGTTTCCACGTTGTAGCTCTAAAGCCTCTAAAACCTCTACTATTAGTCCAAAGCCAAATGGTGGCATGGTATTACTGTATGTGTGCATGGGCTGCCTCATTTTCTGAGCCAACTGAAGAGAATTCTTAAACCTTACTAAAATTAGTGATTGACTGGGTCCTTACATCAGCCTGAGATCCTCTCACCATCACATCCGACACTGAGCCTTGTCCTCCTGTCCTCTTCCACTCTTCTTTCCTCTTCCAGCAGTATATTGCGAGTAAGAGACGTCAGCATAACGGTGAAGTGGTACACAGCAAGCAGGCTCAAATAAATGGGCTGTACCCATTTCCTCCAACAAGGTGAGGCGATAGTGACCTGTCAATTGTCCAGTAATTGTGTACTGACACAAGAGGATCCTGGAGAATCTGGGAGGAGTAGTGTCTTATTACCATCCCTTCCTTTGTTGCTCTCAGCTGGCAGTTCCTTTGCTGCCATTTGCTCTGCCTCTCCCTCCTCTTCTGCCCTGGACTCTTCTAGCCTCACCATCTGCCTCAGGCAAAGGCAGTGTCCTCCTAATGGTGAGTTAAGGGAGGACACAGCATGCAATCCAACCCTCATCGTGGAGCACTTCAAGTGGATCAGGCACTGGAATATTATGTTCTCCACCAGGATCCTACACCAATTGTCTGAAGGCACTTGCTGGGGCGCGAATAGGATTCAGAAAATGAAGAGGGAGGCAAAATCTTAGCGCAAATGGTGAGTAAGATCATTCCTGCTTCTTGCTGCCCGTACATGCTTCCCACTGGAAGTAGGTCTATCCCTACTCCCATTTCTTATATTCTTTGTAATAATACTTTTATTAAAAGGAATCCATCATAACAACAGTATAACAACTTTTCAAATACACAACCAACTTATTTCAATAACTATACGAATGTTACGAATAGTTCTTATAAACTTCTATTTTTTTGAAAGTAGAAAAAGAAAAGAATAGATTTTAATCAATAAGAATGGTGATTAAATAATAATTTTGATTATAAAGAAAGAGAAAGAGAAAAGAGAGGAGAAAAAAAAATATATGTATGTATTCTTGTTATATGTATTTAATTAAAATAAAGTATTATATTAAAAAAAGAGAGATTATAGTATACATCTTAATAGTGAATAACACAATTTCAAATAGCGATATCAATGGAGACAAGTATACAAATCAAAAAGAAAAACAGAGAGTTATTTTCATCTAATCCTGCCGGGTACCCATTGAGTTGTGGTGCCAAGAACAGCTACCCCTTCAAATATTCTGTATATGGAGACCATATCTGTTCAAAGAGTTCGTATTTGTCCATTAGGACAAATCTGATTCTTTCCAAATTCAACGTCTCCAACATTTCCACTGTCCACATTTTAATTGTGGGGGATAATGTTCCCTTCCAAAATTTCAATATTAATTTTTTCCCTATTATCAAACAGTAATCCAAGAAATTTCTTTGGTTTACTGTTAATATTAGATTTGAATCCGGAACTCCTAATATTATTAATTTTGGATCTGGGTCTAGTTTAATTTTAAGAACTTCAGAGATAACTCTAAAGATTTCTGTCCAATAATAATTAAGTTTTATACATGTTACAAAACTATGCGTTAAATTAGCTTCCAAGACCTGACATTTATCACAAATAGGAGAGATGTTAGGATAAATTCTATTTAATTTCGTTTTTGAATAATGTAATCTGTGTAATACCTTAAATTGTATCAATATATGTCTAGCATTTAATGAGCAACGATGTATACATTGTAGGCTTTCTTCCCAAGTTTCCTTCGTTATAGTTAAACCCATTTCTTTTTCCCATGTTTGTCGATATATTTCCGAAGTTGGGATTTCCTTATCCAAAATAGTATTATATATATACGCTATTAATTTTTCTGTATTTGGGTGTTTATTAAACAATTCATCTAATAATCCTGGTTTTCTATTTTTATAGTCTTGCGTATTTGACTTAATATAATTTCTAATTTGTAAATACCTAAATATGTTATTTGACTGCAATCCATAGATATCCTGTAACTCTTGAAATGAAAGAAATTTTCCTTCCTTGTAAAGGTGTTTTACCCTTTTAATTCCTAAATCATTCCAGTGTTTAAACCCCTTGTCCAATACAGAGGGCTTAAACAAAGGATTATTCATAATTGGCAAACAAAGTGACACATTATCCATATGTAGGGTCTTAACTATTTGTTTCCAAATACATCTATTGCTATGAATTATAGGGTTATTACCATACATTTTTTTTGTACTTCCCTTGGTGCAAAAAGAATAGAACCTACATCAAAAGGCAAACAGTCTTCCTTTTCCATCTTTAGCCAGCTTGGTTCATGATCTAAATTTACCAACCAAAAATTCATAGTCTTAATCTGAACTGCCCAGAAATAATATAGGAAATTTGGTAGTGCTAGTCCACCATTTATTTTAGATTTACATAGATGTTTTTTACTTATTCGATGGTTTTTATAGTCCCAAATAAAACTATTAACCAAAGTATCTATATTTAAAAAAAAAACATTTTAGGGAGATATAAAGGGATTGCTTGAAATAAATATAATCATTGCGGATGTTTGCGGATGACACTAAGCTGGGGGGCAGTGTTCGCTGTGAGGAGGATGCTAGGAGACTGCAAGGTGACTTGGATAGGCTGGGTGAGTGGGCAAATGTTTGGCAGATGCAGTATAATGTGGATAAATGTGAGGTTATCCACTTTGGTGGCAAAAACAGGAAAGCAGACTATTATTTAAATGGTGGCCGATTAGGAAAAGGGGAGATGCAGCGAGACCTGGGTGTCATGGTACACCAGTCATTGAAAGTAGGCATGCAGGTGCAGCAGGCAGTGAAAAAAGCGAATGGTATGTTAGCTTTCATAGCAAAAGGATTTGAGTACAGGAGCAGGGAGGTTCTACTTCAGTTGTACAGGGTCTTGGTGAGACCACACCTGGAGTATTGCGTGCAGTTTTGGTCTCCAAATCTGAGGAAGGACATTATTGCCATAGAGGGAGTGCAGAGAAGGTTCACCAGACTGATTCCTGGGATGTCAGGACTGTCTTATGAAGAAAGACTGGATAGACTCGGTTTATACTCTCTGGAATTTAGGAGATTAAGAGGGGATCTTATAGAAACTTACAAAATTCTTAAGGGGTTGGACAGGCTAGATGCAGGAAGATTGTTCCCGATGTTGGGGAAGTCCAGGACAAGGGGTCACAGCTTAAGGATAAGGGGGAAATCCTTTAAGACCGAGATGAGAAAGACTTTCTTCACACAGAGAGTGGTGAGTCTCTGGAACTCTCTGCCACAGAGGGTAGTTGAGGCCAGTTCATTGGCTATATTTAAGAGTGAGTTGGATGTGGCCCTTGTGGCTAAGGGGATCAGAGGGTATGGAGAGAAGGCAGGTACGGGATACTGAGTTGGATGATCAGCCATGATCATATTGAATGGCGGTGCAGGCTCGAAGGGCTGAATGGCCTACTCCTGCACCTAATTTCTATGTTTCTATGTCTATTGTGTTAAAAAAAACATTTTTATAGCATTTATTCTACCAATCATTGATATAGGTAGTGTTTTCCAATATAAAATATATATTTTTAATTTATTTAATAATTGAGGGTAGTTATATTTAAATAGACAGTTATACGATTTAGATACATTAATTCTTAGATATTTGAGTTTATCTGTGACTATTTTAAGTGGGAATTGTTCTAATATATTTAATTTTATTCCAGTTATAGGCATAATTTCACTTTTATTCCAATTAATTCTATACCCAGAAAATGTACTAAACTTAGTTATAACATTAAATAGATTGGGAATACTAATCTCCGGTTTTCTGATATAAATTAAGATGTCATCTGCGTATAGAGATATTTTATTCGTTGTAGTTTTAGTATTATATCCATATATTTCTGGTTCTGATCTAATCATTTCGGCTAATGGTTCTATTACCAGAGCAAATAGTAATGGTGATAACGGGCATCCTTGTCTACAACCCCTAAATAGTTTATATTTTGCTGATAGCATTTGATTTGTTAATATTCTTGCAGTTGGATTCGAGTATATGATTTTTACCCATTTGGAGAATCTATCCCCCAGTTGAAATTTCTGCATTATTTTAAATAAATATGGCCATCAACCTGGTCAAATGCTTTTTCAGCATCTAAGGATATGACAGCTAGTTCAATATCATTCACTCTTTTTGAATACATGACATTGAATAGACGTCTCAGATTATAGGATGATCGTCTATAGATATAGACGTCTCAGATTATAGAGAGTGGTGAGTCTCTGGAACTCTCTGCCACAGAGGGTAGTTGAGGCCAGTTCATTGGCTATATTTAAGAGTGAGTTGGATGTGGCCCTTGTGGCTAAGGGGATCAGAGGGTATGGAGAGAAGGCAGGTACGGGATACTGAGTTGGATGATCAGCCATGATCATATTGAATGGCGGTGCAGGCTCGAAGGGCTGAATGGCCTACTCCTGCACCTAATTTCTATGTTTCTATGTTTCTATGAATAGCGTTTTGGAATAAAACCTGTTTGGTCATCCTGTATTAATTTATTATTCACTAAACTTAGCCTCCGAGTTAAAATTTTAGTTAGTATTTTTGATCAGTATTTAAAAGAGCTATTGCTCTGTATGATCCAAGGTCTTCCAAATCTTTATCAGCTTTAGGGATAAGTGTAATTGTAGTTTGATCTTTATTTCATGAGGAGTTACGATGAGCGATCACGTGCCCACTGCTCCCAACCCTCATATCACAAAGGTCATCTGGTAGCTCTAGGTTTCTAATCTTACTATGTTACTTCAATTACTGTTACCTGTGATTTCACATCGCTGCTTTGAAGATTGACGCGCATGCGGGATGGCGGGTTTATTCACGTAATCGCTCATCGTAACGCCTCATAAAATAAAGATCAAATTTCAAACTGGTAAGTTCTCATTTAATCTTACTATTATGTGTCACGATTAGAAAGGATGATATCAGCCATTTGGGTTCAGTGCCACATGTTCTGCAGATGCTTGTTTAAATCGAAGATAGATACAAAATGCTGGAGTAACTCATCGGGACAGGCAGCATCTCTGGATAAAATGTAGTAGCCCCAGAAATAGCAGTGATAATTTTTCAAAACTCTTTAGATTCTGGAGTAGTTCATGAGGATTGGAGGGTAGCTAATGTAACCCCACTTTTTAAAAAGGGAGGGAGTGAGAAAACGGGGAATTACAGACCAGTTAGTCTAACATCGGTAGTGGGGAAACTGCTAGAGTCAATTATTAAAGATGGGATAGCAGCGCATTTGGAAAGTGGTGAAATCATTGGACAAAGTCAGCATGGATTTACGAAGGGTAAATGTTCTTATCTCACATCTGCATTAATGCTGTTGGACTGCTTCACTGAATCCTGTTTCAATTTAGACCCAGTTCTCTCTAGGATCTGTGGAGACATCATCTTTAACCTTTAACCTTTGCCAAAAATTACGGATCTTCCCACTGGCTGTTCACCTTTAACCAATTTAATTTAAACAGGTGATTTGGTCATGATCATGTTATCATTTCCGGAATCTTCCTATGAAAAACTCCCCCATTGCTTCCCTTGCAATATTGATTGCATTTCAAAATTACTTTGTGTATAGTAAAGAACTTTAGGACTCCCTGAGGTCATGAGGGTTGTTAATGAAAATGCAGATATTTCATTTCATAGAATGACGTCATTAAGTGGTGTTGAACTATCCAATATTACCTGTAGCGCTGAACAAAAATCTGTAATTAAAATTGTACAATAACCATCCCGCATTTTGCAGTTAATTAACATATGAAGCCTCAGTCACTGGTGTTTGGTTACTTGCTAAAATCATGCTTCCAGCAACTTATCTGTAAACACTCATTTGCAGAGAAGCCCTGGAAAACATTTTCAGCAAATTTTTAACATCATTGCAATTCCCTCAGCAAACCTATTTTTAGCAAGACAGCGGCTTTACAAGTAATGGCTGATATTGTAGCATGGAGTACAGTCATAATTTGGATAGATAATGTTGAAAACCAAGTAGTGGATAGGCCGCATGCCAATGCAGGGAATTCGAGATGTCTGAACCTCCAAGAATCATTGCAATTCCCTCAGCAAACCTATTTTGATCGTAGCTCTGACAAATGACAGCACTTATCGGAATATCGCCCACCAGCATCTTAAGCTGAACCAGTAAAATGTGCTCTGATGGCTTAAACTGTTCACTTGGCTTTATGGAAGGCAAATGCAAAAACAACAAAAAATTCCACATGGAAAATTAGACAGCAGTCTTAAAGAAACAGATTACTGGGAATTTCCAGCATGCAGCAGCCAAGAAACATCAACTAAGCTCTACGTGAAGTAGATAAAGTGAGTACACTCATAAAGTGAGTACATCACTGATACCTCAATACCCATTTATAATAACCACATAAAACAGGGAAGATGCTACATATTTTATAGCACCTAGAAATAGATTCACTATTTTGCAGTAATTTTGCAAACCAGCCATTCGAGAAAATAAGTCTTTACACATTCTGGATGCCAAGGATATTAGCCTACTTTGGATAAAGTTCTGGACATTATTTTAGAAATAGTGCTTTTGAAATCTGTGCTGACCCAATTATGTTCCATTACTGCTTTTCTGACTGTCTTGACTTAGTGCAAGACTAAATATTGCCAATGCAGCTACAAGGCATTTATGAGCTTTTATCACATGACTACCCTCTACTGAGTTAAGCAAACTTTATCTCGCATTATACATTTTACAAAATTAATAGCTAAAGGGGTTCAAAATAATGAAATAAAACTTAATATTCTTGAAATCGGCCAATGATTGTACTTCTGGTAACTGCCACAGCAGCATTCAAGAGTTCAATGAAAATCCTGATTCCTTCATAGCATTCCAACTTAGATCTAACTGATCATACAAAACACAGAAACAGGCCCTTTGACCCAACTTGCCCATGCCCACCAAGATGCCTCATCTATGCTAATCCCACCTACCTGCATTTGGCCATTATCCCTTGAAACCTTACTATTCATTTACTTGTCCAAAATGCAACACCTCTCCCTTATCCACATTAAACTGCATTCCTCAGCATACATGTTCAGCTGATTAAGATCCTGCTGGAATTTTTGATAACCATCTTCACCATCCACAATACGACCCACTTTAGTATCAAGTTGTTTAAGAAAGAACTGTAGATGTCAAGTCAAGTCGAAGTCAAACAAACTTTATTGCTTTTAGAAATACATCGATATATGCAATTCCGTTGCATTTGGCTCCCCGTGCAACACGATAATAAACAAAGGATAAAATGGATAAAATGGATAAAATAATAAAATGGATAAAAGGATAAATAAACAACGGTGGCAGCCCATTACATGGCATTCTGGAGTCTGATCGCTCGTGGGAAGAAGCTGTTGCAGAACCTTGATGTTCTGCTCCTTATGCTACGATATATTTTGCCCGAGGGCAGCAGAGTGAACAGTCCGTGATGGAGATGTGTGGGGTCTTTTATAATACTGCTGGCCTTAGACACGCAACGTTTGGTCGCAATATCCCCGATTGAGGGGAGAGAAGTCCCAATGATTTTTTCCGCTGTCCTCACCACTCTCTGCACGGACTTCCAGTCTGAGGCTTTACAGTCCCCAAACCAGACAGAGATACAGCTGGTCAAAATACTCTCTATGGTGCCCCTGTAGAAAGCGGTGAGGATGGGATGGGGGAGGTGAGCTCTTCTCATCCGGCCCAGAAAGTGCAACCGCTGCTGCGCTCTTATAACTGTGGATGAAATGTTATTTGACCAGGTCAGACTGTTAGTGATCTGCACCCACAGGAACTTAGTGCTACTGACCACCGCCACATCGCTGTCATTGATGTGAAGTTGTGCGGGAAACTGTGCTGGTTTTTCCTGAAGTCGACGATGACCTCCTTTGTTTTTTCGACATTCAGGATCAGGTTGTTCATATTGCACCAGTCCACCAGTTGTTTCACCTCCTCCCTGTAAGCCAGCTCATTGTCGTCCTGGATGAGGCCCATCACTGTTATGTCATCTGCGTACTTCATGATGCGGTTTGTACTAAACCTGGCACAACAGTCGTGGGTCATCAGAGTAAAGAGCAGTGGACTCAGGACACAGCCCTGAGGGGAGCCGGTGCTCAGAGAGATGATGTTAGAGGTGTTATTTCCAACCCTCACTGACTGGGGTCTGTCAGTGAGGAAGTCCAGTAGCCAGATACACACGGGGGTTCTGCGGCCCAATTGTAAAATTGCTGGTAAAATTGAAGGTAGACACAAAATGCTGGAGTAACTTAGCAGGTGTGGCAGCATCCATGGAGAGAAGGACTTGCCGATGTTTTGGGTCAAGACCCTTCTTCAGCCTGATGTTATTTTGTGTCTACCACTTCAGTGTCATCTGCAAACTTACTAATTATGCTTCGCACACTCTTCTCCAAAAATATACAATAAACAGCAATGGCCCCAGTACTGATCCCTGAAGAACAGGCCTACAGTCTAAAACACAATTTTCCACCATAGTTCCCTGCTTTCTTCCATGAAGCCAATAGACAATGTCTATGGCTTTGCCCACATTTTTGGTTACTTCCTCAAAAAACTTAATAAGATCTGTAAGACACAATCTCCCATGTGTAAAACCATGCTGACTATATCTAATCAGCCCCTATCTATCCAAATGCATAGATATCTTATCCCTCAGAAACCTCTCCAGTAATTTGCCAAGCGCAGATGTTAGGCTCACTGGTCTATAGTTTTCTGCCCTTCTTAAACAACATTAGCCACCATCCAAACATCTGGTACCACACCCATCCAATGATGATTCTTATATCTCAACCAGGACTCCTGCAATTTTGTCTCTAGATTCCCAGAGTCCTCGGATATACCTGATCAGGCCCAAGAGATTTAGCTATCTTCATAGTGCAGTATCTGCGCAGTACGTGCAGCATCTCTTTGGACTTTAATACGGACTGTCCTCAAGACCTCTCCATTAGCTGTCCCAAGTTACCTTTGGCTTCTGATGGGCTCTATTATCTCACTTGTTTCCCTCTTTCTATTAACGTACTTATAAAATCACTGAATATTTCTTAATATTATTTGCCAGAGCTATCTTCTGCCCTCTTTTTGCCCTTCAGAAAGTATGCTTCTCAGTTCTCAAAACTCCTCCAAGAAGACAGTTAAGCCCCTGTCCCACTTAGGAAACCTCTGGAGACCGTGTGCCCCACCCAAGGGGTTCCGTGAGGTTCCCAGAGGTTCCCGTGAGGTTCCCAGAGGTTCCGGGGGTTCCGGTCACTCTCCATGAGTCACCAGAGGTTCTGGTCAATTGCCTGAAAAGCCTCAACCGAAGCGTGAGCTGCATCTAATGACCAAAGATCCTGTAGGATCTTTGCTACCGACCGCGCACACACACACACAAACACATTGCGAAGGTGGGGGCCAGGGACAGCGGAGGAGCGTTTTCTGCATGTTGAAGAGGAAAGTAAATATTAGTGATAATCTTTCAAAACTCTTTAGATTCTGGAGTAGTTCCTGAGGATTGGCGGGTAGCAAATGTAACCTCTCTTTTTAAGAAGGGAGGGAGAGAGAAAACGGGGAATTACAGACCAGTTAGTCTAACATCGGTAGTGGGGAAACTGCTAGAGTCAGTTATTAAAGATGGGATAGCAGCACATTTGGAAAGTGGTGAAATCATTGGACAAAGTCAGCATGGATTTACGAAAGGTAAATCATGTCTGATGAATCTTGTGGAATTTTTCGAGGATATAACTAGTAGCGTGGATAGGGGAGAACCAGTGGATGTGTTATATCTGGATTTCCAGAAGGCTTTCGACAAGGTCCCACATAAGAGATTAGTATACAAACTTAAAGCATACGGCATTGGGGGTTCAGTATTGATGTGGACAGAGAACTGGCTGGCAAACAGGAAGCAAAGAGTAGGAGTAAACGGATCCTTTTCACAATGGCAGGTAGTGACTGGTGGGGTACCGCAAGGCTCAGTGCTGGGACCCCAGCTATGTACAATATATATTAATGATCTGGATGAGGGAATTGAAGGCAATATCTCCAGGTTTGCGGACGGCACTAAGCTGGGGGGCAGTGTTAGCTGTGAGGAGGATGCTAGGAGACTGCAAGGTGACTTGATAGGCTGGGTGAGTGGGCAAATGTTTGGCAGATGCAGTATAATGTGGATAAATGTGAAGTTATCCACTTTGGTGGCAAAAACAGGAAAGCAGACTATTGTCTAAATGGTGGCCGATTAGGAAAAGGGGAGATGTAGTGTGACCTGAGTGGCATGGTACACCAGTCATTGAAAGTAGGCATGCAGGTGCAGCAGGCAGTGAAGACAGCGAATGGTATGTTAGCTTTCATAGCAAAAGGATTTGAGTATAGGAGCAGGGAGATTCTACTTCAGTTGTATAGGGTCTTGGTGAGACCACACCTGGAGTATTGCGTACAGTTCTGGTCTCCAAATCTGAGGAAGGACATTATTGCCATAGAGGGAGTGCAGAGAAGGTTCACCAGACTGATTCCTGGGATGTCAGGACTGTCTTATGAAGAAAGACTGGATAGACTCAGTTTATACTCTCTAGAATATAGGAGATTGAGAGGGGATCTTATAGAAACTTACAAAATTCTTAAGGGGTTGGACAGGCTAGATGCAGGAAGATTGTTCCCAATGTTGGGGAAGTCCAGGACAAGGGGTCACAGCTTAAGGATAAGGGGGAAATCCTTTAAGACCGAGATGAGAAAGACTTTTTTCACCCAGAGAGTGGTGAGTCTCTGGAACTCTCTGCCACAGAGGGTAGTTGAGGCCAGTTCATTGGCTATATTTAAGAGGGAGTTAGATGTGGCCCTTGTGGCTAAGGGGATCAGGGGGTATGGAAAGAAGGCAGGTACGGGATACTGAGTTGGATGATCAGCCATGATCATATTGAATGGCGGTGCAGGCTCGAAGGGCCGAATGGCTTACTTCTGCACCTAATTTCTATGTTTCTATGTAAACGGCTGCCACAGAGCACGGTAAGTCCTTTAGAGAGCGCGGGAGGAAGGGAGAGAAGGACAGAGAAGGGGAGAGAGAAGGGGAGAGAGAAGGGGAGAGAGAATTGGAGATAGAAGTGGAGAGAGAAGGGAGAGAAGGGAGAGAAGGAGTGGAGACAGTTTTAGGAAGTTTAATAAAGTTAGCGGGCATTTTGCCTTCCGGCGGATCTTCTGGGTCCTGAAAACCAAAGAAGATTTCTTTGCTGAAAACTCCAATGAACCAATCAGAATGGCCGGTCAGTGAAGGCCTTCGACTGGCTGTAACTAAAAATACGACCCCACCACTAGCTTCGACAAAGCGGCAACCTATTTTTAGTCGCGGCCGTTTTTTGTTTTTTTTAAATAATCGCAGGAACATAGCAGAAGCCGCGACTACGCGGAAACCACTTTTCACCATTAGGGAGAGTGACCGGAACCTGCAGGAACCTCCGGGAACCTCATGGAAACCTTGGGTGGGGCGCGATGTGTATGTGTGTGTATGCGCGGTCGGCAGCAAAGATCTTATAGGATCTTTGGTCAGTAGATGCAGCTCACGCTTCGGTCGAGGCTTTCCAGGCCTCTGGTGACTCATGGAGAGTGACCAGAACCTCCGGGAACCTCTGGGAACCGCACAAAAACCTTGGGTGGGGCACACGGTCTCCAGAGGTTTCCGTTCAGGTTTCCTAAGTGGGACACGGGCTTAAAACCCAGCAGCGAAAACCTATTCTGTGCCTCCTTTTTTCCTGACCTGAGGCTCAGTGTAAATTGGGAAAATTATGACAACCCTTTTAGTCTTGCAGATGTCTGTCATCTCGTGGCATATTTCCTACATAGAACATAGAACAATACAGCACATGTTGTACCAAACATGTTGCCTAACTGAACTAATTGCATTTGCCTGCCCATGATCCATATCCCTCTATTCCCTGCACTTCTATGTGTTTTTCTAAAAGCTTCTTAAACGGCGTTATCATATCTGCCTCCACCACCACCCTTGGCAATGGGTTCCAGGCCTCCATCACCCTCTGTGTAAAAGAGTTGCCATGCACATCGCCATTAAACTTGCCCACTCTCACCTTATAGCTGTGCCCTCTAGGGTTGGCCATTTCCACCCTGGGAAACAGGTTCTGACCATCTACCCTATCTAGGCCTTGCATAATTTTATATACTTCTATCAAGTCTCCCCTCAACCTCTGATGCTCCAGGGAAAACGATCTAAGTCTATCCAACCACTCTTTGTAGCTGAAACTCTCGAATCCAGGCAGCATTCTGGTAAACTTCCAATGCACCCTCTCAAAAGCTTCCACATCTTTCCTGTAATGAGGCGACCAAAACTGCTCACAATACTCTAAATGTAGCCAAACCAAAGTCCTATAGGGCTGCATCATGACTTCCTGACTCTTATTTTCAATGCCCATAGCAATGACGGGATGCATATCATATTTCTTCTTTACCACCTTACCTACTTGTGCTGCCAGCTTTGGTGAGCTATGAACTTGGACTCCAAGATCCTCTGCACACCAATGCTGTTAAGGGTCTTGTCATTAACTGTATACTCTCTCCTTACATTCAATCTCTCAAACTGTAACACCTTGCACTTCCTTGAGTTAAATTCTAGGGATTTGTTCCTTGTTAACTGTTTGGGGGCCTATAGTATACTCTCAAAAGGTGACCATCCCTGTTTTATTTCTCATCTCAAACCACATAGCTTTACTGGATGAACCATCAGTCTTTGATTATGTTTTTTCTGCTTTTCCGAGACAGTGTGAAGGGTAGATGGAATCAATGGCAGTGAGTCTAGGGTGTAATGGATTGAGCTACATGTCTTGTGGTATGGGCAAAGCTGTTTCCAAATCAAGCAGTGATACAACCTGACAGCATGATTTCTGTGGTGCATCTGTAGATGTTTGTAGGAGTTATTGGAGACATGCCACATTTCCTCAGTCTCCTGGGAAGTAGAGGCATGGGAAGTGGTGTTTTTTCTTGGTTGCCGCATCAATGTGGTTGCTCCATGACAGATTGTTGGTAATATTAAAACCAAGGAGCTTGAAGCTCTCAAGTATATCCAATTAGGCATCATAGATCCTGATTAGGACATGTACTTCACCGTGCTTCCTGAAGTCGTTGACTACTTCCTTTGTCTTGCTGACATTAAGGGAGAATTTATTTCCTGACACCATGTTATTTAAGTTCGCTATCTCGTTACTGTAATCCATCTCGTGATTGTTCATGATCCAGCTCACCACAATGGTGTCATCTGAAAATTGTAGATCGAGTTACAGCCGAATTTGGCCGCACCGTCATAAGTGAATAGGGAGTATAGTAGGGGACTGAGGACGCATTCTTGTGAGGCGCCTGTGTTGAGCATTATTGGGGAGGTATTGTCCCCTATCCTGACTGATTGGGGTCTGTGGGTCAGAAAGTCAAGGATCCAGTGGCATAGTGGAGTTCTGAATCCCGGTTCCAAGAATGTGGAGATAAGTATGTTCAAGGCGGAGTTATAGTTAATAAATAGGTGTATAACATTGGCGTCCTTGTTGTCTAGGTGTTCCAGAGATAGGTTTAGCACAGGGAAGATGGTGTCTGCTATGAACCTGGTGCAACTTTAAGCAAACTGCAGGCTGGCCGAGAGACTGAGCTAATATGTAGCATCACGAGTCTCTCAAAGCACTTCATGATGGATGTCAGGACCACAATTCACAGATTTAATAAAATGAGGCTCCAACTATTGGTTCTATTTACAAAGAACTAGGGCCTTCACTGGTCTATATTAATACTTTCACCAATCTTACAAAAATCACCTAATCTGGCTTTGTATACAAACCTGCTGTTTGTGGGTGTTTCACATGTACAGATTGGCTGCTGTGTTTCCACATTGCAACATCGACATAATAGAGAACATTACGATTGTGAATATCTTTGGATCACCCTGAGGTGATGAAAGTTGCTTTGGAAATACGTCATTTTTGTTCCGGTCTAATCGTTCAGCATAGTCAACTGTCAGTTTCTCCAGGTTTCTCTCTCCCTTAAGACACACGTCCTGAAATGGGTGTTTCAGTGCTGATGCCTGTGAGTTGAGGGGCTCTGATGATGCACCAGCTGGATGCTCACAGCTGTACATAGAGTACAGCAGGCAAAGGCCAGGAGAGGCCTGCTCAATGCAGATGACAACATTTATTTCAGCTCAACTCACTCCCCCGAGTGCATTCTCATCTTGTAGCCTGTTCCTTACCAACACTGGTGATTATTTGTTTTGTAATTGAATTGTGCCGTCCTGGAGTTTATTTCCACTTTTTCACAGTTTTGAGGACATCCCAGGAGCAACATTGAGAGGCCTATGTCATGCTCTCCATAGTTATTATAAAAGAGAAAACTTTCTCAGCGGCAGTTCAATGCAAGCTGATAGTGCAACACCTGACTGAGCTCAATGCAAACCCACACCTCAACAGTGCCTGTGCTCAGCACAGCTCAGCCTGCAGTTCAATACATGGCTGGGTCAAAACGCCACTATGGAACATACCTCAGCTTAGCACAAGCCTACAGAGCAATATGTGGCCAAGTTCAGCACCTCACAGTGTAACATGTACCCGAGTTCAACACAAACTCGCAGTGCAACATGTACCCGAGTTCAACACAAGCCCACAGTGTAACATGTGCCCGAGTTCAACATGAGCCCACAGTGTAACATGTGCCCGAGTTCAACATGAGCCCACAGTGTAACATGTGCCCGAGTTCAACACAAGCCCACAGTGTAACATGTGCCCGAGTTCAACATGAGCCCGCGCAACACAAGCCTCAGTCAGCACAAGCCCATAGTGCAACACGTGCCTGAGTTCAACATAAACCTGCAGAGAAACACATGCCCGAGATCGTCAAATCCTGTAATTTGCAGCATCTGAACTACAGTTTAGCATTTGCCTGGGTTTAACGCAAACCTGGAATTCAACACAGGTCTGACCTATCCTCACACCTGCACTTCAATATACTGCCTTTGAGTGAATGTGCTTCTGTTGAACATGTTTATCACAGCTTGTGGTCATTGTTTGTCTGTGTTTCAATATGTACTTGAGTTGAAACAAGCCTATAGTTAAATGTGTCCTGACACATTTGTTGTGTACTTTTGCCAATCAGCAAAGCAATGTTCCCGAGCATACAGTGGTGGCCCAGCACTTACATTATCAGCCAAGAATTCTGAATTAACGATACAGAGATCTGAATTAACGATACAGAGATTTGAGTTTAACTCCCACCTTGGCAGCTATGGAGTATTTAATTAAGTGAATAATTAATTTGTAAAAAAAATCATTCATCAGGACCATTTCCCACCCCAACCAACACTTCACAGTAACTCACAGCCTAACCTCAGTTTGCAAAGACTTGGCCTTTCTACACCCACCCCCCTCCAATCACCACTTCACACCTAATCACCCACACCCTCTGTGCTGCACAACATAACCTATCCAATATCTACAATAAAAATAGAGGAGGTGGAGAGGCTTTTCAGAGGACAAAAGAGCCAAAATCTCCAGGACCTAACAATGTTTCCCCCTCTACTCTTAAGCTCTGTGCCAAACAGCTGGCAACAGTCTATACAGACATTTTTAACCAGTCCCTGCAAACATGTACTGTCCCTGCCTGCTTCAAAGTCTCCACTATTGTCCCTGTACCCAAAAAGGCAAGGATTATTTGTCTTGATGAGTACAGGCCTGTCACACTGACCTCTGTAGTCATTAAGTCACTCGAAATGCTTGTGCTGGCCAAGCTGAAAAATATCACAATCCCCCTGCTGGACCCTCTGCAGTTTACACATCTGGTCAATAGATCTGTGGATGATGCAGTCAACCTGGGCCTGCACTTCATCCTACAGCACCTAGACCGCCAGGAGACCTATGCGAGGATCCTGTTTGTTGATTTTAGCTCTGCATTCAACACCATTGTGCCAGAGCTACTACACTCCAAACTTTCCGAGTTGACTGTGCCTGAACCCCTCTGTCAGTGGATCACCAACTCCCTGACAGACAGGGAGCAGCATGTGAGGCTGGGAAAGCACATCTCAGACACACAAACGCTCAGCATAGGAGCACCGCAAGGCTGCGTACTCTCTCCTCTCCTATCCTCTCTCTACACCAACGACTGCACCTCCACAGACACCTCTGTCAAGCTTCTCAAGTTTGCGGATGATACAACCCTGAATGGACTGATACAGGAAGGGGAGAAATCTGCCTACAGACAGGAAGTGTTATAGCTGGCGTCCTGATGCCATAGCAACAACCTAGAGCTCAATGCTCTTAAGACAGTGGAATTGATTGTAGACTTTAGGAGAGCTCCCCCTCCCCTCACCCCACTCATCATCAACAACACCACAGTCACATCTTTAGAGCCTTTTAAGTTCCTGGGAACCATCATCTCCAAGGACCTTAAGTGGAGGGCAACCATCGACTCCACAGACAAAAAGGCACAACAGAGGATGTACTTCCTGCGGCAGCTGAGGAAGCACAATCTGCCACAGGCAATGATGGTCCAATTCTACACGGCCATCATAGAGTCTGTCCTCACCTTCTCCATCATGGTCTGGTTTGGCTCAGCCACGAAACCTGGAGGCTGCAGCAAACCGTCCGATCAGCAGAGAAGATTATTGGCTGCAACCTTCCCTCCATTGATGAACTGCAAGGGCCAGGAAGCGAGCGGGCAAGATCATCTCTGACCCCTCTCACCCTGGCCACAAACTCTTTGAATCACTTCCCTCTGGAAGGTGACTCCGAATTGTCAAAGCTACCACAGCCAGACATAAAAACAGTTTTTATCCACGAGTAGTTGCTCTGCTCAACAGCCAAAAATCTGTAGCCTCCCTTTGATCTGGTATTTTGTTGGTTCACATGCTTGATCAATGGTGTTTTATCATTAATGTCTTATTATTATTAATGTTTAGTGTTTTCTGAGTCATTCATAACTGTCACTGTATGTCATGTTGTTATTTGTGGGCGGAGCACCAAGGCAAATTCCTTGTATGTGAATATTTGGCCAATAAACGTACTTACTTACTTACTTAATGAGGATCACAGTACTCACAGACCAAAACATCTGGTCATTAGTGTCCTTTAGGAGAGGCAACTCACCATCATTACCTGCACCAATGCATATCTGACTTCAACATAGTTGGCTGTAAAATAGTTATTCATTAGCACTATAAATGTTATATTGAAGCAGAGACTGAATGAAACCAGGCACCACCACAGGCAGTGAATTCAGCCACACACATATATATTTGTGAGAGAGAAAACGGGGAATTATAGACTAGTTAGCCTTACATCGGTAGTGGGGAAGATGCTCGAGTCGATTGTTAAAGATGTTTAGCAGTGCATTTGGAAAGCAGTGACAGGATCGGACAAAGTCAGCATGGATTTATGAAGGGGAAATCATGCTTGACTAATTTTTTGAGGATATAACAAGTAGAATGGATAAGGAAGAGCCAGTGGATGTGGTGTATCTGAACTTCAAAAAGCCTTTGACAAGGTCCCACACAAGAGATTAGTGTGCAAAATTAGAGCACATGGTATTGGGGGTAGTGTATTGACATGGATAGAGAAGTGGTTGGCAGACAGGAAGCAAAGAGTAGGAATTAACAGGTCCTTTTCAGAATTGCAGGCAGTGACTAGTGGGGTGCCAAAAGGCTCGGTACGGGGACCGCAGTTATTTACAATATATATTAACAATTTAGATGAGGGAATTAATGTAACAGGAAGCTTTGGTGCAAGTTTGCAGCATGGCACAATCGCAGCCATTTCGAGAGGGTTTTTGAATACTGCCGTTGTACAGGGCCCTGGTGAGACCGCATCTGGAGTATTGTATGCAATATTGATCTCTTAATTTGAAGAAGGACATTATTGCTATTGAGGGAGTGCAGCGTAGGTTTTACCAGGTTGGTGGGACTGACATATGACGAAAGAATGGGTCAACTGGGCTTGTATTCACTGGAATTTTATTCACTGGAACTGGGATCTTATAAAAACATATACAATTCTTAAAGGATTGGATAGGCTAGATGCAGGAAAAATGTTCCCGATGGTTGTGGAGTCCAGAACCAGGGGTCACCGTTTAAGAATAAGGGGTAGGGCATTTAGGACTGAGATGAGGAAAAACTTCTTCACCCAGAGAGTGTGTGAATGTGTGGAATTCTCTGCCACAGAAGGCAGTGAAGACCACCAATTCACTGGATGTTTTCAAGAGAGAGCTAGATTTAGTTCTTAGGGCTAAAGGAATCAAGGGATATGGGAAAAAAGCAGGAATGGGACACTGAGTTGGATGATCAGCCATGATCATATTGAATGCTGGTGCTGGCTCGAAGGACCGAATGGCCTAATCCTGCGCCTATTTTTATATGTTTCTATTTCTAAGTGAGGATGTTCATCAATGCCAGCACAATGTTCAATTTAATTTGATGCTCCAGCCAATCCTATGAATACAAAGGCTATCCTGCCTGCCACGAAGCCCTTGTTGAAAAACGATGAAGAAGATCTATAGGACATAGACACATGGAGTAACTCAGCGGGACAGGCAGCATCTCTGCAGAGAAGGAATGGGTGACTGATGTCAGGAGAGTGGGCGGGACAGAGATAGAATGCAGTCGGAGGCAGTAAGACTGGTCGGAGTACTGGGAATGGGATGGAGAGAGAGGGAAAGCAAGGGCTACTTGATGTTAGAGAAGTCAATGTTCATACTGCTGGGGTGTAAGCTGCCCAAGTGAAATAGCAGGTGCTGTTCCTCCAATTTGCACTGGGCCTCACTCTGACAATGGGGGAGGCCCAGAACAGAAAGATCAGTGTAAGAATGGGAGGTGGAGTTAAAGTGCTGAGCAACCGGGAGATCAGGTAGGTTTAGGCGGACTGATCGGAGGTGTAGAAGGTGGCCACTGACTCCCACAGCTATCTAGACTACACTTTTTCCCAACCTGCATCCTGTAAAGTCGCTATCTCCTACTCCCAATTCCTCCGTGCACGTTGCATCTGCGCCCAGGAACCACGCCATCGGAGACGTCCTCAAACTTTAGGGTACAGGGGGTCCCCTCTTCCATTATAGACGTCTCCTCGATATCCCGCAGTTCTGCTCTTGCTCCCCCTCCCTTCATTCGTAACAAGGACAGCGTCCCCTTTATCCTCATCTTCCACCCTATCAGCCGTCGCATACAGTACATAATCCTACGACATTTTCGCCACCTCCAGCGGGATCCCATTGCTAGCCACATCTTCCCATCTTCACCCCTCTCCGCTTTCCGCAGAGACCGTTTCCTCCGTAACTCCCTGGTCAACCCATTCCTTCCCACCCAAATCACCCCCTTCCCAGGCTCTTTCCTCTGCAACAGCAGGATATGCAACATCTGTCCCTATACCTCCCCCCTCGACTCTGTCCAAGGACCATGACAGTCTTTTCAGGTGAGGCAAAGATTCACTTGGACCTCCTCCAACCTCATCTCCAGTATATCGGTGAGACAAAATGCAGGCTCGGCGATCATTTTGCTGAACACCTCCGCTCAGTTCACCTAAACCTACCTGATCTCCTGGTTGCTCAACACTTCAACTCCCCCTCCCATTCCCACACTCACCATTCTGTCCTGGGCCTCCTCCAATGTCATGGTGAGGCCCAGCACAAATTGGAGGAACAACACTTCATATTTCGCTTGGATAACTTACACCTCTGCAGTATGAACTTTGACTTCTCTAACTTCAAGTAGGCCTTGTATTCCCTCTCTCTCCATCCCCTCCCCCTTCCCAGTTCTCTGACCAGTCTTAAGGGCCTGTCCCACTTGCCGCTTTTTTCGGTGACTGTCGACAATGACTGACGTATCAGGTCACTGAAAAAGTTGTGGCGTAACGCGGCAGTGATGCGGCCTGATGACGTATTGACGCGTGGTGTCTCCTCAAGTGTTGCAACATTTTTTTTGTTGTGCCTGATTTTGAAATGTTCAAAATCTTTCGGTGACCCTGATACGGCAATTGCCAAAAAAATTGCCATGTGGGACAGGCCCTTTTCTACCTCTGACTACATTTGATCCATGTACTGCCCATTTCCCGGACCTCAGTCTGAATAAGGGTCTCAACCTGAAATGTCACCCATTCCTTCTCTCCAGAGATGCTACCTGTCCCGCTGAGTTACTCCAGCATTTTGTGTCTATCTTCGATTTAAACCAGCATCTGCAGTTCTTTCCTACACACTTATAGGTCACTTGGCTTCATTAGCCAGAGCATAAAATATCAGAGTAGGGAGGTTATGGTACAACTTTATAAAACATTTGGTCAGCCACAGGTGGTGTATGTGGCCAATATAACACTGCCTGAGTGGGTAGAGGAAGCAGAAAATCTCTTGATAGTTAATAGATATCTAGATGAGCACTTGAATTATCACGGCATGAAAGACTGTGGGATCGGTGTAGATGGGTACTTGATATTCGGCATGGACAAGATGGACAACAGTGCCTGTTTCTATACTGCATGATTCTGACTTCATGAGTCCCTGACCTCAAGATACCACAGGGTTTTACTGTACTTTCAATGTCACTTTTACATAAAATATGGTAGCAGAAGTAGGCTGTTCATTCCTTTGTACCTGCATTGTCATTCAATAAGCCCATGGCTGATGTTTTATCCCAATGCTTCTATCATGCACTACCCCCATATTCCTTGATCTTGCAGGGTGATGACCTGTGACTGGTGCATCAATATATTAAAGGAGGAGTTGGGAGTGCACATGAGAGGAAAGGAGTGTACTGAAGAGATGAGACAAAGAGCGGTGGAAGGAAACTCATATAGATTGTAATCTAGGTGGGCCAGATAGTTTGTGTCTTTGTCCTAATAACGAACGTAACACTGTGCAGAAGGCAAAACAGCAACCTATTTTCTAACAGGGAGATCCCACAAACAAGGTGATAATTTTGATGATATTGGCCAAGGGATTAATTTTGGCCAAATGAAGACTGATGCCATTTATTATGAACCCAGGTAGTTTTGATATGGTCGTATAGTATTGTGCGTCTGCCTTAAACCATTAAATTTGGCATTGAGAGAAGCTTGCATTTGAATGTGACAATAAACATTATTTTGCCCTCTTCAGATTGCTTTAATAGAGCAGCTATGTACTTATTAGGAACAATCACTGGATATACGGCCATAAAGTAGATTTGGATAATTAAGGCCTATTTTCCCATTTGATTATGACAGAATAGCAACTCAAAGAAAAGTTTAGATAAATGTGGACTCATTTCTACTTCATTTTCCTGCCGATACTCATTGCTGGGGAAACAAAATTAAACCATATTAGATTTTTTTTTCCACTACTATGATGCACATGCAACATGTAAATCCTTCAGTACAATATTGGAATAATGATAAATGTTGCTGACAGCCAACTCACTGATATATCCCAACATTTGATGCTGTGTTAAGCTATGTTCACAGACATTTTTTTGCGAAGTATTAAGTAGATTTTAGGCCAGAGCAAAATGAGACCAGTAACAATTTTTGAATGATATTCATTTCACTGTCATGACTTAAGCAAGAAAAGAAATGGTTATGTGATAGTGGGAGGAAACATTCTTCATCAGAGGCAGTCGCTAATTTGAATTGTGGAAAAAAGGAGAGTTATATTTATTGCTTTGATGAGAGAGGTAGAGTGTTTGTGAAATTGAAACAGAGAGGAAATGGTTGGGATGGATTAGAGTGTGTAGGATGTGCATATTGGTTGCTTGAGGAGTTTGAGAATCAGGATCTGGCATCTTCTATGTGATGTCTTCCAGAACTACATAACTGCCTGTGCCAGAATCATCATTCCAAGTGAGTTAGTACCTACAGGGAAGGAGAGGAAAATTAGAATGGCTTTGAGAATCTACATTGATTGCAATAGTATGTTGCTCCATTCCTGATTCCGGTATGAAGCTGAAATGCATTAACAAAACAATTTAATCGCTTGTTATCCTTTTTATTCTTATCATGTAATGCGCTCCGATAAAAATGTAATTTAAATACTATTAAGTCTTTCTGCTTCAGTTTGTATACTGCTGCCTAACCTAAGGCCTCCTCTCCACAGGCTTCTAAACTGCACTGGAAAAAATGTTTTAAGAGTTACTCATCTGGCAGCAAATAATTCTCAGTGTAAATAAACCTAAATTAACTCACCAAAATGATTCATTAAAGCCAGGAGATATGGAACATATGTAATTGACCATTAGAGTCAGGATTATAATAACCCTCATTCTCTGAGTTCTTAATGAGGTGCAGACTCAGTCAGGAAAATTAACTATTTCTGGAGTATACAACACTTTCTTCCTGCAACTGCATTCCACTTTAAATGAACATCATTTATTTTATTGTATAAGAAGGAACTTCAAATGCTGGTTTAAACTGAAGATAGACACAAAATGCTGGAGTAACTCAGCAGGACAGGCAGCATCTCTTGAGAGAAGGAATTGCTAGCGTTTCGGGTCAAGGCCCTTCTCCATACTCCTGTATAAATAAATTATTCTGGTTTCTATAAAAGGACACCAAGCGCTGGAGCAACTCAGCGGGTCAGGTAGTATCTCTAGAGATCAGATATAGGTGATGTTTTGAGTTGTGACCCTTCCTCAGACTCAATAAATAAATAAATTATGCAAAATGCTGGAGTAACTCAGCAGGACAGTCAGCATCTCTGGAGAGAAGGAATGGGTGATGCTTCGGGTTGAGGCCCTTCTTCAGCCCTTCTCTCCTGAAAACGTGTCTGAAACCGTCACTAGTCGGTAGTTGCAAACTCTTGAAATGCTTCATTAGTGATTGTTAGATACTAAGTCTCAATCACTTCATGGAGACAAATTGTTTTCCATAAATCATCTCAAAGGCTACTGCTTATTCAGTTTTATATTTATCTCTGCTCAGCCATCTCTTTCAGTCGATGTTCATGATTATTTTTACAGCTTTACAGTTCCCAGCAGAAGTTGTAAATTCAAATTCACTGAAGTGATATTGCCAAATGAAGTAAAAGCCTTGCTGGATGTCATATATGAGTAAGCAAATAACTGTGCATTGTTGCATGTACCAGCGCCTTGTTGCATTTCCATGAAGTCCTTACAGTCTGAGGATTCCTGCTGCTTTTTGCCTTTCCCATATGTGATGGGTTATTGAGGTTGGGAGGTGGGAAGTCGGTGGGTAGAGGTTGGGTTCGGAATAGTGTGGAGATAAGACAGGGGAAGACATGTCTTGTCATTGTGTTCCATATGATAAATGACGCTGCACATTCCACTAACAACTTTTACACTGAACACACTGCTGAAATACAGGCACTCTATCTATATAGGGTGACCAAAGTGTATATGGCATCGTACCATTGAAGGGATTATTATGGGCACAACACTGTCTAGGTTCTTATCAGTTGTAACTTTGTATTCACAAGCCGTTCTTTGTCACTATGTTCAGTAGACCCATTTTCAAGCAAAACATTTAAATAAATTAATCCCATCAATTCTCTGCAAGCTACAGCAGTGTCTGCATAAAACATTGATTCAAAACTACCGAGTCTGGTGAAGGTCTTACAGAAGCAACTGTTCAATAAAGTCTCTTTCAAATAAACCATATGAAAAAAGGGAGATAATATAGTCACTCATCCATTTGTTTCTTTTAAGATTTTGCTTTGTGAAAAAATGACTGGCATATTAAGCTGCATGACAAATGTGAAAATGCATTACATAATTACATCATCCAAATCAAGACCATACCCTAGAATAATGCAAAATATAAAAATTGGTATTGGCATTGTTATTGTCACATGTACCGAGGCACGGAGAATGAAGGGGGACCTGTCTGGGGTGGCGTGCCGAGAACAAAGGATGACCCGGCGGGGTCTGCCTCTGCCGCATGTGGCTGCAGGTCGAAGATAGGACTGTTTGGTGAACTTTTGTGACTTTGTTGGTAACAGAAACATGGTGACTCTTGTGTACTGCCTAGGTGAGGTCTGCTGTATGATTTTACCAGGTTGTATGCAAAACAAAGCATTTCATGTACCTAGGTACATGTGACAATTAGTTATAATTTAATCATCCTTTACATATAAGCAAGCCATATACAAGTAATGCACACATAAAATATGTCAATGTATTAAATAAATACTGTGCAAGTGCCATGATATATTAATGCATATAAATACATGATATATTAATACAATAAATAAATACAAGATGACTGGATGGGATAATATATTGGATAAATGCACAAATCAGACAGTTGAGAATACGTAAGATAAATAGAAGACATGGGGTACTAGTATTAGATATTTACAATATGCAGAGAAGTAATAATCTATTTGATAAATATGAGGTTCAGGTTATGCCAATGTATTATTTAAATGCATTATATAAATGCAAAACTCTCCATTAACAGGCCCTTTCCTTTCATTTTCTCTTGAATTATTTCTCAATCCAAATACAACTGTATCATGTTTTCTTTGCTTAGATGACATGAATAAATATGTACACCAAAAGCCCACTTATCCAGCACTCTACAATCGGGTGTGTTCTAGCAATATCACTCGACCAAACATAATTTGTTTATGACATTCTTAGAGTTGCATAAGGTTCAAGATGTTGACTCTCAGAAGTTCACATGAATAAGAGTTATCAACAGAATTATTTCTACAATGCGATCTTAAGATTATTAATATGGTCCAGGTTGATACTACAGTTAGTGTATGTGGCCAATAACAGAACAAATCATATGGGAGGGGACGGAGTCTCAGTCCTCAAGTAAGAGTGGTCCCATTGTAACCGTGCAACTTTCCAAATTAGATCTGGCTGTGTGAGTTCATGATTTACAGGTGTTGATTCTCAAATCAAAATATGGATTCCATGACAAACCTTCCATAGTGCTGTTTATACATTTTCAAGCCCTCATAATTCTGGGCTGAAATTACTTCAAGCCACAGCTTACTTTGCCAACCGCACATAGAATCTGATTACATAAGATCAAAGCAGAGCACATTGAAAATCTTGGCTTTGGTCCAGCATGGATCCAAATGGATTTGGGAAACTGAATTTGAAATAACAATGCTTCTATCATTGGAGACTACGAGCATTTTCAGCAATGTGTTAGGAGAGAAATGAAGAAACCACTGGGCTGAGAAGCCCAAGACAAGAGGATTAGACAAGAGGATGTTTTTTCTTTTCCTGGAAACACTTTGGTATCTACCAAACCAATTTAATCAGCCAGTTTGTGGAGGTCAATAAATATTTCATATAAGTACATATTGCAGAGAAATGCAGGAATGGATGAGGTTCAAAATCCCATGCATGGCATTCACACATGCACATCTGGGGAATCATTTGTGGCAGATGGAGGCACGATTGGCAATGAAAGGTGTCATTGGTGACAAGGTGAATGTAGGAAAGGTAGTTAACATAGAGGGAGAGGGGGATTGGTAATCAATGGGAGATCAGATTTGTAAACAGCTAGATGAAATGAGTAATTATGGAGCTGTAGGAATGTTGAATAGTGAAGGTAGTATAGGTGATTGGAGAGGTATTGGCGATCAGAAGATTTAGATTTTAGACTTAGAGCATGGAAACAGGCCCTTTAGCCCACCGTGTTCCCACTGACCAGCTGTCACCTCGTACACTAACCTACACACTTTGCAACTTATCAAAGCCAATTAACCTACAAACCTATGTTGTGTGGGAGTAAAGCGGAGCACCCGGGGAAAACCCACATGGTCACAAGGGGAATGTACAATCTCAGTACAGACAGCACCCGTAGTCAGGATTGAACCCGGGTTTCTGGCGCTGTAAGGCAGCAACTGTACCACTGTGCCATTGTGCCACCCCATAGTCTCTAGAATGTGATTCTGGGCTGTGGCTTTGGACTAACAATCTCTAGGATGAACAATGTACCAACAACTTAGAATCATAGTCATACAGTGTGGAAATAGGCCCTTCAGCCCTACTTGCCCATACCAGCCAACATGTCGCAGCTACGCTAGTCCCGCCTGTGTTTGGTTCATATCCCTCAAAACCTGTCCTATCCAGGTACCTGTCTAACTCTTTCTTAAATGCTGGGATTGTCTCTGCCTCAAATAGCAGCTTGTTCCATACACCATCCTCTGACAGTTTGCTCCATACACCCACCACCCTTTGTGTGAAAATGTTACCCCTCAGATTCCTATTAAATCTTTTCCCCTTCACCTTAAAGCCATGTTCTCTGGTCATCGAACCCCATACTCTGGGCCAGGAGACTCTGTGCAGTTACCCAATCCATTCTGCTCAACTTCTTTAATCAGTCTCTGGAGTAGGATATGTATTTACTTCAGAATTTTGAATCAGATTGTGGAGTTGAGCTTTGAATGAATGACCTGAATTGTGTGCTGGACTGGGGATGAATTCACCTCCCACATCATGTTCTGCAGTGGAGCTTTGAACCAGCACTCTCCTGAATTAGAAGATGCAACTGTTCCACTCCTTATAAACATCTGAAATTAGCTTTGGTTCATTATTGTCATGTGTACTGCAGTACAGTAAAACATTCTGCTTTGTTTGCTATCCAGGTAAGTCATCTATACATAAATGCCACCAAACCAGCTAGCAGTGCTCCACCTGATGAATTAGTTTTAATGCAGAATGGCTATGTCTGGTCTAAATCACAGCCATAGGGAGAATAATCTTTTTGTTCTTTTGTTCTCTACTTCTTTCTTTGTAGAGGAGATACTGTTGTGAAGACACTTGCAAAACTGCTTCATGCGGAGCACTGGGATCTTTTACAGAACAAGCAAGCAGGTATGTCCTTAGTTTAAGATCTTACCTACTGCATGGAGACAAGTATTTTGAAGCTTTCTCACAGTTCTGCATATGATTAATCACTTTGCATACCAAACTTTTATAATTGACCTGAAGTACATATCATAATCCAGGACATTGCTCCAAGAGAGGGAAAAATAACAGCGTCCTCATAGAGCTCAAGGAGTGTAGGGAAACCAGTAGTGATAGCATTGGATTGAAGGTGGGTAGAAACTGGAGGATGTACCATACGGGCAACACAGTGGTGCAGCGGTAGAGTTACTACCTTACAGCGCCAAAGACCAGGGTTCGATCCTGACCATGGGTGATGTCTGTACGGCGTTTGTATGTGCTCACTGTGACTGCGTGGGTTTTCTCCGGGTGCTCCGGTTTCCTCCCACACTCCAAAAACATACAGGTTTGTAGGTTAATTGCTTTGGTAAAAATTGTAAATCGTCCCCAATGTATAAGATAGTGCAAGTGTACAGGATGATCACTGGACTCGGTGGGCAGAAGGGCCTGCTTCCGTGCTGTATCTAGAATCTAAAGTCTAAAAACACAACGACCCAGAGTTACTGAGCTGAATCTTTTGCCATTCCCATGTCGTTGGCTCTGGGTGAATGGGCATCTCACCTAAAATTGTGGAAAGCGGCTTGGAATTTCTTTCCACTTTGATGGAAGAGTCTGCTATTAAGCCATACATCATGTTACACTGGTCAGCAGTAGGTGTGGTCACCAAATAATATGACCTATTTAGTGAAGGATATCCCCCAGATCAAACTGATTTCACTGATTAAAAAATACACAACCCTGATTAGCAGCAGCTGTGATGTTTTAAACATGTTTTAAACATCTGAAGAACAGTTTAATCCCGCAGGTTCTGAATTTAGAAAGTACATCATTTCTAAACTGCACAAATAAAATGGGGATGTCTGCAGTTGGTTTATATTTGGCTCTTATACAGAATGTTAAGCAGAGACGTTACTGTTCAGGACAAACTTTCACTAAAATAGTTCATGTTTAATTTTCACATCAAGTCAAGACTTCAAATTCCGATCATAATCTCACTCAATTTTTGATTGATGAGTCTGTGAAAGGCTCCCTGCTAACTCAGTAAATCCAAATGGTTAGAAATTAATTGCCCTTTTATCCATTCTCCATTAAATCTGATGAATTGTTCTTCCTGTGTGATCCAAGATCGTTGAAGTGAACCCTTTCCTTTAAAGAGCTGTTGGTGTTCTGGCCAGATCTCCTTCCATCTACCCTCCTGTATCAATCTTCAGCTGTCACTTCTATCAGATCCCAGGGAGATCAACAGATTTGACCTTTACCAAATTTACTAAATTAAATTAATTGAAGTCAGAAAAAAATTGATTTTTCAAAATTCCAATAAGTTCTTCCTGGCATTCCTCAACGGAATTTTGGGATCTGAGCTCTTTCAACCTTATCTTTTGTTCATTCTTTGTTGAACTACTGAGGCTGACGATGTAAATTTCTTCAGAACAAATCCTAATTATCTGCATTTTTTTATATTGACCGCCTATTTTATAGAAAGACCTGAAGAAGGGTCCCGACCCGAAACGTCACCCATCCTTTTTCTCCAGAGATGGAGATGCTGCCTGACCCGCTGAATTACACCAGCACTTTGTGTCTTTCTTTTATGTAACCACTCAAGCCTGTGTCACTATTGAATGGGAGATCAGTGACCATCTCTGGGACAGAGGTCCCAGCCAGTTAACTCATGTTCTCTGTCACCTTGAGGGAACATAGACATAGAACATAGAAAACTACATCACTGAAACAGGCCTTCAGCCTTCAACAGTCTTTGACATTTCCAGCATGGGTAAAAGGTTCTGACTGTCAATCCTATTCTTGCCTCTCATAACTGTGTATACTTCGATTAGGTCTCTCCCTCAACCTCTGGCATTGCCGTGAAAACAATATGAATTTGTCCAACCACTCCTTGTAGCTAATACTACATTATCCAGGCAACATTCTGGAATACCTCTTCTACACCCTCTTTAAAATCTTTACATCCTTCCTGTGATGGATATCCAGAACGGCATGTAATACTCCAAATGCGGCCTAATGAAAATCTTATAGAGCTGTACCATGTATTCCTGACTCTTATACTGCATGCACCAACCAATGAAGGCAAGCATACCATATGCTGTCTTTACCACTCTCTCTACTTGTGTTTTCACTTTCAGGGAGCTATGGAGTGGGCACCAAGATCAGTGCATCGGTTCTGTTAAGGGTCATGTTTCCAGTCGGGACCCTTCTGACTGAGTAACATTTCTAAGTAAAATTGTACTTTTAGTTATTTCCTAATAAGAAATTATTTTCTTGTTAACCCCTCGTAGTCGAGACCAATTTCCTCTTGCTATTCTTTAACCTTTCTCTCTCCAGAGACGCATCTACTTGAATTGATTAGCTTCATCACAGGGAGGAATTGTCTGATTGCATTATTTTCAAAACACTGAACCTCCTCACATAAAGGAATATTTACATTTCCACAGCACCCCTCACAATCTCAGGATGGCTCAGAAACTCAAGGAACCGAAGAGTTACTTCTAAAGTAATGCAATGCAGGAAACATGGCAGATAAATTATTGTACATTTTACAAACACACACATTAATCTAACCAGATAAACTACTCTCGGCTGATATTGGGAAGTGGGAGTCACTGGAAAGCAACTACTCTCGAGCTGTTAGCAAATATTGTCCAGGTCAGGGAGAACTCTGCTACCCTTCTTTGAAATAGTGCCAGTGGACTGTGAAGTTTCAGTCGGCTAAATATTTTGCATCCTTCAAAGAATCAAAGGAATGATAGCATCTCAGGCAGTGTGTCGCTCACTCTAACTTTGCCTGGAGTGTCTGCCATGTATTAAAGTATCTGGAAAGGGCCTTAAACTCACAGGAAGTGGGTGTGTCAACCACTCAGCCAGTTTAATTGTCTGTGTTAATTTGTATAGTCTGGAAGAAGATCCTGGAGATGTTGTATACATCCCCAATCCCATCAGCAGAGGGCCGAGGGTGCACAACTTCATGTGGTGTGTTCCCCATCTTCCTGTAACTTCTGAGTCTGCTAGAGTTGTTTGTAAGTCCGTTCTTTGCTTTTGCTCCAGGTTAGGTTGCAACACATGGTTTATCTCTTGTCTTTAAGTGGGCCCCTCTATTTGCTTGCAGCGTTTTTCCTTTTTGGTAATCGCTCTCCCTTTTCCTTCCTAATGGTGCCCAGATGGAGCTGTTGAAAGCTTACATTTTCTCAGCAGGAGATCAAAAAGGTTCAAAGCCACATCATGTGTGAAATGACTGGCAGCATTGGGACTGCTAAATCCTAAAAGGAAAGCGTTTGTAGAAGCAAAACCACCGTTGATATTAAAACGGAAAAGATTAAGGTAGTTATTAAAATCTTCTATATTAAATGCACTCGGGATTTCACTGGCCTCTTGTATGTACTGAATATTGACTCTTCAAAGGGGGAAGTGCTCTCTTTATATACACTTAATAGAATGAATGTGAATTGTGGTTTAAAATCTTTTTCATATTTTTTTCATGAATATTCTCAAGCAGGAAAAGGTCAGAGGGAGATTCTAAGACTGCCAACAAGAAAACAATTCCTGAGCACAGTGGTGCAATAGTTATAGGTCCTGTTCAATAATAGGGAGAAGATTGATTTCATTGTGCCAGTTGAGAATTTGAATTCTAGTTTAAAAATAAAGAATGGAAGTAATAAGTTGAAGACTGCAAATTACCCTGTTGCAAGTATCCAACTGGTTCACTTTTAAGGAAGGAAATTCCAATCCCATCTGGCGTGTGCACGTGACTTTATGCCATTGTTCTTAACTCTTCACTGCTCTCTGAAATTATCCACAGCTGAGTTTTTCAAGGGCTCGGGGGAGGGGGCGAGGGATGGGTAATAGTTGCTTTCCAGTGACTCCCACTTCCCAATATCAGCAAAGATTCAGCCAATTATGTAGACTTCTTCAGCGATAACGTCTGCAGGCCCCAAGTTCAGATATCCCACACTTAGTGCAGCACTGAAGGAGGTACTCTGATTTGCAACCACAGACAGTTAGACCATTAGAATGGGACTAAAAAATAACACTGGGATACTGTTTAGTAGGCTGTTCATTGGAAATTAATGGGTTCAGGTGGCTGATGAGACTAAAGTGGAATCCATAGACACTTTCACAGGTAGTGCAGGTGGTGGCCGATGGGGCGGGTGGGTAGTTTGTAATACCATCCTGAACAGTCCATCTCCACTTTGAATGGTCATGGGTTGAAGGTCTCCAGGAGTACAAGGAAGCTTTTTCAAGGAAGCTTTCAGCACATCATCTGCCTGCTGGCAAACTCTACCCGTGACAGGCGCTCTATTCCGCGTGCTGTTTCGGATGTCTGCAGTCAGGCAGGCAAGCAGTGTGGCTAACAGGAAGTAACTAGGGGCTCAATGGTGGAATGTTGGCCAGGGTGAGGACACTAAAGCTGGTACGCTTCTCCCTCCGGTAAAATTGGAGAGTTTGCAGGGAGAATTTCTGATGCATCCAATAGAATTGATCAGGTATGCATTGAGTTTGAAGGAGAGTTTTTTGTTGACACAAATGAGAAAAATGCATATACTGTAATAAAAAGGAACTGCAGATGCTGTTTTATACTAAAGTCAGTCAGGCGAGTAACTCAGCGGTCACGCACCATTTCTGCCGAAAATGGATGGGTGATGTTTGGAGTTGGGACCCTTCTTCAGACTGTTTGTTGTGAATGGGCGGCAACTGGAAGAAAGAAATGACCTGAGCATATCAGGGTCTTCAGGCAGGGAGGTTTCCTGCTGATTGTTGGTTCGGGACGTCGTATTCCCGAAAGAGATCACATCGTTGCGAAGTGTTGAACTGGTTAAGTGACTTTTAATGGTGGAAGGTGAGGGGAGCATGGAGGAGAGGGGGTAGCGAAGTGTTTGTAGAGGTTACCTAAAATTAGAGAATTCAACATTCACACGATGACCTTTGTTCATACATTGATCTTCGAAGATGATGTGCTGGATGCGGAAGCTGGTGGGGTAAAGGTAAGGACCAGGGGAACTCTGTGCTTGTTGCGGCTGGGGAAAGGGGGAGCGAGAGCAGAAGTTCCAGGAATATTGTGTAACAAAACATCCAGCAGTTCAGTAATGAAGCCACAGCAGTGTTGTTTGATGAATTCTTTGCAAGAGCCTGTTTTGGAGCAAGGAAGAGTAGAAACTTGCTTTGAAAAGCTATCTTCAAGGTGCCACGGGAGAGCCAATCACATCACCATTCATATACTAATTCACTGTGGAGTTTTGAATGATTTAAGCTTGGTTTGCTTAAGATGAGAATGTTGTCATTCCTTTAATGGCCTGAGTGAAATAAGAAAGTTGCTATTGAAGAACTTAGAACTCCTTCCCCACATTTACACATCTCACCATGAGGCTAAAATTAATTAACCTTTCTTAATGCTGTACTGCTTATTTTCATCTAGTCTGATAAAATGCAAATACTATTCATCCTAATAAACGCTAGACATTGTCTTTCTCCAACGATGGAATATCTAACTACCACCTTTTGGCTTTCTTTATTAACTTCCCCATTATCCATTTTCTAGGGGTCACCAGTGACCAAAAACAATATTATTGCTAGAAGATCAGATCAGAGTCTGGGTATCCAGCAGTGAGTGACTCACCTCCTGTCGTCTCAAAGTTCTTCCACCATCTGCACTCGGGCATGTGACGGAATGTCCACTTGCCCGGATAGGAGCATCTCCAACAACTCTCAAAGTAACCATCAGGACAAAGTAACTGTCGACCTGGTTCCCACGAGTGGAACATGTGCAGCAGTCTTCCTGCTTCTGCTGCCACATGTTTAATGATTTGGTACCAATGCGTATTCAAAGTAGGATCTTTTTTTGAAGATAAACATATTACCATACACACTGCAAATTTTTGGAATAATTCCACCAGGTCGAAACGGGAAATTAGCCCCATTGTCTCCAATTGAGCTTCCCAGTTTTCAAGAATTTGCTAAATAGAAATCAGCAATGGAACCTGAAATGAAATCTGGTATCTTCACCAGATGTAAGGCAAAGAATTGATGCTGAGTTGATGGTGACATCACCAAGGCAAGGAAAGCCAAGGCTTTCGCTAATGACAGCAGTGCATAGAAATGCTGCTAGAAATGCCTCAGAGTCAAAGAGTGACAGAAAGAACCCAACCAAGTGTGACTTCCAGCAAATGGTCCATGTAACTGGAAGGATTTTTAGATTTGTCAAGTCTGTGTTCTGAGAGTGGACAGATCACATTGGCTCAGATATCCAGGGCTCAGTTGCACATCATTATCTGCAAAGTCCTTAATTTAATAACTGCTAGGAGGCGAGTTGCCATTTTGAGGGGATGACACGGCATGTGTAATAGATAGATGCTCCACGAGGACACAAAGTTACACTTTCATTGAAAATAATGAGAGGTTGGAGAAAGTGATTTGTGTGGCAACATCACGCTCTACTCACCCACCAGAAATACTGGCCTTATTAGAAGTGCCTGTATTCTTTAGCCTCGGGGCTTGCTGCTTAAACCGGCAATGAAAACATAATCTCAGGCCAGCTGCTCTATATATTGATTGATCTATCCCCGGAGGGCTCTAGTTCCAGCTTGTGGAGAATAACTCCACAACTTGGCTGCTTGTTTAATGGTCGTTGCTGGAATCAGAGGGAACTTTACATAATTTCAAAAACGGAACTCTTGGCCGATTCTGCAAAGAGGAACATCTCAGAAGAGGTCATTTACTCAAGTCCTTCGCTCCTGCTGCGAGGTTGAACGGTCAAGGCTGTGGGGGAATTTATTCAGGTGATGTGCACACATGTGGGTCTGTATAAAGATCATTTTTGGCAGGAGATGAATATCATGTGCAGTACAGTTTCCTTACTTGTAGACCTCTGCTTTAATTGGACCAGTTCACTTGTACTTGGGCTGCCAGGAGAAATTGAATGCATTCCAGGAAGGTTGATCATATGCTGACTTGACTCCACCTCCGAGCCTCTGACACAGCCCTACTCATCCCGCTGAGCAGCTTTTTGTGTTTATCTTCGGTTTAAACCAGCATCTGCTGTTCTTTCCTACACATCCCTACTGATAGTGCACCACATTTTCACTCACCACTATACGCCTGAAAGATGCTTGACTCTCATTCAAACAGCTTTTATCCCATCCACATGGATAAACGGAAGTCTTCAAGGACAATGAAACACAATTTGATCGGGATTACGAGCACAGAATTGATTCAGTTTTGTTTAGTGATACAGCGCAGAAACAGGCTATTCAGCCCACGAGTCCTTACTCACCAGTAATCCCCATTTACTAGCTCTATCCTACACACTATGAACAAATTAATAATTTTTTACCAAAGCCAAATTAACCTTCAAACCTGTACGTCTTTGGACTGTTGGAGGAAACCGGTGCACCCAGGCAACACCCACGTGGTCTCAGGGAGAACGACAAAGTCCTTACAGACAGCACCAAAATTCAGGCGCTATAAATCAACAACTCTACCACCTCTGTGCCGCCCCTGAATTGGCTTCCATTAATGTGAAAGCTAACTTCCTTTGATCAATATTTTTATGCAGGCATTAATATGCTTTTTAGGATGTATCTTGTTTTTGGTCAGAGGTATTATCCCTGCCCTGAGTTGAACATTCAGCATCGGAATCCTGCTTTGGGCAGCCCTGGTGAGGGGAGACAAGAGTGTTGACTTTAAAAGTCAAACTGACTTGCAACAGGGCATTCCGTATATTATGGGAGTCTAAATCCTTGCTTCAAACACAGTCAGCTCCCTGCTAAGCTGTTCTCAGCTGAAATAATGGCAATTACATATTTTCATCGAGGTGGCATTCACATCTCATTCTCTGAAATGATCCTGCAATCAGTTCTGCGCTTCTTTGTGGAGCAATTGCAGTCTTAGATTATGAAGATATGAAATACAACATCCATCGAATTACTCGAGAACGGTGCAATTCTTGATTGAAATTCTTGTCTGCAAGATTGGATCTGATTTTAATAACAAGTTCATAAGTCATAGGAGCAGAATTAGGCCATTCGGACCATCGAGTCTGCTCTGCCATTCAACTACGCTGATCTACCTTTCCCTCTCAACACCATTCTCCTGCCTTCTCCCATAACCCTCGACACCCTTACTAATCAAGAACCTGTCAATCTCCTCCTTAAGAACATGAATGATTATCCTTCCTCTCACAATCACATTTATTTTATTTCTCTTCCCGATCCGCATGAATAAAATCTCAAAACACTTGCTCATGTTGTGTTAGTTGGTTTGCAGAGGAGAGGGGTGCGTGATTATGTGGGAGCGGAGTGCTTGCTTGTGAGGGGTGGAAGGTTTCATTGTGGAGAATTGAGGGTGTGAGGGGAGTCAGCTTGAAGTCAGAGGAGGGAGACTTCCTGTGGAGAGGAGAAGAGGGGACAACTTTGCATATGGGGATGGGGCTCATTGTGAGGACGGGGTTGGGCATTTGGCTGTCTATGAGGCAGTGATTGAGGGACTAATGTGAGAGGGTGGGCTATGTGGTGGGGGAATTTAGCCATGAGGAGGGGCCACCTTGGCAGCAAAAAGTTTGTAGACTGGGGACCTCCAACGATGATGATATAGACTGATATTGCAGGGTGGGAGCCATAAAGTTTTCAAATGGCCCCATCTGTTTAAATGTAAATATCTGGTGGATTTCAGCTCAATTTGTAATGTTCTGGACAAGCACAGGGATGAAGATCAGATGGAAAGTAATTTAACCTTCAATGTGCTAGAATAGCAATGCAAATTTCTAACTCAGTAAAATAAATGGATAGAGCATATTGTAAACAAACCTTGTCCATTCACATGAGGTTCTGCACTAGTATCAGTGGTGATTCAGGGTCTAACACTCTACCTGCTCTGCACAGTATTGTGGGAGCGCTGCTGTGTTGGAGGGGCCACCTTCTGATTGTCATTAAGCCCTGGAGTTATCAGTTTTTTCAGGTTAAGATTAAGATTCCACAACCTTATTTAAAAGAAGAGCTATAATTTTGTTTTCTTCTGGTGTCTGGCCATTATTTATCCTTCAATGAACATAACTATAAATAATCTGCCTGATTGCCACATCTGAAGTTGTGGAAGCTAAGGTATTTTGTTCAGTGATGCAATATTTCCCCATGTGAACATCTCATAGTCGATTACAGAGGTTGCAGGAGCACAGCCTGGCTGAAGGTGACTTAACTGAAGGCATCATTTCCATTGGTGCTGGAGGCAGTAGTCTAGCAGGCAGAGGCTGATAAAGGCAGGATGCTTGGGGAAATGGCAGTCTCATGCTTTCCATGAGGAGAGATCTTGCCAAGTGCTACTGTCCAGCTCATATAAAAAGGATGGCTTCCAGCATGGAAGGCAATGGTGCCTAAAAATGATTCATCCGTTATAGGTGTGGCTGCGGGTGAGAAATGTAATTGGGGAAGAAACCCTTTGCATCTGACATTAGGAAATGTTAAATATAATGTGTGGAATAATATTTATACTGCACATTAAATTCATCCAGCAGCCAGACCATGAGTCAGAGTTTCAGACTCAATTGGTTGGTGTTTGCTAACTGACTTGGATATGATCTTGGTGGGTTCACTCGATGAGTAAGTCACTGTGAGGCAGGGATGCTGGCTACTGTGCTCCCTCAACACTGAGCCTTCTGTTCCTTGTTCGTTGACCATTGCATCTCCACTCATGAGTGCAAAATTCCCAGGGAGAGGGAAGTCCCTTTTTCTCCGAGTCACGAGAACGTGGTTTAGTGCACGATGCCGATGAACAATTTGAAAAACAAGTTCAGGAAATCTCAAAGCAAATGAAAAGTACTTTTTTGATATGTAGTCACTGTAGTAACAAAGTGAACAGGACAGCCAACAGTGTGATAATGATCAGATAATTTTGTGACCTTGGCTGAGAGATATCCATTAGCGGAACCTAGAGAGAATTCCACTGTTTCTGATATTGTGCCAGGAGATCTTTTACTGGGATTATAGGTATGTTATCTGAGCCAATATTGAGCAGATTTGGTTGACGTTGCTGGGTTCGGCAGTGCCCACACCAACGCTCAGAGTATGGTGAACTCAAGTGATATATTCTATTTACAGAAATTCCATTACTGCAACACCATCAGCACACATGAGCAATGACGCTGGTGATCTCGGGCATCCCGCAGCAGCTTAGTCCTGCTCTTTGAAGGAGTTGTGGAAATCTCAAGCTTCTTCCTGCAGTTCACCCATGCCTCAAGAGGTGCTGATGGTACAGGTTTCTGCCTGGTGGTTCAGCTTTGGACTTGAATAGGCAACATCGGAGGTCTGCTTCAGTAGAAGTTGCGATCACTGTCGTACATCGCACCGTGCCCGTTGATGTTTTCAACAATGACAATGATGATGATGATGGAGGTCTCTGGATTATCCTGACAGTCAGTCTTTGTCTCTATATGTGTGTGGGCATAGCCTCTCGCTGTCTATGGGCAAAAAGAGGTTCTGGCATCTCAGGCTTGTCCCGCCAACTCAGTCTTAGCTTCAGGTAGAGCCACTGGCTTCAGCTCCTCTACCTGAAGCTCCAGCTTTTGTGAGCTACAACCGCAGGAGCCTGTGGACTTACCATCACGAAGCTCGCGATCCCTTTGCCAGGGATCGACCTCTGATCTCCATCCACGGGAGCCTGTAGACTTTAACATCGTGGAGCTCGCAATCTCTGATTTGAGACCGACTTCGGGAGCTCCAAGCCACAGGAGCTTCGACCGCCCAGATGATTGAGCTTCGATCGCCCCGACGTGGGAGCTTCGATAGCCCCGACGTGGGAGCTTCGATAGCCCTGATGTGGGAGCATCGACAGCCAGCTGCAGGAACTATGATCGCCCCAAAACGGGGCTTTGATCGCTGGCTGCGGGAGCTTCGATTGTCCCAACGGATGGTTCGAATGCCCTGAACGCGGGAGAAAAAAGAGGAAGTAGATTGGGCTTTATTGCCTTCCATTACAGTGAGGAATGTGGGGAATCCGCGGTGGTGGATGTTTATGTTAACTTTTATTTAGTTGTGTCTTGTTGCTTTTTTTTCCGTATGGCTGTATGGTAATTTGCATATCACTATACCTTAATTGGTACACGTGTCAATAAAAGACCTTTGAAACATTTGAACCTCTACAGATGTACTGTGGAAAGCATATTGAGTTGCATCACACATTAACAACTCTGCCAAACACTGCAAGAAATTCCAATGAGTTGTGGATGTAGCCCAGTCCATCATGCAGACCAGACTCCCCATGAATTGGGAGTCGGTCCTTATCCTCAATAACTTCTCTTTTGATTCCTCCCATTTCCTCCAAACACAAGGCGTAGCTATGGGCACACGCACGGGCTCCAGCTACGCTTGCCTCCTTGTTGGATACGTCGAACAATCCTTGTTCTCGGCGTACCAGGGCCCCATCCCCGACCTCTACCTCCGTTACATCGATGACTGCTTTGGTGTCACTTCCTGCACCCACACACAACTGACTGACTTCATTCATTTCACCACCATCCAGCACTCAAATACACTTGGACCATTTCCGACATTTCCCTACCATTCCTTGACCTCACCATCTCTATTGCAGGTGATACACTCCTGACCGACATCCACTACAAACCAACTGACTCCCACAGCTACCTGGACTACTCTTCCTCCCACCCTGCTTCCTGTAAGGACTCCATCCCCTATTTCCAATTCCTCCGTCTACGCCGCATCTGCTCCCAGGATGAGGTGTTCCACACCAGGTCATCACAAATGGCCTCATTCTTCAGAGATCGGAGATTCCCCTCCCCCACTATTGGCTCGCACCAGGGTCTCCTCCATACCCCACAACACTGCCCTCTCTCCCCATTCCCCCACTCGCAAACCGGGCAGAGTCCCCCTGGTCCTCACCTTTCACCCCACCAGCGGGCAAATACAACACATAGTCCTCCGCCAGTTTTGCCACCTCCAACGTGACCCCTCCACCCGCCACATCTTCCCATCTCCCCCCCTGTCTGCCTTCCGCAAAGACCGCTCCCTCCGCAACTCCCTTGTCAATTCTTCCTTCCCCTCCCGCTCTACCCCTTCCCCGGGCACTTTCCCTTGCAACCGCAAGAAATGCAACACTTGTCCCTTCACCTCCCCCCTCCACTCCTTTCAGGGACCCAAGAAGTCCTTCCAGGTCTGACAGAGGTTCACCTGCACCTCCTCCAACCTCATCTACTGCATCCGCTGCTCCAGATGCCAGATGATCTATATCGGTGAGACCAAGCGGAGGCTTGGCGATCGTTTCGCCGAACACCTCCGCTCGGTCCGCAAAAACCAACCCGACCTCCCGGTGGCTCAGCACTTCAACTCCCCCTCCCATTCCGTATCCGACCTCTTAGTCCTGGGCCTCCTCCACGGCCAGAGTGAGCAACACCGCAAGTTGGAGGAACAGCACCTCATATTCCGCTTGGGGAGTCTGCATCCTTTGGGCTTGAACATTGAATTTTCTCAATTCTGTTAACCCTTGCTGTCTCCTCCCCTTCCCATCTCTCCCTCAGCCCTCGGGCCCTGGCATTCCCTCTATCTCTATCTCCCTCCCCCACCCTAGTCGCACTAGCTTCTCATTTTCACACCACAAACAGCTTACAATGGCTTGTTCCCTTTATCATCGATACTTTTTTGCATATCTTTCATTCATTGTTCTTTATCTCTCCACATCACCGTCTATATCTCTCGTTTCCCTGATCCCTGACCAGTCTGAAGAAGGGTCTCGACCCGAAACGTCGCCTATCTCCTTCGCTCCTTAGATGCTGCTGCACCCGCTGAGTTTCTCCAGCTTTTTGTGTAACCCTCCCCATGAATTACTCCATCGACACTTCACACTGCCTCAGGAAAGCAGCCAAAATAATCAAAGATCTTTTCCACTCAGGTCATTCCTGCTTCTTCCCACTCCTGTTGTCAGAAGGTACAGAAACATGGATGCTAGTACCACCCGACTTAGGAACACCTTCGTCCTCTCTGTTATTAGGCTTCTGAATGATCCTTCCATGTGCTATGGTAGAGTCCGATCTACAACGTACCTTATTGCAGACTGGAGTTTTTCTCTGGAACTGTTAAGGGCCTGTCCCACTTGGGCGTCATTTGCGCGTCATTTACGCGACATCCTAAAATTTGATTGGCGCGTCATGACACGTGCATGGCGCGTGGGGAGGCATGGTGGCTTATGCAGAGATGCGCGGTAACGCGCGATGCCCAAGGATTTTGTGAGGCTCAAAATCCTCGCGCGCCACCAGCGTGACGCATCCCTTGTGCACGCTGACGTACTGATGGTGTACGCTGACGTACTGACAGCATACGTGTAAGGCGCGGTGAAGCATGGTGACACACGAGCATTGCCAATGCTAATTTATTATGCATCACCGTGCGTCAACGTTCGTAACCATGTACCGCCCGTACGCTGTCGACGCGCCAGTTGCACATCATTTGTAGGTATGTTACAAAACTTACCTTCAGCAGTGCTGCAGTTCGGTCACTGGCCGTGTACGCCTTTGAGAGGGGATGGGTTTGAAATGTGATTTTTCTCCAGCCTGTTCAAATTGATTTAGAACAGGCTGTTTAGCTACTGAAGAATATTCGCTCCGACTGCCGTTTTATTAATTTTTTTTTAAACTGCACTGAACAATTTAATCGCTGGAGTAAATTGAAAAGCATCTTCTAAAGCCGTCAACGCCGACAACGGGGACAGATTTCACGTACGGGAGAGGTAAAAGAAAGCCGTTTATTTTACATATAAACTTGCTTCTTAGGATGCCTTTAATCAAAATTTCACGTTGCGAAAAGGTGATTATGTAAATATACGAACCGGCAGTATTTTTCCTGCCGATATGGGGTTTAAATTCACCGCAACCGCAACGTTCCTAACGATAGCGTTCCACAAAATCCCACTTGCAAGATGATTTAAATGGCCATTAATTTACAGGAATTAAACACTAAATTCCTTCTATTTTGCCTACAAATGCATGACAATGAGATTTAAAAATCATGTTATATTGTAAATTCTTGTGTGAATGTTATTTGGACACTTAGGCTATTTAAAAATGTTAATCTTTTCTTAAGAAATGGATAGATGTTTAGATCTATTAATTGAATTTTTTAATTAGCTACAATTAGATAACTAACTAATTATATGCTTTAATTACAGGTCATCCAAGTAAGATTGTTTCATATTTGTTTCAGAATGCTTTCGATCTATAATAACTGAAAATTTAATTCAGTTCTCTTAATTTTTAAAAAAGTTATGGGCTTTTGACTGTCCTTGATCACAGCTTTTGAGTTAAGTCAATGGAAAAGCAATAGGAAACAATATGCTAATTTCCGAGAATGAAAATGGCCATAACTTTTTTAATACTGAAGATATGAAAGTGAATTATGTGTCAAATTAAACTTCTTTTTATGCTTTATCTGATGGGATAAATTGCAGACATGATTATTAAAATCTCAAAATTTTGTAACATTGCTATCATTTGAGCGCCGGACCACGTGACCACCCGGGTATAAAGCGCACGTAGTTTTGAAAAAATGGCACCATAGTATCTTTGATTTTCACTGGGAAAATCCTTGCCTCAGAGATCGGACTATGTATGAACGACATCGCAAATGGCTCCCAAAAGAAGCAGAGCCCTCAATAGCACTTGCTGTGTGACTGTTGTACTGCTAGATGATTTTCGCGTGACAGTCACTACCGGCCTGTCGCGTAAATGACGCACAAATGACGCCCAAGTGCGACAGGCCCTTCACACTACAATGCTGAGAATCTATATTTATGGAATTTATTGAATTTCCTGCCACAGAGGGCAGTGGAGGCCAAGTCACTAGATGGATTTAGGAGAGAGTTAGATAGAGCTCTAGGGGCTAGTGGAGTCAAGGGATATGGGGAGAAGGCAGGCATGGGTTATTGATAGGACACGATCAGCCATGATCACAATGAATGGTGGTGCTGGCTCAAAGGACCGAATGGCTTCCTACTGCCCCTATTTTCTATGTTTCTATGTTATATTCTGCAATCTGGCACCTTTCTCTTTGCTCTACCTGTTGTGCTTCAGTGTGGCTTGATTGTATTCTTGTGTAGTGTTATCTGATTTGATTGAATAGTACGCAAACTAAAGCTCGGTACACGTGACAATAATAAACCTAAATCTATAAGACCTTATATGAAGAATAATTTTTCTCCTTTGGATCCCTGTCCTGGAAAGTTCCAGATACTGAGTCACTATGTACACCAGGGTGGAAATATTTTTTTAGACGTTAAAGGAATGGTAGCCAGTAAGAAACATACATGAGAGGAGAGCCAACGGCAGCAATCTGAGCAGGCTTGATGGAAAGATCGCAACTGATGATCTCCCAGGGAGTGAGAGTATCAGAGACATGGGATTGAGATAGTCCGCAGAAGGGAAGACAAAAGTAAGGCAGCTGGCTGCTTTGAAGATTGTAAGTGATGTGGAGAGAGTTTTTATTTTAGACATGGATGTGAAGTGACATGGAGGGGGTTAAGAGATGTTGGCAGTGATTTGTGTAAGGATGCGTTTCTGCAGATGTTTATTTTGATACTTATGTTATTGACCTTTTTTTTTTCCCATGTATTCCCTGCATGAAAACCAACTGAGAATGGATCAGCCCACCTAAATGTTATGATGAGGAAAGAAGATGGACCCAGGGAACATGCGGCGCATTTTAAATGGTTTTGTACTTAATTAGGACCTAGGCAGCCCTTCAGGAATAGGGGTGAGAGAAATCATATTTTTTAGGAAATTAGTCACAGCTGTCGACTTTGGACTGAAGCATCGAGGATTACCTTGGGAATTTTTGTTATACTGTGTCAGGAAATTAATGTCGGAAGTGATGGAATTTAGAAATTATGCTAAAGGAATCTGGAAACGATATTTGTAGATTATTTCGCAAAATTCTCATTCTGCCTCTTGTTCCATCTTTCTTTCTCCTTCTCCTCTTTTTGTTTCCTCTGATGGTCATCCTACTACAAATAATAATGTTTGATGGACAATATCTACCAATGCAGACCAGAGGAGATAACTTTGCCCACTGATTTGATGTCCAAAGATTTCAGTGTGCAGAATTATTCAGACATTCAGCCCAGTAAAGGCAGATTAGAGTATGTGGAGATAAAACAGAAAAATGCCAGAAACATGTAGCAAGTCAGGAAGTATCCGCAAAGAAAGAAACAAACAGCATCAACACATTGTTAGAATATTGATGCAGACTAGGTTATGTTGACTGCACAACATTAATACTGTATGTATCTTAATGGCATAGAATGGATACATTGAAATGTATACAGTACAAACATTCAACAGAGACTGGGTTACATTGATTTTTGTTACATATTGATTAACAGTTTGGATTACATTAAAATGTACTAGATTAATAGTTGGCACAGATTGGGTTACATTGATTTGGGTTACAGTAATAATAAATATAGAGTGGTTATATAGATCTGGATTACATTGAATGTGATTGGTGAAGATTGCCTTGTACCATTAGTCATCACAGAAGGGCTGCTGAGGGAACTAATGTTCATGAGCCAAACATCAGTGGTGCTAAAGTTACTGGAGAAGTTTTGAGAGACAAAACCTAACTGCATTTGAAAAGCCAATGACTGATTAGGGATAGTCAACATGGCTTTGGATGTGGGAGTTTGTGGAGAGCGTGGTCTCTCTGTGAAGTAGAAAGGGCTGAGGATGGAAAGATGTGACTGGTGGTGGGATTACATTGAAGTTGGAGGAAATGGAGAAGAAAAATATGGTGGGGGTGAAAGGTGAGGACCAAGGGAATTCTACCCTTATTCAATTTGCGTGTGAAGAGGAATTAGAGCAGAACAGTGGGATGGAGAGGAGATTAGTGAGGGACCCATCCACAACAGGAGAGTGAGACCATGGCTACTGAAGAAAGAGGACATCTCGGATGTCCTCGAGTGGAAAGCCCCAGACGGGTTCGATCCTATTTGTCATCTGTTCTAATGATTGTGATAAGAATATACATGGAATTGTTGATGTTTGATGATGAGTCCAAACTTGGTGGTATATTGTACAGCAAAGTATATTATTTAAGATTACAACAGGATTTAGATCAACTGTGAAATTGAGCAAAGGTATGGCAGATGGAATTAAATTGAAAATGTGAAGTGTTATAATTTGTAAGTTAAACAAAGACAGAACATATGCAGTAAATGGCAGGGACCCAGAAAATGTTGTAGAATGTGGAGACACAGGTAGACAGGGTGGGGAAGGAGACATTGGCATGCTTACCTTCAATGGTCAATGAAATGAGTACATGAGTTGGAAGATCATGTTACAGCAGTATAAGATGTACTCATTACATTGACCATTGAAGGTAAGCATGCCAATGTTTCCTTCCCCACCCTGTCTACCTGTGTCTCCACATTCAACAACATTTTCCGGGGTCCCTGCCATTTACTGCATTTGTTCTGTCTTTGTGACAGAATATTTAAGAAAGGCCTATGACAGTGTCAAAAATATTATACACCTTGCAGGGCTCTCACTTAACGTTTTTTTCTTTGTTGAGAGCCGGGCAACATTGGCAGCATTTTAGGTTGTCAAACGACAGTTTAGGTGGTCATTTAAGACAGCTTGCATGACGCTTGCGATAATGTGCTCGGGCAAAGTGCATAGTTACCAGTCGGAATTATGCTCAATGGAGCATTCACGTTATTATTTCTGCTTCAAATAAAGTCACAAACTAAACATATTCACCAATCAAGACATGATATATATCACAATGACATGCAGCAAAATTATAATACAGGATCTCAACTCTTTTTACACATTGCAATGATTGCAATTTCTATTATTTCTTTCCACTTCTAAACAAAAATGTGGTTGGATTATTCAGCGTATGATCAACTTCGGTGAGACCAAGCGCAGGCTTGGCGATCGCTTCGCCCAACACCTCCGCTCGGTTCGCAATAACCAACCTGATCTCCCGGTGGCTCAGCACTTCAACTCCCCCTCCCAATCCGACCTTTCTGTCCTGGGCTTCTTCCATGGCCAGAGTGAGGCCCACCGTAAATTGGAGAAGCAACACCTCATATTTCGCTTGGGAAGTTTACATCCTAGCGGTTTGAACATTGACCTCCAATTTCAGTTAGTCCCTACTTTCTCCTCCCCTTCCCAGGTCTCCCTCAGCCCACTGTCTACATCTCTTCCTTTCTTCTTCCCGTCCCCCCCACCCTCACATCAGTTTGAAGAAGAGTCTCGACCCGAAACGTCGCATATTTCCTTCGCTCCATAGATGCTGCCTCCCCAACATTTTTGTCTACCCATTCACACAAGTTCCGTTATCCCACTTTCCTCACCCACTCCCTATACATTAGGGGCAATTTTGTCCCACACCCTTTGGTGTGCTGGCCTTTATAAATCAGAGCATTGAATATAGGAGTAGGGAAGTAATGTTAAAATTGTACAAGGCATTGGTAAGACCAATTCTGGAGTATGGTGTACAATTTTGGTCGCCTAGTTATAGGAAGGATGTCAACAAAATAGAGAGAGTACAGAGGAGATTTACCATATAACCATATAACCATATAACAATTACAGCACGGAGACAGGCCCTCTCGGCCCTTCCAGTCCGTGCCGACCATTTGTTTTCCCCTAGTCCCATCTACCTGCACTCAGACCATACCCCTCCATTCCCTTCACGTCCATATACCTATCCACTTTACTTTTAAATGTTAAAATCGATCCTGCCTCCACCACCTCTGCTGGAAGCTCATTCCACACAGCCACCACCCTCTGAGTAAAGAAGTTCCCCCTCACGTTACCCCTAAACTTCTGTCCCTTAATTCTCATGTCATGCCCTCTTGTTTGAATCTTCCCTACCCTCAATGGGAAAAGCTTATCCACGTCAAATCTGTCTATCCCTTTCATCATTTTAAAGACCTCAATCAAGTCCCCCCTTAACCTTCTGCGCTCTAAAGAATAAAGACCTAACTTGTTCAATCTTTCTCTGTAACATAGTTGCTGGAACCCTGGCAACATTCTAGTAAATCTCCTCTGTACTCTCTCTATTTTGTTGACATCCTTCCTATCACCTTCAGGGAACTATGCACAGTTATTCCTAGATCCCTCTGTTCCACAGCATTCTTCAATTCCCTACCATTTACCATGTACGTCCTATTTTGATTTGTCCTGCCAAGATGTAGCACTTCACACTTATCAGCATTAAACTCCATCTGCCATCTTTCAGCCCACTTTTCCAAATGGCCCAAATCTCTCTGTAGACTTTGAGAATCTACTTCATTATCCACAATACCACCTATCTTAGTATCATCTGCATACTTACTTATCCAATTTTCCACCCCATCATCCAGATCATTGATGTACATGACAAACAACAGTGGACCCAACACAGATCCTGAGGCACCCCACTGGTCACCGGCTTCCGACCTGACAAACAGCCATCCACCATTACTCTCTGACATCTCCCATTTAGCCACTGTTGAATCCATCTTGCTACTCCGCCATTAACACCCAAAGATTGAACCTTCTGAACCAACCTTCCATGGGGAACCTTGTCAAAGGCCTTACTGAAATCCATATAGACAACATCCACTGCTTTACCCTCATCAATTTCCCTAGTTACCGCTTCAAAAAATTCAAGAAGGTTTGTCAAACATGACCTTCCAGGCACATGTTCCAGGCACAAGACATTTACTAGAATGTTGCCAGGGTTCCAGCAACTATGTTACAGAGAAAGGTTGAACAAGTTAGGTCTTTATTCTTTGGAGCGCAGAAGGTTAAAGGGGGACTTGATTGAGGTCTTTAAAATGATGAAAGGGATAGACAGAGTTGACGTGGATACGTTTTTCCCATTGAGGGTAGGGAAGATTCAAACAAGAGGGCATGACATGAGAATTAAGGGACAGAGGTTTCGGGGTAACGTGAGGGGGAACTTCTTTACTCAGAGGGTGGTGGCTGTGTGGAATCAGCTTCCAGCAGAAGTGGTGGAGGCAGATCGATTTTAACATTTAAGAGTAAAGTGGATAGGTATATGGACGTGAAGGGAATGGAGGGGTATGGTCTGAGTGCAGGTAGATGGGACTAGGGGAAAACAAATGGTTGGCACGGACTGGAAGGGCCGAGAGGGCCTGTTTCCGTGCTGTAATTGTTATATGTTATATTTTACAGAGACAAGTTAACCTACAAAGCCCAATGTATCTTTGGGATGTGGGAGGAAACCCACACACTTGCAGGGAGAATGTACAAATTCAACACAGACAGTGCCTGAGGACAGGATCGAACAGAGATCTCTGGCGTGTGAGGCAGCAAGTCTACCAGCTGTGCCACTATATTTTATTTTCCAACACACAAAAAATTATACTTTGGTAACTAAAAAAAAGAAAATATCAATTTTCAGTCTTAAATCTCCAAGTGACGCTATGTCCCCCTTTACAGCTACTGTATGTTTTAATTCAGTTCAAGACTATGGGGCAGTACATTGGCCATAAAGTTGCTGCCTAAAAGTGCCAGAGACCCGGAATTGATCCTGAAAATGGGTGCTCTCTGTATGGTTTGCTCCTTTTCCCTTTGATCACATCGGTTTTCTCCGGGTGCTCTTGTTTCCTTCCACATTCCAAAGGTGTGCAGGAACCTATTTCAGACCCAACCCAAAACATAATATTTTCCTTTTGTCCAGAGATTTTGTCTGACCTATTGAGTTACTCCAGCTTTTCCTGTCTATCTTCAGTTTAAACCAGTATCTGCAGTTCCTTCCTACACACACAATACTAAATGTCAAAACTTTATTAATCCCAGTAGGGAAATTATGTGTGTGTGTGGGTATATATCTTATATTACTAAAAGTCTGATCTTGACCACTTCCAATTGTTCTGTATATTGATTATAGTAAAAACGCTGCCACCTACGGCTGTGATTTTTGGCCATCTTACTCAGAGCCCCTCCGTGGCACAGGACAAGATTATTTTTCTCATCGTTGAAAAATTAAAGAGTTATTAGTGTTTATAAAATGTTGAGCTTCTCTCTCCTGAAGGCCACGCCTCTTCCAGAGGGACTATAAAACCCAGAATTTTTGAGTGCCTCAGTCAGTCTCTGCAAGATGGGGGAGCGAGAGGGTCATGTATCTCTGTCCGAGCTGTGAATAACACTGAACACATGTCTACTAAACTGTGAGTGGTTTTACTGAGTTGTCAGTGCCCTTAATGTGGTTTGAAAATATAGTTTGGAAATGCTAAAGCTGTGTTGCCTTTGGTTTGGAAATGCTAAAGCTGTGTTGCCTTTGGTTTGGAAATGCTAAAGCTGTGTTCCCTTTGGTTTGGAAATGCTAAAGCTGTGTTGCCTTTGGTTTGGAAATGCTAAAGCTGTGTTGCCTTTGGTTTGGAAATGCTAAAGCTCTGTTGCCTTTGGTTTGGAAATGCTAAAGCTGTGTTGTCTTTGGTTTGGAAATGCTAAAGCTGTGTTGCCTAATTAAAGTTGCCTTGCCTAATTAAAGTTGCCTTGCCTAATTAAAGTTGCCTAGCCTAATTAAAGTTGCCTTGCCTAATTAAAGTTGCCTTGCCTAATTTTATTTCGGAGTCACGTTAGTGACTACATGATGGTCGTCAGCCCGCATGCGCACGCAACAGCCGACTGGTGGGCGCGTTGCTCCTTCCAGTGGTAAGTTTAAACCTGAACGTAAGTTTTCAACTTATTCCCAGGTTTTGTTTTTTCTTTTTCTGCAGGAATCTCTGTTACAGAGATTTTCCTGCTGGACCAATTTGGAGGCGAAATTTGGACAGGCTGCGAAACCAGTCATGGACTGCGGGGAATCCACGGATACCGGGACCACGTGGAACCGGCTACAGATACCGCAGAAGTGCAGGTAGCCGGCGGCCGGCGGGTTCACCACTCAAGTCACCGTCAGCACAGTCAGTGGCTTCCAGACTGGCTGTGGTTCCCAGAAAGGGGGTAAAACAAACCACAAGCCTGGTAAGGTCTGTGAAGTCAGGCCAGGAGGGTCCCCCTCGACATACAGGGGTCATCTGCTTCCAGACCGCTGTGGGTCCCCAGAAAGGGGGTAAAACCAACAGCAAGTCAGGTAGGCCTGTGGAAGTCAGGCCAGGAGGGAACCCCTCCAACATATAGCGGTCAGCCGCTTCCAGACCACTGTGGGTCCCCAGAAAGGGGGTAAAATCAAAAGTAAGATGGTTAGGCCTGTGGACTAGGGGAGTCAGGCCAGGAGGGTTCCCCTCCTTCAATGGGTGGTGTCTGCGGACGTCTAAACCCACATGGAGCACCTGATGGAGAGGTTGCTCCACAATGATACTCCAAAGGAGGGAGTTATCAGCGCGGGTCCCCTCGGGAGCTCGCGGCAGCTGCACCAGTTTCAGGGCTGCACAATGTCTCCCTCTCTGAGGAGGGGAGCATTCGGGGTCAGTTCCTGTCTGACTCAGAGCAAAAATCCTGAAATAGGTCCATAGGAGGGGCCATGTCAGCACAGGTATCCTCAGGGGATGCCTAAGAATCTTCCTCGCTGTGGAGGGGAGTGCGAGTGGTCAGTGTGTAACTGACTTCAAAATTGAAAGTATGTCCGTGGAACATACTGGAGCACTTGCATATGGCTTCAAGAGATACTTGCAAACGAAGGTGTTGCTGCCGGATGAGTTGGTCTCCAGCTGTTGGCAAAATACCCGGAAGGGGCCAGAGTCCCCCTCACGCTACAAGTGCCGGCAGTGAACAGCGCTATCACGGTGACATTGGAGGCCATGAAATCCAAGAAATGAAACCAAATCTTCTCTTCAGGTAAGACTTATCCCACAGGTAAGACCAGGATGAGGAAGCAAAAAGCTGTCGGACTAATCAAGGTACCGACGACGAGCAAAGCTTCATCGGTAGGCGACGACACACCCCACGCCTCCATTGGGGGTAAGCGGTTCACTGAAGACGGTGGTAGCTTGAAAGCTGGGCATGGAAATATATCCAGAGTTGTCTTTCGAGGCATGCTCAGAATTATGGCCAGAGTTGCCTTTCGAGGCAGGTTCAGTATGATGAGGTTTTCAGACCAAGGCCCAAGCCGGTTTCAGGGAATATATGGAATCCACACACCCGACCAGTCCTACTCTCCAATCAAGGATGGAAAAATAACACGCATCAGGGGCCTTTGGGCTTACCATAAGACCACCGGTAGCCATGGAGGTAGGTGGGTCTGGTTCTTCCGAAACATGGGGTTGTGGACCATTTACATGTCGGTAATATTTACACTTGTGTTTTTGTACAAGTGACAATGATAACATGCGATTCAGATCTGTGTTAAAAATAACTGATGATAACATGTGATTAATTTGTACTGCACAACATACATAGGTTCCAAGCAGGCTTGGAATTTGGGCCGGAGTTGTCTTTCGAGGCAGGCCCAGTATTATGGCCAGGATTGCCTTTCAGGACAGGGTGAAAGATGGAGGATGTCACTTCATCCAGATTTAACTCGTATGTGCAGTATAGACTTTCAGAATTGGAAACCTCGTTACTGTCTAACAATTGATTTCTATAGGATCTTTATGGCAAGCATCGATCTCAAAGATGCATGCTATTCAGTTACCATTCACAGGGATCACTGGAGATATTTGAAATTTATCTGGATGGGTCAATGATAACAATTAAAGCATTGCAAAATGGGCTAACTTCAGCTCCCAGGTTATTTACCAAATTACTAAAACCGGTGCTTGGGCTGCTCAGAGCTCAAGAACATTTGTTATTGCCTATCTGGATGATGTTTTAGATGCTGTATTTTCCTAAAATTAACTGTTGCAGCCGCAAACTATGTTTGAGAAATTGGGGTTCCTCATCCATCCAGTTAAATTTAAGTTGATACCAATCAGAACTATTGATTATTGGGATTTACCGTTAACTATCAACTTATGGTGACTCTGCCCTGGGGCAGAGATTGGAATTAACAGAAGACTGTAACAACCTCGTTGTTATGAAGCGGCCTTATATTCATTAAGTGTAATTGGCAATATAGTAGCTGTGTTTCAGCTGTGCAATTTGGGCTTTTGCATTATCAGAACTTAAAACATGCAAGAATTAACCTCCCAAGTACAATATAAGTTCATTATTAACAGACCTATGCTATTACCAGCTGAGGCTACCAAAGTCACAATGGTGGCAGTATTCAGCATTGCTCCAGTAATTTTGGTCAGTAATCTTCAGTAATTACAAACTGATGCTAGTGCTCAAAGACGAGAAATTACGAATGCCATCTCCAGTTACGGAGGTGAATGCGTTTTGCATGAGTTACCAATTTTTCAGTTATTGGTATCAACTACTTATAAACACTAGGTGCATTCTATAGGTTAAAGGTTATTGTGCGAATATGCATAATCTGTATGCTCAACTCCAAGTTGATACACTATGGTGGTGGCAAATGTTAGTCACATGGGTGCAATCAAGTTAAAGTATCCTGTGATATTTTACCTAACCTCATTTGATGCTATTGTATCATCACGTGAAATCCAGGCTCATTCACTAGTTGCAAAATATGTGGCATACAAGTGGCGAGAGATACATTATCGCCACACTGGGGAGGAATGTTCTTGCATGTCTTTCCTCCATTCTGCCTCATCAATCGGGTCCTGCAATAAATCCAGCAAGATCCCGCTTCAGGCTTTTCTAACAGTCTGACTGGCATACGCAGCCATGGTTCCCGCTAATGTTGGGAATAATATAGAACCTTATATGGTTATTCAAAACATAAAACTTTGCTGGTTCAGCCTGTGACTCGGGAAACAAGCCTCTGCATGATAAATCAATCATTAACTTGCAGACTCTGAGATGACTATTCCTGCGGCTCGGGTTGTCAGACCGATCCATGTCAGTGCTCACTACAGAGTGCAGGGATAGCACCAAAAGGCAGCACATTTCCTCTTCAGGCGATGGGAAGCGTTCTTTGTTTAAATACACATGTTACATATTATACAGCATGGATAACTGACGTCTTGGAGTTCATTTTCAAATGGGTCTTTGACAATAATTAAATTATAGTACCATTAACTGTGCAAACGTGCCTTCTCATCATGTTTGCTGCAGCAAGTGGGACCCACACTGTCGGGCCTCACTCTCTGATATCCAGAATTATATAGGATATCTTTAACACAAGTTCTCCCAGGCCCAGTTACACGGAAGTATGGGACATTGACGTTATGTCAACATTACTTCACCAGGGGGGCTCCAGCTACATCCTTATCTTTAGCTGGTTCTCATAAAGTACTTATCCTCATCGCACTGGTCCCAGTGCAACGGGTCCAGTCACTACATATATTGCGACCGGACAGGATGGTTACATCTGCTAATAACATAATATTTTTATGTTTATGATTTATTTAACCAGAACACACCAGGGGCGTTAGGTCTCAAACTAGTTTCATGGCATACCCCATGGACCATCGGTAATGTGTGGACACACATTTACAACAATACGTCTAGGTCACCTAGAGCCTTAAAGGCGCCAAACTAGCAATGTTCATTAGTTACAAAAAACCTCATAAGAAGGTATTAGTCGAGAATATTCTGGTCGAGAATATTCATTCTTTTCACCTGTATTTGGAACCTATTCGATGATAGACTATTTTTTAATAGATTCAAAATTAATCCCATTTACATATGACTCAAAATATCATAATATTATTATCTCGGATCACGCTCCATTAACATTTAAGATAAAATTAAAAGATATAATTATTAAAACCTCTAACTGGAGACTCAACCCCAAATATTAAAGGATAGGGCTTGTTATGATTACTTGGTAAAACAGATCAAATTATTTTTTGAAACTAATGACAAACCTGGAATTTCACCATCATTGCTCTGGGATACATTTAAAGCATTTATGCGTGGTGCGATAATATCAGCACACGCATACTTTAATAAGGAAAATCGAAAGACTCAAAAAAAGTTGGAAAATGAAATAAAACAATTAGATATTGAAAATGCAATATCCCCTTCTAAGGGATTAAGTAATAAAATTGCATCATTAAAATACAAGCTAAATAAAATATACTCAAATCAGATTATTAAACTTTTTCAACAGACTAAACAAGTACACTTTGAATTTGGGGATAAACCACAAAAATTACTGGCACGACAGCTTAGAAAATTAGATGAGGAGAAAATGATACATAAAATTAGATCTGATCAAGGAGAAATATTGACTTTACCAAAAGATATCAATGATACATTTTTACAATATTATCAAAATCTTTACTTATCTAAACTAGCAGGACAATCAGATGGAATGGAAACATTCCTACAAGAATGTCATATTAATAGTTTAGATCAGGAAGGTAGAGACTTGTTAAATGCTGATATATCAGTAAAAGATATTGAAGAATCAATTGGATCATTAAATAACGGAAAAGCTGCAGGCCCTGATGGCTTAGGTGTTGAATTTTATAAGAAGTTTCATGATCTGATCACTCCACGCTTACATACAATATATAAATATGCTTATGAACAAGGAAAGTTACCCGAATCATTAAATGAGTCTACAATTACACTTATCCCTAAAGCTGATAAAGATTTGGAAGACCCTGGATCATACAGAGCAATAGCTCTTTTAAATACTGATCAAAAAATACTAACTAAAATTTTATCTCGGAGGCTAAGTTTAGTGATTAATAAATTAATACATCATGACCAAACAGGTTTTATTCCAAAACACTATTCATCCTATAATCTGAGACGTCTATTCAATGTCATGTACTCAAAAAGAGTGAATGATATTGAACTAGCTGTCATATCCTTAGATGCTGAAAAAGCATTTGACCAGGTTGAATGGCCATATTTATTTAAAATAATGCAGAAATTTCAACTGGGGGATAGATTTTCCAAATGGGTAAAAATCATATACTCGAATCCAACTGCAAGAATATTAACAAATCAAATGCTATCAGCAAAATTTAAACTTTAGGGGTTGTAGACAAGGATGCCCGTTATCACCATTACTATTTGCTCTGGTAATAGAACCATTAGCCGAAATGATTAGATCAGAACCAGAAATATATGGATATAATACCAAAACTACAACGAATAAAATATCTCTATACGCAGATGACATCTTAATTTATATTACAAAACCGGAGATTAGTATTCCCAATCTATTTAATGTTATAACTAAGTTTAGTACATTTTCTGGGTATAGAATTAATTGGAATAAAAGTGAAATTATGCCTATTACTGGAATAAAATCAAATATATTAGAACAATTCCCACTTAAAATAGTCACAGACAAACTCAAATATCTAGGAATTAATGTATCTAAATCGTATAACTGTCTATTTAAATATAATTACCCTCAATTATTAAATAAACTAAAAAAATATATTTTATATTGGAAAACACTACCTATATCAATGATCGGTAGAATAAATGCTATAAAAATGATTTTTTTTTACCACAATTGTTATATTTATTTCAAGCTATCCCCTTATACCTCCCTATAATGATTTTTAAAAAATTAGATACTTTGGTTAATAGTTTTATTTGGGACTATAAAAAACATTGAATAAGTAAAAAACATCTATGTAAATCTAAAATAAATGGTGGCCTAGCACTACCAAATTTCCTATATTATTTCTGGGCAGTTCAGATTAAGAATATGAATTTTTGGTTGGTAAATTTAGATCATGAACCAAGCTGGCTAAATATGGAAAAGGAAGACTGTTTGCCTTTTGATGTAGGTTCTATTCTTTTTGCACCAAGGGAAGTGCAAAAAAAAAGTATGGTGACAACCCTATAATTCATAGCAATAGATGTATTTGGAAACAAATAGTTAAGACCCTACATATGGATAATTTGTCACTCTGTTTGCCAATTATAAATAATCCTTTGTTTAAGCCCTCTGTATTGGACAACGGGTTTAAACACTGGAATGATTTAGGAATTTAGAACATTAAAAGGAATTTCTTTCATTTCAAGAGTTACAGGATATCTCTAGATTGCAGTCAAATAACATATTTAGGTATTTACAAATTAGAAATTATATTAAGTCAAATATGCTAGACTATAAAAATAGAAAACCAGGATTATTAGATGAATTGTTTAATAAACACCCAAATACAGAAAAATTAATAGCGTATATATATAATACTATTTTGAATAAGGAAATCCCAACTTCGGAAATATATCGACAAACATGGGAAAATGAAATGGGTTTATCTATAACGAAGGAAAATTGGGAAGAAAGCCTACAATGTATACATCGTTGCTCATTAAATGCTAGACATATATTGATACAATTTAAGGTATTACACAGATTACATTATTCAAAAGCGAAATTAAATAGAATTTATTCTAACATTTCTCCTATTTGTGATAAATGCCAGAACTTGGAAGCTAATTTAACACATAGTTTTGTAACATGTATAAAACTTAATTATTATTGGATAGAAATCTTTAGAGTTATCTCTGAAGTTCTTAAAATTAAACTAGACCCAGATCCAAAATTAACAATATTAGGAGTTCCGGATTCAAATCTAATATTAACAGTAAACCAAAAGAAATTTCTTGGATTATTGTTTGATAATAGGGAAAAAATCTATATTGAAATTTTGGAAGGGAACATTATCCCCCACAATTAAAATGTGGAGAGTGGAAATGTTGGAGACGTTGCATTTGGAAAGAATCAGATTTGTCCTAATGGACAAATACAAACTCTTTGAACAGATATGGTCTCCATATACAGAATATTTGAAGGGGTAGCTGTTCTTGGCATCACAACTCAATGGGTACCCGGCAGGATTAGATGAAAACAACTCTTTGTTTTTCTTTTTAATTTGTATACATGTCTCCATTAATATCGCTATTTGAGATTGTGTTATTCACTATTAAGATGTATAGTATATTCTCTCTTTTTTTCCTATATAATACTTTATTTTAATTAAATACATATAACAAGAATATATACATATATATATATATATATATTTTTTTTCTCCTCTCTTTTCTCTTTCTCTTTCTTTATAATCAAAATTATTATTTAATCACCATTCTTATTGATTAAAATCTATTCTTTTCTTTTTCTACTTCCAAAAAATAGACGTTTATAAGATGCTGCTGCAGTTTCTCCATACCCTCGATTCTAATCTGCATTCATAATACTTATTGTAATAAGTTGGTTGTGTATCTGAAAAGTTGTAATACCGTTGTTATGATGGATTCCTTTTAATAAAAATATTATTACAAAGAAGGTATTAGTTCTTCCACCTCCAGGTGGTTAAAACGGGGTTTTGGCTAATGCATGAGTCGATACTAATATTTTCAACTCTCATTCCACCAGGGCTGCTACTATATCAGCTTCAAGGGTTATGTACGTTCCGCTGAACCACATCCTCGCAGCTGCACGATGGTCAAACTAACATACTTTCCAAACATTTTATAATAACCCATTGCCAGACCGGGGGTATTTGTCAATTCCATTTTAGATTTTGTTTTATAGTTTCCCCCTGGATGAGAGGGGTCACTATTATTTTCCTTTGATGATTAAAGCATCAGCATTTTTAACAAATTGAGTCATGTCTGAATGTATTAATTGTTTTCACTCATCCATGGTCACTTCATGCAGTGTGTCACGCATGGACTCCAGCGTGAAATCACAGAGCTTTGAAATCTTCACGTAGTCACTCACTCCGAAGTAAAATGGTAAGATTAAACGAGAAGTTACCAGTTTGAAGTTTGATCTTTATTTTATGAGGAGTTACGATGAGCGATTACGTGCCCACCGCTCCCAACCCTCGTATCATAAAGGTCATCTGGTAGTTCTACTCTTCTCTAATTTTCTATGTTCAATTCAACCATTGTTATCTGTGATTTCACAATGCTGCTTTGAAGATTGATGAGCATGCGGACTGACGGCCTTCACATAATCGCTCATCATAACCCCTCATAAACTTCAAACTGGTAAGTTCTTGTTTAATCTTACTATTAAAGTTGCCTTGCCTTCTATATAATTGAAAGTCTAATCTGCGCTTTATATTGATTTTAGAAAAAAAAACGCTACCACGTATGGCTGCGATTTTTGGCCATCTTATTCAGTCCCCCTCCGCTCATCAGGTGCCAAGGATTATTCCCATCGATGAAAAATAAAAGAATTAATAGTGTTTAAAAAATGGTGAGATTCTCTCGCCTGTCAATCGCGGCATGAAGGCCACGCCCCTTCTTGTGGGAGGGACTATAAAACCTAGAAGTGTGGGTGAGTCTTTGCAAAATAGAGGAGGGAGAGGTCACGACTCGCAGTCTTTAGTGGCCTTGTACCCTGCTTGAAATGGTATGAAACTGCACTTGAAATGTGTTGGCCTTGCGCCCTGCTTGAAGTGGTAAGAAACTGCACTTGAATTTGGTGGCCTTGCACCCTGCTTGAAATGGAATTTCAAGGAATAGCCGTGAATCAACTGCCAGCCCACCAGCCGTGAGTGAGTGAGCTGCCAGCACAATAAGCTTAAGTGACTGCGCCGCTGGCCCAAGAATCCATTCGGCCCACAATGTCCATACTAGCCCACTGGTAACTAGTCCCTTCGGCTCACAATACCCATACTAGCGCTCCAGAAAGCCCCCCCCCCCCCCCCACTGGCCAGCAATATTGGAATTGGTGGAGAGGTGGAATATTGCGTTGGGGGGCCAGCCCTCCCATGTGATGCTGGAACCGAACGGTTTCCACTTAGTCTAGTATTATATATATATATATATATATATATATATATATATATATATATATATATACACATACACACATATATATATATTTATATAGTTATTCATTCATGTATAAATATACACTGTTTTGTTTTTTCGTTTATAACATTATTTACAGAGTACTATGTTTACATATTCTGTTGTGCTGCTGCAAGTAATGATTTCATTGTTCTAACTGGGACGTGAGAATAAAACACTCTTGACTCTTGACTTACGTCGCTAATGTGGGATAGAACTAGTGTACAGGTGATCGGTGGTCGGCATGGTCTCGGTGGGCCGAAGGGCCTTTTTCCACGCTGTATCTTTAAATTAAACTAAAACACTAAACTAAAACACAAGGGAGTTTAAAGAAGGATCTCTACCCAGAACGTCACCCAATTTCATCTATCCAGAGTTGCTGGCTGCTCCATGGAGTTCCCCGCACAATTAAAGCATGGAATAGTCTTCACCCTACCATAGTTACCCAACCAGACGCAACTAAATTTAAGTTAGCTCTTTTTTCTCCCAAGAATCCCTTTTTTCCTTGTCCAATTCAAGGCAAGGGAGTTTTATTATCATGTGTCCCAGATAGGACAATGAAATTCTTGCTTGCTGCAGCACAACAGAATATGTAAACATAATACAGAACAGGAGATAAACGTTCAGTGTGTCTATATACTGTAGACCATATATATACACGATAAATAAACTAAAATGCAATAGGCTGTTATTGTTCAGAGTTTGGAGTTTGGAGTCCACCACCTCCAGTTTAAATTCCATTTAGAATATTTTTGGAGGACCAGGAAACCTCCTGAGTTACTCCAGCACCAGGAGTGATTCCGCATTGGTTTTCAGCGGTCACGGCGAGGCGGCGACCGGACAGCAATGTGACTAGATCTCCCACAATTCAAAGCGAGGGAGAAAGTGCCCAGCGCCGACCAGTTGCCGTGGCAGTGCACATGTGCAGGGACGCCGATGATGTGGTGGTTGTGCGCATGCGAAGGGGGAGGATATGTTGGCCATAGCAGTGCGCATGTGCAAGGCGGCCGGCCGTGTCGGCGGATGAGGAAGCGAGTGGAGAGCGGAGCCCGGCGGCCCGGACACGGAAATGGATGGCGGGCGGAGATGGAGAGTGACAGAGAGAGAGAGAGAGAGATAGAGAGGGGGGCCCGCTCAGAGTTGAACGGCAGGTGTCCTGAGTGCTTGCTAAGCCGGGCAAAATGACACAACTTTTAGGTTGCCCGGCGGGACGTTAGGTGGCTCCCATCCCATACATAAACCCCCACACCCCCCCTCCCCGACACCCCCTCCCCCGCACACACCCCTTCCCCCGCACCCCCTTTCACGCAAAGAGTGGTAGGTGTATGGAAAGCAGTACCAGAGGAGATAGTTAAGGCTAGGGTCTATTGTGACATTTAAGTAGCAATTAGACAGGTACATGGATAGATTTAGAGGGAAGTGGGCCAAATGCAGGCAAGTGGGAATTATTGGGCAAGTTGGGCTGAAGGTCCTTTTTCCGCACTGGATGACTCTACGACTGCATGACTCTAATGTCAAGAGATTACTCAATAATGGAACAATTATCTCATTATTCAAAGGAATATTTTAGTGTCCCAGCTAAGAAAATATTAAACAGAAGGAACTAGTTTAATTTATCTGTTTTCAAATTGGTGATAGCAAAAATCGTTATAAATGCTGAGGTGTTCATATGGTTAATATTTATTTTTCTTCCACTTAAATTCCTAAGATTTACATCTGGTAATAATGTTTACACATGGCAGCCTTGAACATTCTATTAACTTGGATAAATTATGCTACGGAAATGACAGCAAAAAATCTGTGCAACGTGGTACACTTTGAATTCTAAAGAATCTTGGCCGGACTGCTGCTCAACAAAGCTACTGCAGAAGACTAAAGTGGAAAAATCTGGATCATGTACCAGCTAGGGTTCCAACAAAGCTGCAAAACTCAGCCTGTTATGGTTGATGTAGAGAACATAAGAAATTGTATTAATGGAAGGCCATACAACTCCTGTAGTTTGCATCAACATTCAAGTAAGATTTGTGGCAAACATTTATATTGCAGATCACTCCCTCAACCAATCTCCACGTTAAAAAAAAATCAGGACTTTGTAAATACAATCATGGAAATTGCGCTACAAATGCTTGAGATCAATTGAAAGTGTCAAAAATAAGGGAATTCTTCGAGTGGGGATATCAAGTAAAATGGTATCAAGTTGCGCATCAAGCTTGTTCTAAGTGGACATACTCAAAAAGCTAATTAACTTTAATTTCCTATAATAACAATGTGGAATGCTCCTCTGATGGAAATAGTAATTTTACACTTCCCAACCACGGTTGTATCCAAGATTCAGTCAAATAAAAGAAAATTCCAAGTTAATAGAAGAAGGATCTGCAGTTAATCAAATATCGGTAATGTGAGACTAAACCAAATACTTGGTATTCTTGGTTTAAATTCTTAGAACATAAACAAAGAGCAGTTCTGCATATCAACAGCCCAATCCACCCACAATGTCTTACTGAACATGATACCGTTAAAGTAATCTCCTTTGCCTGCGCATCATCCATTCCCTGAATATCCATGTACACTATAGTATAAGCTTCTCCCACCAGGCCTGCCATTACATTCCAAGCACCTACCACTTTCTATGTAAAAACCTTATTCCACACATTTCCTTTAAACTCTCCCCCTCTCACCTTAAGGTCATGCCCTCTAGTCTTTGACTTTTCCAGCCTGGGAGAAAGGTTCTGATTGTCTACCCTGTCTATGCCTTTCATCATTTTCCCTCAAGCTCCAACACTCCAAAGAAAACAATCCAAGTTTGTTCAAACTCTCCACGTAGGTAATAACTTCTAAACCAGGCAACATTCTGGTAAATCTCTGCACTCCCTCCAGTGCCTCCATATCATTCCTCTAATGGGTTGTCAGAAACGCACACAATCCACAAAATGTGACTCAACCAAAGTTTTATGAAACCACAAAGTGATTTCCTGACTCTTATAATCAATTTGTTGATTGATGAAGGTAAGCCACTTTCAGGGAGCTATGGATTTGGACCCCAAGATCCCTGTGCATGTCAATGGTGTTAAGGCTCTTGCTATTAACTGTATACTTTCCCCTTATGTTTGACTTTCCACATTACAGCATATCTCATTAGCTAGGATTTAACTCCATCTGCCATTTCTCTACCTATATATTTGCAACTGATGCAACTGGAGTCCCCAACTCCACTAATTTTGGTGTAGTCTGCAGACTTACTAACTAAACCATCTACATTGCCATCCAAGTCATATATATGTGTGTGTGTGTGTGTGTGTGTGTGTGTGTGTGTGTGTGTGTGTGTGTGTGTGTGTGTGTGTGTGTGTGTGTGTGTGTGTGTGTGTGTGTGTGTGTGCGTGCGTGTGTGCGTGTGTGCGTGTGTATATATATATATATATATATCACAAACAATAAAGGCCTTAGTGCAAATCCCTGTGGAACACCACTGGTCACAGACCTCCAGCCTGAATAACATCCTTCCATCACAACCTTCTGTCGTCTATGTGCAAGGCAGTTCCGAATCTAAGTGACCAAGACACTGTGGATCCCATGCATCATAATGTTATGGATCAAACGACCATGATGGACTATTAAATGTTTTATTTAAATCTATGTAGACAATATTCTCTGCCCTACCCGCATCAATCACATTTGTCACATCTTCAAACAATTGAATCAAGTTAGTCAGACCTAACCTGCGACAGACAAAGCCATACTAACTGTCCCTAATTATCCCATTCTCTCTAAAATGAGAAGAATCATATTCTGAAGAATCCTCTCAAATAACACTGGTGTGAGTCTCACCAGTCTATAATTTCCTGGGTTATTTCTAGTTCCCTTCTTAAACAAAGGAACAAAATTAGTTATCTGGTACCTCACCTGTGGCTTTGTAAATAGGCTCTTCTCCAGCTTGCCCCCATAGTCTAGTTCAGTAAAAAAAACACTGACTCAAGCACTGGAACAACTAAACTTTATTTTTAGATTGAACATCAAATACCCCTATACGATACCTAAACTTACCTAAACCAAGTTCAATCATGTCTCTGCCTGGCCAAGCCCTTCAGCCTCGTGCAAGCAGACACACTCCAAAAGGTCACGCAGTCCCAAGCGTTCCTCCAGCAACTATGTTACAGAGAAAGGTTGAACAAGTTAGGTCTTTATTCTTTGGAGCGCAGAAGGTTAAGGGGGGACTTGATTGAGGTCTTTAAAATGATGAAAGGGATAGACAGAGTTGACGTGGATAAGCTTTCCCATTGAGGGTAGGGAAGATTCATGAGAATTAAGGGACAGAAGTTTAGGGGTAACGTGAGGGAACTTCTTTACTCAGAGGGTGGTGGCTGTGTGGAATGAGTCCAGCAAAGAGGTGGTGGAGGCAGGATCGAGCCCTCGGACTGGAAGACTGTAATTGTTATATGGTTATATATATGGTTATATGGTTATATGGTTAAGATCGATCTCAATCTAAGATGGAGCCACCTTTTATAGGTCCACGAACCTTGAGGGGCCGAACTACATAGGAGTGGTCTCTTTACAGTCCATTCAAACATATTAATTACATCAATACATTATTGACAGTTCCCCAAACCAATTACAGAGTCTCCCATACATTGTTTCTTGGAGAAGCTTTTGGAAGGAAGCTAATTAACTGAATAATGCAACATTTACCCTGGAAATCAAAACAATCCTGCCAGGGCTTAACACTTTGGCTAATCAATAAACAGCGAGGTAACTGTCTTGCAACATTATTTACATTATTTACAGTTCCTTTGCAGCAATCCAATCATATCAATGCATTTAAGTTTGTTTGCAGAGTTTTTATACATTTTATCAATTACGGGGAAATGAGGAGAACACCTGGATCTTTAACCATCCTGCATATCAATCTGAGACTCAGACTAGTCGGCATCATCCACAGCCTGTAAATTTTCACTGACAAAGGTTAAGCAATTCTGACAAATGCAGGAATTCTCCATTTTATGGTGTCTTTAATTTGGTCAATATTAATAGCTTGAGAGGATATATCTTCATCAAAGCCTTTGCAATCTCCTCTCCTGTCTCCTTATATAGCCTAGAATAGATCCAACCATGTCCTTGGGATTTATCCACGTGCCATGTGTTCACCCTGACCTCCCCCTCTCAGATACCGAACAGTCTGTCCTCAGCAGAGGCCTCACCTTTGCCCCCCTCCATCCCCACCTCAATGAGTTCCGCGCCCGCCGCGATATGGAGCTCTTCTTCTGTCGCCTCCGCCTCACACCATTCTTCCATGCGAAGGAGTCCTCGCCCCCTTTGATGATCCCTTTTCCCGTCCCCAACAGACCCTCTCTTGGACCCCCCTCATGGCCATTGGTACAATGAAATTTGGGGGTCACCATCCGATGTCGGAACGGGAGAACATTCTCAGCGGCTTGGACTTCCGAATCGGCCATTTCCTACCGGAGACCGCAACTCCCGAAGTCCACAGGCTGAGCTGGGTGGAGATTCACACTGGCGGCCCTCGGCAAAGGGATTCCAGGGCTTTCGTGATATTGAAATCAGTGCGGCCCGAGGCTGGGCGCTCCGCAAACCACAGCTCCATGATGTTGAAGCAGCAGGCCCAACACTCCAGAGCTTCAAACGGCGATCCAGGTAAGGCATCGCCCACTCCGCGATTAATCCAATATGTATTTTAAAACCAATTGTTTAATGACAACATACAGTAGGATCTAAAAGTGTCACACTATCACTGTCTTGTAGTCATGGTCCTCAGATAGAGTCACAGATGGAGCAGTAGGACACCAGACGCCTGTGGCAGGGGCTACGGACTGTAACCAACTACCTGAGCAGCCCCCCTCTCAACCGGAAGTGATGACCTGAACTCCTTCTACGCTCATTTTCAGTCGGGCAACATCACCAGGTTTTCCGGCTAACGACAACACCGCCAGAGTGCTGGCTAATGAAGCTGAAGGAAGGTCCATCGCTGGGGATGTGCACACATTCTCGATGCCCGAGCATGACGTGAGGAGGACCCTGACACGGGTAAACACGAGGAAAGCTGTAGGCCCAGATGGCTTCTCGGGGCGAGTACTTAAGTCTTGTGCTACGCAGCTAGCTCCGGTGCTCACTACAATATTCAACCTCTCCCTGCGTGGTCCCTGCCTGCTTCAAAAGATCCATCATTGTACCTGTACCAGAAAATGCCTCCCCAGCTTGTCTGAATGTCTACCATCCGGTGACCCTCACCTCGGTAGTCATGAAATGCTTTGAGAGGCTGGTCAAGAAACACAATTGCGCCTTCCTCCCTCGCAACATGGATCTGCTACAATTCGCATGCTGTCCAAAGAGATCCACGGACGATAAGGTCTCCCAGTTCTGTACACCGTTCTCTCTCACCTTGAGAGCCAGAAGGGGCGCTATGTGAGCCAGAAGGGGGACTATCATAGACCAGTTCAGCCTTCAACACGATAGTCCCCACCAGACTTGCTGAGAAGCTGCTGGAATTGGGGCTCAACACCCCCCTGTGTGCCTGGGTCCTGGACTTGCTCACCTCCAGGCCCCTGGGAGTAAATATATCAAAGTCCCTCACCCTTGCTGAGGACGCAACCCCCAGGGTTGCGTCCTCAGCAAGCTACTGTACTCCATGTACACACATGACTGTTCAGCTTCAGCTCTATAATCAAGTTTGCTGATGACACTGTGTGGTGGACAAGCATCTTATCCGGAAACATCACAATTTGGTATGGGAACTGCTCTGCCCAGGACAAGAAGGCTGTGCAGAGAGTAGTGCGTTTGGCCGAACGCACTATGGGAACTTCACTCACCCCCCTGCAGGAACTATACATCAGAAGGTGCAAATCCAGGGCCAACAAGATCATGGGGGACCCCTTCCACCCCAGCAACAGACTGTTCCAGCTGTTACGGTCAGGCAAACGCCTCTGTTGCCATGCTGTGAAAACGGAGAGGTTGAGAAGGAGCTTCTTCCCACAGGCCATTAGGACTGTAAACTCCTATTTCACCAGGGATTAACTTACTGTGCCAATTTACTGTTGTGTGGTGTCTTTTTAAAATAGCAGTTTTGTTCTCTTTTCTCCTCCCACAAATATGTAATATGTGAATATGTGATTCTGTTCCATTCTGTTTTGTAGGGTTTTTTTGCACAATCCACAAGCATTGCCACTTTTCATTTCACTGCACATCTTGGATGTGTATGTGACGAAAAAACTTGACATGACTCGACTTGACTAGTCATGGAGGTGGGGGATTGGGAGGGGGGGGGCTCACAAGTGAAATAGCTTAGAGGGCCTCTCTTCATCTAAATCCGGCCCTGCTCACGGTTGATAAGTTCCTGAACCAATCCACTAAAAAGGGCGTTGTGAATCAGGCAGAGGAATTGTTTTCTGCCTAGAAGGGGGCAGGTTATCTGGTTACTAGATTGGCCTTTTATATCCCAAAATATGTCCAAGAGTCAAGAGTGTTTTATTGTCATATGTCCCAGATAGAACAATTAAATTCTTACTTACGGCAGCACAACAGAATATGTAATCATAATAGATAATATAACAAAAACTCAGAAAAAAAGAACAAACAATAACAGTGCAATAATAATAATAATAATAATAATAATAATAATAATAATAATAATAATAATAATAATAATGATAATAATAATAATAGTCTATTGTAGTTCATAGCTTATGAGGTTGTAGTGTTTAATAGCCTGATGGCTGTTGGGAAGAAGCTGTTCCTGATTCTGAACATTACAGTTCTCAGGCTCCTGTACCTTGCTTCCTGATGGCAGTGGTGAGATGAGTGTGTGGCCAGGATGGTGTGGGTCTTTGATGATGTTGGCTGCCTTTTTTAAGGCAGCGACTATGATAGATCCCTTTGATCATTTAAGACTGAGGTGAGAATAAACCTTTTCACCCAGAGAGTTGTGAATTTATGGAATTCCCTGCCACAGAGGGCAGTGGGGGCCAAGTCACTGGATGGATTTAAGAGAGAGTTAGATAGAGCTCTAGGGGCTAGTGAAGTCAAGGGATATGGGGAGAAGGCAGACATGGGTTATTGAAAGGGGACGATCAGCCATGATCACAATGAATGGCGGTGCTGGCTCGAAGGGCCGAATGGCCTCCTCCTGCACCTATTTTCTATGTTTCTATGTTTCTATGATTGGGAGGTCAGAGCCGGTGATGGACTGGGCAGTGTTTACAACTTTTTGCAGTCTTTTCCGCTCCTGGATGTTCAAGTTGCCGAACCTGGCCACAATGCAAGCAATCAGTATGCTCTCTACTGAGCACCTGTAGAAGTTCAAGAGAATCCTCTTTGACATTCTGAATCTCCATAATCTTACCAGGAACTAGAGGCGCTGATGTGCTTCCTATATGATTGCATCAGTGTGCTGGGTCCAGGAAAGATCGTTGGAAATATGCACGCCCAGGATTTGCCGTTTTTGACTCTCTCCACCATTGATGTAAACAGGATTGTGCATCCTCAACCTTCCTCTTCCAAAATCCAGAATCAGTTCTTTGGTTTTGCTGATATTGAGAGCCAGGTTGTTGTGCTGGCACCATATGGTTAGTCGGTCGATCTCACTTCTATACTCTGATGGGCCTGTCCCACTGAGGCGACTTTTTAGGCGACTGCAGGAGACTGTGCAGTTGCCACATGGTCGCCACATGTTCGCGGGTGGTTGCCGGGGAGTCGCCTTCATGGTCGTGAGGAGTTCCCGGATTCTGAGAACTAGTCGCGGCCTCATTATGGTCGCCGTGAATTTTTCATCATATTGAAAAATTAGCAGCAACTAGAATGAAGCCGCCATGGAGAGTACCGAGAATATTCGAGCCGTAGGTTGGTCGCCAGGAGGTCCTAGTGGGTTGCCAGGAGGTTGAAGTTTCTTGTCGGTTCTCTTAGGTTGTAGCCAGTGCTGAACGGTGAATTTCATTCTCGACCCAAAACGTCCTTCTCTCCAAAGATGCTGCCTCACCCACTGAGTTTCTCCAGCATTTTTTGTCTACCTTTGATTTTTCCAGCATCTGCAGTTCTTTCTTAATTAGATCTTGGAGAAAACTGAACCAGTGGGCAGCGGCACGAATGAATGAATGAATGACCAATGGTGGTGCCCCTGGTTTCGCCCCGGTGGTGGAAGTTTTCTTGTAAGTTATGTTTCTTGTATGTTAACACGTTAATAATAACATTAATATCAACGTGCTAACATAGAAAACGTCATTGCAATCACGGTACAACTAGAGAAAATATCACAACCTTTTAGCAAAACGTCAAAAAAGGCTGATTTTAGGCACATGATCGTGAAAAAGGCATTATCCTGGTGAAATCATTAAAAAAAGGCATGAAAAGGCACTTATGGCATTTATGGCAAAGTCCTGGCTCCACTCATCACCATTGTAATTCGTCCCACAACGGTGGTGTCGTCAGCGAACTTGAAAATGGAGAGGATGAGGCCATTTTGCCCATCAAGTCTACTGCACCATTCAATCATGGCTGATCTATCTTTCCCTCTCAACCCCATTCTCCTGCCTTTTCCTCATAACCCCTGGCACCCATACTAAGCAAGAATCTGTCAATCTCCACCTTAAAAATATCCATTCAGGGCATCCACAGACGGTATTAGCATTTCCAAGGAAGCTACCATTATGTAACTACTCCTCATCCTCTCCAATCTGGCTACAGTACATGCGTTTTTTTTAATGACACCATCGGTAGAAATGATTTTACTTTGGAGTCACGTGAGTGATTCCGTGAAGAAGACCCGCCAGGCCGCATGCGCATCAGCACGTCAGCCGCATTGACGCACGGAGGCTGCGAGGATCAGAGCTCCTCCAGCGGTAAGTATGCAGACTCCAGGTAAGTTAAAAACTTTTCACTGGAGTTCGAGTCTGTGCTGGCCGGTACGCTATACCGAGTGCTGGCATGGAAAAAACAGGGAAGGGAAAGCGGCGAGGATCGAGCAGCCACGGCAGCTCAGGCTTGGAAGCCCTGCCTCATACCCCTGTTCAGTCGCTAGCTACAGAGTTAGCGACTGCAGACTTAGTGCTACACAGCACAGAGCCGCCGCCATTAAGGCGCAAGGCAATTGATAAGTCTGCTAGGCCCACGGAGTCGGGGGATGATTCCTCACCGGGGCTGAATAGATCAATTGTCTCAGGAAAAGGGCTATAAGGCCCACCATTAATCCCAGATATGCTGCGCTTTGCAAGTCAGCAAATATCCAACCACCTGATCTGCTGTTTGGTGTAGATCTTACCAAACAGGTCAAAGAAATAAATGAAGACGCAAAAACAATGAGCTTGATGAGACCAATGATGCCCGGCAGACAGCTGAAGAGAAAGTATCCTTATAGAACCACCTCAGCGTCCGGGGCTACACCAGGGACAAGTCGGTCCTCAGCGCAGGGGCGTGGATGGTATCCTTCGGCTGGAGCACAAGCAACCATGTGGGCCACTGTCAGAGGCTGGAGTCGGCAGGGTGCACCATTTACCCGAGAGGTAAGTGGACCTGGTTCTCATAAAAACATATTAAATGTAACACAGGAAAAAGTTGGTGGTAGATTACGGCTTTTTTATAATGGATGGAAGCAGCTTACTTCAGATCTGTTTATTAGGAGTGTGATTCAAGGGTTTCGGATTGAATTCATTCCAAATGGTGATTTACCTCTCCAACATGTTCCTAGTAGAACACTTTACTTTTCACACGCAGAAGTAATGGAGGTTCAAGCTGAACTCACAAAATTATGTAACAAAGGTGTAATTGAGAAAACGGTTCATCAAGTCCATCAATTTGTGTCAAATATTTTTCCCCACCCCAAAAAGGACGGAGGATGCAGAATCATTTTGGATCTGACAACATTAAATCCATTTGTACTCTACAGACATTTTAAAATGGAATTGCTGGTTATGGCCAAGCAACTAATTTCCAGAGGTTGTTATATGGCAACCATAGATCTGAAAGACGCTTATTATTCAGTGCCTGTTCATTGCGAGTATAGTGGGCATTTGGATGAATCAATTATGACAGTATAAGGCACTGCGAAATGGATTGACCTCAGCTCCTAGAGTATTCACTAAGTTGTTAAAACCAATTTTGGGACTACTTAGAGGTCAGCGCCATGTAATTATGGCTTATTTGGATGATATTTTGATAATTGGGAAAACTAAAGATGTAGCTGAAACATCAGTGGCAATTGTCAAAACCACATTTGAAAGATTGGGGTTTATCATTCATTTGGGAAAATCTAAATTAACACCAATTACCACAATTGTTTTTTTGGGGTTCTCAATTGACTCAATTAAAATGGTAATTACTTTGCCCAAGGGAAAAAGTACGGAGCTAATTGAGGATTGTTTAAAGCTTTTAAACCAGCATAAACCTTCAATTAGACAAGTGGTGAGGCTGCTTGGGAAGATGGTAGCAGCTTTTCCAGCAGTCCAATTTGGGTCTTTGCATTATCAGCAATTACAAAGAGCAAAGGAACAGGCACTCAAGATACAATTAGGGCATTAGGGCAATTAGAGCCCATGCAATTATCAGCAGAAGCAATTACTGATATTTTATGGTGGGTCCAACATGTCTCCAGTAGTTTCAGCACAGTTGTGCTAGAACAACCTTCCATGGTCTTACAGACTGATGTCAGTGCACTTGGGTGGGGTGCCACAGACACGATTTCAAGTTGTGGAGGAAGATGAAGTATGGAAGAAGCGTTGCTTCTGCAGACATGGGGAATTAACCATTTAGAGCTTTTAGGAGCATTTTATGGGCTCAAAGCTTATTGTTCTAACAAAAGCAGTCTGCATGTACAGCTCCAAATTGATAACACCACGGCAGTTGCATATGTTTATCACATGGGTGGTATCAAGTCGGTATCTTGTGATAGACTGGCAAACCAAATCTGGATCTGGTGTACTGACAAACACATCTGGCTCTCAGCTATTTATCTGCCAGGGAAATTCAATACTGTGGCAGACAACAGGTCACGAAGGTTCCATGACAACATTGAGTGGATGTTGAATCGCGATGTTTTCAAAGAGATCATTGTCAAATATGGAACGCTAGATGTTGACTTGTTTGCATCTAGACTAAACCACCAGCTTCCCAAATATGTATCATGGGAACCAGATCCTGGCACAGTAGCGATTGACACTTTCTCGCTGAATTGGGGTGGTATGTATATTTATGCATTTCCTCTGTTTTGTCTCATAAATCGATGTCTGCTTAAAATCAAGCAGGACAATGCTTCAGGGGTACTGGTGATACCCGATTGGCCAACCCAGCCATGGTACCCTTTGATCTTACAGCTGATGACACAACCCCTGATGGCTGTTCCCAAACTAAGGGATTTATTGGTGCTTCCGGTAACAGGCGAATGCCATCCGTTGTATGACCGTATTGATTTGTTAATTTGCAGATTCTAAGAAGGCCATATTTGGGACATGGATTGTCAGGGCGAACTATGGACATGCTTACTGCATCTTGGAGATCGAGTACTCAAAAGCAGTATTTTTGTTATGTGAAGAAATGGGAAGCTTATTGTATACAAAATGATATTGATTATTGTGCAGCATATGTCTCACATATTCTGGAGTTTCTGTCAATCCTCTACTATGATGAAGTACTAAGTTATAGTGCAATCAATACAGCAAGAGTGCTTTGACATCATATTTAGTGATGAAGTCAAACAAACATTCGATTGGGTCTCAGCCTCTTGTTGTTCGATTGATGAAGGGCATTTTAAATTCCTGACCTCCCAAACCTAGATATATGGCTATTTGGGATGTGAGTATGGTCCTTAGAATGCTACGTGCGTGGTTTCCTATCTCATCTTTGTCTTTGACCAAAATCACCATGAAGGTGGCCATGCTTATGGCGTTGGTTTCAGCATAAAGGGTACAGATGTTACAAAAATTACAGTTAGACAGAATGGAAACTGCTGCAGATAACATTACGTTTTACATTTATGACCTCCTCAAGCAAAGCAGGCCAGTTGTCACAGGGTTTAAAATAGTATTTTCAGCATATCCCACGGATCCATTCTTGTGCGTAAAAACACATTTGATGCTATACATTGCAGCTACAGAGGGCTTAGGTAACAGGGAGATGGGATTATCAGTTATAAAAAAACACATAAGAGAGTGTCAGTTCACACTATTTCGAGATGGCTGAAACAGGAGTTTTGATTGATGCATGGTATTAACACAGATGTGTTTACATTCCATTGCACTAGGGCAGCAGCTACGTCGGTGGCCAAAGCGAAGGACATGCCTGTCGACCATATTATGGCGGCCGCCGGATGGGCAAATGAGCTGATGTTTCAGAATTTCTATCATCGGCCGATTGTCAATCCAGGACTGTTTGCCAATGCCATTTTAAGTTCTGTTTAAGTACCTAGATTTAAGGGGTACTGTTGTTTGTTTACATTGTTAAATAAACCCTATTACTACACTGAATGCAATGTTACTACTAATGCATTTATTACTCTTTTGAGTCAATCAATGCAGTGGGATGCTGTGATTTGTAATCTGCGGTATGAAATCACAAAGCTTTGAACTCTTCATGGAATCACTCACGTGACTCAGAAGTAAGATTAAACGAGAACTTTAAATTCCTAAATCTGTTCAAATCTATCCTATCAAATATAAAGCAAACGTCACACAATGGGATGGAAAGCATTCTCAGTGTCGCCACAGGGAGTGTATGATAATAGTAAGATTAAATGAGAACTTACCGGTTAGAAGTTTGATCTTGATTTTATGAGGAGTTACGTTGGTGATTACGTGAAGAAGACCCGCCAGGCCGCATGCGCACCAAACTTCAAAGCAGCGGTATGAAATCACAAATAAAAAACACCGAAGTACATAATAAGATCAGTGACTCGAGAACTACCATATGATCCTTTATGAGAGAGGGTTGGGCGTGGCGGGCACGTAATCACCAACGTAACGTCTCATAAAATCAAGATCAAACTTCTAACAGGTAAGTTCTCGTTTAATCTTACTTATCATACACTCCCTGTGGCGACACTGAGAATGCTTTCCATCCCATTGTGTGACGTTTGCTTTACATTTGATGGGAGAGATTTGAACAGATTTAGGAATTCAAAACTAACATCCATGAGGCAGGATGAACCCTCAGCAGCTGCAAAATTATATGCCATCATCATCTGTAATGTCAGGGCCTGGCTTGTCTCTCGCTCTACCAGACAATGAAGGTATGGATCATCCCTGGATCAACAAGTACTGGACAATCACAACCTTTCTCTCTGAAATAGAGGAACCAACCTAGTAGAATTTCAGATATTGAAAACAGAATCATGGAAACATAAAAATAGGTGCAGGAGTAGGCTATTCGGCCCTTCATGGTGATATGATCATGGCTGATCATCTAAAATCAGTACCCCTTTCCTGCTTTTTCCCCCTATCCCCTGATTCCTTTAGCCCCGAGTTGAATTCTTGCCCGTTTTATGTCTGTGTGCAGGACTGCTCATCGCATTTTACAGCATGGAAACAGTCCTTTTCAGTTCACCAAATCAATACTGACTATCAAGCACCCATTTACACTGACTGTGGGAGGCTCATCAGTCCCTGGGCTGGGATGTTGCAAAGGGCCAGGATAGTCATGTTTGTGTCTAACTGTGATGATTTAACCTTCCTCTGTAGTTTCACCTTCACAGTGCCTGCCTGTCCATTACACTGTGGTGTTTTCCAGGGATCAAAGTATGGAACCTGCATGAACTCTCAAAGATGTCTGCGGTGAATCGTTACCCATTATCAGGACTCAGTATCTCAGGATATCTAACTGTCCTTTGAGTTTGTGAATCATTTCAATGAGTGGGAGCTTCAACCTACGACAACCTCCAACAGCAAAAATTGTGGCCGCTGTCGCTTGTAGTCGCCCAAAGGATCACCTAAGTGGGACAGGCCCTTCAGGCTGCGGCTCGGTGCAACTTGGAGGACAACTAGTGGCTGCTGGAAGTAGATAACAAGCACTGGGTAAAAACGGTGGAAGATAGTGGCCTTCAAATGGGGGGTGGTTGGAGAAAGCATCCTGCTTGCCTGCTAGGTTTTCACTTACTGTAACTGCAGGAAAAATGTTCCCGATGTTGGGGGAGTTCAGAACCAGGGGTAGGCCAGTTAGGACCGAGATGAGGACAAACCTTCTTCACCCAGAGAGTTGTGAATCTGTGGAATTCTCTGCCACAGAAGGCAGTGGAAGCCAATTCACTGGATGTTTTCAAGTTACATTTAGCTCTTGGGGCTAGCAAAATCATGGGATATGGGGAAAAAACAGGAAAGAGGTAGTGATTTTAGATGAACAGCCATGATCATATTAAATGGTAGTGCTGGCTCGAAGGGCCGAATGGCCTATTTCTGCAACTATTTTCTATGTTTCTGTGCTTGAGTATATGGCAATAAAACTCGACCACTTGATTTTGAAGCATTCATGCATAGTGGAGGTATAATGTATTCATAGAGTGATACAGTGTGAAAACAGGCCCTTCGGCGCAACTTGCCAACATGTCCCAGCTACACTACCTGCTTTTGGTCCATATCCCTCCAAACCTGTCCTTTCCATGTATCAGTCTAACTGTTTCTTAAATGTTGGGATAGTCCCTGCCTCAACTACCTCCTCTGGTAGCTTGTTCCATACACCCACCACCCTTATAAAGTTACCATAAAAATACTTCAAACAAAAAACATTGAAATCATACTTCTACAATGCACTAAACATGATTTCAATACATCAAATTTTAAAAAGTCCCCACCATTTCCCCACTCAGTTGCTCCATTCCCTCGCCAGGTACCCCCAAGGCGAGTGATCAGTGATCGCTCAGCCCCCCCCTTTCAAAAACTCTCCATGGCCCCAGGTTCAGACGGAGAGCACTGCCAGATGTGAGTGGGGAACTGAGGCCAGTTGTCCGTGATGTCTGGATCCCAATGCTCAGCACTTCCTGTTTTGGAGTTGGCTAATGTTGTTGATTAGTAGTTCGCCTGATTTGCAATTAGTTGACAAAACCTTAATTTATTAATCCGGAATATCAAAAATTATACAAATTATGGTCCGTGAAGTCAGGGCCGGCCTTAGGAGGTGCGGGGCCCAATTGGGAACAATTTTGGTGAGCCCCAGGTTCCCAGCCAAGGTCTGTAGAATCATAAAAATACAAATAAAGTATATTATAGACTTTATATCTCTATGGCAGAATGGAAAGTAAACAAAATGTGTGCTTAAAAAGTGCCTGCGACTTAATGGACCAAACAGATCTAAGCTATGACTGTGAGCTGAGGCCGAGGTTTGTAAATGTTGCTCCAACCCCCGGCCCAGCCCTCCCTGCAGTGTTCACAGCATCTTCCCTGTGTGCGTGAAGCACGGCGACTAGAGGGGTGGGAGCGCTGCCACCTCCCCCTTCTCCATTCCCCCTCACACCCCCTCCCCGTCTACCCCTTTCTTCCCCCTCCATCCCTCTACTATCTCTCCCCCCTCCACCCCGGGTAGATCTACCTGAGCCGAGAGTAGATTACTCTGGCGCAGGGCCCCTCTTAGGCGCGGGGCCCAATTGGGAGCAATCGATCCAATTGGCTTAAGGCCGGCCCTGCGTGAAGTGCCCCATAAAAGATTACCGCATTAGATTAACACCTGTGGACTTGAACATAATAGGTTAAGTCCAGGGGGTCAGATATGGGGCTTTATGTGTGGGCCAGATGTATTGTCAGTGCAGAGGGAATAGGAACAACACCAAGGTCTGGAATAGTACTAGGTGTGCCATCAAAGCTGGGAAAATGAGAGTGTTCAGCAGTGGGAACTTAAGCAGGTAAGCAGCTATGATCAGGGTAGAATAGGGGGGCAGGTGTAAGGCTCGGGGTCAGGAATGAGAGAAGGTATGCAACTGGAATGAGGGTCAGGAGTAGTACCAGGTGTGCAGTGAGACCCAGGTTGGTCAACATGGGCCAAGTGTTTGATTATAATCTGATTTCCATACATGAATATACTAAGATCATTCATGTGCTGCACCTATTGATCAGAGCCTGGCTCTACTGTGGAATGTAATTAGGAATGGAATTTAGCCTAACCTTTATTCATAGTTAATCCAATTTAAAGCATAAATATTGCATTCAAGTGTAAGTTAAAAGACTTGCTACAGTATGCAACAGATTACACAATTTCAAGCTGAAAAATGCAAAAGCTCCATACCAATGGAAGGAGGGACACCCCCCTCCCAAACCCTCCCCCCCCCCTCGGTCACTGACCACCCTCGGGCTTGGTCTCTCGCAAATTCTCACTCCCAACTCTCACCCAATGTTGGCAGCCCTGAAGGAGGGAGAGGAGGAGGGGGCAGAAGGGAGAGGTGGGGGGGGGGGGGTAGAAGAGTGGGGGAGGAGAAGGGTGGGGGTGAGAGAGGGGAGAGGGCAGGGCAAGAGGGAGGGGGGAGGAGATAGGGGTGGGGGAGAAAGGGGGGGAGAGAGGGAGGGGTGGGAGGGAGAGGAGGGGACGAGAGGAAGGGGGATAGAGAGGAGGAGTGGGAGAGGAGGGGGGTGAGAGGAGGAGTGGGGAGGGAGGGAGCGAGGAGCGGGCAGCGGGAAACAGGCAGCAGGCAGCAGGCGGGCATCAACCAAAAGACTGCAAGTTCAGTGGCTTCAATCCAGAGCCCGACTTGCTCGTTCTTTTGAATAACGGAGGGGAGGTCACTCGCAGCGAGAGGAAGGGCACGCAGATCCATTGTGACATCATCATTTTAAGTATATAGATGTACCTTGCAGCCACAGTGTACTTGTGCTGCAACGAGTGAGTGTTTATGTTAGTTGATCGAGCAAGCAGGCTCTTTTATGCCAATTGGTATTAAAGTCCTTGAGAGACAAGGGAGCTACACTCATCCAGACAGTTAGAAATTATTCCATCACACTCCTGAATTGTTGTTAATAGATGGTGTTAATGTCTTTGGATGTCAGGAGGTGAGTCCATTGCTGCAGGATACCTAGACTCTAACCTCCTCTTGCAGCTGAACCAGTTGAGTTTCTGGTTATTTGTGTGCCACAGGAGATTGATGGCATGGAACATGGCAATATCATTGAATGTCAAGGTATGCGATCAAACTCTTCCTTGTTGGAAATGGTCATTACCTAGCATTTTTGTAGTATATGAACATCATGATATCTAAACTTGCTCTCAACATTAGTAAAACTGAGGGACTGATGGTTGTCTTTAGAAGAGGAAGGGAGAGAGTCCACAAACCTATCTTCATCAATGGGTCAGTGATTGCGGGAGTGAACAGGTTCCTGGACGTGCATATCTCTGAAGATCTGTCCTAGACCCATCACATCAATGAAATCATAAAGGAAGCCCATCAACACCTCTACTTCCTTAAAGGGTTGAGGTGATTCGTTATATTGACGAATACTTCCTTGAACTCTACAGTTGTATGGTAGAGAGCATATTGACTGGTTGCATCAAGGCTTGGTTCGGCAACTCGAACACCATGTACTAAGGGGAATACAGGTACTGACCTCCCCACCATTGTAAATAGCTTGTTCTCAGCTTCCCCAGGCTAGTTTCAGTCAATAGATACTGGGTCAAGCACTTGCACATCTAACCTTTATTTTGGAAAAACACAATAACAGTTGCCCCACTACTATACCTAACCACCTCGGGTTCGATCCTTGTATCTGCTTGGCCAAGCCCTCCTAGCCTCGTTCAAGCATAGACACTCCGAAAGGTCTCGCTGTCCTAAGTGTTCTCCCAGAAGATCGACACAGGACCTCGTGGGAGCTTCCTTTTATAGGTCCCCGAACCTTGAGGGGCCGAACCGTATGAGGGTGGTCTCTTTACAGTCCAATAACAGATATTGATTAACACAGTACAAGATTGAAATTTCCCTAACCCAATAATACAGTAACCAGTACATTGTATTCAAACGGAACTTCTGGAAGGAAGCAAACATAGTAACATTTGCCCAGATATTCAAGAAACCCAGACAAGGCTCAACACTTAACCAAATCAACATCTAGGAAAGTTAAGCTTTGCAGCAATATTTACAAAATGTATGTCTGGTTTACATTCACCCAATCCGTTTCATGCAATTTACACCTAATTGTAAGAAACTGCAGATGTCCCTGCAACTCTAGACAAGCTAGCACCATTCTGCAGCTTGTCCCATTTCTGCAAAGGCACATTTAAATTCACCAAATGGCCTAGCAGCTCAGAAGCCTTTACTCAATTTTAGTGTCCTGGCACCTCCAATTTGGCCATAATTAACACCATCGAAGGGATCGAAAAGAGGTAGTGTCTCAAAAAGGCAGCCAGCATCATCAAAGACCCACACCATTTTCACCATGCTCTCACTTCACTCCTGCCATACAGGAGTCTGAAACTGTTACGTCCAGATTCAGGAACAGCTTCATCCCAACAACCATTAGGCTATCGAATACCACAAATTCCAACAAAATTCCAAACTATGAACTGCCTTAGTTGCACTAAGGATTCAGGTTTTGTTTTTTTGCACTATATTGAGTTATTTTTATTTATAGAATAATTCTTTTTTTAATGTTTGTTTATTATATTATCTATTGAGTATGATGTTTACAAACCTGTTGTGCTGCTGCAAGTAAGAATTTATTTATTCGGTTTTGGTATGTTTGACAATAACATTTTCTTGACTCTTGATAGTGATTCAGATCCTGCAAAGCAAATGTCGCACTGTGCTACTGACGGCTATGTTAGTGGTAGCTTACATAGCTACAATATAATAAACAAAATGAGATGTAACATTGGCTTGAAGAAGAGATCTAATAAATATCAAATCAGATGCTTGCACTATCTATTGTTACAAGTTGAATCTCAATACCTCTCTTTACTATGAAGTACATCTTTAATTCTTTCCCAAAGTCTCTGGGAATGTAGAGCTCATCAAAGATACAGGAGTTATTATTGAAATGGGGCACATTTCTTACCGTGCACCGGGTATTAATATGACGACTTTCTCAATTCAAGTATGTTTAATTCCCAACTATAAATGCAGTCTTTCCAGCGCAAAGTGTTGTTTTTCACTTTCTTTCACAACGCCCCTTGGTGAATGTTGTGTCAAGTTAGGGGCAGCTTTGCTGTGTACATCCGTGGTCATAATTAACTGCATTAGAATGACTCAAAATGCTTTATTGTAAGACCCACAAAACTGTGGGAAAATAAAGGAGACACTAACATAACAATTTGGTCTTACATGCGCTGGGGGCAATTGGAAAATGTTGGTATCACTATTTAGCTAACTCATCCTTGCAGAACAGAGGCAAAAACATTCTTGACTACTGCTTCCTATTTGTTTTTTTACCAGTGGAATATGGCTATCACTGACATCTATTGTCAATCAAGTCCTCGCTATCTATCTAGCACCTATTTACGCTCGTGTTGCTTCAAAGCTCTAGTGGCATAGATTCGATCCTGATCTTGGGTGCTATCTGTGTGGGGTTTGCATGTTCTGCCCCTGGGCACTCTGGTTTCCTCCCACATCCCAAAGGGGTGTCAGTATGTTGACATACTGGGTATGGCATAAGGGATCCCAAAATCCATTCAACTGTGGTTTTGAGAGAAGTGAGGAGTCAAGTATTATACAATTATAGTTCATAACTGTAGTTTAATAGACCTTTGGATTATTGTCCTTTAGTACCACCACCGCTCAAAACCTGATCCAACAGAAGAGGAAATAAAGGTTTATTTAAAGAATTGAAGGACAGTGGTGATAATTCTCAGTCCTACATTGTGTTATTTGGCTGTTCACCTGACGAGCCATGGCTCTGCATTCCTATGTGTCCCTCCATGCAGTTCAATAGGCTCAGCCAAAGCAAGTGTGTGTTGAATCTGAAATTAGGTTTTTCCTTCAGAATTGATTTTTTATTAACCACTCCCAGGAGGGATGGGGAAAAAAAATCAAATGTCTACCCAGGCTTTGGAATGTCAAGCAGTAGCAAGAGCCCAGGCCAAACTAAGAGGCAATATTAAAACCAGAAGTTGTAGGTCATCTTTGAGTTAACCAGCTCTCTCAACAATCTGAGTAGTTAAGGTAGCTTTCACAGCATCAGGATGTGTGATGGCATTTCACAGCTAGTGAAGGCAGGTACAGGTCCACCCTAGATTACCAGTACCCGACTTGTATATGGCCTGTGCACATGAATAAGCTTTTGGGAGAGCGATATGGATTTACTGGCTGCTGCAAGGTTGCAGGCATCTTCTGCCGTGTGGGGACTCGGTTTGTGGCGGCAATTTGTATAGTTCTCAGGAATGGACCCCTGCTGTAACCTGGAGACTACCTGTAAACGTGGCAGTCGATTTGTATGCAGCACGACTAACAACAATGTAGCCATGGCCAAGCATACGTCACTAACACAGGTGTAGGCATTGCAATCAGCGACTAACACTAGACTATTCCATGCCACCCTATAGGGTGGCACAATGGCATAGCTGGCAGAGCCGCTTCCTCATAGCACCAGAGACCTGGGTTTGATCCTGATCTCTGTACAGAGTTTGCACATTCTCCCTGTAGCTGTTTGGGTTTCCTCTGACTGCTTGGGTTTCCTCCCACATCCCAAAGATGTGAAGGTTAATTGGCATCTGTAAATTTCCCCTATTGTACAAGGAGTGGGCAAGAATAATAATAATAATATAGTTTATTGTCATTAGACATAAGTGTAATGAGATTTGGTTTGCAACTTCCATCTGATGTCATAAATAAAATTTAGGTTTAGATACCCCGAGAACAAGGTCTGTAAAAACGAACATTAGACCAGTAAAATCAACACAGACTAAAGTGCGAGGCCGGGGGAGACAGTCCATGGGGGTGGGGGGCACTCAGCAGGGCCGGTTCAGAGCCGCTATAGCTCTGGGAATGAAGCTGATCCTGAGTCTGGAGGTGCGGGCGTAGAAGGCCTTGTAACGTCTGCCGGAAGGGAGTAGTTCGAACGGTCCATTACAAGGGTGAGAGGAGTCTTTATGGATGCTGACGGCCTTCCTGAGGCACCGTGTGTGGTAAATGCCCTCCAAGGCTGGTAGCGGTGTCCCAATAATCTTTTGCGCTCTGTGGACGACGCGCTGAATAGCTCTCCTCTCCGCCTCCGTGCAGCTGAGATACCACACACAGATGCCATACGTTAGTATGCTCTCTGTGATGCAGCGGCAGAAGGTCGTCAGCAGCTGTTGGGGAAGACCTGTCCGTTTCAATGTTCTTAGGAAGAACAGTTGTTGCTGTGCCTTTTTGACCAGCGCAGCGGTGTTGGTGGACCATGTGAGGTCCTCTGAGATGTGAGTGCCCAGAAACTTGAAGCTGGACACTCTCTCCACACTGTCTCCGTAGATGGAGATTGGGGCGTATTCCCCATTCTGTGACCTCCTGAAATCGATAATCAGCTCCTTGGAGGTGTTTAGCAACAAGTTGTTCCGTGAGCACCAGTCCGCCAGGTTCTGCACCTCCGCTCTATAGTTTGTTTCATCACTGTTGGTGATCAGCCCGATCACCGTTGTGTCGTCTGCAAACTTGACAATGGTGTTGTTGTCAAACGCAGGGACACAGTCGTGGGTGAAGAGGGAGTAGAGCATGGGGCTCAGTACACAGCCCTGTGGTGTGCCAGTGCTCAGGGTGATAGTGGAGGACAGGTGCGGCCCCAGTCTCACTGCCTGCGGTCACTCCGTCAAAAAATTCAGGATCCAATTGCATATCAGTGAGCTGAGGCCTAGCTGGTGGAGTTTGGTGGCGAGCTTGGTGGGGATGACCGTATTGAGGGCAGAGCTATAGTCAATGAAGAGCATCCTCACGTAGGTGCCCTGTCTTTCCAGGTGGGTCAGGACAGTGTGAAGAGCCACAGAGATGACATCCTCTGTGGATCTATTTGCCCTGTATGCGTAGTCACAGAATGTGGGATAACATGGAGCTAGTGTGAAGGGTGAATGGTGTTAGTGTGGACTAGATGGGCTGAAGAGCTGTATCTCTAAATTCTAAACTCTAACCATGCTGCTCTGTACTGTACCCAACATATCACACTGTTCAATGGCTTATCAGCCGAGCTCAATGGCAGAGGTGACAGGCCTGCACCACTGAGCACCCATTAAAAGGGGCAATGCATTATTGTTCCGCAGTTAGACAAAACATTCAGGAACCAAAGTGAATTGGAGAGGCATCGGTGTACAACACATGGTCGGAGACAGCAGAACCTGGCAGCTTCCAATGTTTAGACTGGAGGCCTTGGTGCAGGAAGGCTGGGGTGTGGGAGAGGTGGCCTGATTCTGCCAAGGACCAGGAGGCCTGCCAGAGAGAAAGAGGGATGGTTTATGTTCATTGGCAGAATCCAAGCCTGAGCACTTGAACGCATTGCAGGAAATCAGTGGTTAAAAACCAACTCCCACTAACTGAACCATTATCATTGGGAACCCTCAGTCACCTACCAACAAGCTCTATCAATCAGTACCTCCGTCTTACACTCATAGCCTCCACCACATGCTTATACATTTGGCACTGCATGTCCCAGCCAACATGCCCACATTTCACAACTTTCTAAGAACTTCCACCTATTTAACCATCATCCAAATGACATTCATGACTACAATTCATGTATGCTAAGTGGTGCAAAATTCCAGGCAGCAGCAAGTAATTGATGAAGTACAAGCAAGGCAGTCTCACCTCGTGTGTGGAAGAGGTGTCGAAGGACGAGAAGCTGAAGCAAAGAAGCGGGACGCCTAACAGTCAACTAACTGAAAGAGTGGGACGCCTAAAAGAAAACTCACCGAAAGGCCACTCTGCTGAAACGCCAACTCACCGAAAGGCTGCGTCGCCTACAAGCCAACTAACTGAAAGCCCTCCCTCCCGTCGCCATCACATCACTAGCCAATGGAGATGGAAGGGAGGGGATCATTTTCCCACACAAGCCATAGGTGCCTGGGCGCTCTGAACCCGAGCACCAAGTTGTAAGCGGCCGAAGGAGCGCACTGCTCGGGAAGCCCCCACTCTCCCACGGCGAGGCCACCCTCCGCCTCATCTTCCCCTGTGCGGCCACACTGTGACGAGCAGTGTGTCAGCAGTGGCAGGTGGAGCAGAGGTGTAGGACAGGCCGGTCCCTCTGCCCACCCAGACTAACTGACCACGATGCACCGGTATCGGACCTCAACCCCCACACCAGGGTAATTCTCCCCAGACCCCGACACCCACACCTGGTGATTCACCCCCCACCCCAGCGGCGGGGACAGACGGCTTGGGGCATTGGCTGCCATAGTAACTTGCTTTTAAATCATGCAGGGGGAGGGGGACACAAATTCCCTGGCGGGCCGATGACAAGTGTGCATGACAACAAACATTCTTTGTCCTCCCACTCCCACCCACCCACCCCCCCCCCTGACAACAAGAAGCACGTTTTATTTATTACCATCTGTTTGCCTGCGTAACACAAACAACAAGCTCCCACAGACAAAACACCAGATAATCTTTAAACTGTTTTAACCAAAGATGGCCGCAAAATGCTGGAGTAACTCAGTGGGACAGGCTGCATCTCTGGAGAGAAGGAATGGGTGACGTTTTCGGTCGTGACCCTTCTTCAGACCTGAAGACTGAAGAAACGCCACCCATTCCTTCTTTCCAGAGATGCTGCCTGTCCCACTTAGTCCTCCAGTATTTTGTGTCTATCTTTGAGTTGTCTCATTTAATTGGCTTCATGTATTGCATGCATGGAAGAGACGCTAGACTATACACCTATTCATCCTAGTGTGCTCTTAATGAAATCTCACATCTTTGCAAAGGAGGGATGGAATGGATGTAACGACCGGCTAAAGCAAAGGCATAGTTAGGACAGGGAAATAATCCCACCACTTAATTAACCAGGTTCCTGAATGTAAGAACTATTTATACATGTAATATTTTTGTTTTTAAATCAGTAACTCTTTTTTAAGTTTTGATGCGGTGAATCGCGGTCAGTGACTCTGCGTGGGTGGAGGGACCAGCCTGCCCCAAACCTCTGCTCCACCCGATGCGGCCAACATACAACCCGTCACAGTGCGGCCGCAAGGGGGAGACAAGGCCGAGGGCAGCCGTTGTCATGGGAGAGTGGGGACTGTCCCAAGGGATGCGCTCCTTTGGCCGCTTACAACTTGGTGCTTGGGTTCAGAGCACCCAGTCACCTATGGCTTGTGTGGGAAAATGACCCCCACCCTCCCGTCCCCATCGGTCAGTGATTTGATGGACGTGGGGGTCTGGACCAATCGCTGACAAGCCCCCCCCCCCCGGCGACGTCATGCCTGTTATTTGACTTTTCTGCAGAGTGGCCTTTCGGTGAGTTGGCGTTTCGGCATAGCGGCCTTTCAGTGAGTTTGCTTTTAGGTGTCCCACGTTTTCGGTTAGTTGGCTTTTAGGCGTCCCGCCCTTTGGCGTTTTGGCTTCGTACGCTTTTGGTTATTTGGCGTTTCGGCTTTGTTTCTGTTTGGTTATTTGGCTTACACTTCTTTGCTTCGGTTTCTCATCCTTCGATGCCACGCCCGGGTACCGTCTCACCTCGCCCATGCAGACCAGACAGAGGCGGCCACCAGTGCAACTAAAACCACAGATGGTGAAGGATATCCTCACCACCAATCCTCCTCTTACATCCCACTCCCCTCTCATCCCATGATCTCATCTCTTGAGGGAATATAACATTGCTTGAGCTTTTCAATGTAACAGGTTGGCAATAGGCTTGATGCAGTTTTTTGCTGGTACTGGCAACAAGTACCCATTTAGTAATAGGTAATTCTTTAATATTTCTGGTTTGTGATTTGTGTATCAATGTTTCCAAATGTGATTTCACTGTCTCCCCATAGAGCCTATGCTGTGTAATTAGCTGACAGTAATGCCGTTCTTTCCATGTGGTTCTTTGATAAATGGTGTAGATTGCTCCATGTGGTTAGTTATGATTATGGGCAATTCCAGTTGGTGATCAGCACCTACATGTTATGTACAGTATTTGACCTGATGGTTCTTGTATTTCAGCACAGTATATACTTTTTGTGAAAAGCACTGAATTTCCATTTATAGGTATTTCCACCCATGATAGGACAATCCACTATTGTGTTATATTCATTTTCAATGACAGTTCACTTATCTGACAGGTTGTCTTGAAACTTTATTTCTTCCCATCACTTCCACCGTAACAATGATGCAGTTTAGATCACGTTTCATTCTCCATGAAACAACTTCAATATTATGCAGTTTCTGCTGTAATTTCCTGTTGGACAGATTTCCTCTCCATGAAGGGTTTGTGCTGGGAATAATCCTCTGGTTCATTGTTCTAGGTTTAGGGTGGCATGCCATTGTACACCTTGCCTCTTCCCGCACATGTAATGGGACAGTTAAAACGACAGACCTGTGGACCAAGTCTGGGAACAAACTCGCTTCACGTTAAGCCCATCAGACAGAGGGGACTTTCATCACATTTTGGCTCGCAATGTCATGAGCACAGTTTACAACACACCCAGGCCAAACCTTCCACACCTTCCTCCCCACACGCCCACGCCTCAACCTCTACCAAACGCTACATTTACATGGAAACCCATGCTTTGCCTCTCCCCACCTAGCAACCGTTAACTAGACTCTGCCTTGGTAAACACACAGTGACATTGTACGTAGCCGACACATCAAAAGCTCTCTGTGAGGTAAGGTATCCAGCTCTTACTATGTTTATCTTACAAATTAAGTCACTCTGAATCACACTTGTGAAAAACACATGCCCTGCTCTCCCTTTACATTCATTTACCGGCTTGTGGGTTATGACCTGAACCGCAGCTGAAGATGGAGGGGGCCCTATCTCCACATGTAATGGGATTAAGTGTGGTATTTATGTGTCATTTGGGCACTGTCTGTAATACTGTCTGTGGCCAACCCAGCTTAATCCTTCACTGTAGCTGTGCCAAAAAGCGCAAGTGAAAAATCCACCATTTAATCAGCACGAGCTTTGCTTTATGAAACACTCTGGGCCCTGATTTTCCACTGTGGGACTGCCAATCTTCCAAGAGTCACCAGGCCACGGATGTAGACAAAACCCCAGGACAGAAGCCTCAGGAAAACTGCTGGGGAACCGAGCAGCGAGATGAGAGGCAATAGAGAGCCAAGCTGGCACGGCTTCAGCATGAGAACAGGCAATGAAAGGGCTGAGGGAGAGCAGGGAGCGTGAAGAAACTCGACTAATAACATGACTGGTTCTTTGTTTGGAATTTGGATTTTTTAAACATAAAGGGATATTTTTTTCATTACAGTTAAGCTGTAAATTCTATCTTATATCAACACAGAAGGAGGCCATTTGGCCCATCGTTTTTATGCTGGCATTCAGGGAAAGCAATCCTGCCAATTCCGTTCTCTTGCTCTATTATCATCCAATACAATAGTTCCATTCTCTTAAATTAATACTTTTTTGCACTCCCTCTTTTATCTGTGCATGGTTTGATTGTACTCATGCATGGTATGATTTGTCTGGATAACATACACTGTACCTAGGTACACATGAGAGTAATAAACCAATAACAATACCCTTTAACCCTGCAATTTATTCTCTCTCAGACAGGCGCATCAACTCCTGTTAACCTATTCCAAGGAGTCACCTACAGTGGCCAGTCAACATACTGACACCTCTTTGGGATGTGAAAGGAAACCAGAAAACCCAGGGGTAGAACGTGGAAACCTTACACAGACAACACCTAAGATCAGGATCAAATCTAGGTGAGTAGAGCTTTGAAGGCAACACAAGTGTAAATTGGTAACATGGACTTGATTGACTAAAGGGTCTGTTTCAATGCTGTATTTCTCTACGACTCTATGAATATAATTCCTTCTGGACAGTTAAACCTGATCTTCTTCATAAGACTCAGGGTTGTTCTCTGAAACTGTGGTCATCTGATTCAGAATAATGAAGTTTACAGATGGCATCAAAATGTTTGGGAAAGTTAAGGCAACAGTGAAGTAAAATAGTAAGATTAAACGAGAACTTACCAGTTTGGTTTGATCTTTATTTTATGAGGAGTTACGTTGAGGGATTACGTGAAGACCCCGCCAGCACGCATGCACGACATTCTTCAAAGCAGTGGTGTGAAATCACAGATAACATAAGTTGAACTAAATATAGTAAGATAAGAGAACTAGAATACCAGTTGACCTTTATGATAGAGGGTTGGGCGCGGAGGGCACGTAACCCATCAGCGTAACTTTTCATAAAATAAAGATCAAACTTCAAACTGGTAAGTTCTCATTTAATCTTACTATTTTTTTTCGGAGTCACGTGAGTGACTACGTGAAGATTTTAAAGCTCTGTGATTTCATGCCGTGGAAAACGAGTCCATGCTCACACACTGCCATAACTGACCAATGGAGGAAATATGTTAACGTATTCAGACATGAATCGGTTACTGAAAACCCAATGATGTATTTATTAACAAATAATAATAACCCCTAATATTCAGGGTAAAATCATAATACAGAACTTAAAATCATGTCTGCAAATATCTCAGGTCTGGCAACGGGTTTATTATAAAATCGTTGAAAAGTTATTTCGCTAGACCGCCGTTGCAAGGATGTGGTCCATGGGAACTTCCAACATTCTCGCTGCCGATGTAGCTGCAACCCTGGTGGAATGAGATTTAAAAAGATCAGTGTCCACTCCTGCTGCACCTAATACCTGTCCAAGCCATCTCGAAATGGTCTGCACGGACACTCTTTTATGAGGAACTTTTATGACTAATTAATAATGCCATTTCCATGCCTCTTAGGCTTTTGGAGACCACTAAATAATGTAATAGATGGGTCACTATGCACAGACGGAGGTCTATGGGGTATGCTAGGAACTCCAATTTGAAGCCAGACGATCCAGGCCTGATCTGTTTAACTAACTCAAAAATATAGAAAGTTATTTTGTTCTTGCATATTGCCATAGTGTCCAGTCTTAATTTGTGCAGTGACTAGACCCGTTGTGCCGATACTAGTGCCATCTGCATCACCATTTTATATGTTAGTTTCGCTAGTGTCAGGGACGTTGCTGGTGCCCAACCCCTGAGCAGCGTTAAGACAATACCAATATCCCTGGTCTGTGAGTACCTAGGCCTGGGGGGGATTAGTGTTTAAAATACCCTTCATTAAATTTGATACTAGAGGGTGAGATCCAACCCCGTGGTGTCCTAGACCCTGTCCCAAGTAAGATGATAGGGCACTTCTTGCACTGTTGATGGCACTGTAACTCAAGCCTTCGTCAAAGTGCAGGCTGGCCAAGAATTCTAGCACATTCGTTACAGTAGTCGTATTGTATTGATGTTCGCCCTGGTACAGAATATCTCCCATTTTCTTATATATGAGAGGTATTGTTTTCTGGTGGACTCTCTGCAAGCTGCCGTGATCATGTGCATGGTTTGGTCCGACAGTCCAAATTCCAGGAGTGGTCTTTTTAGATCCTGCAAATCAACAGATTTATTCTGTCATGGCACGGGTGACCTTCGCCTGTCACAGGATGAACCAATAAACTTGGGCGTTTGGATATTGGCATACATGGTTCTGAGAACCACAGGAAACCATGGCTGAGTAGGCCAGTCGGGTACTAACAAGATACCCGACACGGAGTCTTGTTGTATTTTCCACAAGACCTGACTGATGAGGCAGAGAGGGGGAAATGCATATAAAAACAATTCCCCCCAGTGTAGCGAGAATGCATCCAACGCCACTGCCCCAGGATCTGGTTCCCATGCAACATACGTTGGTAACTGGTGATTAAGCCTGGATGTGCATAGATTGATATCTGGTATTCCATACCGAGCTATAATGTCAATAAATACTTGGTGGTCCAACATCTATTCGGTGTTGTCATTGAATTTGCGTGACCTGGTGTCCGCCACTGTATTGAGTTTACCTGGAAGGTAAGTAGCTGATATCCAGATATTTCTTTCGATGCACCAGTGCCAGATTGCGTTAACAAAATTATCATAAGATATCGACTTAATTCCACTCATATGATTAATATATGCCACCCCGGTGGTATTATCAATTCGTAGGTGAACATGCAGATGGTGCATGTCTGAACAGTAAGCCCGAAGTCTGTGGAACGCTCCCAACATCTCTAGATGATTAATACCTAGTGCTTGAAGTAAAGTTAACTCATATGCATCTCATCCACCACAGCAACTAGAGATGGTATTAGTTGCACCCCATCCGTGAGCGCTGGCATCAGTTTGTAACACAACTGAAGGATTGCTGATTAGAATGGGATTAGAGCAATGCCGAGTGTTCTTTATCCACCATTGCAACTCCAAAACTGCTTTATCTGGTAACTGCATTGGCCTGTCAAAACGGACAGCATGATGTTTGAGTGCTTGCACCTTTGCCCTCTGTAAATTTTGGTAGTGCAAAGGTGCAAATTGTGTGGCTGGGAAAGCAGCCATGAGCTTTCCAATCACCCTGGCTACTTGTCGAATAGATGGTTGACTGACGATAACAAGGCTGTTGCATGCCTCTAGTAAGTTGGTTGCTTTGTCCTTTGGCAAAGTCACAGACATGTGAACAGAGTCAATTGTGAACCCCAAGTAGTCCATTGTCATATGGACTGAATGGATGATGAACCCCAGCTTTTCAAATAAGAGCTTGGTGGCTGAAACAACCAATTTGGCCAACTCCAGAGTTTTTCCCACAATTAAGATATCATCAGATATGCTATGACAATATGTTTCTGTTTTCGGAGAAACACCAAGGCTGGTTTTAATATTTTAGTAAATAGTCTGGAGGCTGATGTTAATCAATTACGCAGCGCTTTGTACTGCCAGAGCTGCCCCATCCAATTAAATTTCAGATGTCTGTGGTGACCCTTCTCTATTGGTACTGAATAGTATGCATCTTTTAGGTCGATGCAAGCCATGAAGTATCTTTTGGAAACTAATTGTTTGGCAGTAACAAAAGTTTCCATTTTGAAGTGTGTATACTGCACAAAGTTATTCAGCTGTGTCAAATCAATGATGATGCGGCATCCACCATCTTTTTTGTTTTTTGTGAAAATATTTGACACAAATTCAAAAGATTCGTGTTTGGATTTCTCAATTACTCATTTTGTATGTAACCTCAAAAGTTCTGCATGACCTTCCAATGTTTCCTTTTGTGAAAGCACGAACGTTCAGCTAGGTGCATGCTGAACCGGAGGAAGGAGTTTGTGAATGAATTCAATTTTGTATCCCTGGATACTATGCAGTATAAAAGGATCAGAAGTTATGGAACTCCATACACTCCAAAACAAGTGTAACCTTCCCCCAACCTGTGAAGAACTTACATACCCTATGTTCCGGAAGAAACCAGACCCACCTACCTCCATGGTTACCGGTGGAGCTGTGTTTATTTCTTCCATCCTTGTCTCCTGGGGGGTTGAGGAGCTGGGGTGTGGGGTTGGCGCATCTTCCATGAAGGCCGTTCTGAGCCTTGGTCTAAACATAGAAACATAGAAACATAGAAATTAGGTGCAGGAGTAGGCCATTCAGCCCTTCGAGCCTGCACCGCCATTCAATATGATCATGGCTGATCATCCAACTCAGTATCCCGTACCTGCCTTCTCTCCATACCCTCTGATCCCCTTAGCCACAAGGGCCACATCCAACTCACTCTTAAATATAGCCAATGAACTGGCCTCAACTACCCTCTGTGGCAGAGAGTTCCAGAGACTCACCACTCTCTGTGTGAAGAAAGTCTTTCTCATCTCGGTCTTAAAGGATTTCCCCCTTATCCTTAAGCTGTGACCCCTTGTCCTGGACTTCCCCAACATCGGGAACAATCTTCCTGCATCTAGCCTGTCCAACCCCTTAAGAATTTTGTAAGTTTCTATAAGATCCCCTCTTAATCTCCTAAATTCCAGAGAGTATAAACCGAGTCTATCCAGTCTTTCTTCATAAGACAGTCCTGACATCCCAGGAATCAGTCTGGTGAACCTTCTCTGCACTCCCTCTATGGCAATAATGTCCTTCCTCAGATTTGGAGACCAAAACTGCACGCAATACTCCAGGTGTGGTCTCACCAAGACCCTGTACAACTGAAGTAGAACCTCCCTGCTCCTGTACTCAAATCCTTTTGCTATGAAAGCTAACATACCATTCGCTTTTTTCACTGCCTGCTGCACCTGCATGCCTACTTTCAATGACTGGTGTACCATGACACCCAGGTCTCGCTGCATCTCCCCTTTTCCTAATCGGCCACCATTTAAATAATAGTCTGCTTTCCTGTTTTTGCCACCAAAGTGGATAACCTCACATTTATCCACATTATACTGCATCTGCCAAACATTTGCCCACTCACCCAGCCTATCCAAGTCACCCTGCAGTCTCCTAGCATCCTCCTCACAGCGAACACTGCCCCCCAGCTTAGTGTCATCCGCAAACTTGGAGATATTGCCTTCAATTCCCTCATCCAGATCATTAATATATATTGTAAATAGCTGGGGTCCCAGCACTGAGCCCTGCGGTACCCCACTAGTTACTGCCTGCCATTGTGAAAAGGACCCGTTTACTCCTACTCTTTGCTTCCTGTTTGCCAGCCAGTTCTCTATCCACATCAATACTGAACCCCTAATACCGTATGCTTTAAGTTTGTATACTAATCTCTTATGTGGGACCTTGTCGAAAGCCTTCTGGAAGTCCAGATATACCACATCCACTGGTTCTCCCTTATCCACGCTACTAGTTACATCCTCGAAAAATTCCACAAGATTCGTCAGACATGATTTACCTTTTGTAAATCCATGCTGACTTTGTCCAATGATTTCACCACTTTCCAAATGTGCTGCTATCCCATCTTTAATAACTGACTCTAGCAGTTTCCCCACTACCGATGTTAGACTAACTGGTCTGTAATTCCCCGTTTTCTCTCTCCCTCCCTTCTTAAAAAGAGGGGTTACATTTGCTACCCGCCAATCCTCAGGAACTACTCCAGAATCTAAAGAGTTTTGAAAGATTATCACTAATGCATCCACTATTTCCTGAGCTACTTCCTTAAGTACTCTGGGATGCAGCCTATCTGGCCCTGGGGATTTATCGGCCTTTAATCTATTCAATTTACCCAACACCACTTCCCGACTGACCTGGATTTCACTCAATTCCTCCTTTGACCCACAGTCCCCTGCTATTTCAGGCAGATTATTTATGTCTTCCTTAGTGAAGACGGAACCAAAGTAGTTATTCAATTGGTCCGCCATATCCTTGTTCCTTTGTCCTTTGTCCTGAACGTACGGCCTTCAAGCTTTCACCAGCTGCTGGGTATCATGGCTTGCTGGTGGATGTGTAGGGGTACTGCTGCCGAAGATGTGAGGTCTTGGCAGTGGGCGTCGCTTTCATTAGCCCAACGGCTTTTGCCTCCTCGTCGAGGTCTTTGACCTGTTTCCGCAGGTTGGCCCCGAACAGTAAACTAGGCGGCTGCATGCTACTGGTCTTGCACAACCCTGCAAATTTGGGGTTTAAGGCAGGTCGGATCACACTCTTTTTGAAGCAATTTATTTCAAACTGCGCGTTGCAGAAGCGTGCCAGTGCATCTTACTGTTCATCCGACATATCCCTGCTATCAACTGATCTGGCAAATGCTGTTATACTGGAGGCCAGAAATTTAAGGATCTTTTGTATCTTAATTTCCTGGGCTCTGATGCCACCACCATGTGTCCCCAGATTGGGTTGTTCACTGCAGGAACATTGAGGGAAACAGTTTTCTGGTGCTAAGTACTAAGCTGCTGTGTCACTCATGACCTGTTCCTGCAGCTGGTTGGTGGTGAGGTAGTTGATGCTGGCTGCCAGCTGCGGCTGTAATGGCTGTCCTTTTTGCGAGGGCATCGCAAATTTGGAGACCATGCCAAGCAGCTCCTGTTCTTCCTGCATCCCTAGCACACTGGAAGTGTCTTCAGCCAAAACCCCATCTTCAGAGCCAGCCCAGTAGTGACTCCTTATGCTCCCCTCCGAGGAGAGGGAGACATTTGGCAGCCCTGTAAAAGGTGCTGCCGTGGGTGTCCGAGGAGACCCACGGTGACCAGACTCTGTTTGTTGGAGTAAGTCACGTTGGAGCAGCTGCTCCATCAACCTCTCCATGCAAGATAAACGGCCACTGTCGTTATCCGCAGGCGGTGAATCTTCCAGCCCTGACCTGTCCGGGTCTACGGGCTTATCCGACTTTCAAGTGGCCTTACCGCCATTCCGAGGTACACCTGCGGGCTGTAGCGGTGCCAAGTTGGGAGCTGCTGACCGCACGGTTAGCGGCCCAGGTGAAATCGGCCGCTGCTGACTGCCCGCATTCCCGCGGTCCTCCGCAATCAGCTTCGCTGCGGTACATTTGGACTTTGTCTTAGACTTGTCCATAGTACTTTGCTCTGTAAAATAAATTGTACAGAATGACAAAAAACGACCTCAGAGTATTAAAAACTTACCTGCAGGTCTGTTTTAAACCTACCGCTGGAGGAGCGATGCTCCTCCCGCCTGTCGCTGTGCAATGCGTTAGACGATATGTTGCGCATGCGTGCTGGCGGGGTCTTCACGTGGCCACTCACGTGACTCCGAAGTAAAATCCAATGTTGAAAGTTCTGCATATGTTGTCAAGAACCCAACACACCAGGAATGGTGTTCCGATACATTCAGTATACATTCAGATGGCCACAGAAAATGCATGATAAACATTTCATTTGTTGGACAATATTAAATGAGGGTGACTGGGGAAAAGATCTAGAGGAGATGGCATGAAATTAGAAATTAAGATGAAGCATAGGCCAAAAGGCCCCTCATCATGCTGACATTCTATATCAGTCTTCTTATCATGGCTTATTTCTGTCATAGAAATCCATCAATTCCAATTAATCCAACAATTAAACTCTATCCTGCTCCTTGTGTTGCAAATTCCCAAATGTTGTGATCCTCATCTGAGTCCAACACAGCCCACCACATATTCTGAAAATATGACCCACAGCATCGACTATCTTCAGTGCTCAAAGAACTATAAGCATTTCAGCAAAATGATGTTATATTCGTGTATATTTAGTCCTTCCTTGTACACCAGCCCTTTCAGCTCAGGAAATCATCCTAGTGAATCTTTGGCATCCAATGTTAGAAAGTCTGACTCTATAGCCCTGAAACAGGCCCTTTGACCCAACTCACCATACCAACCAATGTGTCATTCTGAGCTAGACCCATGTGCCTGCATTTGGCCCATATCCTTCCAAACCTTTTCTGTCAATGAACCTGTTCAAATGTCTTTTAAATAGTGGAATTATATCTGCCTCTACAGCTTTCCATGCAATTCACTCTATAAACCAACTATCATCTGTGTGCGAAAATGTCTCTTTTGAATCTTTCCCCATTCATCTTAAATCCATGCCGTCTAGTTTGAGACTCCCCTGTTTTGAGAAAAGACTGTGATCATTCAGCTTATCTATGATACTCATGATTTTATGTACCTTTACTCCTCAGCTTCCTACACTCAACCTATCCAGCCTACTTGTTAGACTGTAAGTCAAGCCCTTCTGTCCTGTTAGCTTATTCGTGAATCTTTTCTGTACTCGTTCCAGCTGACTCATTGACATATATCCCACCAGAAGAAGTGTTTACTTCCTTAACTGAAGGCTACCAAAACTGTGGGGCCTAATATGTGATCTCACTGAATCCTGGTGCAATTGTGGCTCACCTTAGATTTTTGATAATCGGTCCACTGGGTAACATTCCCCTTTTTTTCACTCCAAGGCTTGAGATCTGAATCAGGCTAGGATGCCATTCTGATTCAATACCAGGTGCTGCACAAACCAGGGTTGCTATTTCTCTGTGGCTCTGCCTGTCCTTCCAGTGAAAAGTAACAATGATGAGGCCATATTTTGCCAAAGAGCAGGACATTTTCCTTTGGCTCCCTAAACTATACTTATCCTGAGATATCGCGAAGATAAATTAGTAATCTTCATATGGAGCGCACGTCAGCAACTATATTCAGCACAGTTGAATATAGGATTCAGGAAGTCATGTTGCCACTTTATAAAACTTCAGTTAGATCGCATTTTGATTATTGTGGTCGCCCCATTACAGGATAGATGTGGAGGCTTTGGAGAGGGTGCAGAAAAACATGTGCGGACGTGGCGCCGACAGACGACAGGCCGAAGCAAAGAACTCAGAGCTCCCGTGGATTTGGAAGCACCAGCAACAAAGAAAAGCAGGAAGAAACACTGATTGGCTCTAGCCCGAGTGGGAGGAGAGTTAGAAGTGAGTCAGAGGGGGAAAACAGTTTAAAACTGAGGAATTTGGTTTGTAAATTAGGCAATTTTGTCAGTCAATATAAGCAGGACGGCTCTGAGGGAGCAGCCTTGTGAGGGAAGTACCCTGTGAGTAAAGCGTGAGTCTTTGGCTTGAGAGTGCCTTGTGAGTAAAGTGTGAGTCTTTGGCTTGAGAGTCTTCGGCGAGGAGTCTGAGGGGAGGAGGCTACGCAAATCGCTGGAGAGAGAGAGAGAAAAGAAGGAGATGTCAAGCAAGCTGATTCAGTGTACTCATGCAATAATTTGAGACATTTGTTTAATATAATGCATTCATATAAATCTGAAGAACAAGACTTATTAATTATTTCATTGGACACAGAAAAAACATTTGATCAAGTGGTACGGGACTACCTCATTAAAGTATTGCAAAAATTTCAAATGGGAGAGAATTTTATCTCATGGGTAAAACTATTATATGACAGGCCCACTGCTAGAATATTAACTAATAACATGTTGTCTCTGAAATTTCAATTATCCAGGGGCAATAGACAGGGATGCTCACTATCACCTCTGCTATTTGCTCTTGTAATAGAACCTCTAGCTGAAAGCATTAGAACACATCCGAATATCCATGGTTATAATACAAAATACTCAAATAACAAAATATCATTATACGCAGATGATGTACTACTGTATATTACAAAATCACAAAGCAGTATACCAAATATATTAAATCTAATAGAGGAATTTGGATTATTTTCAGGATACAGAATAAATTGGAATAAAAGTGAAATTATGACGATAAAACCTCAAGACTCGACACACCTGTTAAAATTCCCTTTTAAAATTGCTACAGAAAAATTTAAATACTTGGGAATCGAAATCACCAGAAAATATAAATCTTTATTTAATGCAAACTATATGCCCTTACTTACTAAATTAAACGCCCTGATTAAATTTTGGAAAACTCTTCCGATGTCTTTAATAGGCCGAATAAATGCTATAAAAATGATCTTCCTACCACAAATTTTATATTTATTCCAATATACTTAACTAAAAAGTTTAAAAAAAAATGGATTCTAATATCACAATTTTATATGGGACTATAAATCCCATAGAATTCAAAGAAGACATTTGTGCAAACCTAAAGAATTTGGTGGATTAACACTCCCTAATTTTTTGTATTATTATTGGGCAGCAAATGTCAAAAATGTGATTCACCTGTTGGACAATTCTGCCCAACGGGTGGATTGGATAGTAATGGAGAGAGAGGATTGCTCCCCTTTTAATATAGGAGCGATCCTTCTCTCACCAGTAAAACTGAATAATACAATATATAATAAAAATCCAATTATTCATTAAGCACTATTAGAATTTGGAAACAAATAAAATTAACCCTTAAATTAAGAAATGTATCCCTTCTTTCCCCCTTAGTTAATAATCCATAATTTAAACCTTCCACTATTGATAAATCATTTACACATTGGGAAAGGATAGGAATTAAAACGTTTGGAGACATGTATGGAAATGGAAATGTTTTATCATTCCAACAACTACAACTTAAATACAATCTGAGAAGTAATCAATATTTTAAATATTTTCAAATCCGTGATTATATGAAAAAATATACACAAGAATACCAAAATTTGACCAGACCTATTAGACGGAGCTATGGATAGAAAGGCGCACTCAACTAATTTAACATCATACTTGTATAATATCATCCTAAATATAGGAATACCATCATCCGATAGAATTAGAAGAGATTGGGAACAAGAACTAGCTATAAAAATCTCGAAAGAGAATTGGGATAAACACTTGCTATATATGCACAAATGCTCGATCAATGTAAGACATATTCTAATCCAATTTAAAACCCTACACAGATTATATTATACGAAAACTAAAATAAGTAAATTCTTTCCAAATGTCTAACCCATTTGTGATAAATGTCTATCTCAAGAAGCAACTATAGCACATTCCCCTGTTTTTTGCATAAAATTCCAAACATTTTGGAATAATCTTTGAAATTTTTACAAAATTATTTAAAATGAAACTGAAACCGAACGCAGAATTAATTATTTTTGGAACAATGGAAGTCAGCTTTGAGCTAACTTGGTTCCAAAAGAGTTTACTTAATTATGGCTTAATAATGGCAAAACAACTCATACTTAAATTCTGGAAAAACGCACAAACACCAACGCTGAAAATGTGAATTTCAAATATGTCCGAAATGTTACACCTTGAAGATATGAGATTCATCCTAGCAGGCAAATCAGACCAATTCCAAAAGATTTGGTCTCCGTTTATTGACTTATTACGAGCGTAAGGTGCAACATAACTTTGAAAATAAACGGTTTCAGGACCTGGTGAGGGGTGTGTAAAAATACGAAGTAGGTATATCCCTTTTTATCTTATTTTACATTCTTATATTTTCTTTTTTCTATTTTCCTCTCCATTTTTTGTTTTTTTTTAAAATTATTTTTCGTGTTCTACGTTTCTAATCACTTTTTCACGCACTTACTATCTTATCTAACTTTCTCTATTTTTCTTCTTCTTAAAGTTTAAAACAAGAAGAGGTACACAAAATGTATTATGTTATTTTTGGCCTATACTACTGTAATGTACATTACTTCTAATAAATTAAATTTTAAAAATAAATAAATAAATTATTATCTTATGTCTCCACTTGGTAACATTCCCCTTTTTTCACTCCAAGGCTTGAGATCTGAATCGGACTAGGATGGCATTCTGATCCAATACCAGGTTCTGCACAAAGCAGGGCTGCTATTTCTCTGTGGCTCTGCCTGTCCTTCCAGTCAAAAATAACAATGATCAGGCCATGAGTACACAAAAAGCTGGAGAAACTCAGCGGGTGCAGCAGCATCTAAGGAGCGAAGGAGATAGGCGACGTTTCGGGTGGAGACCCTTCTTCAGACTTTGTTGCAACAGCAACAAAGAAAGTCGGAGAAAATGATGAGGCCATATTTTGCCAAAGAGCAGGACATTTCCCTTTGGCTCCCTAAACTATAATTATCCTGAGATATCGCAAAGATAAATTAGTCATCTTTATATGGAGCACACATCAGCAACAGGGTGTTGAATATAGGAGTCAGGAAGTCATGTTGCCGCTTTATAAAACTTCAGTTAGACCGCATTTGGATTATTGTGTTCGCCCCATTACAGGATAGATGCGGAGGCTTTGGAGAGGGTGCAGAAAAGCGTGTGCGGACGTGGCGCCGACAGACGACAGGCCGAAGCAAAGAACTCAGAGTTTCCATGGATTTGGAAGCAACAGCAACAAAGAAAGCTGGAGAAAACACTGATTGGCTCTAGCCCAAGTGGGAGGAGAGTTAGAAGTGAGTCAGAGGGGGAAAACAGTTTAAAACTGAGGAATTTGGTTTGTAAACTGGTAAATTAGGCAATTTTTCAGTCAATATAAGAGGACGGCTCTGAGGGAGCAGCCTTGTGAGGGAAGTGCCCTGTGAGTAAAGCGTGAGCCTTTGGCTTGAGAGTGCCTTGTGAGTAAAGTGTGAGTCTTTAACTCGAGAGTCTGAGGGGAGGAGGCTACGCAAATCGGTGGAGAGGGAGAGACGAAAGAAGGAAATGTCAAGCAAGCTGATTCAGTGTGATGCTTGCAGGATGTGGGAGGTCAAGGACACCGCTGGTGCCTCTGGCTGCTACAAGTGTGAGAAGTGCATCCAGGTACAGCTCCTGGAGGACCATGTTGGGGAACTGGAGAGGCAAGTGGATGACCTCTGGTTCGTCCGAGAAACTGAGTCGTTCGTCGTCAAGTCCTACAGTAAGATTGTTACACCTAAAGTACTGGAAGAGAGAAGGTGGGTGACGGTAAGAAAGGGAGGGAAACTTGGAATGCAAATGTCCCCGGGTGTTGTACCTCTTGTGAACAGGTTCACCCACTTAGAAACTGTCGGGACAGAAGACATTAATGCACCGAACGGCGGACTGGCTTGCGAAGCAAATAGGGCTGTTGAGGCAAAACCAAAGAGGCGGACGTCAGGCAACGCCATTGTAGTTGGAGACTCCATTGTGAGAGGTACGGACAGGGGTTTCTTCGGCAACAGACGGGATTCGAGGATGGTGTGCTGCCTTCCTGGTGCCAGGATCCAGGATGTCATGGACAGAGTGCAGAAAATCCTCAAGGGCTAAGGTGAACAGCCGGAAGTAGTAGTGCATGTCGGCACAAACAATGTCGGAAAGAAGGGGATGAATATTCTGCAGCGTGACTTTAGAGAGCTCGGAAAAATGCTGAAAAGCAGGACCTCCAGGGTTGTTATCTTTGATTTGCTTCCAGTTCCATGTGCTGGCGAGAGCAGGAACAGGGAGATAAGGGACCTGAATGTGTGGCTGAGTAACTGATGCAGGGGGCAGGGATTTAGATGCTTAGATCACTGGGATCTGTTTTGGAGTAAGGGGGAACTGTACAAAAGGGATGGATTGCATCTTAACTGGTGGGGGACCAGCATTCTGGCAGGCAGGTTTGCCATTGCTACACGGGTGGTTTTAAACTGAATAAGGGGGGTGGGGTGAAAAAAGGGATAGTCAAGGATGGAGTTAAAGGGAAAGAGAGTAAAGGGATGGTTAATGACCCCAGAATTAACAGAAAAGGAAGCTCACAAAGCGATAAGAGAGTATGGGCAGATGTAATAGGGATCGATGTGAAAGGTGAGATGCATAAGGAATTAAAAGTATTGTATATGAATGCGCGAAGTATAAGAAGTACAGTAGATGAGCTTGAGGCTCAGCTAGAGGTTGGTAGATATGACATTGTGGGGATTACTGAGACGTGGCTGCAGGAGGATCGGGCCTGGGAACTTAATATTCAGGGTTATACATCCTATAGAAAGGACAGGCAGGTGGGCAGAGGAGGGGGGTGGGTAGCTCTGCTGGTGAGGGATGGAAGACATAGGGACTGACGAGGAAGAGTCACTGTGGATTGAGTTGAGGAATTGTAAAGGTAAGAAGACACTAATTGGTGTTATCTACAGACCACCAAATAGTAGCCCAGATGCAGGGTGTAAGTTGTAGCAGGAGTTAAAACTGGCATGTAACAAAGCTAATGCCACTGTGGTGATGGGGGATTTCAATATGCAGGTAGACTGGGAAAATCAGATTGGTTCAGGACCCCAAGAGCGAGAGTTTGTAGAATGCCTCCGAGATGGATTCTTAGAGCAGCTTGTAATGGAGCCGACCAGAGAAAAGGCAATTCTGGATTTAGTGTTGTCCAATGAACCAGATATGATAAGAGAGCTCAAGGTAAAAGAACCGCTTGGAGGTAGTGATCATAATATGATTAGTTTTAATCTGCAATTTGAGAAGGAGAACGTTAAATTGGAAGTGGCAGTGAACAAAGGGGACTATGAAGGCATGAGAGGCGAGCTGGCCAAAGGGATCCTAGCAGGAATGACGGTGGAACAGCAATGGCAGGAATTTCTGGGCATAATCCGGAAGACGCAGGATCATTTCATTCCAAAAAGGAAGAAAGATTCTAAGGGGAGTAGGAGGCAACCTTGGCTGACAAGAGAAGTTAGGGATAGAATAAAACTAAAAGAAAAGATGTATAACACAGCAAAGAGTAGCCGGAAGCCAGAGAATTGGGAAACTTTCATAGGACAACAGAAGGAAACAAAACGGGCAATACGGGCTGAAAAGATGAAGTACGAGGGGAAGCTGGCCAGGAATATAAAGAAGGACAGTAAAAGCTTCTTAAAATATGTTAAGGGAAAAAGAGTAGCAAAGTCAAATGTGGGTCCCTTGAAGGCAGGCACGGGTGAAATTATTATGAGCAACAAGGAAATGGCAGAAGAGTTGAATAGGTACTTCGGATCTGTCTTCACTAAGAAGGACACAAACAATTTCCCAGATGTACTGGAGGACAGAGGATCTAAGGGGGTAGAGGAACTGAAAGAAATTTTCATTAGGCGATAAATAGTATTGGGTAGGCTAATGGGACTGAAGGATGATAAATCCCCTGGGCCTGATGGTCTGCATCCCAGAGTCCTCAGGGAGGTGGCACTTGAAATAGTGGACGCATTGGTGATAATTTTCCAATGTTCAATAGATTCAGGATCAGTTCCTGTGGATTGGAGGATAGCTAATGTTATCCCACTTTGCAAGAAAGGAGCGAGAGAGAAAACGGGGAATTACAGACCAGTTAGCCTGACTTCGATGGTGGGAAAGATGCTGGAGTCAATTATTAAAGAGGTAATAATGGAGCATTTGGATAACAGTAAAAGGATTAGTCCAAGTCAACATGGATTTATGAAAGGGAAATCATGCTTGACTAATCCTCTGGAATTTTTTGAGGATGTGACAAGTAAAATGGATGAAGGGGTGCCAGTGGATGTAGTGTATCTAGACTTTCAGAAAGTCTTTGATAAGGTCCCGCACGGGAGACTGGTGACTAAAATTAGTGCACATGGTATTGGGGGTAGGGTGTTGACATGGATAGAAAATTAGTTGGCAGACAGGAAACAAAGAGTAGGAGTGAACGGGTCCTTTTCAGAATGGCAGGCAGTGGCGAATGGAGCGCCGCAAGGCTTGGTGTTGGGGCCGCAACTGTTACCATATTTATTAATAATTTGAAAGAGGGAATTATGAGCAACACTAGCAGGTTTGCGGATGACACAAAGCTGGGTGGCAGTGTGAACTGTGAAGAGGATGTTAGGAGGTTGCAGGGGGACCTGGACAGGTTGAGTGAGTGAGCAGATGCATGGCTGATGCAGTATAATATAGATAAATGAGAGGTTATCCACTTTGGCGGCAAAAACAAGGGGGCAGATTATTATCTCAATGGGTTAGGTTAGGTAAGGGGGAGGTACAGCGAGACCTGGGTGTCCTTGTACACCGGTCACTGAAAGTTGGCGTGCAGGTACAGCAGGCAATGAAGATAGCTAATGGAATGTTGGCCTTCATTACAAGAGGATTTCAGTATAGGAGTAAAGAGGTTCTTCTGCAGTTGCATAGGTCTCGGGTGAGACCACATCTGGAGTATTGTGTGCAGTTTTGGTCTCCTAATTTTAGGAAGGACATCCTTGTGATTGAGGCAGTGCAGCATAGGTTCACGAGATTGATCCCTGGGATGGCGGGACTGTCATATGAGGAAAGATTGAAAAGTCTAGGCTTGTATTCACTGGAGTTTAGAAGGATGAAGGGGAATCTTATAGAAACATATAAAATTATAAATGGACTGGACAAGCTAGATGCAGGAAAAATGTTCCCAATGTTGGGTGAGTCCAGAACCAGGGGCCACAGTCTTAGAATAAAGGGGAGGTCATTTAAGACTGAGGTGAGAAAATACTTTTTTACCCAGAGAGTTGTGAATTTATGGTATTCCCTGCCACAGAGGGCAGTGGAGGCCAACTCACTAGATGGATTTAAGAGAGAGTTGGATAGAGCTCTAGGGGTTAGTGGAGTCAAGGGATATGGGCAGAAGGCAGGCACGGGTTATTGATAGCGGATGATCAGCCATGATCACAATGATTGGCAGTGCTGGAGCGAAGGGCCGAATGGCCTCCTCCTCCACCTATTTTCTATGTTTCAAAGCCAAAGAACGGAATGGTAACGAGGCTGAAGCGACAATAAACTGAAAGAGTCCGAAGACAAAACGCCTACTAACCAAAAGGATGGGACACCTAAAACCCAAGGAACCGAAAAGCTGCGTCGCCTAAAAGCAAACTTACCGAATGGCCGCTCTGTCGAAATGCCACGTACCCGAAAGGCGGCATCGCCTACAGGCCGAAGGACCGACTGCGCTCAACAGAAAAGTCCAATAACAGACTTGAAGTTGTCGGGGGGGCGGGACTTGTCAGCGATTTGTCCAGACTCCCGCGTCCATCATATCACTGTGAAGGCATGAACATTGTCCAAAACCTCCGCTCCACCCGACCCGCAGCCCGCGGAGGGTGGCCATGGGAGTGTGGGGGCTGTCCCGAGCCATGCACAGCTTCGGCCGCTTACAACCTGGTGCTTGGGTTCAGATTGCCCAGTCACCTATGGCTGGTGTGGGAAAATTAACCCCACACTCCCGTCTCCCCATTCACTCTCCCCTCTTCTCTCTCTCTCCACTCTTCTCTCTGCCCTCTTCTCTCTCTCTCTCTCTCTCTCTCTCTCTCTCCACTTTCTCTCTCTCTCCACTTTCTCTCTCTCCCCCCCTCTCCCCCCCTCTCCCCCCTCTCCCCCCCTCTCCCCCCTCTCCCCCCCCTCTCCCCCCCCTCTCCCCCCCCTCTCCCCCCCCTCTCCCCCCCTCTCCCCCCCCTCTCCCCCCCCTCTCCCCCCCCTCTCCCCCCCCTCTCCCCCCCTCTCCCCCCCTCTCCCCCCCTCTCCCCCCCTCTCCCCCCCTCTCCGCCCCTCCTCTCTCCCCCTCCTCTCTCCCCCTCCTCTCTTTCCTCCTCCTCTCCTCTCTTCTCTATCTCCTCCTCTCTCTCCCCCTCCTCTCCCCCCTCTCCCTCTCTCTCCTTCTCTCTCTCTCTCTTCCTTCTCTACCCCCCTCTCTCTCCCTTCTCTCTCTCCCCTTCTCTCCCCCTTCTCTCTCTCCTCCGTCTCGACCCGCGGGAGTGTCCCACAGTCACTGACCGCGATGCACCATCATCGGACCCCAACCTCCACACCAGGGTGATTTCCCCCCCCTCCAACCGCGGTCAGTGACTGGGACGCTCCCGCAGGTGGAGACGGAGGAGAGAAAGAAGGGGGAGAGAAGGGGGGAGAAGGGGGAGAGAGAGGAGAAGAGAGAGTGGAGAGAGAGAGGAGGAGAGAGAGAGAGAGAGAGAAGAGGGGAGAGAAGGGAGAGAGAGAAGGGAGGGGAAAGGGGGAGAGAGAAGGGAGAGGAGGGGAAGAGAGAGGAGAAGAGTGAGAAGAGTGAAGAGAGAGGAGGAGAGAGAGAAGAGGGGAGAGAGAGAAGGTGGGGGGGAGAGAAGAGGGGAGAAGGGAGAGAAAGAGAGGGGGGAGAGAGAGAAGAGGGGAGAGAGAATGGGGAGAGGGGAGCGTGGGGTTCATTTTGCCCCACAAGCCATAGGCGACAGGGCAATTTGAACCCAAGCACCCAGTTGAAAGCGGCCAAAGGTGTTCATCCCTCGGGACAGCCCCCACTCTCCCATGGCCACCCTCCGTGGGCTGTGGGCCGGGTGGAGTGGAGGTTTGGGACAACGTTCATCCCTTCACGGTGATGTGATGGACGCGGGGGTCTGGTCCAATCGCTGACAAGTCCCGCCCCCCGGCAACGTCATGTCCGTTATTGGACTTTTCTGTTGAGCGGCAGCCGGTCCTTTGGCTTGTAGGCGACACCACTTTTCGGGTAGGTGGCGTTTCGACAGAGCGGCCATTCGGTAAGTTTGCTTTTAGGCGACGCAGCTTTTCGGTTCCTTTGGGATTTAGGCGTCCCACCCCTTCGGTTAGTAGGCGTTTCGTCTTCGGACTCTTTGGGTTTATTGGCGTTTCGGCCTCGTTTCCATTCCGTTCTTTGGCTTCGACTTCTTTGCTTCAGCCTCTTGTCTGTCGGCGCCACGTCCGGGTACCGCAGAAAAGGTTTATCAAAATGCTGCTTTGATTAGTGACTATTAGGTGTAATAAGGGCTTGGCCAAACTTGGATTGTTTTCACTGTAATACAGAGGTTGAGGGGGAAACCTGGTGGATGTTTGTGATTTTGAGACAAGCTATGCTTTGTCATAAGGGCACCCTTCTTCTTCTTCTTCTTGCGTATGGCGTGCACAGCCTAAAGTTGTCGGACAACTTGTTCTATTTGATCTTATTTGATTGTGCACGCCAGGTTGATTGCATTCGTTGAAACAGGGCGGACCATGTGAAGGTTGCAATCTCACAATCCAATAAGGGCACCCTCAGCCACAATGACCTATGTCACTGTTATGGTTTAGTTTTGTGAGTCCAATAGATTATCCATCCGCGAAGCCAATAGTAACTCGTGCCTAAATAATTCGACCTCCAAGTAGTATTTATTGTGTAAAGAAACAAAAATATACAGAATTAGCTTCACAACTGCCTCATCATATTCCACGTGTCTATGTACAGATCAACAGCTACACATCTGGTCTGACTTCAAAGTAAACACTCACGTGGCATCTCTACACAGCTGGACAGCTCTAATCTCATCTTCAAAGCTCCTCCTGCTGCCTTGCAGACAGCAAGGATAAAAATGGGAGGTCATGGATGGTGCACGTTACATATTTATCATAACCCCGAGCGGGAGACGGAAATGAAGCAGATTCTCCTCCAATCTCATAAATCCTTCAAGAGCGCAGTGGTTCTTTATGAGTTATTTCCATTTGCTTTGATTACAATACAAACAATGTTTTTCCTGTATATAGACAACCATTTAAACCATTCTCCCTCTTCATTTTACAGCCATTTCAAATATTTTTGAGTAGAAGCTCTGCACACGGTGTAAGGGCTGGTCACTGGAAACTCAGATCAGCAGCAATAGGGACTGTTATTTATCAGCTGCTATCTGTGCTGAGAATGATTACTGTCTAATATTGGAACTTCGGATTTGGTGTAGAAAAGGCAAAAATAAGCAATGTTCTTTCCTCCCCACAGCCCCCCTTCTCCTTTCCTAGTGGAAAGATGTGTAGTGTATTTTGGCAGCAACATTTAATTTTATCTGTACAGTGAATGACTGCAGAGCTATGAGACACAGAGGGATCTGGCTGACAAACTTGTCTGCAAATACTCCAAACAGTCAGGAAAACAGAATATCATTGTTTATCGTTAAAAGAACTGAATACATAAGTAAGTCTGAAAAAGGGTCTCGACCCGAAACGTTACCCATTCCTTCTCTCCAGAGATGCTGCCTGTCCCGCTGAGTTACTCCAGCATTTTGTGTCTACCTTCGATTTAAACCAGCATCTGCATTTCTTTCCTTCACATATGTAAGAAGGTTATATTTAAGACCGTTGGCAAAATTGCAGCTGCAGTACTGGGCACAGCAATGACCTCCCTATTTAAAGAAGAAAGTTAATGGGAAACAATGCATTGATTCAGGGATTTACTGAACTAATACCTGGAATGGGTGGGTTGTCAGGCTGGAATATGCAGGAATTTTGAAGGATGAGAGGGGCTTAATTATTGTATGAAAAATCCCATGGGGCAGATGTTGAGAAGATGTTTCCTCTTGTGGGATAATCTAAAAACAGGAGTCAATGTTTAAAAATTAGGGATGTCTTATTTAAGACAAAGATGAGGTGATTTTTTTTCTTTCTCAGATATTTATGAATCTCTTCACGAAAGTGCAGTGGAAGCAATGTTTTTGAATATCTTTAAGGCAGAGATAGATAGATTTTTGACAAGCAGAAGATTGAACGGTTACTGAGGATAGACAGGAATGCGGACGAGGTTATGGTCAGATGAACCATGATCTTATTGAATGGGCGAAGTGACTCACAGGCTGACCTGTTCCTGATCCATTTGTTAGTACGTTTGTATTGAGGAGAGTGATGAGCGATAAGAAGAGGCTTGGTACTTGATATTGCTACAATTACTGAGTTAACAGCATTCACTCTCATTACGTGAAAAATGTTACAGCTGTCAGAGGATGAGCCTGCACAGAAATCACACCTTGTGGTTTCTTGCTTCTCCACGGAACCTAAAATCAATTTGACGATAACTTCGGGTATTCAAAATTTGTCTTCCCCATAAATATTATCCAAAAATATTAGGTCAAATCATACAGCCATTTCGTGGAGTTCAAAAGAAATACATTTCCTGAAAAGGTTTCATGTGGCAAAATATCTAACTGATGTGCTAAAATGTGCTACAATGTTGAGATTTATATTCTGCACAATGTATTTTCCCCTATATCTATTGTACTTGAGTTAAACTTGATTGTACTTATGTATGGTACATCTGATCTGTTTGTATAGCATGCAAAACAAAGGTTTATCACTGTACCTCAGTACAGGTGACAATAATAAACCTAAACGTAAACCTGTTGTAACTTGAAAAAGGCTGGGAAAAACACAACATGGCATTCCTAAAGGGGGGCTATTTGCTATCCATTAGTGAGAAATGGATAAGGACACGGAGGTCACTACTCTGAAAGGTCAGTGATATTGCAATGAAAGTAGATAAGCAGAACATTCACGAATCGAGGAATACCTGTCCAAGTAATTTGCAGCTGATGTGAAAAATAGCAGCTGCCAAAGTCTTCTTCCCCGGTCATTCTTCATATACCTACCGCTGCATTGCAGCATGGGAGGCATGACAGTGTGGGGGGAGGGGACGATAGTTTAGGTGCTATTGCATGTGACCCCCCACTGGGTCATTGAAAGGGGTTGTCAGGGGTCAATTGTACCAAGCATTGTATCTGACCTTTCAACTTTATGCTAGTATACAACAGGACCCATTGCTTGGAAAAGGGTTGTCAAGCAGTTAAGTGCTTTGCTTATTTTTATATTTATGGATACATTTGTTTCAGTTCAAAGTATTTTAAACATAACTATTATTTTTGTTTTTAACAAGACATTTAAAAGTCATGTATTTGGTAATTATTTTTCAGCATTTACATGTGTAAATATGCAAAAGGAATTTAACTGTGCAGTTGCACATGTGACAAATAAAAGTACCATTGAACCATTGAGTTGTCAAAGGGCAATCAAAGTAGTCTGGGGCAGGCCCATGGGATCTACACAATCACAATCACAAACCCAATAATACTTTATTAGCCAAGTATGTTTTGCAACATACGAGTAATTTCATTTGCTAAGTCAGTCATACAAATAATAAGCAACGGAACACACACAACACATTTTAACATAAACATCCATCACAGAGATGCATCCACATTCCTTACTGTGATGGAAGGTGAAAAAAAGTTCAATCTCTTCCCTTAGCTCTCCCGCGGTCGGGGGCTTCGAGCTCTCTGTTGATGGGGTGATCTTGACTCCCGTAGCCGGCGACAGGCCCTCCACATCGTGGCGATCAGCACCTGCATCGGGGGGGATGTCAGCTCCCCCGTGCCGGGCGATTGAACCCCGCGTCGGGGCTGGTCGAACCTTCTGCGACGTTGGAGCTCCCGACATCCACGGGATCTCCCGAGACTGCGAGCTCCTGATGTAAAGTCTGCAGGCTGCAGTTGGAGTGATCCCAGGCAAGGGATCGACTCCGATGTAAGTCCACGCCCTGCGGTGGTGCCCATGGTCAGTCCGAGGAGGCCTCCAGCTCCATTGATGGTAGACCGCAGAGCAACCGGAGAATGTGATCCGAAATCTAATGGCATTTCTGGCAAGGTAAGAAACTGAAAAAAAAGTTGACCCCGACCCCGACCCCGACCCCGACCCCTCCCCCACATAAAACAAACCGGAGAACATTTACATGAACTTTTAATATGCACTAAAACATTTTTAAAGGAAGAAACAACAAACAGACAGTTAGCGGGGCTGCCAATCGTATGGTGGTACCTGAGGCCTAGTATCGCTTGCACATCTCGCTGCATTGTGGAACAAGTACAGCCTGAGGCCTGGAGTTCAATTAGGTGCAGGGCTGAAAAACATTAGGCCTCCATAGTGTTTTGGCAAGTTAACCACTTTCCGAGCACCTTTGGGTATGATTTTAATAGAATTCCTTTTGCATATTTACACATGTAGTCAAAGGCCTTTTCAATTATTTCTGAATGTCATGAAATGGTTGTTGGTGGCGGTAACTGCTTTGAATTGCTGCACTGCAAATGGTTGTTGGTGGTGGTAACTGCTTTGAATTGCTGCACTGCAAATGTTTGGTGGTGGTGGTAACTGAAACTTCCTGTTTGCACTGTATATTGATTTTAGATAAAACGTTACCACTTACGGCTGTGATTTTTGGCCATCTTACTCAGTCCCCCTCCGCTCATCAGGTGCAGAGGATTCTTCCCATCAATGAAAAATAAAAGTGTAATAAGTGTTAAAAAAAAATGTTGAACATAGACATAGAAAAATAGAAACATAGAAAATAGGTCCATTCGGCCCTTCGAGCCAGCACCGCCATTCATTGTGATCATGGCTGATTGTCCCCTATCAATAACCCGTTCCTGCCTTCTCCCCATATCCCTTGACTCCACTAGCCCCTCGAGCTCTATCTAACTCTCTCTTAAATCCACCCAGTGACTTGGCCTCCACTGCCCTCTGTGGCAGGGAATTTCATAAATTCACAACTCTCTGGGTGAAAACGTTTTTTCTAACCTCAGTCTTAAATGACCTCCCCTTTATTCTAAGACTGTGGCCTTTGGTTCTGGACTCCCAACATTGGGAACACTTTTCCTGCATCTAGATTGTCCAGTCCTTTTATAATTTTATATGTTTCTATAAGATCCCCCCTCATCATTCTAAACTCCAGTGAATACAAGCCTAGTCTTTTCAATCTTTCCTCTTATGACAGTCCCGCCATCCCAGGGATCAATCTCGTGAACCTACGCTGCACTGCCTCAATCACAACGATGTCCTTCCTCAAATTAGGAGACCAAAACTTGGCCATAATGCAGTCAGCCATGCTCTCTACACATGTAGAAGTTCAAGAGAGTATTTGCTGACATAGAGAATCTCTTCTGTTTAAGAAAGAACTGCAGTTGCTGGAAAAATCGAAGGTAGACAAATATGCTGGTGAAACTCAGCGGCTGGGGCAGCATCTATGGAGCAAAGGAATAGGTGACGTTTCGGGTCTCCTTAGAGAATCTCTTCAATCTTTTAACAAAGAGAGGTGCTGAAGGTTTTTTCTTTAATAATTTTGGTTTAGTTTATTGTCATGTATATCAAGGTACAGTGAAAAACTTTTGATACGTGCTAATCGGTCAGCGGAATGGCAATACATGATTACAATCAAGCCATCCCCAGTGCAAACAATTCTATTCAGTCACAGATCCATGTTTTTTGTCTTGAAAGACATAAGTTCCCTTAACCATGGGAACTGCTCAACTTCTTGTTTGATGTATTTATAGAATTGGCTTGAATCTAATATGGCAATTCAGATCTTGATAATTCTCTGGGATTTTTTTTTTTTTGCATCTGTTTAGATGCTTACAAGTAATTTTGAATCTCTCACCACTGATTATTGACCCAGACACAAAAATATCATTCACAGCTTTATTTGGAGCAATTCAATGCCTAGGTAATTTTGCAATTCTCCAAAGTTACTGAGAAATTCTCAAGAAAATGTAAGGTTATTCAATTACTGTAACTGTTCCAGTTGTAGTCTGCTTTAGATTATTTTGTGTGAGAACAAATGTTGACCATCTATTTCAACAAACGTTGAGACCCAATTTCAGCAACGTTGTACCCCAGAGACCTGACTGGGTCTATCTGGGAAATCAGATGCAGCTTGATCAGATGGTTGTGCAAAGCCGATGGATGATCTTCATTCCCAGACTTCAAAGACCTAAATCATACAATCAGAATTCACTGATCACCGTAAAACCTCAATGTAAGGTTTCCGCATGGCTTTGCCTGTCCTCAATGGTTCAATGGTGCTTTATTTGTCACAAATGCGACTGCACAGTACAAATCTTTTTGCATATATTACACATGCAGGTGCCACCATGTTTTAGCACCAATACCAAAGTCCAAAATCCAGTCGGCCAGCGTGCTCGATGTACTAGAGCAGTTCCCGCGAACGAATGCCCTTGTTCTCTCCTCACCCAGCCATCTTTGTGTCCCAGGTGCACCTCCTGCAGCCATCCTTGAAGGCACTGGAGGCATTACCCCGGTTCATCCTCCTACTGGAGATCCTTGCGTCTGACATCTCCGGCTCCCTCCCTGTTCCGCCATCTGACAAGCCTTTGGGTGAGGTCACTCCATTTGGCAAGCCTTTGGCTGGGCCCTGCTGATCAATGAGTCTTGTACGCAACGTAATCTTCCCCATGCATGCAATTCGTACCACAGATATCATACACCAGTGATGAGGTAAGGAGCATAAATGATGCATAACAATCCCTCACATCATGCTTCGTAGATGTATTATGCTGAATATAACACATGAATGAATGGATGGATGACCTAGTTACTTATCACTCTGCTATCCTGCAGACTCCCACTTAAAGGACAGAATCTGCATAAAATATCTAGCGGTATAACTACTGATTTCCCTTACTTCAAATAACCCTTGCATCCCCTCTTTCTCCGTCCCTCCAACACCTTTGTCAGCATACTAGTTTCAATGTCATCCTGATGAGTTTCACTGTCTGTATAACTCGTTATCACTCACCCTACAGCCAACATTGGACCATTGTGGGCTCCACTTTTCCTTGATCATCGTTGCTTTTTGCGTATCTTTCATTCATTTGTTCAATGTGCTATTTATATCTCTCATTTTGCTTTCCCCTGACTCGGTCTGAAGAAGGGGCTCGACCCAAAACGTCACGTATTCAATGAAGAAAAATCTACGGACTTCCATTCCTGTTTTTTTTTAATCGCTGGACAATTTAATCGCTGGATTAAAGTTATTCTTGTTTTAAACCAGCATCTGCAGTTCCTTCCCAAGCATAAAATATCTAAAGGTTATTATAGAATGTAAAAGCTTACGGATTGGGAAACAACATAGTTGTGGAAGGCCAACAGGAAACTGAGAATGGGGAGAAGTGAATATTTTCCAGGTTGGCAACATGCACTGAGTGGTGTGCCACAGGGACTGCGGCTCAACCAGCACCAGGGGCTCAACCTCTTGCAATTTATATAAATGACAGATGAAGGTTTTGAGATCAGGATTATTAAATTTGCTGATAACACAAAAACATTCTCAAAGTAGGTTGTGAAGAGGACAGAGGAAAGCTTTAAAATAATATAGATAGGTTCAGTATGTAGGTGAAGATCTGGAAAATGGGGTATAACATGGGAAATGCAAAATTCACCATTTAGACAGAACATTTAAAAGTGGAATATTGTCTAATATCTAACGAATTGATGACCAATTGCAGGGCACTTAGGTGCATCGGGATCTTGATATCAGCGCATGATTCATAAAATGAACACAAGTATGTATGCAAGTATGCGAGAAACAAATAATTGCAGATGTTAGTTAATACACAAAAGGACACAAAGTGCTGAAATAACAGAGATGCTGACTGACCTCTGTGTGCAGAGACTAAGCACTGGTCTCCTTCTTTAGTTTAATTTTATTTATTTTAGTTTAGTTTAGTTTAGTTTAATTTAGTTTATTGTCTCATGTACCGAGTTACAGTGAAAAGCTTTTTGTTGCATGTGGAAAGGACTATGGAAAGTCAGTGGAAAGGACTAAACATGAGTACAATCGAGCCATCAACAGAGTACAGATACATGATAAAGGGAAAAACGTTTAGTCAAGATAAGGTCCAGTAAAGTCCAATTAAAGATAGTCTGAGAATCTCCAATGATGTAGATAGTAGCACAGGACTGCTCTCTAGTTGTTGATAAGATGGTTGTTGCCTAATAACAACTGGGAAGAAACTGTCCCAGATGAAGGATGCATGGAAACAGTTCAGGTGAGTTTTACTGGAAATATAACTGGATTGGATGGGTTGTCATGCACAGAAATATGGCTTACAATCACTGGAGGTTAGAAGAGTGAGAAGGAACTATGTAGGACCTGAGAGATTTGGACAGAGAGGAAGTGGAGAGAATTGTTTCACGAGCTAGGGTGTCAGTGTACAAAAATAAGAGACCACCTATTTAAAGACAGTGAATAGGTGACATTTCTTCTCCCAGAGAATTGTGAAGTTTTGTAATTCTCTTTCTAAAAGAGTCTTGGAAGCAGAGTCTTTGGATACTTTTAATTGTGAAGTAGACTGGTTCTTGATGGACAGTAACTGGAAAGTAACTGGAAATAGGTAGGAATGCAGAGCTCAGGTGACAATCAGATCAGCCAAGGATCGGGTTTGATTGTCCAAGTTGCCTGTGTCTGCTCTTAATTCATACGTTCATACAGTATTTTCAGTGGCTCAAATGCTCAAACTGCTGGGGCAATAGGACTGAGGTGCAGAATTGGGCAAAGTTGGAGGAAGCTACGGGATCTTGCTGTGGCCAAGTTGGCTGTTTACCTCCTGCCTAGCAACACTGACTCAACTGCAAGAATTATACTACTGGGTGAAAAACACATTGGAATGACCTGAGGTGGTGAGGCCATATTATATTTCCTTCTTTCTACAGGCTAAAGAGCAGCAAGAGGCAAGGCCTTCTGAAGAAGGAGCACTCACGGGAAGAATTTCCATCTGACGTATATGGGCTCGGGTGATTATATTTGTTTACTAACAGCAGAGCTCACACCAGCCCATACAGAGCAGAGTTAGCATCAGACATAGACTGTTCTGTAACTACAAACATTTGGAATACTCCCAGTCTGCTGTAATACATCTTTGCATAACAACATTTCCTGTTTATAGTCATTAATTCTTGATTAGCATCAGTTTTCTGCCTTTAAACAGATTGCCAAGAACAGACTCAATTAATGCAATAAGCATTAAGGTAATTTCACAAAAAAACCCATATTTTTAACCATTTTGAAGTTTTGGATTTGTGTGTGCTTGCTTTTATGCCTGTTGCTTGGAATTAGATATGGCTGGTGTGGGCTAACTGTGGCTTTGAAAGGTCAACAGCTGAGGAATTCTTCAGTGCTTGAAAGGGTACGTCTATGCCAGGCATCAGGGCTTGGCACAGCAGAGAAAATCAGGTCAGCTGTAAATGAGCCATCATCACAGGGAGCGTCAGCTTCGAAAGAGGAGTGGCATCGATGGAAAGGGTGGCATTGCACATGATCATAAGGTCATAAGGTCATAGGTGATATGAACACTTTGGCCCATCAAGTCTACTCCACCATTCAATCATGGCTGATCTATCTCTCCCTCCTATCTCAATTTTCCTACCTTCTCCCCATAACCCCTGACACCCATACTAATCAAACATAAATATATCTCTGCTTTAAAAATACCCATTGACTTGGCCTCCACAGCCTTATGTGGCAATGAATTCCACAGATTCACCACCTCTTCTCATCTTCCTAAAGGGACGTCCTTTAATTCTGTGCCTAGTCCTAGATACTCCAACTAGTGGAAACATCATCTCCACTTCCACTATGTCCAAGCTTTTCACTATTTGGTACATTTCAATGAGGTCCCTCCTCAGTCCTCCAAACTCCAGTGAGCACAGGCCCAGTGCCGACAAACGCTCATCATATGTTAACCCGTGGGATCATTCGTGGGATCATTCTTGTAAACCTCCTCTGGACCCTCTCCAGGGCCAGCTTATCCTTCCTTAGATATGGTGCCCAAAATTGCTCACAATACTCCAAATGCGGCCTGACCAGCGCCTCAACATTACATCCCTCTTTTTTGTATTCTAGCCCTCTTGAAGTGATACTTGCTTGGGGTCCACTAGGTGGCAGGAGGGGGAGAGATCAATGGTTCAAGGCCCTAAAGAAAGCCATCAAGCAGCAATGGATTTGCGGTTTGAGTGAAAACCAGACAAAGTACACAAGGAATATCATCAGCCTCAACATTGATGTCTCAAACTCTCCAGCATCAAAACGGATAAAATGGAGCCCTTCAACGGATTCCAATGTAGGCTGCAGCGGCACAGTTAGTAACCCGCTGCCTCATATCTCTAATATACACGTCCGGTTCTCTTCCTGTCACGTTTGCATGTTCAGCTTCTGACCGCATGGATACCGTTGGGTGCTCCATTTTCCATCCACTTCCCAAAGATGTGTGGGTTGATAGGTTAACTGGCCACTGTAAATTGTCCCAAACACCTAATTGAGTGGAACAATCTCAGGTGAGTTGATGAGAACAAAGGGAGAATAAGAAAAATGATGTGTAAATGGTTTATTCATGACCAGTGTGGTCTTAGAGGCCATTAGGGTCTGCTTGCATGACCAGGCCATCTCTGATGAAAACATCGAAATTGCAGGAAACACTCAGCTACAAAAAGACAAACAGCAAATGTTTCAGACTGAAGGCTCTTAAAAAACAGACTTAAGAAACATTTAGTCAGGTACATGGACAGGACAGGCTTAGAGCGATACGGGTCAAACACAGGCAGGTGGGACTAGTGTAGATGGGACTTGTTGGCTGATGTGGGCAAGTTGGGCCAAAGGGCCCGTTTCTACGCTGTAAGACTCTAAGACACCAGAGGGGCAACGTTTGCACTCAGATGGTGGTGAGTATATGGAATACGCAACACTCTCTGACTCTCTCTCTGAGAAGGGTCCTGACCCGAATCGTCACCCATACCTTTCTCCAGAGATGCTGTCTGACCCATTGAGTTACTGCAGTACTGTGTGTCTATCTTTGGTATAAACCAGCATTTGCAATTCCTTGTTTCTACTCTCTGACTAAAGTCGGAGGCGCACACAGCTTGCTTGTGGAAGAATTGGTGAAATAATTAACACTTCAGTATTTAAATCAATGCTGGTGTTGTGCATGTATGCCTGTAAAGGCTGGCTAATCCATAACTCCTGAGGATATAGAATTTGGACACATAAACCTAAACTGGAGGTACACCTGTGTCAACAGTTGTGAAGAATTCAATGCCATTAAACAGGAAATTTGAAAAGCATGCAAAAAAGGTTCCTGTAAAATCAAATGAGCAATAATATGGATGAATTCTTAAAGTGAGTATTCCAGGTTAATTAGACCAGTTCTCCGGGAGACCTAGCAACTATTGGGTATTGAGCAATGAGAAGGGGTGAGCTAATAATCTTGCTATGTTGAGCTCTTTGGGAATGTGTAGCATAACATGACACAACTCCTGTGTAGACCATAACTAGGGTAACTCAGCAAATCAGACGACATCTCTAGAGGGCACAGATAGACCAGGTTTCAGATCAGGACCCTTCTTCAGACTGATTATAGTAAAGTGAAGAAAGCTGGAAAAGAGGTGAGGAGCGGAACAAAGCCTGCTGAGTGATGGGTGGATAAAGATCAAAGTCAAAGATAAAGTATCCTTTATTGTCTTTCGGTTTTGTTGCCTTGCAGTCAAACATACAATAAAAATAACAAAAACACACAATAAACACAAATTTAACATCCAACACAGTGAGATCACCAGGCACCTCCTCACTGTGGTGGAAGGCAAAAGTCTTAAGGTCTTTGTCTCTTCCCTCCTTGTTCTCCCTCTGCATTGAGGCGATCCAGGCCTGCGATGTTCTGACCCCACCGGGTGATGATAAGTCCCGCGACTCAACCGTGCTCCGCGAACGGGCCGGTTCAAACCCCACGGCCCGGGGTGGTCGAAGCTGCTGAAGCTGCTGCCCTCCAGTCCAGCGGACGCAGCTGTTGTTGCGGGAGCTCCGGAAAAACAGGTCACCACCTGTAACCTGCGAGCTCCCGACGATGTCGTCCACTGGGCCCGCTGCCGAGCCTCCGAAGTCGGGCCGCCACCGGATCGCCAGAACGCCTCCACTGCTCCAAGTCGGGCCGCTGCCAGAACATCTGAACGCTGCCACAGCCCAGAGGCCGCCAGCTCCGCCATTAGGCCTCAGCGCAGACAGAGACGGGGGACACGACAAGAAAAAGTCGCATCCCCCCGAAGGAAGAGACTAAAACTGTACGATGAAGGGGGGGGGGGGGCTTAGATTTGTGCATTGGGTAAATAAAGGCTGGTGATGAAAAGAGACAAAATGGGACAGAAGTGAGAAGGAAGCAAAAGAGTGTCAGACAAGGAGAGAAGAGGATTGAATTGCAAAGCTAGTGGGAGGGATGTAGGTGGAAGCGTAGAGAGAGGGAGGAAAGAGGAGGATAGAATAGTGGAAGAAATGGATGTGGATTTTGTGGAGGAGGCACTGGAAAGAAAGGAAGTGGGGAAAAAAACAGGTTGTTACCTAAAACTGGAGAATAGTAAGATTAAATGAGAATTTACCAGTTTGAAGTGATCTTGATTTTATGAGGAGTTACGTTGGTGATTACGTGAAGAAGACAGGCCGCATGCACACCAATCTTCAAAGCAGCGGTATGAAATCACAAATAGCAACACCGAAGTGACATAGTAAGATGCGTGACTCGAGAACTACCATATGATCCTTTATTGAGAGGGTTGGGCGTGGCGGGCACGTAATCACCAACGTAACGCCTCATAAAATCAAGATCAAACTTCAATCTGGTAAGTTCTCATTTAATCTTACTATTTTACTTTGTCACATGAGTGATTCCATGAAGAGTTCAAAGCTTTGTGATTTCATGCCGCAGAATAACAAATCTCGGCATCCCACTGCAGTGATTGACTCGAATGAGAAATTAATGCATTAGTAGTAACATTGCATTTAATGCAGTAATAAAGTTTATTTAAAAAATATAAACAAACAACAGTACCCCTCTATACCAGGGCACTTTAAACAGAACTTAAAATAGCATTGGCAAACAGCCCTGGATCAGCAATCGGCCGATGATAGAAATTCTAAAGCATCAGCTGATTTGCCCATCCGGCTGCCAAAATATGGTCAACGGGCACGTGCCTCGCCTTGGCCGCCGACGTAGCTGCTGCCCTAGTGGAAAGAGATGTAAACACACTATCTAAATGATACGCTGACGTTGATGCTCACCTGGTGGAATGAGATATACAATTGTCAGTGTTAATACCTGTATAACCCAGAACCTGCTACAGCCACCTTGAAATAGTCTACGACCTACCTTTGTGTAGTTGTTTGTTTACTAATAAACAATGCTGATTCCATACTTCTTAGGATTCTGGTGGCCTTGATAACATAGGCGTGAGACCGTGGGGTATCCAAAATGATCTTAAATGGTGCCATCCCTAGTCTACTCTGCTTGTGTAGACCAGAATGTAAAATGTAATGGCACCTGCAGCCAATTCCATCTTATCTAGCCACAGCGCTTGCAATGTTTGGCGTTGTTGTGCTGATATAAGTGTCATAACTAAGGATGTAGATGGAACCCCTTGGTGAAGTAATGTTCACACATTTACAATAACCAACTGCATAATCTTGTAGTAGGAAAACTTGTGTCAAGATCTTTTAACAACTCAATATCCGGGTTGAACCCGACAGCGTAGTTCCCTTATGTTGCAGCTGCAGTGTCTCTATAACTGAATTATTGTCAAATACCATTTAAAATGAACTGGAAACATCCATAATCTGTACCGTATTAAATGTAACATTACACTTAACAAAAACACTTCTGATCCCCTCAATAGAAATGTACTGCTTTTTTGGGTGGTATCCCTGCACACTGCAGTGAGCACCTTCATGGCTTGATGTGACAACCTGAGGCATAAGTCAATCCATTCAAAATGTGTAAGTCAATAATTGTTTTACTGTGCAAAAGCCGGTCTCCTGAACCACAGTTTGAAACAGCAAGTTCTTGATTTTTGGAATAACCGTATACTGTTGTGCCATAATGCCTGATGAAGCAGGCAACATGGAAGCTTGGCCAGTCCGACAGTATGAACCCAAGCAAGGTCTTGCTGACTGTTTAAAGACCCGGCTAATGAGGCAAAAATGAGGAAGACATAAAAGACCATTCCTCCTATTGAAGTGAGAATGTATTTCTCCGCACTGTTGTGCCACATATTTTTGCAATCAGTGAATAAACATGCATCAACATGTCGATATTCGATGTAGTATTGAACCATACTTTCATCATACTTTGAGATCCAACACTTATACTGTGTTATCATCGTTCTGAACTGGATGATACACCAGTGGCAAAGGAGATTAATTACAGGATACATTTACTTGATTACCATGTGACTAACATATGTCACCATCGTAGAGTAGCAACTTGAATTTGAGCATGTAGAATATGTATATTCGCTCAATAACCCCATACCCATGGGTGCATTTAGTGTATATTTTTAGTAGATACCAACAATTGAAATAATTGGTAACTCGTGCAATCTCCCATACCTCCAAGTAGGTGATGGTAATTAGAACTTTGCATCTTAGAGTCCTAAGCATCAGTTTGTAATAACTGAATTCGACCGACCACACTACTGTAGCGAGTTTCAAGTTCAAGTTCAATGAGTTATTGTCATGTTCAGCAATGCTGAATACTGTTGCTTCATCATTGTGGCTGAGGTAGCTTCAGCTGACAATGGCATAAAATTGTTAACAATGGTCTAATTGCTACTACACAATATCAGTTCCTTGATTTGCTCAGCTGAACACAGCTGCTATATCGCCAATTACTCTTGATGAAAATAACTCCGTTTTGTAACAGATTGCTATAACTCCAATCTCTTTCCACAAGGTGGAGTCAAGGCTAATAATAATTAAAGGTAAATCCCAATGACCAACAACAGTTTATCCCATACCCAAAAGCTTTACTGTTATAGTACAGTTACATTGTTTTTGATAACCTCTGTAATGGGATTTGTATAGCATGGATCTCTGACTCTATGAATCTGTTGTAGTCAGGAAAATAAGTTTTCATATTCGGAAAGTTCATATGCCTGACACTCTCCATTCTTCATAATAACATGCCACTCCTGCCTTATTCCATGGGTGGTTTGCATGCGAACTTTTGCCCAATTTCCAAACCCTGGCCATAATCCAAACTTGCTTGGAAGGCTCCGACTGTGCCTCAACCAAATATTTTTACCCTTTGTGTGTTGTATAAAACAAATGTAAATATTACAACTTGTGAACATGTGCACTACCCAAATTTTGGAAGTGCTAGACCCATTTTGTTGAGTATGATTGGAAAGGTGCATGGAATTTCAGGGCTATCATGCAACCCCCAGCTCCAGAGAACCGCTACTGCTGATGAGCGCCTGAGGTGCGTTCTGAATGATGACTTTTCCCCGCCGTTGGCCTAATTGATTCGTCTGCCAGGCTTTCCTCCCCTGATTTTAATAACAGATTCAGCGGCTGGCTCTCACATCCCCCTGTTGCCGTTGTTCACTGCCGACACATATGTGCTTAAATATGATCTATCGACTTCTTTAAAGCCTGGAGTCAGTTATATCTTGACATTTTGCCCTTCCCTCCTCAGAGAGGGTGATTCGTAGGCAATCCTAACAGGCGCTGCCGCAGGATACCAATACTGATACGAACCCATTGGCCTTAACCCAATAGAATATTCTGCTGGGATGGCAACTTTGTTGTCAGGAAAAGGTATCTCTGACACATGCCCTTCATCCCTTGGGGTATGCCCCATGGTCATACCCTGAGACTCAGTGTCAGCAGGATATTGACCCGTCTTGGTCTCTGCCTCCGGGAGGGAGACCTCTGTAACACTGTATGCAACAGTTGCTGTATTTGGGATAATCGTTTCAAACGCACTATCCATGAATTCATCCCCCAACTCCATGGGCCTTGCTATCCAGCCCAGGTGGAGAATCATCTCCCAACTTCGTGGGCGAGGAGATATGTGTGAACTTGAGCAACCCTGTCCCAGGTGTTGTTGGCGCCACCTTTCGTAAAGGCTGGCGCTTTTTGACATGAAACAGCCCTGCATCAGGCGCTGCTGGCACGGCTCTCCCGTAGGCCAGTAATGTCACAAATGAAACAGCCCTATATCAGGCGCTGCTGGCACGGCTCTCCCGTAGGCCGGCACTTTCATACATGAAGCAGCCCTGTCAGGCGTTGCTGGCGCAGCCTATCCTATAGGCCTGCGCTATACAGTGTGAGCTCACTAAATCAAGATTTTTAGTGTACAGCTTTACCTGTAATTCATAGCAACTTGTGCTAAACAACAAGGATTACATTGTCAAAAACATATAACAATAACTTTTCATGATTTTAACTTTGCCTTTAGCTTTTAACTTTAAGAAAACCAATATAAAATACATTCATTTTATTATAAGGAGAAACCCTTTCTATAGCCCGACTCATCTGAGTCCAAATAGGGCTGAATGAGTCCCATTTAATTCCTTGCCTGGGGACCAACATCTGTGAGCCACTGACCCCACTGTCAGTGACTCTAGCATTGCTTCCTTGCCGTTCCAACGGCATCCCCACAGGCTGGGAACCGATGAGCTCACTGTCAGTGACTCAATTTGAATTTCTTGCCGTTCTAACAGCATCCCCGCAGGCTGGGAGCCGCTGACTGCACTGTTAGCGGCTCCTTATCTCGTAACCCGATCAATTTGCCGGTTATCTGCTTTTGCGGTCGGAATGGGGTTTCCCACATTCCATAACCGGCACACTCGTCGGGCTGCGAAACTGGCAGGAAAACCTCTGTGAAAAGAGGCTCCTGCCTGAAAACCCCTGGTAAGTAAAAAACCGAACTTACCTTTTAGGTTTAACTTACCATCGGCAGGAGCTCTGTCCTGCCAGTCTGGTGCTTGCGCCAATACGGCTGACGTACTGGTGCGCATGCGGCCTGGCGGGTCTTCTTCACGGAATCACTCATGTGACTCCGAAGTAAAATACAAAGTCCATATTTATTGTTTCCAGCTGTTTGTTTTTGAAGCAAATAAATGCCGTCTCCAAGGATGATGATAGAAATAACCACAGAATTTCTAAGAATCAAGAGTTTAATGAATTAAATGAAATTGGCAGTAGTTAAAAAAAAAATGCTGGAAAATAAATGGAATTGTAAACTGATAAATGCAACAGAGCTGATGATATACATCCCGAAATAGTAAAGAATGTAACCATGGAAATATTGGATGCATTGCCGGTCATCTTCCAAAATTGTACAGTTTAAAAGGGAGAGAGAGAGAGCAGGGAATTAGTTAGCCTGACATCATTAATTGGGAAACTTACAGTATCTATTCTCAAGGATGTGGTAAGAGGGCACTTAAAAATATCAATAGGATTAGACAAAATCGACATTGGACTGAAAGGAAAGTCATGTTCAAAAGATGTCCTGAAGGCTTTGGTGGATGCAATTATCAGAACAAATAAGGGAGAACCTGTGCGTGTGGTCCATTGTAATTTGCAGAAGTCTTTTTATACTGTTCCATATAATAGGCTAGTGTGCAAAATTACAGCGTATGGGATCCGTTCAAGACAAAATTATTGTTGTATGCACAAGTGGTATGAGGTGCAGGTACAATGAAAATCTTGCTAGCTGCAGCATCACAGGCATATAGACTCAAAAACACAAACACATAAATTATATCTAAATTATACATGAATTACACCTAAATTCTCCAAGACAGAAAAAAACAAAAAATGTACAAGAACTAGACATTAGTACAAAACATAATTAGTAAACAAGTTCATAGTAATCTAAGTAAAAGTCAGTAATGTTCCATTGCTGAAGTGGGAATAGGGTTGTGCAGATCAGTTCAAGAACCTGATGATAGTGGAAAAGTAGCTGTTTTTGAATCTAGTGGTGTTGGACTTCAGGCTTCTGCACCTTCTGCATGGCGATAGCAGCGGGAAGAGGGCATGTCCCGGATGGTGCCGGCGATCCTCAATGACAGATGCTGCTGTCTTGAGCCAGTGCCTCATGTAGATGCTTTTGAGAGTGGGGAAGCCTGTGCCTGTGATGAACTGGGTTGTTTCCACCAAGAAACAGAGCAGGAATAAATGGTACTCTCTCAGGATGACAGGCTGTGACGAGTGTACGCCCCATGATTTGTGCATAGTGTATGACCCATGATCACATTGAATGGCGGTGCTGGCTCGAAAGGCCAAATGGCCTACTTCAGCACCTATTGTCTATTGTCTATTGCTTGTGGTCTCCTAATCACAATATATTTCAATGATTATGATGCAGGGACCTAATATAACATTTCTAAATTTGCCAATCTCACAAAACTAGCTGGGATCATGAGGTGCAAAGAGGATGCAAGGAGGCTTAAGGTAATTTAAACAATTTGAGTGAGCGTGCAAAAATATCATAAATACAGTAGAGCGGCAATAAATGTGAAGTTACCTGGTTCAGGAGGAAAGATTACTATTATTTAAATGGTGAATGGGAAATATGGATGTTCAAATAGATATATTGAGTGCCCTTTTGCACCAGTAGGTGAAAGTAAAATGCAAGTTCAGCACAGTTTCAAAAGGCAAATTTTGTGTTGGCTTTTATTGTAAGAGGATTTGAGTTACAGGATCATTGTGCCTAATTACATTCATCCAGGTATGTTGTGAGCCTGGGATATTGTTTTGAGCCAGTTTTGTTCTCCTGATATAGGAATTGGCACACTTATCATTGAAGGAAGGCAACAAAGGTTCTCCAGTATGATTCCTGGGTTGGTAGGGCTTCGCATAAGGAGCGTTTTAATCTACTCAGCCTGTATTCACTGGAGTTTGGAAGCATGAGAGGAGATCTAATTCAAACATGCAACATTTTATCAGGGCCTTTACATAGTGGATGAAGGAGGAATATATCCCCCTGGAGAGCATATATCCTGAAAGTCTAGCTTCAGTCTGTACTTCACAGTTTAATTGACAAAGATGGCTAGTCAAAACAGCTATATTCATAATTCCGAGTTCTAATGAGTGTTCAAAGCAGGTAGGAAATTATTATAAAGGAATAAAACTATCCAAGAAAGAAAAAAAAAAGGAAAGGAAAGACTTACAAAAATTGTGATCTTAAATTCGGGTGCAACATAAAGAGAAATCAGTCAGGAATTTCAGAAGGGAAATAGAGTAGATACTTGGAGAGCATGAAGAAGCAGGGAATCAGGACTGAATTGACTGCTGACTCAATGAGTTGAATGGTCTTATGCTTCCCATTAAAAAATCATTATTATAAATTATTCTATGGAAGGTTGCTTTTTTGTTTTACATGATTTGGGCATTTTCAACATGCCAGTATTTATTTCCCATTCCCAGTTGCCATTGAGAAGGTGATGGTGAGCTGCCTTCTTGAATTGCTCCAGTTCTTCTGGGGAAGGTGCTTCCATACTGCAGTTTCCGGATGAAGACCCAGCAATAATGAAGCGTCAGTGATATGTTTCCAAGCCAGGATGATGTATAATTTGGAGTGGAACCTGGTGATGGTGATGTTCCCATGTGCCTTTCGTCCTTGTCCTTCTTGGCAGCAAAGATTGCAGATAAGGGAGGTGCCGTTGGAGTATCCTAGTTGAGTAACTGCAGTGCACCTTGTGCATGGGTCACACTGCAGCCATGTGTAATGTTGGTGGAGGGAATTATTTTTTAGGATTAATTTTTGGATGAAAAAATACTGATTAAGTAGAATGCCTGGTCCTGGATTGTGTCGACCTTCATGTTAGAGCTACCCTCATCTAGGCAAGTGTTGTAGATGTTTGAGTTTACATCCTTGGTGTATGAATATGTGGGATCAATAGATTCCTGTCACTTACAAGATATGAAACCATGGTGGGTAAACAGTCCTGAGTATTTGCCATCCTTTCACTTGATAATTGTGTGGGAATTAAAAAGGCTAATTAGTCTCCTGACACAGTCCAGTAAGCAGGAAGACACAGGCTGAGTTACGTTAGTTACATTTTCTAACTCATTTGTGCTCTTCTTTGATAAATGACAGATTTCCTTTGACTCAGTGGCTATTTAACAAGCTGCATTCCCAGAAAAAACTGAGACCCAGAGGGCTATTACATTTAAACATATGACCTGTGATCCTCTAATATGGGGTGGAAGATTGCAACCTTCACGTGGTCCGCCCTGTTTCGACTAATGCAATCAACTCGATGTGCACAAACAGAAGATCTAATAGAACAAGTTGTCCAACAACTTTAGGCTGTGCACGCCACACGAAAGAAGAAGATCCTCTAATATCACTTTGCACTCTCCAGATTTTCTAAAGCTACAATAATACTAGAAGACACATCTTAATATCGCAGCAAAATCTTTGATGACTTGGATCGTTTCAAATAATCTAAATATTTATTTTGTGCTTGTATCAAAATTATCTGCTAGCCGATGCCAACAGACAGTATGATTAGGCCGCACTTACTCATGTAGAAGTTATTTTAAAGATCAATAAGTGTTTTTCTTTGAGATAAAATTTCTTACATTGAAATTTAAAATAATCCGGACTTATGTTTGAAAAATAGTTGGCATAATTTCATGTGGAACAATGAGCTTTGGCAGACTATTCCATACCAGTCAGATCTAACTTTGACAAACATGGTGACAAAGCGGTAGAGTTGCTGCCTTACAGCGGCAGAGACTTGGGTTCAATCCTTAGTATGGGTGCTATCTGTACGGAGTTTTACGTTCTCCAAAGACGTAGGGTAGTGTTAATGTGCGGCGATCACAGGTTGGTGCAGGCTCGGTGGGAGGAAGTGCCTGTTTCCACACTGTATCTCTAAACTAAAATAATTTCATCCAAAACAAAAGCTAAACTAGAATGTTAGAACACTGGAAGTGTATGGAAACAATCATGCGATTTATTATAGGATGGGACTCTCCAAACTGTGCCAAATCCGCACCTGGCCTCAGTGCATATGGTAAATCAGACAGAATTTCCACTCCAAATTAAAAAAGGATCGTTATTGAAATCTTGCATGGCAGACCATTCCTATCGCAAGTTGCTCTTCATTGAGGTCCTTTTTCCTCAGCTCCCATTGTTGTGTGTGCATTCAAGGCCCCATCACAATGTTGTCAATGGCAGACCAGTGCCATTTGCTGATGTGTCTAAGGCAGGCTTTTCTGCTCCTGGTGGGGATCCCTTGTGCTTGTTGTGGGTGCCTTTCTGGATGAAGGAGTTCAAGGAGCAGGTTAACTGGTTACTGAATTTTAAAGCAGAGATAGATAGATTCTTGATTAATACAGGTGTCGGGGGTTATGGGGAGAAGGCAGGAGAATGGGGTTAGGAGGGAGAGATAGATGAGCCATGAGTGAATGATGGAGTAGACATGATGAACTGAATGACCAAATTCTGCTCCTATCACTTATGACATTAATTACCCTTGTTTAAGTGAATGGCAAAACAAAACCAAAGGACAGTTGCCAGGAATGTGAGATAGAATAAGTTGCAGTTGTTCATGGAAATAAGGAAAAGGGTAATGGGACTGATGGGAACTTCTTATATACATGAAATATATAACATTAGATCAAAGCTGCCATTATTTTTAGGGGAACAAAAGCAATGGGTTTGGGGTCAGACAAAAGATCAAGTTTAAAAGGTCGACCATCTCTTCGGAGTGTGACTGGAGATATGGTTAGCAACAATTAACTCTTCCCTGTAAATCTTTCACAGAGCACTACCATTAAATGTTGGCAATCTGAAAAAACACTTAAGATGCTGAAAACACAAGTCAGACAGGAACAATGGATGGGGAAACAGAGTTTGTGTTTCAGGTCAAAGACTCTGCATCTCTGTCTTGGCTTCAAAAGTCAACTCTGCTTTTTTTTTAACTGATGCAGCCTGACCTGCTGAGTGTTTTCAGAATTTTCTGTTTTTATTATCTTAAACTTACCCATGATTATGACCGTAGTGGGGACAAAGTTTCCCACAGGTGGGCCTTTTGTTTTTAAGAGGCATGCCTTCAGGTCTCCTGTGAGAAAGTTAATGCAAGGGGTGCAGGGCTCCTGGTGTTGAGGAGGAGTGAGTGCGCTAAGATTGCTGGGTCAGCCTGCTACATATGCCTGCCCTCCAGATTTCTGCAGAATGGTCAGCAAAGTTTGCGTTGATTGGTCTTATTTTCTTGAACCAAAGGAGGATTTACGAGGATATTTATGTTCATAAGTTGCAGGAACGGAATTAGGCCATTCAGCCCATCAAGCCTACTCCGCCATTCAACATGGCTGATCAATTCTTTCCGGAAGTTCTTTCCAATCTTTCCTTTTCAGGTCCTGAGAGGTTGAGCAGGTTAGGACTCTGAAGATAAGGGGTGATCTTATAGAGGTGTACAAAATCTTGAGAGGAATAGATCGGGTAGACACAAAATGCTTTTGCCCAAAGTTGGGGAATCAAGAACCAGAGGACATGGGTTTAAGGTGCGGGGGGGAAAGATTTAATGGGAACCTGAGAGGTAACTTTTTCACACAAAGGGTGGTGGGTGTATGGAACGAGCTGCCGGGGGAGGTAGTTGAGGAAGGTACTATTGCAATGTTTAAGAAACATTTAAACAGGTATATGGATAGGACAGGTTTACAGGGATATGGGCCAAATGCAGGCAGGTGGGACTAGTATAGATGGGACATGTGGCCCGTGTGTGTAAATTGGTCTGATAAGCCTATTTCCATGCAGTAAGACTCTATGACTATGACAAATGTTCTCACTTGCAGTCAGGAAGAGGAGGATGGTCAAAGGTCATTCAGGGGTCATTATGTGAACTTCATGCATCAGAAACTGTGTTCTTGAGTTCATAGCCCCTCTCCCTTGAACAAGGTCTGCAAACTCCTCTCGTGGGAATACATCGGCTTGCGTTTACAGCACAATATAAGCTATCTGTCTCAAGCAGGCATTGTTAATATTTACGGTTCCAAGAAACTATTTTCCAAAACTTTTCCTTGTGTCTCTTTCAGCATTATCTTCTATTAATTTTTCCTTTCTCAGTTATCCAGTTTCCTCTAAGTATAGCTAATCTACTTGAAAACCAAAAATAAATTCACATGGAAATCTGGATTAAAACCAGAAAATTACAGAAATCCTCAGCTCCAGCCAGCAACTGCAGAAGAGTCCGCTCCTGGCAATACATGGAATCACATAGCATTGACAGGATGGGCCTTATGCCTCAGGGAGGCTCCAGCTAATCTAATTTTCTCAAAGGTGGTGACATCCATATTCTCTCCGGGATCATGAGGATCATGTGAATAAAATCATGAGAGGAACAGATGATGTGGACGCAGAGAGTCTCTTGACCAGAGTGGGGGAATTGAGACACAGAGGGCATAGGTTTAAGGTGAAGGGGGAAAGATGTTATAGGAATTTCAGGGGTAACTTTTTCACACAAAGGGTGGTGGGTATATGGAACAATCCAGAGGAGGTAGTTGAGGCAGGGACTATCACAACATTAAAGATGCAATTAGACAGGTACATGGGTAGGACAGGTTTTGAGGGATAATGTAGATAATTAGAACTAGTATAGATGGGACATGTTGGTCGGTGTGGGAAAGTTGAACCAAAGGGCCTGTTTCCACACTGTATAACTCTACGACTATGGTAAAGGGAGAGACAAACTTGAACTGGGTCATCAAAGTGGGACGAGGTGGAGGCTACGCGGATCGTGATGGACTATTGAGAGATGAGTTTGGAGGGTGGACTCAGAACTCTGGCATCAAGAATCAGCTGCAGATCATGAATAGGTGAAAGAGTCCTCACCTGGGTGAGAGATTGAAGGTGAAGGATGGGGGCAAGAGATGGGAACGATTGTGCGGAGGATGCAGAGCTATTATTTTAGGGTGTTTGGAGTTCCAAGACAAATCCTTTACCCAAAGCAGCCCTCCTTGACCCAAAAGGCAGGAGACAGGCAAGGCAAGGCAACTTTATTTATATAGCACATTTCATACACGAGGCAGACTCAAAGTGCTTCACATAAAAACGTGTCATGCAATAAAATGAAATAATAAAAAATAAAAAAAATTAAAAAAACATTTCAAAAAAGGCCTGTGGTGGCCAATTTTCCCAGGAACTGGAACCCAGGTCTCTGATACGGCAAGGCAGCAGCTCTGTGCCGCCCTTTTCTCCATTTTATTCACCAGAGAAACAATAATAATTGGGGATGTTTACTGCACAAAGGATCTGTTCAGCCTGTGCTGGCCCAGGACCTCGGGTGTCATTACTTCCATATGATTTATTTTTTCGAGCGTAGTTTGCTCCATTTCATTTCTATTTCACCGCAGATTCATTATTTTCAGAGGGCAGTGTCTGAGATTTAACGCTTTGCAGCCTCTTGTAATGCAAAAAGATTTGCCTATTTTGCAGCTGTGTAACATGTTCCACTGAAGGAGGCTGGATGATTTAGCTCCTTTCCAACCTCTGTGTTGAATTAGTGTGTCAGCAAGGCATACAAAGAAAGAATTGTGTAGGAAGGAACTGCAGATGCTGGTTTAACCCAAAGATAGACACAAATTGCTGGAGTAACTCAGCGGGACAGGCAGCATCTCTGGAGAGAAGGAATGGGTGACATTTCGGGTCGAGACCCTTCTTCAGACTGAATAGAAAGAATGTGTCTTTCAGCTTTAGATGGGCATTAAAGGGAAATAGGGATGCGAAGGGAAATTATTGGATTTTTTCATGGACAGTGCAATTAAGGGCAAAAGCCGACGTGGACACCAGGAGTTTGGGTTCAAGTCACCATGAAGCTTGTTGCCAAGGATGCAGGGGTAGCATCTCCCCCCACCTAAACCACATAAACAAGCCACCTAGGCTTTGCACACATTGCCAAGGAATTACCCAGAATCTTTCCTCCCCTTCCTCTGGAAGTAACACTCAACTCCAATATTTTCTGGCAAGTTAAACAGGCACTGTGACCAGAAAAATGTAAATGTATTATAGCAATCCACACTTGAAATTTCAACAGTATATCCTGGCAGTGCACTCCCCTCTCTCAGCCAGGTCAAAGGATTCAATTTTCTTGCAGTTGCTTACTGGTTTATACAGTCGAAGCTTGGCTGAGGTGTCCTTTTCCCATCTGTTGCCAAGGCCTGTGCATCATTGTTGGCGACCCAAGCAAGCTCAGGATTGGGAGGAAGGGGTGGGCGATAATGACCATGAGATCATTTTCTAGCAAGAAACCCAAGCTTCTTGAGTTGAAAGGAAAACAAAGCTCGGAGGTAAAAATAAAATTCTAAGGAAATGTATGAAGTTGAAATATCAATCAAGCAGCATACTGCATGACTGGAAGCATCTTACCACATCTCCACAGCTGCACAAAGCTAATTGGCAACTATATGCTCATATACAGTGGCTTGCAAAAGTTTTCATACCCCTTGAACTTTTCCACATTTTGTCACGTTACAACCACAAACGTATTTTATTGGGATTTTATGTGATAGACCAACACAAAATGGTGCATAATTGTGAAGTGGAAAGAAAATAATATATGGTTTCCAAATTTTATTACAAATAAAAAACTGAAAAGTGTGGCGTGCAAAAGTATTCAGCCCCCCTGAGTCAATACTTTGTAGAACCACCTTTCGCTGCAATTACAACTGCGAGTCTTTTGGGATATGTCTCTACCAGCTTTGCACATCTAGAGGCTGAAATTTGTGCCCATTCTTCTTTGCAAAATAGCTCAAGCTCAGTCGGATTGGATGGAGAGCGTCTGTGAACAGCAATTTTCAAGTCTTGCCAGAGATTCTCAGTTGGATTTAGGTCTGGACTTTGCTGGGCCATTCTAACACATGAATATGCTTTGATCTAAACCATTCCATTGTAGTTCTGGCTGTATGTTTAGGGTCGTTGTCCTGCTGGAAGGTGAACCTCTGCCCCAGTCTCAAGTCTTTTGCAGACTCTAACAGGTTTTCTTCCAAGATTGCCCTGTATTTGGCTCCATCCATCTTCCCATCAACACTGAACAACTTCCCTGTCCCTGCTGAAGAAAGGCATCCCCACAGCATGATGCTGCCACCACCATGATTCACCGTGGGGATGGTGTGTTCAGGGTGATGTGCAGTGTTAGTTTTCCGCCACACATAGCGTTTTGCATTTAGGCCAAAAACTTCAATTTTGGTCTCATCAGACCAGAGCACCTTCCTCCACATGTTTCTCTGATCAATGCTCTTCTTCTCTGATCAATGCTCTTCTTGCCCAGCCTGTCAGTTTAGGTGGACGGCCTTGTCTTGGTAGGTTTGCAGTTGTGCCATACTCTTTCCATTTTCGGATGATGGATTGAACAGTGCTCCGTGAGATGTTCAAAGCTTGGGATAATTGTTTATAACCTAACCCTGCTTTAAACCTCTCCACAACTTTATCCCGTACCTGTCTGGTGTGTTCCTTGGGGTTCATGATGCCCAAGGAAAATTGTTTGTTCACTAATGTTCTCTAACTTCACAGAACAGCTGTATTTATACTGAGATTAGATTACACACAAGTGGACTCTATTTACTAATTAGGTGACTTCTGAAGGCAATTGGTTGCACTGGATTTTATTTAGGGGTATCAGAGTAAAGGGGGCTGGATAATTTTGCACGCCACACTTTTCAGTTTTTTATTTGTAAAAACATTTGAAAACCATGTATCATTTTCCTTCCATTTCACAAATATGCGCCACTTTGTGTTGGTCTATCACGTAAAATCCAAATAAAATACATTTACGTTTGTGGTTGTAACGTGACAAAATGTGGAAAAGTTCAAGGGGTATGAATACTTTTGCAAACCACTGTATGATCTATAATTAATTACAGTGAGAAACATAGCCAAAGCGTTCAGGCAGATTGAAGAGAACCCAGTGCAGTGGGCACAGTAGCACTGCTAATGGAGCTGCTGTTCAATAGCACCAGAGCCTTGGGTTCGATCATGACTTCAGGTGCTCTCTATGTGGAATTTGCACGATCTGTAGGATTTCCTCCGGGTGCTCTGGTTTCCTCTTCCATCCCAAATATACTTTAGACTTTAGACTTTAGAGTTACAGGGTGGAAATAGGCCCTTCAGCCCTCCGGGTCTGTGCTGACCAGATGGGGAAACTCGTGTTCAATTACTTATCCTTCTGGTCAAATTGTAAGTGTTTTTAGATACATCCTTTACAGTGTTACGGTTGGGTTTGAAATGCCTACTGTGGATGGTCCATAGATCAGTAGCATATGGGAAGGGGTTCATGATGCCCAAGGAACATTGTTTGTTCACTAATGTTCTCTAACAAACGCTTGAGGCCTTCACAGAACAGCTGTATTTATACTGAGATTAGATTACACACAAGTGGACTCTATTTACTAATTAGGTGACTTCTGAAGGCAATTGGTTGCACTGGATTTTTTTAGGGGTATCAGAGTAAAGGGGGCTGAATAATTTTGCACGCCACACTTTTCAGTTTTTTATTTGTAAAAAAATTTGAAAACCATGTATCATTTTCCTTCCATTTCACAAATATGTGCCACTTTGTGTTGGTCTATCACGTAAAATCCAAATAAATACATTTACGTTTGTGGTTGTAATGTGACAAAATGTGCAAAAGTTCAAGGGGTATGAATACTTTTGCAAACCACTGTATGATCTATAATTAATTACAGTGGGAAACATAGCCAAAAGCGTTCAGGCAGATTGAAGAGAACCCAGTGCAGTGGGCACAGTAGCACTGCTAGTGGAGCTGCTGTTCAATAGCACCAGAGCATTGGGTTCGATCATGACTTCAGGTGCTCTCTATGTGGAATTTGCACGATCTGTAGGATTTCCTCCGGGTGCTCTGGTTTCCTCTTCCATCCCAAATATACTTTAGACTTTAGACTTTAGAGTTACAGGGTGGAAATAGGCCCTTCAGACCTCCGGGTCTGTGCTGACCAGATGGGGAAACTCGTGTTCAATTACTTATCCTTCTGGTCAAATTGTAAGTGTTTTTAGATACATCCTTTACAGTGTTACGGTTGGGTTTGAAATGCCTACTGTAGATGGTCCATAGATCAGTAGCATACGGGAAGGCAAGTCACTGCTACTTGATAGATCATGAGACCTTTCAAGGCTTTGATTTCCAAACACTCTTTATCCTTAATTGATCAAAGACACTGCAGGTGATGGTGAATTTTATCATCAATGCCTATCTTCACAGAAGCAGCTCTTGTGAAATGGTGAAGATGCAATATGACCTGGATACTGGTGAGGATCTCCTTTACCTTCCTTAAAGTATTGCAATAGCATATTTTTGGTCCACATGATAGAGCCTTGAGTTAATCATCTGGCTGGGAAACCAGCTCCTCCATTCATTGGAATGTACTCTCAGTACTGCACTGGGCAACTTAAATCTTTGTGTTCAACTTTGTTATGCGATTAAAGCCCACACCTTCTGAGTCACAACTGCTTCCTGTCTTGTTTATGATGGTGAATGCATTGTTATATGCACACTATTGAATATCTGCACACACAAAATGTGGGTACTTGCACGTTCTGCTATGGTCTTGTGCACAGACTTGACTCTGTGAATGTAATGTGTGTGTTCTTGTGTGGCCCTGAATCCATCTCCATGCCTGACTTGCTCAATGTTGATCCTGATGCCATTTGATCTTTTTTCAATAAAGTCCCTATTAATTATCATGCATTCCGCCTATACAGCTAAAACCAAAGTCATTATGATTTCCTTGTTTGCTTAAAAAATACATTGGGAATTATTCCAAGTTTCCTAGCTAAATCAGAACTACCCTTGGAAATGTGCAGTGACTAAAATATTTATAAATGTATGCATGAAGCTCTATTGCTAGCTTTGCCATTAGAGTATTACCTCCTCAGGGCCCATTTTTCACTTAATAACAACTGCTATTCTTTTACCAGCAGTCCAAGAGGCTCAAGGAAGTTAGGAAATTTGATACTGAAATACATATGGAGACATATTCATAGAGGTGGTCCAAATGTGCTCTTGGAAAGGAAGATGTTCAGAGAGAGATTTGCGTACATGAGAGTCTAGGTGATTCAAGGTACAGCCAACCCACTGATAAGGGATGAAGATATCTGATGCAATGGCTGCAGGTACATGGGAACATCACCACGGATACATTCCCATCAAAGATGCCCACCATCCTGATAGTAATATATCAAAATCCTACATTGTCACTGGGTTTAAATCTTGCAACACCCTCCCTGACAGGCATGATGTGGGGGTGTGTTCATCAGGACAGCAATAGATGAGGTTGGAGGATGTGCAGGTGAACCTCTGTCGGACCTGGAAGGACTGCTTGGGTCCTTGAAATGAGTGGAGGGGGGAGGTAAAGGGACAAGTGTAGCATCTCTTGTGGTTGCAAGGGAAAGTGCCCGGGGAAGGGGTAGAGCAGGAGAGAAGGGAAGAATTGACAAGGGAGTTGTGGAGGGAGCGGTCTTTGCGGAAGGCAGATGGGGGGGGGGGGGGGGGGGGGGGGGGGGGGGGGGGGGGGGGGGGGGGGGGGGGGGGGGGGGGGGGGGGGATATGGGAAGATGTGGTGAGTGGAGGGATCACATTGAAGGTGGCGAAACTGGCGGAGGACTATGTGTTGTATGTGCCGGCTGGTGGGGTGAAAGGTGAGGACCAAGGGGCCTCCTCAAGATAAGTATAGTCCTAGTACAGTCCTATGAATAGTAAAATGAAAATCTGATCAAATAATGTGCTGCATCATATTTGTTGGAAGATAAATATTGGCCAAGATTCCAGTGCAAACTTCCCTACATTTCTGCGAAAGAGTGCCATGGAATCTTAATGCATCCAGTAGAGAGGGCAGACATAGCCTTGGGTTTAAACTCTTATCAATTTCAAAGGATTATGAGGCAGAACCACTAACAATTCGACCGGCATTCTGGCAGGCAGGTTTGCCACTGCGACACAAGTGGTTTTAAACTAAATAAGGGGGGGGGGGTGTCAAATGGGATAGTCAAGGATGGAGTTAAAGGGAAAGGGCGTAAAGGGATAGTTAATGAGCCCAGAATTAACGGGAAAGAAAGCTCACAAAGGGATAGGAGAGTATGGCCAAGTGTAGCAGGGATCGATGTGAATGGTGAGATGCATAAGGAATTAAAAGTACTGTATTTGAATGCATGAAGTATAAGAAGTAAAGTAGATGTGCTTGAGGCTCAGATTGAGGTTGGTAGATATGACATTGTGGGGATTACCGAGACATTGCTGCAGGAGGATCGGGTCTGGGAACTTAATATTCGGGTCTGGGAACTTAATCTCCCCCCATGTCTGCCTTCCACAAAGACCGCTCCCTCCGCAACTCCCTTGTCAATTCTTCCCTTCCCTCCCGCTCCACCCCTTCCCCGGGCACTTTCTCTTGCAACCGCAAGTAATGCTACACTTGTCCCTTCACCTCCCTCCTCCACTCCTTTCAGGGACCCAAGCAGTCCTTCCAGGTCTGACAGAGGTTCACCTGCATCTCCTCCAACCTCATCTACTGCATCCGCTGCTCTAGATGCCAGCTGATCTACATCGGTGAGACCAAGCGGAGGCTTGGCGATCGTTTCGTCGAACACCTCCGCTCGGTCCGCAATAACCAACCCGACCTCCCGGTGGCTCAGCACTTCAACCCTCACCCCTCCCATTCCGTAACCGACCTCTCTGTCCTGGGCCTCCTCCACGGCCTGAGTGAGCAACACCGCAAGTTGGAGGAACAGCACCTCATATTCCTCTTGGGAATTCTGCATCCTCTGGGCTTGAACATTGAATTTTCTCAATTCTGTTAACCCTTGCTTTCTCCTCCCCTTCCCACCTCTCCCTCAGCCCTCGGGCTCCTCCTCCTACTTTTTCCTTTCTTCTCCCCGCCCCCCCCCACCTCCCATCAGTCTGAAGAAGGGTTTCGGCCCAAAACGTTGCCTATCTCCTTTGCTCCTTAGATGCTGCTGCACCCGCTGAGTTTCTCCAGCCTTCTGTGTACCTTCGATTTTCCAGCATCTGCAGTTCCTTCTTTAACAACATAGAGTCACTGTGGATTGAGTTGAGGAATTGTAAAGGCAAGAAGGAACTAATTGGTGTTATCTACAGACCCCCAAATAGTAGCTCGGATGTAGGGTGTAAGTTGCAGCAGGAGTTAAAATTGGCATGTAACAAAGGTAATGCCACTGTGGTGATGGGGAATTTCAATTTGCAGGAAGACTGGGAAAATCAGGTTGGTTCAGGACCCCAAGAAAGAGAGTTTGTAGTACCACCGAGATGGATTCTTAGAGCAGCTTGTAATGGAGCCGACCAGAGAAAAGGCAATTCTGGATTTAGTGTTGTCCAATGAACCAGATATGATAAGAGAACTCGAGGTAATGGAAACGCTTGGAGGTAGTGATCATAATATGATTAGTTTTGATCTGTAATTTGAGAAGGAGAAGGTTAAATTGGAAATGTCAGTGATGCAGTTGAACAAAGGGGACTATGAAGGCATGAGACAAGTTGTACGACAACTTTACGATGTGCACACCATACGCAAGAAGAAGAAGAAGAAGAAGAAGAAGACATGAGAGAAGTGCTGGCCAAAGTAGACTGGAAAGGGATCCTAGCAGGAATGACGGTGGAACAGCAATGGCACGAATTTCTGGGCATAATCTGGAAGACACAGGATCATTTCATTCCAAAAATGAAGAAAGATTCTGAGGGGAGTAGGAGGCAACCGTGGCTGACAAGAGAAGTTAGGGATTGAATAAAACTAAAAGAAAAGATATATTACACAGCAAAGAGTAGCCGGAAGCAAGAGGATTGATAAACATTCATAGGACAACAGAAGGAAACAAAACGGGCATTATGGACTGAAAAGATGAAGTACGAAGGGAAGCTGGCCAAGAATATAAAGAACGACAGTAAAAGCTTCTTTAGATATGCTAAGGGAAAAAGTTTAGCAACGTCAAATGTGGGTCCCTAGAAGGCAGACACGGGTGAAATTATTATGGGGAGCAAGGAAATGGCAGAAGAGTTGAACAGGTACTTTGGATCTGTCTTCACTGAGGAAGACACAAACAATCTCCCAGAAGTATTGGAGGATAGAGGATCTAAGGGGTTCGAGGAACTGAAATAAATTTTCATTAGGCGAGAGATAGTATGGGGTAGGCTAATGGGACTGAAGGATGACTGAAGCAGCGAAACACTAAGGGGCAGAAAACACTAGTGGGAGTTGTGTACTGAACATAACAGTAGTAGTGGAGTTGGGGATGGCATTAAACAGGAAATTAGAAATGCGTGCAACATAGGTAAAACAGTTATAATGGGTGACATATAGATTGGGTGAATCAAATTGGCAGGGGTGCTGAGGAAGAGGATTTCTTGGAATGTATGCGGGATAGTTTTCTAAACCAACATGTAGAGGAACCAATGAGAGAGCAGGCTATTCTAGACTGGGTATTGAGTAATGAGGAAGGGTTAGTTAGCAGTCTTGTTGTGCGTGGCCCCTTGGGCAAGAGTGATCATAATATGGTTGAATTCTTCATTAGGATGGGGAGTGACATAATTAATTCAGAAACAAGGGTTCTGAACTTAAAGAAAGGTAACTTTGAGGGTATGAGACATGAATAGGCCAAGATAGACTGGCAATTGATTCTTAAAGGGTTCATGGTGGATGTGCAATGGAAGGCATTTAAAGACTGCATGGATAAACTACAATTGTTCATCCCAGTTTGGCAAAAGAATAAATCAGGGAAGGTAGTGCATCTGTGGATAACAAGGGAAATCAGGGATAATATCAAAACAAAAGATGAAGCATACAAATTAGCCAGAAAAAGCAGCCTACCAGAGGACTGGGAGAAATACAGAGGAGGACAAAGGGCTTAATTAGGAAAGGGAAAATAGATTATGAAAGAAAACTGGCAAGGAAAATAAAAACTGACTGCAACATTTTATATAGATATGTGAAGAGAAAAAGATTAGTTAAAACAAATGTAGGTCCCTTGCAGTCAGAAACAGGTGAATTGATTATGGGGAACAAGGACATGGCAGACAAATTGAAGAACTACTTTGGTTCTGTCTTCACTAAGGAAGACATAAATAATCTGCCGGAAATAGCAGGGGACCGGGGGTCAAATGAGATGGAGAACTGAGTGAAATCCAGGTGAGTCGGGAAGTGTTGTTAGGTAAATTGAATGGATTAAAGGCCGATAAATCCCCAGGGCCAGATAGGCTGCATCCCAGAGCACTTAAGGAAGTAGCCCCAGAAATAGTGGATGCATTAGTGATAATTTTTCAAAACTCTTCAGATTCGGGAGTAGTTCCTGAGGATTGGAGGGTAGCTAATGTAACCCCACTTTTTTAAAAATGGAGGGAGAAAGAAAACAGGGAATTACAAACCACTTAGTCTAACATCGGTAGTGGGGAAACTGCTAGAGTCAGTTATTAAAGATGGGATAGCAACACATTTGGTAAGTGGTGAAATCATTGGACAATGTCAGCATGGATTTACGAAAGGTAAATCATGTCTGATGAATCTTATAGAATTTTTCGAGGATGTAACTAGTAGAGTGGATAAGGGAGAACCAGTGGATGTGTTATATCTGGACTTTCAGAAGGCTTTCGACAAGTTCCCACATAAGAGATTAGTATACAAACTTAAAGCACATGGTATTGGGGGTTCAGTATTGATGTGGATAGAGAATTGGCTGGTAGACAGGAAGCAAAGAGTAGGAGTAAATGGGTCCTTTTCAGAATGGCAGGCAGTGACTAGTGGGGTACCGCAAGACTCAGTGCTGGGACCCCAGCTATTTACAATATATATTAATGATTTGGACGAGGGAATTTAATGCAACATCTCCAAGTTTGCAGATGACATGGGAGGAGGATGTGAGGAGGATGATAGGAAGCTGCAAGGTGACTTGGATAGGCTGGGTGAGTGGGCAAATGCATGGCAGATGCAGTATAATGTGGATAAATGTGAGGTTATCCACTTTGGTGGCAAAAACAGGAAAGTAGACTATTATCTGAATGGTGGCCGATTAGGAAAAGGGGAGATGCCACGAGACCTGGGTATCATGGTACACCAGTCATTGAAAGTAGGCATGCATATGCAACAGGCAGTGAAGAAAGCAAATGGTATGTTAGCATTCATAGCAAAAGGATTTGAGCATAGGAGCAGGGAGGTTCTACTGCAGTTGTACAGGGTCTTGGTGAGACCACACCTGGAGTATTGCGTAAAGTTTAGGTCTCCAGATCTGAGGAAAGACATTCTTGCCATAGAGGGAGTACAGAGAAGGTTCACCAGACTGATTTCTGGGATGTCAGGACTTTCATATGAAGAAAGACTGGATAGACTCGGCTTGTACTCGCTAGAATTTAGAAAATTGAGGGGTGATCTTATAGAAACGTACAAAATTCTTAAGGGGTTGGACAGGCTAGATGCAGGAAGATTGTACCCGGTGTTGGGGAAGTCCAGAACAAGGGGTCACTGTTTAAGGATAAGGGGGAACTCTTTTAGGACCGATATGAGAGTGGTGAGTCTCTGGAATTCTCTGCCACAGAAGGCAGTTGAGGCAAGTTCATTGGCTATATTTAAGAGGGAGTTAGATGTGGCCCTTGTGGCTAGTGGGATCAGGGGGTATGGAGAGAAGGCAGGTACGGGATACTGAGTTGGATGATCAGCCATGATCATATTGAACGGCGGTGCAGGCTCGAAGGGCTTAATGGCCTACTCCTGCACCTATTTTCTATGTTTCTATGTTTCTATGATAAATCCCTGGGGCCTGATGGACTGCATCCTAGGGTCCTCAGGGAGGTGGCTCTAGAAATAGTGGACGCATTGGTGATCATTTTCCAATGTTCAATAGATTCAGGATCAGTTCCTGTGGATTGGAGGATAGCTAATGTTATCCCACTTTTCAAGAAAGGAGCGAGAGAGAAAACAGGGAATTACAGACCAATTAGCCTGACTTCGGTGGTGGGAAAGATGCTGGAGTCAATTATTAACGAGGTAATAATGGGGCACTTGGATAGCAGTAAAAGGATTAGTCCAAGTCAGCATGGATTTATGAACGGAAAATTATGCTTGACTAATCTTCTGTGACAAGTAAAATCCTCTGAGTGCAGGTAGATGGGACTAGGGGAAAACAAATGGTCGGCACAGACTGGAAGGGCCGAGAGGGCCTGTTTCCATGCTGTAATTGTTATATGGTTAAAATGGATAATGGGGAGCCAGTGGAAGTAGTGTATCTAGACTTTCAGAAAGCCTTTGATAAGGTCCCGCACAGGAGACTGGTGACTAAAATGAGAGCATATGGTATTGTGGATAGGGTGTTGATGTGGATAGAAAATTGGTTTGCAGACAGGAAGCAAAGAGTAGGAGTGAACGGGTCCTTTCCAGAATGGCAGGCAGTGGCGAGTGGAATGCCACAAGGCTCAGTGTTGGGGCCGCAGCTGTTTACCATATTTATTAATGATTTGGAAGAGGGAATTAGGAGCAACACTAGCAAGTTTGCAAATGACACAAAGCTGGGTGGCAGTGTGAACTGTGAAGAGGATGTTAGGAGGTTGCAGGGTGACCTGGACTGGTTGAGTGAGTGGGCAGATGCGTGGCAGATGCAGTATAATATAGATAAATGTGAGGTTATCCACTTTGGCGGCAAAAACAAGGGGGCAGATTATTATCTCAATGGGGTTAGGTTAGGTAAGGGGGAGGTACAGCGAGACCTGGGTGTCCTTGTACACCGGTCACTGAAAGTTGGGATGCAGGTACAGCAAGCAGTGAAGAAATCTAATGGAATGTTGGCCTTCATAACAAGAGGGATTCAGTATTGGAGTAGAGAGGTTCTTCTGCAGTTGTATAGGGCTCTGGAAAGACCACATCTGGAATATTGTGTACAGTTTTGGTCTCCTAATTTGAGGAAGGACATCCTTGTGATTGAGGCAGTGCAGCGTAGGTTCACAAGAGTGATCCTTGGGATGGCGGGACTGTCATATGAGGAAAGATTGAAAACACTAGGCTTGTATTCACTGGAGTTTAGAAGGATAAGGGGGGATCTTATAGAGACATATATAATAATAAAAGGTCTGGACAAGCTAGATGCAGGAAAAATGTTCCCAATGTTGGTCGAGTCCAGAACCAGGGGCCACAGTCTAAGAATAAAGGGGTGGCCAAATAAGACTGAGGTGAGAAAAATCCTTTTCACCCAGAGAGTTGTGAATTTGTGGAATTCCCTGCCACAGAGGGCAGTGGAGGCCAAATCACTGGATGGTTTTAAGAGAGAGTTAGATAGAGCTCTAGGGGCTAGTGGAATCAAGGGATATGGGGAGAAGGCAGGCACGGGTTATTGATTGGGGACGATCAGCCATGATCGCAATGAATGGTCATGCTGGCTTGAAGGGCCGAATGGCCTACTCCTGTACCTATTTGCTATGTTTCTATGTTTCTATGTTTCAATGCATCACTGCATGGTAGTGTCAGCCTATGCTTTCTGTTCTTGCCTTAGGTGTTGAGCTTCTGATTTAGTAATTTGCTCTGGAGATTAGGCGAGGTTTAAGAAATAGCAATAGTGATGGGCAATTGAAGCATACAGAATAAATAGAGGTGCTATCAAGGAAGTGTGGATGCCTTCATTGTTGAACAAACGTTGTGTTTCATTTCGAGATGCAGTGCAGATAAAGTACAGGCTGACCATTGAAAACACCTACACTGCTTCAATGTTTTCCCACATTCACATCCTATACACGTTCCAGAAGCCACTAATCTACAAACCTGCTCATCTTTGCACCCGGAGAAAACTCACACTTTCACAGGAAGAATGTACAAACTCCCCTAAAGTGCCAGAACCTTTCAATTTGGCCTTATTAGCCACCTCAGCCATCTACAACATTGAGTGGAAATAAGTTATCATTACTCTCGAGAGATCGCTCAATAAGAACATCTTTCGCCACGCCGTGCCCTACACGCGGGTGAACGATGCCTGTGTTAAAGAAACCATCTTGTTTTCATGTGTAGTAACATATTAAGTCATTGAGGGATTTAGAACAATTATGGTAATAGGTAGTCACGACATGATACTCATATGGTCGTGGGTTTGAGACTGTCCAGAGATAAGTACAAAACCAATGCCATGCAAAGGGAATGCTATATTGTTTGAAATTACATATATTGGCTGAGACATTGAGCTGGAGGCCCTCTCAGGCTTATTTTAGTTTAGCTTAGTTTAGAAATACTGCGCGGAAACAGGCCCTTCAGCCCACCGAGCCCGCACCAGCCAGCAATCCCCACATATTAACAATATCCTACACACACTTAGGACAATTTACATTTATACCAAGCCAATTAACCTACAAACCTGTATGTCTTTGGAATGCAGGACGAAACCGAAGATCTCGGAGAAAACGCAACGCGGTCACGGGGGGAACGTACAAACTTTGTCTAGACAGCACCTGTAGTCAGGACCAAACCCAGGTCTCTGGTGCTGAGAAATGAAAAGATTCCAAGAACCAAGGACTACTCTGATGCTATGGATCTTTATTTATTCCCTAATCAACAGATGGTCCAGTCACTATTTCATTGTTTTTTCTGTACAACAGTGATAATCCTTAAACATTCTTCATTGTCTATCAAGCATTGGGACTCCTGAATTTGTGAAGTGTGTTGTATAAATGTGTTATATGTTCTATAAAAGCATGTCCCAAAACATATCGGATGCATAATTGTACTTTATGGCACACGTGCAATATCTTTGTCTAAAGATTGATGCTTGACGAACAACAGATGACATCAAGATGGACACAAAATGCTGGAGTAACTCAGTGGGACAGGCAGCATTCCTGGAGAGAAGGAATGGGTGATGTTTCAGGTCGAGACCCTTCTTCAGACTCTGAAGTACTCTCCAGAGATGCTGCCTGTCCCGCTGAGTTTCTCCAGCATTTCGGGTCTATCTTCAGTTTAAACCAGTGCCTGCAGTTCCTTCCTACACAATGGATGACATCAAAGCTGAATAATGTTCTTTTCCTCACCCAATATCCAAACTTCCCAGCACGGGCCCTCGGTGTGAAAGCCATGTCCCAAATGCAAAGCATATTTTGTGATGATATAAGCTGGTACGATGTACAGCACCACCAGAAAGTTAAAAACCTGTTTTTTAAATTCTTAAAATTATCCAAAGATTACCAAAGTGAAAAAACTGGCCTTTCAGACCTTTAAACATGATAGAAGATGGACACAAAATACCGGAGTAACTCAGCAGGTCATCTCTGGTGAAAAGGAATTGGAGACTTTGGGTCAAGACCCTTGCTCAGTCTGGTCTTTAAATAGATTAATCAGCTAATAGGATGATTTCCGCAATAGACACCAACAGCAAGGAACAAATGTGTGCCTCACCAGCATCCGCCCATCACAATGCACCTCTGTGGAGATCCTGAGCCAGTTCATAAATTTATTGGAGCAGAATTTGGCCATTTAATCCATCAAGTCTGCTCCACCATTAAATCATGCCTGATCTATCTTACCATCTCAACCCCAATCTCCTGCCTTCTCCCATTACAGTTTATGAGCCAACTGATCTTATCCACAAAACCTCCAATCAGCCAATAACATTTACTGACCCACCAAAACTACCAAACTGTCATCACAAAGGCATGGAATACCCAGGAATCTCCTCAGCACAGTAGATATGAAATGCGGTGGTAAAATAGTTTTACCTTGTGAGGCTGTGGCTCACAGTTATGTTTATGCATTAGCGATCTCCCTATCAAGTCAAGTCAATGCCATCAAAGATGTCAAAGAAAATGAGCTTTTGAATGCAACGTCAAACACAGTGTGATATATGTCAAACAATGTTTGATACAAGATTAAACAATTGTTCTGTAACTCAATCCATAAATAAATTTAAATGCAATAAAGCAAAGCTATGTTATTTAAAGTAATTGTAATCCTGGATTTAATTTGTCATTGCCTCTGTTGTTTCAATCTTCTACACAGTACTTGCACAGGTCCACCATCGATTTTCCGGCAACTGGTCATCCAGCACCTCCTTTAATCCGGATAAAATTACGAGAATGCAATTGAAATCCCCCCCGAAAGTCTCCCCAAAAATGTGGCGTCTAGTCCGGGTGAGGTGGCCAATCGCGAGCTCATCGGGGACCTCTGCGGTTGGCGGGTTGAATTTGCCTGCTGCAGCAGGGGCTCTGGAATTTTAGCTCAGCTGGAGCCAGTGGATCCAATCCCATAGCCGACTTCCGAGGCCAACTTTGCAGGCAGGCGGCGGGGGCGATGTATTGTTGTATCATTATTACGTGACCTTTGTTGTTCCTGTAAAACGGATAAGAGGCAAGGCTCTGGATCCAAGAGTGCTGGAAAATCCATGTAAAACTGTACTGTAAAACATTTAAGTTAAATGAAGCATCTCAGGAGTGAATTTGAATTAAATGTTTGCACATAACTTTAATAGAATTTGGTAGGGGACACACACACACACACACACACACGCACACACACACACACACACACACACACACACACACACACACACACACACACACACACACACACACACACACACACACACACACGGGGACCAGGGAAAGCGGGGGAGCGTGTGATAGAGACACACACCGCAATGAACAGGAAGGTTAAGACGGCTAGCACAGTGTACGGTAAGTCCTTTAAAAGAGCAGGGAGGGTAGAAGGGGGATAAGGGGGAGAAGGAGTGGAGACACTTTTAAGAAGCCAGACAACTTTTAATAAGCCAGAGATACACAGCTGTGAAGTTTGGCGGACATTGAAAATTACCGGTCAGTTTTCCTTGGTTCTGAAAACTCATGCTTACTTTTTTTTTCCCCAATGAGCCAATGAAAATGCCCGGTCAGCAAAGGAGATTAACTAAAACTACCTACGGCTACCTCGACTACCTACAACTACATGGCGACCCCACTACAACTGCACCTACGACTACAAAAGTATTGATTTTCTCCGTGGCGACCAATTGTAGGTCGCAGAAACTTTTTCAACATGTTGAAAAAATTGCTGCAACCGTACTGAGGCCTCGACTAGTTCCCAGAATTCAGGAACTCCTCGCAACCATGAAGGAGACTCACCAGAGACCACCAGCGAACATGTGGCGACCATGTGTCGATCATGAGGCGAGCACAGAGTCTCCTGCAGTCGCCTAAAAAGTTGCCTAAGTGGGACAGGACCTTTACAAACCAGACATCTTTCCTCATCAAACTTTTGCAAACTCCCATCAAACTTGTGTCAATCTTTCAGGATTTCTTCCTCATGTACTCATCTCATTTCCTCTGGAAAAACTTTAAGGATCTTATATCAAACATATCCTATGGTAATGATTCCCACATTTAAATGACACTTCCCGTTTCCTTGTTGATTCTACTGCCCTTGGTGTGGGATTCTCATTCGAGTGTAAACATACCTTTTACAACTGATTTATAATTTTAAACACCTCACTAATGCCACTTCTAAGTAACCTCTTTTCATGTAATAATATTTTTATTAGAAGTAATCCATCATAACAACGGTATGACAACTTTTCAAATACACAACCAACTTATTTCAATAAGTATACGAATGTTACGAGTAATTCTTATAAACTTCTATTTTTTTAGAAAGTAGAAAAAGAAAAGAATAGATTTTAATCAATAAGAATAGTGATTAAATAATAATTTTGATTATATAGAAAGAGAAAGAGAAGAGAGAAAAAAAATGTGTATATATTCTTGTTATATGTATTTAATTAAAACAAAGTATTATATATATACTTTACTTCGGAGTCACGTGAGTGACTACGTGAATAGAAGCCCGAACAGCCGTTGGTGCGTCATGACGTCAGACGCTGGTGCAGTCGGCCGGTTGGAGCAGCAGCGCTCTTCCAAGCGGTAAGTTTAAACGGAGGTAAGGTTTTTAAAAAAAATTTACCGCAGGTCATTTTCTGCGACGGTTTGGAGTTCTTGTAGATATGTTGCAGAAAGTGAAGAAGGTGTCGGCGAGGCGCTCCGGAGGTAGAAAGGAAAAGTGGCCAAAAGAGTGTTGAGGATGGAGGCACGTCTGGTACACCTGGTCCGGTGCTGGCTACACAGCCAGTGGTTGCGGACCCACTGCCGGGGGGAAGTGGAGGCTTGCCAGTAGGGCGGAAGGCCACTGGCAAGTCTCTGTGGCCCGTAGATGAGTCGGGCCTGGAGGTTATACCCTCCATAGGAGAGTCTGTTTGCTCACGGCTCTCCCACGTCGAGATTTTATTACAAAAGAATGCTCGACATGGACCAGTCCCGTGAGGAGGAGTGGTGCCCAAGCCAGGCTGGTGGAGAGCTTGTGCTAGCAGCACCTGTTCCAGGGCTGCAGAACTATCCTGCCTGTGAGGAGGATCTTCTATCAGTGCAGTTTGCTGACAATGATTCTATGCTGGGGGAGAGCAGTAAAGAAGTTCGGTTGGAGGTAATTCCGAACATTGCTGGGAAGTTTGCTCAGCCTAGAGAGGCAGGAGAGGCAATTGATGGGGAATTGGCTGAAGCCATTCAGTATATGCTCTCCCACCAGTTACAGGAGCTAGCTATGGATGAAGCAGCAAAAAACTATAAAGCTCCTGTTAATTGTGATCTCCTGAAGGTACCGGTGGTTAATCACCAAATTTGGTCACAGATGGGTATGCCTGCTAGGGCTCAGGAGATGAAGTTCCAAAAAGTGCTTAAACTGTTGTCAGCAGGTATTACAGCTGTGGGGAAAGTGATTGATCCAAGCAATGTGGTTGAAGCACACCAGGACAGACTGGGATTCCTTTGTAATGCGTTTTTTGAAATCAATAACATCAGGAGGGCCGCTATTAGGCCAGTGCTTAATCCGAATTTAGCAAGTTTGTGCAAACCAACCAGTGTACCACCACAAAATCTGTTGTTTGGAGGTAACCTTGCAAAAAGGGTCAAAGAATGTCATGAAGATGTTAAAATTATGGCCCTCATTAAGCCGGCTGGTAAGCAGGGCAAAAGGTTTTCTCCGTATTGGAAAGGAACTAATGTGGATGCAGGAGAAGGAACGAGCTGTTCAGGTCTTCAATTTCGGAACTGGCAGGCTGCCAGCATGAAGGGGAAGGTGCCTTTCTCCACAAGAGGTCGAGGACAACAAGGTCCGCAAGGAAAGATGCAGGTAAGGAATATAACATTGACAGACGATGAATTAACTGATGTTCCTGTTCAAATTGGAAGGTTAAAATTGTTTCTCAAACAATGGCAGCAGTTGACATCAGATTTGTTCATACTTAGTAGTATTGAAGGGGTGAAAATTGAATTTTACTCGAAGGACAATCTACCTAATCAACATTTTCCTAGTCGTAAACTTATTTTTTCAGATGAGGAAAATGTGCTTATTCAAGCAGAGATTCACTCGTTATATAAGAAAGGGGTAATTGAGCCTTCTGTCTATCAAAGTCAACAGTTTCTGTCAAGTATATTTCCCAGATCTAAAAAGACTGGGGGATGTAGAATTATTCTGGATTTATCGAGTTTGAACAAATTTGTTTGTTATAGGCATTTCAAAATGCAGACTTTTACCACGGGCAAACATCTAGTGTCCAAAGGGTATTATATGGCAACCATTGATTTAAAGAATGCGTATTACTCAGTGTCTATTCATGGTGATGATAGAAGATATTTGAAATTTATTTGGATGACTGAGCTGTGGCAATTCAGGGCATTGCCGAATGGATTAACTTCAGCTCCTAGATTATTTACTAAATTGGTAAAACCTGTGTTAGCATTACTTAGAGCTCAGGGGCATGTGGTAATGGCCTATTTAGATGATATTCTGATTGTTGGAAAGACTCATGCTGAAACTCAAGCATCAATTTCAGTTGTTAAAATCACTTTTGAACAAATGGGATTTGATATTCACCCAGATAAATCTAAATTATCACCAGTCCAAATTATTGATTATCTGGGATTTACCATTAATTCCAATCACATGTTGGTAACTTTGCCCAGGGATAAATTGAATCAGTTAATTGAGGACTGTGTTAATCTCGTTGGATTTGATTTGATTTGATTTTATTGCTTGTCATTCGAACCTCAGAGAGGCTCGAACGAAACTCCGTTTCTACAAGCCATACAAACAAACAAACAGAACAATTCATAGAAAAACATGCAAACAATTAAATTCACACAAACATCCATCACAGTGGATCTCCTCCTCACTGTGATGGAAGGCAAAGTTCTTCTCTCTCCCCCGCACCATCTCTCTCCCGATGTCGAAGCCCCAGGCGGGCGATGTTAAGTCCCATGTCCATTGAGGCCGTGCCGGGTGATGTACGGCCCCGCTCCAGGCCCAAAGTCACAAAGTTGGAGTCCCCGGCGGGCGCTGGAATGTCCCGCAGCCATTAAAGCCGCGCCGGGCGATGCTCGGCCCCGCTCCGGGTCGTCCCAACCCCGCGTCACGGGCCGGAGAAGTTGTGTTGCGGAGCTCCGGAGAGCGGTCTCCCACCCAGACCCGCGAGCTCCCGACACCCCAACAGTCCACCGTCAGCAATCTGCAGCTGGAGGCGGAGCCGGAGCCGGAGCTGGAGCCCCGGAGTCTGGCCGGAGCCGGAGCTGGAGCCGGAGCCGGAGCTGGAACCCCAGAGTCGGGCCGGAGCCGGAGCCGGAGCTGGAGCCACGGAGTCGGGCCGGAGCCGGAGCCGGAGCTGGAGCCCCGGAGTCGGGCCGGAGCCGGAGTCGAGCCGGAACCGGAGCCCCGGAGTCGGGCCGGAGCTGGAGCCGGAGTCGGGCCGGAGTTGGAGCCGGAGCTGGAGCCCCGGAGTCGGGCAGCAGCCGGAACTGGAGCCCGGAGTCAGGCCGCAGCGGCCACCCACCACCGCTCCCCACGCTCCGAGGCCGGCCAGCCCCACGACGGTAAGCTCTCAGCTCCGCGACTGGAGCCCCCAGGTCATCCCGGTCGGAGGCCGCTCCACAGCACCAGGCCCCAACGACAACGGAGACCTGACAGGGAAAAAGTCAGGTCTCCCGTGCAGGGAAGAGATTAAAAATGTTTCCCCCTTCCCCCCACCCCCCCACATATACACAGTTAGAAAACAATACAAAAAAAACACAAATAGCTACATTTAACTAGACAAAAAACAAAAAAAGACAGACAGGCTGTAGGGGCCGCTGCAACTTCAGTCGCGCTCGCCCACTGAAAGGGCCTTCGATTAGACAAGTAGCCAGTTTAATTGGGAAGTTTGTTGCAGCATTTCCAGCTGTGCAGTATGGTCCTCTGCATTATCAACAATTACAACGATCAAAGGAACAGGCACTGAGAATACAAAGGGGCCATTTTGATAGGCCTATGCAGTTGTCAGCTGGGGCGATTGCTGACATACAATGGTGGATAGTACATGTTTCAAAAAGTTTAGGAAGGTTTTGGTGGAACCACCGTCACTGATATTACAGACTGATGTAAGTGCACTGGGTTGGGGTGCAACAGATATGTCTTCTAGTTGTGGAGGCAGATGGAATGTGGATGAGACATCGCTTCTTCAATTAAGAGGGATTAATTATTTAGAGTTGTTGGGCACCTGGTATGGGCTCAAAGCTTATTGTTCTACAAGCAGGGACTTGCATGTGCAGGTCCAGATTGACAACACCACAGCAGTGGCATATGTAAACCACATGGGTGGAGTTACGTCACAGTCTTGTGATAGACTGGCTAACCAGATTTGGAGCTGGTGTATTGACCAAAATATCTGGCTTTCAGCACTTTGTTTGCCAGGAAGATTCAACTAATAACAACGTTGAATGGATGTTAAATCAGGATGTATTTAACCAAATGATTGTTCAGTATGGATTGCCAGATATTGACATGTTTGCATCTTGATTAAATCATCAGTTACCTAGATATGTTTCATGGGAACCAGATTCTGGAGCAGTAGCAGTGGATGCGTTTTCGCTGCATTGGGGAGGAATGTTTGTGTATGTATTTCCTCCATTCTGTCTCATCAGCAGATGTTTGCAAAAGATCAAGGAGGACTCCGCTTCAGGGGTATTGGTAGTGCCAGATTGGCCTACACAAGCATGGTTTCCTTTTGGCTAGGGAGCCTTACATGATTATTCCCAAGAATAAAAATCTACTGGTAAATCCAGTCACTGGGGATCAACATCCTTTACATGATCGTATTGATCTGTTAATTTGCAGATTTTAAGGAGGCCATACCTGGGGAGAGGACTGTCTCATCGGACTGTGGATGTTCTCACGTTGGCCTGCAGGGATAGTACACAGCAGCAATATATCACCTATATAAGGAAGTGGGAGCAATTCTGCCTACAGCAGAATATTGTATATCACACTGCAGGGATCACGGACGAATTGGAGTTTTGTCAACTCTTTATTTCGGCCAAAAATTAAGTTACAGTGCGATTAGTTCAGCCAGAAGTGCTCTGTCTTCTTATTTACCTATGAATGCAGAATTGCATACAGTAGGGGCACATCCGTTAGTTTCACGATTCATGAAGGGAGGTTTCAATTCTAATCCTCCTAAACCCAGGTATGCCGGTATTTGGAATGTGGGTGAGGTTCTTATGGTTCTTCGCCAGTGGGCTCCGGTTACAAGCCTATCTATAGCCAAATTAACTATGAAGGTGGTCATGCTTATGGCGTTGGTTTCAGCTCAACGTGTACAAACGTTGCAAAAGCTGCGGCTAGATAGAATGCATGTGTCGGCAGATGCCATTATATTTTATGTCTATGATTTGCTTAAACATAATAGAAGAGGCATGACAGGATATAAGATTGTGTTTTCAGCATACCCCGCAGATGATCGCTTGTGTGTAGTCTCACATTTATCTCGTTACATTGAGATTACTAAACCTCTGAGAGGAACAGAGTTGGCTTTGTTTATTAGTCACAAAAAACCACACAGTAAGGTGTCGGTGCAAATGATTTCAAGGTGGCTAAAGCAGGTCCTGGCAAGTGCAGGAATTGATACTGATAAATTCAAATCTCATTCCACCAGGGCGGCATCAACTTCCGCGGCAAGGGCGATGGACTTGCCAATAGACCATATCCTCGCGGCCGCAGGATGGTCCAGTGAGCTAACTTTTCAGAGGTTTTATCACAAGCCGATTTCAAGGCTCGGGGTGTTTGCTGATTCTGGTTTCAGTACTGTTATAGTTTCCCCTGAGTTAGAGGGGTTTCTTATGATTTTGTTTGTAAATAAACTGTTATTCGTTTAACAAATGTTATTATTGATGCATGATTGATTGCTAACGACTTTGAGTCAATCCAGGCAGTGTGAACGTCGGATTTGGGTCTGCGGCGTGAATTCACAATGCTTTGAAGTCTGGTGACTCACGTGACTCCGAAGTAAAATAGTAAGATTAAATGAGAACTTACCAGTTTGAAGTTTGATCTTTATTTTATGAGGAGTCGAGGTGAGGGACTACGTGCCCTCCGCTCCCACCCTCATAGATCTCATCTGGTAGTTCTAGTTTTATCATCTTACCATTATACTTCAGTCATTGTTAGCTGTGAATTCATTCCGCTGCTTTGAAGATTGACGCACCAACGGCTGTACGGGCTTCTATTCACGTAGTCCCTCAACACGACTCCTCATAAAATAAAGATCAAACTTCAAACTGGTAAGTTCTCATTTAATCTTACTATTAAAAAAGAGAGATTATAGTATACATCTTAATAGTGAATAACACAATTTCAAATAGTGATATCAATAGAGACATGTATACAAATCAAAAAGAAAAACAGAGAGTTATTTTCATCTAATCCTGCCGGGTACCCATTGAGTTGTGATGCCAAGAACAGCTACCCCTTCAAATATTCTGTATATGGAGACCATATCTGTTCAAAGAGTTCGTATTTGGCCATAAGGACAAATCTGATTCTTTCCAAATGCAACATCTCCAACATTTCCACTGTCCACATTTTAATTGTGGGGGATAATGTTCCCTTCCAAAATTTCAATATTATTTTTTTTCCCTATTATCAAACAGTAATCCAAGAAATTTATTTGGTTTACTGTTAATATTAGATTTGAATCCGGAACTCCTAATATTATTAATTTTGGAACTGGGTCCAGTTTAATTTTAAGAACTTCAGAGATAACTCTAAAGATTTCTGTCCAATAATAATTAAGTTTTATACATGTTACAAAACTATGCGTTAAATTAGCTTCCAAGTTCTGACATTTATCACAAATAGGAGAAATGTTAGAATAAATTCTATTTAATTTCGTTTTTGAATAATGTAATCTGTGTAATACCTTAAATTGTATCAATATATGTCTAGCATTTAATGAGCAACGATGTATACATTGTAGGCTTTCTTCCCAAGTTTCCTTCGTTATAGATAAACCTATTTCATTTTCCCATGTTTGTGGATATATTTCCGAAGTTGGGATTTCCTTATCCAAAATAGTATTATATATATGTACGCTATTAATTTTTCTGTATTTGGGTGTTTATTAAACAATTCATCTAATAATCCTGGTTTACTATTTTTATAGTCTTGCGTATTTGACTTAATATAATTTCTAATTTGTAAATATCTAAATATGTTATTTGACTGCAATCCATAGATATCCTGTAACTCTTGAAATGAAAGAAATTTTCATTTCTTGTAAAGGTGTTCTATCCTTTTAATTCCTAAATCATTCCAGTGTTTAAACCCCTTGTCCAGTACAGAGGGCCTAAACAAGGGATTATTCATAATTGGCAAACAAAGTGACAAATTATCCATATGTAGGGTCTGAAATATTTGTTTCCAAATGCGTCTTTTGCTATGAATTATAGGGTTGTCACCATACATATTTTTTTGTACTTCCCTTGGTGCAAAAAGAATCAAACGTACATCAAAAGGCAAACAGTCTTCCTTTTCCATCTTTAGCCAGCTTGGTTCATGATCTAAATTTACCAACCAAAAATTCATATTCTTAATCTGAACTGCCCAGAAATAATATAAGAAATTTGGTAGTGCTAGTCCACCATTTATTTTAGAGTTACATAGATGTTTTTTACTTATTCGATGGTTTTTATTGTCCAAAATAAAACTATTAACCAAAGTATCTATTTAAAAAAAAACATTTTAGGGAGATATAAAGGGATGGCTTGAAATAAATATAACAATTGTGGTAAAAAAAACATTTTTATAGCATTTATTCTACCGATCATTGATATAGGTAGTGTTTTCCAATATAAAATATTTTTTTTTAGTTTATTTAATAATTGAGGGTAATTATATTTAAATAGACAGTTATACGATTTAGGTACATTAATTCCTAGATATTTGAGTTTGCCTGCGACTATTTTAAGTGGGAATTGTTCAAATATATTTAATTTTATTCCAGTTAGAGGCATAATTTCACTTTTATTCCAATTAATTCTATACCCAGAAAATGTACTAAACTTAGTTATAACATTAAATAGGTTGGGAATACTAATCTCCGGTTTTGTAATATAAATTAAGATGTCATCTGCGTATAGAGATATTTTATTTGTTGTAGTTTTGGTATTATATCCATATATTTCTGGTTCTGATCTAATCATTTCAGCTAATGGTTCTATTACCAGAGCAAATAGTAATGGTGATAACGGGCATCCTTGTCTACAACCCCTAAAGTTTAAATTTTGCTGATAGCATTTGATTTGTTAATATTCTTGCAGTTGGATTCGAGTATATGATTTTTACCCATTTGGAAAATCTATCCCCCAGTTGAAATTTCTGCATTATTTTAAATAAATATGGCCATTCAACCTGGTCAAATGCTTTTTCAACATCTAAGGATATGACAGCTAGTTCAATATCATTCACTCTTTTTGAGTACATGACATTGAATTGACGTCTCAGATTATAGGATGAATAGCGTTTTGGAATAAAACCTGTTTGGTCATGATGTATTAATTTATTAATCACTAAACTTAGCCTCCGAGATAAAATTTTAGTTAGTATTTTTTGATCAGTATTTAAAAGAGCTATTGCTCTGTATGATCCAGGGTCTTCCTTGCCCTCAATAACTTCTCTTTTGATTCCTCCCATTTCCTCCAAACACAAGGCGTAGCTAAGGGCACACGCATGGGCCCCAGCTACGCTTGCCTCTTTGTTGGGTACGTCGAACAATCCTTGTTCTCGGCGTACCAGGGCCCCATTCCCGACCTCTACCTCCGTTACATCAACGACTGCTTTGGTGTCACCTCCTGCACCCACACACAACTGACTGACTTCATTCATTTCACCACCAACTTCCATCCAGCACTCAAATACACTTGGACCATTTCCGACATTTCCCTACCATTCCTTGACCTCACCATCTCTATTGCAGGTGATACACTCCTGACCGACATGCACTACAAACCAACTGACTCCCACAGCTACCTGGACTACTCTTCCTCTCACCCTGCTTCCTGTAAGGACTCCATCCCCTATTCCCAATTCCTCCGTCTACGCCGCATCTGCTCCCAGGATGAGGTGTTCCACACCAGGTCATCACAAATGGCCTCATTCTTCAGAGAACGGGGATTCCCCTCCCCCACTATTGATGAGGCTCGCACCAGGGTCTCCTCCATACCCCGCAACACTGCCTCTCTCCCCATTCCCCCACTCGCAAACAGGGCAGAGTCCCCCTGGTCCTCACCTTTCACCCCACCAGCCGGCAAATACAACACATAGTCCTCCGCCAGTTTCGCCACCTCCAACGTGACCCCTCCACCCGCCACATCTTCCCATCTCCCCCCCCCCCCTGTCTGCCTTCCGCAAAGACCGCTCCCTCCGCAACTCCCTTGTCAATTCTTCCCTCCCCTCCCGCTCTACCCCTTCCCCGGGCACTTTCCCTTGCAACCACAAGAAATGCAACACTTGTCCCTTCACCTCCCCCCTCCACTCCTTTCAGGGACCCAAGCAGTCCTTCCAGGTCCGACATAGGTTCACCTGCACCTCCTCCAACCTCATCTACTGCATCCGCTGCTCCAAATGCCAGATGATCTATATCGGTGAGACCAAGCGGAGGCTTGGCGATCGTTTCGCCGAGCACTTCCGCTCGGTCCGCAAAAACCAACCCGACCTCCCGGTGGCTCAGCACCAACTCCCCCTCCCATTCCGTATCTGATCTCTCGGTCCTGGGCCTCCTCCACGGCCAGAGTGAGCAACACCGCAAGTTGGAAGAACAGCACCTCATATTCCGCTTGGGGAGTCTGCATCCTTTGGGCTTGAACATTGAATTTTCTCAATTCTGTTAACCCTTGCTGTCTCCTCCCCTTCCCACCTCTCCCTCAGCCCTCGGGCCCTGGCATTCCCTCTATCTCTATCTCCCTCCCCCACCCTAGGATCAAAGGAAGTTGGCTGGCTGGTGTTCTATGGCATAGTTTCCCTGCTGCATGTTGTAGGCACTGCCCATGTCTCACTGGCAGTGAAAGGATTAAATGACTAAAATAGTGAATATGGTTCTACTTCTGCAGACTGCGTGGCCCAATATAGTATTGAGTTTCTTGTGAGTTGTCATAACTGCATTCATGGGAGGCATTCCATCACATCACTGTTGTGGACAAAGGCAGTGAGTCAACTGGTTCCGATCTGCTCCAGTTGTCACAGTTACATGAACAATCATTCAGTTTCTGGTCATGGTCATTTGCAGTCATTTTAGGCCATTGGTGGTCTTGGATTCAACATTGTTAACCCCATTGAGCATGTTGCATGTAAAAGGAATGTAAAATAATGCACAGTTCTGCTCATCCCATTACAGGAAAGATGTGGAAGAGGTTGCCAAAGGAGGTTTACCAGAATGCTGTTACTAGTGGAAATTAGCTATATGGAACGGTTGGACAGACTCAGATTATTTTCTCTAGAGGGTTGTAAGCTGACGGGAGACCTGAAAGAAGTATATAATATTATCAGAGGTAGGGTAGGGTTGACAAATAGGGTAAACAGTCAAAACCTTTTTCACAAGGTGGAAATATCAAACACCAGAAGCATAGACATGGTCACAGGAGAAAGGTTTTTATAGGAGGTGTGTTGGGCAAGTTTATTTTTACACAGAGAATGGTGTGTACCTGGAACTCACTACCAGGGGTGGGTGGTAGAAGCAGATAGGATAGTGGCATTCAAGAGGCTTTTAGATAAGCCCGTAGATATGCAGAAATTGGAAGGATATGGATCATGTGCAGACTGAGGTTCAACTTGGCATCATGTTTGGCACTGTTCCTGTGTGTATAATGAACATAGCACAGTACAGCGCAGGAGCAGACCATTCGGCCAACAATGTTTGTGTCGAACATAATGCCAAGTTAAAAGGATCTCATCTGCCTGTTAGATGATCCATACTCCTCTATTCCTTGCACTTCCATGTGGCTTAATCAAAGCCTATTCGACACCACTATCGTATCTGTCTCCACCAGCACCCCTGGAAATGTATTCCAGGCCTCCACTAATTACTGTGTAAAAAACTGCCCTGTACATCTCCATTAAACTTTCCCCCTCTCACGTAGCTATGCCCTCTAGTGTTGGACATTTCCACGCTGGTATAATGGTTCTGACGGTCTACCCTATCTATGCTCTCATAATTTTATGTATTTCTATTAAGTCTCCCCTAAACCTCCGATGATAGAAATAGAAAATCCAACCTCTCCCTGTAGCTGAAACCCTCTAATCCAGAGGGCATTCTGGTAAACCTCCTCTGCACGTTCTCCAAGGCCTGCACATATTTCCTCTAATGGCGCGACCAGAACTGCATGCAAAGTTCCAAATGCGACCTAACCAAAATTGTACAGAGCTGCTACATGACTTCCCGACTATTATATTCAATACCCCTAGCAATGAAGGCAAGCATACCACACACCATCTTTACCATCCGATCAACCTATGCTGCCTCCTTCAGTGAGATAATAACTTGGACTCCAAGATCCCCTCTGCACATCAACGCTATTAGGGTCTTAACCGTATACTCTACCCTTAGATCCAAACTCCCAAAGGGCAACACTTCTTACTTGCTCGAGTTAAACTCCATCTGCTATTTCTCAACCCATTTCTGCAGCTGATATGTATCCAGCTGTGGCTTCTTACCATTTTCCTCACTGTCTGCAATTCCACCAATGTTGGTGTCTTCAGTAAACTTACTCACTAAGCCATATATCACTTTCTGCTTTCCGCAGAGACCGTTGCTTCCGCAATTCCCTGATTAAGTTGTCCCTTCCTAATTATTCTTGTGAGGAATTGTGAATGGATTTAAACTTGATCCAATTGTCAGTGAACATCCCCACTTCTGACCTTTTGATGGAAAGCAGGTATTTGATGAAGGAGCTGAAGATAGTTAAGCACTGGGCACTGGCCTGAGAAATGTCTGCAGCAATGTACTGGGACTGGGATAACAATAACCACAACCTCACTCCTACAGTGGCTTGCAAAAGTATTCATACCCCTTGAACTTTTCCATATTTTGTCACGTTACAGCCACAAATGTAAATGTATTTTATTGGGATTGTATGTGATAGACCAACGCACAATGGTGCATAATTATGAAGTGGAAGGAAAATGATACATGGTTTCCAAATTTTATTACAAATAAAAAACTGAAAAGTGTGGCATGCAAAAGTATTCAGCCCCCCTGAGTCAATACTTTGTAGAACCACCTTTCGCTGCAATTAGAGCTGCAAGTCTTTTGGGGCATGTCTCTACCAGCTTTGCACATCTAGAGTCTGAAATTTTTACCCATTCTTCTTTGCAAAATAGCTCAAGCTCAGTCAGATTGGATGGAGAGCGTCTGTGAACAGCAATTTTCAAGTCTTGCCAGAGATTCTCAATTGGATTTAGATCTGGACTTTGACTGGACCATTCTAACACATGAATATGCTTTGATATAAACCATTCCATTGTAGCTCTGGCTGTATGTTTAGGGTCGTTGCGTGTTTGAAGGTGAACCTCTGCCCCAGTCTTAAGTCCTTTGCAGACTCTAACAAGTTTTCTTCCAAATTTGCCCTGGATTTGGCTCCATCCATCTTCCCATTAACTGTGACCAACTTCCCTGTCCCTGCTGAATAAAAGCATCCCCACAGCATGATGCTGCCACCACCATGTTTCACAGTGGGGATGGTGTGTTCAGGGTGATGTGCAGTGTTAGTTTTCCGCCACACATAGCGTTTTGCATTTAGGCCAAAAACTTCAATTTTGGTCTCATCAGACCAGAGCACCTTCCTCCACATGTTTGCTGTGTCCCTCACATGGCTTGTGGCAAACTGCAAACTGGACATCTTCTGGCTTTGGTTCAACAATGGCTTTCTTCTTGCCACTTCCATAAAGGCCCGATTTGTGGAGTGCATGACTAATAGTTGTCCTGTGGACAGATCCTCCCACCTGAGCTGTGGATCTCTGCAGCTCCTCCAGAGTTACCATGGGCCTCTTGGCTGCTTCTCTGATCAATGCTCTCCTTGCCCGACCTGTCAGTTTAGGTGGACAGCCATGTCTTGGCAGGTTTGCAGTTGTGCCATACTCTTTCCATTTTCGGATGATGGATTGAACAGTGCTCCGTGAGATGTTCAAAGCTTGGGATATTTTTTTTATAACCTAACCCTGCTTTAAACCTCTCCACCACTTTATCCCTGACCTGTCTGATGTGTTCCTTGCGCTTCATGATGCCCAAGGAACATTGTTTGTTCAGTAATGTTCTCTAACAAACGTCTGAGGCCTTCACAGAACAGCTGTATTTATACTGAGATTAGATTACACACAAGTAGACTCTATTTACTAATTGGGTGACTTGTGAAGGCAAATGGTTGCACTGGATTTTATTTAGGGGTATCAGAGTTAAGGGGGCTGAATACTTTTGCACACCACACTTTTCAGTTTTTTATTTGTAAAAAAAATTGAATAATTTTCCTTCCACTTCACAATTATGAGCCACTTTGTGTTGGTCTATCACATAAAATCCCAATAAAATACATTTACATTTGTGGTTGTAACGTGACAAAATGTGGAAAAGTTCAAGGGGGTATGAATACTTTTGCAAGCCACTGTATGTGCCAGCCATTGGAATGTTTTCCTCTTGGACAGTTTTACTGGGAGTCCTTGATGCCACGCTCAGTCGATTGCTGCCTTAATGCCAAGGGCTGTCACTCTCACATCACTCTGAAAGACAGCTCTGTGATCCAGTTTGTCGTGAGATCTGTTACTTTCCAAAACTGAGCACGTTTCTGCCAATAAATGCCGCTCCATTTTACAGTCGCTCTCAGAGTTGCATGGAAGTTGCCAGTCTAGTAGCTATTCAGCGACCTCGTCAAACAGCTTGGCTCAATGCAGAGAATCATGGGGCGGAATGAGGCAGATTACTTGGGGTGGATTGCTGTTGAAAGTTTATTTGGCACCAAGATGTTTGATGTTATTATTATTTTCCAAAGTATTTAATGAGTAAGGCTGCATGAACTGTCTGTTTTCCTGCAACCTACGCACATGGACTCCATCCCAGTAACAATTTGTTCAGTAGTTCTTTGGCATTCAGAAGCATCCCATCTGTCCAGCGTTCCAGCAGTGGACCCTGATTCAGAGCTGTGGCGGTGTTCCAGCATTCCGGTGGCGGCAGCCCGGCTTCGGAGGCTCGGCCGCGGGCCTAGTGGACGATAACATCGGAGGCCTGGATCGCCTCAGCGCAGAGGGAGAACAAGGAGGGAAGAAGACAAATCCTTTAAGACTTTTGCCTTCCACCACAGTGAGGAGGTGCCTGGTGAACTCACTGTGGTGGATGTTAAATATGTGTTTATTATGTGTTTTTTTTATTTTTATTATATGGTATATGTTATGACTGCAAGGTAACAAAAATTTCATTCAGACCGAAAGGTCTGAATGACAATAAAGGAATCTAATCTAATCTAATCTAAACAAGGCATGAGAAGAGGCCCACTGAGGAACCCCAATATATTTATTCACAGAACAAGACAATGAAAGTCAGTTATTCTGTACATATGGAGGGAGCTTTTCAATACCCTTCATTTACTACTGAGAAGCAAAAATTAAGAGGAATAATGATTTGCAATTGTATTACACCATTCAGGACTTGAGGTGCAGTAAAGACTATCGCAGCCAGCTGTTGTAATGTGGGAATCCTAGCTGCTAATTTTACATAGCAGGATCCCACAGAGATGCAGGACCACATCACATCTTATAGTGATGTGTAGGAAGGAACTGCAGATGCTTGTTTAAACTGAAGATAGACGTAAAATGCTGGAGTAACTGAGCGGGACAGGCAGCATCTCTGGAGAGAAGGAGTGGATGACCTTTTGATTTGTGACCCTTCAGACAGAGTCAGAAGAGGGGGTGATACAGGAATACACGTGCAAAACCTTTGTGCGAAGATTGGTGGTTTGATTAAACAATGGTATCAAGATAAGACACAAAATGCTGGAGTAACTCAGCGGGACAGGCAGCATCTCTGGAGAGAAGGATTGGTGACGTTTCAGGTCGAGACCCTTCTTGAGACCCTCGACCCGAAGCATCAGCCATTCCTTCTCTCCAGAGATGCTGCCTGTCCCACTGAGTTACTCCAGAATTTTGTGTCCATCTACACCTTATAGTGATGTTTATTGTAGGATAATTATTAAGCAAGGCAACAAGGATGATTTATCTGCTCTTTTTTCAGCAGATGAATATTGCTGCACTCCTTCAGTGGACATTGGAGAGACATACACTCTGATTCACACCGCTGTTTCAAATCTCAGTTTCAGACCACCCGTATTGAAGCAATGGCCAAGACAGCACACCAATGCCTCTACTTCCTGAGAAGACTTAGGAAGTTTGACATGTCCCCAACAACTCTCACTAACTTCTAGGGGAAACATTTAATCGGGATGCATCACAGCATGGTTTGGGAACCATCCAAGACTGCAAGAAATTGCAGAGAATTGTCGACAAACTTTAGACTATCACCCAAACCAACCTCCCTTCCATTGGCTCAATTTACACATCATGCTGCCTCAGCAAGGCCAGCAGGATAATCAAGGATGAGTCTCACCCTGGTAACTCCCTCTTCTCTCCTCTCCCATCCTGCAAAAGGTATAGAAGCATGAAAGCACAATCCTTCAAATTCAAGGACAGTTTCTTCCCAGCTGTTATCAGGCAACTGAACCATCCTACCAACAACTTGAGAGAAGTCTTGAGTTACTATCTACCTCATTGGAGTCCCTTGGACTATCTTTGATCCAACTTTACTGGACTTTATCTTGCATTAAACATTATTCATGATATTCTCTTTATCATGTATCTGTACACTGTGGATAGCTCAATTATAATACGTGACAATAAACTAAACTCATAAGCTCACAGCGCGGAAACAGGCTATTTGGCCTACTGAGTCAGCGCCGACCAGCGATCACCCCATACACTAGCACTATCCTACATACTATGGACAATTTACAATTCACCAAAGCCAATTATCCTACAAACCTGAATGCCTTTGGCATGTGGGAGGATACCGGAGCACCCAGAGAAAACTCACGTGGTCACAGGGAATACATACAAACTCCATACATACGGCATTAATAATCAGGATCAAACCTGGGTCTCTTGCTCAGCAACACTACACCATTCTGCCACCCTAAATCATCTGAGACATGTCGATGACATGCACATGGCAAGTGAGCAGGAGGTTATGGATGACAGGAGATTTGTGTGGAGTACAGAACTCAGCTTTTGGATCCTTACACATGCAGTCGTGAATGGGTCATTCAGTGGTATAGTTGGCATCGTAGGTGGTATCATAGACAGAGAAGATGGTTATCAAAAAATACACCGGGATCTTCATCAGCTGACCAAATGGGCTGAGGAATTTCTAATGGGTACGTTTCTATTCAGGTACTGTAAGTGCAAGGCTTTGCATTTTGGGAAGTCTAACTAGGGCAGGATCTCTATGGAGAATGGTAGGGCACTGAGGAGTGTTAAAGAGCAGAGGCAACTAGAAATACATATACATAGTTCTCTGAAAGTGCTTTAGCAGGGAGATAGATTGATGAACGGAGCATTTGGCACATTGGCGTTCATCTGTCAGGGCATTGAGTATAATAGTTGGAACATTATGTTGCAATTGTACAAGATGTTGGTGAGGCCACACAAATTATTGTGTTCAGTTTCGGTCACCCAACCATAGGAAAGTGCTATTAAGCTGGAAAGGGTGCAGAACAGATTTACCGCCTTATAGAATCATAGAATCATAGAAAATAGGTGCAGGAGTAGGCCATTCGGCCCTTCGAGCCTGCACCGCCATTCAATATGATCATGGCTGATCATCCAACTCAGTATCCCGTACCTGCCTTCTCTCCACACCCCCTGATCCCTTTAGCCACAAGGGCCACATCTAACTCCCTCTTAAATATAGCCAATGAACTGGCCTCAACTACCTTCTGTGGCAGGGAATTCTACAGACTCACCACTCTCTGTGTGAAAAGTGATCTTCTCATCTCGGTCCTAAAAGACTTCCCCCTTATCCTTAAACTGTGACCCCTTATTCTGGACCTCCCCAACATCGGGAACAATCTTCCTGCATCTAGCCTGTCCAACTCCTTAAGAATTTTGTAAGTCCCTATAAGACCCCCCCTCAATCTCCTAAATTCTAGCGAGTCCAAGCCGAGTCTATCCAGTCTTTCGTCATATGGAAGTCCTGCCATCCCAGGAATCAGTCTGGTGAACCTTCTCTGTACTCCCTCTATGGCAAGAATGTCTTTCCTCAGATTAGGAGACCAAAACTGTACGCAATACTCCAGGTGTGGCCTCACCAAGACGCTGTACAACTGCAGTAGAACCTCCCTGCTCTTTACTCAAATCCTTTTGCTATGAATGCCAACATACCATTTGCTTTCTTCACAGCCTGCTGCACCTGCATGCCTACTTTCAAGGACTGGTGAACCATGACACCCAGGTCTCGTTGCATCTCCCCTTTTCCTAATCGGCCATCATTCAGATAATAGTCTACCCTCCTGTTTTTGCCGCCAAAGTGGATAACCTCACATTTATCCACATTATATTGCATCTGCCATGCATTTGCCCACTGCATTTGCAGACTCTTTGCTTCCTGTCTGCCAGCCAGTTCTCTATCCACATCAATATTGAACCCCCCAATACCATGTGCTTTAAGTTTGTATGCTAATCTCTTATGTGGGACCTTGTCGAAGGCCTTCTGAAAGTCCAGATATAACATTACATTGCCAAGACTCAGGAGCCTGAGCTATAGAGACAACTAGGACTTTATTCCTTGGACCAAGGAGGCTGAAGGGCGATCTGATATAGGTATATTAATTTATCATGTAATTAGGTGGATGCACAGAGCCTTTTTCTCTGCGTAGGGAATCAAGAACCAAAGGGAATAGGTTTATGGTGAGATGGGAAAGATTTAATGGGAACCTGAGGGGCAACTTTTTCATGCAGAGTCTTGGATATAAGGAATGGGCTGCCAGGGGAAGTAGCCGGCAGGTACAATAACAATATTTGAAAGGCATTTTGGCAGGGGTATTGATAGGAATGTTTGGAGGGATATGGGTCAAATGTGCGTAAATGTGATTTGCATTTTGTCAGCATGGATATGTATGATTGAACTTGCAGGAGTTGCAAGAGAGGGTTAAGATGCTGGGAAGGTTGGGAAAAATTCTGGGTAATTTCAGTACAAACAAGTAGATTGGATCGGCACAATGCAATAGTAAGATTAAACGAGAGCTTACCAGTTTGAAGTTTGATCGTTATTTTATGAGGAGTTACGATGAGCGATTACGTGAAGAAGGCCGTCCCCACGCATGTGCGTCAATCTTCAAAGCAACGGTGTGAAATCACAGAAAAGTTGTTGAACTAAAATAGTAAGACTAGAGTTGACTAGAACTTACAGTAAGATCGTTATGTTCCGAGGGTAGGGAGCGGAGGGCACATAATCGCTCATCGTAACTACGTAAATACGTAAAATAACGATCAAACTTCAAACTGGTAAGTTATCATTTAATCTTACTAAGCGACTACGTGAAGATTTTGAAGCTCTGTGATTTCATGCCGAGGAAATGAGACCACGCGTCACAACTGCATCAATTGACCAGGACGAGTGAGAAAATTAATGCATTCAAAACATGACATGGTTAAACAATACTAATGCTTTAATAACAAGAAAGAAAATAAACAGTGACCCCTCTCACCCAGGGGGAAACTGTGAAACAGAACTTAAAACAGAATCAGCAAAAAATCCCTGGTCTGGTGATAGGCTTATTATAAAACCTTTGGTACATCCTCTCATTCGACCATCCCGCAGCCGCTAGAATGTGGTCAAAAGGGGCGTCCATATCCCTTGCTGCTGATGTTGATGCAGCCCTGGTGGAATGAGTTTTAAAAATGGCAGTGTCCACTCCTGCAACCTGTTTAGTCCATCTAGAGATGGTCTGCACTGTAACCTTTTTGTGGGGTTTGGTATAGCTAACAATGAAGGAGAGTTCCGAGCCTCTCAGGCTCTTAGTGACCTTTATGTATTGGATTATGTGTGACACTACACACACTCGTGGATCTGAGGGGTATGCCATAAAACTCAATTTGAGCCCCTGTACCCCTGGCCTGCTCTGCTTGATGAGGTCATGAATGAAAAAGGTGATGTTATTATAAGATGTACCCATACTGTCCAGTCTGAGTTTTTGTAATGTCTGGACCCATTGTGTTGAGGCCAGTGCCATGAGCATGACTACATTGAGTGTAAGATGGTGCAGAGACAGAGATGAAGCTGGTGTCCACTGACGGAGCAGTGTGAGAACCACGCTCACATCCCATATATGTGTGTACCTGGGCCTAGGTGGAGTGGAGTTAAAAATGCCCTTCATAAACTTGGTTATTAAAGGGTGAGACCCTACCGTGTGGTTCGCTTACACCAGCCGTAAATAATTTGACAAAGCACTCCGGGCACTGTTAATGGCACTGTAACTGAGCTTGTTATCATGAAAAATTGACAAAAGAAATTCCAAAACGTCCGTAATAGAAGCTGTGTCATATGAAATATTAGAGCAGGAACAGTACATCTCCCATTTCCTTATGTGAGTTATGTACTGTTTCTGTGTGCTCTTCCTCCAGGCCGCAGTGATGGCATCTATGGTATACTCTGAAAGCCCGAGCGCCAGGAACGGTCTCCTCAGAATCTGCAAATCAACAAATTTATACGGTCATGAAGAAGGTGGTTTTCCCCGTCACCGGGTGTACCAGCAGATTTCTGCTCTTGGGCACTGCCATAAAAGGCTGTGTAATTAAAGCTAGAGCCAGAGCTAGAACTAATGCTGAGTAGGCCAGTCTGGCACTACCAATATGCCAGAGGCGGAGTCTTGCTGAATTTTGGCCACACATGAGGCAGAATGGGGGAAAAACATACACAAATTTCCCACCCCAGTGTAGCGAGAATGCATCTACTGCTACTGCCCCTGGGTCTGGCTCCCATGACACGTAAATTGGTAACTGATGATTAAGCCTGGAAGCAAACAGATCAATGTCCGGTACACCATAACGAAGGATAATATCATTAAACACTTCGTGATTTAACATCCATTCTTTGTTGTCATTGAACTCTCATGACCTGGTGTCTGCCACCGTGTTATATCTACCTGGTAAATAGATAGCTGAAACCCGGATGTTTCTTGCAATACACCAGTGCCAGATGAGATTAGACAATTTATCACAGGATACAGACTTACTTCCAACCATGTGATTAATATATGCTACTGCGATAGTGTTGTCAATCTGAAGTTGGACATGCACATGATGCATGTTGGCACAAAAAGCCATTAACCCATAGAGTGCTCTCAACATTTCTAAGTAGTTAATACCATGTGACTGAAGCATCAATGATCCCTGCAGATTCCATCTGCCACTGCAGTTCGAGACAGTATCGGTAGCACCCCGTCCTAGTGCACTGGCATCAGTCTGCAGGATAACTGATGGTGTATCGACTAAAATAGTACTAGAACAACACTGAATATTGGTAAGCCACCATTGTAACTCAGCCAGGGCTTCAGCTGGCAATTGCATGGGTCTATTGAAACGACCTCTCTGAAGCTTGAGTGCCTGTTCCTTTGCATGCCGTAAGTTTTGGTAGTGCAAAGGCCCAAACTGAGCAGCTGGGAATGCCACCACTAATTTTCCAATTATACTAGCCACATGTTTAATAGAAGGTTGATTATCAACAATGAGTTTCCTGCAGTCTTCAATTAACTCTAATTGCTTGCCCCGAGGCAGAGTCACCTGACATGTGTACTGAGTTAATGGTGAATCCCAAATAGTCAATTATTGTCGATGGCACAAATTTAAACTTAACTGGATGGATTAAAAAACCTAGTTTTTCAAAAACGAGTTTTGTAGCTGATACAGATAATTCAGCTAATTCCAAAGTCCTCCCAATGACTAAGATGTCATCCAAATATGTCATGATGATATGATTCAGTGCCTTGAGTAGCCCCAGGACTGGTTTTAGCAATTTAGTGAATAGTCTGGGGGCTGAAGTTAATCCATTAGGCAATGCGTTAAACCGCCACAACTGCTCCATCCAGTTAAACTTCAAAAATCTCCTGTGATCTTCATGAATGGCCACTGAATAGTAAGCATCTTTGAGGTCAATGCTCGCCATGTAACATCCCTTGGAAAGCAGTTGTTGACAGTGACAAAGGTTTCCATTTTAAAGTGTTTATATTGCACAAAGGTGTTAAGCTCTGTCAAATCAAAGATAATTTGACATCCTCCATCCTTCTTTTGCCTAGTAAATATGTTGGACACAAACTGGTGAGACTCACGACTCGACCTCTCAATTACCCCTTTCTTGAACAAAGAGTCAAGTTCTCTTTGTGCACATACATCCTGTTGTGAAAACACAAAAGTGCGACCAGGTGTATGCTGAGTGGGTGGAGGCAAGTCAGAAATGAACTCAATTTGGAAACCTTGTATACTGTGCAGTATAAACGGGTCAGATGTTATCCAATGCCATTCATGTAAGAAAAATTGCAATCTTCCCCCAACTTGTAATTGATCCATCACAGGCTCACTTACCTTAATGGTTACCTGTGGTAAGATCTCTGCTTCTGCCCCCGAGGTCTGGGGGGGGGAGAGCTGTTGGAGGGCGCCGCATCTTGAACATGGCCCGGCTTGGGCCCTGCCCTAAAAAAGGCCTCTGTGCTTGTTGCTCGGCACCACGTCCACCACATCCGGTGAACCATCTGGTATGGAGAGGAGGGTAGAGGTACAGTCTCCGGAAAGATGATACCTTTGGAGGTGCCTTCATGAGGCCAACAGTTTTGCCTCCTCGTCCAGCTCTTTTACCTGTTTAGACAGGTCTTCTCCGAACAGGAGGTTTGGGGTTGCACATTCCCCGGCTTGCACAGCCCAGCAAATTTAGGGTTTAGAGCAGGATGGATGGCATTTTTCCTCAGACAATTAATTTCAAAATGTGCATTGCACATTAATGCCATCGTGTCCTGCTGAGTATCAGAGAGGGCCCCCCCCCCCCCATCCACTGACCTGGCAAAGGCCGTGATGTCCAAGGCAAGTAGCCTGAGGATTCTTGGAATTTTAACCTCTTGGGCTCTAATGCCCTCTCCAATGTGTCCCCAAATGGATTGGTTTACAACCAGGACACTTAGTGAGGCACAGTTTAGTGGAGTATGATACTTGGCAGTTGTCTCCTCCATCGTTTGGTCTTGGAGTTATGGAATAACCTCTCCACTAGGTTCTCCATGTGGGCCAGCCTGCCAATAACGCTGCCCATAGAAGGAATTTTCCACGTCCTGGCCTGACTTATCTGAGTCCAGGGCCCTCACGGACTTTCTAGTGACTTTTCTCCCCCGTGGAGTAGCCAAGGTGCTTTCTGGCAGCACCAGGTCTGTAGCTGCTGGCTGCTCTGCCAGCGGCCCTGAAGGCGAATTTGGCAGCTGCCCGCTGCCCGCAGTCCCGCTGTCTTCCACAGCCGGTTTTGTCGTGGCTTGCCTCTTTACTTTAGACATGGTCTCCCGAAGTCCGATGCTGAAACGGTAAGCCAAAAACACTCCGGACCGGAAGTAACAACCTCAGCTAAGTTATAAACATTTACCTGAGCCTTTAAACTTACCTGCTGGAGGGAGCAACATGCCCACCAGTCAGTCGTTGCACAATGCATCAGACGTAATGACGCGCATGCGTGGGGACGTCCTTCTTCACGTAGTCACTCACAGGACTCCGAAGTAAAATTGGAACTTGATTTTGTTGTTTCAAGTTAGATTTGGTGAATGCAGGCAAGCCCAGAGGACCAAGAGCTACAAACACTGTCTTCCATCAGTGAGCAGCAGATTGTGGGTGGTGCTTCTTGTGGGTAGGGTTTGGGTTTGTGGGTGTCATTGTGAATGGTGGTCACAACTGGGTTCACAGCCTTTTACGAGACTCTGTTAAGGGGAATGGAGCTCAATGTATAACAACATCAACGGAAGTCCATAATTTTTTTACCATCTTAGGTGGCTTTGCGTTTTTAAGGTACCTTCGCTTAGATACCTTAACATCACTTTTTTTTAAATTCACTATCAAGATTCTTATTTGTTTAATTTTCTTTTAATTAACTTCACATCACATTTGTTCTTTTTTTTTCTTATTAAGGTATTACACAGGAGGGAGATGTAATATAAATTTAAAAGTTCGAGTCGTCCACCCAGCACCCAGAGTTCTGAGGTATTGGGTTGCACCATGTGAGTCAAAAACACCAAACTGATATAAAATGCAAGACGATAGACAAATAAAGAATGGTGGAATTACATTCTGCAGTTGGAATATAAGGGGTACCAATGAACCAATTAAGAGGGATAACATTTTTGCCCAATTAAAATCATTACATTCTGACATCATGTTTTTGCAGGAAACACACATGAAACAACAAACACAGATGAGATTGAAGGCAAACTCGATAGGTCGATAGATACTATTCTTCATTTACTTCTAAAGCTAGAGGTACTGCTATAATTATTCGGAAAGGTATACCATTTAAATTAAAGAATACTATTTCAGATAAAGAGGGAAGGTATATTATAGTTTTGGGAGAAATTAATTCAACCCCACTGACTATGATAAATATCTACGCTCCCATTGACAACCCCCAATTTTAAAATAAAATTATAGATATAATATCAGAGTTTAATTACCAAAATGTAATAATAGGGGGGGACTTCAATTGTGTTTTAGAACCATATTTAGACAAATCAGTAAAACAAAGGAGGGGTAACTTAAAATCTAAGACTAGTGAACTTCTAAATACATATATAAAAAATACTAATATAATAGATGTATGGAGAACTGCTAATCCAACTAGAAGGGAATATTCGTTTTACTCGTTGGTACATAAAACATATTCACAAATTGATTATTTTTTAGTGGATACAAAATTAATTCCATATACAACTAATCCTTCATATCACACCAGTATTATTTCCGATCATTCTCCGTTGACTTTTCTATTAAAATTTGAGGGAATGCCGGGTAAAAAATCTTTCTGGAGTGTTAACACACAAATTTTAAATGACCCACAAGGTTATAAATATTTAAAACAACAAATGAAATTTGTTTTGAGACCTTCTTTACTATGGGCATTTATTTCAAGGCATTTATTAGAGGAGTTATAATCTCATATCAAATTTTTCAAAATAAAAAGAATAAGTGAGAACAACAGATGCTAGAACAAGAAATTAGACAATTAGAGTTAGATAATGTCAAAGATCCAACTACAGATAAACATAATAAGATAATACTACTGAAATTTAAACTTAATCGAATTTTATCGGCAAGAGTAATAAGATTATTCCAAATCACAAAACAGGAACATTTCGAATTTGGTGACAAGCCACATCAACTCTTAGCTCGTCAATTGAAAAAACAAGAAAAGGAAAATACTATCACTAAAATTAAATCAGAGAAAGGTGAATTACTAACATTACCTAAGGATATTAACAATAGATTTGCTCAATTTTATCAAAATTTGTATACATCTAAAACTAAAATAGAAGACAGCAAAATTATAAATGTTTTAGATAACTGTAATCTTCCAAAACTTGACCTTTCGGAACAAGAGGAATTAGGAGCTCAGATTACACTTGAAGAAATAGGTGAAACAGTAAAATCGTTGAAAAATGGAAAGATGCCTGGACCAGATGGTTTTAGTAATGAATTTTATAAAAGATTTCACGAGATAACGACTCCACGCTTACTTAATTTATATACTCATGCCTTTAAAGAAAATAAATTACCAGAAACATTAGCTGAATCAACTATTACGCTTATACCAAAAAATATAACAATTTAGATGAACCAGGCTCATATAGAGCTATATCACTTTTAAATACAGATCAGAAAATTTTAGCAATGACCTTAGCAAGAAGATTGAGTAAATATATTAGTAAATTGATAAATCCTGATCAAACGGGGTTTATACCCAAAAGACATTCATTTAATAATTTGAGACGCCTGTTTAATATAATGTACTCACATAAAATGGAGGAAGAAGGTATATCAATTGTTTCTCTGGATGCAGAGAAAGCATTTGATCAGGTAGTGTGGCAGTATTTATATAAAGTACTGCAAAAATTTAATATGGGAGAGAATTTTATTGTATGGGTAAAATTACTATATGATAAACCGATGGCAAGAATATTAACCAATAATATGTTACCTCAAAAATTTCAATTATTGAGGGGCAATAGGCAGGGATGTGCTTTATCACCTCTGCTATTTGCCCTTATGATAGAGTCCCTGGTTGAAAGTATAAGAAGTCATTTGAATATTCAGGGATATAATACTAGGGACTCAAATAATAAAATGTCATTATATGCAGATGATATACTTTTATATATTACAAACTCACAAACGAGCATACCAAACTCATTAAATTTAATAGAGGAATTCTTTTTTTTTTCTGGATACAGAATAAATTGTAATAAAAGTGAAATCATGACGTTAAAACCTCAAGAATCTACACACCTATTAAAATTCCCCTTTAAAATTGCAACAGAAAAATTTAAGTATTTGGGTATTCAAATTACCAGAAAATACAAAGCATTATTTAATGTTAATTTTATGCCTTTATTTAATAAACTCAACACGTCGATTAAATTCTGGAAAACACTTCCATTATCGTTAATGGGAATTAAAAGGATCGGTGGTATGTATGAAATGGGAAATCTGTTATCACTCCAACAATTACAATTAAAATTTAAACTGAAAAATAACCAATATTTTAAATATCTTCAGATCTGCGATTTCATGAAGATATACATACAAAGATATCAAAACGTAACTTCAGATCCACTGGATGAAGCAATTAACATTAAGGCTGACTCAGAAATTAACATCATATTTATATAATAGTATTTTAAATATAGATTTACCATCGACAGAGGCACTTAGAGAAGAGCGGGAATGAGAATTAATGATAAAAATTACGAAGGAAACATGGTATTTGATATATATACACAAATGTTCGATTAATGTAAGACATAATTTAATTCAATTTAAAATTTTACATAGATTATATTACTCAAAAACTAGATTGAAAAAAATTCTATCCAAATACTTCCCCCATTTGTAATAAATGTCTATCCCAAAATGTAACTATAACACACTCTTTTGTCTCCTGCAAAAAACTTTATAAATTCTGGAGTGATATTTTTGAAATATTTACAAATTTATTTAAGATAAAAATGGAACCTAATACTGAAATTATTATATTTGGAGTAATGGAAGATGGGAATAAATTGAACTCATCTCAAAATTTATTTTTTAATTGTGGGTTAATAACGGCAAGAAAAACGTATACTTAACTTTTAGAAAAGTACAGCCATACCAACGCTTAAAATGTGGATTTCAAACATGTTGGACACTGCACATCTTGAGGAAATGCAATTTCCCCTAATAGATAAATCAGACCAATTTTTAACGAGTTGGTCTCCATTTGTCGATTTTTTGGAAGCATATGGTGCAACAAAATCATAGAAGCTAACTGTTTCAGGATTGGGTGAGGGATGGTCAAGAATATAGATAACTATCTCCTTAATCTCTTTATCTTTCTTTTTTCTTTTTCTGACTCAACTTTCTTCTTTCACACTTTTTTCTTTCTCACACACTATATATCACATGTTTCTCTATCATTTAGTATCTATTCTCTCTTTTTCTTTTTCATTATTTTAAAAGAATGAAAAGAGGAAGCTGTACATAAAATGTAAAATGTCAATATATATTAGGCACCTTGGAGCCATATTCCTGTACTTCTAATAAAATTTAAAAAAAACCCCAAAAAAAAAAACCCAATTGGATCCCCACTGTATGATAGGAGTTCCCGAGAGTAGCACAATCTCAAAGGGTCATACTGTGCCTTGGAAACAAGGGTGTTGCAATAAATTATAATAAGCGAGAGAGGAAAAAGATAATATAACACAGGTAAATGAAATGTGCCCATTTATTGAATGTACTACAATCCTCAGAATAAATAGAAATGGGAACTGTTTTTCAAATGGGGAGAGATTGAAAGATACTGTTGTTCATTTGGACAAGAATCTTGAACAAGAATCTTGTAAGTTAACATGCAGCTGCAGCAGAAATAAAAAATACAAACGATATATTGACCTTTGTGACAGGAGAATTTGAGTAGTGGCTCACTGCAATCATATGGAGCTCTAGTGAGACCACATCTGCAATACTGTGTACAAATGGTATCCCAACCCAGGGAAAGATGCACTTGACACAGAGGGAATGTAGTGAAGTTTCACAGATTGATTTCTAGGATGGAGAGGGGTGTTATCCTGTGAGGAGACATTAGGTTGGTTGGGCCTGTACCCTGCAGAGTTTAAAGGAAGGAGAGGATATCATGTTGAAACATACAAAATTCTTATAGCACTTGAGAGGGCAGAGATAGTGATGTCCTGGGGTGATTAGAACCAACGGTATAGTCTCAAAATAAAATGTCGTCCATGCATAACAGAGATAACAAGAAATCGCCGTGCAGAGTGGTGAATCTTTGGTAAAACTGTTATTAAAAGAGTTAAGACAGAAAATGACTAGGGGATCAAAATATATGTGATTGCAAAAATATATAGGATCGTAGAGTTGATGTGTTAGATCAGCCATGGTCTCACTGAATGATGGTGCAGACTCGAGATCTAAATGGCCCAATCTTGCTTCTATTTAAGCACTGTAATAGTTTCCCAATGGACATTACTTTATATGGAGTTAGTATTCCTATTTACCACAGAGCAAAATTCACCACGGGCGGCACAGTGGCACAGTTGCTGCCATACAGCGTTAGAGACCCAGGTTCGATCCTGACCTCGGGTGCTGTCTGTACTGTTTGTACATTCTGCCTGTGACCACTAGGGTTTCCTCCGGGTGACCCGGTTTCCTCCCACACTCCAAACACGTGCAGATTTGTTGGTTAATTGGCTTCTGTGATTTGTCCCTTGTGTGTCGGATAGAACTATTGCATGGGTGATCAGTGGTCAGAGCGGAGTCCGTGGAACGAAGGGCTGCTTCCACGCTGTATCACCAAAATTAAATATCTCCATAGCCTTACTAGGCTATAGGTTTCCTATGGTGATCGACAAATGAAAGTAACTCTGTACCATAGTATTGGTAGTGGTTCATGGCATTAGTAATAGCTGCAGAATCCAGAACCTTGCCCCATCTGTGGAATTCATTGCCACCAAAAGCTGTGGAAGCCAAGTCAATGGATATTTTTAAGGTGGAAATTGACAAGATTCTTGATTAGTATGGGTGTCAGGGGTTATGGGGAGAGGTCAGGGTTATGAGAAGGCAGGAGAATGCGTTTGAGAGTGGAAGATAGATCAGCAAAGATTGAATGTAGACTTGAGGGATCAAATGGCCTAATTCTGCACCTATAACATGAACTGGATCAGGATCTCGGAGGAGGTGCATACAGTGATGGGTGGGTGCTGGTGGGGCCCACCTGACTCTGGGACCCTGACGAATAACCCATTTAATTCAAGATTCACATGCATACACTTAAAGTGGCTGCAGGCTAAAGTTGCCAGCATTGATGGGGTGGGTCCCCGAAAAAGGCTTTGGGGGACCCATTGGGGGGTTCTCGACAGTAAATCGGTGCAGATTAATTACAAAAAAATCCCATTAGTTTAATAAAGTTTGCAAATATATTAAATGTATGTGGAAAATGTAATCTTGTTACCCAACATAAATAATTTGTGATTATTTTATTGAGATTAGAGTTGTTGGCAGCTGTACAGCTGTCAGCACAACTGCATGGAGATCACATACTTGTAGCTCATTCTGATTGCTGGCTGGCTGCTCAGGGCCAGCCTACTTCATACTTGGTCTGTCTGAAGCAGAGACGAAGGCTTCTGCTGCTCTGCTTCCCTCTCCCTGCCCGTTCCTCTGTCAAGGTTCTTGCTCAGAATCAGTGTGCTCAGCACACGAGCTCCACTACAGAAGTGGAAGCCATGGCTGTAAAGATATTATTCCTCCTTGTCTCACTCTGTTGCACATGGAACTCTCTCCTCGCACAGAACGGTGTACATTTTTCAGGTAGGTGCTTGCAATCGTGTCCTCAAGAAATTCCAGTTGGATTCTGTAGAATGATGATCTGCTTTGTTGTTTATGCATTTGAATGGGTTAACAGTCATCAAATTTATTTCTGCGCTTCTATTAAAATGTGCAACTTAAAAAGGAGCGTGAGTTCAATTTTTTTTTTAAAGTGAGGACAGTTATTGAAATCTTCTGCCTGGGTCAGTGATTCCCTTTACCTTTCCATTACTTATTTGTACCTGTGTTTTCCTCCTATGTTAAACTATCAGCTCTCCGAGAGGTACAAGAAATGGGCAATAGTTGCTTTCCTCTCGAGGCTCGAGTGTTTCATTTGCAATTTCTAACAAAGCAATTTCACTTTGATTTTGAGGTTTTGATTTTAAAACCTATCTCCTGACATGGTCCAAGTTTCAGGGGCTTTGATCATCCTGTTCTTTCCACAGATTGCCCTGTCGATATATACTTTGTGTTGGACACATCCGAAAGTGTCGCTTTAAGAAGGCAGCCCTATAAAGACCTTGTAGAACTTGCGAAGAAATTCACTATACGTTTCATCCAGAGATTGAACAACTGGTAATTGCTGCAATATTTACTATTACATTCTTCGCTTCTATCTATCTGTAGCTGAAACGTTGGAAGGTTTGGTTCACTTGTAGTTTCCCTTGTGCCTGAAGATGGCGATGATAGTCTGGTTAGGATGGTTCCTTTGCCTGAAACCTGTTTCTTCACCAAATGTTATCATTTTGTCAAAACTATATACAAATATGTGCCTGTGACTTCTCTCCTTTGCATTTCACTCTAATGTTGAAAGTGTCAGTAGCAACAGCTTAATTTTCAGTTGCTGGTAAAGTGGAACTGAATGTGCTCCCTGGATACATAGCGGACATTTCAGTTGAGGCCTGATGATTTGCTGCAAGATACCACTTGCAGGATAGGTTGTGGCCTGGATTCCACATCATAACATCAAGGTATTACAAACATTAGCTGTGTCCACGGTGCATTTGGAATTTGCATGTATGTAGTGTTGTAAAAGTGCTTCTCAGAGATGTATCAAGTAAAACGTGAACTGTTTAAAATAGTCATAAATACTGGCCAAAGAATAGGGGTGAAGAGGATCTTAAAGGAAGAAAGAGATGTGGGAAGACTGAGGTGGAGTTTGGGGCAGACGGTAATGCCAGTGAGGATGGAACATTGAGTTTGAGTTACGATCAAGTGGGTGACATTCCTTATTGGATCTCCAAAAGCTCTTTCCACTTCAACAGAAAGTTGTTGGCCTGCAAAACAGTTTAGTGGAAAATGTACCGATTGTCAAAAGAGCAGATTTTTAATGGTATAAGAGGTTGATTTATATAACATATTTCGCGTTCTCGGGACTGGCCCAGTGTTGTGTAGCTAATGAAACACATTTGGAAAAAAGTCACCCTTACACTGCACAGAAAGAGGCAGCTCGGTCATTTGGGCCTGTCCCTGTTCTTTGAAAGTGTTTTCCAATTAGTCCCAGTTGCCATGTCCTTTTTGTATTTTTTGAATATTTCTTGTTCTATTATTGATCCAACTCCTTACTCGGGTTACTCAGACCAGGTCCAGAATATTTTTAGAAAACAATCCAGTTGGATCCTCACTAAGTTGAAATAAACACTCATTTTCTGTCTGCAAGTATCTTAGCTTCATGGTTTCTGATTGCTGACAGAGAGGCCAGTGGGAAATTTCTACTCTCTCACTCCATTAAAGCCCTTTGTCATTTGAAACCTCTACTAATCTTGCCATGGTCTTCTCAGCTCTGAGCCAATTCCAGATTCTCTAGACTCCTGACCGATGGAAAATCCCCACCTTAATGTAGGAAATAAGGAGATGGTGCAATATTTTATATGATGTCCCCCCCCCCCCCCCCAAAAAAAAGAGCCCAGAGGGCCTATCATCAAGAAGGGTAGGGGATTCCCTAGCACTTGTAAGGGTTGGGCCTGCTTAAAATGGTGGAACATACTCCCAATGCAGATGAGGATGTGTTAACAAATCCTAGAAGCAGACCCCCAGCCTATCTCATCCAAGCCAACAACCAATCATTTGTGCTCATCACCTTTTTCCTCCAATTCCCCACATGCATTTCTCATTAAACTAAACATTGTGCCAACAGTTTGAAATCTCTTGGAAGTAAAGTGGCATTGCATTTATCTCTCAGTGGGCAAGGTAGCAGCCATTCACACCAGGACCCTGCCCATAGGTACCACTGGCAACTGCTGGGTCGATCCGTGCGATGGATTGTGATATCATCCCATGTCTGGCCCTCTGTCTTGCTGCATTCCTAGTTGTTCAAAAGTGCATGAATGCATATTAAATCTCAATGTGGTCAGCACATATTCTTATTAATCCTAGAGTGTAGAGGCCATAGCCTACTCGCTCTCCTCATGGCTGACCTGCCATTCCAAGAATCAGTTTGGCAGATCTTCTGTAATGAGTTAATCTTTCATTGCGCAAGATGACCAAAACTTTACACAATGGCATGGCCTTGTATAAATGCAGTAGGAAATCTTTACTCTTGTACTCAAATCCTCAAACCACATAAAGGCAGCATTCCATTTGCCTTACTCATTGCATGTTAGCTGTAAGTAACGTGTCCAAGGACACCCACATTCCCCAGAGCATCTACAGTTCCCAATCTTTCACCGTGTGAAAATACTCAACAATGGATTATCGTGCATTTTTCCTCAATGCACTCCATCTGGCATGTCATTTCCCACTCACTCAGTTTGTCCATATGCACTTGAAACCTCTCTGCCTTTTTATCAATATTCATATCCTCATTTTAGTTTTGTGCCCACCTTAAACTTAAAAATGTCACATTTGCCCCCTCGAACAAATTGTAAATGTGGACTGTGATTGTTTGGACCCGGCATTGATCCCTGTGATTTTCACAGGTTAGGGCCTGACAATCTAAGATGAGCCTGTTGCTTGTTTCTAACTATTGATCAAGTTTTAATTAGTATAATGCCCCCAATTCCAACCTTGTTCACAAACCCTTTAAAATTTTCAGTGCACCACATTCACTGGTTCGCCTCCAATCACAAAAGACAAATTATTTTGTTGTTTGTAAAAGTATTATGGCAATCTTTTACTGTCACTAGGAGTCCGGACTGGTTAGCACGTAACAAATACTTTTCACTGTACGTTGGTACATGTGACAATAAACTAAACCAAACTCAAACTTGCTTTAGTGTTATATGCTTGGCTGAGACCCAGTATTTTCGGCAATTATCCTGTGATAGAAAATGGAATGCTGTTTTGCCCGGTTTAAGTTTCTTCTCATGGTGTGTGCACAGGAGGGCCTGGTGGGCAATCCATGAGGACTTGCAGTGTGATATCAATGCAAGTCATTGTACTTTATAACTGCAATGATCTTGTGGTGTTCTTACATACTTCTTGTATGACATAGAAGACGACCATTGCTGTCCCTTGAATCTATACCAGTTGACAGAGCAATTCCACTTCCTTGCCAATTTTCCTTGATACATATTCTCTGCACATTCCCAACAATTTCCCAGATTTTACCACTCACCCGCACACAAGGGGCAATTTACGGTGGCCAATTAACCTACCCGCTCACACGATTTTGGAAGGTTGGAAATGGGAGCACTTGGAGCTAACCCGTGCAGCCCCAAGGAGAACGTGCAGACTTCCCATAGACAGCACCTGAGGTCAGGATTGAATTTTAGTCTCTGGCACAGTGAGGCATCAGTTCTACATGCGGAGCCACTGTGCGACCCCATAGGAAGTAAGCACAGATCTGAGAGCAGCATTGTGACAAATTGTTGTCATGTTTTAGCAGTGATCGACGAAGAGGAACAGGCCAATGTAACGGATCCAGATGTTGATGTTATAAACACAATGATGATGGTGTTCACTTTCCATCACACCTCATCTGTTGCCTGTTGAACTGCGAGATAGCAGAAAGCAACTTAGATGCTGATGACCAAGTGATATGTGGGAAAGGACTCTTGGAATTGATACAATGAATTCTGAGGGTGGTTCTTTGGTTACATGAATAAATGTGCTGGAAAATCAGTGGAGGAGGCTTTCTTCCATTGTGTCCCAGACTTGGATGGCTGCTTCTGTTGAAGTGGTCTCCATGGAGAGTACTTTTAAGAAAGGTCATTATATCAGGCACTTTACATTCACCACTCCAATTATGTCATAGAGTCATAAAACTACAGAATGGAAAGATATCCTTTGGCTCAACTTGCTCATACTGATCAAGTTGCCTATCCAGACTCATCCCACTGGTTTGCCACTGGCCCCTATTCCTCCCAACCTTTTGTATCCATGGACCTGTGGTGTTAGTTTTGTTTGGTTTAAAAACACAGCGTGGAAACTGGTCTTTCAACCCACTGAGTCCAGGCTGACTATCTTCCATTCACACTAGTCCTATGTTATCCCATTTTCACATCCGCACGGGTCAATTTACTGAGGCCAATTAACCTAAAGCTCACATGTCCTTGGGATGTGGAAGGAAACCAGAGAACCCAGAAGAAACCCACGCAGTCACAATCATAATGTATAAATTCCACACAGACAGCACCCAAAGTCAGGATCAATGCCAGGGTCTCTGGTGCTGTGAAGCAAATGTGTTATGGGGTCAAACCTGGTTCCTATTTTTTCCCCACTAAAACCAAGAAGGCGAAGGAATTATAGCAAAATAATTTTATCAAGAATATTGTAGTTGGGGCAATATTAATGTGATTACCAAATTAACATACAACACAAATAAAATCGAGAAATATTTTACCTTTTTACTGAGCACACTAGGATGCCGAGTATAATCTTCCTAAGGAACAGTTGGAGGGAGAAACCTTGTCAGGGAGAATGGAACAGATTTACGAGAGAAGAGAACCAGCAGGGCTATTTATTGTGAATAACCTCTCATATATCCCATCGTCTATTTACCTGGGTGAATTACTCCACGAAGGCAGTTCAATCTTCACCATTTTAAATCACAATAAGCACCACTGTTTAGAGAATGCAAGGGTGGCTTTGTGCAAAAGAGGGAATTTGTTTGGGATGAGTCAACAGGTCGATGAAGGCTTTCTCATTCCTGGCTTTGTTCAAATGTAATGTCAATCTCAAGGCTTCTTGAAAGGGGAAGATAAGATAATTGGATCAAGAGAAACGTGTCAGTCAAAACGAATGTGAATAACGGCAGGAGTTTCTGTGTTTCAGGTACTATCAGTGCGACCAGATACTGGAATGGAATGCTGGCGCACTTCATTACAGTGACGAGGTGAGGAAGATATACTCCCTCAGTCGTATGAACCCGAGAGGACAGGCGGACATGATCAACAACATCCAGCTGGTGGAATACATCGGCAAAGGCACCCATACAGACTGCGCCATTCGTAAGGGAACAGAAGAACTTCTATTGGGGTAAGAGGATATTATGGATTGAACTATTGGGAAAATAAGATGGAAGAATCATGTGTGTAAGCTCTAAACAAGTCAACACAACACAACACAATGATTTTGCATGAAAGATGCCAGCAGAGAGGTTACCAGAACTGTGCAGTTTGAGAAGTGTTGCACCCATGATGTTTCTAAAGGAACCTGGAGTGCCAGGGAGTTGTGTCATGGCTATTGCAGAATAAAGATGCAGACTGGAATCCCATTCCCATTTGTTCTCATCACCCATTCAGTCAGAGGTCATGGTTTATACTACTTCTCAAATTCCGTTGCACTGGTGGGTATGCGTGTATGCTTAAAGGTCCTTCCCTTAAGCAGATTTACTTGCTGTGGATAACCATTCATCAGTCAGATTGTTATCAGGCAAGCTGTCTGGTGTATCAGTGCAATGTTGATCTGTTCCACATGTTTGGCTACCCACAATATATACCTATCTATGCCTTTAAAATTACCAACTCATGTTCTACCACAGAAAGCTTAATTAGTTTATTAAAACAGGGAACATGATCTAGAATGAACATTGAGGATGGCTTGATTGTAATCATGTATAGTTTTTTTCCGCTGACAGAATAGCACACAACAAAAAAGCTTTTCATCCGCAACAATAAACTAAACTAAACTTTCTTGAAAGCCTATATTGTACAGACTGATAAATATAAATCAATTGGCCCGTCGTTCGGGAGAGTCAATGCGAGGTCCTGCTGGTGTCGGCGCATGGCAACCAGGGTGGATCTTAGTGCCCGGTTGGAGAATTGTACAGTGTGGCGGCAGATGGCCCGTCGTTTCGGGAGAGTCAATGCGAGGTCCTGCTGGTGTCGGCGCATGGCAACCAGGGTGGATCTTAGTTCGGGAGAGTCAATGCGAGGTCCTGCTGGTGTCGGCGCACAATATAATCAATTGTCTGCCCACTCTTTAAATTCATTAATATAATTATATTTAAAATATTCTTTATTAAAGAGCTGAATCATACCAGAATCTTGATTTTCTTCTCTTTTTGTGAAAACAGGTTCGGTTTACTCGGCATAATATATTTTTGCACTTTGAAGCCCAAATTTTGCCTCTGTTTTCTGGATTATCAATGCTCCTTTGCAGCCAAACTTCTCAAAGATTAAATAATAAATCTGATATTACCAAAATGTTAGGATTTGATGGAATTGCATAAGATAACTGTCAAATTACCCTCTCAGACCTTTCAGCATGAGGTCCTTTAAGTAAACGGTTCATGTTGATCGTCTTAAAGTTAAACATTGTTTTAAATCATTGGCTATTGGGCATAGAATTCTTGAACATAGACATTGCTTTGCATTGTGAAGGAGCAAAGATGGATGCCTGCTCCGCCTTTGCTCCTTGGTTGCCTCAACTCTTGATGCCACTGAACAATAATAATGTCACATCAGGGAGTCTGCAGATACATGTTTTGCTGTTTGTAAAGTAATGGTTATTAGTGGTAGAAGTGAACCATTTTCTAATGGCTGTGAAGAACATTTGTGGAAGGTGACCCTAATCCTTATCTGCATTATGGTGGAACATCTCGCTTACACCCCCATCCCCCTCCCTCTCTGAATGAATAGACTGTCATTAACTATTCCAATTTCTTTCCAGTAGACGGTTAAAATAACTACTGCAAATGTCTGCTATATAGCAAGTTGAAGGTTGCTTTTGTTTATTAACCTCTGACGGTTAAAGGGATTGCAGAGATCCAAAGAGTCAGGCTACTCTGCATTTTCCCTGCAGGATAGAAGAGAGTTGACAATATAAGTACTGTGGCATCTCTTTCCCTTTAGTGGCTCTCATCACCGAGAGAACAAGTACATGATCGTAGTAACAGACGGACATCCAATCGAAGGGTACAAAGAACCATGCGGAGGATTGGAGAGTGCCGCAACCGATGCAAAGAACCAGGGCATAAAGATCTTTCCTGTTGCTATATCTCCAGATGAACAAGTATGTCTACAATCACTCTGAACTGTCCTGTTCTGGTTTTTTTTTTCATGTATTTACACCAGAGAAACATGCCATTCAGCATCTGAAGGATTCAGCATCAGCAGTGTTTAATTCTGTCCAAGTCAATTCCCGCCCTTCTCCACCTCACTCCTCAGCAGTCCTCCCATTCCTTTCACCCCCATGTGTTCGCTAGTCATCCATGTTAGGTTGCAATGCTCCCTGTCTTGAAGAAAACAGTGAGCACAAAAATTTGAAGGAGATGCAAGCTAAGGGTAACCTGAATGACAAGATACAATAATCTTGTATTTGTGGCATGGGATGCAACTACTAACTTCTACAAATTCCGCTCAATTGAAGTGGAGACACTCAGCCTTGCCAGAAAATTGTCACTAAAACTAATATACAGCTGATTTTTTTAAAAACTATCGCCCCTCCTCCACTCCACCCTTTCTGATCTATTCGTGGCTCAATTCTCATCCCTGTTGTTGTCCCGAGTTGACCTTTCACCATTTCTGTTACTCTGAGAAACCAAAGAAGTCGGAGTAACGAGGATAAACCAAAATACTCTTCTAAAACTCTGATATCCTCAACATTGGAGCCAAGGTGAAAGGCTCATGTCTGAAGTAAGAAATTCTCACGGTGCGATTGAATACATACATACATACTCTTAACAGATACTTTTAGCATTGGAGGATATGTTGGATGGGTTGAAAATTGCTGAATTTTTGTCCTTGGAAAGATACAATACAGGAACAGACCCTTCAGCCAGGTGTGTCTACACCAGTATCAACCACCCATTTTACACTAATCGTACAATAATCCCATATTTTATTCTCCCCATGCACATTCATTCCTCCCAGAATGGGTGCGAGGATGAGAATGTGGGTGGGTGGGCAGTGAAGAGCTGGATCCTGGCTAGGATTGGGAGCTCCATGGTTAGGAATGTGGGAGAATGCGCAAGGGCTAAAGGAAGAGGCAGTGGGATATATTTGGAGCTAGGGTGGGAGGTGGAAGAAACTCAATGTTAAGGGATTCAGGAATAGAGGGGAATTAAGGTGCATGGTGGAAGGGTATGTGAAGGAGCACGGATGGAGGGAAGGTGTGCGCGTGCGGGTGTGCGTGCGGGTGTGTTGTTATTAGCATACTTTGTTGTATGGTAACAATATTACTCGTCATTTGTTTATTTGCACTGACACCTTATCAATTCCATTTCCTTTTCTTCATTTCATTTCATTTTATATTGTTCTATTGCATAAGTAGCATTTGTATTAGTTGCACAAGATAGCTACTCATAACATGCTCCAGTTCCTGGCCCCAGATTCTGAGCCACAAATGGTGTTCATGTTCGCTATCATTGATTACACACCTTGCAATACAGTACAATGATTTAGGTGTTGCAATGGAAAGACAACCCACCATACATCACTGCAGGAAGGCCCCGTAGAAAATAAGGCATTGTCTGGAATGCACCACTGATTTGAAAACTTAATCCAGCAGCAGGAATTAATATTAGCTAAAGCTTTTTGAAATCTTAGATTTTAGAAGGAAGAGTGAAGAAGAAAATGCGGCAAGAAGCTCTTGGGAAGTTTTGAGCAGGAACAAGGAGTAGGGAAATTAATTTCACTTTTACTTGGGAAGGTAATCAAGAAGGAAAAATTGTAACCCAGAGAAGCGTCAAAAGAAAAAAGAAAGACTGGACAAGATTCAATGGTGTGCTGTGTATGTGATATTATCCCCCTATTTCGGTACTTGAGTAGCTTGATGCATAATAAGAAGGGAACGGATCTATCCTGTGGCTCTCTGACACACTTTGGTGTGGGCTTTAGAATGGAGTGTAGGAAACACTCTGCAGCTCAGGTAGTCTCAATGGAGGGAGAAAAACAAGGGAGCATCACATATGACAAAGGAAGCAGAAGCAGAAGCACCATTTGCCGCATCTTAGGATGGGGGGAGGGGGAAGGGGAGGGGTGAGGCATGTGTTCAAGCTATTCCAGCGGTGAAGCATGGACCATAAACAATGTTACATTGAAGAGTAATGAGAGTTGGATGGAGAGGAACCAAGTTACTTAAATATGTTAAAATGATGAATGTTTTTCAGTGTTTTCTCCTGGAGCTTTGGTCTGAATTTTTCCAAATTTAATATTGCTTTAGGCAACAAGGTTGAAGCATATTGCCTCTGACAGATATCGTCAGAATTACACAGCAACTAGTCTCATAGATGCTGATGTGAACGAAACAATCAACCACATTCTTCAAACAATTGTGAGTATCCCTGCTGTAAAATCTGTGGAAATGCATTGCAAATACTTGTTTCAATACGTACTCTCCTTGTGAAGATTGCATGAGAAATATTTCGATAGCAGTTCTTTTCCATGATTAAGAATTAAGTTAAGAATTACAAAATAATTAGATTTAGAGTCAAGTGAAAAATATGGAATTGAGATTTGGTGACATTCCCAAGCGAGCCTAATCACAGTACACGTCCTCTTGTTTCATAAAGGTGAAATAATAATAATAATAATAATAATAATAATAATATATTTTATTGTCATTACACACAAGTGCAACGATATTTGGTTTGCAACTCCATCCAAAGATGCACCATATGAATTGGTAACACTTCCTAAACACATTCACCAGTTCATAATGGCGAGAGATGATAACCTGGTCACAGTAAACCACCTGCATTAAAATAGAATGGTTTATAAACACGTTGAGCTTCCACACTCGACTGCAGCTAATAATTTCTACCCTTTTTAAATATGTTGGGAATGTAACAGGGTACCATCCATTCACTCTTTCCAATATCATGGCAGCAACTACATTCCATTATTAAATATTTTCAACAAGGTAGACAAAAATGCTGGAGAAACTTAGCGGGTGAGGCAGCATCTATGGAGCGAAGGATAGATGATGTTTTGGGTCGAGACCCTTCTTCAGACTGATGTGAGGGCGAGAAGAAGAAAGGAAGAGGCAGAGGCAGTGGGCTGTGGGAGAGCTGGGAAGGGGAGGGGAAGGAGGGGAAGGAGGGGAAAAGCAAGGACTACCTAAAATTGGAGAAGTCAATGTTCATAACACTGGGGTGTAAACTACCCAAGCAAAATATGAGGTGCTGCTCCTCCAATTTGCGGTGGGACTTGCTCTGGCCATGGAGGAGGCCCAGGACAGAAAGGTCGGATTCGGAATGGGAGGGGGAGTCGAAGTGCTGAGCCACCGGGAGATCAGGTTGGTTAATGCGAACTATACGGAGGTGTTGGGCGAAGTGATCGCCAAGCCTGCGCTTGGTCTCACCGATGTAGAGCAGTTGATATCTAGAGCAGCGAATGTCACAAATATTTGATCATTTTGATTTTCTGGTTTATGACTGATCATTACCATCACATTGTATCAATATAAAATGAAATGATAATTTGATCAACATGCAAACGGTTCTAATCATTTCTCTTTCTTCCTTACAGCGCGATGAAGTGGAGCCTGTGGTATGTTGCATCACAAAAACTTTGCTTTTAACTTTTAAGAATGGATTTATTAACTTGCACATGTGTGCTGGACATTAACACTTTATGTTTTGTTCCTTTTTGATTTGTAGTGTTGCTCCTTTGAGTGTCAGGTAAGGTACCTTCAAAAGATGCTTCTGTGTGATACCAACAATTAGTTTCCTATCATGTTGCTTTAAAGGAACCTACTCATGAGATGACATGTGATTTCTGTCTTGCAGCCACTGACAGGATTAGTTGGAATTCCTGGTATCCCTGGAGAATGGGTTAGTGTCCATGACTTTGCTATCTGCATGCTGGATTGAGGGATTGTGTGCCGGTTGTGACAATCACAGTTTTGGTAATATCACTCCCTTTGGTGACAATCACATACTGGCAATATCGCACCTACCCATTTTTTTCCATGGCTAATAGATTTGCATTTCCTGTTTATAGATGTTTTCAGGACAAAACTTGGAGGGAGTGCAGCAATTGGAGATATCTGGTTCAGTAGTTTCCAAACCTTTATGAATAAAACCCCACGTTTGCATTTGGCCTCTCCCACCATAAATCCAACATTGTCAAAGGATTCAGAAGGACAAGCCAAGAGGCCTGCTGAGAAAATGTTGATAGAATAAACTGTGCCCTGTGAAAAGGATAGTTGATCACCAGAGCACTGGGGATAATGTGTTTTCTTTTTGCATAATGTGATTCATGATCTAAAATGCACTGCTTGAAAGAGTTGAACAAGCAGATTTAGTAATAACCATTGTAGGGAATCTGATAGACCAAGGCCACAGAGACAGAGTAGGGGGGTAAGAAAGCTAAATAGAATAATAAAATTAAGTTTCAGTACTATGTACAAGACCCATAAACCCAGGATACAAGATGCCATAGAAAGGGCTCACTGCCGGATCTGGTAACTGGCACAGCATTAGGATACATGTTAATTGTACTTCTTCAATGTTAGTGACACTATTTATTTGGACACATCAAGTACATGGTTCTGGAGGCAGACCATCTGGATGGCACTCCCAAACAGCCAGCTCAGGCACAATGGGTCAAATAGTCTCCTTGGCAGTATGGTAACAATAATGGTGGCACATCACCAGCACCCATCAGGAGTCATTTTGTGGCTGGTTTTCTCAAACCTGCTTGCTGCCAATTGTAACTCCAACTTCACATCCAAGGGGTCGGGCTGAACAGAGTGCTTCAATAAACATTGATTGCAACAAATCTGCAGGTGTAAAGGTTCGTGAAACCCAATTGTTTCCGTACATTGGAACCAATTCCAACCAAACCTTACTGTGATGAAGGCATCCCTATTTCCTTGACATTGTATAGACATTGATGTGGGCTCTTCAGTTATTAACTCAGTAAATGTACATACCCTGCTCAGAGTGTACAACAGGTATTGTGGATTGTAAGCTAAAACCACTTTTGTTTTCCAAAGGGTTCAGATGGACGTCAGGGTCCCCACGGCGCGATGGGACCACCAGGTTCTCCAGTAAGTACAAAAGCTAACAGTTTCTCTTGACCAATGCTTGTAAATGCTACATTAGCAGTTGCTGCAAAAAATGGCCTTCTCTTAATACTATCCTTTATGTAGACTTGATTCCAGTCAGACTTTCCATCATCTGCGGAGGGTGAAACAGAATGAGCATTTCCAGTTAGTGACCAGTTCTGATGAAAGGTCTTCAGACTGAAACGTTAGCTCTGTATGTCTGTCCTGAGATGCTGCCTGGTCCATTGTGTATATCCAGCATTTTCTGTGTTATTTCTGTTAAACACTGATGTCAAGCTATAATTTATTCATCTCTAATCATTCTGTACACCAGTCATATTGAACTTTCTTGAGCAGTATATCAAACCATTCTCCTGCATATTAGATCCACTAACCCTATAGCTTGTTATTTACCCAATCTATATAGTTTAAAGATACAGCGCGGAAACATGCCCTTCGGCCCACCAAGTCCGCGTCAACCAGTGATCACCCTATCTTACACTAGGGACATTTTACAATTTTCTCAAAGCTAATTAACCTACAAACCTATATATTATTTGGAGTATGGGAAGGAGCCAGAGCACCCGGAGAAAACCTATGAGGTCACAGGGAGAATGTACAAATACAATACAGACAGCACCCGTAGTTAGGATGAACCCGGGTCTCTGTCTCTAAGCACTGGAATATACATGCTCATAAGTGACACCTACTGTTATCTACACTTCCTGTGCCATACAATCTGTCCTATACAATACTGATCTGTCCATTCTCTACCATACTGACATGTTACCATGTGCAATGTCTCCAACAACCTCAATTGTCAAAATCTATTGATCTCACAGATCATTGACATTTATCAATCCTATACAAACCAATATCTGGTCATTCTTTACAGTGCTATCTTGTAATTACCATATCACATGGATAGAGTCAGTGTTTCACGGAGAGAAATTGGCCTTTCAACCCAACCCATCCATGCCGCTCAAGATGCCCCATCTAAGCTCTCCCCATTTGCCAGCATTTGGTCCTTATCCCTCTCGACCTTTCCTATCCATGTACCTGTCAAAATGTCTTTTAATGTTGTTATTGTATCTGTGTCAAGTATTTCCTTTGGTTACCAATATCTAAGCATTTTCTTTGGCAGCACTAATACCTGCCATGTAGTTTGCTGTTGGTCTTCCCAAAATAACTATTTGACTTGTAGAGTACTAATGTTCAATTATCCATACAAAATTGATACATAGCATCCTGTGTGATATGACATCCAACCTTCATGGTGAATTGTACATACAATAGAGTCATAAACATGCCCTTCAGTCCAACTTGTCAATGCCAACCAAGTTGCCTCATCTACACTAGTTCCACTTGCCCGCAATTGGCCCATGTCCATCTGAACCTTTCCCATCCATGTACCCGTCACATATTTTGTGAAGCACTGGTATTTAATCTCCCATTTCAATATCTGTATCAATACTGTACAATTTAATATCAACATAAGCTATGCAACACAAATATTGACCCATGTTCTGTGGAGTCCTGATAACTCTTCACGGAGCATGTATTGATGTCTATCTATGGAGTCCAGGTCAGTACTGGTATTTACCCATCCCACCCAGACACATTAACTGTCCCATGGAGTATGAAGTACACACAACCTCTGCAATAAATATAACCTGCCCCAGACAATGCTGATTAAATGTATTCCCTCATCATTGACAATCTTTTCTTCTTTCTTGCAGGGCATGATTGGTGAAGTTGGACCAGCTGGTCACCCGGGTATGAAGGTATTCATCTGCACAGCAGTCACTAGCACCATTTAATCTCTGCTTTCAATGCACAGTGCCTGAATCTTCACTGAGCTAACAATCTCTTCTTTTTTGACAACAGGGTGACAAGGGAAACCGTGGCATTAAGGTAAGGTTGGCCGTGAATTTTTGGATCAAATTTATGCTGAATTCTATCTTTTATTACTGTTCTATTGATTAGGTTTAATGCTATCATTGAAGAACATATTCCACACAGATGAGCTAATCCCGTTTGTATCAACATTAATTCACATGTGGACAAATACACAAGATTTTTAAGAGGAAATTTAGTAAATGTGCCAAAATGATCAAGTATTTTGATATGGTTTGTGGGGAAAAATGTTACCAATGACAGGAAGATCAATAACAGAGTTAAGACAGTTAACTGGTGAGCCAGGGTGATGAGTATTGTTACCTGGAGTGCATTCCCTGAAGGAGTGAATGGAATAAATTCAATCACAACTTTCAAATGGAAATGGAACTATAGTAATTGCAGTAACTGAACAGACCTTTCAAAGAGTCAATGGAAACACTTTAGTGAATTCACCTTAGATTTTCTCTTTGCAGGCAGTGTCCAAACTTTGTGCCTTGATGTGCTATGTGAGCCAGTGCTCCCACATATTCCTGGGGTCATCCATCCAAATCCCTGTGCATGCTGTGGTGTCAGGGATGATGTTGGGCTCAGCAATGAGCACCTGACACATGCAGTAAGATGAACTCGCATGATATTTTATTTACAGTGGTAAGAAAGCCCAGGACATGGGGCTGCATGTTCAGTAATACCGACAATTGTGGGCTTGTCCCCAGTAGCTTAGTCTGGGTCTTCGAAGGAGGAGGTGTGGTAAGCACAGGCCACTCCCTGCAATACACCCTTGCACCCTTGCGCTGGCAGTCTCAGGTTTATCCTGGTAGCTCAGGTTTGGGCTTGGAGATGTAGCACTGGCGGTTTCTAGGTTATCCTGGTGGCTCAGTCTTTGCCTCTGTGTATATGTGCAGTCCAATGTGGTCCTTGGGCAGGAAGAGGCACTTCAATAGAGGTGCTGGTTGTCTAAGGCCTCTTCCCGGCAGCCCAATCTTCATCACGTGGTAGTGCTGGTGGTCTCGGGTTTGGACCAATGGCTCAGTCTTCCTCAAAGTGGCAACCGATGAACATAGCTCGAGCAAGCTGGATCCCCACTTTCTCCTCCTTCCTTCTCCCCTCTGGAGAGAATGCCGGAGGTTTTCAAGGGAGTAAGCTAATTGTTCAGGTAGCCAAATCAATATTGGCTAATTGGACCCCACTGTTACCAATGATGTGGGGGATGGGCCTCTTCTGGTCTGTCAGCCAGTGACAGGGATCAGAGCAACATTCAAGGAAGAGGGCGCTGTCACAGTGCTTACTTCTAATTTTGCTCTGTTATAATTCAAACTAGCTCAAACATGGTAGATAATGTAAGAGTGAAGGGAAGCCACAGCTGGATCAAAGTGGAACCAAGGGGTTAAATGTCAATTCCTTCACTGCTTGCTGTCTGTTGATGTCATTATGATGCTTGGAGCACAAGCACTGGATAGCTGGTTCTTGTCAATTACACATGTTGCTCTACATTACACATGTTGCTCGGGGGTGCGACTCTTTTCTGTCGTATTCCCCGTCTTCGTCTCCATCTGTGCCGAGGCCCAATGGCGGAGCTGGCGGTCTCGGAGCTGTGGCAGCGTTCCATTGGCAGTGGCGATCCGACTCGGCCCCTGGAGCTGTGGCAGCAATAAATAAATAAATTCAATTCACATGTCCCCACAGTTCCTCTTCACCTTCTCAGGATACCAACGACAATAGAGGTGTCCCCACAGCCACTCGAGATGACCAAAGATCACGAGCATTTGAAGAGGGGTGCGATGTGGCAGAGAAGAAGTGGCAGGAATGGGTGGCCTTTGAGCAATGTCCCATCATGCATCATTCTTTGGGCCTGTTTTGTTGGTTTCAAGTTTATTGTAGTCAGAAAGGGAAGTGGGTGAAGTGGTATTGGCAGTGGAGCAATGGTCATCCATCACCAGGGTGAGGGATTCAGTATCACCAAGAAATGGAAATCTACTATCACCACGTTAGTATCCAGTTACCGGGAGAAAGGAATCTACCATCAGCACATCAGGAGGATCCAATCCCAGCAAGGGAACTGGTCAGTATTAGGACAATCCAGTAACACCAAGAATGGGATCTAGTGTCACCTCAACCCAATGGCAAGCAAACTTTCCTACTCCATATGATCCAATTGAAGTCTGGTTGAAGGAATGAAATGAGAGTTGCTGAACCAATTACAGAAGCATGTACTCGCTAAACCTGTGTCTTTTCTTCTCCAGGGTGACAGAGGATTCAAAGGAAGCAAGGTTAGAACACTTTTGAATCTTTTCACGTCTTTCAAGTGTTATTTGTGCAAGTAAAAGCAAAGCATTAGAAAATCACGTGTGCTTTCCTGTTCTAACTGTTCTGTTCTCTCTGGCGGCTTTAGGGATCAAAAGGGTATCCTGGAAAAGATGGATTGGATGGCAAAAAGGTAAGAGATATGGTGTGGAATAGGACTGAAGATTGTTTTGAAGGCACCCTATTCAGAGTTAAAGTCGGCACTGTGAAATAGAAACCATGCTGAAAGAGTTAATATTATACACATCATTCATTAGGGGAGCATTAATATAATGGCTTTATATTGTTGTATAATTGTATCCATTTTATGGAAATTTGTAGTATGTATTTGTTTTTTTCTCAAGCACTTTTATGAGGCTATTAATGCTTATAGTTTACTGACATTTAGGCATTTTATCAGGGAGGCATGCCAGACATTTGGCACTATCTTGACCAGCACATAATAGCCTTTGCTCCAACTGAATTAGGCATGGGATCTCGAGGGACTGCAGTTGGTGGATTCTGGAGCAAAAGATAAATTGTAGGAAAAACTCAGCAGTCAGGCAGCATCCATGGGGGCAGAGGGATGATTGACATTTTGGTTGATATCCTGCAGGAGGATGGTTGCAGGGTTTTGACCAAAACATTAATCTTCCTCGGCTTGGTCAGGTGCTCCTCCTCTGCAGCTGATTCCTCCCAGTGTAAGTTGTAGAGCCATCCATTACACAATTTACTTATGAGGGGGAAATGCTCAGGGATCAGCTGGACTGATGGACCTTTGCTGTAAACTGACATGCTCTACCCAATTATATCAGAGAGAATAGGTCCAAGACAATAGTATGGCATGGAGCGAAACAAAGGGATGATTTTAACCCAACAACACAGGGGTTATATCAATATAATTCTGCATTGTAATTGCTGTTTCCCATTGAATAGGTTGGGGTAAATACATCATTGTCAACCAAAGCCTCCAACCCCAGCTTCTCTGCCTTTTGATTTGTGCACATTTCTCATCTGCAAGGATTAAAGAAGTTGCTGGGCAAATTGGTGCACTCCTGCCTCTGATTCAGAAGGTGAAATCGATGCTGGCTCCGGGAGGGGAGTTTATTTCGGCTGACGAGCTGGGTGGTCCACATTGGCCCAGAGATTCTAAACTGTGGTCAGATTAAATTTAGGGATTTCCTCTGCGTCTTCACAGAGGTCTCTTCCCAGAGTCCTAATAAACCCATTGATGGCACTGTCCTGGAAAGTCTAGAGGCCATCACAGATAATTCACAGAACTAATGTTTCAATCCCATCCTTGCAGGTTGAGGATTTGAAGTAAGCAAATATTTTGTTGGTCAATACTTTGCATCAGACAAGTATTGGTTAACTAGCAATTTGAGTCCGTCAAATATTCGACCTACTTGAAAATAACAAGCTGACATTAGTAAAGTCACTGTGAACCTAGCCAATAGTTGTTAAAATTTAACGGGATATACTGCAGCAAGCGACTGGTCTCTTAAAGGGCCTGTCCCACTTACGCGATTTTATCGGAGACTGCCGGCACCCGTCATAATCGCAGCAGGTCGCCGAAAATGTTCAACATGTTGAAAATCCAGCAGCGATCAGAAAAAGTGCGACTCTTTGGGCGTAAAAGCCTGAGACTTTCCACTATCTACAAGACTTAAGTTGGGGTGTGATGGAACATTCTCCACATGCCTGGATGAATGTAGCTATAACAAACTCTCAAGAAGCTTGACACCATCCTTAAGAAGCTATCTCCTTGCTTGGCACCCCATGAGGCGACATGTCGCAGTGTGACGCCTGTATGGTCGTGAGTAGTTGCCCAATGAGTTGTACCTTTTTCTGGCCGCTGCTGGATTTTCAACATGTTGAAATTTTTCGGCGACCTGCTGCAACTATGACGGGTGCCTGCAGTCGCCGAAAAAAATTGCATGAGTGGGACAGGCCCTAAACGGCCTAAAGCGTTCTACTATCTACAAGACTTAAGTTGGGGTGTGATAGAACATTCTCCACATGCCTGGATGAATGTAGCTATGACAAACTCTCAAGAAGCTTGACACCATCCAGAAGAAACTATCTCCTTGCTTGGCACCCCACTTGAATTGACTCATCCAGACTTTTCTGACTACACCACAAACCCATTACCTCACCTGGAAGGGTTCTAACAGGAAACACTGTGTGTCCATGTCCTCCAGAGATGCTGCCTGCCCGATGTGTTATTCCAGCACCATTTTGTTTTACTCAAGACTGCAGCATCTGCACATCCTTGTGGATCCACCTCCTCCACTAAGATGCACAAGGATAGGAGGTGCACATGAATGAGTTGGCTTGGACTCTGTCCTGACTTGGAATTGTACTGACATTCCTTCATCGTCGCTGAGTAAAATTCTTGGAATACCCAATAACATCCAAAACCCTGAGGTGAAATATGAAAAGGAATCTTCATGTCCTTAACTCTCCTCTGAAGCAAACCACTCCTTCAAACCACCATCTTCTCAGGCCAAGAGGGCTGGGCAATGCATGCATCGCCCTACATCTTTCAGCAAAGCCTGCAACTTATTTTGCACAAGAAATTGCCAATTAAAAAAAATACGTTGTCATTCTGACTGGGCGTTGATTGTTTCTCTGCTTTCTTTCCTCAGGGTGATGCTGGATATGACGGCCTTCCAGGTTGCATTGGGTCTCCTGGACATCCTGTAAGTATGTTGCATGAAACTGTAATCTCTCTTATGGACGCATTTCAGATAGGCAGACAATCAGTGACCCCATTCCTTCTGATCGGTGCATCAGCGAGGCAATTGGAAAGCAAACCTCTTCAGCAGTGGCAATAAAGCTGATATGGCCTTTCGCTGCAGAGTTTGTGGAAAAGAGCTGACATCAGTGTGTTTAATCCTCCCTGTAGCAGAGAGTTTGGTTCCAAATTGTGGTAAAAAGTGGATGAAAAATTTCTAAATAGTATAGAAATAGACCATTTGGCCCAATGAGCCTGTGCCAACCTGCAAGCACCTATAAGAGCCCACTAAAATAATTCCGAACTTAATTACTTTTATTCTCCCCCATTAACGCCCTTCTGGATTATATCAGAGAATATTTATAGCAATTAATCTATTGACTGGCACATTAGGAATTAGGATGTTGGAGGAATTCCCCCCCCGGAGGAATCCCACACAGTCATGGGAAAAACATGCAACTCCAGAGACAGCACCAGAGGCCATAATTGAACCCAGGTATGTGGCATTGCAAGCAGCTGTTCTTCTAGCTGCACCACTGTGCCACCCAAAGTAACGAGGCACGCTATTGTGCCAAGACTCCTCAACAGTAATGCCAATCCCAAGGCACCTGCCTGAGGCCAGAGGTAGGCATTAAATATCAGCCTTACCAGCAATGGCCACACTGAGCCATTTAAACGAGAATGTGCCTTTACGCCGTGCAGTGGTGTTTGCGGAGTGGAGATAACCTAACCTGCTTATTGTGAGTGAACCAGCCGCTGAGATGCTCGTAGGCAAAGCTATTATTGGCAGCAGGGCTGAATTTCTTTTTCAATCTTTAAAAAAAAATTCACCTTTTGTTTATCTTATTCCCAAGACAAGAATAATTGCAGAAAATTTAGTGAAATACTTTGATCAAATTCTCAATTTTCCTTGTTTGTTCAATAATTCAACCGCCTTAAGGCTCCAGTCCACCCTTTTCCTCCATCACCAAATGTGGACTATCCTATGTCATTGCAATTCTAGTGCTAGTGCCATACCAGAGGAGCAGTGACCGGTCAGTTATTGCGCACAGTTCCATGTGGGTGCCAAAATGTGGTCCAAAATGACAAGAATTAGGAGGTGAATTGACTATTTTTTGCACTGATCCTTAATTCTCAGAAGGATTAGCACTATCTTTTGCCACAAGCCTCCATACCCTCCAGACTCTCGCTGATGGAATTCTGCTTTGGAGAGTGTACCCTACAGCAAATGCAAAATATTCACCAGAGGTTCCTCAGCTACTCTAGCTTTTAACCAAGATGCCTCTGTCCCCTCTTGTGTGAAGGATAGCAAATCCATTACTTGGACCTTGACCATTTTGGAGCTCAATTATCATCCAGAAACACATGGGAGTCTTTGGGCATTATGTGGGCATGCAAGCACCCAATGTATCCACTACCATTTAATATTACTGTTAAAAATGAAATCAAAAATCCTTTCCTCACACTGTTGTGAGTGACCCAAAGAGAAATGTCACTGGGGCATGAAGTGCTAAAGTGTTTATATCCATTTGGTTTAATTTGTGGATTGTAAAACTATCAGAAATGCTGAAGAAGTGCTTGACTAAGTATAGAAGTTGGGAGGTCATGTATGCAGTTGTATAAGACTTTGGTGAGGTCACTCTAAGACTTGGAGTATTGTGTTCAGTTCTGGGCTCCATGTTATAGGAAAGATATTGTTAGGATTGAAAGGGTTCAGAGAAGATTTTGAGTAGGCTGGGTCTCTATTCCTTGCAGGAGGATGAAAGGTGATCTTATAGAGGTGTATAAAATCATGAGAGGAATAAATCGGGTGGATGCACAGAATCTCTTGCCCAGAGAAGGGGAATCGAGGACCTGAGGACATAGATTCAAGGTGAAGGGGAAAACATTTAATAGGAATCTGAGGGATAACTTTTTCACACAAAGGGTGGTGGGTGTATGGAACAAGCTGCCAGAGTAGGTAATTGAGGCTGGGACTACCCCAACATTTAAGAAACAGTTAGACAGATTCATGGATAAGACAGGTTTGGAGGGATATGGACCAACGCAGGCAGATGGGCCGAGTGCAGCTGGGACATGTTGGCCAGTGTGGCCAAGTTGAAGCGAAGGGCCTGTTTCCACACTGTATGACTCTATAAATGACCAGATAAATGACCAGATAAAAATTGATCTGTTCATCTGCTCATTGGCTGGGGTCTAATCTGCCTTGAAGATGGAGATGTCTGCTGACCAATGGTAGGACGATAGGAGCAGGACATCTAGAAGCTGAAGCTGGTATGTTGAGACTTCCAGGGCTTTATTTGATCCAAGTTGGGCAACTTGATATGTGGTGGTTAACTTCAGAAGCATGGTTATAATGCTCTCTACTCTTGTATCATATACATTGTGTTGAAAAGCCTGCATCTGGCCATCTTATAGTAATACACATTGTGCTTCTGAGTTTTTTGTCATTTCACAACATTAGGGTTTGAATAAAGCCATGTGATTTGTTTCCCCTTTGTAGGGCAAACCGGGACCTCAAGGCCTCAAAGGAGATCCAGGTCCATTTGGACGAAAGGGAGAAAAGGTAAGACTCGATCCAGAGGGTGGCAAGTAAAGTAGGAGCTCACGTCAACCAATCTTCAGCCAGAGCTGCAGCGACCTAACCTCCAACCTCGCCCAGTTTTGGCCTATGTAATGTCCTGTCATTTAACTACCTCCTCCCTCGTGCTACCTCTGAAGGCAATGCTCGTTATCTGTCGAATGACTGATTTGGAGAATATGGTATTTGTAGAAAATGACACTGAGCGAAATATAAATGACATGATTTGATACGGGCAAGTCACACTTAATAATGCACCAACTTTACACAATGAATATGGGGAGTTGTTGTTCAGAGGTTTTTGAGTTTGTGGGGTCTGGGCAGTTCCAGTGGGACCTAAAAAGGCCCACGTTGGTTTTTCAAATCTTAAGAAGGTCCTCTGGATTTTTAAAAACATTGAGCAAAATGGATGTTTAAAGAAGTTTAATAGAATGTGAGCCAACAGCCCACAGGCTGTGATTACACAGGACTGGAGCAAGCCTCGTTAAATGCTGCAAGGAAACGATCTCCTTCTTGTTGGTGGTAGGTACCAGCTGTGGAGCCCTGCAGTGTTCTGTTGCGCGTCTATTAACCACTTACTGTTCTGAGGAACGTACAGATTGCATGGACCTCATTATTAAATGACCGACCCTTTGCCATAAAACCTGAATCAAATGACAGAACAAGACAGATGAGGGGGGGACCTCATTGTAATGTACAGAATAGTGAAAGGCTTGGATAGAGTGGATGTGGAGAGGATGTTTCCACTGTGGGAGAGTCTAGGATTAAAGGTCATAGCCTCAGAATTAAAGGACTTTCTTTTAGGAAGGGGATGAGGAGGAATATTTTTAGTGTGAGGATGGAAAATCTGTGGAATTCTTTTGTTACAGAAGTCTGTGGATGGCCCAATTTGCTCCTATCACATGCCCTTATGGCCTTATGTGATGACACAGTGGACATAAAGTCCCCAAACATACATGGTCCTGCTGAGATTAACATGACAACACAATAGTGGTTGTTCTCTCACCTAATAATGCACAAATGAATAAGACTAATTCCTGCCATCCCATCCACCAGCCCCCGACACGGCAATGTGCTTTGCTACATATCTTACAGCTTGCAATATGACCAGACCTCACTTGATCACAAACATCACGAATAGCAACAGTTAGAACAGTTGATGAGAGAAAAACTTGGCAGGGCAGGCAACATATATTGACTTGTAGCGTCAACTCTGTTCCTTTTGCTGCCTGACCTGCTGAGCATTTAAATGCATTTTCCATATTTCATCAGACAAGGTAACTTTGCCTTCACCTTGGTTTCAGCATGGCCCTTCCCATCAGCATATATGGGGGCAAGAATAGGCAGGAAGAGACTCGATGGCTGTGTATGGAAAATGGATATTAAATGTTGGTGGAACTCAGCGGGCCAGGCAGCATCTCTGGAGACAAAGAATAGGTGACATTTCAGGTTGGAGCCTTGCTTCAGCTCCGATGTCTGGGCACCTTGTGCACCAGAATATGTTTGACTACGGGCAGATAGGTTAGACAGTCACAATTTTTTCCCAGGATGGAAATGCCAAATATGGAGAGCATAAGTTTAAGGTGCAAGGGAGAAAGTTTAAAGGAGATGTGCAGGGCAGGTTTTTACAAAGGGTGGTAGTTGCATGGGACATGTTGCCAGGGTATGGTGGAAGTAGATATAATTGTGATATAACCATATAACCATATAACCATATAACAATTACAGCACGGAGACAGGCCCTCTCGGCCCTTCCAGTCCGTGCCGACCATTTGTTTTCCCATAGTCCCATCTACCTGCACTCAGACCATACCCCTCCATTCCCTTCACGTGATATAATTATAAGAATTAATTCATTTGGCATCATATTCAACACAGACATTCTGCACCATACATATGCCGTACAGTTTTATGTCAATTGGAAAGGTTAGCAGAATATGAGCCAAATGCAGGCAAATAGGGCTAGCTCAGGAAAACACCATTGTTGGCAGGAACAGGTTGGAGGGCCTGTTTCCTTGCTGTATAACTCTGACTCTATGTCCTAGCCTCCAAGGAAAACGAGCAGATCAAAATCCACGGAAAAGGAAACATCTTCCGCTCACAATCTGTAATTCAGTTGGAAACAGCTTGGAAGACGACTGATGCAAATAACATGTTGAATGCATGATTTTTGGAATACCAATTTATTTCATTTTTTCTTAGGCCGAGGCTGGCTTAGACGGAGAACCAGGACGAAGAGGACCGGTGGGGGAAACAGGAGATAAGGTCTGTGTCTGCTATTAATATAAGTGCATGCATTGTCAGTCCAGAGCCAGTCAATTTGTTCTGTTAACCATGGGCCCACGGCAGCGCCAAATTTCTTGTTTATCATTTTAGCCCATTAATCTCATCATGAAAGAGTAGAAAGTAGCTACTCAGGAGGTGCAGGTCGTCACTGGTGAGGGAAGAGGCTCTTCTGTAAGGCAAGAGACTGCACTGTAGCTGGTCAAATAGTGCTCAATGCTGGTAGCTGAGCCTGCAATTCAAAGCATTTGATTTCCCCCATAAACTCAAATTAACCATTGTAGAATTCCCTGTGCACTCAATCAGTGTTTGGCATTAGGAATACGAGGTCAAACGCTACATGACATGGGGATCAGCTTCAAATATTGAGAAAAATCTGAAGCACCAAAACTTTCATTTGTATGGTATCATTAATGCAGCGAGGAGCGCTCTGGAAACACTAACCAACAAAACAGTTGGCACTGATTGAAGTAAGGAAACATTGGCTTGGGAGACCAAAGGTTTTATCCAAGTTGGTTTAAAAAATCCCGTAACAAAGGAGAGAGAACTAGAGAAGCAAGTATTTGGGCAGATACTGGTTATTTGGGCAGGGGTCAGGGCTTTGGCAGCTGAAGGCACCACTCATTGTGCAGCAATTAAATTTAGGGATGCTCAAGTAGTTTCCAGAATTGGAGAAGTTGAGATACCATGAAGGAGATTAGAGACTGAGTGGAGAAAGCAACAGGGATCCGGGTACATTAGTAGTAGTTTGATACTGAAGGCAAGTAATTCCACTAGAGGTTTACTGAGTGCTGTCTAGCAGGGATTGAATAAGATGACTGAGTAACAAGGAGTAAAAAATACCTCAGTCCAGTTTGTGATGATTTATTTCACTTTTGCTCTTGGATAATGGGAATTCTTCATTAGGAAGGGTGCTAAGATAGCAGTTCTTCTGCTGTGCTATTACCAACATTGATACATGGTTTTTGCATCTTTAACAGGGCAAACCTGGTGTTCAAGGAAGTGCCGGAGATCCTGGAGAAAGAGGTGATGACGTAAGTCCTGTTCCCACTTGAAGAAACGTTGGAGATAAACAATAGGTCACGCAGCTCATAGAACCCATTCCATCAATGCTTTGAGATGACTGCTCAACCTTCCTAAATCAGTCGCCATATCCCATAATTTCCACGATCTATTGACCCAAACCTTCAATAAATCCAAAGATTAACATCCAGATACTTCCAATATTCACAATGCAATTTCTTCTCCACTCTATTCTGCATGGTCACGTGCTAAGATAATGCCTCTTCAAACTAGACTCATGTTTCACTGTGAATGCACAATCCATAGAAGCATCTTCAATACTTGGGGAACTTGGAAACAAGTATGTCCCCATGGCAACCTATGGGTGTTGGTGGTTTGGTGGCCATGTTTACAATTGATAAAATATAATGTGCACAGCATAGATTAGGACCATTTATATAAATAATCCATGGGCAGCATTGTCAGTAGGAGAAGGTTTAGTTTAATTGCCATCACTATACTAGGTGAGGGTTAAACTCTGGGTTGGTGACCAACATGGATAATTGTCTCCAGATCCTCCAGTTGGCTAATCAATCAACCAGCTGGTGTAAAGATTTTTAAGATCACGGTTGTAAATTCAGGTTGGGCTATTAATTAGCTGTGTTTGCTTTCGCAACTCTGCGATGTTATCGAGGAACATGCAAATTAAAAGCAGGAGCAGGACACTTGGCCCCATGAGCCTGCTCCACATAAAAATAGATCATGGATGTTCTGATTGTCCCTCATCTCCACATTGTCACTTGCAGTACCACAGTAACCTTGCATCCTACACAAACATGGAACTGTAGATGGTGGTTTACAAAAAGGACACAAGGTGCTGGGTCATGCAGCATCTCAGGAAAACATAGATGGGTGACGTTTCGAATTGGGACCCTTTTGTTGTCAATAGTCCTGATTCAACATCCTCTTGTTTTCACAAATTGTCTATCTTGACATATTGTATTGTGTATCTTTATTATCATTTTTCCTGAGTACTTACATACCCAGAGGAAACGAAAAAACATTGCTCAACCAGTGTCCATTCAGTGTGCGGTAAAAAATAAATAGAAATAAAAATAAAAATACATATATCATGAGTTCCAATCGGCAGCGGCATGACAATGGCTCTGCTTCAGTGTGTCCAGGTTGGTGGTTGGTGCGCGATACATTGGCAGGGGGCAAATCCGTTTATCAGTCTTATAGCCTGTGGGAAGAAGCTGAGGAGCATCCTGCTGGTTTTGCAGCTGATGCTCCTGTACTTCTTCCCAGATGGCAGGATGGAGAATATGTGATGCGATGGGTGGTAGGGGTCTTTGATGATGGAGACGGCTCTGCTGATACATCTCTTCCTGTATATGTCCAGCAGGAAAGGGAGTGGAGCACCAATAATCCTGCTGGCGGTCTTCACAATCCTGTCCAGTTGGTGCCGTTCGTACAGGATTGTGAAGACTGCCAGCATTGAATTGAAGAAGAAAGTTTCAAAGACTCACAACTAATTGAAAGAAAATCTTTGTCTTAACTGCGGAAAACTGTAGTTTTCAACAGTTACCTCTTAGTTCAAGATTTTCCCTCACAATGAAACATCCTCTCACCTTCCACAATGTCAAGACACTTCAGATCTTGTTTGTTTCAATTAAGTCTTCCATCACCCTTCTAAACTCCAAGCCCAGTCTATTAAACCCATATTATTAATGGGACCAGTACAACACACAGAGCTCCAGATATGGTCCCACCAATCACTTATAAAATCAAAGCATAACCTCTGAAGAAGGGTCTCGACCCGAAACGTCACCTATTCCTTTGCTCCATAGATGCTGCCTCACCCGCTGAGTTTCTCCAGCATTTTTGTCTACCTTCCATAACCTCTCAATGTTCACATTCAATACCCCACACACTAAACAACAACATTCTGTACATCTTCCTAATTCCTGTCGTTTGTAAATCGTGCAATACCAGGAATGGTAAAATAAAAAAATGAAGCATTTTCACTGGAGCATGTAGAACAATGACCTGCCAAGCATTCACTCTCAACAGGGGAGGTTTTGCTTTACAGTTCTAAATGTGTATGAATTGCTTTTGAACACTGTTTACTTTTGTGCACAGGGACCTCCAGGAAATCATGGAAGCAAAGGTGAAGCGGTAGGTGTAATGGTTTTTCATGCATGGAAAGCAACTGTTTATCATATTTATTTATTTTCTTGCAAGATAGAAGATTGCCATTCAGCCCATCAAGTCTCTGCTGGCTTTCAGAGTAATCCCAACCATGCCTGCCCCACTTATTTTCTTGTTACTCTGTTATTCTTTCTCACCTCCTCGTGATTCTCCTCTGTCTGCCTTCTCCAATGTAAATTTGCAACAGCCATTTAATCTACCAAAACAGCTTTGGGATGTGGGAGAAAACTTAAGCACCAGGGGGAAATCTGTGCAGACTTGGGAGAACATGCAAACCTCATACAGACAGCACCAGAGGTCATTCGAACCTGGTCACCAGTGTACTGCCCATGTTTGAGCAAGAGTATCAACTTAGTGAATTCCTTGTATATGTATGAATAATTTTGAAACATGCATCATCTGCAATATATAATATATATATATATATATAATGATTTATTAAAATTCCAAATTATGTCTCTCTAATATCTTGTGCTGGCTGTAAGATGTTTGCATTATTCTACAGATTACCCTTAGAAACTCTTTAATTGACCGTTGCCCATTAAAAATTAACCTAAATGTTTAATTACCATATGCACTGGGATTAGAACAATGAAAGTCCTACTTGCGACAGTTTTACAGGCATTAACACATCAAGACAACAAATAAGTATCCAATAAACAGTAGGTAGGTCCCTCTCGGTCATGACTGACCATGGGTGATGCATCCTTTGCGGATGCAAGCATGGGCGATATCATATGGAGGACAGGCTGTTGCCCAGACAGGCTGTCCCCCCTCTCCACGTCGCTGATCGATCCAAAGGAACAGCAGGGCCATTACAGTTTGGCACCAGCACCGTCGCAGGAGCTGCCAGAGCGTAATTGTAGACAATGACAAACTGCCTTAGGGGCTCCGACTCCGGATTTTCTTGAGGTTTACTCCTGTAGCCTTTTCCATGACTGGATATGGCCCCAAGGCAGTGGAGTTTTCCCTCTCCTAGATTGACTGCCTTCCCAGGCTGGCGAGCCCCATCTGCCCGAGACTCGTGGGGGCGGGAGCGTCTACCTTCCCGTGCAGGTCTAGAGCACCTGCCCACTCCCCAATAAACAATACAATAAATTACTGAACTTTCTTGATCTGAGGGAAGAACTGAACAGTGGAAGGAAAACTATTGAATACATACAATCAAAAGACTTTTGGTTCCTCTGGCACCATATTGCGTGTGTATCTGATGGACAAGATCTGCATTTCTGTAATGGCAATGAGGAACCCACGATGTGCTTTTGCTAAATCTCTCTCAGTGTCAGCACATTTTAAACAACTCAATAAGGGCTCAAAAAAATCAACCAGAGATTTAATTTGAGATGATTTCTATATATGGATAATTTGTACATTCAAATATGAGATGTATACTATGGTGATAACATGTGGAAGTGTTTTTATAGGGAATACATGCATGTACATGTGAGGTGTATCGTATCATCGTAGTATACAAGCCCCAGTAATAAAAAGCATCCTTTCCTATTGTGTTTGATCATAAAATCTACCATCTAATAATTCACCTACTTAAACATCAATAGACTGAAATTTAGTTGGAGCCAAGACTAGAGTCTGAGCATTTCTCCCACTTGTCCCAGGGATTATTCCATTCATGGGTAAATGTTCATTGTTCCATCTGAACCTGTTACACCCCAGGCATGTGAGTGGCTTCCCAGGTTTCTCCGCAGATTTTGTTGGATTGTCCCAAGGTCATGGAAATCATCTACTATGGGTCACCTTGGTGATTCTAGGAACAGACTATGTGCTTCCACCTGTTTTGCACTGGGGAGGGGTGAAGGGAGTGGTGAGAGCATGTATTCATGGTCTTGTGTTGCTTTTGACAACATTTGTGCAAGATGGCCGCTGAGTCGTCCAGATACGTGCCTTCATAATCGTGATTTTCTTCTTCCATTTGCTAGGGTCCTCTCGGTGAGCCAGGACTACCCGGACCTCCAGGTACAAGAGGACTCAACGGACCCAAGGTAACTAAGATTAACAATCAATAATAATAATTGACAAAATAAGAGGGAGGTTATTCTTCACTGGGAGGGGTGCTCTGCAATTCTCTGAGATAATGGCTGAGATATTCAAATTTACTTTCGCATCTTGGTTTAAACTTCCTTAATCTCCTTATCTCATAATTATTTGTCAATTCCAGCTCGGGAACTTTCCAGTAACTCCCAGCAGCCTCAGCAGTGTTTTGGGCTGAGAATTCCCAGATTTATTGCTGCTAAGACATTGCCTGTGAAAGAGCCCAGCTTAATTTAGTGGGTGTCTATCATCGTTATGGATTCATTTACCTGAGAAGACAATTGGTGCAATTGAAAGGAAGTGCTTTGGTGAGACTGTGAGACTTTGGAGGACACGCCAGTAACAATATGGTTGTGTGTGACCCACTGATTGAGCCCATTACTGCCGGCCTAACAGGCCGCACTATGGAAACCCAATGTGTGCAGAGGATCATGGAAAGCCTCACTGCAAATAGAACGTCAGGACCTTGCCCATCAATACATAAAATCCTTTAACCATCTCAAAGACCTCAGTTACTTTGCCACTTAATAGCCCACACTGAAGCAAATCACTGACCAAATAAACAATCCACCTGTGGTTCCCTAACTTTGCAATGTTATGTGCTGCCCGGAATGTGGAAGTTGATTTTCCTTGGCCTTTGAGACCCTCTGCCATCCTGCCTTATGTTGTGCATCATGGCAAGCAATGCACGGGTCGAGGAATAATGAAGGAAGGAGCAGATGGGTGTGGGATCAGCCTTGGTATTAATTGCAGCAACACCATACGCTCTTATTTTCCTCCACAGGGAGCAGTTGGGCCCGAGGGTCAACCAGGACACGACGGTCTTCCTGGACAGAGTGGAGAGCCGGTAAGTGCATTCCTAATTAATAGTTAGCAAGTTGAGTTAGCTACTTTGTGACCACACACTGGATCTCAGCCAATTGGTTGGTGCTCACTAATTAACTATTGCCCTATCATGGTTTATCCATATGGCAGAAAATGTGAAATGTGTAAGTTGTCTTTATGTTCTCTGTCAAGCTCAGATACAATTCTCCATTGGTAACTTCTTCCCATTCATACAGATCTGGGAACAAAATGAGACTTGTTAAGGCCATTGGGGAAAGGATATTTTACAGAGGTTGAAGATGTTTTGCTATGAAACAATTGAAGATATTCCTCAATTTCAAAACCGATAGAAGAGATGCTGTTACAGCTTTGTCAGATCATTTGCTAGGCTTCATAAGATCATAAGATCATGTGATAGTAGGATTAGGCCATTCGGCCCATCAAGTCTACTCTGCCATTGAATAATGGCTGACCTATCTCTCCCTCCTCACCCCATTCTCCTACCTTCCCCCCCATAACCTCTTGACACCTGTACTAATTAAGAATCTATCTATCTCTGCCTTAAATATATCCACTTGACTCATTGGATGCAGTGCCCTTGAAGCCACTGCTATATTAGAGAACAAGGAAAGGGGGACCGTCCAGTGGATGGACCTCGCTCACTTCTCCCATTCCCACCATCATTTTGTCAGGCACGTTCTCCGTTTGTCCAAGTAGTACACGCACATTCAGTCTGTGGAGATATCGGTGGCAAATAGCACAGTGGTGCAGCAGTTAGTGCAGATCACCTGTGGCTCCTTATATAAACCTGCTGTCCTTGCTGTTCTTGGTGATAGAGATCATGAAGGTGCTGTTTGTAGCAGCCTCTGTGCACCAGTGGTAGAGGGGATGCATGTTTAGGGTGGTGGCGAGGACCATTTGAGCAACCTGCTTTTTTCTCGGTGGTCAATGCTCTTGAGGATCTTTGGTGCTGCATTTATACAGGCCAGTGGATGGTGCATTCCGAAACATTCCTGAATTACCTTGTAATGCTGGAAAGGCCTTAGTGAGTCAGGATATGCAGCTTCTGGCCTAGTCTTGCAGTTGTAATATTTATGTTACTGGTTTAGTTGAGTTACATGTCAGTGGTGACCCCAAGATATTGAATGGTGATAATACCATTGAATATCAAGCATAGATAGAAGGCACTTGTAATCTGGAACTTTGGTGGCTTGAATGTTACTTGCCATTTATCAGCCCATGCCTAAATGTAATCTAGGTCTTGCTTCTTGCAGATATGGACTGCATTATTATCGGTGGAGTTGTGACATTCAATTAAAAGTAGTGTAATCATCAGTGCACATCCCTACTTCTGATATTTCCTTAGAACAAAGGCTCATCAGGTCTGTGCTGATTCACAGTGCCGTTCACTAACATTCTATTCTCGCCACAGTCCCAGCAATCTCCCCCCTAGATTCTGTCACTTCCCGACACAATTGGGGCAATTTAGAGCAGCCAATGAACACACCCAACTGCATGTCTGGGATATGGGAGGAAACCGGAGCACCAGGGGGAAATCACTGGGAGAATGCAAACTCCACACAGACAGCACCAGAAGTCCAGATTGGATCTGGTCAGTGTGCTGTGTAGCAGCCACTCTACCAACTGCAAGACCATGCTCACAAATGGAAAGAAGCTTGTTAATAAAGCAGCTGAGATATTGGGCCCAGAAATGCCCTGAGAAACTCCAACTGTGACATCCTGACACTGAAATGATTGATGTCCAACAACCACCTTAGTTTAGTTCTCAGGTACACCCTGGAAACAGACCATCCACCACCGGATCCACGCCAATCAGCAATCACCCGTTCATACTAATTCCCCTGTCCCACTTTTTCATCCACTATTTACACATGGTCAATTTTACAGAAGCCAGTTAACCTATAGAACTGGAGATCCTTGGGATATAGAATGAATCTGGAGCACCTGGAGGAAACCCACACAGTCATAGGGAGAACATGCAAACTACACACAGACAGCATCCGCTGTCTGGCGCTTTAAGGCTGCAGCTCTACCTGCTGTGCCACTGTGTTGCCCTATGATTCCAACCATTGGAATGTTTTTCCCTTGTGTCCTCACTCTGTGCCTTACTGTCATAGGCAGTCAAACTTATCCTACCTCTGGAACCTAACTCCTTGGTCTACATTTGGACCAAGGCTATGATGAGGTTAGATTCTGAGTGGTTCTAGCAAAACCCAAACTGGGCTTCAGTCAGCAGCTTAATGGTGAGTAAGTGCTGCTTGATGGTCCTGTCAGTGACACTTTCATAATTCTGTGGACTTTTGAGGAGACAGTGGGTGGTAATTAGCTGGACTGGCATAGTCCTGTTTTTTTGTGAACAGGGTTGATCTAGGTAGATGCCATTGTTGCCTAGGTAACAATTAAGTATGTTTATGCCCCTGTCCCACTTAGGAAACCTGAACAGAAACCTCTGGAGACTTTGCGCCCCACCCAAGGTTTCCGTGCGCTTCCCAGAGGTTCCGGGAGATTTTTGTCAGTCTCCCTAATGGTTGAAAGTGGTTTCCGTTTAAAAAATCGGTAATTTTTTAGTCAAAGCCGGTTGTGATGCTAGTTGAAGGTGGTTGCCGGAGGACAAAAACCTCCGGGAACCACACGGAAACCTTGGGTGGGGCGCAAAGTCTCCAGAGGTTTCCGTTCAGGTTTCCTAAGTGGGACAGGGGCATAGCTGAACTGCTGGAGAAGACACGGGAATATCCAGAGGCCATTTAGCCCATGGTTGCTGTTTGATCAAATCATGGCTGCTCTAGTTTAGTTTATAGATACAGCGCTGAAACATGCCCTTCAGCCCACCGAGTCTGCACTGACCCGCAATCCCAGCATACCAACTTTTTCCTGCACACTAGAGACAATATATAATTATACCAAGTGAATTAGCCAATAAACCTGTACGTCTTTGGAGTGTGGGAGGAAACCGAAGGTCCCGGAGAAAACCCACGCGGGTCACGTGGGGAATGTACAAACTCAGTATAGACAGCACCCGTAGTCAGGATCAAATCCGGGTCTCTAGAGCTGTAGTTAAGGCAACAACTCTACCGCTGCGCCACCATGCCACCCTGTAGTTAAGCTCATGACCCTGAAAGTAACAGTCTTTAATTCCCCCAAGCAAAGGAACCTTCAGTCCACCCAAACAAAACCATTGACCTCTGAACATCCACCTCTTTCTGGAGATGAAAGAACCTGATTTCCTCTGTTCCTTGTGCTTCCCGCATTACCTTCTGGCTCCAATTACAAAGTCATGACCCCTTGCTCCAAAAACACCACTTGCTTTGGGCCATATCTACCTGATCCCTCTAACATTCTCATGCTCCTGTTATATCAACCTTCAGCACTCAGGGGATTGCCAGCCAAGTCAATACATGCCCTCCACACAATCTCAACCATATAGCTTGTCAGCCCTGTATGCTTGAATCCAATGACCAATTGAAGTTGTGGTCTCCATCTAACATCTAACATAGTGGTCTAACATCTCCACTGGTGTCAACTAGTGGTCTTCTTGGTGAGATGGGTAGCCAAATCCGAATGCCTACAGATGGTAAAGTCCTCTGGTGAACCAACTGGCTCCGGCAGCTCTCCCAGGTGAATCCCAGAATTTGATATGATACGATACGATACGATAGAACATTATTTATGCCAGGGGGGAATTCAAAGTCTCACGCAGGGCAGGGAGAGGGTTATTGACACATAGTCTCCATGTATACCATTGCCATAAAACCAGACATAATCCGTTTCTGCTCTCGTTTTTTTAGTGCACCATATGGGATTCAATAATGATAGAATGCCATACGTTTTAAAACAGACGTGCAGCACAGCAAACTATTAAAGATCAGAAACCATGGTAACCTGGCAATCTGGAATGTTCAACAGCATAATACATACCAGATGCAGGACTGATGCAGGAACGGATGTGTGCACAATTTTAACTCATGGTTGCCAAGCACTGAAACAATGAACTTAGCAGAAGTGCAGGGCTATCATTGTAAGATTCATTGCTTACCCCCATGCAACAGTGCCAGCTGCCCCTTGGTTGATTATGGAGACTTCAAGCACTTTTATACCAGGGGATGAGGGGTATCTGGCCTCGTGTTGCAATTAGAATGCAAACTCAATGTGTATAGGATCTCCGCTAAGGTTAAATTCAGGCTGACAGAGGTTTTGGGCAGTGCAGGTTTAACATCTGTGGGAGTTTGTCTGTTTTGTACTCCCTGACCTGATGCTGTTCCACCCTGAGTTTTTCCTCAATTAAGGGAGGCACAGTGGGACAGCAGTAGAGTTGCTGCCTTACAGCACCAGAAAACCAGGTTTAATCCAGACTATGGGTACTGTCTGTACGGACTATGTATATTCTCCCCGTGACCGCATGTTTGTTCCCCGGATACTCCAGTTTCTTCCCACACTCCAAAGATGTATGGGTTTGTGGGTTAATTGGCTTCAGTAAAGATTGTAAACGGTCCCTGGTATGTAGGATAGTGCTAGTGTCAAGGGTGATCACTGGTCGGCGCGGATTCGATGGGCCTGTTTCCACACTGTATCTCTAGACTAAACTAAATACAGTGAAGAATTTGTCTCGAAGTGATCACCAGGGCATCGTTAAAATTCAGGGCACAAATTTGGGTTTCACAAACCCAACAACTCTCGTTCAACATTTCTCATTTTTTTTACCTTTTGACAGTTAAATCACTCATTACGTACGCAGGTATCCAAGCAACCTGCGGTCTGTCTAGGGACATTTGGGGAAGTAATCAGAGATCTCTTATATAATTATACATATTTTTAAAGCTTAATTAGCCACAGTTTTCTCCTATCATTTAACAGTCAGAGAGTCTGGTCTAGTTTAGTTTAGAGAAACAGCATGAAAACAGGCCCTTGGGCCCACCCAACCTGCACAGACCAACGATAACCACACATTAACACTAACATACACACACTAGGGACAATTTTACACATACACCAAGCCAATTAACCTACAAACCTGTACGTCTTTAGAGTGTGGGAGGAAACCGAAGATCTCGGACAAAACCCACACAGGTCACGGGGAGAACGTGCAAATTCTGTACAGCCAGCACTTGTAGTAAGGATTGAACCTGGGTCTCCAGTGCTGCAAGTAAGGCAGCAACTCTACCGCTGCACTACCGAGGCTGCGACAATAGAATCATACGACACAGAAGCAGACCCTTCTTCCCAACTTGTCCAAGCCGACCAAGGTGCCCCATCTAAGCTAGTCCCATTTGCCCGCGTTTTGCCCATATCCCTCTACACCTTTCATATCCATGTATCTGTCCATAGAGATGGTGTTTGCCAAGCACTAGTAGACATGATCACTACCAGTCTGGTATTTTTGGTTTTAATTATGAAATATGACTTGACTTGGTTGCAATCTATTCACCTCTCCCTCTCTAATAGTCCATGAGCAGTTTGGTGGTTTGCGTTTCAGAATGGCTGTGTTTTACGTAATAGTGATTCAAGATTTTGATCTAAGAAGCAAAAATAGACTTTTGAATTAGGGTGGCAAGTGACTTCAATGATTCAATTATATTTTATTATAATATATAATAATTATTATATATTATTTTATGTATCTAGGTACAGTGAAATACTTTGATTTGCATACAACCCGGTAAAATCATGTAGCAGACCTAACCTAGGCAGTACACAAGTGTTGCAATGTTTTGGCGTTGACAAAGTGACAAAAGTTCATTGAACATTCCTATCTACTACCTGCCATTGCACGTGGCAACAGTCTCCCACCAGGTTCCCCTTTGTTCTTGGTGGCCTTTCTTGCTCTCTGATGACCTGCCTCGGCTCTCCGTTGGTCCACCTCTCACACGGACAGCTCTCCGACGGTCCCTCGCTCTTGACTTGGACGGTGGTGCTACTTCCATACACCGTGCTTTGGTCTTCGGGTCAGTGGAGACTCTGTCAAAGAGGAGCTGCCAACTTGCAGTGAAGTGTGCTACAGATGAGATACAGTGCGGCCAAGCAGCACTGACGGCAGAACAAGTGAATGGTGATGCTGGTGGATGGGGATGACTACAAAGTGGACAGGTTTCTTTCAGATGGAGTGTTAGCTTTTCCTTTTCAGAATATGGTACCTGCAGACATCCAGTTAGCAGCAAAATACTGTGTCAGTCTGGTGTTTGCTGATCTAACTACATGGACAGTGTGGCCATCTAATCCCACATGCCCTGCTTGCTGTGCTCTGCAGTGACCCTTTGCTTTCTTTTGCCTCAGGGAGAGCCTGGCCGTCCTGGACCCAGGGGATTCAAAGGAGACATTGGACCTCCAGGACAAGAGGTACGTATTGTGTACTATTATTGCTGATGGCCATTGTTGACATAATTGGGTGTTTTGCTGATGTCTGGGCCCTAACCTGGTCACTGGTGCCACTCTCTCAACTGTAATTAACCGTGTACTACACCACTTGGACCAGGTCCACCCCACACCAACACCCATCTCATCCATACTTCATTAATGACTAAGCTGTTCTTGACTCTTCCATAAAAATTCTGAAAATGGGGGCACGTCCCCTACACCAACCCATGGGTGAGAATCCAATGCTAGTCCAGTTTGACCTGCAAATCCTGACCACATCTCATCAGTAGCACTGCTATTACCATTTGTTGACTGCTCAGGTATGTGCAACACACCATGACCAACATTGACTTGTGTCTTGTTCAACAGTCTCCCAAAGATAAATGACTCAATTTTCGTAAGGTGAGGAGGAGCAGTTTTTCTGTCATGCATCTGAAGACTAGCTTTTCCCTCTGGATTCCTTTCTCTCTGGAAATTGGACCTACTGATCCCTCCCAATTGTCCAAACTTTATTGGGGATTGTGGTAATCACCTAATGAGTGCACATTACAATCAGTGGCTGGCTTATTTGGTCCAAGCTGAACTCTTTAATGCACCGGTCTCCTCGTTGCCTCAATGGAACCAGACTGCCTCTCCTTTAAGCTTGTGAATGAGCCTCAAGAGAGATCCTGAGAGTCAGCAAATGCTAGGAATAGATTGGCTGAGATAAACTGGCATAAATACCGATAAGAGTAATATTTGTCAAGAGGAATCAACGACCACTGTCAATGATCCCTATTGGCTGGGACATGTCACTTCGGAGAAGAATGTCACCTAATATGTTTATTGAGATTGCCGAGAAAAATGTGCACACACCAGTCAGCTGCTGTAGTGACTGAATCCTCCAGGATTCAATTAATGGCGCCTTGCACACACCTTTTTTCATATTGGTAGCTCAGTTAACTAACGGATTGCATGTGGAATTAAAGGACTGACTAATGTTGTTTTCACCCTGCAGGGGTTCAAAGGACCAACTGGGCCTCAAGGATACCCTGGCGACGCAGGCCCAATGGGCGAAATGGTAAGAACTATAGGCAGAAGCGGCAAGTTCAGACACATGAGGACTGTAGTGAAAGAGAGAATCCTACTGAGTCTTTTAAATGAAGCAGGAGTAGCATGAGTGTAACCCCACCTTACACTGGGGTTACTGCCATGCAGGGTTCTCTTCTTGTTCATTCTTGGGCCTGGGAAAACATGTCAGCAAATATTGCTCGTCTTGACAGGCTCTCCTCCTGACAGACTCTCCACCTGAACTACTGCCATCTGAGCCAGAAGGAATGTTGTTGGACTGTGTGTTACGGGAGTTGAGTCCCAGCGATGATAAATAGGTCATAGGTAATAGGGCTGTTCAAGGTGCAGCAAAACCTGCAGGTAAAACTTGGGTTCAATATCTCTGGGGTGAACGTTGGCGAGCAGTGCTGAAGAAGCTTAGTGAAGATGTTGAGGTGCATTTGGAGGTGGTGGACATTGCAGCCTCATGCATTGATGGTGGCTTTCTGAGGTGGGAAGTGTGGTGGCAATCTGTATGCAGCTAATTTATGGGTGGTGTTGAGGTTCTCCAGTGTTATTGAAGCCATGCTTTTGACATGGATCAACATTTCCAGTCATTCCAGCACTCTCCTTCAGGTCCACAATAGAGTCATGCCCGTTATTTTTGTTTCTCCCCTGCTCCATTAAGCTGCTCTGTCTTGGTCTCGGTAAAGTTGACACAACTGAAGTCCACGTGGATTAGAAATCATTTGGAAGAGATTTATAGTTGAGATGGAAGAGTTGACATCAATGTCTTTATAGATTCCAAGGGAATCACAGCGCAATTACAGGCCCTTCAGCCCACCAAGTCTGTGCTGACCAAGCAACCAGTACACTAATCCTGCACTGATCCCATTTAAAAGAAAATATTCTCCCCACATTTCCAACAACTCCTCTCAAATTCTACCATTCCCCAACACACATGGAGCAATTTATAGTGGCAAATTAATCAACCAAATCATGCCTTTGGTACATGCCTTTGGTAGGAAATCATGATGGTGAATCTGTGAAATTCATTGCCGCAGATGGCTGTCTTTGGGTACTTTTAAAATGGAGATTGATAGGTCCTTGATTGGTAAAGGCGTCAAAAGTTACAGGGAGAAGGCAGGAGAATGGGGTTGAGGGGGAAAAATAGATCAACCATGATTGAATGGCGGATCAGACTCAATGGTCCGAATGACCTAATTCTGCTCCTATGTTTTATGAAACAAGAGAACATGAGAAAACTCCACATAGTCAGAAGTCAGGATTGAACCCTGGTCAGTGTAGTTCTGAGGCAGTGGCTCTACCAGCTGCACCACTATACCACAGGAATTTCAGAGTTAAAGGAAGGAAAGGAGATTGAAGACATGGTTGGGGAGAAGTTGAAAGAGATGGAGCAGATTAAGGGAGCAAGTGAAAATGAAGTGCACTTTGTCATTTACTCCCTTGAAATAAATCACAGATTAGTTCTTAAATTATAGGAGCATAATTAGGCCATTCGGCCCATCAAGTCTACTCTGCCACTCAATAGATCATGGCTGATCTATCTTTCCCTCTTAATCCCATTCTCCTGCCATCTCCCCATAATCTCTGACACCCATACTAATTAAAATCTGTCAATCTCTGCCTTAAAAATATTGATTGACGGCCTCCACAGCCTTCTATGGCATTGAATTTCACAGATTCACCACCCGCTGACTAAATAATTTCCTCTTCATCTCCTTTCTAAAGATACATCCTTTTATTCTGAGGCTATGGATTCTGGCCCTAGACTCTCCCAATAGTGGAAACATCTCCACATCTACTCTATCCGATCAGTTTATTCATTCTGGGATTAAAGCAATGCAAGTGAAGGAGAATGTTATTCGGCTGAGGGTCAGATCAGTACGAGTTTTTTTATTAGTGACCATCAGTTCAGGAAATAAATTCGGCCCTTCGAGCCAGCACCGTCATTCAATGTGATCATGGCTGATCACTGCTGAGCCTTCTCAGTGATTGTGATGGCAGGACGGGGAATTATGTGGAATGGGATTTAGTAGGAAGTGATTCTGTTCTCTGGCACTGCTCTGACAGAGGAGATTCAGCTGAACACTGACTTTCGTGGCTCAGGGGCTGCTTGGACTCAGGCCCTCTCGCACAGATTTCTTTCCAGGCAGATCAACAAGAGAGCCACAGATTTCTCCACTGACCCTACCCCCACCCGCTGGGAACTGCAAGATCAGGGAACTGAGTCACGGTGTCCTCCCCACTCACCGGCCGGAACGGGCTGGGCTAGGCTGGTCACTGAGGGAGTGCTTTACTCCTCCGCAGTTGCTAGAAGCCTGGAGTACGTGGCCTGTGTCACAGGAGGGATGGTTGGACGAATGCCTGTGGTTATAGAAACTGGATAGCCATAGAGAGGCCGTGAGTTTGGATTCCACTGCAGCTCGTTCCGAAACTGAAGGCAATGAGTCTGGTGTTTTGTGAAGGAAGGAACTGCAGATGCTGCTTTAAACCAAAGATAGACACAAAAAGCTGGAGTAACTCAGCAGGACAGGCGGCATCCCTGGAGAGAAGGAATGGGTGACGTTTCAGGTCGAGACCTTTCTTCAGACTGAAGAAAGGTCTTGACCTGAAACGTCACCCATTCTCTGGTGCTTTGTGAATTGATGGTAGATATTAAGCAGGGAAGCCGTTGAATTGCTGATAAAATTATGTAACGATAGAAATCAACAGCACGGAAATGGGTGGCCCTTTTGGCCCAACTTGTCTGTGTTGCTACCTGCCTATGCTAACCTCTGTTGCCCGCGCTAGAGGAACATTTCACATCCCTCTTTTTGAAAATGTTATCAAAGATGCTGGCAGGAAGGAAAACATTGGACAGTAGACACATCGGGTTACATCATGGGGTCTATCCGCTGCTAGTTTAGATTACAATTGTCTACGTTAGCTTTCCATGTTAACTGCATCTCCCAGCACTTGGTCCAAAGCCATCTGTGCCTAGGTATTTTAACTTCATGTTTAGACACTTATTAAATGCTGTTGGCATAAATTTATGTTTTCCAGTTTTATCTACCTCTCCTGTAGGGAAAGGTTTCCTGCAATCTGCCGTATCTGTACCCTCGTTTTACTCTCTCTGCTCCAAAGAGAATATCCTTAGTTTCTCTGCTCATAATGGAACTGTTGTGTCCCAGGCAATATCCTGGTGAATCTCCTCTGCACCCCCTCCAACGCTATCATGTAACCTATAAAATCGCTGATGGCCATTTCTCATTGGATTTGGGCCAAAGTTATGATTTCTTATATTGGCAACAGACTTATTTTCAGTGCTAACAACAACAATATTACCCCGCAAACAAAAATATGTACAGTCCAAGATCTGGACCACATTGTTTCTGCAAACGTGAACATTTAAATATTACAGTAGGAGCTAAATTACAAAATAAGACTAAGGGGTTCATGTAGAAAGAATTTCACTAAAAACTATTAATAAGCTGACTGTTTCTTGGTTTCAACCATTCAACATCCGCAGACCACATTAAAAAAAGTTAGTCTCTGACCAGATGTCCTGTTACTGCTGTAGAGGTCAGTGGTATCTTGTTACTGCTGTACAGAAATGTGAGGAGACCTTGGAATGTGTAGTTTTAGCCTCCCTATGTGAGAAAAGGTGTTTTCAGAGATCACAGCCTCGGGACATGGAGAGTATGTCCTTTACGACTAAGGTGAGGAGAGTTTGCTTTACCAAGAGGTTGATGAACCTGTGGATTTCACCACAGAGGGCAGTGGAGGCCAAATCATTAAATATGTTCAAGCAGGCGTCTATGGGCGGCAATCTATTTATGGGTGGCTGATAGTCAGTATGGATACATGGGCCGAAGGGCCTGGTTCTGTGTTATACCTCTCTCACAAAAATTAGTGCCTAGAAGTGTAAGGTAGTGAAAAAGACAGGAAGAGGAAACTAATCTGTCATGATCTGCTATGTTGAATAGTGGGCTGTATTGACAACTCTACTTTCTATGATTTCCTGTATTAGAACTTTTTTTCTGCATTTGGATAACTTGCTTATCTTTTTCTTCCGTTTTCTTACAGGGAGAACCTGGAAGCCCAGGAAATGGATCCAGGGGCCCACCCGGATTACCCGTAAGTGGCGAGCCTTCCATATGATCGATCACTTAATTATTATCCCCTACTTTCACATTCCGCCATTTTGTTCTTATAAAAAATTCAGAGATTTTCAACTACAGAGAAAGATAGGCCAGTGTCTACACAGCTCATTTAACATCTAACCCACAACCTCCTAAAACACTAACAGCATGTGAGGTGTTTTATGTGAACACAAGTGATGACCAAATTCTGCACAATAAGCTCCCAGAACCAGCAATGTGATGATGAAACAATTTTCTCAAAGACTTTGCTAACTTTGTGCAGTAGTTTGGGTGGAACATCCCCACTCTCCTTCTTGAACATTGTTGTGGGGCAGGGTTTATTTAATGTGATACTGAGAGGTGGGATGGGGCTTTGTTTAACCTCATCTGAAAGATAACACCTCTGACGGCGCAGCACTCTGATAGCATAACACTGGAGTGGGGCAGATCCATAGCCTTCTGACTCACAGAGTCGTTTTACTATTTAATCATTTATACTAGGGTAGCTGCATGGCCTAAAATGGGCATAAGTCTCTTAATGGATTGAGACAGGACTGAGTGCATTGATGGCTCCAGTCCATGCAAAGTTAGCTGATCCAGCTTCATAGCAACCACACCCAGCCCAGCACAACCCTCCAAATTAGGAGAGGATCCTACCCCATCCCGCCTGCCAAGGGCCCCTGGTGTATAAAGCAACAGAAGGTTGTGGGAGATCAGTTAGATCTTTATGCTTATACTTTTAATGGAACAGTTTAAATCTCCGTCTGACTGCCAGCAAAAATATGTTTGAATGCAAGTTGATAAATGTGATAAACATTCCGCTTCTCTTCCCACAGGGAATTCCAGGGCCGCAAGGATTGCGTGGATCCAACGTAGGTTACTGCTCTTATCTCAAGGCTGCCATAAATCTTGTCACAGATTCTGCTTAGCTCTCGGTTAGAGAGTTTGCATGTTTTTCTTCCATTAGTGTCACTACAGTGGTGAAGGTGCATTGGTTTCCACCGTTGATCAGCCAATAGCAAAGCAAAACTGCCCCATATCACCAGCAAAGACCTGCAAGGAACCACCAACCTTCAGTCCAGTTTATATGACTACCTAGAATATTTAAGTATACAGGGAATGAGACAAAACACATAATTAGACTAAATAGTTTGTGTGAAATTATTTGAGTATCGACTTTAATGAGCTAAAAGTTTTCTGCCACTTAATAGTTACAGACTAAACCAAAAATGTAATCTCTAACCAGGAACTGATGGTGTTCCAAATGGCTGTTGGGCCACAAGTCTGCAAGTTAATTGCAAAATGTTAGTCTTTTATGACTGCTTTGCGACTTGTGTTTTCATATTCCATGACAGAATTCACTGAGGCATCAGAGACGAATACATTAAGGTAAATGCCAGTCAAGTCACGTCTATTGTCATATGCATGTACAGTTGTGAGGTGCAGGTACAATGAATATATTGCATGCTGCAGCATCACAGATGCATAGAATCAGATAACACAGAAAAACATAAATTACACAAAGTCTACAAGACAGTGAAACCATAAAGACGGTTTCATATAGCAAAACACGTGCAAAAGTACACAATTAGAAACAAATTCACGGTAGTGCAAGAGATAGTCCATAGTTTTCTATTGCTGAGGTAAGATCAGGGTTGCATAGGTGGTTCACGTACCTGATGGTTGTAGGCAAGTATCTGTTTCTGAACCTGGTGGTGTGGGACTTTAGGCGATGGTGAGGTGGAGTGTGCCCATTATAGACCAGCCTGGAGTCCACTGCTCTCTGCAGCCTCTTGCATTGGAGTTGTCATACCAGGCCATTATGTAACCAGTGAAGATGCAACCCTGTCCCATGTGTAGGCTGTTGCCCCTGATCACCTCAGATCTAGTAGTAACACAGAGTACTGCTAGACTAGATATAATTAAGGAAATAGAAACAGCCAGTAGTTTTGCCCTCAGGCATTGATACAAGAATGCATCAAAAACTGACTAGTGATATCTAGTAAATCCTCAAACAAGCATTATCCCAAGGACTGGTCGGAACATCAGCACCATATGTTGCAATTGAGGTGAGGAACAATGCAAAGAAAAATAATAATGAGCTTTAGTACAAGGTAGATCACCGCAAGAACTTTCAACAGAGGCCAGTGCACCCTCACACTGTCCCATTAAAGGGGGAGGAAGTGGAATGTGGGCAGATAATCTGAAGGCCTTCCATTGAAGATGAGTGTTTCACCCTCGGGATCACGTTCTGTAAATACTAATGGAAGAAGTGAGAAGCAATTCCTGATGGAAGGACCCAGGGTAAACTGAATAACGGGTGTAAATGCATTGCACATTGTAGCAGGGCTATGGGGTGTTCAGAAGGAGCATTCCCACTGGATGACTGCAAGGAAGATGGTAGCCATCCTCAATAGAGGCACAGATGCTGTGGAAAGTGCAGCCAGCAACAAAAGATGTTTCAGGTGGGAGGGAAGGAGGAAGATAGACACAAAATGTGGAGTAACTCAGTGGGTCAGGCAACATGTCTCGAGAAAAGGGGCCTTTTCAGGTCAAGACCCTACTTGGAATGAGTGTCAGGAGAGAGGGAAACTAGAGGTATAAAAAGGTATGCAACAAATCAGAGCCGGCCCGATGACCAACAGTGGAGCGCACAATGGAAGAAAGAAGGGTAGGAGGAAGGGGAAGGAAGGAAAAGGGGAGGAAGGGAGACAGGCAAGGAGGATGGGAGGGAGAGGATGTGAGACCGGGGGGATTAAGAGAGAAAGGCAAGGAGGGAGGAAGGAAGTGGAAGAGGAAGGATAGGCAGAAAAGAGAGGAGGGAGAGAAAGTGGGGAGAGAGAAAGGGAGGGAGGAGATACGCAATTGCATTTTGATCTTTAAGGATATGTTATGTAGGAAGTGTGAGAGCAAGGACTGATTGTGCTGATTTATTTTTGTGATGTTTAGTGGCTACATACAAGGGAGCACTATCCTGTTTTTCTTCCAAGTAGTGACATGAGGGAGTAAATGGGGCCGGGTTCATCCACTGCAGCTAGAATTTGTCAGACAGCAGACAATTTGCAATTGGAACCTGATACCCCCTCCCCCTCCCCTTAGAATGGATAACAGTATTACAATCTGTCCGAGAAGCTTCACCAGAAACCCAAAAGCACAATGACTGAGTTAAAACAATAAAATGCAGAAGATAAATCAGTCTGTTAGTTCCTTGCTGCACACGAGTTGTTCATTATCTCTGTTTAAAAATACAGAGAGGGATTCTGACAGGAATTCAGAAAGACAGCTCCTCTCCTGACATGTTTCTCTCTCTCTCTCTCTCTCTCTCTCTCTCTCTCTCTCTCTCTCTCTCTCTCAGGGAACAGAAGGCTTCCCTGGTCCCAAAGGCGATGATGGTGAACCAGGAGACCCAGGGAATGATGTAAGTAGTGACTTCAAAGAGCTGTTTGGCAAACTTTGGTGTTAGAGAGAATGTTTTTGAATTGGATTCAGATCCTTAAATCATTCAGCCTGTGCTGCTTTCCACACTGAGACCTCATCAGTGCAACGTAGGTATCCCCACTGGTGTGGCCTCCCTGAGGAACTCGGGAATGACCATATGACCTGTTTCTGGGTTAATGATTTGTAGCGCTGAAAATTCTCTCCAAACAAACATCTCTGGGAGGTTGCAGATGTTGGAATCTGGAACAAAAACCAAACAGCTGGAGGAACTCAATGGTTCAAGACACTGCATCTGTAAATAAAGTTATTGGGATATTTTACAATCTAGTCAGAATATTTTCTAGTAATTTCACACTCAAATATGGGTGTGTGTTGTCCATGCGTGAACTGTAAGCCTCTGAGAGGAGTAATTAAACACAATCACTTTTCATTTTTGCCCAGAAATGTTGACGTTTTTAAATGCGTGTGGGATGGGCATGTGAGAGAAAATAGTTGCAGGGGAATAAGTGGGGAAGTGACAATAGACAATAGGCAATAGACAATAGATGCAGGAATAGGCCATTCAGCCCTTCGAGCCATTCAATGTGATCATGGCTGATCATCCACAATCTGTAGTGGGGTCAACAGGGTTGCTTTGAGAGCCTGACCATGAGACTATATGAGAAATTTGTATACGGTGTTAAACGCAAACTGCTGGATGATTTGTGGTTCAGCCCTCTCCCTCTAACAGTTTGTGCTTTGCTCAAAATGTCAGCACCTGCAGATTTTTGTGTCTGCACAAAAGAGCAACGTGATCTGAAACCATCTCTTCCCTCTGAAAATGTTAAACACACATGTTTTGCTCATCCTAGTTTAAAGGCAAGTATTACCCCTATTTAAATTACTCTTTCCGCCAATTTTGATAATGATCAGAAGGAGTTTGTTTGATCTCAGAAGAAGCATGGCGCCATGAGAAGCTCTTTCGCTCCTCAGTCACCAGCAGCCTTCATTCAGATCTTGTCCATTTGTCTGATGTGTATATCAACTATTTACCAATCTTCGCCTTGGACTCACACTGTGAATAAAAAGAGGCCCTTTGGCCCACCATGTTCAGGTCCATCATTAAGCGCCCACTTGCATCAATCAAATTTTATTCTTCCCATATTTCCAATTTCCCTCAGACTATGCTATCACCTATACACTAGGGGTAACTTACAGTAGACAATTAACCTCCTGACCCATACATTTGTGGGAGGAAACTGGGAGAATGCAACCTCAGGATCGAACCTGGGTCACCGGAGTTGGGACAGCAACTCTACCAGATGCACCACTGTGCCATTGTGATCTGTACTGGATGAATAAACCTTAACAAGTTCAAATGGTCTTCATTTGCGTGGAGAAAAAACAGGCAGGTTAGGATTAGGTTTGGGTCTGATCCCACCTCCAATGGAACAGTGTGCCAACCCTCACTGTGCACACGAATTGAGCGAGGCTCCTGAGAAGGTGGGTGCTCTTCACTACTTCTGGCCTGCCCCACTAATGGAACCAAATTGCAATGTGAACAGGGATGAGCAACAAGTTGTAGGGGAGTGGTTCTGGGGGAGGAAAGAGTCCTCTTTATTTCAGATGCCAATCAAAATCTTAAGTATTTTCTCAGCTGAAGTGAGGAGATATTTTGGGATGTGTCTCCAGTAATGTAAGAGCTACAAAGGTTGAGTGAGTCTGGTGAACACATTGAGCTGCCCCAACTCAGCTGTTCGCTTTCTTTCACACACATGCTGAACAGTGCTGCACTCTTCAAAGCCCTGCTGTCATTGTAAGGCCATCAAGGTGAAAGCCTCGCAGGCTGCAACGCTTCACAAAAATGTCTGCAAAATGGGTGCCGAGGCAGAGTGAAGTTAGGTAGATCTTCTATCCTTCCCATTCCAGATGTTTGTGCAGTTAAAAAAAATATTCCCTTGCAATGACAGCAGTGTGCATTCATATTGCACCTTTAGTACAGCTTACATGGGAGTCCGATCAAACAAAATCAAAGTTATCGCCAAGGAAGTATTGATGGTTTTGACCCAAAGCTCAGTAAAAGCATTTGCAGGAAAGGAAAAAAGTGCTTACAAAATGTCAATGGTGGAATATGCTGGCTTTGATCTTTTACATATTGAATGCAGAGAATTCTTGGAATTGGTGCGTCATATTTGAGGAGGGAGCTCACATCTGGAATTCAAGTGACTTGCAGGGTTACGGGGCTGATGCTGGACATTCTCCGAGCCCATCCCTTGTATCTCTGACCTCCTTTTCACCATGTTCAGCATGCATTGGGATGGCTGAGCCCAAAGCCTGTCACATCCTTCACTAAAGCTTCATATCTACCTTTTAAGACCAAGCTTTTTGCTCACTGTTGGGAATGTTTTGCAGTGCTACAGGTACTAATAAATGCATGTTGTTACTCATTGAGATAGCTCCCTCTGGCTCACTGGTCCATATGTCCACTGGGGGAACAGCTGTGAGAGTAGAATGTCAAATGAACCCAGTAACTATTTCCTCCTACTCTTACAGTTCCCTTGTTGTCCTACAATTGTGAAACAACTGAGCTGACTTCACTGGTTCATTGCCAACTTCCCTGTCCTCTTTACTTATTTTACATCTTTACTACTCTATCGTCTTTATTTCTGGGTTGTTCAGTGATTGCAGCCTGGTTAGCTCTCTCTGGATCCCATGAGATCTCACCTTCCAGATGGCCGAAGCATGCAGGACTTTACCGAAAGTCTTCCTAAAGTCCATTCAGGAATGACCTACTGCGCTTCCCTCCTGATCTTCCTTCTGATCTTCTGTTCAAAAAACTCAATCAAATATTTGAAGCACAATTTCTCACACACAATGCAATGCTGACTATTCCTAATCAGTCCAAATGGGGGATTCCTAATCAGTCCTTGCTCTTCCAAATGCAGGTACATCCTGTCTCTCAGAACCTCCTTGAGTAACTTTCCCACCACTGATGCAAGGCTCACTGGCCAGTGGTTCTCCAACTTGTCCATGTTGGCTTTCTTAAGTAAAGGCACAGCATTGGCCTCCCTCAAGCATGATACAAAAATCTCTGCAAGGTTCCCTGAAGATTTGTTTTAATGTTATTAAGGACTTAATGCAATCTGACAGCATTATAGTCACCTTTGCCTTGCTGAGAATAGAGTTAATGCCACTGCACTGCATGTCAACGCAATGTATCCAACATACACAGTGTGTAGAAAGGAACTGCAGAAGATATACACAAAAAGCTGGGGTAACTCAGTGGGTCAGACAGAATCTATGGCGAAAAGGAATAGGTGACATTTCAGGTCGAGATCCTTCTTCAGTCTCAAAGGTCCGAAGAAGGGTCTCAACCCAAAATGTACCTATTCCTTTTCCCCAGAGATGATGTCTGAACTGCTGAGTTACTCCAGCTTTTTGTGTCTATCAACATGCACAGTCCTCTACAAAGAGAAGGTCAGTTACATGGCTGTTTCTGCTCAAAGCAAACACTAGCTGGCAAAGTCCCAAATGCACAGATTTGGAATGATTACAGTTTCTTTTTTATTTAACTTTAATGTCTTATTTTGTCGTGGGATTTTTTTTCTCACTGCAACAGATGTGTAAGATATTGCCCAAACTCCTTTCAAGGTTACTCAAGGTTCTGGGTCGGACGTGCAGCCTTTGCTTCATCTCACAGCCATCACACAGCATGGGGGAATGGCTGTCCAATGGCTGGGAGAAGACCCCATTGTGTGTTTGGAAAGTGGCCATCTCATGGATCCAACGTGTGCTGAATTGTCAAAGAATTGTGTGGTTTCACCCCACCTTGGATTTATATACTGCCTTAAAGAAATTTGCCAAGAAATTCAGCAGCACAATGTGGTTTCTTATGTTGTCATTAGGCAACTGAAAACTCATTTCTCTTGGATTATCATGTATCAGTCTGGAAACTTGCAAGCATATAATTCTGAGGGAGTGGACAAAATAGATATCAAGATGCATCAACCTGCAGGATTACACTGTTATACCACCTCAGGATATTTTATGTTTTCAATAACATCACCCATCAATCCTTTAAACTTTATGTCTAATTTCAGGGATAGGACAACCCTCTCATCCCCGGATTTAACCTTGAGACTGTTTTCCGGACTGCCTCCAACCAAAACTGTAGATGGCAAGGATTGGAGATATTATTATAGTTTGCAATGGTAGGCATTTTGCAGAAGTGCCGATTGTGGCAAAACCTGAAGGTGAGAGAGGAGAGGAACCATTAACACTCAGCTCACTCATGGTTACTGATCTGGCCATACGTGTTCCTGGAGATCAAATCAGATGTCCTTCTGACTCCATCTCCATACAGACCAACTACTGGTCACCCAACATCCCCATCCAAGTGGCACCATATTAATTACTCCCTTATAGTGACCCAGAAAAAGCCCACGTGTGGGTCTATGCCAGCTCCAACAAAGCATTCCCATCAGTCCTATTCTCCTGCCGTTATGTTCCTGTACCCCTGAAACTTATTCTCTCCCACTCATTCTCATCAACTCCCCCTTGGTTCCTTTGCCACATCACTTCACCAAGGGACAATATTCATGGACCATTTGACCATGGACCATTTGACCAGTGCGTCTTGGGGATGTGAGGTGAAACCACACAAAATCACAGAGGAATTCACGCAAACCACACAGAGAGTACTGGAGGTCAGGGTCAAAACCAGGTGGATGGAAATGGGAGGCTGCGCTTCCAACCACTTGGCCACTTCCCAGACAGTTGCCCAACTAGCTAGTGCTTCACTTGGTCAAACAATCTCTTCATTCTCAGGAAAACGTTAACATTTAACAAATATGTATATCAAGAAAATTTAAATAGAGTATAACCACCAGTTTATTGATCACTATGGTTGGTTGCCGTCATGTTTTGAAGATTAATCTTTAGATTAAATCTGTACATTTAGTTCAGTTCAGTTATTGTCATGTGTACCAAGGTACAGTGAAAAGCTTTTGCATTATAGACAATAGGCAATAGGTGCAGGTGTAGGCCATTCGGCCCTTTGAGCCAGCACCGCCATTCAATGTGATCATGGCGTGCTAACCAGTCAGTGGACTGGTTGCGTGCTAACCAGTCAGCGGAAGGTCTATACTTGATTACAATCAAGTCTGCCGCAGTGTACGGTATATTTCAAAGAGCATAATGTTTAGTGTAAATTAAAGTCCAATTAATGATAGTCCGAGTGTCTCCAATGAGGTAGATGTTAGCAAAGGACCGCTCTCTAGTTGTTGATAGGATGATTCAGTTGCCTGATAACAGAAGGGAGGAGCATGAAAGTCCCAGAAGATCAGCAGCCACAGTAACGGTGTTGCCTGAATCCTAGGAGGTGCCCTATTCACAACATTGGTTCTGCAACTTGGCTACGAGAATTCATGCTGTCCACTTGTCTCCACCTTCCTCCCCAGATTACGTCAAAGTTACTAACAATGCATTAGGGATAATTCAGAATGATAATCCAGAACCTGAAGCACTAAAGAAAATGATAGAGCTTGTCCTGTTCCCAAAGATAAGCAATCTCCAGGTGATTCCAAAGAAAACATGCATTCTGTATGTACAACATCCAAATCGGCATAAACTGCCAATGACAAATTTGTAAACCATTTTGCTTGCACTTATAAACATTGCCATAGAGAGAATCTCAAACTATTTTATAAGCCTTGTTTAGACAAACCAGTGTGACAGCATTGAAAGTAGATGGGGATGAGAAGTTTAACATCAAGTTACCGCTGACTGACGCAAGGATCGTTCCTTGTCCCAAGATCTCATGCCAGGAGACAGAAATCTTGGCAAGGTCTTGTCTTTTATTTGGCATAGACAAGACCTTGCGCCTTCACAAGCTCATGGAAAGTCAACCAATTTTTTTTTTTTGAAGTGTAGTCACTGTTCTGTTACAAGCAGTGGCACGATGACACAACCAGTGGTATAGCTACCTCACAGCTCCAGCAACCCAGGTTAAATCCTCACCTTTGGCACTGTGTGGGGAATTTGCACCTTCTCCCCATGACTGTGTGGGTTTCCTCCAAGTGCTCCAGTTTCTTCATACATCTCAAGGTTAAAGAGGTCGGTTCCTTAACTGACCACTGTAAATTACTCATAGATACATAGAAAATAGGTGCAGGAGTAAGTCATTTGGCCCTTCCAGCCAGCACTGCTATTCAATGTTACCATGGCTGATCATGCACAATCTGTACCCCATTCCTGCCATCTCCCCATATCCCTTGATTCCACTAGCCCTAAGAGCTCTATCTAAATCTCTTTTGAATGCACCCAGAGTCGGCCTCCACTACCTTCTGAGGCAGATAATTTCACAAATTCACAACTTTAGGTGAAAACGTTTTTCCTCATCTCAATTCTAAATGGCCTACCCCTTATTCTTAAACTGTGGCCCCTGGTTCTGGACTCCCCCAACATTGGGAACATGTTTCCTGCATCTAGCATGTCCAATTCCAGATTAATTTTGTATGTTTCTATAAGATATCCTCTCATCCTAAATTCCAGTACATACAAGCCCAGTCGTTCCATTCTTTCATCATATGACACCCGCCATCCTGGGAATTAACCTCGTAAACCTACGCTGTGCTCCCTCAATAGCAAGAATGTAATTCCTCAAATTAGGAGACATAAACTGCACACAATACTCCAGGTGTGGTCTCACCAGGGCCCTGTAGAACAGCAGAATGACCTCTTTGCTCCTATACTCAAATCCTCCCATTATGAAGGCCAACATGCCATTAACTTTCTTCACTGCCTGCTGTATCTGCACGCTTACTTTCAGTGACTCCTTGTAGATAGATGAGAGGTAGAACCTGTAGCGGTGGGGAGGTGGGGGAGAGCTGACGGGAATATGGGGAGAATAAATTGGGTCAGTGTAGGATTAGTGTGTTTGGTGGTTGGCCTGGACTCAATGAGCTGAAGCGACTGTTTCCATGCAGTACCGCTCAATGATTCTTCACTATAATACAGGAAATTCAGCAGCCAACTTTTGCGAGGAAAAACAATAATGACCAGAGTCCGTTTTAGTGATAAATGCAGCTCACAGCACGAAGATGAATTGCCTTCTTATGAACATCTGGCAGGCAAACATGAATCCAGTCTTGTTGTCTCATCCAAAATTCATAATGTCTGTTGGAGTCACCTTCCCCAAGCATTGCACTTGGCATCTAGTCTGCCCTCCATGCTCAAGCTTCTATAATAGAGTTTGAACCCATGATTACCGAGCAGAGCGGAGAGCCACACATACTGTACAAGAGCATTGCTTCCTTCAAGAATCAAAACTAAAGAGTTGCTGGAAACGCTCAAAGAGACATTGATGTTTCTCTCTCCACAGATGAAGCCTGACCTGAAGAGTATTTTCTATTTTCATTTCCAGTGCCCATTGTTTGCATGATATTTTTTTTTTTCATCGTGAATTTCAATATATGTATTGTCAGTGCATATACTTTTAGAAGCTGGGGAAGAGTGGAGGTATATAAATCTTCATTCCTCTTGGATATCGCATAGGTCTGTAATCCTTCTTCAGACATAATTGATGGATCTAATGTTTAGCCCACTGATTCATTATTGCTGCAGAGGAGGATGGCTGAACTTTGTTGCCTTCCCTCACAGTGGGAAACTTTGTGGGGATGTTTATGTTAAAGACTATCGTGTGTTGTGTTCTTTTTTATTCGTGTGGCTGTATGGTGACCCAAATTTCACTGTACCAATTGGTGCATGTGACAATAGATGTCTCTTGAATCTTGAATCTTGACCATGTAAACTTTTATCCCTGTTTTTCTTTCAGAATTCTATTCTAGGAGAAAAGGGTCGCAAAGGGGCCAAGGGTTACAGAGGATCCGAGGGCGAAGAGGTAAGGATGTTGATATTGCGCTGATCTTTTGTCAAGTTGGCTTGCTTGAATGCGAAAGATCAACAAAGGTGACGTGCCAGTCTTCGCTCAGGGTGTGCACTGCACTCCTCCTCACCTGGATCATTTAGACTGCATGAGTAAAGAACGCCATTTTATTTCAAACTGTTAGTTTCACTCTACCTGTGTTGGCTCCTGCTGCACAAGGCAATCCAAGGCAAAGAAGCCCACCCATCATTTTAAACATTAATTTCTTCCATCACCACTGCTCTGCGGCTGCAGTGTATACCATTGACAAACCACTCTCCAGGTTTACACCCACTCCAGTTGCCCCTGCTAAACCTGTGATCTCTCCCCGTGTTAAGGAAGCAGGGCAGCCTGTGTATGGGATCTGTGGATTCCCCAGCAAGTCTCACACCATCCCACATGGAACTATTGTCTCCACTCCACTAATGTCACTGAGTCTCAATCAGTTCCTCCTTCCCTAATGGCACTGCAGGAGCACCTTCACCAGAAGGTCAACGACAGTTCATGGCCACACACCATGACTTTCTGGGTGAGGGTGAACAATAAATAGTGCCTTCCCAATGGCATGCATTTCCCAATAAATAGATGAATAAATAAATCGATGAATAAATAAATAAATTGGTCTGTTTATTATTGTCATCTGCACATAGAAACAAAGAAAATAGGTGCAGGAGTAGACCATTCGGCCCGTCGAGCCAGCACTGCCATTCAATATGATCATGGCTGATCATCCAAAATCAGTGCCCAGTTCCTGCTTTTTCTCCATATCCCTTGATTCCGTTAGTCCCAAACAGCTAAACCTAACTCTCTCTTGAAAACATGTACCGAGATACAGTGGATAAAAAGGGATCTTGTTTGCATGCTATCCTGTCAAATGATACCATCGATTAATACATTTGAGCCATTACACAAGTGCAACAGATAGCGCAAAGAAAAAAATGACCGGTGTATAGAATATTGTGTTACAATATTACAGAGAAAGTGCATATTAAAAAAGGAGCCGCAATGAGATAGGTGGGTGATCCTTGGTTTTTGAGAGGTCTGTTCTATAGGCTGATGACAGCGGGGAAGAAACTTTTCCCTGCTGAATGAAAAGGGTGTGCAGATATACAAAAGCAAAATGAATGAAATCTCCACTGGGATTATGAATGATAACTTTATTTATTCTCATGTATTTCCAGGGACCCCCAGGTCCCCCGGGACCACCAGGACCTTCTGTGAGTACATGATGAACTCCTTTATAATGTTAATAAGATGAATTACCGAACTATCAACCACGGAATGGTACATTACTTAACTTTATGCTTTTGTTTTCAGGAATGCGAAATATTGGATATCGTTAAGCGTATGTGCTGTAAGTGGACAATCATTTGAACTTATCTCTTAAAAACCCGAGTGTCTGGACATACCACTAGGATATATATCTATGTCTCCTAGTTATGTTAACATCTTACATCTGCTGAAGCGTTAACTTACCTAGGACTCTGCTAAAAGTGACATACCATGCAATGCAGCAGACATCTAACTGAGTCTTAAAGCTCATACTTCATAGAAACATAGAAAATAGGTGCAGGAATAGGCCATTTATCCCTTTGAGCCAGCACTGCCATTCAATATGATCATGGCTGATCATCCAAAATCAGTACCCCGTTCTGGCTTTTTCTCCATATCCCTTGATTCCCTTATCCCTAAGAGCTATATCTAACTCTCTCTTGAAAACATCCAGTGAATTTTCCTCCACTGCCTTCTGTGGCAGAGAATTCCACAGATCCACAACTCTCTGGGTGAAAACGCTTTTCCTCATCTCAGTCCTAAATGGCCTATCCCTTATTTTTAAACTGTGATCTCTCATTCTGGACTCCCCCAACGTCAGGAACATTTTTCCTGCATCTACCCTGTCCAGTCATCCAAGAATTTTATGTTTCCACAAGATCGCCTCTCATCCTTCTGAATTCCAGCGAATACAAGCCCAGTCGACATATTCCTTCATCACATGTCAGTCCCGCCATCCCTGGAATTAACATGGTGAACCTACGCTGCATTCCCTCAAATTAGGAGACCAAAATTGCACACAATACTCCAGGTGCGGTCTCACCAGGGCCCTATACAACTACAGTAGGACCTCCTTGATCCTAAACACAAATCCTCTCGCAATGAAGGCCAACATTCTCCTCACAGCTCACACTGTCACCCAGCTTTGTGTCATCCGCATACATGCTAATGTATGTGTCATTTCCGTACATGCTAATAGTGGACTTTAGGTTAATTCACCTTCCCAGCTCCCAGTCCTTAACCCTGCAGGTTACAGCTCTTCATGTGTACATTCTTGTACTTTGTTTGGGGGGGGGGGTTCTGCTTTCCGCACTCTTTCAGGCAGCAGGTTCTAGATGCCCACTTTCAAATTCAACAAATCTTTCTCAGTTCTCTTCTAATCTTTCAACCAATTAACTCAACTAGTCAACAAGCTCCCTGGCAAGGGAAATTACTCCTTCCTGTTTATTCTATCTTGGCCTTTTATTGTCTTTTACATCTCCCTCCGGTTTCCTTCGATCCAGAGAAAACAGCCCAACCTATAACTTTAACTCTTTAAACCTGATGACATCTTCCAACCCCGCACTACCTCCTGTATTGCACATCCGAGTTGTAAGGTGGTGACTAGGAATGTACACAGCACTCTCACTATGACTCTTCTAACATAGTTTCCTGCCTTTGTGTTCACTCTCAATAATCATATGTACCACATTAACTTTATTTTTACATGGTTTGCTTATTTTGTTTTCTTTTTATTTAACAGCTTGCTGTGGTGAGTAGATTTAATTATTTGATGCTAGAATATATATTTTTGGTTGCTGCTAACAACTGACCATCTTACCCAATTAAAAAAAAAGTATATTTGATTTTGCATTGATTGACATCTTGTATATTTGTAGACATTCCCAGACTTTAGTTTGCATCGGTGCTTCATATTTTGATTGGAATTTAGAACCATTCCATTTTCAAAAAAGCTACTGACAGGGTTTTAGTCAGTCGGTGTGAAGCAGAATGGTTCAGGGAGCAATTTGAAAATGTGGTTAATAGAGGCAAGAAGGTTTCAGATCAACATGAAGATTTAATTCATGCTGCCCATAGGATGTTCTCCATCCCGTTCAAGATTATGGGTGTAGAAAAGATTCACAATGATGTTACCTGGATTGGAGGGCTTGATTATAAGGAGACATTGTATAGGCAGGATCTGTTTTCACTGGAACAAAGGAGGCCAAGGGGAAATTTGATAGAGGAATATAAAATCACGAGAGGCATGGATAGGATAGATAGCCAGAGTCTGTTTTTTCTATTAAGGGTGTATAAATCTTGAGAACATTGGCTTATGATGAGATGGAGGGGGTTTAAAGGGAATCTGAGTGGCAAACGTTTTGGATAAAGTGAATCTTTGGTATCTGGAATGAGCTGCCAGAGGAGATGTGGGAGGCAGGAACAAAAACAACATTTAAGAGACATCTGTATAGTAATTGAATGAATAGTGCATAGAGGGATATCAAATTAATATAGATATGGGATTAGTACAGATAGGCATAACGGCATAACGGTTAGCATAGATAAGGTGGGCTGAAGGGCCTTATTCTGCACTACATAATTTTGTGACTACATTACTCTCAAGCTTCACCATTAAGAGTTGTTCTCTAATGATCAAAGTCCTCAAAACTTACATGTCCACTTTAAAGCAAAAAATAATTCCAGTGCAACAAACAAAATTCCCCAAAAGGGAGGGAGGGGGTGGGGGGGGGGGGGGGGGGGGGGGGGAAAGAAGGAATGCGGGAGTTACTTAAATTTAGAGAAAGCAACGTTCATACTACTGGGTTGTAAGCTGTCCAAGCAAAATATGAGGTGCTATTCCTCCAATTTGTGCTGAGCCTCACTCTGACAGTGGAAGAGGCCCAGGACAGCAATGTCAGTATGGGAATGGGAAGGAGAGTTGAAATGTTTGGCAAACGGGAGATCGCGTTGGACAATGCAGACTGAGCATAAGTGTTCTGCTAAACGATCACCAAGTCTATGCTTGGTCTTGTCGATATTTAGGAGCCCACACTGAGAACAATGGATGGAGCAGATGAGGTTGGAGGAGGTGCAAATAAATCTCTGCCTCACCTTAAACCTCTGCCTACCTGTATCTCTCAAAGGGGTCCCTGGATGGAGTCGAGGGAGGAGGTATAAGGAAGGAAGTAGTGAAGGTTCTTTTGTCTTAACTAAAGTCCATCAATCATCAACACTGGGTGGAATGGAAGAGAATCCCAGCCGTGTAGGAGTTGTGAGCAAAATACGGCTACCCCTTGCATAAAAGCAGGGAGTACCTGACCAATTCTTTTCCTTGCAGAATGTAAGTGTGGGCCCATTGATCTCCTGTTTGTGGTGGACAGCTCGGAAAGTATCGGTCACGAAAACTTCAAGCTGTCCAAGCAGTTTATACTCACTGTGATTGAAAGACTTAGCAAAGATGAAAAGATCAAGGTAAGATCAAAATGCTGAGAGGGTTGATTGACAAATGGAAATGGTGACGAGAATTATGCATGGCACTGCAATGCCTATTTAAGAAAGCAACACCTCGATTCACTGTCCTAGTGAGACTAGGTGGTAGTCTGCTGGTTAATAAGATAAACAATTTTCATCCTTCTCTCACCAACAAAATTGAATAATACAATATAGTAAAAATCCAATTATTCATAGTACTATTAGAATTTGGAAATTACAAAATTTATCACTTCTCACTCCTATAGTTAATAATCCGTCGTTTAAACCTTCCACTATTGATACATCATTTACATATTTGGAAAGAATAGGAATTAAAACGTTTGGAGACATGTATGAAAATGGAAATTTCTTATCATTCCAACAACTACAACTTAAATACAACCTGGGAAGTAATCAATATTTTAAATATTTTCAAATTTGTGATTATTTGAAAAAATATACACAAGAATATCAAAATTTGTCTCCAGACTTATTAGACGAAGCAATGAATATAAAGGCGGATTCAACTAATTTAATATCATTTTTGCATAATATTATCCTAAATATAGAAATACCATCACCTGATAGAATTAGAAGAGATTGGGAACAAGAACTAGCTATAAAAAGCTCGAAAGAGAGTTGGGATAAACACTTGCTATATGTGCACAAATGCTCGATTAATGTAAGACATATTTTAATCCAATTTAAAACTTTACATAGACTATATTATTCAAAAACTAAAATAAGTAAATGTTTTCCAAATGTCTCCCCGATTTGTGATAAATGTCTATCCCAAGAAGCAACCATAGCACATTTCTTTGTTTTTTGCATAAAAATCCCAAAACTCTGGAATGAAATTTTTGAAATTTTTACAAAATTATTCAAAATAAAATTGAAACCGAATGCAGAATTGATTATATTTGGAACAACGGAAGCCAGCTTTGAGCTGACTTCGTTCCAAAAGAGCTTCCTTAATTATGGCTTAATAATGGCAAAAAAACTTGGAAAAATGCTCCCACACCAATGATAAAAATGTGGATTTCAAATACGTCCGAAACGTTACACCTAGAAGATATGAGATTCCTCCTAGCAGATAAATCAGACCATTTCCAAAAGATTTGGTCTCCATTTATTGACTTATTACAAGCATAGGGTGCAACACAACTCTGAAAATAAATGGTATCAGGACCTGGTGAGGGGTGTGTAAAGATATGAAGGAGGTACATCCCTTTTACCTTAGCTTATTTTACTTTCTCATATTTTCTGTCTTCTATTTTTTTTTTCTTTCTTTTCCTTTGTTTTTTTTTTAGTCTTTCTTGTGTCTTACGCTTCTACGGGCTCTTCCGGATCACTCTCTCACGCACTTACTATCTAGCAATGTTACAACATTTTGAGATTTAAAAAATCAAGTCTGTAATTTATCCCATCAGATAAAGCATAAAAAGAAGTTTAATTTGACACCTAATTCACTTTATGAAAATGTTATGGCCATTTTCATACTCAGAAATTAGCATCTTGTTCCCTATTGCTTTTCCATTGACTTAACACAAAAGCTGTGATCGAGGACAGTCAAAAGCCCATAACTTACTTAAAAATTAAGAGAACTGAATGACATTTTCAGTTATTATAGATTGAAGCATTCTGAAACAAATATGAAACAATCTTACTTGGATGACCTGAAATTAAAGCATATAATTAGTTATTTACCTAATTGTAGCTAATTACAAAATTCAATTACTAGATCTAAACATCTATCCATTTCTTAAGAAAAGGTTAACATTTAAAAAAAACTAGTGTCCAAATAACATTCACACAAGAATTCACAAGATTTTGTGCAACACGATCAATTGGAACGTTGCGGTTTGTGGTGAATTTAACCCCCATATCGGCAGGAAAAATACTGCCGGTTCGTATGGGGAATAAATCACCGTTTCGCAACATGAAATTTTGATAAAAGGCTTCCTAAAAAGCACGTTTTTATGTAAAAATAAACTGTGTACCTTCTTTTGTCCCCTACGTAAGATCCGTCCCGTTGTTGGCGTTATCGGCATTAAAAGATGATTTTTAATTCACTCATATTTTTAATTTTTCCAGCGCTAATTTTAATAAACTCAATAAAACGGCAGTCAAAGCAATTTTTCTTCAGCAACTAAAAAGCCTGTTCAAAATTTATTTGAATTGTCTGCAAAATAATCGCATTTTAAACCCGCCCCCCTCTCAAAGGCGCCAAAGTCGCGCACACAGGCAGTGGCAGAACTGCAGCGCCACTCAAGGTACGTTTTGTAACATACCTATACTATCCTATCTAACTCTCTCTATTCTTCTTCTTATTCTTCTTCTTCTTAAAGTATAAAATAAGAAGTGGTACAGGAAATGTATTATGTTATTTTTGGCTTATATCATTGTAATGTACATTACTTCTAATAAAGAAAATAAAAATAAAAAAAATAAGATAAACAATTTTCACTCAGGGAGCATCGTTGCAATGTAAATTGTAACACAACGGCATGATCGGCAGATGCACTTCGCAAACCACTAAAAGTAACAGTCCTGAAGGAAATTACAATAGTTTGCATCTGTGTTATATTCAGATCAGACTACAGATGAAGCATGGTTGGAATTCTGCTTCAGTGGATAAAAATCCAAAGATTTATAATCTCAGTCAAAATTTAAGATTGAATTTGACAAACTATTTAAAATCCGGATGGCACTCCAAATCCGTGGTGCAAGGGTAGAGTTGCTGCCTTACAGTGCAAGAGACCCGGGTTCGATCCTGACCGGAAGGCTGTCTGTATGAAGGTTGTACGTTCTCCCCCATGGGTTTTCCCCGGGTGCTCCGTTTTCCTCCCACATTCTGAAGATGTACAGTTATGCGGGTTAATTGGCTTTGGTAAAGATGGTAAATTGTCCCAATGTAGGATAGTATGGGGTGATCGCTGATCAGCGTAGACCCGGTGGGCTGAAGGGCCTGCTTCTGTGCCGTATCTCTCAACTAAACTAAACTAAAATATTGAGGAGTTTAACATTTTCATGGCAATGCATATTTTAGCTACATAGTAAAATTTGACAAAACACTATTGTTGGACCTATTCCAACGCAAAAGTGGAATGAGTGACTGTTCTGAGAATGTTCAGGAGACATTGAAACCACTGGAATTCTAAATCCTTTGCCAAAATACAAAATAAGCTAAAAGCAGAGCAGCACCTAGTGAAACTTCCAGCCTTTGTTCGTTCCAAACCTAATGAGATCTTGAAGAGAAAAGACCCCGACAAATGCAACTGTGGTTGAGATTAGACAACTGAAGGTAAGTGCTGCCCATGTCTTAAGGCAGAATAGGATGTTAACTATTTATCCAGAAAAAAAACACTTATGTCTGTAGGTAATTCATAAAAGCACTCATCCAAAATGTGCACACTGCAAACATTTGTTTCAGGCCCTTTCTATTATGACGAGGAATAGTCCCTCCACCCTGTTCTGCCATTCAATTAGACCATAGCTAATCTTCATCTTTACTCCAAGAATCCATTTTAGTACACTTGGCCCCTAATGCCCTTTTTAAAAAAGTTAAATCACCAGAATACCAGAAACCAGGTTCTTCCATGACTCGGAGTGTGAAGATGTTTTTTTCAATTTCACTTGCACCTGAATTCTCTCCCAGAGATAAAATGCATCTCCCATCCACCCTGTTGATCACATTTTGCTTGCCTCAATTAGATAATTCCCATATGTTAGGAATGCCAGCTGCCTTATTGCAACCTGTCCTGTGAATGTAACTCTGTTAAGCCTGGCATCATTAAGGTATTTCCTTTCCACTGATATGTATCCTTTCCCTGGTGCAATGCTCAAAGCTTAACGTAGCATTCCAGATGAGGTCTGGCCTTTGGGTCTGTCTGCCTGAATCTTTCCCTTGTAATCCAACCTGCTTTTGGTACAGACCAACTTCCATTGAGCCTTTAAATTACTTTATATCTGTCTGTGTTTTATATTTTAAGGATAAGGGGGAAGTCTTTTAGGACCGAGATGAGAAAAACATTTTTCACACAGTGAGTGGTGAACCTGTGGAATTCTCTGCCACAGAAGGTAGTTGAGGCCAGTTCATTGGCTATATTTAAGAGGGAGTTAGATGTGGTCCTTGTGGCTAAAGGGATCAGGGGGTATGGAGACAAGGCAGGTACAGGATACTGAGTTGGATGATCAGCCATGATCATATTGAATGGTGGTGCAGGCTCGAAGGACCGAATGGCCTACTCCTGCACCTATTTTCTATGTTTCTATGTTAATGTTTTTATGCGTGTGTGCCTTGGTCTCTCTTTTTTCTACACATTCCTAGTCACTTGCAATGACCAAGGAATTAGTTTCTGGCCCACTATTACTTGCATTTGCCCACATCCATGAATACCTTGTTCCTATTAAACCTGGTCTGAGTCTGGAATGTACTAATTCTTTGTTCTCTTTGTTTTCTCCAGTTCGATGGCAAAGAATCTAATATTGGAGTTGTGCAGTATAGTCACGCTGGAACACAAGAACTGGTCTCAATGATGGATAGCAACATAAACTCACTGCTTGAGTTGAAATTGTACGTCTCCTATTTTATGACTAACAATTACTTCCTGACCTGCTGAGTTCCTCCAGCATTTTTTGTCTACCTTCGATTTAAACCACCATCTGCTGTTCTTTCCTATACAATTACTTCATGTTATTTGTTAAAATCTGCATTATTTATCATATTTCTTCCAAGCTACATTGGCATTGTAGAATATCTTCAGAGAAGCATAGTACAGCAATTACATAACATTACATTTCCAAGGCATGAAGGGAGATTGAAGAAAGGGAGCCCAAGGTGCAAATTTGTGTTCCGGGGAAGATGGTTTTGTATCAATAATGCCTAGACAGAAGAACAACGGAGGCTACCCGTGAAGGTGGTGGGCAGAATCTGTTCATACAAGACAATGAACGCGTTAACCTTCTGTCTTGTCAGAGAATAAATCTACATGTATTAGCAGTCAGTGGGTAGAACAGATTCAGATTTGGCATTTTTCTACTCCAGCACTGTGCCTTCATCAGGTTGGCTTCCGTTTGATCTGGCAGCAGATATGAAGGTCCATGAGGTTGCAGAGAGGAATACACCACTGATGTATCACAATATTGCAGGAAAGGCTAGTTTTGAACTGCAACATCTGCATTGAAAGTGCTGCATCTAGGTCAGTCCGATCATATACCCCTAGTAACGTTGCCCTGGGGTCCTAGGGATCATGAGAAGTTCACTTTGAACTCCGTGTAACGTGGCTTTGGCCTTACATTACTGTGTGGCAGTGGAAACTGGGAGCAAACATCACATCCTGCAATATTGCTCCCGTATCACGGTCCCGTGTGGTCCTGCCCAGCCAGTCCATCCGTGGCAAAGTGAATGGACTTCAAAACCCTGGAAGCACAAATATTAAAATTAGGGCCAGGTAATCAAGGGCTATGGCAGGAAGCAGTTCTGCACAGGAAATGAATTTTTGAATTTTTGTGAGTTTTCTCCAGATGCTCTGGTTTTCTCCCACACTCCAAATATGTATAGGTTTATAGGTTAATTGGCTCCTGTTTAATTGTAAATTGTCCCTTGTGTATAGGATACTGTTAGTGTATGGGGATCACTAGTCAGTGTGGACATTGTGGACCGAATGGCCTGTTACAGCACTGTATCTCCAAACTAAACTAAACTCTAAAGCATCCTGCTCATTTGATGTGAGAGTAATGCAAGTCAAGGTTGTGAAATACTTTGCATTTGGGTGACAACTACACTCTACTTCTGGAAAGGAACAGTGGCAGAAAACATTGGAGGGTGACAACGTGGATGGATGGGAACACCAGTAGAAGAGCAAAAGCTACAAGGAAATGGAGAAGATCGATGCAAAAAGCTAGAGTAACTCAATGGGTCAGGCAACATCTCTGGAGAAAAGGAATAGGTGACGTTTTGGGTCGAGACCCTTCTTCATAACAAATGATTGAATGATTACTTTTTGCATGTCTTTCATTCATTTGTTATTACTTTTTGCATATATTTCATTAATTTATTCTACATCTCTCCATATCACCGTCTATATCTCTTGTTTCCCCTTCCCCTAGCTCTCGGTGTGAAGAAGGATCACGACCCGAAATGTCATCTATTCCTTTTCTCCAGAGATGTTGCCTGACTCGCTGAGCTACTCCAGCTTTTTGTGTCTATCTTCAGTTTAAACCAGCAGCTGCAGGTCCTTCCTACATAAGAAAATGTAAAAACCTGATTGTTTAAACAGTAGCAGTAACAATGGGAACTGTTTTTTCTAATCCCTAGCGCAATTAAAAACCTCACGTGGATTGCGGGAGGAACATTCACTGGTTCGGCACTGGACTGGTCGAAGAAAGCCTTCAAAGGGTCACTTGCCCAAACACGAGTGGTTCTGGTGCTAACAGATGGACACACAGATAGTCAGAGAGATTTGATACCATTGACATCACTTTGCAATGTGGCCAACGTATGTTTTCTTTCATTTACTCTCTGCTTTTATGATATGTGTTCCCTTTCATTTCCAGTACACGGAGAGATTACAGAAGCTGGGAGGTCTTTGAGCAAAGGTGGCCAGGGAGGGATTTGATAGTGGTATTTTAGATAGTGGTATTTGTGGGTTTTGGTCGAGTGGAAGCTGTTTCCACTGATGGGCATGGGTTTAAGCTAATTCACGAAAGACACAGAGAGGAGGAGTTACATTTTACGACAAATTCATCAAAAGTAATATTCAAGGGGAGTTTATAGCTGCTCAGAAAGGAAGGACCACAGGTGAGTGGGAATAATTGAAGCACTCCTTCAGGAACTTCCTCTATGGACAGATTCCTTCAGTGCTATATCTATGTAAGATTCAATCTCTCGGTTTCTTGTCTTTGGGTGGTACAGTGGCGCAGTGATGGAGTCGCTTCCTTACCGCTCCAGAGGCCCGGGTTCAATCCTGACTACGGGTGATATCTGTACGTAGTTTATACGTTCTCCTAGTGACTGCCTGGGTTTTTCCGTACAAATTTGTAGGTTCATTGGCTGAGGTAAAAATTGTAAATTGTCCCTAGTGTGTGCAGGATAGTACTAGTGTACGGGAATCACTGGTCAGTATTTCCACGCTATATCTCTAATGTCTAAAGCCTCAGCGATCACTCCTCTCCTCTCCTCTCCTCTCCTCACCCAGCCACTGAAACACACAAACGTTAAGGCTCAGTTACACCAAGATCAGGTTTCTACTTTCCAGCCACTAAACCTGAGCTCAGCCTAAATACTGCACTCTTTCCATCATGCCCATTCTTGCATTTGGACTGAAAATGACTTGATTTATAGATTTCCAGGTCTTGTTTTAAAATCACTCCATAGCTCCACACCTCTGTACAACCTCCTCCAGCTGGTGAAACCTTTGAAACTTTTGCTGTAATCTTTTTTCTAATGTGATCTTTTTTCGGAGCTTATGACTCCATAACACCAACACCATTGGGATTGTGGCCTTTTGTATATCACACGCTTCCTACATTGTGTGGTTTTCAGTTGTGAACAAACCCTAGGATTTCTTTCCAAGCTTCTCTGCACCTCAAAGATGCTCCACAGTTCTTATTTCTTTAACCCAGCTTTTGATAACATCTTTTTAGGTGGTAACAGGTTTTATTGTTATTGCTTCAAGATTCCTTTATTTATGAGCAAATGTAACTTATTGTGGTTAATATGCAACTCTCTTTTTTATTGTACTTCCATAACCCAACATCCACTGGTCTTCTAACCTGTACCTTCTGCCCACTATATTGACCCTCTGACACTCGTTTTCCTGACACCATCCCTGCACCCTTGCCTTGGTCTCTCACTGGATTCTTGTTGCGCCCCAGGTGATCTCAGTCGGCGTGAGCGACATCTTCCGCAGCAAACCAGGCTCGGAGAACCTGGACCTGATCTCCTGCCATAATTCTCGGACTCCTGGCCTGAGTCTGCAGCGCAGCACATTCACGGCTCTGCTGGAGAATACATTCCTTGAAAATGTGACTGCTTTCATCTGCAAAGGTATACCAACATCCAGTCCGGAGCATAACCATTCCTTTGTTTCTCAATACCCCCACTCTCCTTAAGGGACAGGAGCTATCCTGTTTTGACTGGTGTTTTTAATCAAGAATGAATCACTATGCATATTGACATGTTGTTCTTATTTTTACAGACAAGAAGTGCCCAGACTATTCCTGCCCCAGTAAGTACAATTTTATTATGCTTTCCAAAGCCTCCACACCCTTCTTGTAATGCGCTGACCAGAACTGCACACAATACTCCAAATGTGGTCAAACCAAAGTTTTATGCAACTGCAACATGACTTTCTGACTTTTATAACCAAATCCCCAGCTCTATGAAGGCTAGCATTCCATATGGCTTATTTACCACCTTATTTGGTAACTGAGTTGCCACTTTTATGGAGCTATGGACTTGCACCCCGCAATCCCTTTGTACATTAGTGCTCCCAAGGGTCTTGACCATAACTATACTTTTTACATTTAACCATGCAAAATGCAAAACCTCACACTTGTCTGTATTGAACTCCTATCTGCCTTTTCTCTTCCCAAATTTCCAACTGGCTTACATCGTGCTGAATCTTTTGATGATCTTGATCGCTATCCACAACTCCAAACTTTTTTCACCTGCAAACTGACTTATCATCCTGTGAGCATTTTTCTCCAAATTATTTATATATGTATCAGAAAGCACAAGGGTCCCAACACTGATCACAGATCTCCAGTCAAAATCACACCTTCCACCACTACTCACTGTTGGCTACGGCCAAACCAATCTTGAATCCAATCTACCAAGTCTCTGGATGAGGTAATGAGGGATGATGTGAATTTTAAGTTATGGAGCCAGTGTATGCCAACATGCACAAATGGTGATGTGTAAAAGAATTAAGACCCAACTGGTGTGAAATCGAAACTGGGTGCCTTTAAGTTTGACAAGCATATTGCCAAGGTGGTAACTCGGGCATTTCACATTAACCTTACATCATTATTTTAGTCCATTTCAAAAGGTTCTCCTTAAAGGATAATGTTTTCTCTACAGTTCAATTCAACGCCTCAACCGACATCACCTTCCTGATTGACAGTTCCACCAGTGTCGGGAGCAAAAACTTTGAAACCACCAAGTCTTTTACCAAGCGACTGGCAGAGCGCTTCCTCGGTGCCAAAGTTAGACCTAATGTTGCGGTGCGGGTCTCGGTGGTTCAGTACAGTAAAAGCTACGTGACCGTGGCCCAGTTCTCCAACAACTACACGGAAGTATCTAGGAGCATAGAAAAGATGGAGTTTATGAATGACGCCACTGACGTGGGTGCTGCTCTGAAACACGTAATTGATGTCCACGTGGGAAACCGCAACAACGCCAAGAGAAAGGTCCTTTTGTTCACGGATGGCCGATCCCAAGGGGACCTGGTGCATACCATAGAGCGGCAGGCACAATCAGCAAAATCAAACAAGATCGCCGTGTACGCCATTGCTGTGGGTGACCAGATCAACGAGAACAATCTCCGAGCTTTAGTAGCCGGCAAAGCAACTGACTACGATGTAGATCGCAGTGCACGCTTTCTCTACAGGGTAAAGGACTACCCCTCTCTTTTGAAAGGTGTATTTTATCAAACTGTTAGCAAACAAATGTCACTTGATTAACAATGAAGAAATTTCTAAGCCCTCTAAGCTCTCTTATTTTACGCATATAAAGTGGTTACTTTGTTTGGGAATTTGCTTTCTTGAGATTTGTATTCTTTTCAAAGAGTATTTTCATTCAAGAGTGTTCCTCCCCCACGCCGTCCCTTCACCCTGTGAACTTGCTCTCATACTCACCGCTCTGCCCTATACCTGTACCTCTGACTCCTTCCTATTGTCAGTGAAACTAGGGACACTTTGTCTTCCTGCTCTAGCTCCAGGTTCAGGCAGCAAGAGGCACAAGCTCCCAAGATTAAAATGAGTCAGGATGCTTTCCGAGCTCGAGTAAGCTGCCTCTTGGTCAGTGAGAAGGAACAACAAGGCCTGATAGTCAGCCTGTAGCAGAGTCCCGGCCCAAAACATCACCCATCCTTTTACTCCAGAGAAGCTGCATGACCCGCTGAGTTACTCCAGCAATTTGTGTCTATCTTTGGTATATACCAGCATCTGCAGTTCCTTTCTACACAGGTATTGGCTATTGTTTCACCAATTTTCTGGACGTTAAATAGGGTGGTACAAAATGAGCGATGACCCAACACACTGAAGAGGTATGACAACTAATATTGACTTGGGTTCATTTTCAGCCATCAATGACAGTACGAGACTCCTTTTGTCCAATAGTTAAGGGCTGAAGGGTTGTTTTAGAACATCTCCGGGACACTGGGCTACCCGACTGAGTGAGCAGCTGGTGTGGCCCATACACAGGCATGGTCAGGCCTTCTCTCTGATTACAACCAAAGGTGTTCCCTGGCCCACACTCTGCTCCCTAAGCATTACAGATACAGATTATATGATGAGGGTGACCCGGTCCAAATTATGGACCGAGTCACCTATGGACTGGCGGCACTCACACCCTCAGTCTGACCATGGACCGGGCTCTGTCACACTCTCATCTGACACGGACTGGGCTCAGTCACAAACTGTGGCTCAGTTACAGACCAGGCCCAGCCATGATATGGGTCCAATGCATGCCTCCCCTCTTCAGGTGGTTCTCACGCCTGCCCTGTGGCCTTTACGTCCAGGATTTGATCGCTAAAGGTTGTGCTCCTGAGTGCAGTGGAGGGAAAACAGCCTGGACCCCTGCAGCCATCGTTTGATGCAATTATGACTTTATGAAAGTCAATTTGCTCCTGATTCCCAAATTATTAGCAGGGGGCTCAGGCTTTACTTTCTCGCTCTACTGATGGTTTTATTCCTTTAGCAGCCTCCACAGAACCCGCTAACTTTTTTTGCGACTATACTGTACAACTGGAGTCAGTTCATTTTAGGACAAAGCAATTACAGGTGATCAATAGCTGGGATAATGGACAGGGGGCACTTATGTCCTCAACGTAAAAACGAGCATGTCAGCAGCTGCTCCATTCGATTGCCAGTTCCACTAGATCACCATCTCCACCAGATCACTAGCTCCACTTGATTGCCAACGATCCATGCTTAGCAGCAACTTGGAGAAATATCGCTGGCTGAATATGTTCCCATGATGGTTAAAATCTGGGATTGAGCTGGTGGTCAGATGTTCCACTGTGCTGTCTGCCACGAGTCAGCTGACCCAATAATTCAGGCCATATCACCTAAAGTCCTGTCGGATGGTAGGAGTGGTGCATTGAATGAGGATGATGGATGTGGGTGGGAGAGAATGTATCTTGTTGTGTTTTATGATTGTTGGCAGACCAATTTCCCTCCTGGGATAAATAAAGTTCTATCGTATTGTAAAGGGAGAGGGTCACTGTCACAGACTCGAATTAAAGAGACAGCTTCATGGTCATGGCTGCCGCTAAACTGTTTCTAGTCCACTAATGGATCTAAATACTTTGTACTAAGTTCTTGGCAGTAATATAAAACTGTGGATTTCCCATAAAACAGTGTGGATTGATATTCTAGCAGTAATTTTGAAGGAGGCTTAAAGCAGCTGCGACTGATAACTGTTGCAACTTGTACACTAATATGTACATCAGTATATCTTCACAAACATTGTGTGGCAAAATCGGACGAGGTTCGTTCCAATGCTACGTTGCTTAAGAAATCGGACCTCTCATTTTTTTAACCAAAGACCATTCGGCGTGGAGTGAGTGAGTCATCAGAAGAGATAGTTGAAGTCAGGATTAAAGTAAAATTGGATGTACATAAAAGGGCATCTAGTTGGTTCTTCCAAAGGGAGAAGGGATTAAGTGACTTAGTGAGTGGGAGGTTAGTTGGAGATAATTTGTGGAAGGACTACTTGATGGTTTAGAAACCAAAGTCGTTGCAGATGGCTGTTGCTAGATATCATTACAGAGTGTGATACATGGGCTGTGACCTGTCCTCATCCTAATTATTTGTGATTGAAGATCATGGTTTCAAGAGACAATAACTCAATTACAATAAAGATGTTAGATTAATGGGCCCTACTGGATGGATAACACCACAAGGAAGGAATGAATCTTGGCAAATGCTTTGGAAGTTCTATCCATAACGAGACATAATCATTCAATATTTTATTTTAATGAGCAAACTGTGTTATGATCAGCAAGTAACCACCTTGAATGTAAATAAATGTTACTTTGAAGTAATCTTATATTGGTGCTATGAACATAGAGGGCAACACAAAACTAAACCTACAACACTTTACTTTTGGACCATGTGTGAGGTAAAAATCTGCTTTAATCTATTCTGTATTTGGCAGAACTCATTTTGTATTTGTAAAATATAAACATTTTTTTACGGGGCTGGTATCATGTTTGCAGTCGCATTTGTAATGAAACCGTAGGATATCATATATAGACTGGGTTATAAATGTTAAATAAAGAATTTCATGTTCACTGCCAGTACTTGAATTTCCTCTGGTCCTCTGTGTTATGTTTGCAACATCTTTGCTAAAGACCCTTTGGCTCATCGAGTCCGCAACAACCAGCGATCACCCCACAGTAACACTACCCTACACACACTAGGGACAATTTACATTTATACCAAGCCAATTTAACGTACAAACCTGTACTCTTTGGAGTGTGGGAGGAAACCGAAGATCTTGGAGAAAACCCACGTGGTCACGGGGAGAATGTACAAACTCCTTACAGACAACACTCATACTCGGGATCCAACCCAGCTGTCCAGCGTTGTAAGGCAGCAACTCTACCGCTGTGCCACCATCCTGCCATAGTTTTCTATTATTCATTTATATGATGTCGGTTTCAATGAATAAGGCAGCCTTCATGGCCATCTTAAATAGTCACCTGCCACTTCATTTCAAAGGACAGTTAAGAATTAATTAACCATGTTTGTAAGCCTGATGACAAACAGAACCAGAGCAGATAAGAAAGATTTATCTGAAGCATATTAGGGAACTAAATATTTATTTTTTGTCAGTGGATTCCCAGTTGCTGTCACAGGATTTAGTACCACAACTACCAGTGGAATTTGAATTTAATTGTCAGCATCATCAATTGAGCTTCTGGACACTAGAATTAATTGAGAAGTTGTGCATCTGCCTTAATCCAGCAAATTACTACCAGTGTGGCACTCTCCTGGATAAAAGTATTCAACATTCTTTCATATGAGGGGCTTAATATTCCAAGGTGCTTCCCAGGTACGATACCTGGCAGAATTTGGGAGTGAGCTGTGGCATTTAAACAATTGCTGGAATGCAATGCGTGTCTGAAAGGAGATGGTAGAGGAAGGATGGTGGTGGAAGGATTGGACAACAGTCCAATCTCACCACTTTAGTTTGCAATGGTTCAATGTCTTCAGGTTTTCTTGCAAAGAGGATTTCTCCTCCAACAGTCTTTTGAACAGTGTGTTCCCAATTTAGACCCTGACTGGGCAACAAGATTTTCTTCACTCCCAATCCCCTTGTTTTCCCTCTCTCTATCCGTCCCTCCCCTTCCCAGTTATCCGACCAGCCTGACTATCCCTGATTACATTTTATCTGTTTGCATGATGTTACCTTCTCCGAGCTACATTTTCCTTGATTTCCACCCCTTTGTGTCTCATTCTCACACCTTACACTTCCTCATCAAAATGTCCCCGATTATACTTTATCTCTATTTGCTTTGTTGTCACCTTCTCCCAGCTATCAATGATCTATTCTACATTCTCCTTGACCTTCATCTCCTTTGCTCATTTTCACACTTTACCCTTCCTGTGACTCTCTCTCCCCTGACTCTCAGTCTGAAGAAGGGTTTTGACCCAAAAGATCACCCATTCCTTCCAACCCGAGATGCTGTCTGTCCCTCTGAGTTACTCTAACATTTTGTGTCTATCTTAATGCTTCATCCAATTACTTTAAATCGATGTTGTACCTTTTAAGCCCTAGGTGAGAAATAGAGCCTTTGTATTTACTTAACCTAGGCCTCTGATAATTTTATCTGCCTGTTGAGTCTGTCTCAAAGAGTAAAACCCAAGCCTATCCAATCTTTCCTCGCAGCCACATGTTCCAGTCTGTCTGATATCCCTCTCAATTTTCTATGCAGCCTTCCCAGTGTAATCATATCCCTCCAGCAATGTGATGACCAGAATTGCATGCCACACTTAGTCTGTGGTCTAACCGGTATGGTAAACAGTACCAGCATAACCTCACAGCTGTCAGAAAACATTCATAAGTGTCTTTATCTTTTTCCTTTAAGGATCGTGCAATCTAAAATTCCTTTATTCCTTTTGTTATGTTTTCCCTTACATTGATGTCCTGTGCTGAATGTATTATCACTTGAGTGAATTAAATTCTACTTCTTGGCCTAACTGGCAGGCCTTTTGCGTATTCCATCTCTGCAGTCAATTTTTATATCATTTGCTCACCTCTTTATCATGTCTTGGATATGGAGCATGATAAAGAAGTTTGCAAAATGATATAAAAGTATACAACAGCTAACACTAATCCCCGTTGAATTCCACTGCTGGCAGTCTTTCAGCAACTAAGTAATTAGGAATTAACTGAAATGGTTGTCCTTCATTGTAAGCGACATGAGACTTGTGTAAAATGTGCTGTGTAGGTCTAGGGGGAGACATTGTTTGGAGTAGTCTGCACAGAATTTTAAAGAAGGGTGTTTGTCTTGAAGCCCAAGTAGAGTTATGCCCCTGTCCCACTTAGGAAACCTGAACGGAAACCTCTGGAGACTTTGCGCCCCACTCAAAAACCTACGGGAACCTCCGGGAACCGCACGGAAACCTTGTGTGGGGCGCAAAGTCTCCAGAGGTTTCCGTTCAGGTTTCCTAAGTGGGGCAGGGGTATACATTTGCAAGGTTGCACTTGAACCCGAAGGGGACCAGTATCCTGGCAGGGAAATTTGCAAAGGCTACCAAGGGGACTTTAAACTAGAATGGTTGGGGGGAGGGACTCAAATAGAGAAAGCCAGTAGCCAGGGTCTGAGGCAGGAGGCAGAGAAGGGAAGCACTCAGACCCAACATGTAGGGGGGAAAGAAGAAAAAAATAAACAGAGAGTAAGAGGTGGTGGGTTTCCAGGGCAAAAATCAAAAGGGACCACTTGTCAACATAATTGTATAAGGAGTAAGAGTGTTGTAAAAACAAGCCTGAAGGCTTTGTGTCTCAATGCAAGGAGCATTCGTAATAAGGTGGACGAGTTGAAAGTGCAGATAGCTATTAATGACTATGCCATAGTTGGGATCACGGAGACATGGCTCCAGGGGGACCAAGGCTGGGAGCTGAACATCCAGGGATATTCAATATTCAGGAGGGATAGACAGAAAGGAATGGGAGGTGGGGTAGCGTTGCTGGTGAGAGAGGAGATTAATGCAATAGAAAGGAAGGCCATTAGCTTGGAGGATGTGGAATCAATATGGGTAGAGCTGCGAAACTCTAAGGGGCAGAAAACGCTAGTGGGAGTTGTGTACAGGCCACCTAATAGTAATAGTAGAGTTGGGGATGGCATCAAACAGAAAATTAGAAATGCGTGCAACAAGGGTAAAACAGTTAGAATGGGTGACTTCAATCTACATATAGATTGGGTGAATCAAACGGGCAGTGGTGCTGAGGAAGAGGATTTCTTGGAATGTATGTGTGATTGTTTTCTAAACCAACATGTAGAGGAACCAACAAGAGAGCAGGCTATTCTAGACTGGGTATTGAGTAATGAGGAAGGGTTAGTTAGCAGTCTTGTTGTGCGGGGGCCCTTGGGCAAGAGTGACCATAATATGGTTGAGTTCTTCATTAGGATGGTGACTGACATAATTAAGTCAGAAACAAGGGTTCTGAACTTAAAAAAGGTAACTTTGTAGGTATGAGAAGTGAATTGGCCAAGATAGACTGACAAGTGATTCCTAAAGGGTTGACAGTGGATGTGCAATGGAAGGTATTTAAAGACTGCATGGATGAACTACAACAATTGTTCATCCCAGTTTGGCAAAAGAATAAATCGGGGCAGGTAGTGCATCCATTGATAACAAGATAAATCAGGGATAGTATAAAAACAAAAGATGAAGCATACAAATTAGCCAGAAAAAGCAGCCTACCAGAGGACTGGGAGAAATTCAGAGTTCAGCAGAGGAGGACAAAGAGCTTAATTAGGAGAGGGAAATAGATTATGAAAGAAAACTGGCAGGGAACATAAAAATAGGCTGCAAAAGTTTTTATAGATATGTGAAGAGAAAGAGATTAGTTAAAACAAATGTAGGTCCCTTGCAGTCAGAAACAGGTGAATTGATCATGGGGAACAAGGACATGGCAGATCAATTGAAGAACTACTTTGGTTCTGCCTTCACTAAGGAAGACATAAATAATCTGCCGGAAATAGTAGGGGACCGGGGGTCAAACAAGGTGGAGGAACTGAGTGAAATCCAGGTTAGCTGAGAAGTGGTGTTGGGTAAATTGAATGGATTAAAGGCCGATAAATCCCCAGGGCCAGATAGTCTGCATCCCAGAGTACTCAAGGAAGTAGCCACAGAAATAGTGGATGCATTAGTAATAATTTTTCAAAACTCTTTAGATTCTGGAGTAGTTCCTGAGGATTGGATGGTAGCTAATGTAACCCCACTTTTTAAAAAAAAGGAGGGAGAGAGAAAATGGGGAATTACAGACCAGTTAGTCTAACATCGGTAGTGGGGAAACTGCTAGAGTCAGTTATTAAAGATGGGATAGCTGTACATTTGGAAAGTGGTGAAATCATTAGACAAAGTCAGCATGGATTTACGAAAGATAAATCATGTCTCACGAATCTTATAGAATTTTTCAAGGATGTAACTAGCGGAGTGGATAAGGGAGAACCAGTGGATGTGTTATATCTAGACTTTCAGAAGGCCTTCACCAAGGTCCCATATAAGAGATTAGTAAACAAACTTAAAACACACGGTATTGGAGGTTCAGTATTGATGTGGATAGAGAACTGGGTGGCAGACAGGAAGCAAAGGGTAGGAGTAAACGGGTCCTTTTCAGAATGGCAGGCAGTGACTAGTGGGGTACCGCAAGGCTCAGTGCTGGGACCCCAGCTATTTACAATATATATTAATGATTTGGACGAGGGAATTGAATGCAACATCTCCAAGTTTGCGGATGACACTAAACTGGGGGGTAGTGTTAGGTGTGAGGAGGATGCTAGGAGGCTGCAAGGTGACATGGATATGCTGGGTGAGTGGGCAAATGCATGGCAGATGCAGTATAATGTGGATAAATGTGAGGTTATCCACTTTGGTGGCAAAAACAGGAGGGTAGACTATTATCTTAATGGTGGCAAATTAGGAAAAGGGGAGATGCAATGAGACCTGGGTGTCATGGTACACCAATCATTGTAAGTAGGAATGCAGGTGCAGCAGGCAGTGAAGAAAGCAAATGGTATGTTAGCATTCATAGCAAAAGGATTTGAGTATAGGAGCAGGGAGGTTCTACTGCAGTTGTACAGGGTTTTGGTGGGACCATACCTGGAGTATTGCATACAGTTTTGGTCTCCAAATCTGAGAAAATACATTCTTGCCATAGAGGGGGTACAGAGAAGGTTCACCAGACTGATTCCTGGGATGTCAGGACTTTCATATGAGGAAAGACTGGATAGACTTGGCTTGTACTCGCTAGAATTTAGAAGACTGAGGGGGGGTCTTATAGAAACTTACAAAATTCTTAATGGGTTCGATAGGCTAGATGCAGGAAGATTGTTCCCAATGTTGGGGAGGTCCAGAACAAGGGGTCACAGTCTAAGGATAAGGGGGAAATCCTTTAGGACCGAGATGAGGAAAACATTTTTCACACAGAGAGTGGTGAGTCTCTGGAATTATCTGCCACAGAAGGTAGTTGAGGCCAGTTCATTGGCAATATTTAAGAGGGAGTTAGATGTGGCCCTTGTGGCTAAAGGGATCAGGGGTTAAGGAGAGAAGGCAGGTACAGGATACTGAGTTGGATGATCAGCCATGATCATATTGAATGGTGGTGCAGGCTCAAAGGACCGAATGGCCTACTCCTGCACCTATTTTCTATGTTTCTATGTTTATCTGATCTCTGGAATGAAAAGATTACTTTGTTAGGAAAAATTGATCAGGCTGAGAAATTACTGGAGTCATAATAATTCAGCACCGAAACAGGCCCTTCAGTCCACTATGCCCATGCCGGCCATCAAATTCCCTTCTTGATCATTCCCATTTCCCTGTTCAAGGTCTGTAGCCTACTGTCTCGAGTTAAGAAGAAGGAGAAGTGATTGAAAGAAGAGAATGTAAAAGGGCTTGACTAAATACTATGAAGACTTGGTGGGAGAATCAAGGACAAGACGGTCTCAGGATGTGCAATAGGCCACCACGACTGATATAAGATGTAAATTCATTTGTAGAAATGGGTAAATCAGAGGTTGCGGCAATTGGACAGGAGAATAGATTCAAGACTAAAGATCAGATCATCCACGATCTGAGTGTATGGTGGGGCAGGTTTAGAGGGCTGTATAGGCTTCTCCTAATTCCAATCTTCCTATATACACATTCTCAGGGTATTTCTACTGCTTGCCTCTTCCTCCTCATCCGCATTGTGGTCACTAGATCTCCGTTCCTGTCAGTAACTATCTCCTAAATGTACTGTCCACAAGGCTCTCAGCATCCCATGTGCACTCCCATGTGCACTGCAGTGAGGCAGCCACATTCAGCTCTGAGAATGAACACTGCCACTTTCTCAGTTAAGTTCTCTAGACCTCAAATATGGCATCCATGTGACACTAACAGGCCACAGCTGTATTACTATGTTTATCTTTGCTCTCACTGTTTAGATAGGGCTAATGGAAAAAAAAAACTTCTTGATCTGACTGCTGAAACACTAACCACTGAGAGTGCTGGCCATAAATAAAGTACTCAATAAAATAAGAGGCATCCATGGCTGACAAGGGAAGTTAGGGATGGAATAAAACTAAAAGAAAAGGTGTATAACATTACAAAGAGTAGCAGGAAGCCAGAGGATTGGGAAACTTTCAAAGGAACACAGAAGGTAACACAAAGGTCAATACGGGGTGAAAAGATGAAGTACGAGGGTAAGCTGGCCAAGAATATAAAGAATGATAGTAAAAGCTTCTTTAGATATGTTAAGTGAAAAAGATTAGTAAAGACAAATGTGGGTCCCTTGAAGGCAGAAACAGGTGAAAGTATTATGGGGAACAAGGAAATGGCAGAAGAGTTGAACAGGTACTTTGGTTCTGTCTTCACTAAGGAAGACACAAACAATTTCTCAGATGTACTAGAGGACAGAAGATCTAGGGAGTTGGAGGAACTGAGTGAAATTTGCATCAGGCAAGAAGTAGTATTGGTGATCATTTTCCAATGTTCTATAGATTCAGGATCAGTTCCCGTGGATTGGAGGGTAGCTAATGTTATACCACTTTTCAAGAAAGGAGCGAGAGAGAAAACAGGGAATCATAGACCAGTTAGCCTGACGTCAGTGGTGGGGAAGATGCTGGAGTCAATTATTAAAGAAGTAATAATGGCGTATTTGGATAGTAGTAAAAGGATTGGTTCAAGTCAGCATGGATTTATGAAGGGGAATCTTCTGGAATTTTTTGAGGAAGTGACAAATAAAATGGATGAAGGAGAGCCAGTGGATGTAGTGTATCTGGACTTTCAGAAAGCCTTTGATAAGGTCCCACACAGGAGATTAGTGGGAAAAATTAGAGCACGTGGTATTGGAGGAAGGGGATTGTCATGGGTAGAGAATTGGTTGGCAGACAGGAAACAAAGAGTAGGAATAAACGGGTCCCTCCCCTATGGCAGGCAGTGGGAAGTGGAGTGCCGCAAGGCTCAGTGTTGGGGTTGCAACAATTTACAATATATATTAATGATTTAGATGATGGGATTAAAAGTAACTAGCATATTTGAAGATGACACAAAGCTGGGTGGCAGTGTGAACTGCGAAGAGGATGCTAGGTGGTTGTGTGAGTTGGACAGGTTGAGTGAGTGGGCAGATGCATGGCAGATGCTGTATAATATAGATAAATGTGTGGTTATCCACTTTGGTGGCAAGAAAGAGGAAGCAGATTATTGTTTCGATGGTGTCAGATTAGGAAAAAGGGAAGTACCTTAGTGTCCTTGTACACCAGTAATTGAAAGAAAACATGCATGTACAGCAGGCAGTGAAGAAAGCTAATGGCATGTTGGCCTCCACAACAAGAGGATTTGAGTGTAGGAGTAAAGAGGTCCTTCTGTAGTTGTATAGGGCCTTGGTGAGACCACATCTGTGCAGTTTTGGTCTCCTAATTTAAGGAAGGACATCCTTGCTATTGAGGCAGTGCAGCATAGCTTCACGGGGTTAATCCCCGGATTGGCGGGACTGTTGTATGAGGAAAGATTGGAAAGACTGGACTTGTATTCACTGGAATTTAGAAGGATGAGAGGAGATCTTATATAAACATTTCAAGTTATAAAAGGACTGGACAAGCTAGATGCAGGAAAAATGTTCCCAACGTTGGGGGAGTCCAGAACCAGGGGCTGCAGTCTAAGAATAAAGGGGAGCTCATTTAAAACTGAGATGAGGAAAAACTTTTTCACCCAGAGAGTTGTGAATTTGTGGAATTCTGTGCCACAGGCAGTGGAGGCCAATTCACAGAATTAATTTAAAAGAGAGTTAGATAGAGCTCTAGGGGATAGCAGAATCAAAGGATTATGGGAAGAAGGCAGGCACGGGTTACTGATTGTGGATGATCAGCCATGATCACAATGAATGGCGGTACAGGCTGGAAGGGCCAAATGGCCTCCTCCTGCACCTATTTTCTATGTTTCTATGAACCAAGAGCAGGAGAGGATGGCAGACTCATGTAGCATAGGAATTAGTGAAGAGCGACATTCAAGGTCCTTTGCTAGTGGTGAGAAGACAGCAGATTTGAAAGATTTCAGGGGGGATTTGACATGGGTATGAGTGGTGAATCAAATCAAAGATAGAGAGGAATCAAGAGCGGGATTCTCAAATGTGAATGGAATGAGCTATAGCGGAAGATTAATGTTTAAGTAAATAGGCTAGGACTGGGGTTGTGATAGTGACGATAGACAACAGGATTGTATTCATGTGTAGGAAAGAACTGCAGATGCTGGTTTAAATCAAAAGTAGACAAATCAAAATGCTGGAGCAACTCAGCAGGACAGGCAGCATCTCTGGGGAGAAGGAATAGGTGATGTCTCGGGTTGAGACCCTTCTTCAGACTTGTATTAATGGTCTGCATTCAGGATTGTATTAATGGTTGCTTTCAACTTGGTAACTTGTGGGTTGCCTCAGGGATCTGTGTTGGGCCTTCGGCTGTTTATTATTGATATTGAGATGAAGGAGTCAAGTACAACGTATCAAAGTTTGTTCCCAAGATGGGTAGGAAAGCAAGCTGTAAGAAGGACTCAGAAACGACATAGGGATATAAAGAAGGAGTGATTTGTCACAGTGATAACAGGAGGAGGACAATGTAGGGAAATGGGTAATCCATTTGGCAGGAAGCCAGTAAACCAATTCAATTTTGTGAGACTTTTTATGTGTGAATGCACATGACAATTGCATTGCATCTGTCTTGGGGAGGTTGTGCCCACTTCCCAGTCACCCATGTACATTAACCCAGCACAGGGCTCACTTCCTCACACTATCCACATACACACTTCCATCATCGTGGGCATGGCACAGCTCCCCAACATTTGAAATTAGTGCAGGAACCTCCAACCTTCCACCCGCCTTTGTGACTCACAGGAAAGGAAGAAGCAAACCTGCCACATTTTGCTTTGAGTGTCCTCACAGCCTCCTTGATGATTTGCTGTCCGACAGACCTCTACAATGTTTGCGTGGGACATCGGTGCTGTGTGACCGAGTTCCAGCAGTCGCTGGTAACTGTAAAGTTTCCTGATTTGATCTCTGCCTGCTCATGTCTCATAATGGTCTGACACCAGGGTGCATGGCGATGGATGTATGTAGCAATGTTACAAAATGTTGAGATTTTAAAAATAAAGTCTGCACTTTATCCCATCAGATAAAGCATAAAATGAGGTTTCATTTAACACCTAATTCGCTTTCATATCTACAGTATTAAAAATGTTATGGCCATTTTCATACTTGGAAATTAGCATCTTGTTCCCCATTGCCTTTCCATTGACTTAACTCAAAAGCTGTGATCGAGGACAGTCAAAAACCCATAACGTTCTTAAAAATTAAGATAACTCAATGAAATTTTCAGTTATTATAGATTGAAGCATTCTGAAACAAATATGAAACAATCTTACTTGGATGACCTGAAATTAAAGCATATAATTAGTTAGTTATCTAATTGTAGCTAATTACAAAATTCAATTACTAAATCTAAACTTTGTGGAACGCGGTGGATTGGAACATTGCGGTTTGCGGTGAATTTAACCCACAGTCGGCAGGAAAAATACTGCCGGTTCATATATATTTTTTGTCCCCTTTTCGCAACATGAAAATTTGATTAAAGGCTTCCTAAGAACCACGTTTTTATGTAAAAATAAACTGTGTACCTTCTTTAATCCCCTACGTAAAATACGTCCCGTTGTTGGCGTTCACGGCTTTAGAAGACAATTTTTAATTCATTCTTGATAATAAATGAGCCAGCGTAATTAAAAAAATCATACATTCACAAACAAAACATCTATCCATTTCTTAAGAAAAGATAAACATTTTTAAATTGCCTATGTGTCCAAATAACATTCACACAAGAATTCACAATATAACATGATTTTTAAATCTCATTGTCATGAATTTATAGGCCAAATGGAAGGAATTTAGTGTTTAATTCCTGTAAATTAATAGCCATTTAAATCAACTTGCGAGTGGGTTTTTGTGGAACGCGGCGGATTGGAACGTTGCGGTTTGCGGTGAAGTTAACCCACAGTCGGCAGGAAAAACACTGCCAGTTCATATATATTTTTTGTCCCCTTTTCGCAACATGAAAATTTGATTAAAGGCTTCCTAAGAACTAGTTCTTAGGAAGCCTTTAATCAAATTTATGTAAAAAATAAACTGTGTCTTCTTTTATCCCCTACGTAAAATCCGTCCCGTTGTCGGCGTTCACGGCTTTAGAAGACAATTTTTAATTCACTCTTGATAATAAATGAGCCAGCGTAATTAAAAAATTCATACATTCATAAAACAAATGTCAGAGCAATTTCTCTTTACCAAAGAAATCCCCTGAGATGGATCGATTTGAATTGTCTGGAGAAAAACGGCATTTTAAACCCGCCCCCCTTTGAAAGGCGCCAATCGCGCACACGGGGAGTGGCAGAACTGCAGCGCCGCTGAAGGTAAGTTTTGTAACATACCTAAAGCTGGGATCGTAGGTGGTTGGGAGGAGTAGGACTCTGTCACTATGACAGTAGTCTGTAAGGGGGACGGCATTACTGTCATAAACCCCTATTAAAATGGCATTTTCTATAACAAACCCCATTAAAGAGGCAATATTACTATAATAAACCCTTGTTAAAGGGGCATTGTCAACATCACAGATTCCTGTGAAACGGACAGTATCCCTATCACAGCCCCTATTAAAGGAACGGTATCACTGTCATAGACCACTGTTCAAAGGGAAACATTACTGTCACCCCCTGTTAAAGGAACAATATTACTTTCATAGACCACTACTAAAGGGGCTGTGTCACAGTCACAGTGCCCATTAAAGAACTAGTGGTGGACTTCAGTAGGAGAGGAAAATCCCTGTTCCTGTCTCCATCCAGGGTGTGTATATGCCGTTTAACAAGGAGTGCAAGTACCTTGGAGTTTACCCAGACAGTAAACTGGACTGGTCCAGGAACGCTGAAGCACTGTATTAGAAGGGACAGAGCCATCTGTACTTTCTGACGAGACTCCACTCTGTCAACATCTGCAGTAAGATGCTGCAGATGTTCTATTTTTCAGTGGTGGCCAGTGCCATCTTCTTCGCTGTCGTATGCTGGGGTAGCAGGGCGAAGACTGAGGACACGAACAGAATCAACAAACTCGTCAGGAAGGCTGGCTCCATCCTGGGATTTATTGGAGGTGGTCTTGGAGAGGAGGATGCTCTGCAAACTGGAGCATCTTGGACAATACAGCTCACCCTCTCCATGACACACTCGTGTCAACCTGAGAAGCACCTTCAGCAACAGACTGGTTCCACCAAGATGCAGGCCACAGGAGATCCTTTTTCCCTGTTGCTATCAAACTGTACAACTCCTCCCCCTTCCAGGTTCTGTGTCAACTCTTCTTCAACAATTGTATGATTCTCTTTTGGAATACAGGTAGATACAACTCCCAATCTTCATCACTATTCTCTTGGATATATTGCTCAAGGCCCAGAATCTTTTCTGAATCTGTTGGCTAATCTTCAGAGATAATTCCTGGAACTGTTTATCACAATCTCGGATATGACATTTTCTCATCTCTGACCTGCCTGTTGTTCTCACCGCAACCTGAGCCCCTTTATAGTCAGTATTCTGACGACCACTGCTACCATCTCTTCTGACCTGAGGGGGCTGCTTAACTGCATTAGATCAGGAGGGGATATTTGTAATTCAATTTCTATTAAAGGATTACACATGGCAAAGATTTACATCAGGGTGGGTTTTTCATAGTAGCAGTGCAGTAATGAAGGCTGCATTATGAGGCTTACCGGATTAGATTAGAAGGAGCTTTTTGTAGTACCGATGCTGTATTAATGTCTGGACATGGTTTACTGGCTTAGATCAGGCAAAACCTTTTCTTAGTTATTCCCTTCAGGGAACTTTTCATTTAACACAGCTCTCAATTTGGCTTGAGAGATGAAGACACGTTTACACTAATATTTTTCATGGCTCTAAATCCTTTTGAGTTGGCTTGCAATTTTTTCAAAGTCCAGAAAGGGACATTGCCCATCTAGAGTCAACATGTGCTCCAGGCAGAGCGGGCTGCCAGGAATTGTGTAAAAATGCATTGGTGCCAAACAACGTCAAATGTATGGCAGCCAAGCAGTAGTGGGAGGTGTGGGGTTGCCAGCAACATTGCTTCTTTCCAGTAAACAACATGTTGCTAAGTAGGCCAGTATTAGGCTTCTGTTCTATTGGGCTCCTTGTTACAGGAGTCCCACAGGTAGTTAACCTGGAACATTATGCAAGGGAAAAACTGTGCACTCAAGAGCAGCAAGTGGTATGATCCCAGTACCTTCTCCTTGTGGAATGTGACTTCTAATGCTGTTTAACGTTATGTTTAGATATGGAACCTTGGTTCACTTTGGGGGTGTGGCTCCATCTTGACTTAATTTCCGACAAACATAAAATAAATTCACAGAGTCCTGGAGAGACTACAGCACAGAAATGGCCCTTCGGCCCACCTCGTCCAAGCCAACCATCCAACTACACTAATCCTACATGTTTTATTCTCCCCACATTCAAATCTACTTTCCCCTTCCCACCATCCGAGCCAATCACTTACCTTCATACTAGGAACATTTGACAGTGTAATAGACAATAGACAATAGACAATAGGTGCAGCAGTAGGCCATTCGGCCCCTCGAGCCAGCACCACCATTCAATGTGATCATGGCTGATCATCCACAATCCGTACCGCATTCCTGCCTTCTCCCCATATCCTCTACTCCGCTATCTTTAAGAGCCCTATCAAGCTCTCTCTTGAAAGTATCCAGAGAACCAGCCTCCACCGCCCTCTGAGGCAGAGAATTCCACCACTCACCACTCTGTGAAAAAGCTTTACCTCGTCTCCGTTCTAAATGGCTTACCCCTTATTCTTAAACTGTGGCCCCTGGTTCTAGACTCCCCCAATATCGGGAACATGTTTCCTGCCTCTAGCATGTCCAAACCCTTAATAATCTTATATGTTTCAATAGATCCCCTCTCATCCTTCTAAACTCCAGCGTGTACAAGCCCAGCTACTCCATTCTCTCAGCATATGACAGTCCCGCCATCCCGGGAATTAATCTTGTGAACCTACGCTGCACTCCCTCAATAGCAAGAATGTCCTTCCTCAAATTAGGGGACCAAAACTGCACACAATACTCCAGGTGTGGTCTCACTATGGCCCTGTACAACTGCAAAGGGCCTCTTTGCTCCTATACTCAACTCCTCTTGTTGTGAAGGCGAACATGACATTCACTTTCTTCACTGCCTGCTGTATCTACATGCTTTCATTGCCTGATGAACAAGGACCCGCAGATTGCATTGTATTCCCCCTTTTCCCAACTTGACACCATTTAGATAAAAATTAACCTTCCTGCTTTTGCTACCAAAGTGTAAGAAGGAACTGCAGATGCTGGTTTAAACTGAAGATAGACTAAAATGCTGGAGTAACAGCGGGACAGGCAGCATCTCTGGAGATAAGGAATGGTTGATGTTTTGGGTCGAGACCCTTCTTCACAGTGGTGCTTAACTTACCAAGTAGCAAGTCTTTGGGATATGGAAGGAAACCCAAGCACATGGAAGAAATCTGCTGGGTCACATGGCAAACGTGCAAACTCCACAAACAACACCTTAGGTCTGAATTGAACTCGTGTCTCTGATGCTCTGAGGCATCGGCTATACTAGTTGCACCTTCAAGCCACCCAAAAGAGATTGGTTATGCCTAATTTACCTTCGCATAAAGCTGCAAAGCGATGCCAACTCCTACTGAGGCCCATTCACCCATCAGTATGGTGCTCACAGATCTCTGCTCGTCCCAATCCAGCAATGCCTCAATTTTAACAGAGGGAATCAGCCAAGGACATGGAATGTGTTCCTAGCACGTCACGTCAGCCAGAGGAAACATTGACTCCACATCACCCTTTCATATCCACTCTGCAACTTCTCACCTACTTCTTTGAACATAGAACAGTACAACAGAGGAAAAAGGTCTTTCACCACGATGTCTGAGCCAAACATGATGCCAAGATAAACTGATCTCATCTGCCTCCAAATCAGCTTAGGTTTAGGTTTAAGTTTATTATTGTCACATCTGCAAAGCTACTGGGAAAAGCTTTGTTTTGCATGCTATCCAATCAGATCAGATAATTCTATACATAAATATAAACATGTCAAACTCAAGCGCAATTGATAGAGCAATGGAGAAGATGCAGAGTGCAGAATACAATTCTCAGCATTGTAGAGCACCACTTTCATAGACAAAGTCCAATGTCCGCAGTGGGGTAGAGATGAAACGGGCAGTACCCTAGATATGGAAGGACAGTTCAGAAGCCTGATAACAGAGGGGACGAAGCTGTTCCTGAGTTTAGTGTTGAACACTTTCAAGCTTCTGTACCTTTTGGCCAATGGGAGCAGGGTAAAGAAGGAATGGCTGAGGTAGGACAAGATTTGCTTATGTTGGCAGTAGATATATTCATACCGATATTCCTACATTCCCTGCACATCCATGTGCTTATCTAAAATCCTCTCTAAGACCACCATCAAATCTGCCTCCACCGCCACCCCTGGCAGCGTGTTCTAGGCATCCACCACTCTCTGTGTGATCAACTTGCCCCCCACATCTCTTTTAAACTTTGCCTCTCTCACCATAAATCTACACCCTCTCGTCTTTGACATTGCCACCCTGCGAAAAAGGATCTGTCTCTCTATCATATTTATGACTCTCATGATGTCATATATTTCCATGAGGTTTCTCCTCAATCTCCGGCATTTTAAAGGAAACAATCCAGGTTTGTCCAACCTCTCCTTGTAGCTATGCCCCCTTATCCAGTTTGAAGAAGGGTCCCAACCTGAAACTTTGCCTATCCATATTTTACAGATTTGCTGCCTGACCTGCCGAGTTACTCCAGCACTTTTTTTTTGTAAACCAGCATCCATTATCCTTTTGTCAACATTCTGGCAACCTCCTGCACCCTCTCTAAATCCTTCACATCCTCCCAGTAACAAGTCAATCCGTTCTTGTTTCCAAATACACCACTAAACCTTCCCTTTCCAACCGCACCAGTCCTGTCCTCACCACTCGTTCCCTCTCCTGCTTGTTAAATGCAAAAAAACAGATTTATTTCCATGACAGGGACAAGATGGCTGAAACCCGTCAGTGTTATATAGTGAACATTACAGAATTTAGATCTGGTTCTGCACACCTCCCTTTGTTGGGTGGAAACTTGAAGATTGGCAGGAATGATCCTTATCGGAACATCTATTAAGAAGCCGTATTCCTCTTTTAAGGGAAAGGGAGAAGGTGTTTATTTCTCAAAAGCTTATTGTGGTTGGCACTTTCGTCCCTCATTGCAATGGCTTGTCTCCTTCCAATGTCCAACATGTGTTCCCATATGAGCCAAGTTGCCCTTGGAACGTTGTGTCCATGACTACTTGAAGCACCGGAAGCCACAAGGGCATGAGCAGGGCAGTGGCACTGGCAACATAGTGGAATTTGGCCTCAAATAAGCTGATGATCTTTATCTGTGTTCTACATTTGATGTGATGTGATATGGAATTCAAGGACTGTCTTTGCTCCCACTTAGTCATTACATTGCTCACTCCAGGGATTGTCCTGGTTTACAACGTAGCACATTTACATCCAATAGAAAATGAGACCAGGACCTCAACAAGAGATTTTGAGCCATGCAATGTAAAAGGGCCAAAAATAAAATGGCTGCTCCAAAAACCATCACCTGACTTTGATCCCTATCCAACTCTCCCCTCCCATGTGTTTGCAGTGGGGTACACTGGAACTTACTTCATTCTGGGTACAACGGCCTGACATTCAGCAGCAGGCGAGCACGTCTCCTTCAGGGAATAGGTCAGAGTGCATGTTAAATTCTCTTTGCACAGAGTCACCTTCAATCCCAAGTGACTGCCTAAATAGGTAGGAAAGTGGAAATAGATCCGATCAACAATTTGCACTGCAGCAGATCACCTAGGCCTCTTTGACTTCCAAACCTGGGGCCTGTAACCTTTTGAAGGGCAATGGCAGCAGGCAGATGGTGACGCACGGCCTGGAAATGAATCACAGTTCCAATTAAAAATCTGACAACTTCCCAATCTGAAGCATTTCAGAAGTTAGCTTACCACCACCTTCTCATGGCCATTTAAAGCCGGTAAATAAATCTGATCCCACAAGTAAAAACCTTCAGCAGCAAGAGGAAGGAATTTCAACCAATTTGTTGGATGCAAGGATTCTGTTGCTCAGTGTAATCAAGGATGGATGCCATTTATTCAGGAAGTGGGTTTTTGCTGTTTATAAAATGCCTTTTCCCATATAACCACAAATGCCATGAGAGCAAAAAGGTTTCACACAGATGTAACCAAGAAGGGTCTCGACACAAAACATCATCTACTGTATTGTTAAAGAAGGAACTGCAGATGCTGGAGAATCAAGGGTACACAAAAGGCTGGAGAAACTCAGCGGGTGCAGCAGCATCTAAGGAGCGAAGGAGGTAGGCTCTCTACTGTATACCTTTTATTCAGAGATGCTGCCTGAGTTAATCCATAATTTTGCTGTTTAACCTTGTCTTAATTAGGAGACAGGAGACAGAAACCGATTAACATAAAACACAGCCATTGCATGATCTAACTGAAAATTAGTGAGATGGCAGATGATCAAATAATTGTCATCGCAAACAAGTCAAATGGAGGTGGGGGGGAGGTTCCATCCTGAAGGCATCCACAGAAATAATGCCTGCAAGGAATTGCAGAGCTGGGAACCATATGAATAATCTACTCAGACCATTATCCACTCTTGACAGGATGTGAATTTCAACAATAGCTCTCTGAGGAATTCACATAATCAAAGTTAAAATAACAACGAAAAAAATTGAAACCAACTGGTGACTTCCCCTGTGCAAACATTGTCCTCACATAAATGAGGATGGAAAAAATAAAAACAAATGTGGGAATCTCCCACTTATAAACTTCAGAGGAAGGTAGACATTTACCGCAAAGAAGAAGAAAACTAGTCCATCACATTTTGCCGGACAAAAGAAAGTCCCTCAGTTACCTTCATCTGCTTGTTCTGTCTATAAGCTCACTTTTCAAGTGTCCATCAACTTTGTCAATGTTACATGAGATATTGCCTCCAACAGTTTCTGACAGTATTCCAGATCTCCACCACTCCCTTGCTGAAAAACAATCCCTTCTTCTACCACTTAACTAGTAATAGGAATGCCTGGTTATTGATCCCTCTGCTATATAATCTGAATCTGTCCTATTCACTCTGTCTAGGCTTCCAATATGTCAATTAAATACAATTAAATCTTCCCTCAGCCTCTTCTGATACACAGAAGAAAACCGATCTCTCCTCATTACTAAACATATTCAACCCTGATAATGACCTGGTAATTCTCAATCCCTTTTCTCCTACAATCACATCCTTCTTGTTATAAGACCAGCAGAAATGTGCACATGAAATGTTCCCTTGCTGGGAACCATCCAGTTTGAATGTTAGTCTGATTAAAATGAAGTAACCCCAATTTGTCTGCTTGACTACTTTATCAAACTGTTCCGCTATCTTCCGGGATCAGTATGCATGTATTCCATTTCCCCTCCAATCCTCTACATTATTAATATCCAACCATTACATTGCTTTGCTTTCTCTCCCTAAATGCTTATTTTGGTTGAATTCCATTTACCAGTAGTCTGTTAGAGATACAAGGAACTGCAGATGCTGGAATCTTGACAAAACACAAAGTCCTGGAGTTACTCAGTGGGTCAAACATCATCTGTGCAGGGAATAGATAAACAGAATTTCTGAAGAAGGACCCCATTCTAAGACTTTGTTTATTCATTCCCTTCAAATATGCTGCCTGACGCATTGCGTTACTTCAGCACTTTGTGTTGTACCAGGTCTTAGTTTCCTGCATTCTGGAATTTTCTTCCTCAATATCAGCTATACCTCCACTTTTTGTATCATCTACAAATTTCTTGATCATAGCACTCATGACCCCATTGGTATAGTTTAGTTTAGCTCAGAGATACAGCATGAAACAGGCCCTTCAGCCCACCGAGTCCACACCAATCAGTAATCCCCGGTACAATTTTACCAAGCCAATTCATCTACAAATCTGTCGTCTTTGGAGTGTGGCAGAAAACTGGAGCACCCGTGCAGCAACACTAGTTTGGTATCATAATATTAAATCTAAGTAAGATTGCATTCAGGGTTGTAAAATCCTTCCGAAGCATGCTGTTCAACAACAAGCTCTACATTCCTTCTCTCCAATGATGCTGCCTGTCCCGCTGAGTTATTCCAGCATTTTGTGTCTACCTACATTCCAGATGTGTTTCACCCAGAGCTTTATGCAATTGTGAAAATACCTCACAGATGAACATAGAACATAGAACAGTACAGCACAGGAACTGGCCCTTTGGTCCACAATGTCTGCACTGAACATAATGCCAAAACCAACTCTTGACTGCCTGCACAAAGTCCATATTCCTCTATTCCCTGCATATTTTTTCATGTCCTATCTAAAAGACTCTTAAATGCCACTGTTGTATTTGCCTCCACCACAATTGCTGGCAACGAGTTCCAGGCACTCACCACTCTATGCCCTGCATATCTCTTTTAAACTGTCCCTCTCACCTTAAAGCTATGCCTTTGAGTAATTGATATTTACATCCTGAGAAAAAGGTTCTGACCATCCACCCGATATATGTATGTCTCTCTGTTGTTGGCCGTTGCAAGTGTAGCTGAAGTGTAGCAAGTGTATTGATTGTCTGGGGTCCTTTACCTTAGCTATCCAGCCAGTTATTTGTATGTATCTCTGTCCAATTCTTTGCAACAGTGACTTAAAACAGCAAGGATACATGGATCAAAATGCCAGGATAGATCCTGAACCATTTTATACAGTCAGTGAGATTTACATTTTCAACAGCTTGGTTAGTGTCGTCAAACTTCACCTCCCAATATTATTGCAGAAAGCCCACTTGCTTCTAATTTAACTCACAATTTAAATTGCATCACCTCCTAATTGGTCAGGTCACAAGGTACGGGGAAATGTCTCAATGCTTCTCCAACAGACTGAAAGCTGCAAATCCACAAACAACAAAAATGAAATCTCCCAGAAACATGCACCAACGGCTATTGTGGTCCAAGAGTGAGTGGCAACATCTGGGCATTCCAGGAGCTCTCGAACTGGAGGTGTGGGCGATGAGATGATAGACAGGGAGGGTTACCAATTGCATCAGGCAGGATGGCCAATGTTTAAGTGAGAAGTAAATGCTCCACACTATGTTAGTGCAAGGTACCCATTTCCTTGAGTAATTTGTAGAAAGGAACTGCAGATGCTGGTTTATACTAAAGATAGACACAAAATGCTGGACTGACTCCGCGGGTCAGGCAGCATGTCTGTAGAAAAGGAATAGGCGATGTTTTGGGTCAGAACCCTTCTTTGGACAGAAAGATAGAGAAAGCCAGAACAAACCAGGGATGCTGCCTGACTTGCTGAGCTACTCCAGCATTTTGTGTTTATTTTCCTTTCCTCCCACCCAACATGCAAGGATCAGCTCCTGGGCTGGCACGAGCTGAATGACTAAGGGGTATGTTTAATGGGCAGGGAGTGGTGATGCATGCCAGCTTGCCACTGAGTGGGCAAATTAGGGGAATGTTGGAATTCTCTCTGGGACAGTAGAAACAAGCCCATCCATTATTACATCACCATTCATGACTTCAAGCCTCACCCTTAATAAGCCCCATCCAACCACTGGGTGGGATAGAGCCTATGCTTTGCAGATGCCAATTGCATGATATGGCTCTTTCCTATAGTAAGGCACGACGGCGTAGTTAGCAGACCCACTGCCTTACAGCTCAGGTTCAATCCTGACCTCGGAGGGTGTGTGTGTGTGGAGTTTGTACATTCCCTCTGAGTGCTCTAGCTTCTTGGTAAATTAAGTGGCAGCATAAATTAAGAGGCAGCCAGCCTCCCCCCCACACTGGACCCCCATCAATTAAAGTTGAATTGAATTGAATTGAATTGAAATCGTTTCAGTGTGCGGGTAAGCATTGGAATCTGAGGTGACTAATGAAAATGTGGGGAAAATTAAAAAAACATGAATAGAGGATTATTGAAAATGCATGATTGATAATTGGAATAGACATGGTGCGTCGAAGGGCCTGTTTCCATGCTGAATCTCTTGGATTAATTCTTGCCCCAGATCAAACCAACAACTGCTGAAAAATCACCCAAATTACAGTAAACCATTGCAAGACACTTTATCAGATTATTATGTGAAATATTTTGACACCAGGCTGCCGATGGAACGATTAAGACTGGAGACCAAATACTAAGGTCTGTTCTAAGAAGCGTTGAAAAGGAGAGAGAAGATAAGAGGAAGAGGTTTCAGGATGTGTGATCAGCTTTTAAATCAGTAATCTCAAGAGGCATTGATGGTTTTTAGGGCTGGAGGAAGTTGCATTGAAGAGTGGAGCCACGGTGGAATTTAGTACAAGGTTGGGAACATTTTAAATTTCATAGAAAGGGGGACAGATTGTCATCAAAGTAGGCTCCAGAGGAAAACTCAGTGACCTTCTGACTCAAAGGAAAGTGATATACGCAAACACCTACCGTGACAGAGGATCTTTGATACAGGCAGACGGGATTTGCTTTGCCATTTCTTCTGCAAAAATTACCGCATTAATATTGCATTTCCTCAGTACCACACCCAAATGTCAATGGGTTTTAGGCCATTTACCCGGATCCCACAATTCATTGACTCATAGACTAGAGCACTGCCAACTGAGCCAAGTCAGCGTTGGTTCTATTTATAGGAGTTTGGAAGCACAAGAGCTCCCTTGATCCATTGGGAAGTGTGCTCACTTGATCCATCCAAACTCATGGTATCCAGCTTTCTTTCTTACTAGACGATAAAAAACAGGATTTAATATTTTTCCAGGCCTTCTGCCAGCGTTTCCTGGACAGACTCCAGCCCACATCGTTTAGCAGTGATGTAATCAGGTCAGATCCAGCAGCTGTATTCATGCTAAGAGTGGGTTAGCAGTCGACTGGTAAATTGAAAGGACAGAGAAGACACCTGGAGCAAGGTTTCACTCTCATGAGATAGTAGTGTGTACTACCAACCTTCTTCATAGTAAATTCTAATGGGTTCAGATGCAGACAGGCACTCTATCACTCTGCTATGTTAGATCTGCTTTCAAAGGATTCTTTTATTTCCTTGGGTACACAAAAGGCTGAAGAAACTCAGCGGGTGCAGCAGCATCTAAGGAGCGAAGGAGAGGCGATGTTTCGGGTCGAGACCCTTCTTCAGACTGGTCAGGGATCAGGGAAACGAGAGATATAGACAGTGATGTGGAGAGATAAAGAACAATGAATGAAAGATATGCAAAAAAGTATTCAATAAACAAGACCAGAAATCAGTGGAAAGCATTGAATCTTATGTTGCAGAGCTGAAGGAGCTTACTAAAACATGCAACTTCTGTGAGTGCCTGAGAGAAAGTCTCATTCGCGATTGCATCGTCATTGGTATTGCGGACTGGTCAACTAGGAAGACACTCCTTCAGAAGAGGAATCTGACACTGCAGGGGACAGTGGACATATGTAGATCCTCGGACGTAACAGCCGCAAGAATGCAGATCAGCGAAGAACCAACAATACAAAGGTGGAACGATTCAAACCGAGGGAAAAGATGGTTGAATTCCCATCGCAGAGGCAGAATCAGGGACTGCCTGGCAAGGATGCACAAGCAAAGGAAGGAGGAATGCCCAGCGTATGGGAAGGACTGCAACAGATGCGGACGACAAAACCACTTCGCCTGCTGCTGCAAGCAAAGGAAGCAGGGCATGCAGAAACAGGGTCTGCACAAGGTCACAGAGACATCTGACACACCATCCATTTCCGACACAGGGTCTGTGAGTTGCATTGAGATCAATGCAGCTGGAAACAATTCCTCTTCAGGCCTATTCGCTGAGATGCAGGTTGGCACAGCAGCCATCAAGTTTCAGATTAACTCTGGTGCCAGTGTTAATGTGATTCCCAAGCATCTTGTACACAACAAAGAGGACATTAGATGGGAGAAAATCACCTTAAAGATGTACAACAGATCCAACCTGCTGGTGGAAGGTAGGACAAAAGTCGTACTCCGGAACAAGACGAACAACAAGAAGTACTGCGTTCACTCCATAGTGGTAGAGGAAGACTGGCACAACAGATGAAACTCATCATGGTTCACTACGAGAACTTCAAGACCCTGAATGCTGTTAGTGAGGCTGGCTCATTACTCAAGAGATACAAAGATATCTTTGACCACGAAAGATCTGGGAGACTGCCTGGCAAGGTCAAGTTGGTAACTAGGGCGGAGGATGTAACCCCATCACAGTATTCTACAAAGCCGGTACCTGTAGCCATGTAAGAGAAGGTCATGAATGGTCTCATGAAGCTGATCGAGCAGGACATCTTGACTAAAGTCGAAGAAGCAGGCTTGTCGTTATGGAGAAAAAGGACAGCACAGAGTTGAGGTTCTGCATAGATCCTAGACCCCTCAACAAAGTCCTGAAAAGGGAGATCCACAGACTACCAGTCATAGAGGATGTTCTCCCTGAACTGTCCAAGGCGAAGATTTTCTCCAAATTCGATCTGAAGTCAGGATACCTCCACTGCGAACTAGATGAGGAGAGTAGTTTCCTAACAACCATGAACACCCCTTTTGGGAGATATCGCTGGAAGAGGTTGCCATTTGGACTGAAAATAAGTGCAGAGATCTTTCAGAAGAAGCTGCAACAATCCCTGGAAGGATTAAAGGGAGTGGAATGAGTTGCAAATGACACCATCCTATTCGGAGTAGGGGATACCAAAGAAGATGCAGAAATAAATCACGATGCAAGACTGCAAGAGCTTCTTCAGCGATGCAGAGACAGAGGCATCAAGCTGAACTGGAAGAACTCGGTGGTGGAAACTACGTGTATCACATTTCTAGGACATATAATTACAGATTGTGCCTGAAATTGGATCCGAAGAAGATCCAAGCTATCCTAGAGATTCCCAACCCCACCAATCTAACAGAAATCCAAAGATTACAAAGCAGTGTAAACTACTTGGCAAGATTGACCCACAAGGATGGAGAGTGGGAATGGTCATCAGAACATGACACGGCAATGTCAAAGATCAAGGAGCTGTTGACAACGACACCTATCCTGGCATACCACACACCAGACAACCGAGCAGAGATATGCTCAGATTAAGAAGGAGGCACTAGCAATAGTGTTTGCCCTCAAGCGCTTCCATCAGTTCACCTACGGACAGAGAGTGATCGTTGAGAGTGACCACAAGCCATTGGAAGTCATCGTCAAAAAGCCTCTGCATAGAGCACCAAGACATCTCCAGGGCATGATGATGAGGATGCTACACTACGACTTCAAGATCAAGTGGGTAAAGGGAAAAGACATGCATCGAGCAGATATGTTCTCCCGAGCATACCTCCCAGACACCACAGGATCAACTAGATTCACAGATGTCAACATAGTTGAGTTCTTGAGCATGGGAGAGGACAAGGTCAAAAGCATCCAAGCCCACACCAGGGAAGAAGATACACAGTTAAGATAGTAATCCAAAATGGATGGCCAGATCACAAGGCAGAAGTTCCAGATGCAGCACAATCGTACTTCAACGTCAGAGACAAGTTGAGTGTGCAAGTCGGCCTAATATTCAGAGGAGAGAGAGTTGTAATCCCTGTGACTACGTAGAGATATGAAGGAGACGCTCCACACCTCTCACCCGGAAGTGGAAGGAACACTCAGACGTGCTAGAGAATGCATTTTCTGGCCCGGAATGAACTCTGATGTGAAACAGTTCATTTCAAACTGTGAAGCCTGCAGGACGTACGAACAACAGAATCAGAAAGAAACTCTGATGTCCCATGACCTTGATGGACCATGGGAGAAAGTGGGAACCGATATGTTTGAACTTGAGGGAAAGCACTATTTAATCACAGTGGTCTATCTATCTAATTTCTGGGAAATAGACAGACTGTACGACCTGAGCAGCAGGACAATTATTGTGAAACTCAAGAGCCACTTCGCAAGATACGGAATTCCCAGCACTGTGGTAAGCGACAATGGGACACAGTTCTCATCAGAGGGATTCGCCAAATTTGCCAGGAAATGGGAATTTGACCACTACACAATTTCACCAAGACATAGCCAAGCTAACGGTAAGGTGGAATCGGCAGCCAAGGCAGCGAAGCGAGAGCTGAAGAAAACCAATCACTCCAAGACAGATGTTTACTTGGCAATACTGGAATTGTGCAACACCCCTGCGCAAGGAGTGAACAGTAGTCCTGCACAAAGACTACATGGAAGGAGAACAAGGACGACACTTCCAACTACATCTAACCTCCTCAAACCACGTGGTGCCGTGATACTCACAGAAGAGAGTAAAAAGATGAAGAATTTGCAAGGAAAACAGTCAAAAATCTACAACCGACATGCCAAGGTCCTGCCAATCCTGGAAGAAGGTGATGTCATAAGACTCAAACCCTATAAACCTGGAGATATCAGATGGCAGAGAGCAACAGTTCAGAGACGACTGGATGAGAGATCATACGAAGTTGAGACAAGAGTCAGGACTTCTAATCCGACGTAATCGAGTGGATCTGAAGAAGACCGGAGAACTACCTCCACACATAACTCCAGAGAAGCCACCAGATGTGGAGAAGACTGGGACACCTTTGCAACCTCAGCTGACATGGAAAAGATCAACACAACATGCATCACCGGTAAAAGATGCAACTCGTGAAACTCTTAACACAGAGAAATCTAAACAAAAACTAAGTGACACAAGAGAAGAAACTAGAACTGATGCACAGAATGTACCTACTGAAAAGAAAGGCATTTCTGAAAGAAACACCAACACAAAGACTAGGGCAGGTAGAGCTGTCAAACCGCCGGAAAGGTACGGCGAGTACGTCACGAAGTAATGTGTTTTGCTATGATGTACTTACATGCTTATGAGAAGAAAGCATGTGAACATTAGTTTATGTTATTGAAATGTCACAAGATTGAAATTGTGAAATAAGACAGAATAGTTGGTCTATTCTGTTGTTAAACCATATTACTACGGTGTAATATTTTGAAAAGTGTTTAAGTTTACTTTGTTTTGGGATCGTTGGAAATGTAATCCCAAAATGTCAAAAAGGGAAGGATGTGACAATATCCATGTAATTTATGCATATGAGCTGTGCTCATTCTCACACATGCTCAGCAAATCATTCCTGTTTTTGATTCCAACACGAGTGTGGGTGCAGCCATCTTTCTCTGTATATTAGTGTTAGTTTACTTATTTTACAAGTAGACAGATATCAAACCACTAATAAGAACTTGCATTCATATGGCAATGATTACAATGTAAAAATGGCTAGAATGTAGGAATGAAAGTATTACGATGGATGAAAGATGTGGCTGGAAAGAAAAATGCTTGAATTTCAGTCAATATTCAGTCAATAAAAAATCAATACTAAACTTCCATGGTTATGTCTGCTGAGAGTGGGAAAGGAGGTTGTGCTATCTGCAGCATCAACTTGCAAGCCAATGATTATCAGGGGCATTTAGCAAACTTATGTCAGAACTATTTTCCCTGTTGGAAATGTGAATTAATAGAGGGCATAGTTTAAAGATGTGGTGGGCAAAGTTTAAAGGAGATTTACAAGGCTTTTGTTTTAACACAGAATAGTAGATTCTTGGAACATGGTGCTAGGAGAAGGGGTGGAAGCAGATTTGTTAACTGCATTTACGAGTAATATAGACAGGTACATGAACAGACAGGGAATCATAGAATCATAGAATCATAGAAAATAGATGCAGGAGTAGGCCATTCAGCCCTTCCAGCCTGCACCGTCATTCAATATGATCATGGCTGATCATCCAACTCAGTATCCTGTACCTGCCTTCTCTCCATACCCCCTGATCCCTTTAGCCACAAGGGCCACATATAACTCCCTCTTAAATATAGCCAATGAACTGGCCTCAACTACCTTCTGTCGCAGAGAATTCCACAGACTCACCACTCTCTGTGTGAAAAAAGATCTTCTCATCTCGGTCCTAAAAGACTTCCCCCTTATCCTTAAACAGACTCCTTGTTCTGGACTTCCCCAACATCTGGATGGAGGGAAACAATCATGCGCAGACAGATGGTATGTGTTTATATTGGCGGAGGTATATATATATATATTATACGCAGGTAGATGGTATGATATTATATTGTCGTGATAGTTGCCACAGATATTGTGAGCTGACGGCTCTACTGTACTATGTTCTATGTAGAATCACCGTCAACAGTTTCCGAAAGGCGTGAGGCACAAAAGAAGGTCTGTTACATCCCCTTGTGGATGGCAGAGGAAGGGATCTTTTTAATGGATGAGAAATAAGTGTGCCAGTGAATAAAAGTCCCAACAAAAACTTCAAGATTCTGAACCAAACATCACAATAGACAATAGACAATAGGTGCAGGAGTACGCCATTCGTCCCTTCGAAACAGCACCGCCATTCAATGTGATCATGGCTGATCATCCCCAATCAGTACCCCGTTCCTGCCTTCTCCCCATATCCCTTGACTCTGCTATTTTTAAGAGCCCTATCTAGCTCTCTCTTGAAAGCATTGTCACCTAACCATGTTCTCCAGAGAAGCTGCCTGACCCATTGTGCTACTCCAAAAATGTGAGTCCTTTTTTGCAAACTAGCATCTGTCATTTCTTGTATCCAAAAGCTTAAAAAATATCAGCACACATCATGAGCCAAAATAAGAATCACTGGATACACAGATGTGACCCAGAGGTTTCCATAGAAATACAGGCTATCAATCAGAATTCAAGGAATTGTATGGAAGGAGTTCAGCATATTCAGGCAAGCAAGTAGCCGTGATGGGGAAGTAGGAGTTCACTATAGCACAGGCTGGAGATGCATCCAAAGCACAGGAAACCACAAGTAGGCAGATGAAGATGCTGTCTGCTGAAAGAGCCTTCTTCCAGATGCCGGGGAAGAAGCTGGTTCTTAGAGTTTGAGAATGAAAACCAGACTGGCAGAAAATTATGTGGGATTGATGGATGACCACATGAAAGGGCTTGCATGCGGGCTCAACCACCAAGAGTAGATATAATGTCATAAGTGAAAACATAAAGAGGAAATACCAAAACAGAACATCTCCAGAGACATAAAATCTAAATCCATAGAAGATGAACATGAAGATAAGGATATTTGAACCATGCATTTGCAAACTGGATATTAATGTGCAAGCTAACCTTATTCTGCTTGTACCAAAACCTGGTAGAAAATGGTTATCTGAAGCAAACTGTCCCGAAACAAAAGAATGGAAGATTGCACAGCTTGGATGAGTCCTAAGTGGAGCTACAATGGTAAACATGTTCTCTGCATGCCCCGTAGTCAAAGGAAGAGAAAGGAGGGATACTTCGTAACATTGTCAGCGGCATTTACTATGTGGTGACTATTTGCATGCCCAAGAGGTGCAAGCAAAGAATTTCACTGTGACTTGTCACATGTGACACTAAAGTATTCAATTCAATTCAAGAATAAAATGGGGTAATATAGGATTGTTGTAAAATGGTAGGTGATGATTGGCAAATACTCCATGGATATAAGAGGCTGTTTCATTACTATCTAAATCAAAGCATACTGTGAATCTGAGAGAAAATGCACGACCAGTGGTGACAATTCCATGAAACAAAGTTTGATTATCCTAAGGAGAAAGCGTGAACTGAGATCAACTTGTGGCAATATAACAGAAAGGAACCCAATGTTTAACAAAAAGGTGCTTCTATTAATAGCCCAGGAGCTTGCCATGAAAACGTATGTGGCAGAAACAAGACCAGCAAGCATAGAAATTGACTTATTGGCAATTGTACATGGGTGAGAGAAGCCCCAAACATAACCAAATGTAGGGAGGTTCTGAGTACAGAGTGATCAAGAAGCCAAAACTATATTAGCAAAACAAAATAGGTAGAACATCAGCAAGATTGTAAAGGATACTCTTGAGGCCTCAGAGTTATGACTTCACTCTGAAATAATTTTAAAAAATAGACAATATGGCTATTGTCCAGATGGCAAAAGGAAATTCCAGTGGCTGATGGTTTATTCACTTTGCCCCTTGCTGAAGTACTGCCCTGAATCTGCCTCATCCACATCGAGTGCCCACAGACCAACCTTGGCTGAGAACCCATTCCTGGGTCTTGCTGACTTCTCCACCTGAGGTGCCCAGGTGCATCTTCCAGGGAATCATCAGTGGAAAGCAACCAGGAGCCAACAAAAATCCGCAGAAACCAGGCTTTTCTTATAACGTCATTGGGGCCCTCTCTTGCGTCTCTGGCCTCGGGGTTGGGGAGAGGTTCTAATCTGCACTGCCTAGTAACACACTAACCAAGGCTCAATTTCCTTGTATTCATTCCCAAACCAAGAAGGGGATCAACTTGGTCTCCCAGGTGCCTCTCATCCTCTGGAGACTTCAGTGATTCTGTGATTCTAAGAGCTGCCATGAACTGCAAAACCTCTTGGAGCTGCAGGTTTGGGTGGGAAATCTTACAGGAAGGGAGCTGTGCGAGGAATCAATGGATAGGGATCGGAGGAGAAATCAGTGGCCATGGTGGTGTTGGGGATCAAAGGGGGGGAGAAGTTGATGAGAATCTCGTGTGGGAATTAATGAAGGGTCATGATGTGATGGTGGCTTGCCTACGGGAGGATCTCCACAACAGGTAGGCATTCTACTATGATAAGTAATAAGCCTCCATGCATAAACAGTGCTCACTAACTAACACTGAGGCAACTCACAAGCCTTGTGAAGGCTTGCTTTAAGCTTTCTGCATGTCCAAATCACAGAAATTCAGTCCAGCCAGCGGTCCATTGGATACTACGTACATGCTGTGTCTGCATACCTCTTTGCATTAGCGCTTTGGATACACAATTGACAATTCACCAACTTTGGAGAACTCACAGTTTCCTTTTCGGAATGATGTTTTTTTTACTGAGGTTCAGAGGCACAGCTTGCAATTGTTTACTGCTATTTCAAGGTTCAACTCTCTCCCCATTTGCCACAGCCTAAACCATCCAGAATTTCTGCTTTCTCCAGTCTCTGGCCCCATATTATTGGCATCACATCAGTAGTTGCCTCAGCAACACTCTACCCCTCCCCTACACTTCAAGATAGCCTTTACAATCTAATGCTCCAAGTAACCCTTTGGAAAGCAGTCTAAACATCACTATACGTAGCTCCAAGTCACATTTTCCTTGTGAGCACTTCTGCAAATTGTTCTCGTATGTGTAAATAAACCCTGTGGTTGGTTACTTACTTCCACAGATACAAACATAAAGGACACAAAATTACGGAAAAAAAGGCATAGTATCCGGCTATCACTGTCAACTTTTTAAAAGTTCCTGTTGTCGATAGTACCATCAGTGCTTGCCCACAAGTGACAAGGAGTAACATTTAACCACAAGTAAAGCAGTGATTCACTTGCATTTCTTCCACTCTAGTGTACTGCATTCAGTGTTCATACTGTGGTCTCTACGCATTGGAGAAACCAAATGCAGACTGGGTGACCACGTTGCACAGCATCTGCCTTCAGTACATGGGGTAATCCTACATTCCCAGTTGCTTGCCACTTCAATCCTCCATCAAACTCTGACCTACTGGTTTCTGACCTCCTGCACTGTTACAATGATGATCAAAGCAATCATGGGGAACAACACCTCATTTGTCGGGACAGGTTGCAGCTTTCCACACTCCATATCAAATTCTGCAACTTTAGGTAACTTACTTTCTCTGACTGTATCAAGTATGGCCATTTCCGCCGTGTCTTCAGTCTGTGATATTCCCTCAATCTTCTTCCATCTGTTAGTATACTCTGATCTACCCACAGCCCTGCTCATTGCAACACATCACACAGACCAAAAGCCTGTTGTGCCTCTAACTGCCCATTAACCCATTTCACCTCGGCGCACCCTATCTCAGACATTCCCCCCATTCCCTTCACCACCTTCTCTTCAACTTAAAATACCCCTTTTTTAATCTCCCTTTCCCATAGAGTCACGAAACAGCTCCTTTGGCCCAACTCATTCCTGCCGACCAGGTTGCCTAACATAAATCAACCCACTGCATTGTACAAAGTCGTACAAATCTGTAGTTATCTCTCACAAATGCTCCAAAATAGATTAGCTGATCATTACCGCATTACCTTTTTATGGGTATTTGGTACATTATTGTCACTGCCCTACTGTCCTGCAATCGTGAGAATGCTACCAATAAGCTGTAACACACTGTAGGATGTCTCAGCAATGTGAATGTTGCTATATAAATGCAAGGTTGTAATGTTTTAAAATTGGGGCTGGATTACCATGATTACTGAGGCAACTCAATCATAAATTGAATTAATATTTCAACGGCCTTTCAACAGGCCTCTTCTGATGAAAGAGCCTAAAACCTCCTCTCTGTTTCTCTCGCCATGGGTGCTGCCTGACATGCTGAGTGTTTCCAGCATGTTCAGTGACAGCACAATGAAGTTGTGAGCTCTGCATATAGATTGGGATGTTGCTGAGACTATGGTGCGGGTGGAGGAAAAATAACTAATAGAGGGGAGTGAGATTGGCCATCTGTGACACACTCAAATTATGGTTCTCATTGGCATTAGCTCTGGTCTATAAAACCACCACTTGGGGCTTAATAAAAGATGTCCCTGCGCCTACATATAACATTCCAACACGTTGAATAGGATCAATGAGTCCGCTTTTAACTAGCAAAAGCCTCCAGAAGTGAACCAGTCATTATCTCCTCTCTCACTAGACCTTTCTCTCACCACCATTCCCACTCTTGACATAATCCAGATGTGGTATGCATATAAATGAGACTGAGATCAGAAAGAGAGGAGGAGGAGGAAGAGGGGAGCGAGAGAGAGAGAGAGAGAGAGAGAGAGAGAGAGAGAGAGAGAGAGAGAGAGTTCCTGAGCATCTGTTGTCCATTACTTTTCCTCTGTCATACTGTACTGTATACATTGCCTCCTAAAATACATGTGCAGTGTAATAGTTTCCTATCTCTTTCTGCTGCATGCCTCTTCGGCGTGAATGCCTTCAATTAGCTTATGAGCTGCAGAAGGGTCTCGACCTGAAACGTCACCTATTTCTTTTATCCAGAGATGTCTTAAGTTTTTAAACTGGCCCATAATTCAGATCTTGCTGCACATAGCAAGATCTGACAAATATTGATATGATAAAGTTCAGGTTTTTCTTGTTATTTTGTAAATACTGGGCATTAAACAAGGAATATCCCTCCCGTTCCTCTTCAGAATAATGTAATTGGGTTGTTATGCATAACTCTGAGGGGGCAGACTGGGCCTCAGCTAGAAGTCTCATCTGAGAGATGACACATCGGTCAGTGAGGATAATTAGTCGCCCCCTTTCAGCAGTGTATTCCCATGAGCACTGGCCATAATTTTACAGCTGTTCAAGAAATTATCTTGATGTTTTCATCTACCAGTGTGTTACCATTATATAAAAATAGCCTTTTAATAGACACAAAATGCTGGAGAAACTCAGCGGGTCAGGCAGCATCTCCGGAGAAAAGGAATAGGTGACGATTTGAGTCGAGATCCTTCTTCAGACAACTGTAGAATCCATTCGTCTGAAGAAGGGTTTTGACCCAAAACGCCACCTATTCCATTTACCCAGAGATGCTACTTGACCTGTTGGGTTACTCCTGCATATCATTGTCCTCGGTGTAAACCAGCATCTGAAGTTCCTTCCTTTACTTATGCCACACTAATCTCCCTCACTTACACTGCCCTTTCTTCCATGTTTCTGAACCTTCAACCTTGTGTTGCACACAGTAGAATTATTTACATTAGGCATCCTTATGTTGTGTCACCAGCTTTGCTTTTTGCCCCTGGATTTGTGCAGAACAATGTGGCAAGACTGGAGCTAAACAATTAGATATAAATTATAGTTCACCACAGATCCATTATGAATGAATGATTGGTTCGGGAGATAATCGCTTCCAATTCCTGCTAGGTACTATACTTCTTCAGAAATTGTCCTTTACCCTCAAAACATCCTACAGCATCTCCCCATTGCAAGACTATCAAGCTCTATTATGAATGCGTCAGTACTTATCTGTTAATTCTGAACTCTGAAGAGGTTACAGGAGCCAAGGTTGAAGGGGAGAGCAGCCCTTCCAGGTGAGACAGATGTTTACATGGAACTCTTTAAACCTCGTCCACTGCATCCAGTGCTCCCGATGTGGCATCCTTTCCATCAAGCATAAACTAGGTGACCATTTTGCCGAACATCTGCTCTGTCCACCAAAGCCAGCTGCATCTCCCGGTTTCTAACCATTTTAACTCTTCTTCCCATTCCCATACCAACCTTTTTGTACTTAGCCTCCTCCATTGCCAGAGTGAGGCCACATGCCACTGGAAGAACAGCAGCTCATTTACAATTTGGGCAACCTACAACCCAATGGAACGAACATTGAATTCTCCAATTTTAAGTAAACACCACTTCCTCCCCATCCACTCTGTCATTCCTGTGCCCCAGTGCACATCATTTTGATCCAGTCTCCAAGGTGGTATCTCCAATATTGCTCATAGAACATGAAACAGAACAGTGCAACACAGAAACGGACCCATATTTCCATGATGTCTGTGGCAAACAAGATGCCAAATTAAACAATCCCATTCTCCCTGCATGTGATCCATATCCCACAATTCTCTGCACATTCATGTGCCTATCTAAAAGCCTCTTAAATGCCACTGTCATATTTGCTTCCTAGACCACCTCTGGAAGCACATTCCAGGCACCATGTGTAAAATAAAACTGCCTTGTTTCAACTTTTCAACTTCAACCTTAAACCTATGCCCTCCAATCTTTGACATTTCCATCCTGGGATAAAGGTTCTGACTGTCTATCTGATCTATGACTCATCATTTTATATACATCAACCATTAATGCTTTAGCAAAAACAATCCAAGTTTGTCCATCCCCTTGTAGCTAGTGCCCTCTAATTCAGGCAACCTCCTAGAAAATCTCTGTTGCACCATCTCCAAAGCCTCCGCATCACCCCTATAATGGGTTGACCAGGATTGCACACAGAACTCCAAATGCAATGGAACCAAAGTTGTGTATAACTGCAATATGACCTTCTGCTTCTTATACTCAATGCACTGACCAATAAAGGCAAGCGTACATGCAGTACCTCTTGTTTGCCATTCTATCTGTTAATTTATTTTCTGTGATTTTCTGTTATACCTTAACTTGAATTTTGTTCAAGAAGGAACTGCAGATGCTGGAAAATCGAAGGTAGACAAAATGTTGCAGAGATGCTGCCGCAACCGTTGAGTTTCTCCAGCATTTTCGTCTAACTTGAATTTTGTGTCTGGTGTAGATGCTAAGCTCTTGGCTGTCCTTTAAATACTACGTCAGACTGAATAACCCAGTAGCATAAAATAACTCAATAGGTACTGACCAGCCCTCTACTCAAACATCTTAGCATAGTTTACTAAAGTATTCCATACACTCTGCATGTGCAAACATGGTCACTCAGATGAGGTAGAGATTTAGGTCTTGACTCTTTATGGACTGCATGTCCAAATATCTTCCAAGGGCCCCGTGTTCTCTCTTTCTCTTTTCTAAAGCCTGAGGGTAGAGACAGATTAGCCGTGGATGCATTCTCCAACAAGTTTGGCTCAGAAAAGTGATACTGAGTGGCTATCTTGTTGGAACTTGTCAAATTCCATCCTGGCAGATATGTTCAGTTAACAACATTGAAACAAAAATGGATGAGAGTGACCACTAAGCCATTGAATGTAGTCTGTATCTTTCAAGTTCTATCCAACCTCTTCGTGTGGCTCAGGTCCTTAAGTCCTCATAAATCTTCTCTGCACCCTTTCCTATAGTAGGGTGAACAAAATTGAATACAATATTCCAAGTGGAGCATCACCAATGTCTTCTACACCTATAGCATAACATCCCAACTTCTGTTCTCAGTTCAATGACTGATGAATGCCAATTATGCCAATAATCTTCTTCACCATCTTATCTACCTCTGACAACACCTTCAGGGAACTATGTACTTTTATTCCTAGATTCCTCTGCCGTACAACACTAACGATGAGTCTGCGAATCAATCTGAAGGTCCCGCCCTGGTTTAACTTCGCAAATTACAAGATCACATGCTTATCTGAAGTACATACCATTAGCAATTCCTCAGTCCACATACCAAGCTAATCAAGATACTGCTGTCATTCTTGATAACCATCATCACTGTCTTCGATAACATCTATATCTGTGCCATCTGAAAACTTACCAACCAAGCCTTGTACATTCTCATTAAAATCATTGGTACAGACAGTAATGCCAAAGATAGACACTAAATGCTGGAGTAACTCAATGGGACAGGCAGCATCTCTGGATAGAAGGAATGGGTGACATTTCGGGTTGAGCCCTTCTTCCTTATCCTGCTGAGTTTGTCCAGCATTTTGTCTATCTTCGGTGTAAACCAATGTCTGCAGTTACAGTACTTCCTATACACAAACAGTAATGCATCCAATACCAATCCCAGAGGCATACCACTAGTTATACGCCTTTAGTTTCCTGCCATTAAGCTAATTCTGTATCCAGTTAACTAACAATGCTTGGATACTGTGCAATCTAACCATCAAGATCAGCCTACATGCAAAACATCAAGGCCTTGCTGAAGTCCAGAGTATGTCCCTTGTCAACCTTCTTGGTTACATTAAAAAACAGATTTGTGAGACAATATCTCACATGTACAAAACCATGCTGATTATACCTATTCATCCCAAGATTATTTGGATGCACCTATATCTGATCCCTCAGAATCCTCTCCAGTAAATTGCCTACAATAATGCTCAAAATGTTTGCGTCTCTACCGCATCTTCTCCCAAGATGGGGCTTTCCGAGATGTCATTGTTCTTTAGCAAACATGGTTTCCCCGTGCTGTCATAGATGGATCCCTCGACCGCATCTATTCCGTGTCCCATAGTTTGCCTCTCGTTCCCCCTCCCCCAGTGGAACAAGGATTGAGTTCTATTAGTCCTCATCTTTCACCCGACCAGCCTCCTCATCTAACATATTATCCTCGAGCATATCCCCACATCGACCTATCCCCACCCCTTTCCCCCTTCCGCAAAGACCACTCCCTCATACACTCCCACCCAAACTACCCCCTCCCCAGCTACTTTCTCCTGGAACTATAGGAAATGTAACACCTGTCCCTATACCACCCCCCTCTCCTCCATCCAGGAACCCCAGCAGTCTTTCCAGGTGAGAAAGAGATTCACATGCACCTCCTCTAACCTCATCTACTGCTCCGTTGCTCCCAATGTGGCCTCCTGTACATCAGCAAGACCAAGCAAGGACTCGGCAACTGTTCTGCTGAACACTTGCACTCAGTCTGCCAAGGCCTGCTGGATTTCCCAGCTGCTAACCATTTTAATTCTTCTCCCATATTGACTTTTTTGTCCTGGGCCTTCTCCATTGTCAGAGTGAGGACACACACAAACTGAAGGAACAGCACCTCACATTCTGTTCGTGGAACCTCATCTTAGGTCCTGCTGAAGTGAGGCCTTGAGCCTTGGGTAGCTTATAACCCAACGGTATGAACAATGAATTCTCCAATTTTAGGTAACATAAGATAACCCTCCGCCTCTGCCTTCTCCCCCATAAATCACGATCAAACGTGGGTCTCTGGCACTGTGAGACAGTGGCTCGTCCAACTGCAGCACTCTTGATTTATTTTATTACCTGCCCAGTCCTGGTGGGAAATGAACGTAAATATCTTGATCAGCAGCCTTGGCCTTTCGAAACTGATCCAATAATTTCAACATAATGCTACTGTGCTTGACTTATTTAAGTGTTAAAGTATCTTAAAATATTGCTTGCTCATGCATGTTTGGCATTGAAACCTCTACTAAGCCTCATTAGGATTTTGAATGGGGACAGCTGTTTGTGAAGTCCTTGTTGCTGCTTCTGATCCTTCCATACACAAATGTCTGCCCATGGCCTCACCAGAAGAAACTGTTCATTGAAAGAGCTCAGCATAATTCCTCCACTTGTTATATGAGGGACATGGATGCTTTAGGAAAGAAGAAGAAAATAATCAACAGCGAACCAATTTCAATCATTGGCTCAAACAGTGCCTGTTTCACATTTTCCTCTGCCTGCCTTACTATTGTTTCCATTGGGGTCTCCTCAGCTAAACCAATGGATTGTTTTGTTTGAGTGACTGTGAAGTGTGACCAGCGACAGTCTTTGCCCACTTTCAGACAGCGGGTGAATGGCTGCCCTGTCTGATAGAGGGTGGTGGCTGCAGCAGGAGCACCAGTCAGTCTCAACTAGGTCCACACAGGCCTGGGACACAGGTCCAGGACACTGGTCCAATACACTGGTCTGGGACACTGGTCCTGGACACTGGCCCGGGACAATGGTCCAGGACAGAGCTGCAGCTCGGCCACTCAGAGGGCAGATCATGGGGCTCCCACCATGGCTTTAAAACCCCTGCGGGGGGTGAGACTAGTACCATACCATCATTTAAACATAATTTGGACCGATACACGGACAGGAAAGATTTAGAGGGGTATGAGCCTAATGTGGACAAATAGGATGGCCTAGATGGGCATCTTGGACGGGATGGACGAGATTGGCCGAGGGACCTATCTCTGTGCTGAATTTCTCTATGAATCCAAAGACACTGCTGGCTTATTGTGAAGGTGGCTGCCAGCCTTGCTAGCACACTGGGCAGGGCACCTCGGCAGCAACGTAAGCCATGTTGTTCACTGTCAGCACTGCCGCTTGGTTGGTTGGGCAAAAACCTAGATGTGGAGCAGACCCCAGCAGGAATGGGATCAGGGCACCAACGTAAATGCATGTGCAATTATACTGCCCCATGCTGCTGGTCACCTCCCTCAAGCTGTGGGGATGGTGGCAGGCCCCCCACCCACAGCCAGTGGTAGGTGGTGGTGCCTCAGAGCCTGGATTTGGCCAGTAGTGGGTGGCTCTGAGCCACTTGGCCTGAGCCCCAGTGTGGTGATGACGGTGCCTCCTGCTCTTCTCTCTGCTCCCACAGCCACAGTGGGTAAGCCTTTGGTGTCTGAAATGCGGGAGGACGAAGGATGGGGCGGCGAGGAGTGGAAAAGGTAAAGAAAGCCACGGCCGTACCAAAGGAAGAGACAGGATGCAAGCGTGACATCAATGAGTGCTGACCCACATCTGGCTTGCAGGTCTGCAAGTGTTGACCACTAACACCCTCTACTCCAACGAGTCCGCAGAGCTGCATTGCTCTCCTCTTAATGTCTTCTCCAGGAAAAAGAAAGAGCTAACAACACTAGTAAATGCTGAACAATGTGAGGCATTTACAACCATAGGAGTAACGTGTGGGACATAATAACATAGTTGAAGATAGTTGGCCCTTCTTTCGTTCATTTATAGTATTTGGTTGATGCTGGCAAAGGCAGTGTTCATCACCCATCCCTAATTTTACTTCGGAGTCACGTGAGTGACTACGTGAAGACCCCGCCAGGACGCATGCGTGACACATATCGTCGAACGCATTGCGGAAGCGACAGTCGGGAGGAGCGCCGCTCCTCCAGCGCGAATTTTGAAAAATTATTGAAGGTAAGTCTTACCTTTTCTGGTGAGCGTGGCGACTCGGAGTGTTTCTTTTTCAGGAGGAAGCACCATGGAGTCGCGCAGGGGAGAGCAGCAGCTGATACCGCTGCTGTGGAAGCAGCCAGCAGCGTGCCGTCTCTCCAGGGCTGCAGGTGCTGCCAGCAGCTGCCGGCTTCTCGCCGCTACAGACCGCAGGTGCGCCGCGGTCGGCGGCAAAACCACCCGGAAGTCGGACAGGTCCGTTGACTCGGCTGGGTCCGGACCTGAAGACACCCCGTTCATGGATAGGGACGGCGGGCGTCTTTCCCGCGGGAGCGGGTGGGGAGCAGTGCTCCAGCGTGACCTGCTTATGCAGGGGCAGAGTCACAGTGGGTCTCTTCGCAGACCCACGGCAGCATCCTTTCAAGGACTGCCAAATGTCTCACCCTCTTCGCAGGGGAGCATTAGGGGTCAGAGCTGGGCTGACCCTGAAGAAGGGGCAATGGCTGAACAGTCAACTGTGAGGGGTGCCAGAAGAGAGAGCAGCAGAAGATTGTGGCATGCTGTATCAACTCAAGAAGGACTGCCTATACAAAGCTGCAAGCCAGTGAAAAATACATGGCTACAAACCAGCTACAGGAGCAAGCCATTAATTTTATGGCTGGGAAGTACATTGCTCCAGAGAACTCCATTTCTCTTAAAGTACCAGCAGTCCATGACCCCATCTGGGGCAACAGGAACCCATCTATAAGGAGCCAGGAGGTGAAGCTCCAGAGGAAACTGCTGGCTGCTAAAATCACAGCAGTACCAGGACAACTGATGGGGTTGATTTGCCTGAAGAGTTACGTGATGCTCTAGCAGACTGTGTAATACTCAGTGGAGATTTACAGTTACAGGAAGAGCATCATCAAGAAGTGCGGAATTATGCAAGACAAGTAGCACACAGGCGGCAAAATTGCTGTTGGGGGACCTCCCGAAGCAGGTGAAAGACCTGCATGAGGAAGCCAAGGCTATAGGCCTGATCAAGGTGCCAAGCACCTCTAAAACCCCCTATCAACAGCGGCAGCACCCCTACACACCCACCAGACATCGGTGCTATGGAAGACCATCTGGTGGTGAAAGCTCGAAGGCCGGCCCACCTGCACAGCGGTCTTTCAGACCATGGCCCAGCCCGGCCTTCATGGAAAACGCGCCAACCCCACAACGCAGCAACACAATACCAGAAGAAACAACTGCGGAGACAACCCACACAACACCGGTAACCATGGAGGTAGGTGGGTCTGGTTGTCTTAAAAAACATTGCATGTCCGATTCATTAAAGTTGGGGGACGGTTGCACTTGTTTCATCATGTGTGCTGCACTTTTACCTCTGAACTTTTACATACTCGGAAGTATTCAGAATTACAAAATTGAATTTGTATACAAACTACCGTCCCAGTTCAGCATACGCCTAGCAGGAAGTTCATACTTCACAAAAAGAGAGAACAGCAGGCCATGCTGAACTGTTAAGACTAAACACAAAAGGGATTGAGAAAACAATCAGAGAATTTCAAGAGTACACAAAAAGCTGGAGAAACTCAGCGGGTGCAGCAGCATCTAAGGAGCGAAGGAGATAGGCGACGTTTCGGTCTCGGCCCTGGTGTCTGGGATGAATTGCCTAATAATATCTGGCACTGGTGTCTGGGAGAGAGATTTGGATCTCAACCACTTACCTTCCAGGCAAGCTAAATACAGTGGCAGACATCAGGTCACGTAAATTCAACGACAACATTAAATGGATGTTGGATCGGAAAGTGTTTACAGATATTATAGACCGGTATGGGACACCAGATATCGACCTTTTTTCCATCCGGACTAATTCACCAACTACCAACATATGTTGCTTGGGAACCAGACCCAGGGGCAGCAGCGATGGACGATTTCTCGCTGCATTGGGGGGGGGGGATTTGTTTTGCTCTGCATTTTCCCTTTCTGCCTCATCAGGCGAGTCTTACAATAATTAAACAAGACGCCGCAACGGGTACCATGGTTCCCAACAGTACAAAGATGGTCTCAGAACCCTGCATCTGGATCAACAACGGCCAAGGAGGTTGGCACACCCCGTGCGGGAAAGTATCCGTGCCATGACTGTATGAACTTGTTGATTTGCAGTTTCTGAACAGGCCATTTCTGGGATACGGACTCTCCGACAGGACGATCAATGCCATCTCAGCGTCGTGCAGGGAGTCCACGAGAAGACAGTACCTGACATATGTCAGGAAATGGGAAGTGTTCAGCACCACGACGAACACTACATATGACTCAGCCACCAACACTGAAGTGCTGGAGTTCTGGCCACCCTTCATTTCGATGAAGGATTGAGTTACAGTGCCATTATTGTGCAAGGAGTGCCCTATCTAATATCTGGGCAGAGGGAGTGATCACCTGGCTATAGGATCACACCCACTAGTACCTAAACGAATGAGGGGTATTTGTACTCTATTCCCCCCAGGCCCAGATACACCCATATATGGGACATAGGTAGTACACCATGTTACGAGGATGGACACCAATATCGGGGCTCACTCTGGACAAACTAATATCCTAGATGGGAATGATTATGGCACTTGGATCAGCACAACGGGTCCAGTCCTTACACAAGCTAGAATAGGACGTCATGTCTGTCACAAATGGCACATAACCTGCTACATACAGGGGTACTTAAACTAGACTGACCCGGTTCCTTTGGCCAATATTAGAGTTCTGGCCTATCCTGCAGATAGTCGGCCCTGCATAGTGACACATACTTTCCAATATATAGTCACCAAGACACTTATGGGCACGGAGAGAGCTTTCTCATTAGCCATAAATGCCCTCACCTAAGGTCACAGTGCAAACCATATCCAGATGGTTCGGGTGGTATTACGTGCAGTGGTGAATACTAATGTTTCAAATCTCACTCCAACAGGGCTGCATCTACATTGGACGCTAGGATGATGGGAGTTCCTATGGACCACATCCTTGCCACAGCGGGGTGGAGCAATGAACGCATTCAATGCTTTATAATAAACCCGTGGCCGATCCTGAGACGTTTGCAGGGAAAAATTAAGTTCTGTAAAATAAATTACCCAATGTGGGGCATATTATTTTAGGTATGAATAATACCTTTATTGTTTTTCAGCACAGTGTCGTGTGTGAAATACGTTCATCCTCCGTCCCAGAATGGCAGTGTGTGAGCATGGTCTCGTTCCAGGAGAAATCACAGAGCTTTGAAATCTTCACGTAGTCACTCACGTGACTCCGAAGTAAAATAGTAAGATTAAATGAGAACTTACCAGTTTGAAGTTTGATCTTTATTTTATGAGGAGTTACGATGAGGGATTATGTGCCCTCCGCTCCCAAAACCCTCTATTATAAAGTTCAACTGGTATGGAAGTTCTCTCTTATCTTACTATATTAGTCTACTCTGGTATCTGTGATTTCACACCACTGCTTTGAAGAATGTCGCGCATGCGTCCTGGCGGGGTCTTCACGTAATCCCTCATCGTAACTCCTCATAAAATAAAGATCAAACTTCAAACTGGTAAGTTCTCATTTAATCTTACTATTACCCTTGAGAAGATGGTAGTGAGCAGCCTGCTTGAAGGACAGGGATAGCACAGTGGCGCAGTGGTAAGGTTGCCTTACAGTGTCAGGGACGTAGGTTCGATCCTGACAATGGGTGCTGTCTGTATAGAGTTTGCATGTTCTCCCTGTGACCCATGGGGGTTTTCTCCGGGTGCTCTGGTTTTCTCCCTCACTTCAAACATGTACACGTTTGTAGGTTAATTAGTGTCAGTAAAAATTGTAAATTGTTCCCAGTGCGTAGGATAGTGTTAGTGTACCGGGTGATGGCTGGTCGGCACGGACTCGGTGAGTCAAAGTGCCTGTTTCCACGCTGTATCTCTAACGTCTAATGAATGTCTAACGATGCTAGCGGTCAGCTGGATATTAAATACTGGTGATAAGTCCAAAATGGTCATTGCTCCAGATGTATGCACAGACGCCTCTTTTCCTTTCCTATCCCTTCATTTTTTGACAACTGCAGCAAATTCCATCGTAGACTGGGACCAGCGTCAGAATCTTCCATGACCACAGCCTCACCATTGCCAATTTCCTCCCCGCAATGACACACCATTTGAAGATAAACACGTTGAAACCACCTTGGTTTGCAGCCAACTGTAATTGCACGCCTCATGTATTTATTGGTTTATGCTGCTGCATGTCAGTAATCCCACTGATCATCACAGCAAAGCTTGAATTGTTTTCTTTAATCCACATTCTGCTCATTAAAACGTATGTTTCTGAGTAACCCTGCCCAGTTGGACAAAGCAGGGGGCGAGCACACAGATCGGTGGATGATATGCCTATATATTAATGCTGAGGAATTAGTGGTACACTTGGCATTGTACCGATATCGTGGTGCAATATTTTCCAACTCTTAAGTGATTTTCCTTGGATATGTGTCTGGCCGGTCTCCCAACATCCACAAATGACTCAAAGAAATTGCCCGTTGCTTTCATGTTTCCTTTGACGCCCGTTAGCTCTGTAAAATGCTTTTCTTTGTGCAAATTCAAAATGTTGAGGTGAGCTGCATGTAACATCTTCCTTCCACTCCAAGGAAAAAGGTAAACATGTTCTCACTCATGTCGGGTTTCTAATATCTCTCATGTCTTTCCTGGTTGCCCTGGTCTTTTACTCTGCTTCACTGCCATGGTGGTTCTGCCACAGGAACAGAAGAATCTCAAAGCAGGAAAAAGTCTCAATGAAATCATGGCTGGCTTGTCATCAGACTCTTTCTACTTGCTTTTCCTCCATTTCCCTTCACAAAAATGCATCAGAATTAAGATGAAAGATTTGAGTTCCTACACACTCTGCCTTAGGAAGTGCTTTCAAATTGCTGATGTTTGGCGGATATCCTTTTGATTCCAAAACTAAATTAAGGAGATTTTTCTCTAAATCCAGTTTAAAATTCCAATCTTTGTAAATATCGCATCATAGAAGCCCAGATTTAGTAACTTCTTAATCAACTCTGGGGTTCCAGGTTACTTCCTGATGAATCCACACTGAACTTCCTTCCATCATTCAGTAATCACGGCTATCTAGTTGTCTACCTGTGCCAGAGATCCAGGTACGATCATGACCTTTAGTGCTGTCTGTGTAGAGTTTGCATGCTCTCCCTGTAACATTGTGGGTTTTCTCCTGGTTCGCTGGTTTCCTCTCATATCCCAAAGGTGTACAGATTTGTAGGTAATTGGTCTCTGTGAATTTAGCCCTAGTGTATAGGGAGTAGATGCAAAAGTGAGGTGACATAGAACTAGTGTGAATGGGTGATCTTTGGTCAGCGTGGACCCGGTGGGCCAATGGGCCTGTTTCCATGCTGTATCTTTCAATCATTCTATCAAAAATATGGAACATCCTCTCCTTTCTACTGTAGTAGCAAAGTAAACACAGGTGAGCAGAGATAGTGCATCTACAGGGGACAGTAATTATGTCTTAACATATTCCTATTTCCTCATAATGTAGAAGGCCATTCACTCTATCTAGTCTATGTCAGAAAATCCCCATGTCTCCAGAGAATTCCTATGTATCCCCATTCCTCATGGCTCCCTCCAATTTAGTCTCTCCCACATGTTTATCAGCACTTCCCTGACCTTCCCAGGGAGGGTTCAGAGATTCAGTCATGTTCAGAGATTCTTTGCAATAATCAGTTGCCAAAAACATTCCACATTATTCCAATTTTATTCTGCCTACAATCCTATCAACTCTACCAGCTACCCAAGCCTGCACTGGTGTGCCTCCTGAGACTTTGTGCCCATTTCTCTGGAGTGGTGTTTGAGCTCCAACCCTTCCTCAACTAAGTACTTCACATTAGACATCTGGTTATTCACCCTGGTTGTTTAAAGACAATCCTTTGACAGACCAACAAAAAGGCCTTAGCATGGGTTGATTCAAAGGCTGTAATCCCATGTCATGACTCACCTTTCACAACAAATCATACCAACATCAAATATAGCGTTCTCAAACGTAATCAGACAGCATCTGTGTGTGTAATGTGCTAACAAAATCCATTTGCAATCCATCTATCAAATCAAAGTGAAACATTCAACCAGACAATCTGCCTCATGTTTCTAATCAAAAGAGCAGATCCCCCTCGATGACGAAGAGGCTTCAAAGTTGGTCATCTTGGCCTGTGGTTTGGTTTGTTCTGAGCACAAAACACTAAAGCTTTAACCATTTTCTAACTCGAGCTATTGATACTGATGCATGTTCGGGATATTCGAGCTGTCAGCAGAGAAGGTCCACTCACCACGGGCTTCAGAGTGAGTGAGTATATCCTGTATTCTTGTCCTGCAGCAAATGTTTGCCCTATAAAAACTGGAAAGCTCGCTGACTCAAATCATTGTAGAATCATGAATGACAGAGCCATTACTGCCTTTCTGATGGTGCTGGATCCTTTAAATTGGCACTCGTATAGTCTCACTGTGTCCCCAGGAGAGTCAGGACAAAAACACTGGGAACAGTCCCCTCCATCCACTGCGCACATCGATCATCACCCACTCATTCATATTTGTTCCACACTAATCCTGTTCATTGGCTATATAACATATAACAATATAACATATAACAATTACAGCACGGAAACAGGCCCTCTCAGCCCTTCCAGTCCATGCCGACCATTTGTTTTCCCCTAGTCCCATCTACCTGCACTCAGACCATACCCCTCCATTCCCTTCCCGTCCATATACCTATCCACTTTACTTTTAATTGTTAAAATCGATCCTGCCTCCACCACTTCTGCTGGAAGCTCATTCCACACAGCCACCACACTCTGAGTAAAGAAGTTCCCCCTCACGTTACCCCTAAACTTCTGTCCCTTAATTCTCATGTCATGCCCTCTTGTTTGAATCTTCCCTACCCTCAATGGGAAAAGCTTATCCACGTCAACTCTGTCTATCCCTTTCATCATTTTAAAGACCTCAATCAAGACCCCCTTAACCTTCTGTGCTCCAAAGAATAAAGACCTAACTTGTTCAACCTTTCTCTGTAACATAGTTGCTGGAACCCAGGCAACATTCTAGTAAATCTCCTCTATACTCTCTCTATTTTGTTGACATCCTTCCTATAATTAGGCGACCAAAATTGTACACCATACTCCAGAATTGGTCTTACCAATGCCTTGTACAATTTTAACATTACTTCCCTACTCCTATATTCAATGCTCTGATTTATACAGGCCAGCACACCAAAGGCTTTTTTTACCACCCTATCTACATGCGATTCCACCTTCAGGGAACTATACACGGTTATTCCTAGATCTCTCTGTTCCACAGCATTCCTCAATTCCCTACCATTTACCATGTACGTCCTATTTTGATTTGTCCTGCCAAGATATAGCACTTCACACTTATCAGCATTAAACGCCATCTGCCATCTTTCAGCCCACTTTTCCAAATGGCCCAAATCTCTCTGTAGACTTTGAAAATCTACTTCATTATCCACAACACCACCTATCTTAGTATCATCTGCATACTTACTTATCCAATTTTCCACCCCATCATCCAGATCATTGATGTACATGACAAACAAGAGTGGATCCAACACAGATCCCTGAGGCACCCCACTGGTCACCAGCTTCCAACCTGACTACATTTAAGAGGGAGTTAGATGTGGCCCTTGTGGCTAAAGGGATCAGGGGGTATGGAGAGAAGGCAGATACAGGATACTGAGTTGGATGATCAGCCACGATCATATTGAATGGCGGTGCAAGCTCGAAGGGCCGAATGGCCTACTACTGCACCTATTTCCTATGTTTTATGTTTCTAAAAGGGGAGTTAAGGGCTACCAGAGGTGGTTGTGAATGTAGAGAAGAGGCTCCACTTATGACCTTATTAAATTATGGAGCAGGCATGAGGAACTGAGTGGGTTACTCCTGCTCCTAATTTATATGTTTGTATATAGGATTTCTGTGATTGGGTCTTCGGCAAACTATAGCATTCCAATTCTGGAAGCCATATGAAGGACAATGAGGATGTAGGGCAGGGTTTTCCAGAATTAAAGAGAATTGCCAGGAAGGGTAATTGTATAGGGGAGTAGCAGAAGAGCAGGTCTCATACATGATGGGCCAAATGGCCTCCTATATTATGATTCAGTGATTCTCCATTGGACTCTCTTTCCATCCCAGTCAGGGCAGATGCAATGGCAGCAGCCAATTGCTGCGAATGATTGATAGCATGTCCTCACCCTGGATGACAGACCAGGGAAGCTAGCAAGTCCCAGCACCCTTCACTGTTTGTATCCACTCATTATCACCTACTCCTCAAACAACAATGGACCATTGTGGGCTCCACCTTTCCTTCAAAATCTGGTTGGCTTTGATTTGTTCTTTTCATACTTTTCATTCATTTGTTCTTTGTACCTTTTTATATCTCTAGTTTCCCTCTCCCCTGACTCTCAGCCCGAACAAGGGTCTGGAACCGAAACATCACCCGTTCCTTTTCTCCAGAGATGCCGCTTGACCCAATGAGTTACTCCAGCATTTTTCACCTATCTTCGGTGTAAATCAGCTCTGCAGTCCCTTCCTTCACATTCTGGCACCCTTCATTCTGTGTCACAGACCAGGGCAGGTGAACCTCGATTCTCATGTTGCCTTGAGATGCAACTTCAGTGCAGAGCTAATGCGATGCTATTGAAATACTGGACTCCATATGATTGCCTTTCATGGAACACGTTTGCTGCAGTTGTCTGTAGTCCATTAACAACTACAGTTAACATTTATATTGGAATACTGCCAGCCGGTAATTATCCATCAGGAAAATCACAGCTGTATTTGCCAGATTTGCATGACTCCATTTTTAGAGTCAATGTAATTTGCTGCATGCTTCAGAAATGTGCATTTCTGGAAAAAGTAACGTTTGAACTGGACTTAATAGGAATTATATTTTCTACAACAGTTAATCGCTAAATTACCACTATCTGCTGTGATATACATTTCATTGAGTTATTTTTACCTCATGGTGTTGTGCTTTCCCTTGCAAAAGGTCCTCTTCTGTGTCCAGTATTGGGCAGAGAGTTGAACTACCCCAGTAGAGAGACAAAGTGATCACAGAACCTATTTAGTTTATAAGCTTAGCAATAGACCATTTAAGTATTAGAGGAAAGGACAAAGGGCTGGCTGCTCGCCAACATTATAAATAAACTCCAGCCAAAGGAACCCAACAGGGACAGCAATTATTTCTTGGCAGATGAAGTGTGCAGATCCAGTATAATTCTGATCATGCCAGCTGTCTCTGATTACATATTGTGCCGGGCAGCCCAGGGTATTGAACAGTTGGATTTGTTTTGCCACTTCCCTCTTCTCCATCCCACTGTCTTGTTTCAGGACATTAAATCTAGCAAGGATTTGGAAAAATCAATTAAGGTTTGGCTTTTGAAAACAATGGCTTAAGGATTTAGAAGAAAGCATTTAAAGGGTGAGTCTTACAGCAAGCAGGTTATTTTATCAAAATCTAAGCAATTTCTGGTTATGCATTAATGAGAAATATCCATCTTATCAATTGTGTTGAAAATAATTTAATAGTAAGATTAAACGAGAACTTACCAGTTCGAAGTTTGATCGTTATTTTATGAGGAGTAACGATGAGGGATTACGTGAAGAAGCCCCACCTGGCGCTGGAATGGCATACTTCAAAGCAGCGGCATGAAAAACACAGAACACAATAGCCGGAGTAAGATAGTAAGGCTCAACATAGATTTAGAGCTGCCAGATGATCATTTATTTTATGAGGGTCGTGAGTGGAGGGCACGTAATCCCTCATCGTTACTCCTCATAAAATAACGATCAAACTTCGAACTGGTAAGTTCTCGTTTAATCTTACTATTTTACTTCGGAGTCACATGAGTGACTACGTGAAGATTTTGAAGCTTTCTGTGTTTTTTATGTCGTAGACTCATTCCATACGACACTCTGGCTCATTCAACACAGTAATGAGCAAAATAACACATTTTTTCCCCCAAACATTGCCTCAAGTGATAAATTATTTCACATTATAAAAGAATAAAAGTAATGCCCTTTCCATTTGAAAGGCAAGTTTATCACAAATATCAATTGATATATATAATTTGATGGTATGAACAAAGCAACAATTATAGAGAACCCAACACTCCGTGTCCAATCCTGACACCATGACTGGTTCCATTTAAAGTTTAATATTTATTTTATACCCTCCTGTGGCCTTGCATCTTTCCTCGAGAGTGGCTCATCCTGTGCCATTCCTGTGAATGTATCTACCTCCTTAACAGAGTGATTTTCCACATTTCAGTGTCTAGTTCCACTGAGTGTGATTCAATTTTTAACCATCTAGAATACATTTCTATAGAACCATCAGTTTTTACTGAAACCTAATGTGGTTTTTTGTGTGTAATAAGTAGTGCTGTCTCATCACCACAGAGACTCTTACTTACTTCAATATATTTCATCAATGTTCACACACACACACAATTTAAGGCCGACAGGATATGCTTATAGGTTTACCTTGGTTTCAGCTCTTCTTGGTCTGCTTTGTTTGGTAAATTCATAAACATATATGATAATGTAATCTGTATCCATATACAATTATAACGTAATATTTGCAATGTTTGCACTCTTATGTTGATACTAAAGTCATCAGCATTATTACTTTCAATTAACTTTTTTGAATCATTGATAGAATTGGAGTCCATTGCCTAAGGCAATTCAGGACTATATTGATCTCCAGACTTATGTATTGCAATTTTGGACAGATTATATATATATTATCAATTAGATACTCAGAAAAAATGCAATCCACAAGGAACTCACATATATCTAATATGACAAATAACTTTACTGTATACACAGACTTCCAATTTCTTATAAAAACATTGTTTTTTAAACTTATTTCTGCAAATTGCAGGTATAACACTTCTTTATACATAATTATTTTATTATTATGTTGTTATATTAGTTAAACATTCATAGACATCTTTGACCATCAAACTGCTGTAATGGTCTGGTCAACCTGCAGATACTCAATTCATATTTTCATGTCATGGATGCCTTTGTACAACAATAAATTACTGCAACTATGAATTATTACAAGTGGTTCAACATCACTCAATATTTATGAAAACCATGAAGGATCCATTTTGGGCCACCAAAATGCCTCTGGCAGTGTCCTGCTACATTTTCATCAGACACTGCCCTATCAGACAAAAAATGAGGAACATAAAAGAACATTTTTCCTCATGTAATTGAGAGAAAAGCATCCACCTTACCCACGAGAACATTTGAAAGATCGGTGATTTAATCTGTATACGACCAGATTAATCGTAAGTAATCCATATTAATGACAATGTATTTTCCCCCCTTAATTTGTTGTCTCCGATAACATTGTCTCTTTCTTAGAGATAAACAGCTGGACTAAAACATTTTAGAATATGCCACATCTGTTTACTCAGATAACCACATGATTATTATTTTACTTATCTTATGTGATTTAATATATGCCACAGCCGTGGTATTGTTCACCTTGATATGACATGGACACTTCCATAATAGAACAATCAATATTTAATCCATAACTCCTTATACTTCAATAATTAATACAAATGTTTGGAGAAATTTCTTAGGACAATCCATTTGCAATTACCTGGTATTATTGTCCATAGTCCCAACAAGAGACGTATCAATTATTTTTATAAGAATAGATAATATTCTTATCTTACCCAAATATTCACAGAAGCTGTCCATCATCTGTTAATACTTGCTTCAGCTTGCAACAGCTGCTAAGCTTATAGTTGAAGCAGCTTGTGAACCCCCTTTTTTTCCATTACTTTAATAATGATAATGTATCATTTGGTATTTGCATAAGCCTCTCACAAAGGTATACCTATTCTTATAAGATTCTGTATTCCTTCTTTTGGAGCTTTATTTACTCTTTACCTAGGCTCCTTTTCTAATGGAGGGACAAAGTATGTCAACAAAGCAATGAGACATATTTGTATCATGGAACAATTTTCCATCTCTTATGGTGCTGAATTTCTCCTAAATCCAGAATAGTAATTTATGAATATTTATGCATGCCTAAAACATAGGCTTTATGTGATGGGTCAAGTCCTTGCCTTTCAACAGGCTTGTAATTGCAGCACTAATTTGCAGCTGACTCTTTATAACCTTCCAATTTAAATGTGATCAAGATAAACCATGACCATGTCCTCATTAGTGCAAGTGTTGATCTTTTATCAGTACAATTGTTCTTCCAGTATTCTGTTTAACAGCCTTGAACTGGTTTTAATCCTTTAGACAATGTTTTAACTTGCACCGCTTGACCCATTTTAATTAATTTCAAGCACCTATAATATTTGATTAACACTTTGTTAATAACAACTGTATTTCAATGTTGAAAATGTTTCCATTTTAATAAAATGTTCTTACACTGTTGAAAGTGTATATAAAATGATGTTTTGTGTGGTTTATACCATCACATCTTTACACTGAGGTAATTTTATAATATATATATGTACGTACCCCTTCTTTATTGGAGTTACTTTTGGGTGCAAACCTAAAATCAAATTTTTAGGTTTTCTTATACAGGTGAACCAATCCTTTCTACAATTTTTTGTAGTCCTTAGTTTTATTAAATTAATGATTATAATATACCTGTAATCCCCCACAATCGGAGATTTCATGAATTTATTTTGTAACAGTTGTTTGCACCTCTTCAACGTACTTCAAGCCTTCTTTTCCCAATTATATGAGTTCGGATAAGGCTATGTTTGATTATGTTTATTTATCATACTTCTGCCTTTGTTTTGATCCATTATCAAATCTTTACATTGGATCATAATTTTCCCCCCAAAGTTTAAAGACCAATAGTCTGTTCTTTTGTAATCAATATTTTGAATAATCATAAGGCAGGTTTCATTTCATAATAATCAGGAGTTTAACATGACCTGATCTGTATTGATCTGCAAATCTAGAGTGCAGATTTGGTCCCAAATATTATATATTTCTTCCCATTGAGCTCCACAAACTGATGGCAATTTATTTTACTTCAAATGTATTGGTTATTTGCACAATATTTTATTTGTTTTCCATGCACCAGTTTGAAATACTTTTAAAATTGTATTTCCTTACATCTCATATAATTGAGACATGGATATCATAAATGGATTCACCGTTGATATCTTGATAAACGTAATTTTTTTTATCATATTCTGCTGTTTCACATAACAGCTTTGGTGAGACCAATTAATTTTTTTTTTTCATATTTACTTTTCATGGCCTCACTCATTCATTCAGGTATCGTACCTAGTACACCTCTATATATATTTTGTGCTGAAGTGTACTTAAATAAAACATAAACGTTTTATTATTATTCTGCTGTTTTAATCATAACAGCTTTAGTGAGAGACCAACTAATTACTGGTGCTGTGGTGGGTACTTCATGACCAGCCACCACTATCAGTGCATTTTTAGGGTCAGTTTTCCATTTTATTTTTACTGCCCTTGTTACTCCTGAGTTTTTCACTCAAGGAGACTACAAACATATCTGAGGTAGATATTCCCACAACATTTCATCATATATATTAATATATGAAACCCCCTTAGGGTAGGTTAGGGAATGTTTTTGGGCCTTTTAACCCTTTTTGGCTTGAATTCTTTATTTATTTTATTTTTATTTTTTGGAATCTTTTTTCCATTATTTTTTCAAGCCATAAAGCTTTTTTAGTCTGAAGGCCTTTTATTGTAACTTTTTAAATTATGGCCTTTCTGACTTTATAAAATTCCCCCCCCCCCCCCCCGCCAAAAGTTTGTGGAGCGACTAAAAAGTTTTCCTAACGTAATTTTGACGGCCACCGGTATCGGAACCGGCTCCGTAATCTCCCGTCCCGATCGCTCCCCTTAGGACGTTCTTTTAAAACTCCGTTGTTTTTTATATAAAGTATTTCCTTTTATTTTAACTTTTACTTATTTTTTACTTTTAAATTAGTTTTAAATCCTGGTATTCAATACCTGCCACGGAGTTTTTTAGACCCTGAAAGTGTTTTTCCCCCTGCACTTACCTGCGGGCCCGTACCTACCGCTGTCGAGGAGCTGCCTCTGCAGCTCATGCTCTGCCGTCAGCGTCGACGTCATGCCGTTCCAGCGCCAGGCGGGGCTTCTTCACGTAGTCACTCACGTGACTCCGAAGTACAATCTAAATCTGATAGTAGGGTAAAAGAATGAGAGAGAGAGAGAGAGAGAGAGAGAGAGAGAGAGAGAGAGAGAGAGAGAGAGAGAGAGAGAGAGAGAGAGAGAGAGAGAGAGAGAGAGAGAGAGAGAGAGAGAGAGAGAGAGAGAGAGAGAGAGAGACATTGGCAGGTGGACTCCTTGCCGGAGGAGATGACATCTCACGCACCTCCTCTACCTGGGTTTACCTGAGTCCCACTGAAGATGCTTGACCGGTGAACTGGCAGGAGCTGGAGACGAAAGTCCTCGCCCGGCTGGGACGCTGGTCAGGCTTGCTTAGAGTTCTTTATTTCCAGGGTAGAGTGCTGGGCATAAAACCAGCTGGTAGCCGGCATGTTATGGTACCGGCTGGCCACTCTTGTCCCACCCTCTATTTTTACAACCACGATACAGAAGAGGCTAGTGGGTTTCTTTTGGGGAGATAGGAAACACTGGATTTCTGCAGCGGTCCTGAGTCTCCTGTTAGAGGAGGGCGGCCAGTCCTTGGTATGTGTGCGTACCCTGGTGGCGGCTCTCCATCTCAGGTCACTGCGGAGGTATAGGTATGCGGAGAACCCCCCCCAGACGGCACGCTCTCGCCACGTATTTTTACCTTCTGGGTCGTTGCCTAAGGGGGGTTTCGTGGCTCCAGGTGACAGGCATCAGTCGACCCGCCTTATGGGGTTTGACTAGTTTCTATCGTGATATGCTAAAAGTGAGGAATTTGGTTGTTTTCAGCCAGCGTATTGCTCCTCAGGGGGAGGGGGGGTGTTGTGGCTGCAGGAGTGGCCAGTCCACACCCTGTCATGGCGGGTGTCGAGGAGAGGCGTGTGCTTAGAGTGGTTCTGACCACTCCCCCCACTCCGTTGGATTTGCTCATCGTGCCTAGGCTCCGGAATATTTATCGTGCACCGGCTCCTCACAACTTGAACCGCCTCTCCAAGATGCCCAGCGTGCCGTTTTGTGCTGCTGCACATTCTGCACCTCCTTGCCTTTGTCTTCCATCCTGACACATCTTGGAGGTCTGTGTTACTACCTGAAGGCGGGGGCGGTCCCCAGTGGGGGTCACTCTACAAGGGATGACCATCGACCGCCCTTTACATTGGGGACCTGGGGTGGAGAGTTTTGCTCAAAGTGGTGGTGTGTAATAAACGTTTGAGTCGGTTGATGGGCTCGTCGGCCACCTGTATTTTCTGCGGTGAGGCAGCAACCGTGTTCCACGCATATATGGAGTGTGAGAGGTTACTGCCCCTGTACCAATATCTGAAACGGTTGTTGCTCAAGTTGCTCAAGTTGCATTTTAGTCCCACGATTCTAGTGTTTGGACACAAGGCAGGGAGTGGGGAGAGCCGATCGGGGGGGCTGGGACTTCCCTGTCGGTTTGCTCCTGGGCCTGGCCAAGATGGCCATTCGCGGGTCCAGGCAGTGGGCGGTCGATGGTCATGCCAGAGTTGGCTGCCTGCCCCTCTTCCGGGCCAACGTCCATGTGTGCGTGTCCCTGGAGAGGGAACACGCGGTGTCCACGGGGACTCTGGAGGCCTTCCGTGGGCGCTGGTCACCGCGTGGGGTTGAGAGTATTGTAAATAATGAATGCATCATTGTACTATAATGATTACTTGATGAATTGTAACCTCTGAATGTGTTTTTGATGTGATGTATTATGCGTTTGTGCTGAATAAAGTTTTTGAAAACTTAAAAAAGAGAGGGAGAGAGAGAGAGAGTGCGCCATTGGCAGGTGGACTCCCTGCCGGAGGAGATGACATCTTATGCGTGGAGCACCACGCTCCTCCTCTACCTGGGTCTACCTGAGTCCCACTGAGGATGCTTGGCCGGCGAACTTGCTGGATCTGGAGAGGTAAGTTATCGCCCGGCTGGGGCGCTGGTCAGGCTTGCTTAGAGTTCTTTCTTTCCAGGGTAGAGTGCTGGTCATAAACCAGCTGGTGACCTCCATGTTGTACCGGCTGGTTACTCTTGCCCCGCCCTCTATTTTTGCAACCCCGATACAGAAGAGGCTAGTGGGATTCTTTTGGGGAGATAGGAAGTCCTTGGTAAGCGTGCGTACCTTGGTGGCGGCTCTCCGTCTCAGGACTCTACGGAGGTACGTGTGGTGACTCTCTGTCTCAGAACTCTACGGAGGCACCCTGCCAGATGGCACGCTCTGACCACATATTTTTTCCACCGGGGCCATTGCTTAAGGGGGGTTTTGCGGCTCCTGGTGGTGGGCATCAGTCGACCCGCCACACGGGGCCTGCCTCGCTTCTATCGCGATGTGTTAAGAGTGAGGAATCTGGTCATCTTCAGCCAGTGCGTTGCTCCTCAGGGTGAGGGGGGTGTTGTAACTGCGAGTGGGGCCAGTCCTCACCCTGTCACGGTGGGTGTCGAGGAGAGGCGTGTGCTCAGAGTGATTCTGGACCGAGCTTATCCCTGCTCCGTTGGAATTGCTCATCGGACCCAGGCTCTGAAATATTTCCCGGGAGCCGGCCCTACACAACATGAGCTGCCTTTCCGAGATGCCCAGCGTGCCGTTCTGTGACACAGAGAGATGTGTACTGCACTGGATGCTCCTGCATGCTCTACACCTCCTCGCCTTCGTCTCTTCCGTCCGGACACGCCATGTTACCAACTGACGGCGGGGGCGGTCCCCGGTGGAGGTCTCTCTACAAGGGTCCTCCCCCTTTACATTGGGGTCAAGGGGTGGAGAGTGTTGCACAGAGCTTTTCAATAGAACAGCTGTATGGTTAAGTCAAGCAAAATGGGGAGCTGTAGAATATTCATTGATTTCATGTCACAGACATGGGTTTTATTAATGTTTTAAGTGATTCAGATTTATTGCTCTAACTAGTCATCACCATTGGCGATCACTTGAGGTCGAGTATGATTTTCCTCCTGGTTGGTCCTTCGTGAACGATCCTCGACCGACACGGCCCCAGGTCCAACGGCTTGGACTCCAGCATGGTTGGGAGTCTCTCCCTACTGCAGTCGTCTTCCACCTTCTCAGCCGTTGTGCTGCTCTACCAGTTGGCCAGCCACCGTTCTGCACCGGTTTCACCACTGAGTTCTTCTTGGTCCGTGCTTTGTCATGTACCTCCCCTTCGACAAGGTGGCTACCCTCTGACCATTCACCGTACCATGGAATTAGCGCCTGATGATTGTCACTGAGCCCTGTTCAGACCAATGTCCAATATCAAGACAGCTTGAAGAAAGGACTAGCACAAAATCTGTGTAAGAAAGAACTGCAGATACTGGTTTAAACCAAAGATGGACACAAAATGTTGGAGTAAATCAGTGGGAGAAGCAGCATGTCTGGAGAGAAGGAATGGGTGACTTTTTGCGTCAAGACACTTCTTCAGACAGGTCACGACCCAAAACGTTACTCATTCATCTCTCCAGAGATGCTGCCTGTCCCGCTGAGTTACTCCAGCTTTTTGTGTCTTAGCACAAAAGCCGGTTGGGTGCTGGAGATGAAATTCGGGTGGAGCAGAAGAGGGGTCCATTATTATTTCCAAGCAAGCAGACACAGGCAGTTCCAGCAAAGTCAGCAGAGAAAAAGAGGGATAAATGTTCCTGAACCTTAGAAAATATCGTGCAGATGATCCCAATTCACATTCAGAAAATTACTGTGGTGCATGACTGTATTTGAAAATTGCTGATTGATGTGAATAGTTAGTAAGAGTTTTGGAACTTTTGTACCCACTCATTTAAAAACCTCATAAACCAGCTCTTAGCTGGAGACAGAAACAATTGGTAGTTACTCACTGAATGAAACATTTCTCAGCACCAGATGGTTTTTATTTATGTTGATCATCTCCTGGATGTAACTTATGAACAGACGAGGTTTAACTTACAAATATGAAACAAATTTTCCCAAGAAATAAGATTTGCTGAAGGCATATTCAACCAGGGGAAGGCTTTATTCAGCACAGTATGAATTTTGCCTCCTCTCTTCTGCTCCTTCTGTTGCAGTGGCTCCAGGTCTCACAAGTCATCCTGTGACTTCCTCGGCTTTTCAATTTCCCCCAGCTCTAGGGCCTACAGAGATTTCTGTGCCACTGCTCCCATTGTGACATCTCAGGCACCCCTCATTCCCATTCCCACCACGCCTTCGGAAGCCTAGTCTTAGGAAATTCATGGCCCTCTACTTGACCTTCATCGTCTGGACCACTGTGAAAAGTACTCATGTCCACACCTAAGCAAGGATGTTAATGCATTGGAAACAGTTTAGAGAAAGTCACTTAAATGATACCTGGATTGGGCAGGTTGGCTTCATAAGTTCATAAGTTCTAGGAGCAGAATTAAGCCATTCTGCCCACCAAGTCTACTCTGCATTCAATCATGGCTGATATATATATATATATATATATATTCCCTCTCAACCCTATTCTCTTGCCTGACACCCCTGACTCACACACTAATCAAGAATTTGTCAATATTTACCTTAAAAATATCCAGGCTATGGCCCCTACTTCTAGACTCTCCCACTCGTGAAAACATCCTCTCCACATTCATTATATCCAGGCCCTTCACTGTTCAATAAGTTTGAACGAGGTCCCCCCTCATTCTTATTAACTCCAGCGGGTATAGGCCCAGTGCCTTCAAACCCATTAAGTCTTCAAAAAGTCTTATGACGAAAGGTTGGTCAGGCTAGGCTTGTGTCTGTGAGTGATTACAAGAATGAAGAGCAGCTTTGCTATAATCCTAAGGGGTCTTGACAGAATGAATGGAGAGTGGATGCTTCCCCCTATGGTAGAATCTGGAACAAGGAATTACTGAAAACGAGAGATTGTCCATTTAAATTAAAGTTAGTTGAATTTTTCTCAGAGAGTCGTACCCCTGTGGAAATCTCTTCCACAAAGGCTGGTTTTTGAGTCAGAAGTAGATCAGTTCTTGATAAGTGAGAGGGTGAAAGATTAGCCAGCATTGACAGGTTTGTTTAGTTTAGTTTAGTTTAGAGATACACTGTGGAAACAGGCCCTTCGGCTCACCGAGTCTGCACCGTCCAATGATCTCCTGTAGTTCTCGTCCTACACACTTGGGACAATTTACAAAAGCCAATTAACCTACAAACCTGCACGTCTTTGGAATGTAGGAGGAAACCGGAGCACCCAGAGAAAACACACAGGGTCACAGGGAGAACGTACAGACATCCTTGGTCAAGATCAAACACAGTTCTCTTGCATTGTAAGGCAGCAACTCTACCTCTGCGCCACCGTGCCGCCCCATAGTTCTGCCTCAGGATGTGGAATGTAGAATATCAAACAGTACAGCTTAGGGACAGGCCCTTTGGCCCACCATGTCTGTGCCAAACTGAGTTGCGGTTCACAGTCAGACCACAAAAATCAAAAATTGCAGATCAGGCAAGGGATCGTGGGCCACTCCAGTCAAATTCTGTGTCTATGTTTGTTGTATTGTACACCCCTTCAATCACAGTTTTCTTTGATCAGTGTCCCGACTAGCACCTTGGGATTGCGTATGAAGCAAAAGGTGCTACATCATTGCACATTAGTACCTCCATTAATTGCCTCCATTCCTCTGTGGCCTTTTTCGTACTGCATTGTCCTCTGTCGGGGTAAGTTGTGGGTCCGTGTCTGCATCAGATGGGATCAACTGCTGAATAAATTATTTATCATCTGGCTTGTTACAGCCGTTCCCCCAAAGAATGGTGTGAGCTTGACATTGGTGAACTTCCTCATGGGTCACACCAGAAACTAGAGAGAAACTAGAAACATGGAATCCTAGATTCATAGAGAGATTCAGTATGAAAATAGACCCTTCGGCCCATTGAGTCTGTACTGACCACCAAGCACCCACTTACACTAACCCTTTTCAACAATCACAGAATCATAGGGTGCTACAGTGGAAACTGGCCCTTCAGCCCAACTTGCTCACACCGGCCAACATGTCCCAGTTATACTAGTCCCAGCTGCCTGCATTTGGTCCATATCCCTTCAAACCTGTCCTATCCATGTACCTGTCTAACTGCTTCTTAAACATTGGGATAGTCCCAACCTCAACTACCTCCTCTGGCAGCTTGTTCCATACACCCACTGCCCTTTGTGTGAAAATATGGTTTATTATCCATGATAATAAACCCTATTTTATCTATTTTAATAAACCCTATATAAATCTATTGTATTATCCATGACACCCATCCACCACCCTCCTATTCCAATGCTCACCTATTATAGCCACCATTCAGCCAACACAGTTTTAGTTTTGGGGATTAGTGATGCAACTGGAACATCTAGTGGAAACCCACCCAGTCAAAAAACATCCCACATGTAGCACAGGAGTTCAAAATTGAACCTGGTTCACTGGAGCTGTGAGGCAGCAGCACTGTGAAAACTGCAAGGACATTAACTTGGTTTGACTACTATTACCTGGCACAGACACAATGGGCCCAATGGCCTCTTTCTGTGCTTTACTCTGAGTTGTTTCCTCACTCCTTGCTTTAATGGTCCACCTTCATGCCTGTCCCACATGGTGACCAAGCACATGCCACCAACCTTCTGCAGCTTTATCTTGACCAACAAGAGGCACTGGGGCAGGGCCCATGTCACCCATGCTCTCTATGAAACCACTTAGTGTCCAGATGATGAGACCAATAGCCCAGGCAGAGAATGGTTAAGATCCCTCTTGATGGTGTCCATGCCCATCACTCCTGGCAGTACATAGTGGTGGTCACCATCACTCTCACCATAACGCTCATCACCATCACACTAACTCATGAACCAAAGGTGCAATTCCAATGCATTGACTAGCGGGCTAACTCATGAACCAAGAGGGACGACTCTTTAGCCCAGTGGGACAACTCATGCACCAAACAGCCTAAGCCTAAAGGCTGGCCGTGGCTCAATGACACCACCAGAGCCCTAACAAGAGAGTGCAGAAAATCAGAACGGAAGTGCAAATCTGATAAGCTTCAAATTTTCTTTAAACATTGGAGAAACAATCTTCACAAATACCAGGAAGCAGTAAAATCTGCAAGAACAAAATACTTTTCCACCCTTATTTCCAAACACGCTCATAACTCCAAGGTCCTTTTTAGTACCATCACCACTATCACATGTCCTGCCCCCAGCACTAGCTTAACTGGGTCCCCTGCTGAGTGCGAGGAATTTACTACATTTTTCACCAGCAAAGTTAAGAACATCAGATCGAATATTTCCCCTCCCATCCGTGACCTGGCTGTCTCATTGGTCTGTTCTTCAAAATTAGACTGTTTCCAACCCGTTACACTACCCTCCCTTGTAAAACTGGTCACCACCATGAAACCTACTACCTTCCCCTCGACGTTTTTCCCTCTGCCCTTCTGAAGGATGTAATTACAATAGCTATTGCAGCATCCTCGCCATCTTTAACAGTTCTCTGGCCACTGGCACTGTTCCTACCTGCTTCAAGCATGTGGTGGTCCAACCCCTCCTGAAAAAACCTAACCTTGACCCCACCTTGCCAAGCAACTGCAGACCTATTTCAAAACTGCCTTTCCTTTCAAAAATCCTTGAAAAGGTAAGTTTAAGTCAACGTATTCCTTACCTTCACCAAAATACTATCTTGGAAACTTTCTAATCAGGTTTCAGGGCTTACCACAGCACAGAGTCTGCCTTGTTGAAGGTATATAATGACTTACTGCTCACCGTTGACTCCGGCAACTGTGCAATCCTGCTCCTTCTTGACCTCAGCGCAGCATTTGATACAGTCGACCACACCATCCTAATTGACCGTCTCTGGTACGGGGTTGGTATTGATGGCACTGCCCTGAGCTGGTTCATCTCCTACCTCAAAGGTAGGAGTTTCTCTACTAACATAGGTAACTCTTTCTCCTCCCCAGCTAGCCTCTGCTGTGGGGTTCCACAAGGTTCCATCCTTGGCCCCATTCTCTTCTCCCTGTATATGCTCTCCTTAGGCCAAGTCATTCAAAGGCACGGCATTTCCTTCCATTGCTATGCAGATGATACACAACTCTAACTCCCCCTGAAGCCCAACAACCGATCAAATCTACTTAACCTCATCCACTGCCTCGAGGATATAAAGTGTTAGAAGGCGCAGAACTTCCTCCAACTAAACAAGAGTAAGTCTGAGGTTATCTTTCTCGGCCCCTCAGACTCAATCAAAACGATAGCAGGCAGCATTGGAAACCTTACCCCATTACTCAAACCTCATATCATATGGCGTGATATTTGACTCAGCACTGAAGTTTGACAAACAAGTCAATGCCGAGGTAAAAGCTAGCTTCTTCCAGCTTCGGACGATAGCTAAAATAAAACAATTCCTCCAGTTTGATGACCTCGAAAAGATCATCCACACATTTATCTCCTCCCGCCTCGATTACTGCAACTCCCTTTACACTGGCATCAGCCAATCTTCCCTGTTCCTCCTGCAACTGGTCCAAAACGCCGCAGCGAGACTCCTGACGGGCACCCGAAAAAGGGACCACATCACCCCGATCCTGGCCTCTCTCCACTGGCTCCCTGTGCGGTTTCGAATAAATCTCAAGATCCTTCTTGATATTTACAAAGCCCTTAATGGGCATGCCCCCACCTACATCAAAAGTCTGTTATCAACTACACCACCTCCAGGTCCTTCAGATCGGCCGACTTGGGGTTACTGAACATCCCGCGGTCTAGGCATAAGCTCAGAGGCGACAGCGCCTTTGCGGTTGCAGCTCCCAGACTGGAACAGCATCTCTCTTCCCATCAGAATTGCCCCCTCCATCGACTCTTTTAAGTCGTGACTTAAAACTCAGCTTTACTCTCAAACCTTTCTTGACGTCCTCTGAGGGAGGACTATATGTATGTATTTATGTATGTACTTAATCTATGAACCACTGTTGTATAACGTTAGTACCTCAACCAATGTAAAGCACTTTAGTCAACGAGAGCTGTTTTTTAAATGTGCTAGAGAAATAAAAGTGGCTTGACTTGACTAGACTTGACTTATTAACCACCAACACAATTCATGAATTAAAGCTGCAATTTCATGAGAGATCTCCCACACTGAGCTTCCCTCGGTCTCCATCAGGTGGCCAACCTACCTCTGTGGCTCAGATTCCCACCCCATGGAGTTCAGAGGAAGGTAGGACCACCTACCGTCATTTTATTGTGCTTTGCTGAGTTGACTTTGAGACCACATCCATTCCTGCATTGTTTCCCACTCCATTGTCTCCCCTTTCTCTGTGTGGAGGTACAGCTGACCTCTGATCCATGATTGAATTGCAGAGTAGACTCGATGGGCTAAATGGCCGAATTCTGCTCCTATAACTTATGAACTTGTGATGCATCCTTATGCATTTCTCAAACATGTTCGAGGATATTTATTTGATGGGGGTGATGTGAAGTAACTGGTGGGATGAAGTTAAGACAGTGGTAATTAGGCACTAGGTAATTTGTTGTGAATGTGGTACTAGACTAAATTTTAGCGGTGATACTTATTTAAAAACAGAGTATACTTTGGCAAAGTGCTGTCCGTAGGGAAAGAGAGTACACACTGCTTCCCACATTCACATTTGTGGCACATGTTTATTTACTTCTTTGCACAGTACTTAAGGATTAATTTTGAAAAATGTTTTGGCCTCACATGGGGAATATTTGTTTTCACACTTTTTTCAAACACATTACATTGATCACTGTGAGCTTTGCTCTGGCGGACTGTGAGTGACTCCTATCAATAATAACTCATTAGGGGAGAGGGTAGGGCTGAAGATGTCGTGGTTGGGTTGCTCTTAGTCCTGGCCAAGCTGGCCATCCGCGAGTCACAGCGCCAGGCTGAAGAGAGCTCTGCCTGCCCCTTTTCCGGGATTAGGTCCGGCCCGGGTAGTTTTAGAGAGGGACTAGGCGCTGTCCACAGCCACCCTGGGGGATTTCCGAGACCGCTGGGCACTGCGGGGAGTGGAGTGTATCCACAATAGGAATTGTATTATAATTATTTGAAAATGTATTGTCTTAGATAATTTGGTAATTTTGAATTATGGTGGTGGGCGTGTTACAAGGGCTTTCGTTTGTAAATATTATTTTGTATCGTAATTCAATAAATTATTTTTTGATTAAAAAATAAATAAATAACAACTCACTGATTTGCCCCACAACAGATACGGAGTGATATGGGGAGCAGAGAACTTACAACTGCCCAATGTACACCGTGATCTCTTCCTCAATCATGAACTAAAGGACTCACAAACCCACAGCCTCACAGCTACAGAGAACCAGGATTGATCCTGGCCTTGGATGCTACCTGTGTTGAGTTTGCTCATTCTCCCTGTGGGATTCCTCCGGGTCCTCCGGTTTCCTAAGATGTACGGGTAAAGTTAGAGAAAGAAGGAAGTGCAGATTCCAAAAATACGGTTTCCAAACATATGCACAAAGTGCTGGAGTAACTCAGCAGGTCAGGCAGCAGCTCTGGAGAACATGGATAGGTGATGTTATGAGTCAGGACCCTTCTTCAGACTGATCTTCATAGTTAGTGGTGAAGTTCAATGTGTTTTAAACGCTGGTGTGTGGGAGCCAAGGTGTGGGGGCAGACCACCATCTAGGGCTAGTGTGGGGTGGAGACACCCCTCAAATGAGGGAAGGGATATCACCCCAAGGGGCCACATGAGTGACAAGGTTACCGGGTATAAAGATATTTCTGTGAAATTCCACAATGTCGGAAGAAATTGTTACGCAGTTCTTGTTTTGTATATATTTTTTATTGTGAATAAAGTTTTGTTTGATTTTTAAAAAGTGCACCAAGGTACAGTGAAATTTTTTTTTTGCATACAGTTCAGTGAGAGTATTGCCGTACATAAGTATAATACCCAGGTTAGCACGATGGTTGGCATAGATGCGGTGGGCTGAGGGGCTGGTTCCATGCTGGATGACTCGGAGGTGACAAGGTTACTCACAATGTGGCACCATTGTGTACCTTCACTGAGGAGTGCAGAGGAGACATGGAAAGTTAAACAAGTCAGACATACAATATATTTCTGTAACCTCATCATGACCTGGTTTGCAGGGTAGATAATAAGATACTTTCCCCATATCCGTGGGCCTAAAACCAGAGGTTCAAGGTCAGGAGTGGAGGTTCAGAAGGGATCTGAGGCAGAATTGTTGCAGAGTGCAGAAACACGGAACTGCAGATGCTGGTTTACATTTTTATTCACCTAGAGTGAAGTAAGGAAAGACTGAGCTCTATGGAAGGGGTGGATGCAATCTGGTACACACTGCCAAGAGAGGGTGACAGAGGCTGCGACTATCACAACACGAGGGAAGGATCTAGAGAAGCACTTGAGTCACCAACATATGGAAAGCTATGGATCAAGTGCTGGAAATGTGGATTGGTATAGATGAGTTACTTGATGGTCAGCATGGAAATGGTAGGCCAAATAGCCTTTTTCTGCTCAGTATGATTCTCTGACTCTAATCCCCAAGACATTATAATCCCATATTCAACAAAGTAATTTCTGACAAACATGTTCTGTTGAAGGGTCTCAGACTTGGAAGGTTAATTCTTTCTCTCTCCACAGATGCTGCCTGGCCTGCTGAGTGCTCACAGCAATTTCTGCTTAGTTGTCAGATTTCCAGCATCTGTTGTTTCTTTTTTAATTTACAGAGGTAATTTCTGAAGTGTTGCCTCCGTCCAAAGACAGTCACTATAAACTCAGCGAGCTCAAACAGCAATATGATAATGGACAGAGAATTTGTTTGGATGATGCTCTTATTCTTATTCAAAGTAGTGCCCCTTTTTAGTCGAGGATGTTATGACCTAGGTTCAATGTAGAATCACAGTCCCTTTGCCCACTGAGTCCACACCAACCATTGGGGCAGCACAGTGGCACAGCTGGTAGAGCTGCTGCCTCACAGGGCCAGAGACCCGGGTTCGATCCTGACCTTGGCTACTGTCTGTGTGGAGTTTTCACCTTCTCCTTGTGGCTCGGGTTTTCTCCGGCTGCTCGGGTTTCCTCCAATACCCCACAGATGTGCCTCATGGGTCCTCGTTGATGAGAAAGTGGGAATAACATAGAACTAGTGTGAATGGGGTAATTGATGGCCGGTGTGGACTCTGTGGGCCGAAGAGCCTGTTTCCATGCTGTATTTCTAAGCTAAACTAATTAGCCACCCATGTACATCCTACATCAATCCTCAATTTTTTTTAATTCTCTCCACAATCATATCAATTAACCCCCACCCCCAGCAGATTCCACCACTCACCAACATTTTCAGAACAATTTAACCCACCAACCAGCATGTCTTTGGGATGAGGGAAGGAACCAAGCACGTGGGTCACGGGGAGAACGTGAAAACTCCAGGCAGACAGCACCAGAGGTCAGGATCAAACCTGGGTCTCTGGCACTGTGAGGCAGCAACTCTACCCACTGCACCATTCTCCTGCCCAATGTAATAGTTCAAAGTTAATGGTTTAGCCAAAAGACAGGCCTGTGGCAATGTGCTGATGTAGATGAAGATTCCTGGTGTCAGTGCAAAATGAAGGGGATACCTGGACACACATATTATCCACAGCCCCAGCTTGAAAAACACCATGCACCTGGAATGGGCAGGAGGTCTTTAGAGGAAAGGTTGGACAGCCAAGGCTTGTTGATGATAGAGTTTGGAAGTGGGAGAAGGGACTCGATTTAAATAAATAATTTCAAGGGGTGGATATGGAGAGGGTGTTTCATTTTGTGAGACGAGCATCTAGAACTGTTTAAAAAGAATGGGTCACTCATTCCAGAGCTGAGGCAATGTTATTTCTCTCAGAGGGTGGTGAGTCTTGGGATCTCCCCTTCAAAGGTGGTGGAAGCAGATACTTTGAAGATTTTGAAGACAATAGCAGACAATCGGACATGCAAAGGGGTCACCGATTACCAGGGATACAAGGGGATACAGAACTGGTTACAAGCTGGTCTGTCATGATCGTACTGAATGGCAGTGGCAGTGACGGACTCAAGGGGCTAAGTAGCATACTCTAGTTTGTATGTATGTGTTCAGATCACACGCCAGATAGTGAGGCATATTACATAGTGAGCAGCCACGTTACATTGCCAGAGGAAAGAAGTTACCTAGATAATCATTACCCTATGGTCAGGTTAAGTTGAGTTTACTGTTACCTGCACAATTACGGTAAGGTGCAGGTACAATGAAAATGTTGCTTGCAGCAGCATCACAGGTACATAGATTTGAACAACACACAAAATTACACGTAAATCTATATTACTAAAAGTAAGATCTTGACCGCCTTTGACTCACTGTGATTTGATTTCCGAGAGAACGCCGCCACTTACAGCTATCATTTTTGGCCACCTCGCACAGAGTCCCCCTCCGCTGAGCTGGACCAGAGGATTTTTCCCATTGATGAAACATAAAAGACTTATTAATGTTTTAAAAAATGTTGCCATTCTCTCTACTGCCCCTGCTGGTGGGAGGGGGGAGGGACTATAAAACCCGGAAGTATTGTGCCTCAGTCAGTCTCTGCAAGATGGGGAAGTGAGAGGGTCATGTCTCTCAGTCTGAGCTGTGAATAACAATGAACACATGTCTACTAAACTGCGAGTGTGGTTTTACTGACCTTCACTGCCCTTATTGTGGTTTGAAAATGAAAATATGGTTGGTTTGAAGTAAAGTGCACAGCAAATAGTGGTTTGGGTGCTTTGGGAAGTAAAAGCCACTGCAAATGGTAGCTTGGGTGCTTTGGGTTGAAGTAAAAGGCACTGCAAATGGTGGCTTGAGTGCTTTGGGTTGAATTAAAGGCACTGCAAATGGTGGCTTGGGTGCTTTTGGTTGAAGTAAAAGGCACTGCAAATGGTGGCTTGGGTGCACTTGACAACTTCCTGTTTGCACTGTATATTGATTTTAGATAAAACGCTACCACTTACGGCTGTGATTTTTTTGCCATCTTACTCAGTCCCCCTCCGCTCATCAGGTGCAGAGGATTCTTCCCATCAATGAAAAATAAAAGTGTTATTAGTGTTTACATTTTTTTGAGAATCTCTCTCCTGTCAATCACGCAATGAAGGCCACACCTTTTCCGGTGGGAGGGGTTATAAAATCTGGAAGTGTGGGTGTGGCTCCGTCTCTGCATGATGGTAGAGGGAGAGGTCATGACTATGTCTGAGCTGTGAATCAACTGAACACACTGAATGTCTACTGAACTGTGAATTTGGTGTTTTGTGTGGTTTTATGGTGGTTTCACCCTGCTTCAAATGGTATGAAACTGCATTTGAATGTGGTGGCCTTGCACCCTGCATGAAATGGTATGAAACTGCATTTGAATGTGGTGGCCTTGCACCCTGCATGAAATGGTATGAAACTGCATTTGAATGTGGTGGCCTTGCACCCTGCATGAAATGGTATGAAACTGCATTTGAATGTGGTGGCCTTGCACTCTGCATGAAATGGTATGAAACTGCATTTGAATGTGGTGGCCTTGCACCCTGCTTGAAATGGAATTTTGAGGAATAGCTGTGAGTCAACTGCCAACCAACCAGCCGTGAGTGAGCTGTCAACATATCAGGCTTGAGGGACTGAGCTGCCACGCCAAGAACCCATACCAGCGCTCCAGAAAGCCCCCCCCACTGGCCACCAATATTGGAATTGGTGGAGAGGTGGAATATTGCGTCGGGGGACCAGCTCTCCCATGTGAACATGGGACCCAATGGGTCCCACTTAGTCTAGTTATATATAAATTCTCCAATACAAAAAATAAAAAGACAGTAAACAACAATTGTAAAACACAATTATAAAACAAACCCATGGTAGTGCAAGAGGTGGCCCGTGCCATTTCATTGGCAAGGTAGGATTAGGGTTGTGCAGATCAGTTCCAGAACCTGATCGTTGTCAGAAAGTAACTGAATTTGTAGGTGTGGGACTTCTGGCTACTGTACTTCATGCCTGATGGTAGTTTAGTTTAGTTTAGAGATACAACGTGGAAACTTCAGCCCACCGAGTCAGCTGCTGACCAACAATCTTCCATGCACTAGTTCTATCCTACACACTAGGGACAATTTACAGAAGCCATTTGAAGTCAATCCCGACCCAAAACGTCACCTATCCATTTTTTCCAGAGATACTGCCTGACCCATTAAGTTACTCCAGCATTTCACGTCTATCTTTGATATAAACCAGCATCTGCAGTTCATTTTTATTACATTTGGATTTAGATTTAGTGGAAGGTGGAAGTGTGTTATTCCGGCTGGATGTCTGTAACCAGTGGAGTGCGTCAGGGATCAGAGCTGGGATCTCTGTTGTTTGTTCCAGGATAAACAACTTGCATGTACTAACTTGGTTAGTAAGTTTGCAGATTACACCAAGATTGCTGGAGCTGTGAACCGAGAGAAAGGCAAAGTAACCTGCAGGATATAGATCAGTACCAGAATTGGGCAAGGAAATGGCAGATAGAGTTTAATCTGAGCAAGTGTGAGGTGTTGCACTTTAGGGGGTTGACTGCAAAGGAAAAGTATATGGTTAATGGCAGGACCGTCAACAGCAATGATGTACAGAGGGATTTTGGGGTCCAAGTTTATAGGTCCTCAAAAATGGCAAGTAGATAGATGGTAAAGAAGGCATGTGGTTTGCTTGCCTTATTAGTTGGTGTATTGAGTGTAGGATTCAAGAGTCATGTTGTAGGAAAACAAAAATATTGCTTAGGCGAATTTGTCGTAACTTGGACAAAGTTGGATTGTTTTCTCTGGATTGTCGGAGGCTCTGATAAAAGCACATAACATGATGGGAGGCATTGATAGGTTAAACAGTCAGAACCTTTTTCCCAGCTGGAAATGTCAAAAAACTAGAGGGCTTAGTTTTAAGGTGAGTGGGCAAAGTTTAAAGGAGGTGTGCAGGGCATGTTTTTTTACACAGAGAATGGTGGGTACCAGGAACATGATGCCAGGGGTGGTGGTGGAGGCAGAAGCAATTGTGGCATTTAAAAGGCTTTTGGATGGACACATGGATACGGAGAGATATGGATCACATGAAGACAGAGGAGATTAGTTTAACTTGACACTGACAACGTGGGCCAAAGAGCATGTTCCAGGCCTGTACTGTTCTGTGTAATCTATATTGCCATCCTACTTAAGTGAGTCTCATCCAGATAATGATACAGATTGGTTAACCAAAGTGAATACTTTGAGTGCTAGCTGCTCCTCATTGGAAGGTGTCCACTAATCGCTAGCTTGGGTTAAGATTGCCCTCTGTGGTGAATTCTCACCATGCTATGCAATTAGGTATGTGAAAACCTGTCATTCTACAGCACTTTTGTCAACCTCAAAACTTCCTTAATGCACTTTGGTGAAGCGTAATTGCAAATCCATCTCTTTTGTTGCAGGGAACGTGTGCATGGTAGGCTCCTCGGCAGCACCGATGGTCTGCTCATGGCAGCTTCACTTGGATGGAACAGCTGCCACTGTTCTCATTCAAGTCATTGGATGGAAACCTTTGGCCCTCATTTCAAAGCTTCTTCAGGGAGATAAGAACTTGGACAGAGAAGCACTGACGTTTACCATCTGAAGACCTCATTGACACTTACCGAATAGTGAAAGGCCTGGATAGAGAGGATGTGGAGAGGGTGTTTTCACTAATGGGAGAGTCTAGGACCGTAGCCTCAGAATAAAAGGACGTACCTTTAGAAAGGAGATGAGGAGGAATTTCTTTAGTCAGAGGGCGGTGACTGTGTGGAACTCATTGCCACAGAAGGCTGTGGAGACCAAGTCAATGGATATTTTTAAGTTGGAGATTGACAGATTCTTGATTAGAATGGGTGTCAGGGATTATGGGGAAGAGGCAGGAGAATGGAGTTGAGGGAAATATAGATCAGCCATGATTGAATGGCAGAGTAGACTTACTATACACTTGCACTCTATCTGGGTGTTCGATCCCGACTAAGGGTGCTGTCTGTACAGAGATTTTACGTTCTCCCCATGACCACGTGGTTTTTTTTCGAGATCCCACACTCCAAAGACATATAAGTTTGTAGGTTAAAAGGCTTGGGTTTGTATACTTGGTATAGGTGTAAATTATTCCTGTGTGTAGGATAGTGTTAATGTGCGGGGATCGTTGGTCAGCGTGGACTCGGTGGGCCGAAGGGCCTGTTTCTGTGCTGTATCTCTAAACTATACTAAACTAAAAGTGCCCAACTCAATGAAGTTCAACCACAACAAGATCTGAAACTCACTTTGGTGGATCGGACTGGACTGAAATTCAGACTGGACTGGTGCACAAGACATCTCCTTAAACTCAGTATTTACAACTGGAAAGGCTGCCTTAAGCTACTGACAAAACATTGAAGAAATCTCACACTCAGGTGACTTGTTGAACCCTAATTTAAAATAACGGATATCAGGTAGACTGTCTGATCAAGTTTGACAACCTACGGGGATAAAGCTAAACACTGTCAGTACATGAGTGGAAAACTGCAAATTTTGTTTTTATTATCTGCTTGGGTAAAGTTAACAGCTCTTTCTTCAACCTGACAGATTGAGTCTGATGAAGGGTTCAGAGCCAAATCTCTAACAATTAGAAAATGATGTGAGCAAGGCTGTTGGATTTGGTGCTGATAGTAGACGCTAGTTGGAGAGACGGCGCCACCTGGTGAGCGCAGGGGGAAGCGTCGCTGATTACCGGAACCCTGAGAAGGGGGGTTTGTGACCAGTGTGGGTGATGGACCATGGAAAGCATTTTGGGTGGGTTGAGTTCGCCTTTGCAAGCCAGCTAGGCTGATGAGTGTAACTTTTTAACGTCCTCCCAGTTTAGAGACGCCCAACTCTAAGCTGGTTGCATTCCCCTTCGCTTAGAAAAAGAATCCCCCAAAAAACTTCACGCTTCCCACTTTTGTTTCATTTGTTGGTGGGTCATGTAAAATCAAAATCCCCAGGACCAAGTTTGAAGAGGAACAGTCGCTTTTTGAAGATTTCGTCGTCTTTTGAGAGAAGGATCGGCAAACTATTGGCAGGTAGTAAACCACTTTATGTGTAAGTCGGAGAAGTTCCGAAACTTTGCTGAAAGTTACGCGAATACTTTTTAAAGTTAATAAATGCAGTATATGTTCCATATTCGAATGTTTTCCCAGTATAAATCAGGAAGGTTTATTTCGAAGTAGCGGAAAAGAATTGAACATGGAAAATATATGGGTAATTCTTTCTATTTGAACAGTCCTTAGAAAAACTAAAAAAAAAAAAAGTTTGAATGCTTGTAGTTTTTGTATAATAGAGTTATTTTAGTTACATTATGTTTCTTGGGGTTATTAATCTGTTCTCGATCCGACTTTCCCATTAACCCTTTGAGTAGCTATTGAACGATGTCAGACAGACAATTCAGCTTTTGAAAGTGGTACTATGATTATGTCCTAATAACTGGCGTGGATAAAATAAATTGAACGAAATGCCAATTATTTTGAGCCGAATGCTTATAATTAAGTCTTATAAAATGTATCGCACCTATCGTCTTATGTTATTTCCTTAAGGGCTTTTGGTTTCCCCTGAAATTGTTTAAATCTTTTTCCTTACTTCCGAAAAACAATCAAACTATTGCAATGTCTTTGGATGATGGATATAAGGCACGGTAAGTGGTTTTGTGATTGTTTGCATGGTGTTTGTTACACGTTTTATTTTAATGTCCATCCCGAATGATTTTAATTCACACTCAAATCAAAAGAGCAGACTCGAAGTGTTTGATTCTAAGGAACTATTTATATAGATCTGGGTCATGTATTTTGCAATAATTCCGTCCAGACAATAGTTTCTGACTTAATTACCCGACTCGGGGCGACTGCGGGAACATTTCTTGGCTATTTCCGCCCTCTAGCGTTGTCACTTTGCTCTGCTGGGTGTTTTGATTATCGAAATATTTTGTTGATTGATTGATCTCGATTCATTCTGTACTTCGGAGCAATAGTCTTATAGCGTTGCATCTTCTTCAATGTAATTGAAGGGCTTATTTATTATGCAGTTTTTTAAAGACAATAGACAATAGGTGCAGGAGTAGGCCATTCGGCCCTTCGAGCCAGCACCGCCATTCAATGTGATCATGGCTGATCATCCACAATCAGTACCCCGTTCCTACCTTCTCTCTATATCCTATAACTCTGCTATCCCTAAGAGCTCTGTCTAACTCTCTCTTGAAAGCATCCAGAGAACCAACCTCCATCGCCCTCTGAGGCAGAGAATTCCACACACAACTCTCTGTGTGAAAACGTTTTTCCTCATCTCCGTTCTAAATGGCTTACCACTTATTCTTAAACCATGGCCCCTGGTTCTGGACTCCCCCAACATTGAGAACATGTTTCCTGCCTTTAGCGTGTCCAAACTCTTAATAATCTTATATGTTTCAATAAGATCCCCTCTCATCCTTCTAAATTCCCGAGTATACAAGCCCAGCCGCTCTAATCTATCAACATATGACAGTCCCGCTATCCCAGGAATTAACCTCATGAACTTATGCTGCACTCCCTCAATAGCAAGAATGTCCTTCCTCAAGTTTAGAGACCAAAACTGCACAGAATACACCAGGTGTGGTCTCACTAGGGCCCTGTACAACAATAGGAGGACCTCTTTGCTCCTATACTCAATTCCTCTTGTTATGAAGGCCAACATGCCATTCGCTTTCTTCACTGCCTGCTGTACCTGCATGCTCACTTTCAGTGACTGATGAACAAAGACCCCCAGATCCCGTTGTACTTCCCTTTTTCCCAATGACACCATTTAGAGAATAATCTGCCTTCCTGTTTTTGCCACCAAAGTGGATAACCTCACATTTATCCACATTAAACTGCATCTGCCATGCATCTGCCTACTCACCCAACCTGTCCAAGTCACCCTGCATCTTCATAGCATCCTCCTACTGCCACACTTTGTGTCATCTGCAATGTTTGTCATCATACAAAGTGGAATCAGACCCTTCGGCCCAAGTAGCCCATGCCGACCAACATGCCCCATCTTCACTAGACCCACCTGACTGCATTTGCCCACATCCCTCTAAACCTGTCCTATCCATTTACCTGTCCAAATATGTTTTAAATGTTGTGATCGTACCGACCTCATCTATCTACTCTTGCAGCTTGTTCCATGTACCTACCATCCGTTGTGTAAAAAAGTTGCCACATGAGTCCCTCTTAAATCTTTCCCCTATCAACTTAACCCAATGTCCTCCGGTTCTTAATTCCCCTACTCTGGGTAAAAGTCTCTGTGCATATACCTTATCTATCCACCACATGATCTTACACACTGAGTGAGATTGCAGAGTGAGATTTCTGAGAAATCTTCCCCCAGGTTCAATAAATGTTGGCCCTACTTCTGGTTGCAAAGGGGCGCCATGTTTGTGTGACAGTGCCCCTTGTCTTCAACAGGGTCCCTGCTAAACCCCACTTACATCTCTCCCCACCCAGTCTCCAAAGAAAGTACGTGTTACAGCTGCAAGTTGCTCGTCTACCTACCAGAGACTCACTGAGGCAAGTTCGGATGCTGGTGTTTGAATAACGCAGGGAGGACCTTGACGTGTTCTGCCATTCCATTCTTGATGGACCAAAGCATCCCGTATACTTTGTAGTTCTTGAATCGTGAGAGATAACAGGAGCCTGTAGCTAATGTCAGCAGGTGGAGCTGCTAGTCATGGGCATAGAGTCATGGAAACAGCACAGCACAAAAATTGGCCCTTCAGCCCACCATGGCTTCTTTGATATTCTACAGTAAGTAATCCCACATCCAAATTAGGTCAATATCCATTTCTGCCTTGCTTATTCATGTGACTCTCTAAACATCTCCCAAACATAGTTACAGTATCTGATGCACCCACCTCCTCTGGCAGTGAGTTCCAGATATCAACCACTCTCTCTGTGAAATAAAACCTTTCGCCTTAAATCCCCTTTAAATGTTCTTCCTCATCTTAAACCTATGCCTCTGGTTTTTGATGCACCTACTTTGGGAAAAAGATTCAATCTGCATTACGGAGGCATCCAGCAATTTTATAAATCTCCATCAGGTTATCCCTCAGCCTCCTTCTCTCTTCAGGAATACAAGCCCAGCCTATCCATTCTCTCCAATAACTAAAGTCTTCCATCCAGGCAATAATCCTAAAAGGCCAATGAGGCAGAGCTGTAGATATTGTGTATATGGATTTCAGCAAAGCATTCAACTAGGTTTCACATGGTAGTCTGCTCTGGAAGGTTAGTTCGCATGGGATCCAAGGACAGCTAGCTGACTGGATAGATAATTGGCTTAATGGGAGGAAGCAGAGGGTGATGATGGAAGGTTGTTTTTCGGACTGAAGGCCTGTGCCTAGTGGTGTACTTCAGGGATCGATGCTGGGGCCTTTGCTGTTTGTTTAGAACATACATGGCCTGATTAGTAAGTTTGCAGATGACACTAAAGTGGGTGGCATTATAGTTAGCAAACATGGTTGTCAAAAATTGCAGCAGGATCTTAATCAGTTGGCCAGGTGGGCTGAGAAATAGTTGATCAAGTTTAATACAGAGAAGTGTGAGGTGTTGCATTTTGGGAAGTCAAACCAGGACAGGACCTAGCCAGTGAATGGCAGGGCTCTGGAGAGTTTTGTAGAGCAGGGACATATTTCCTTGAAAGTGGCATCACAGGTGGATAGGATGGTCAAGAAGGCTTTTGGCACATTGGCAAGAGTATTGAGTATAGAAATTGGCAGGTCATGTTACAGTTTGAGGCTACATTTAGAGTATTGTGTTCAGTTTGATCACCCTGTTATGGGAAAGATTTTGTCAAGTTGGAAAGGGTGCAGAGAAGATTTACGAGGATATTGCCAAGACTAGAGGGTCTGAGCTGTTGGGAAAGGTAGAGTTGGCTGGGACTTTATTCCTTGAAGCGCAGTAGGATGAAGGGTGATCTTATAGAGGTGTATAAAATTATGAGAGGAATAGATCGGGTAGATACAGTTTCTTTCCCAGAGTAGGTTTATCAAGAACCAGAGGACATGCGTTTAACATGAGGGGAGGGGGGGGGGGGAGGGCAAATTTAATAAGAACCTGAGGGGCAACTATTTTACACAAAGGGTGGTGGGTATATGGAACGAGCTGCCGGAGGAGGTAGTTGATGCAAGCACTGTTACAACTTTTAAGAAACATTCAGACATGTACATGGATAGGACAGGTTTAGAGGGATATAGGCCAAACACAGGCAGGTGAGACTAGTGTAGATAGGACATGTTGACTGGTGTGGGCCAATTGAGCTGTATGACTCTATGACTGTCTTTCATTCTGTCCCTCCCAGTCTCTCTTTGTCTCTTCCTTCCTGGCTCTCTGTATCCCCTCTCTTGTCTCCCTCACTCCCTATCTCTCTCTCTCTCTCTCTCCCTCCCTCTCTCTCTGTCCCCTGTTCTCTTTGTCATGTTCATAAGGGATAGGAGTGGAATTAGGCCATTCGGCCCATCGAGTCTACACCTCCATTCAATCATGGCTGATCTACCTCTCCCTCCTAGCCCCATTCTCCTGCTTTCTCCCATAACCACAGACACCCGTACTAATCAAGAATTACCTCTGCCTTAAATACATCTATTGACTTGGCCTCCCTTTTCTCTCTCCCCCTATTTCTGTCTTCAGATAATCCAGTTATGTGTGAAAAATATACATCTTCCTGGGGTCATCGGGTGTTTCGGGTCTCACAACATCAGACACCCTCGCCCAGGCGACCCAGCCGGGGTTGATGAGGCCCCGACTTGCGTCCCAGCAGCAACCGCCCACGGATCAGCCATCTTATTAACTACTCTGCAGGGGTTGGGAGATTCTATTGCGTGGAGGGACTGGGCTCAGTGGGGTGAATCCCGGCCGGGCTCCTCCTGCATCTCACCAGGTTCAAGGCCTGTGCGCTGCACATCTTTCTCCTTCTCGGAGCATTTCATTCTCGCCTGATGGATTTTTAGATATGGTGGTTCATTAGGCCTTTCCGTAGCTTTGTTGGGTAACTTTCTCACGAAAGTCACAGACTGGGGTGCTAACCCAGCCTGTCCCGATCAACTGTCTCTCCAGTAGTCACCAAACTATTCTTGGTTGTCACCCAGTCTGTTCCTAGATGCAACTGGCTGAGTACAAAGGTATTCGAAGAGATTGAACCAAGGAAGAGATAAACTGTGATCCAAAGGGGTGGCAGGAGGGACTCGAAGGGCTGATTGGCCTTCTCCATATCCATGTGTTTGGTTCCGCCGTGTGTTGTCTGTGGGGAGAGGCCAGCTTTATCCATGACAGCTCAGCCCGAATCCCCCCAGTTCACATCCAGTCGAGATGGGCGGCCTGGCGATCAGTTCTGGCTGGTTCCTGCGGGGGGCAATGTTCACTGTTCCAGTGAGTTGGCTCCAGTGCTTCAGTTGGGTTACCCAGTGCCGGGGGAGCGCGGCACCCGTGCGGAACTGTCTCCCCCGTGGGATGTTTACCCAGGGACTCCCCCAGCCCCCACCCAAACTCGGACTACAAAAACTACCATTGAATAATCCTATCTGGTACACTCATATTCTTCAGGAAAGGGGGGGGTGGGGGAGGAATCATTCTTTTCTGGACTGCTCGATTAACTCCATGTTTTACATGGCTGAGAACTGACATTTTTTTCATATCTACTAGGTTTGGACTGCACTGGTTGAAGGAGGTGGCTCACCCCCACCTTCTCAAGGGCTCATTGGGGGGGGGGGGGGGGGTTGAGGAGGGGAGATGGTGGTCGGTGGATAAAGGACGTAGTTAATGGCAGGGTTGGAGATGTCGTCTCTACTCTTAACACCAGAGTAACCAGTAAATTGAAAGGGGGTGGAGAGGCCACACAGGAACTCAATGGCTGGGGCAATGGTTCCTCGATCCCTCCTGTCGATATTTTGGATTGGACTCTCTCTACTTCGATCTCTACTTCGATTTCTTCACACTCCAAACACGTACAGATTTGTAGGTTAATTGTCCCAAGTGTGTAGGATAGTGCTAGTGTATGGGGTGATCACTGGTTGGCATGGACTGAGTGGATCCATGCTGTATCTCTAAACTAAAACTGGTATGTCAACCACTGTGCCATCGCTGTATAATTGCTCTGCTATCCCTGAATAAAGGCTAGTTGGTGTTGCAGCTGTGTGATGAGCCCTCCTGGCTGCAGCTTTGGAACTACCTGGTGTTTAATGTGCTCTGTTGTTTCACAGGCATAGTCGCTGAAGATGTTGCCAACATTTCTGGCGTTGCTGCTGATCGGCCAGGGGTTCATTGAACATTCCAGCGGACAAAATGGCGTGCAGCCCACCCCCAGCTCCATGGGATGTACAGGTAAGACCCCCCAGCATGTGCTTCCTTTCACCAACACATCCTTCCTCACACGTATGAGGCTGAACTTTGTCACTTGGTCGGTGTCTCCGCCCCCCCCCCCCCTCGCGACGTTCACTGGGTGAAGACATTGCCCCACTGTGGTCAACGAGTCATGATCCCAGGCAACGGCCAGAACAAGAGACCATTCCAGGTAAAATTTTCCCTCATCCCAGCTGGAAGGTGTGGCCCAGGGGCATGGGTTGCTTGAGTCGAATCACTCAAGATGTAAAAAAAAATCTCTTCTAAGGATTGTCCCCTGTGTGTCCTTAAGGAGGCGGCGGTCGGCTTTATTCTTCAATTACTGCAGCCTGTCAGGTTTGCGTGTGCTGTTGGGTTTGGGACGTTGTGTGGACTTGGGATGGTGGTCGCATGCAGCCAGTGGACGACTTCCTAGCAGCTTGCAGCAGCCCACCCAGTAGATCCTGGCCAAAGGTGGAGCAATGAGGTCGGATTTCAGACTGAGTCAGGAAATCAATCATTTGCTGTTCAGTGGTACTTTATTTAATAAGTTCTAGGAGCAGAATTGGGCCATTCGGCCCATCTAATCTACTCTGTCATTTAATCATGGGTGATCTTTCTTTCCCCCTCAATCCCATTCTCCTGTCATAACCCCTATCGCCCATACTAATCAGGAATCTGTAAATCACTGCTTTAAAAATATCCATTGATTTGGTCTCCACATCTGTCTGTGGTAATTAATTCCACAGATTCACTACCCTCTGACTAAAGAAATTCTTCCCCATCTCCTTCTACGTCCTTTTATTCTGAGGCTTTGACCTCTGGTCCTAGACTCTCCCACTAATGGAAACATCTTCTCCACATCCACTCTATCCAGGTCTTTCATTATTTGGTGAATTCTTAATAATTCAGGGTGAATTCTTAATGGTTCGGGGTGACAATGTGCTGTGATTTGTTTGTGTTTCAGGGATCCAGGACTGCCCCATCGTTGTATACTTTGTCCTCGACACCTCGGAGAGTGTGGCCATACCGAGCCGTGTGTATGGCGACTTGGTGGACAGCAGCAAAATCTTCACCAAGAACTTTGTAGAGAGGGCGAAAGATGAAGACTTTAATGACCGGGTGAAGTTTATCTGGGAGTTTGGAGGCTTACACTTCTCTGACAGGGTGGAAGAATTCAGCCCCATAACCACCAACAGGGACGAATTCCTGTCGAAGCTGGACAGAATTGAATACATCGGCCGTGGCACTCATACGGACTGTGCCCTCAAGGCGATGACGGACAATATAAAGAAGCAATCCCCGTACGACAACATCGTCCGCTTTGCCATCGTCATCACCGACGGTCACGTGACTCGCAACGACTGCGGCGGCATGCAGCAGATGGCCGAGGCGGCCAGGGACGCCAACATCAGGGTGTTTGCCGTCAACACCGACGACCTCCAGAACGAAATGGGTCTCCAATACGAGCATGCCCTCAAGACCATTGCCAACTTACCCCACGAGTTGTATCGGAGTGACTACGCCGTCGCTTCTGCCACCAATGTGGAGCTACCCAGCAGGACAATCGATCGAATCTATGATGTTATGGTAAAGTGTTCTTTGTTGAAAAGTATCTCCACTTTGGATCATTTCTGTTCTTTGCAAATACTCGGCAATATGTCCTATTATGTGCTGTTGCATTATATTCGTGATAGATGAATCACCAGAACTTAAGGTCACTGGAGATTAGAGTTTTGAGTTGAAGTTAGGGTCTGTAATCTATGGCTGTCTTGGACTCCAGTTACAGTGCAGTCCCTATGAGGTAAGATGGTAATCACAAACCAAATCTCTCTTGGCATAAGTGTTATTCAGTGTTCTAAAACGAACAGATATATAGTTATGGGTCCAGTGTTGCCTTAAGTGTTTTTCAAATGTTTGATATCTAAGAGTATTATCTTAATTTAGTTTGATATTATTATAATTGAGATTATAAAAAACTGCATATGCTGGAAATCTGAAATAAAAATGGATAATGCTGAAAACATACAGCAGAATCTGTAGAGAGAGAAATTGTTTCAGGTAGAAGACTGTTTGCCAGACACAAGACCGTCTGGACAGACAGAAAGCAAGTTAGAATTAAGTTGCCAACAGGGTGAATGGAGAGGTGGAAATAGGACAAAGAAGACAAGTCACAGCCCTTTGAGTTCAAGGATGGAGAGTGACGCAGAGGTCCCATGCAAGAAAGGAGACAAGCTTCTTCCAGGTTGGTGTTCTTGTATAGAAGTGGCAGCAAACTCACAGTAAAATAACAATTAACATTTTTGATCTTTATCAATAATCTTCAGTCCTCTCTCTGAGTTCCCACATCCCCGATGAGACATTGAGCTGGGAGCTCGTCAGTTCGCGTCAGTAGAATGGTGATGGGCCATGTTGACGATATCTGGATCATGAAGAAAGGAAGTTGTACTGTACATGGTTGGAAACACTTTAAAAACACCTCTTGGAGTTTGAAAAGGTGCTTGTGAATCACGGATAAGGAATAAACTGTTCCAGCAGGCTCACGAAGTGACAGAGGGAGGACTGATGTTAATTGAGAAAATCAAAAGATGGTATTTTAATTTATTGTTGCCTTCGCTGCCACTTCTATTCAACTGTGTCATTGCTGTGTCAGCGTTGTCATCTGTGAGGTCGATGCTTGTACACCCCAAAGTTTGGGAATCGCAGTCTGTTGGGGTTTGTAATTAGGAATTGCATAGCATTGAGAATCAGGCGATGTGAAGCATTTAGCAGCTATAGTTTATAACTTTAGTAGTTATACTTTACAACTTTGTTAGCACTGGTGTACTGGTAGCGTTCAATATGTCTGATCCACCCCAGGCATTGTCTCCACGTTTATGCCAATTCCCTGATCTATGGTGTAGGGAGGAACTGCAGATGCTGATTTACACCGAAGAAAGACGCAAAATGATGGAGTAACTCAGCGGGACAGACGGCATCTCTGGAGAGAAGGAATGGGTGATGTTTCGAGTTGAGAGCCTTCTTCTGCTGTTACTCCAGCATTTTATGTCTGCCTTCCCTGATCCATGGTGCCTTTGTTGAGCAGTCCAGCCTTGACCCAGTGCAACCAAATTAATGGTTGCCTATTAAGTTGACTCACTCCAGTATTGGCAGATCTACAGAGTAAAGGAGTGATTGTCCATCTCTTTTGGCTTTACTTGGGCTGTTCCTCAAGGTTGAGGATGACTTCGTTCCACTCACCTCTGAGAAATCAATGCAGAACAAGCAGATTCCTCCGCAGATGGAGCAGGAGATGCCTGACAGGGCGGGTGGTGGGAGGTGTTGTTAAGGATGAAGCGGGTTCCGTTAACTGTTTCAACTTGTCTTCGATGGTCTCTTATCATAGAGTCTTCACATTGTATATTAATGATATGGATGAGGGAATTGAAGGCTTTGTTGCCAAGTTTGCGCATGATACGAAGATAGATGGAGGGAGGTAGTGTAGAGGTAGGAGGGACTCTGAAGAAGGACTTGGACAGGTTGGGAGAGTGGGCAGAGAAGTGGCAGATGGAAAATAGTGTAGTATAGTGTGGAATCGTGCACCTTGGTAGTAGGAATAAAGGCATAGAATATTTTCTGAATGGGGAGAGGATTCAGAAATCGGAGGTGCAAAGAAACTTGGTAGTGCTGATGCACGATTCCCAAAAGGTTAATTTGCAGGTTGAATCAGTAGTAAGGAAGGCACATGCAATGTTAGCATTCTCTGCGAGAGGACTAGAATATAAAAACAGGGATGTAATGCTGAGGGCGGTCACGGTGGTACAGCGGTAGAGTTGCTGCCTTACAGCAAAATGCAGCACCAGAGACCAGGGTTCGATCCCCACTGTCGGTTTCCTCCCACCCTCCAAAGACGTACAGTTTTGCAGCTTAATTGGCTTGATTAATTGGCTTGATAAAAATGTAAAATTGTCCAAGTTGGCGATATGCAGAGTACTGCCCTGCTGACGACAAAAATCAGAAGGTTTAGAAGGTACTGGTCAGACTGCTTTTGGAGTATTATGAGCTGTTTTGGGCTCCATATCTGAGGGGGGATGTGCTAGCATTCAAGGGTCCATAGGAGGGTCCGGGGTAAAAAAAATCCCGGGGACAATTACGATAACAAGAGCGTCTGATAGCCTCTGTATCTCTAAAGTCTAAATAAAGTCTAAAGTCTAAAATGTATGGCAATTTCAGTTCTGGAGGATGAAGGACCTGTTGTTCTACATTAATAGATGAGGTTAGGAATTGGAATCTTTACAGCTATAATAATTTATGATCATACAATGTTATGGATCGACTGTTCTTTATTATTAAGAATTGATAAGAAAGAAAAATATAAGTTTCAAAGTTTAAGGGTGACACAGTAGCACAGTTGGTTGAGCCGCTGCCTCACGTTGCCAGAGACCCAGGTTTGAACCTGACCTCATGAGCTGTCTGTGTGGATTTTGTATGTTCTCCCTGTGATCACGTGAGTTTCCTCCAGATGTTCTGGTTTCCTCCCACATCATAAAGATGTGTGGGTTTGTAGGTCAATTGACCTTTGTAAATTGCCCCTAGTGAGTAGGGAGTGGATGTGAAAGTGGGATAACATACAACGAGTGTGAATGGTTGCGACTCAGTAGGCCGAAGGGCCTGTTTCCATGCTGTAACAATCAAATATGTTGCAATTCAAAACACCTCAGGCTCCTCGCTCAACATAACTCGAGCTTCTTCAGATGTCTATTGTTACATTATATCTCTAATGTTCAGTATAATGGATGCCTTTTCATAAACCGAATGTTCAGTCCCATATCACTCTGGGCATCTCTCATATAATCACTGAGCTGAAGATTGATACTGCACACCAGGAGGCCATTCTGTCCATCATGCCTGGATTGGGTTTTTAAAACAACTCTCCAATTTATTCCACTATAACCATCATTCTAATAGCCCTGTAAACGTTCCCCTCCAATCCCATCTGAAATAACTTGCTGATTCTGTTCCAGACAAATTTTAAGTTTCGTCTCCAAAGAGAAAAGTCCCCTTTCTGATTCTTCTATTTCCTTTTCCTGTTACCTTAAGTCTGAAACCTTTGGTTACAGATGTGAAAAATTATATTAAATGAGTCTACATGACTTTTTTGAAGTCCTTTATCAAACGTTCCCCTTACCTTCGCTGTTGCTCCATTCTCCTGCCAGTGGACAATTCTCCACAGGTCTGGGACCCCATGGACTTTCTTGGATAAATAGGTGGCAATAATGTCAGTGGAACTGTAGTATTAATATTGGCACTCTGAAGTCTCAGGATGAAAGGATTATCTTTTTTAAAGTTTTGCCCACTGCAACCAATCATTGGTCATGTTTTGACACACTGGGACAGTAATTAATCTCAGCTCTGTATCTAGACCACATTAGTAATTGTGCTAAGGCTTTTCTTAATGGTTCAATTTTCATGTGATCTATGCCATTGTGATATCCTTTGAATTTATTTTCCTCTTTGTTTTACAGCGAAGAGAGGCCTTCATCAAGGTGAGCCTACTACATTTTGATTAATATTGCTTCACTAATGATTTCTCATTATACAAGCACCCAGTCATTTTGTTTACATTATTAGATGGGAGGTGTGCCTAAAACAACTTGCAGGTTTTTGGGACGAGTCACGGTATTGGAATTATATGAAATAATGTTCAACCCTTTGACCCTGCCATTTGATAAGGTAAAGACAAGCATGGGTCTTTGAGATACAGATGTTTTAGGGACAATAAAGGCAGCAAGCTTCTACTACCACTGGTTACCATTGTTTACATCAAGCTTTGTAATCAAAGACTGGTGGAAAGGGAGGGTTGGTCTTTTTCATCGAAACAGCCCATTAGAACAATGGTGAAATGGATTTAAATCTTGCCTTTCCCTTGTGTGAAAGTGGATTTCCCCATCCTCTCAGTTCCCAACTGCTGAATGTCACTGTGTACGAAGGAACTGCAGATGCTGGTTTACGCCAAAGATCGACACAAAATGCTGGAGTAACTCTGCCCGTCAGGCAGCATCTTTGGAGAAAAGGAATAAGTGATGTTTTGGGTCAGAATCCCTCACTTTGTCTATGTTGAATGTCTCTCACTGCATTGGTCCACAGTGCCAACCTACCCAAATAGCGCTTGAAAGTAGGATCAGGAGAAGGTCATTCATCAATCTGCTGACCTGCTGTTCAATATGATCATGGCTGATCTGACCAATACCACCTCTACTGTGCCAGTTCTCCATCACGCTCAAATCCCATGTCTTTCCAAAATGTATCTATTTAAATACAATGATCTGGTCACAATGACCTCCAGGGTAGAGAATCCCAGGGATTCACCATCCTCTGTGAAAAGTTCCTATCCAGCCCAGTTTTAAAACTTTAAATAAGCACCCACTCACTGTCAAGATTCTACAGCAGATGGAAAAGTCTTGATATCTACCCTGTCGTATCTCATCACTATCTTATCTGTTTTGACGAGATCTCTCCCCTTCCTCATTCTTCTAATCTCCAAAGGATATTGATCTAATTTCTTGAGATGCTAGTGGGAGAAACCCACCGACTACAACCAGTTTGGCAATCTTGTTCAGAGATCCACGTGGGGCTTCTGTTTGGGGGTCAAAAAATCCTTGTTTTACATGCCATTGTGAAATAGTCAACTCCAGTCCAAGATTCCTACGAATTTCTCTTCCATTCTTGGTAAATTCCTCTTGCAGGACTGTTCATGGTACGGGGGCATGCTGAGGCTGTGCACAGATTCCATGATGATGCAATTATACTTTATTGTCACATGTACCTACGTACAGTGGATTGCTTTGTTTTGCATACACCCCTACCACCACACGTGGCAGCAGGACTCCCCTGCCAGGTCCTCCCTTCGTTCTTGGTGCCCCTTCCCATCTCCCCCCCCCCCCCCCCACCTTCGCTCTCGGCGGCCCCCTACCAGTTATCTTACGGTGGCACGGGTCCCCTCCACGCTCTCGGCGGCGCGGGTCACCCTATGCTCCCAGTAGAGGCGCAGAGAAACGAGAGAATGCGCCAGTGTCTGGTTGGATGGAGACCTTCAGAACCTGACAATTGAAGGAGATCCATGTTGGGGAGGCCTTGGGGAAGTGAAAGATTGTAAATTGTACCCCTTGCAGGGCTGTCTTAAGAGTGTGGATGTGGTCATAGCAGCTTTGTCAGTTGAAGTCTGCTGTGTGGTGGAGCAATCCTTGAAGATTTATTATAATTCCCCAATCTCGAGCTATCCCATTCCCACGTTTCAGCCGTTGTTTAGTCCCCTTGCGCCCCCCCCCCCCCCCCCCCCCCCCCCCCCCCTCAACTCCAACACTTCCTTGTCCCACTGCCTTCCCGTGATCAATTGGAAAGGGATTATTACTTGCTTGGAATTATTTTTCTTATTTTTGCAGCTGGTAGAATGAAACCCTTCAAAGACAATGAAAGAATGAAAAGTGGTTTTAAGCCGTTGTGATTGTTCCCCAGAGCAGTCCCTGGGACATTGTTCTTTAGTTCCTTGATTTTCCAACAGTGAACATCGAGAAGACAACCAACAAGGAGGATGAGGGAAAGCAGCAATGCTTACTAAACCTGCTGTAGATCTCCAAAGCCTTGTCCCTTGTGTAGATTAAAAAATTAAGTTAGCAATATTTAAAGTGAAATGATTAATAGTAGCCATTGGTCATTTGCAGTGATGTTCGAGTGCATTTCCTTCATTAACCATGACATTCTGTGACTTCCAGTGTTACAAGATGAAGTGCCTGACATTTACAGGATCCCCTGGACAGATGGGCTTCAAAGGAAGGAAGGTGAGTAAACAACATCCTTGCATGTCACTCGGCAAAGGTGTCTTCAGCTCCATGAGGAACATGTACCTTCACCCCCCTGGATATTTGTAAGTTAAGGCTTAAGTCATCAGGGAAGGGATGCACAATCAATTTCCCTGAGCTCAGCTTTGGTAATATCCCCCTTCGCTCCATTTCTCCAGGATTTTTTGGGGATATAACTAGGATGTAACTAGGAAAATGAACAAGGGAGAGTCAGTGGATGTAGTGTACCTGGACTTTCAGAAAGCATTTGATAAGGTCCCACAAAGGAGATTAGGGCACATGGTATTGGGAGTAGAATGCTGACATGGATTGAACATTGTTTGGCAGACAGGAAACAAAGAGTAGGGATTAACGGGTCTCTTTCAGAATAGCAGGCAGTGACCAGTGGGGTACCGCAAGGCTCGGTGCTGGGACCGCAACTATTTACAATATATATTAATGATTTAAATGAATGGATTAAAAGTAACATTAGCAAATTTGCGGATGACACAAAGCTGGGTGGCAGTGTGGACTGTGAGGAGGATGCTATGAGAATGCAGAGTGACTTGGACAAGTTGGGGGAGTGGGCAGATACATGGCTGATGAAGTTTAATGTGGATAAATATGAGGTTATCCACTTTGGTAGCAAAAACAGGAGGGTAGATTACTATCTAAATGGCATCAAGGTGGGAAAAGGGGAAGTACAACAGGATCTGGGGGTCCTTGCTCATCAGTCTATGAAAGTAAGCATGCAGGTACAGCAGGCAGTGAAGAAAGTGAATGGCATGTTGGCCTTTATAACAAGAGGAGTCGAGTATAGGAGCAAAGAGGTCCTTCTGCAGTTGTACAGAGCCCTAGTGAAACCACACCTGGAGTATTGTGTGCAGTTTTGGTCCCCTAATTTGAGGAAGGACATTCTTGCTATTGAGGAAGTGCAGCTTAGGTTTACAAGGTTAATTCCCGGGATGGCCGGACTGTCATATACTGAGAGAATGAAGCGGCTGGGCTTGTACACTCTAGAGTTTAGAAGGATGAGAGGGGATTTTATTGAAACATATAAGATTGTTGAGGGTTTGGACATGCTAGAGGCAGGAAACATGTTCCCGATGTTGTGGGAGTCCAGAACCAGAGGCCACAGTTTAAGAATAAGGGGTAAGCCATTTAGAACGGAGACGAGGAAACACTTTTTCTCACAGAGAGTTGTGAGTCTGTGGAATTCTCTGCCTCAGAGGGCGGTGGAGACCATTTCTCTGGATAGTTTCAAGAAAGAGCTAGATAGGGCTCTTAAAGATAGCGGAGTCAGGGGATATGGGGAGAAGGCAGGAATGGGGTACTGATTGGGGATGATCAGCCATGATCACATTGAATGGTGGTGCTGGCTCGAAGGGCCGAATGGCCTACTCCTGCACCTATTGTCGATTGCCCCTAGTGTGTAGGATAGTGCTAGATTATGGGGTGATCACTGGTTGGCGCGGACCGATGGGCTGGTTTCTGAGATGTATTTCTAAACTAAAGGAAGTAAGTGTAAATTCAAGTGTTTCTTTTTAATAGCAATGCACTTTAATCGGGTATAATGTATAACTTTTATGTCTTTTATAGGGAGAAAAGGGTACAACTGGTGCTGTCGGTGACCAAGGTGGCGCTGGTCGGCCTGTGAGGATTCTTTTATTCAGAAATTTCTTTGAAACGTTACAGCTTGAATTTGTTTTTCATACGTAAACCAATAATTATTTTTCTCCTACACAGGGTGATCCTGGTATTGAAGGACCCATCGGCTTCCCTGGTCCCAAGGTAAGATGTCATATCTAACACTTGTCCGGCCATCTCGCGATTCTGGAACTGAGTGCCTGACCCTCAAAATCCTTTGCACGGGGCCCAAACAATGCCTAGTGCTCACAGCTCTCCTTCTGCCAAATTTCTGGCTACTGACTGAGTAATCTAGAGATCTATCCATCTCTTTTTTATAGTACTCAGTATCCTTCACAGCTTTCTCGTTGCAAATTCCACAGATTTTGAAGAATTCCCTTCCTCTTTCCAAAGTATTGTGCTGTGTAACGTGAATATAGATCTCCCCCCCTCCCACCCCAATCGGGAAATAGCCGTCCCATATCCGTCCAAACTCCATTGAATACATGCCTAGTTGACCTAACCTCTCCTCATACCAGTCACACCATCTCAAGACTGGGTCTGAGGAGCTCTCGAAAAGACCCTTGGGAAAGGCTGCAATCCACAAGACTGGGATGATAAGGAGGAAGTGCATGCAGGGTGGTCTCCAATTATAGCACGTAGGTGATGGGACGGGTAGCCAGCCATTTATCACCCCCCCCCCCCCCCACCAACTACACTGCAAAATGGGGTGACACTGAACAAATGGGTTCATTAATCCAGTCAATCTGTATTGGTGTTTATGCTCCATGGGTTCCCCCCTAACACTTATCATATCATCAGATCTCCCTCTTTTGCTCCCTTGAGGACATACCCATCTGACTCTTTAATTGATATGTTCTCCAGGCTGGCTCTGAGAAAGCCAGCCAAGCAAACCAAACTAACCAGGAATGGACCTCAGGGCGATCCTGTTCATGAGGATAGAATGCGTTCCCAGCCTCTTGCTGCTGTTTGGATTGCAAATCGAGGTCAACCTGACACTAAAGAGGGCAAAAGTGTTACAAGTTCAGATTGCCCCTAACCCTTGACCCTAGGCAGCTTTCAGGCAAATGACTCAAACCCTGCATGGTCAGACTACGTTGATCTTCATAGCACAGTGCCACGATCAACTCAGCAGAAGGGAAGAGTGTCCCTAAACCCAGCATCTTTCTGCGGCTCTGCAAAACAAACCCAGAGATGGGCCATGCAGAGAGTAGAAGGTTATCTTCACTGGCTGGGTGGTAATCTGATGATAGTCATTGATTTGCTTTGCACAGAGCCTCCAGTGGGTGGACTGTTTGCTCTGTTACGTCGATGTCCATGCTAGCTTAATGTTCCACTCACCATCACTGTGTCTCTTAACACATACCCACAACCAAAAAACAAAAGAAATGAGCCCTTGCCCCAATAGCATTGTTCCCAATCTATGCTCAGCATATAATACATGGGCTTGGGCACACTGGACCCCATGCAATTAAAATGCATCAGGAAGCAGTGCCCTGACTGGCTGTGTTAATGATATTTCTTCATCTCTTTTCCCAGGGTTATCCAGGATTGCTTGGAGAAAAGGTGAGACATCTTCTAAATCTCCGCCGTCTTTCAGATGTTGATACAGTAATAAATGTGGTCAGCTGGATATAATCCAGGGACTCCATCAATTCTTGGAGGCTATGGGAACTTAGAAACTCCAGCTTGCGTGCACACAGGTCTAAACATGGGCCTATTGGTGCAGCCTCCCAATGATGGCTGATCAGACCCGCCTATCTGAGGCTTGGAAGGGTGTTGGAGTGAAAAACCGCTCCGAAATCCCCATTGGCAAAATGGGTCTAAAAAAGATGCTGAATCTGTGTTGACACTCACTGGCCAATGCGACACTGTGGCAGGACGATGTCCTGCCTTCTCTATAGGTTAGTACCCCAACTGTGAAGCTCCCTGCACCTGCAACAGTAGGTTGGGGCTCCGATCCCAAATACCCTCTCCTGATGTTTGCAGTTTCCTTTACATTTTTCAAACAGCTTCCGAGATAGTGGTAAAGGGGGAAAGCGAAATTTGTATCAAAGCAAAGCAGTGTCCTCTCCAGTGGATGGTGGTGCCCGCATGCTGGAGCATCCTGCTCCTAGTGATTCCCCCCCCCCCCTCCCTGCACACCCCTTTGCACATTTTGTGCCCCCTTAATGATTGTTGAAGAACAGAATTTCCAGATGTGTCGCTCACACTGGAGGTGTCCTGGTAACCACGCAATGGATGCATGCAAAACTAATGGAAGCATTATTCTAAATCTTGTGTCTGCTTTACAAACGTGGTTATTAACACTCTGTTTTTAATTTTTAGGGTGAAATGGGATCTGATGGAAAGAAGGTAAAATCCTTTTATTTTTAAACCTTTCAGGCTCGGTCTAATATTTTCTTGTTTTTTTTGTTGTGACATTGTCTATGTGTTCCTAATATGTTCCACATTCTTATTATTTCTCCAGGGGAATGCTGGATTACCAGGTCGGGATGGCATCGATGGGCAGAAGGTAAGCTCGTTCATCCCACCTGGGGTGAAGTGAATTGAAGAACTACTCTTTCCAGTTTGGGATGGTGTCCTGTTATGGCCTGGTTGTGGTGGGGCAGATATCTTCCTGGGGAGCTGGGTGCTGGTGGGACAGTCGAGGACAAGACAGCCATGCTGTGCAGGAAAGCAGACCATAAACATACAATGTGGTGAAGGATGGTGGAACTCCTAACCACACCGAGAGAAGCTCAAGTAAAAAATTAAATCTGCACAATGGATCATTGCGAGGCCGAGTATAAAGGGTATAGAGCCAAAGTGGGTGGATAGAGTTGTAAACTGTGTGCATGTAACCAAAGTGAGATCTTGTTAAATGCCTTGCTAAAATCCACATAGACAACGTCAAACACACTGCTTTGCCAATCCGTTTGGTCAACTCAAATTTGTGATACCTGATTTCCCACACACAAAGTCACGCTATCCCTATCCCTATCAGTCCTTGTCTTTCCAAATGCAAATATATTCTGTCACTCAGAATCCCTTCCTGTAATTTTCACACAACTGATGTAAGGCTTACCAGCATATAGTTTCCTGTCTTATTCCTGCTGCCTGTCTTAAATAAGCAGACAACATAATCATTCCCCCAGCCAGCCAGCCAGGACTGCACCTGTGGTTAACAAAAATTCAAACTTCACTACCAAGTCCCAGCAATCTCCTCTCTTGCTTTCTATTAGGTCCTGGGGTACACTTGGTCAGGCCCCAGGGATTTATCCACCTTTGTGCATTTGAAGACCTCCACACCCACTGCAATGTAATGTCAATATGCTTCAGGATATCTCTGTTCCCTCCCCTGAACGCGCTCGATTCCATTGTCTTTCTCCACGGCAAATACAGACGAGCAATATTCATTTAAAACGTCACCCATTTCATAAGTGTGTACAGTACACATAGATCACCACACTGGGGACCTACTCTCTTCTCTAGCTATGCTCTTCCCCCTAATATACGGATAATCTCTTGGGATTCTCCTTTTATTGTATCTGCCAGGAATATCTCATGATCCATGTTTGCCCTCCTAATTTCCTTCCAAGCTGCTGCTACCGGATATATGTCATTTTCATGAGCATTCCTTATCAACTAAGGTTTCCTCATCTTGCTGGCTTTGCCCTTCACACTAACAAGAACATCCTCTTCCTGAACCTTTCCCATCTCAATTGTGAAGCCTATATATTTGCTCTGCCTGCTGTACATAATTATGTCATGTTACATGTGACATGTGGCAGATCACAGTTATTCCACCATTTGCAATTAACAGCACAGTATTACTGATTGTATGTGTCATACGTTGGATACATTTGATTAGCAGCACAAAGTGCTGGTTAGATCACCATCAGTAAGTGGAATAAAGGTTGTTTTTATTGTGTTAATTTCAGGGAAAGCTGGGACGTGTTGGACCTCCAGGATGCAAAGGAGAATCCGGTGAACCGGTGATGTTAACTTATTCTTCCCTTTAATCATTCTTTGGATAATGGTGAACCCAGATAACCACATTTGTGTTGTTACAATCAGTCATTCAGATCATTTAATTTGAGAAGATCATTTTTGAGCTTTGAAAGCTGATTGCTAAATTGCACATTGAAATTACACAAATTCTCCAGGGCATTATTAAAGTATTTTTCAAGCTACTAATAATAATAATATTTTTTGGTGTTAATGACTGGATACAGTATATAATCTACCAGTTTAATTATTGGTAGCATTAAGGTGAAAAATCAACGAAGTGGTAGAATTATTTAAGTGCACGATATGAGTAACTTTAGAAAATGGATGATTCTGATTTACGGAAAAATCGGTGTAGAGTTCTCAGAAAAGGGACCCTTATGGAACCCGGGAGCTGCTTGTACTGTACCACCACCTGCCTCCACCACCAAATCCATTTTCTAGATTAAAGGACCCAATCTGTTGATAACCTTCGTATTCAGTTGAACTTTGGACTGGTTAACCTCCATGGCTCCAGTGTGTTCGACCTGTTCCATAAAACACTCATCCGTCCTCTGCTTTTCTCCAGTTCCATGTTTCGCCCCCCCCCCATCATCTCACCCCACCAGGCCTTGTAAAGATCCTCCTCTGCCCATGTCTCAGGAAGACCGCACTTTGCCAGCTCCCAGCCCTTCCCCTCTCCACCAGGAGCCATGAAGTCCCACCTCCTTGAAGCCCAGTCTTGCAAGTCCCCGTCTCTGACAGGATCACTCCGCACCCTGCCCATTATCATGCTTCCACTGGGTGCCCACCTCACAGCCCACCAGTAAATCGCTGGATGTAGAAACAAAGAACTCCAGACGCTTGTTATTACACAAATCTCTTTAGTTTTCAGAGCCGACTAAATTACAGACTCGACGATATCCTCCTGATTCAAAATGTAGGCAACTGTCTGGGGGCAGGATTCACGAGTGCAGGAAGAAGTGGAAAATCTCACATCAAAAGGGGTTGACGAGTGTTACTATGGTCCTTGCGTAATGTAGCCATGATTTTGTTGTTCATAGGGTCACCCTGGTTACCCAGGAGATGCTGGTGACAGAGGATTTGCTGGTGATAATGGAGCTAAGGTTTGTATATGTTCATTACAAAAAATTATAAAATTGACCAAGAAATATCTGCGTCGGCGAAAGGGCCTGACTCACTGACCACAGATGCTTGGCCTGCAGCCAGTGCTTTAGTTTAGTTTGTCACGTGTACTGACGTACAGTGTAAAGCTTGATGGCGTGCTAACCAGTCAGTGGAAAAACAATACATGATTACATCGAGCCATCCACAGTGTACAGATACATGATGAAAAGGAATAAAGCGAATAATGTTTAGTGCCAGTATCGTCCGATTAAAGATAGTCTGAGGGTCTCCGATGAATCTGGTGTTGAGGTCCTGGGTCAGTTGGAACGAGCAAGAGATGCTCCCTTTGGGGACAAGGGTTAAAGTGCGATAATTGATGATTCAGTACATGGCAATATCTGAATAGTTGTTTAAACCCCTAGTTTAATTCCATATTGCCCTTGGTTGACCTATATTTTTATCTGAGTATATTGCTGAGTGGACAGTGATTTGTGAACTGTTTGGGTTACAAACAGTTTTCAGCAAGGATCTCGAGAGGACCTAGAATGTGGTTGTTCCTCATAACTGGTGTAGATTCAATGGGCCAAGAAGCATCTTCTGCCTAAAACAAATCTTTGCTCAAAATTATCTCATGTATTAATTCTTAGAATTGACGAACAGTCAATACATGATATCCCACCTTTGTAGTAGGGATTATTCCATCTGGCCATTGGGTTGTGTGGTGGGAGAACTACTGAGTAAAACTGTATTTATTTTCCCTTCCAGGGAGATGTTGGGCGCCCAGGAAGAAGTGGCCCCCCGGGACCTCCAGGAGACAAAGGTCTCCAGGTAACGTTGAGCAAATCAACTGGTCGCTCTGAATGCTGAGTAGTCGATACAAGAGATGGTAGAGATGCTGTTGAAATTCATCAATATATTAAGCTTCCTTTCGGTAATGAGCTTTCCTCCAGAGCCACTTGCAAGGATTTGCAAAGTTTTGTGAAAATCCTAAAAACTGCAGATGCTACAAATCGGAAATAAAAATGGAAAATATAAGAAACAGCAGGTCAGGCAGCACCTGTGGAAAAAGGAACAGGGTTAGTGTTTCAAGACTGAGACCCTTCATCAGAACTGGGAAAGAGATCAAAAAGAACAAGGAAGGTTTCAAGGCCCTCCGTTTCTTCCTTGGACAGAAACCCAATCAATTTACTTCCTCTCCTCTACTTGACATAACTGTCCTCACCTATCAATAACTTCCCTGTTGACTCCTCTCACTTTATTAGGTCTGAAGAAGGGTCCCAAGTCGAAATATCACCTATCAATGTTCTACAGAGATGCTGCCTGACCCACTGAGAATCTGCATTTCCTTGTTTCTACAAACATAAACAAGTGGTTAGCCCTGCAACTGAAAGTGGAGAGGGAATGTGTTGGTAGGTTAATTGCAAATTGCCTACCGTGTAGGTGGGTAGCAGGAGAATTGGGAGTTTGGTGAGCGATAATACCTTATCAGGAATTAAGTGAGAGAATAGGATCACTCTTGGAGACAGCATTGAGGGGGTGAACTGAATGACTGTCTCCTACATCATAGGAACATATGAGAAATGTAGACGAGTCACAGCCTAACATCTAATGGCCCTGAATTAAGGGCACAAAGCTGGCCAAGATGAAGACGGCATAAAACCCATTATGCCATGCAAGCTGCAAGCTAGCATGGAAGGTGGAGCATGAGAACTCTTGCATTCAGGTGTGTACGGGAAGTACTTGATGAGGGAGAGGAGAAACATCAGCTCCACATCTGGCATTTCTTCATGTCCCAGGATTGATCACTGGATGTTTGGCAGAAACATTGTGTTATTTGGAAGTGGTCTCCTACAGGGAGGACACTTAGAGTTTGAAGCATTACCGGGAAATGTCCCAACATACCAAACCTTCCTCTGTGCAATATTGATATCACTCACTTTAATGGCCACATGCAAAATAAAATAAATAAATTCATCTCTAAAGTTCTTCTCAATCTCTAAAGTTCTTCTACAGATGGCCATTAAATGTCTCTTCCATGTCATTATTTATTGCATGGAAATCACATTCCATGTCCATCTGTAAACCCTTGTCAGAACTATCAGGCCTCAGTTCAGTTCTTCTGATAAAGAAGCTTTGATCTGCAACGTTATCACGGTCTCTCTCTCCACAGATGCTGCCTGACCTGTTAAGTGATTCCAGCAATTTTAGTTTTTCTTTTATATTGTCTTGTTGGTTAGAATTCTGTTCCATATATCTTCTGATATAAAGTGGAATAACAAACATTGTCTGTGCCAATGTCAGCCTGCAGCAAGATACTGGCAAAGAGTTTGTGTTTAATGTGTAGCTTTGTAATCCACCTGAATATGTTAGTCTCAAGCTGTAGGAAGGTGAAGATGGTCTAAAATCTAAACAGTCTAATTGTTCATCCATCTGAACAAAACCCAAGCTAATGGGAAGAAGGCAGGAGAATGGGGTTAGGAGCGAGAGATCGATCAGCCATGATTGAATGGCTGTGTAGACTTGACCAAATTGGCCTATTTCTACTCCTATTTCTTATTACAATAATAAACTCCCGAAAACCACATCACCGATGCTGATCGGGTGAATGTGCCAAGTGGAACAGATCTGTAGATGATATATGGAGCTGTTGTACCAATAGCCCATTGCTAATTGAATGGTGGATTGGATGGTTTTTCCTAAAATGTCCCAACATTCTTTGAGCTGTGGGCTCGGGGGAAAAACTTCAGACCAATTTTCATCATTCCTTTTCAGAGCTGCTAAACTCGAGGATGCAAGGAGGAGTTTGGGAGTTTCTGCTGGTCAGAATGAAGTGCTGGTGTAATTGTACCGACAAGTCGGTAGTTTCTGTTTCTGACCATTTAGTTCTTGTGGCGAAATGTGATTGCCTGGGTGTAATCCGAACAGAAAGCATTGAGGGTGAACCTGAAGATAGGGACAAAAAAGCAAACTGCTGGAGGAATTCAGCGTATGAGGAAGGCATACGAGGAAGGAAATGGACAGACGACATTTCAGGTCAGGTCGAAAGAAGGACCCCGACAGAAGCATTGTTTTCTCTATCTCCCTGCACAGATGCTGCCTGGCCTGCTGGGTTCCTCAAGCAGTTTGTCCTTTGCTTAAGAATTCTGCATCTGCATTCTCTATTGTCTGCTAAAGAGGTTTTGTTTTCCAATTTCCCATATAGAAACATAGAAAATAAATGCAGGAGTAGGCCATTCGCCCTTCGAGCCAGAGTCACTATTCAATATGATAATGGCTGATCATCCAAAATCAGTACCCCATTCCTGCTTTCTCCCCATATCTACTGATTCCGTTAGTCCTAAGAGCTATATTTAACTTACAATTAATACATCCAGCAAATTGGCCTCCACTGCCTTCTTTTGCTGAGAATTCCATAGATTTACAACTCTCTGGGTGAAAAAGTTTTTCTTCGTCTCTGTTCTAATGGCTTATCCCATTCTTAAACTGTGACCCTTGGTTCTGGACTCTCCCAACATTGGGAACATTTTTCCTGCATCTAGCCTGTCCAATCCCTTAAGAATGTTATGTTTCTATAAGATGCCCTCTCATCCTTCTCAATTCCAGAGTATACAAGCCCAGCTGATCCATTCTTTCATCATATGTAATTCCCGCCATCCCGGGAATTAACCTGGTGAACTACACTGCACTCTCTCAATGGCAAGAATGTCCTTCCTCAAATTAGGACACCAAAATTGCACACAATACTCCAGGTGTCTCCCCAGGGCCCGGTATATCTGCAATAGGACCTCACTGCTCCTATACGCAAATCCTCTCGATATGAAGGCCAACATGCCATTAGCTTTCTTCACTGCCTGCTGTACCTGCATGCTTACTTTCAGTGACATGTTGGTATCCTGAGGTTAAATTGCTGCTTTATAACTTGTTAAAAATAACAAAAGGCCTCCTATATACTTGCACCAAACTTCACTGGAACAGTTTAGAACAACAAAGGTTGAGAGGTCAGAGTGCAAGTTGGATGAAGAATTAAAGTGAGAGACAACTGCGCACACGGGCTCTGCAAAGTGATCACCCAGTCTTTGGGTTTACCCAAAGTATATGAGACAATATGATCAGCTCTGAATCCAGTACTGACATTGCTAGAGTCACAGAAGGGACATGGTCCAGGAATATGTTTTGCATGATATGTTGCTTAATAGTAAGATTAAACGAGAACTTACCAGTTTGAAGTTTTATCTTGAATTTATGAGAGTTACGTTGGTGATTACGTGAAGAAGACCCGTCAGGCCCCATGCGCACCAATCTTCAAAGCAGCGGTATGAAATCACAAATAACAACACCGAAGTGACATAGTAAGATGCGTGACTCGAGATGATCCTTTAAGAGAGAGGATTGGGCGTGGCGGGCACGTAATCGCCAAAGTAACTCCACATAAAATCAAGATCAAACTTCAAACTGGTAAGTTCCCGTTTAATCTTACTATTTTACTTTGGAGTCACATGAGTGATTCCGTGAAGAGTTCAAAGCTTTGTGATTTCATGCCGCAGAATACAAATCTCGGCATCCCACTGCAGTGATTGACTCAAATGAGAAATTAATGCATTAGTAGTAACATTGCATTTAATGCAGTAATTATTTAAAAATATAAACAACAACAGTACCCCTCTATACCAGGATCACTTTAAACAGAACTTAATAGCATTGGCAAACAGCCCTGGATTGGCAATCAGCCGATGATAGAAATTCTGAAACATCAGCTCATTTGCCCATCCGGCGGCCGCCAAAATATGGTCGACGGGCATTTCCCTCGCCTTGGCCGCCGACGTAGCTGCTGCCCTAGTGGAAAGAGATGTAAACACACTATCTAAATGATACGCTAACGTTGATGCTCACCTGGTGGAATAAGATATACAATCGTCAGTGATAATACCTGTATATCCCAGAACCTGCTACAGCCACCTTGAAATAGTCTACGACCTACCTTAGTGTAGTTGTTTGTTTACTAATAAACAATGTTGATTCCCTACTTCTTAGGATTCTGGTGGCCTAAGATAACATAGACGTGAGACCGTGGGGTATCCAAAATGATCTTAAATCAGCCACCCCTACTCTGCTTGTGTAGACCAGAATGTAAAATGTAATGGCACCTGCAGCCAATCCATCCTATCTAACCACAGTGTTTGCAATGTTTGCCGTCGTTGTGCTGACATTAGTGTCATAACTAAGGATGTAGCTGGAACCCCTTGGTGAAGTAATGTTTACACATTTACAATAATCAACTGCATAATCTTGGAGAACTTGTATCAAGATCTTTTCACAACTCAATATCCGGGTTGCACCCGACAGCGTAGTTCCCTTATGTTACAGCTGTAGTGTCTCCATAACTGAATTATTGTCAAATATCATTTAAAATGAACTGGAAAACATCAGTAATCTGTACTGTATTAAATGTAACATTAACACTTAACAAAAAACACTTCTGATCCCCTCAATAGAAATGTACTGCTTTTTTGGGTGCTATCCCTGCACACTGATGTGACAACCTGAGGCATAAGTCAATCCATTCAAAATGTGTAAGTCAATAATTGTTTTACTGTTCAAAGGCCGGACTCCTGAACCACAGTTTGTTTTTTGGAATAACCGTATATCGTTGTGCCGTAATGCCTGATGAAGCAGGCAACAGTTTGGCCAGTCCAATAGTACGAACCCAAGCGAGGTCTTGCTGACTGTTTTAAGACCCGGCTAATGAGGCAAAAATGAGGAAGACAAAAAGACCATTCCTCCTATTGAAGCGAGAATGTATTTCTCCGCACTGTTGTGCCACATATTTTTGCAATCAGTGAATAAACATGCACCAACATGTCGATATTTGATGTAGTATTGAACCATACTTTCATCATACTTTGAGATCCAACACTTATTCTGCGTTACCATCGATCTGAACTGGACGATACACCAGTGGCAAAGGAGATTAATTACAGGACATTTTTACTTGATTACCATGTGACTAACATATGTCACCATCGTAGAGTAGCAACTTGAATTTGAGCATGTAGAATATGTATATTCGCTCAAAACCCCTTACCCATGGTATTTAATGTATATATTTAGTTGATACCAACAATTGAAGAATTGGTAACTCGTGCAATCTCCAATATCTCCAAGTAGGTGATGGTATTTGGAACTTCTCATCTTAGAATCCTAAGCATCAGCTTGTAATAACTGAATTAAACAGACCACACTATTGTAGCAAGTTTCAAGTTCAAGTTCAATGAGTTATTGTTATGTTCAGCAATGCTGAATACTGTTACTTCATCATTGTGGTTGAGGTAACTTCAGCTGACAATAGCATAAGGTTGTTAACAATGGTCTAATTGCTACTTACACAATATCAGTTCCTTGATTTGCTCGGCTGAAACACTGCTGCTATATTGCCAATTACTCTTGATTAAAATAACTCAGTTTTGTAACAGATTTGCTATAACTCCAATTTCTTGCCACAAGACGGAGTCAAGGCTAATAATAATTGAAGGTAAATCCCAATGACCAACAGACAGTTTATCCATACCGCAAAGCTTTACTGTTATAAGTACAGTATATTGTCTTTGATAACCTCTGTAATGGGATTTGTATAGCATGTATCTCTTACCTAATGAATCTGTTGTAGTCGGGAAAATAAGTTTTCATATTCGGAAAGTTCATATCCACGACACTCTCCATTCTTCATAATAACATGCCACTCCTGCCTTATTCCATGGGTGGTTTGCATGAGAACTTTTGCCCAATTTCCAAACCTTGGCTATAATCCAACTTGCTTGGAATGCTCCGGCTGTGCGTCAACCAAATATGTTTACGATTTGTGTGTTGTACAAAACAAATGTAAATATTACAACTTGTGAACGGTGCACTACCCAAATTTTGGAAGTGCTAGACCCATTTAGTTGAGTATGATTCGAAGGTGCATGGAATTTCTGAGCTATCATGCTGCCCCCAGCTCCAGTGAACTGCTACTGCCGATGAGCGCCTGGGGTGCATTCTGAATGATGACTTTTGCCCGCCGTTGGCTTAATTGATTTGTCTACCAGGCTTTCTTCACCTGTAGAATAGACCTACCTGAACAACAGATTCAGCGACTGGCTCTCACATCCCCCTGTTGGCGTTGTTCACTGCCGGCACATATGTGCTTAAGTATGTTCTATTGACATCTTTAGAGCCTGGAGTCATCTTAACCTTTTGCTCTTCCCTGTTCAGAGAGGGTGATTCGTAGGCAACCCTAACAGGCGCTGCCACAGGATACCAATACTGATACGAACCCATTGGCCTTAACCCAATAGAATATTCTGCTGGGATGGCAACTTTGTTGTCAGGAAAAGGTACCTCTGACACGTTCTCTTCATCCCTTGGGGTATGCCCCACGGCCATACCCTGAGACTCAGTGACAGCAGGATACTGACCCATCTTGATCTCTGCCTCCAAGAGGGAGACCTCTGTAGCACTGTATGCAACAGTTGCTGTATTTGGGATAGTCGTTTCAAATGCACTATCCAGCCCCGGTGAGGAATTCATCCCCCGACTCCATGGGCCTTGCTCTCCAGCCCCGGTGGAGAATAATCTCCCAACTCCGTGGGCGAGCAGATATGTGTGAACTCGAGCAACCCTGTCCCAGGTGTTGCTGGCACCACCTCTCGTAAAGGCCGGTGCTTTTTGACATGAAACAGCCCTGCATCAGGCGCTGCTGGCACGGCTCTCCCGTAGGCCAGTAATGTTGCAAATGAAACAGCCCTGTATCAGGTGCTGCTGGCACGGCTCTCCCATAGGCCGGCACTTCCATACATGAAGCAGCCCTGTCAAGCGCTGCTGGCACGGTCTGTCCCATAGGCCTGCACTATTACAGTGTAAGCTCACTAAATCAACATTTTTAGTGTACAGCTTTACCTGTGAAGGGTAAAAATAATTAATAGCAACTTGTGCTAAACAACAAGGATTATATTGTCAGAACATATAACAATAACTTTTTATGATTTTGCCTTTAGCTTTTAACTTTAAGAAAAACACTATAAAATACATTTTATTATAAGGAGAAACCCTTTATAGCCCGACTCACCTGAGTCCAAATAGGGCTGTATGAGTCCCATTTAATTCCTTTCCTGGGGACCAACGTCTGTGAGCCACTGACCCCACTGTCAGTGACTCCAGCGTTGCTTCCTTGCCGTTCCAATGGCATCCCCACAGGCTGGGAGCCGCTGACCCCACTGTCAGCGACTCTGTTTGAATTTCTTGCCGTTCCCACGGCATCCCCGCAGGGTGGGAGCTGCTGACTGTACGGTTAGCGGCTCCTTATCTTGCAACCCAATCTTTTTGCCAGTTATCCGCATTTGCGGTCAGAATGGAGTTTCCCAACTTTCCATATCCGGCACATTCGTCGGGCTGTGAAACTGGCAGGAAAACCTCTGCGAAAAGAGGCTCCTGCCTGAAAACCCTGGTAAGTAAAAAACCAAACTTACCTTTTAGGTTTAACATACCGCCGGCAGGAGCTCTGCCCTGCCAGTCTGGTGCTTGCGCCAATGCAGCTGACGTACTGGTGCGCATGCGGCCTGGCGGGTCTTCTTCACGGAATCACTCACGTGACTCCAAAGTAAAATCCCACACCCAGGGAGTGATGAGCTGCAATGGAGAAAAATGTGTTATCAACCAAAAAGTATGCAACCCAAAGAATCAAATGGCATTGGTCACCCTGTTATAGGCAAGATGGTGATAAGCTGGAAAGGGTGCAGAGAAGATTTACAACTCAAGGGCATGAGTTATACAGAGAGGTTGAGCAGGCTAGGAATTTATTCCTTGGAGTTCAGGAGGATAATGGGTGATCTTATAGAGTTGTATAAGATCATGAGAGGAATAGATGGTAAATGCACAGTCTTTTACCCAAAGTAGGGGAATCAAGAACGAGAAGACATAGGTTTAAGGTGAGGGGGGGAAATTTAATAAGAATCTGAGGGGCAACCTTTTTACACAAAGGATGGTAGCTATATTGTAGCAGGTAGTTACGGCAGATACTATCACAACATGTAAGTAACATTTGGGTACATGGATAAGATAGATTTAGAGGGGTATGGGCCAAACGCAGGCAGGTGGGACTAGTATAGATGGGGCATGATGGTCTGTGTGGGCAAGTTAAGCTGAAGGACTTGTTTCCATGCTGTATGAATCTATGTTTCTTCTACCTTCTGCCTGATGGTAGAAGTGAAAAGAGAGTATGACCACGGTGGTGAGGGTCCTTGATGATGCTGGCTTCTGGTTTAAGGCAGTGCCTCCTATCGATTCTATCGATGGTGGGAGGATAGTAACCGTGGTGGACTGGGTGGTCCATCTCTGGTCTGATGGTCAAGCAGCAGTTGTACAGAGAGAGAGAGAGAAAAATGAAGTTAATGGTTCAGGCCAAAAAGTTAATGGTTCAAGTTTTTCTATCTTTACTCAATTCTGAGGTGAGATTATCAACCTGAATCATTATCTCTGTTTCTTTGTCTATGCTGCCGCTTGACCATAGTGTCTCCAGCTTTCTCTATTCTTACCTTCTCATCCCTATTTGTCAGGACTTGCATCACACACACGGTGATCCCATTTCTGACACCACGTAAACTTTAAAGTTAATGAATTAGTTGTGGAGCACTTTTAAATGACTTTCTGACTGAGAGTTGTTGCACGTGTACAAAGCTTTCTGTCTTCCCATGGCAGAACAACTTGGCCGCGTGTCACCGCTCCAAGTCTGTTATGATCTGAAACAAATGTTCCCTCTTCTCTGAGCACAAGGGTGGGAGCGCATCTTGAGAAGGAGGAACATCAGTCTTGCAAGTCAGTTGCTTTTCATGCTGCCCCTTCACTTTCCTTTGATTAACTGTGTTTATTTTCCTTAGGGACCGATGGGACCTTCTGGACGTTTAGGAGCCATGGGTCCAAAGGGAGGACAGGTAATGACCAGCATTCCAAATCAAAACCAGTCCAGTGTTCCTGAGTGTTCCAGCACTGCCTTCCATCTCAGATTGTTTTGTACCTCAGGTTGTGGCTTCAGCTTATACTGGGTAGTTCGGAGGAGACTGCTGCCTAATAATCATCAGAATGACCATATAACCATATAACAATTACAGCACGGAAACAGGCCCTCTCGGCCCTTCCAGTCCGTGCCGACCATTTGTTTTCCCCTAGTCCCATCTACCTGCACTCAGACCTTACCCCTCCATTCCCTTCACGTCCATATACCTTTCCACTTTACTTTTAAATGTTAAAATCGATCCTGCCTCCACCATTTCTGCTGGAAGCTCATTCCACACAGCCACCACCCTCTGAGTAAAGAAGTTCCCCATCACGTTGCCCCTAAACTTCTGTCCCTTAATTCTCATGTCATGCCCTCTTGTTTGAATCTTCCCTACCCTCAATGGGAAAAGCTTATCCACGTCAACTCTGTCTATCCCTTTCATCATTTTAAAGACCTCAATCAAGTCCCCCCTTAACCTTCTGCGCTCCAAAGAATAAAGACCTAACTTGTTCAACCTTTCTCTGTAACATAGTTGCTGGAACCCTGGCAACAATCTCCTCTGTACTCTCTCTGGATGACAGGAGACATTCCATGAACACGCCTGTAAAATTATTGCGACTCCCTTGCAACTCTATATTTGTTACTCATTTCTCTTGTCTTTCTTTTTCAACCTAGTGCTGGATCTCCCTTGTTTTTAAGTATCTGTCTCTTCCGGCCATCTTCTGCCTGTTCATCTGACCCCTTCAATATCTAGTATTTGTATTGCCATTATTTCATCCTTTCCTTTTCTCATTCTGCCCCTTCCTTATCTCATTTTCTGGCTGCTTCTCTCATTCTTTTGTTCTTATATTATCTTCTTACACTTCCTTCTGGCCCCTGATCAATCACTCTCTTTTGTTTTAGCTGCTTTTTTGTTCCTCGGCCTGCCTCCATTACACTCCCATTTTCTTCTTTCCTCTCTCGTGCCTCTCAATCATTTCCCTTTTCTCTCTCACGTATGATCTTACTCCCCCTCCACTCTTTTCCTTCTTTCAAAGTCACGTTCCTTCCTGCTTAAGTCAGGGATTTTTATTGTCATATGCACATGTGCAATGAGCTGTAGGTACAATGAAAACCTCGCTTGCAGCAGCATCACAGGCACATAAACAACACACAAGAACATAAATAACACATAAAGTATCCAAGGCAGCACAAAGAAAAAGACAATGCAACAAAGCAGACATTAGTGCAAAAGCATGATTAGAAAACTGGTCCATGGTCATGGAAAAGGTGGAAAGTCCTGGACTTGGTGAAGTGGGCCATCAGGCTTCTGTATCTTCTGCCTGATGGTAGCAGGACGAAGAGGGCATGGTGAGGATGGACTTGATGATAGATGCTGCTTTGTTGAGGCAGTGCCTCGTGTCGATATTTTTGATGGTGAGGAGGGCATTGCCCTTGATGACCAGCCTGAGTCCACCACTCTCTATGGCCACGCGGTCCACATCAGGCCATGGTGCAATGAGTCAGAATACTTGTTACAATCATCTCCTTTCTATTTCCCTTTTCTCCAAAACCTTGTCTTTTATTTCCTCTGCAGTTATTGGTATTACTTTATGTAATTTCATTATTTTCTTTGGAGCAAATAGAGGCCTTTATATAAAACATATGTATATTCTGCCTCTTAGGTGGAATTCCTTGTTAATATATTAGCAAGTAACATTTGGGAAAGAGAATAATTAGCATCAGTGTATTCCAGCAATAAATTAAAGTCATCATTTACTCAGCTAGCAGAGATCACAAAAGGTGTTCCCCAAATGAAGGCTACTCAACTGCAAAGACTGTGGTAGTTGGGAATAGCATGTCTGTTAAATATAACGTTATCTCTAACCTTTACACTCCTTGGGCAAACTTTTAAATTGATACAAACTGGCTAGAGGTGGCAAAGTGTTACATTCCACCACTTCCCAGCAGCAAAAAGAGGATTTAACCCTGTTGAACCCTGGTATTTAGATCTGCTGGCTGAAATGGGCTTTCCTGAAGACTGTGCGGTACTTGATTAGTGTCAGAACATGAAATATAAATGGGAGCAGGAGCAGTACATGCGGCCCTTCGAACCTGCCTCTGTCCACTTTCCTGCCTCTCAACCTTAAACTGTCGTTGCCGATCAATTGGACTATGACGACTTGTTTTCGAGACACACTATATTTACTTGTGCAGAAGAGCAGCACAATCCCAGTTACTGTACTACTATAAAATTCTACTCGGAACTGTCAGATTTTATATAAACTTTGACCCTTGAAATTGTGCGCACTCTCTAATTTCCTATCACCAATCACAATACATTCTCAAAAACACTAATATTGAATAAAACTACATGCTATTCAATCCTTTATTTGTATTTAATTTTTGTAAAGATGACTATCAAGAACCTTGTGCTCTTGGTCATAGCTAGCTGTACGTCAAAGGATGCAAATCAAGAACCGTATGCTGTATGTCAAAGGATGTCCAAAGGTGCTGCACAGCTATCTTAACCCTTGTCATAGTGAAGCTTCCACAGAACTACCCTTTTATTAACCGCAGACCTTTCGGCCAAAGTGAAGTGTTGGGGAAATGGGCTGTCCAGTGTTCCTTTTGTGTTGCCTGTTTCAGATGCTTTTGGAGGGTGCCGAATATACTAGGTTGGGCATGATAAATATGCATTGTGACCCTTCAGTGCCTTCATACTAATTGATATTTGTTCTGCTTTCCTTAACTTTACAGGGAGGCAATGGAAATCCAGGCCCTAAAGGAGATGTGGTAACTTTTATTCACTTTATAAAACATGTTGTATACTCACAGATGGTGTCTCAAACTCACAGAACTACTGTGGAATTAAACCAAAGTTAAGAACATCATTCAACACACTCATACAGGAATGTGACACATGAGTCATCTATATGTGTGGGTGAGTAGGGTCTTGTACAGTCACAATGTGAGCAAATGGAATGAGTAACATAGGCACAAAAGGAAAGTATGGACATGAGGGGATCAAGGACTTTATGACTCCACATATAGATTGCTGATCTTATATTTGTATATATAAGAGTGCAAGCCACATGTAAACATTCATGAAGGTATATAAGCATGCAAATACTTTTCCCGACACAAGTACAAAAAGCATAAACATGCATACATGGTGGTGAATCTGTGAAAATACACAAGGCCGTGGAGGCCGTCATTGGATATTTTTAAGGCAGAGATAGATAGATTCTTGATTAGGGCTGTCAGGTATTATGGGGAGAAGGCAGGAGAATGGAGTTAGGAGGGAGAGAGAGATCAGCCATGATTGAATGGTGGAGTAGACTTGATGAGCCTAATGGCCTTATTCGGCTCCTGTCACTTATGACCTTATGACATAAATATGGCAACATTTATCACTAGGATTTGCCGGAACATGGACCGGCCTTTTCTTGCAATTCCCGTGGGTGTCATTGAGCTAATGTTAGCAGCCAATCGGTTATTTTTGTCGATCTCAATGGCAGGGCCGTAGAGGTGACATTGGACCCAAAGGAAAGCCTGGACCAAGAGGGAACGTCGGAGATAAGGTGAGTCTGTTATTTTTCCATCCCACGACTTTCTTATCAAGGGGCAATTCAAATATTCAAGGTGGGGTGCACGGTGAGCACAACATCATCTTCTGTATGAGTTCCTTTTTAAATGGTGGAACTTGGAAGAATGGCACTATAATCACCTTGAGCATGTATTGATGTGGCCTACAGTTGGATTTTGATCCTCGCATTCATGGGGAATGTACCATCGCAGGAAATGTGTAGCTATCAGCACTAGAGACACAATGTCATACCATGGTGGGGGCAAGGGGCCAATAAAGTAATGGACTGATAATGACTTACTCAATTGGACAGCATGGTGGTGCAGCAGGAGTGTTGTTGCTTTACAGAGCCAGAGACCCAGGATTCATCCTGACCTCGTGCGCTGTCTGTATTGAGTTTGTACATTCTCCCCTTGACCTGTGTGGGTTATCTCCGGGTGTTCCGGTTTCCTCCCACACTGCAAAGACGTACACATTATAGGCTAATTGGCTTGGTAAAATAGTAAATTGCCCCGAGAGTGTGCAAGATATTATTAGTGTGCAGGAATAGCTGATCGGCGCAGAGTCGGTGGGTCGAAGGGCCTGTTTCCCCGCTTATCTCTAAACTAAAAAAACTAAAACTAATAAGCTCTCTTGTCATGACAGGGCGACGTTGGAATTGAAGGTGCGCGCGGATTGCCAGGTGAAGGCGGACGGAAAGGAGAGAAGGTGAGGAGCAGCGTGTGCACGTCAGAGCAAGCGGGATGATAATCTGAACCTAATCTAACAAAATGTTAGAAGGGCAGAGGGATAGAGGAGTCCAAGAAGAGCAATTGCTGAAAAGCCATTGGATATGCAAAAAAAAATGTTTCTTCTGTACGGTAGAATTAAGTGGGCACCATAAATATAAGGAGGTAAAGAAAGACCATAGCGACCAAGCTAATGGGTGAGATTAGACAGTTGCTCTAGTAGGAGCCAGAACAGGCACAATGGGACGAATGGCCATTTTGTGCCATAAGCATTCGGTGATATATGCAGTCCCACTGGTGAATATATTCCCACAAGAGGGGGTTCATTGTTTACAATGAGGTACTGACAATATATTTCCAAGCCAAGATGGTGTCCAGCTTAAAAGGGAACCTGCGGGATGTGTTAAGGAACCCCGGGTATCAGGGGTTATGGGGAGAAGGGGGAGAATGGGGTTGGGAGGGAGAGATAGATCAGCCATGGCAGAGTAGACTTGATGGGATGAATGGCCTAATTCTGCTCCTATTACTTATGAATTTATGAGTCAAGGAAACTAGATAGAATTAGGGGGTTACACAAAAGGCTGGAGAAACTCAGCGGGTGCAGCAGCATCTAAGGAGCGAAGGAGATAGACCTATCTCCTTCGCTCCTTAGATGCTGCTGCACCCGCTGAGTTTCTCCAGCCTTTTATGTAACCCTCGATTCTCCAGCATCTGCAGTTCCTTCTTTAACACATAGAATTAGGACACAGATCTGCCATGATCTAACTGCCAGAACAGATTGAGGAACCTCTCATAGTCTCCAGAACCTCTGAATGAAAGCCCTTTCTGATATCATTGTAGTATGGGGGGTTGATGTGGTTGAAGCATGAAACTGTAATTTTTGTATGGCTAATCTTGAATGGCGAGGTCAAGCGAAGCTGAAAACAGGTCATTAATATTCACTTCACCTGAGGAAGACATCCACTGAACTATCATTCAACTACTTGTTTTTATCCTGAGGCCTCAGAATAAGAGACCTGACCATTTCTAGCTGACATTGATATCTTCACTTTGTCCACAGGGAGACGTTGGCCTTCCAGGACCAAGAGGTAATCCAGGCTCGCCTGGAGGACCAGGCCTCAATGTAAGTTGCACTTTTTTAACCCAGCAAACGATAAACTCCATTCCAGGAGCTTCATCTTGTGATATCCCATGTCCATCCACCCGCCTGCATACCTTTAACGATATGCCACAAACAAAAGAGTTCAAAAGGATTGGCAAATAGATGTTCTCCATTTTTTTAATAACTCTGGTCTTCCTCCTGTGTTGCTCAATACATAGTCCATGCAATCCTTCAGCTCCTGGAGGCTCCCACATCCAATCTGTCATTAACGTTCATTGGTGTGAGACCCATTTGCCAAGGGTCCCTTCAAACTGTGTGTTGAAGAAATTGTTTTGGCAAAGTATCCAGCGCACGGTGCGAGCTTTCAGTGATACTTATGCGTTCTTCCGTGAACTACTTTAGGAACGGTACCTAAGATAACAATCTATGCTTCAAAAACTTATATTGACCCCCACTCTCTCATCCAATCTGTTCACTTATTGGATAGGATGACTTTGTTGAGGTGTGGGGACAAATTTGTATTGGAGGACAATGGTGTTGGAAAAGAGATGAGACAAAACTTCCTGAGAAAAAATATAGAGGAGCAAAAACACGGGTGAGGAATTGGAAGAGATTATCTTGGATTGGATTAAAATCATAAGGCTATATGGTGTACATTGTACAGCATGTCAAGAAGTCCAAGGGGAGAAAATAGAGACGTGATTAGTTGTGCCAGTTATACTGAGGAAATAGCCAGTGTAATGCATCAAGAGAGAACAAGGATGAGCTGGGTTTCACACAGAGGTTTATCATCACCTGATCAAACAAATGATTCAAACATGTACAGCTTTATCGAATTTGGATAGAAGGCACATTTGGAAAATTAATGGGTTACTTCTTAAGGAATTACCATTTTGGAAAATATGTTAGACATGAGACCAAATGTTTTTCAAAAGATGTTTAGTTTAGTTTATTGTCATGAGTACTGAGGTACAGTGAAAAGCTTTTGCTACGTGCTAACCAGTCAACGGAACCACATGATTACAATCATGATTGCAATCCACAGTGCACAGATACATGATAAAGGGAATAACGTTTAGTGCAGGATAAAGTCCAGTAAAGTCCGATTAAAGATTAGTAGTTTAATGCTCCACCAAAAGTCTACAATAAAACCATGGACATGATCCAATGAAGTGCAGCACCAGGGATGGGGAGGGGAGGTTTGTTGACATACAACAGAAGTTCTGCAGAAGGACAGAATAATGGAAGTATGTATTGGAGCTTGTACTGGAGCCTACCAGGGAGAAGGCAATTCTGGATTTTGTGTTGTGTAATGAACCGGATTTGATAAGGGAACTCGAGGTAAAGGAGTATTAGGAGGTAGTGACCATAATATGATAAGTTTTAATCTACAATTTGAGAGGGAGAAGGGAAAATCAGGAGTATCAGTATTACAGTTGAACAAAGGGGCCTATGGAGGCATGAGGGAGGAGCTGGCTAAAGTTGACTGGAAAGGTATCCGAGCAGGGATGACAGTGGAACAACAATGGCAAGTATTTCCGGGAATAATACAGACGGTGCAGGATCAGTTCATTCCAAAGAGGAAGAAAGATTCTAAGGGGAGTAAGGGGCGACCGTGGCTGACAAGCAAAGTCAACGGCAGTATAAAAATAAAAGAGACGAAGTATAACATAGCAAAGATCAGTGGGAAGCCAGAGGATTTGAAAACTTTTAAAGAGCAACAGAAGATAACTAAAAAGGCAATACGGGGAGAAAAGATGGTACGAAGGTAAGAAAATAGACAATAGACAATAGGTGCAGGAGTAGGCCATTTGGCCCTTCGAACCAGCACCGCCATTCAATGTGATCATGGCTGATCATCCCCAATCAGTACCCCATTCCTGCCTTCTCCCCATATCCCCTGACTGGAATTATTTGAGGATCTAACTAAGAAAATGGAAAAGAGAGAATCAGTGGATGTTGTATACCTGGACTTTTTGAAAGCATTTGCTAAGGTCCCAATAGGAGATTAGTGGGCAAAGTTAGAGCACATGGTATTGGGGGTAGGGTACTGACATGGATGGAAAATTGGTTGGCAGACAGGAAACAAAGAGTAGGGATTAACGGGTCCCTTTCAGAATGGAAGGCAGTGACTAGTGGGGTACCGTAAGGCTCGTTGCTGGAACCGCAGCTATCTACGATATCCATGAATGATTTTTTTTTTTGATGAATATTTTTTATTAGTTGTAAATACATATTAATAAAAAATACTTCTTACATACATTCATAATATTATTAATATTAATATTAACATTTAAGACTTTATATTTCTATACATTTTTTATTTTTTTTTATAAAGTAGGTAAAGATAGAAAAAAATAATATAGTAAATAAGGAAGTGAATGGAGTATTAAAAAGTTATCCATCGTTGGAGATATATCCATGATTTATTATACGTAATTCTTCATCCATTCTATTATTCAGGCCTCAGACAGGCTCTCGCACTGAGCCACTTTGACCCTGTAGATATTCAATATATGGAGACCATATCCCTCTGAAAAGATCCAACCTGTCCATTAGGACAAGCCTCAATCTTTCCAGATGGAGTGTCTCCGACATTTCTGTATTCCACATTTTGATTGTGGAGGATGTAGGATCTTTCCAGAATTTTAATATTCATTTTTTCCCAATTATTAAACTATAATCAATAAAAATTATTTGATTTGTTGTTATTAATTGATCTGTTTCCAGTATTCCCAGTATTATTAACTTTGAGTCAAATGTCAGGTTCATATTAACAACATTCAAAATTATCCTAAATTTCTATCCAAAATTTTGTAATTGTTACACAATTTGTAAATTAGTGTGTCAGATTAGTTTCTAAGTATTGACATTTATCACATATGGCAGATACATTTGTAAACATGTTATGTAGTTTGGATTTTGAGTATGTAGTCTATGTAATATTTTAAATTGTATAAGAGAGTGTCTAGCATTTAACGAACAGTGGTGTATGTGTTGTAAACTTTCATCCCATACTTCTGGTCTGATAATTTGACCTAATTCGTTTTCCCATGATTGTCTATATATTTCTGTTAATGGGACATCATTTTCCAATAGGATATTATAAATGTATGATATCATTTTATCTGTGTTCGGGTGTTGATTTAGACATTCATCTAAAATTTCTGTCTTTCTATTTCTAAATTCCTGTGTGTTTGCTTTTACATAGTCTCTAATTTGTAAGTATAATCTTTGGAATGTAATCCGTAAATTTGTTGTAATTCTTGAGATGAAAGGAAAGAGTTTTCCCTGTAGAGATCACCCATCTTATTAATTCCCTTATTTTTCCATTATAAAAAGCCTTTATCCATCATTGAAGGTTTAAATGTAACATTATTTACAATGGTAAGGGCTAGTGGTATAGATTTCAATTTTAATGTTTTCTTTATTTGTTTCCAAATAGGTATTCCACTTTCTATTATAGGGTTTTCACTATAGGTTTTCTTACCTAAATTAATATTGGCAAATATTATTGAACTGATTTCGAAAGGAGAACAATCTTCTTTTTCCATTTTTAACCAAATTGGTTGGTTATCTGTCTCTTATAACCAAAAATTCATATTTTTAATATTAACTGCCCAGTAATAAAACATAAAGTTTGGTAGTGCTAAACCTCCATTTATTTTTAATTTACATAAATGTTTTTTATTTATTCTATGGCTCTTATAATCCCAAATAAAGTTAGTAACTAGAGAGTCCACCTTCCTAAAGAAATTTTTAGGAAGATATATCGGAATTAATTGGAAAAGATATAGTAATTGCGGAAGAAAAATCATTTTTATTACATTAATTTTACCTAACATTGAAATGGGTAGGGTTTTCAAATATAAAATGTTCTTATTTAATTTATTCATTAATAGTGGGAAGTTGGATTTAAATAAAGAATCAAATCTTTTTGTTACATAAATTCCAAGATATTTAATTTTTTCGTTTGTTATCTTAAAAGGAAATTGTTGTAATATGTGTAGGTTATTTACCATTATTGGCATAAGTTCACTTTTATTCCAATTGATACAATATCCTGAAAAAGATCCGAATTCAGTTATTAGTTTTAATAAATTTTGGATATTAATTTCCGGTTTTGTGATATAAAGTAATACATCATCCGCATATAAGGCGATTTTATTTTTAGTATCTCTAGTATCATACCCATATATTTCAGGATGTGTTCTCACCCGCTGAGCTAATGGTTCTGTTGCGAGTGCAAAGAGTAGTGGGGATAAAGGGCAACCTTGTCTACATCCTCGAGATAAACTGAATTTAGTTGATAGCATTTGATTTGTTACTATTCTGGCTGTTGGGTTAGTGTATAATAATTTGACCCAAGTAATGAACTTCTCTCCCAATTTAAAAGTTTCCATAACCGAAAACAAATAGGACCATTCCACCTGATCGAAGGCTTTCTCCGCATCTAACGAAATAACTACTAGATCTTTTTTAATACCTCTTTTCGAATATATAATATTGAATAAACGTCTCAGATTATATGAGGAATATCGTTTTGGTATAAATCCTGTTTGATCGGGATGAATTAATTTGTTAATATTTGTACTAATATTTTAGTTAAGATCTTTTGATCAGTATTTAAAAGAGCTATAGCTCTAAATGATCCTGGTTCATCCAGATCTTTGTTTATTTTAGGTATAAGTGTTATAATAGATTCATTTAACGTTTCTGGTAGTTTCTGCTGTGTATATATATTCATATAATGTTTTCAGGCGTGGTGCAATCTGATCATAAAATGTTTTATAAAATTCCGAGCCAATACCATCTGGTCCCGGTGTTTTACCATTTTTTTAATGATCTAATAGATTCTTGGATTTCTTTTACTGAAATTTCAGCATTTAATGATTCTCTATTTTGTAAATCCAACCCATTCAGATTACATTTTTTTTTAAATGCTTCTATTCCTATCTTGTTTTCTGTTGTTTTAGCGGTGTATAAGTTTTTATAATATTGCAGAAATCTCTCATTAATATCTTTAGGTCATATTAAAAGTTTGCCATTATGTGATTTAATCCTATGGATTGTTTTTTTCTCCCTCCATCTTCCTTAATTGGCGAGCCGATAATTTTTGAGGTTTATCTCCAAATTCAAACTGTAATTGTTTAGTGTATTGATAAAGTTTTACAACTTGATCTGAATATATTTTATTTAATTTATATTTCAGTGCTGCAATTTTATTATGTATTATTATGGATGGATTAGCTGCATTCTATGTATCTAATTGTTTAATTTCCTTTTCCAGTTCCTGTTGATCCCTTCGATTCTTTTTATTATAAAATGCTTGATAGGAAATCATAATTCCCCGGAGATATGCTTTAAACGTTTCCCATAATAAGGAACAAGATGTTTCCGGTTTATCATTTATTTCAAAGAAAATCTTGATCTGTTCTGTAATATATTCCTGAGTTTTGTTTTTTTAAATTTGTGGATTAAATCTCCATTGTCCCCGTTTTTCTGTTTTACCATTTATTTTAATCTTAAATGTTAAAGGTGCATGATCTGAAATTATAATATTGTGATATTTAGAATTATAAGTGAGTGAAATAAGTTTGGCATCGACCAAAAAGTAATCTATTCTTGAGTAGGTTTTATGTACCGGTGAATAAAATGAGTATTTTCGTCCAGTTGGATTTTCTACTCTCCAAACATCTTTAATATTAGTAGTTTCCATATATGCATTTAATAAGTCACTGGAATGGGATTTGATTTTCCTTTGTCTTGTAGATCTGTCTAAGTTAGGATCTAATGTACAATTTAAATCTCCTCCAATTATTAGGTTATATATTCATATCCATGAATGATTTAGATGAAGAGATTAAAAGTAACATTAGCAAATTTGCAGATGACACAAAGCTGGGTGGCAGTGTGAACTGTGAGGAGGATGCTATGAGGATGCAGGGTGACTTGGACAGGCTGGGTGAAGGGGCAGATACATGGCAGATGAAGTTTAATGTGGATACATGTGAGATTATCCTCTTTGGTGGCAAAAACAGGAAGGCAGATTATTATCTGAATGGTGTCAAGTTGGGAAAGGGGGAAGTACAACGAGATCTGGGGGTCTGTTCATCAATCACTGAAAGTAAGCATGCAGGTAAGTACAGCAGGCAGTGAAGAAAGCTAATGGCAAGTTGGCCTTCATAACAAGAGGAGTTCAGTGTAGGAGCAAAGAGGTCCTCCTGCAGTTGTACAGGGCCCTAGTGAGACCACACCTGGAGTAGTGTGTGCAGTTTTGGTCTCCAAATTTGAGGAAGGACATTCTTGCTATTGAGGGAGTGCAGTGTAGGTTCACAAGGTTAATTCCCGGGGAGGCGGGACTGTCATATGTTGATAGAATGGAGCGGCTGGGCTTGTGTACTCTGGAATTTAGAAGGATGAGAGGGGATCTTATTGAAACATATAAGATTATTAAGGGATTGGACACGCTAGATGTTGCGGGAGTCCAGAACCAGGGGCCACAGTTAAAGAATAAGGGGTAATGCATTTATAACAGAGATGAGGAAAAACGTTTTCACCCAGAGTTGTGAATCTGTGGAATTCTCTGCCTCAGAAGGAAGTGGAGGCCAATTGTCTGGATGCTTTAAAGATAGAGGGGTCAGGGGATATGGGGAGATGGCAGGAACGGGGCACTGATTGTGGATGATCAGCCATGATCACATTAAATAGCGGTGCTGGCTCGAGGGGCCGAATGGCCTACTTCTGCACCTATTGTCTATTGTCTATTATTTAGGGAGATATTGGCAAGGCGATAAGTGTAAAATTGATCACTGAAAATTGAGAAGAATTCTGGATAAATGTTCACGCATAGAAGACTGGGAGGATTGAATACTTACCGGAAATGCTTGATGAATGGAGCATTGCATATTTATTTAGCATAAATATTTGAATGTCTGGAAGGCTGTGTGGAAAGCTAGGGAAATTCAGATTGGTTTGAATTATTGAAGCAAAGACAGACCTCACATCCACACCATTTCTTCCATCTCTAGCCTCCCTGCTCTCACTTCCTCTCACCTCTCTGCTCCCAGGCCCCTGCCCATGCTTGCTCCACCTCACCACCACTCCATTCATGCCTTTTGATAGTGGAATAACTCAGTCACAAAATATATGTCTGTTGAGTGTCGTGTAGTTACATTGGGAGTATAGGTTATACATTCTACAATCGGCTAGAAATGTAATTTTGCCTTGTTTCAGGGATCACGAGGAGACCCAGGTGAAGTCGGATCAAGGGGTGACTCAGGACCTCCCGGCCCCAAGGTAGGAATTTGGACAGTTAGCTGTGCAATAAATGCAAGCATTTGTCAAATTATGTCAGGTAAGTGCGAAGGTTGCCATTGTGTTGCCTCCCATGCTCAAGCCTGACCAACTTCAATTTTATTCACTCATGCCTTTACCATCCATTTAATTGCCCATTTTGTTTTTGAACTGATCGCCAAGCTTCCTGCATGTTCAGTTCCCTCATGCCCTCTTCATTTTCGCTACAACATACAACTTTATCATTTCATCTTTACTTTTCCCCATTGTGATGAGAAATCATTGACCTGCAAAATGAACCCTTTATCTCTCCACAGATGCTGACTGACGATGAATATTTCACACATTTTATTTCTTATCATATGTTTGGTTGGTTTATGCAGCGTTGTGGGGCAACCTTGTTGCTGTCCAATCTCTGTCCGTATCTATGTTCCTCTATCACCCACTGGCAATTGGGAGGCCTATAGTATGAGAGTGATTACACCTTTCTTATTTTTGAGCCCTGCATATATTGCCTCAATGGATGAACCATCCAGTCAGTCCTCTCTGAAAGCAGCTGTGACATTCTCCCTGATTAGTAAAGCAACTCCACCTTTTTTACCTCCCTCTCTATCATGACTGAAACATTGAGACCTTAGACCATTGAGCCACCAGTCCTGTCCCAACCAAGTTTCCATAATGGTCACAACATCATAATTCCATGCACTGATCCAGACTCTGTTAGTCCACTTTATTCATAATACCCCTTGTATTGGAATAAATGTACTTTAGACCATCAGTTTCACCACGTTCATTAATTACTCCCAGCCTGTCCTTCCTTTGCGACTTATTGGTCTTAACATCTACCTTCGCATCAGATCTTTCACTTTCTGACCTGCTGCTCCCCAACTCCTGCCATCCTGGTTTAAACCCTCCCAAATAGCACTAGTAACCCTTTCCGCAAAGTTGGTAAAAACAAGGAACTGCAGATTGCTGGTTTCGTACCTAAGATGGACATAAAGTGCTGGAGTAACTCAGCGGGTCAGGTAGCATCTTGTGAGAAAAAATTTGGGTGATGTTTCGGGTCAGGACAGAAGATGGGTCACCCATCCTTTTTCTCCAGAGATGCTGACTGACCCGCTGAGTTATTCCAGCAACTTGTGTCGATCCTCCTGCAAGGATATTGATTCTCCTCCAGTTCTGGTGCAACCTGTCCCTCTAGTACAGGCCTCAACTGTCCTGGAAGAGAGTCCAAAGACCCATCTATCTGAAGCCCCAGTTAAAATACAGGACAAGTGATCAAGTGCAATTGAGATGTGATCAGAGGAGGGATTGTCATTTTGGATCACAAAGAAGTAATTGGGGGAAAGTCTTTGGGAATGTTTGGCACTGCTTGAAGCTGGGAGATTCTCTTCTCTGCCAGCTCTAGGGCAGTACAGTGGCGCAGCAGTGCTGCCTTACAGCATCGGAGACTCGGGTTTATTCCTGACTATGGGTACTATCTGTATGGAGTTTGTCCATTCTCCCTGTGAGCATGTGAGTTTTCTCCAGGTGCTCCGGTTCCTTCCCACACTACTTAATTAGCTTCAGTATAAATGCGTGGAGGTGATCGCTGATCGGCATGGACTTGGTGGGTCGAAGGGCCTATTTCCGCAATTTATCTCTAAAGTCAGTTTGGCTTCCGAAAACATAACTTTAAAACATCTCCACACTTCCTTATTCATGTTTTCCAGAAGTCAAGGGACTTCAAAAGTTAACCTGGGTCTGAAGATGGGTCCGCATCTTAACCTATCCATGTTCTCCAGAGATGCTGCCTGACCTGCTGAGTTATTCCAGCACTTGGTGTCCTTTTATGTAGACCAGCATCTGCAGTTCCTTGTTTCTTTAAAAGTTAATCACTGCCCTGGTGTCATCAACTAAGCTGTAGAAATGTAAATCCGTCATTAGTTTATCAGGAGTCTGGTTTATACTGCTCGCATAATTTTCTTCTTCAACTTATTTTAAGGGCGACAAAGGAAGGCAAGGATTCAGTTTCCCAGGGCCCAGAGGAGAACAGGTAATGGGGTGATATGTTCATTACTTTCATTACTTTCTCCTCCCTCTCCCCCCCCCCCCCCACCCCCCCACCCCCCCTCCCCTCCCCCTCCCCCCTCCCCCCCCTCCCTCCCCCCCCTCCCTCCCCCTCCCTCCCCCTCCCTCCCCCTCCCTCCCCCCCCTCCCCCTCCCTCCCCCTCCCTCCCCCCCCTCCCTCCCCCCCCTCCCCCCCCTCCCTCCCCCTCCCTCCCCCCTCCCTCCCCCTCCCTCCCTCCCCCTCCCTCCCCCTCCCTCCCCCTCCCTCCCCCTCCCTCCCCCTCCCTCCCCCTCCCTCCCCCCCTCCCCCCCCTCCCTCCCCCCCCTCCCTCCCCCTCCCTCCCCCTCCCTCCCTCCCCCTCCCTCCCCCTCCCTCCCTCCCCCTCCCTCCCCCTCCCACCCCCTCTCTCCCCCTTCCTCTTCCCTCCCCTCCCCACCCCCTTTCCCCTCCCTGTTGTCTCAGTTCCCGATGTGTTTTCCTCTCTGCGAATAATTCTGTGCTAGGGCAAGGCTGAACAGAGAGGGATTATAGTCTCTAACTCTCTCTTTTCAGGGCGATGAAGGAGTGCCAGGAACTGATGGCTACATGGTGAGTTGCTGCCTACTTTGGTTCAAGACTGTATGTGAACTTTGAGTGAGGCAACTCATAGGTTCCTGTAAACTGATTGTGGAAAACACACAAACGGAGGCTGGACCTTACAGTCAAGTGATAGTTAATGCCCCAGTCTGTGTGTGGACTGGATTCAGTAACTGGCCAGTTGAGAATTCAAGATTGTGCCTAAGACTCTTGCTGGAAAATAGGAGCAGGAATAGGTCCCCAAACCCAGCCTACCCTTCAACAGGACCATGGGTGATCTGTCCCAGGCCTCCTCCTTTCTGTGCCACTTCCCCACAACCATCAATTCACTGATCCTTCAAATGTTTATCTTCTTGCTTAGAGATCTTGCTTTCACAATCCTCCAAGGTAAGTAATTCCATCGATTCACTACCCTCTGCGATGTTCCTACACACCTCCGTTTTAAATGGCCACCCCATAAACCTGCAAGTGCATCCTCTTCTTTGAGATTCTCCCACAAGGGGAAATATCTGAATAACCTGTTGTGCTCCCTAAATATCTTATAATGTTTCAGAAAGATCACCCCTCGTTCTAAACAGAGAAATGGAGGTCTAATTTATCTTTTCCCCCTCATGATGGGATAACCTTCTCATCTCAAGAATTAGCCTGATAAATCTCTTTTGGACTTGCGATGCCAGTTTATTCAACCAATGCTCTCAACCTGAAAGTATAAGATTTTATCATCTCTCAAGATATTTTGCATGAACCCCCACATTGTTGATGACAATAAACCAGCTTGCCTTCTATCCAGGAACATGTTCTCTGCTACATTAGGTGAGGAGCATCCTTTACGAATGCCAAATGCAGATGTTAGCCTTTGCTGCCAGTTTTAGGTTACATTTGATGATACTGAGGTAACCTATAACAAGTGCTGGTAACTATTTTATCTGTAAATTAATTCTGGCAGAGCAGTTGCAGCTGATATTGAAGCACACAATTTCTGACACACTGCCTCCATCATCATAGTTCCTTATCACCACACCAAACTTCGTTCCCAGCCAGCCCACCCATCCCCACAATCCGTGTCCAATCTCCCTTCCATACCACTGTTGTCCTGCTTAGTTTCACTGTTTCACTCATTTGTTTCACTCGTTATCCCCTTCGTCACATCCCAAAAATGGACTATTGTGTGTCCCACCTTGTTCATCGTTGCTGGCTTTGATTTATCCTTTTGCACACCTTTCACTTATTTGTTCTTTGTACCTCTCCATATCTTTAGTTTCCCTCTCCCCTGACTCTCAGTCTGATAAAGGGTCTCGACTCGAAATGTCACATATTCCTATTCCCCAGTGATGCTGCCTGACCCACTGAGTTACTCCAGCATTTTGTGTCTATATAGGAGGAAGTAGCAGATGTTTCCAGCTGTAATCTCTCAATTGGTGGGAGCGGTACCGAACACAGCATGTATTCACATATCAAAAAATGAGTGAAATCCAGTTTCAGGGCAGAGGTCACTCGACAGAATAGCAAAGTCACATTGTCTGATGTTAAGACGTTTTTTTTCCTCAGGGTAGCAAAGGAGAAATGGGACACAAAGGAAAACAAGGTCAAAAAGGGAGCCTTGGTGAAGTGGTAAGTGCAATGCTCTAATTTCCAAAACTCCAGAGCCTCGGCCAGGTGCAATGCTCAGTGCCTTTGCAGACAGTCGGCAACAGTATTGGCCAAGTCAACAACATGATGCTTTTCTGCTGATATTCCAATAAATCCAGTTGAAACAGATGTAATATGGAACATACGAATGTGGTTGTCAACAGTCAATAGTGTTTTATTTGTCACATATGCAACTGCACAGGGAAATGTATATTTTGTATATAATACATATTCTGGGGCTCAATTGTTGGTGCCAGTATTCAAAGTCCAAAGTCTAGTCGGCCCGTATGCTGGAGCAGTACCCGTGAACCGACATCCCTCTCCTCTCCTAGCCTGGCCATCTTTGTGCTCCAGATGCGACTCCTGCAGCCGACCTAAAGATGCTGGAGGCATTACTCTGGTTCGCCCTCCTCCCGGTCGACTTCTCCAGCTCCTTCCTGGTTATGCTGCCCAATGAGCCCTGGTGGCTGGTTCCCGGTCCCGTCGAACGATGAGTCTTTCGGTGAGGTCCTGCCATCCGTGAGCCTTTGGGCAGGACTCCAACGAGCCATCGGGCAGGTTCCAAGGTGCTGTCGACTGACAACCCTTCGGGTGGGTTCCCAGTCCTTCCGGAAATGGCAACAAGTGAGCAGGGCCTACTGGGCAAGTCCTCCTCCAAAGTCGGCCCACGGCGGAGGAGTTGGGCCCACTTGCCAGGAGAGTCCTTGCCCGTTGCTGTGATGACATAATTCACACTGTGGCTCCTTTCATTCTGCTTTAGGGTGACCCTGGACCGTCTGGTGAGCCTGGAGAGAGAGGGAAAGCAGGAGATCCAGGACAACATGTGAGTGACACTTGACTGTAACAGACGGTAGAGAGTAACATCTACTCGAGAAATTGTTAAGGGTTGTATCATAGATTGTATGTTAAGATACACTCATCCAGAACTGCAGTCATAGTTTGAAGGGCATATATCTCATGTTTCCTCAAATGTGAATGAGGCCATTCAGCCTGTCGATTCTATGCCATTCTTTATGATGATTAAAAGATTTAATGGATACCTGAGAGGTAACCTTTTTACTCAAAGTGTGGTAGATGTATGGAACAACCAGCCGGAGAAGGTAGGTGTTTGCGAAAAAGGATGGATGATGTTTCGGGCGGGAGCCCTTCAGACTCAAGAAGGGTCAGTCTGAAGAAGGGTTCCGAACTGACGTCACCCATCCTTTTTCTCCAGAGAAGTTGAGTTACTCCAGCACTTATATCTTCAGTATAAGCAAGCATCTGCAGTTCCTTCCTACACATTTAAGATGGTCAGTTGGATAGGTACTATGTAGTGATCAGAGATTGAATAGTCAATGAAGGATGACATTCTGGCCCTCTACTCCATGATTTTGTGGGCCAAAGGGCCTGTTTCTGTGTTGAATCTCTTGATGATCCTACTGGAGAGAATGCTATAGTTGGCGGGGACATGTCTCCTTCTTTTGAGCTAATGGTGTTTCTTGTTCATGATACAGGGTTCTCATGGACCTCCTGGCGACCCAGGTTTAACAGTAAGTACTTTCTGTTTTGCATACACACTGGGATTCGGATACTAGAGGATCAAAGGTACAGTCCATGGCCAATTCCCAGCTCTGCTTCTATTAAACCCAAGATAATTCAGCACCCGCCCTCAGATATTCCACCTTCCTCCACCAACCGTACGTTGCCCAGCACAGTCAATGTCATGGTGTTCCAACGTTGTATCCTGATTCAAAAACATACTGTCTTTCTGTTGCCTAATCCGATAAATCTCGAGTGAATGGTATCACCCATCTCGCCAGCCCTATTTTATGAAATCAGAAATTAACACATTTTAAATGTGTAATTGCTTCCTCAGCAAGTCACATCAGTTAATTACTGACAAATTCACCATTGCTGGATAAATATGTCAGTGCACAGCTAGCTCCTAGGAAAACCAAAGCAAATAAAATGAATAACTCATTCATTTTGCATTGGATGCTGGCCATCCCAATCGATCCACACAAATTTTCTTAAGGTGAGATTGCATGCCTTTAAAGGCAAAAATGCATAATTGTTATCTTATAGACTCTTGGTAATATCATTGGATGAGTGCTTGGTCCAACTGAGAGGATATTACTGATTGCTGGATACTCCCATTGGCATTATAGAACATAGAACAGTACAAAACAGGAACATGCTCTTCGGCCCACAATGTCTTTGCCGAACATGGCACCAAATAATAAACAGAAAATGTTGTTCTAGGGATAAGGTGAAGGAAGCACTGGCCAGAAACTGTTGCACACCTCCATAGGAGCATAAACTGATCATGTATTGGGGGCCAATCCTATTTTATGTTTGACTTGCAGCTGCAATATCCTATTGTGCACAGTCCCCACTAAGGGTATGTGTTTGTAATGAAATAATCCTCCCAGACCGTGCCTGCATATTTTCTCTGTGGAAGACATACCAAGAACACCCGTCATGTTGTGGGATGCAATGAATTTATACCTAAAAGGCGTGGAAGAGAAGAGGTGGAACCTCTCCTTTTGTGGGGTTTCTGTGGATGGCTTTGGATTTCGCATCTCTTCTTGCTCCTGACTGCATTCCTCTTGTTGCTTCCTAGGACTGTGATGTGATGACATATGTCAGGGAGACGTGTGGGTGCTGTGGTGAGTCTGGCAGTCTACACTTCAAAAGACTTAACACAACGCAGGTGCATTTTACAATGGGCCTCTCTGACAATATAGAGAATCTGACGACAGGGGTTAATGCATTCTAGGCATGGAAGTCAAGAGTGTTTAACTGTCATAAGCATTGGGACTGGAACAATGAAAATCTTACTTGCTGCAGCTTTACAGGCACATTAAATACAACACACAGCAAATTAAGAAACAAAAAAATATCAGTTATTCTAGACAAACCAGACCGAAAGTTGAAGCTAAAGTACATAGTACGATCTTCATAGTGCAAAGTCTGCAGTAGTTTAGTGTTGAGGTAGGCACAAAATGCTGGAGTAACTAAGCAAAGTATCCTGTAGGTCACTTCCATATTGGGCAGGTCCATAGCTGTGACAGACCAGGCAATGTCCATCACTACTTGTAGCCTCCTTCGTCCTCAACACAATGGAGGCATGTTCTTACTATGTTCTGCCTGACTGATTTGGATGGAATACTGGGACAGATCTTCCATCACCTAAGCATTCGCTGTTCCTCCGCTGTTTCTTTCAGAGGAGTCCTGGGTGCAATCTTCTAGTGGGTGGTGGCATCTAGTCCAACCACGGGGCTGTGGAAGGCTGTCCCCCAGTGTAAGTGGGTAGCTGTGATGATGAGAATGGGGCTAACAAAGAGGCTCATCTCACTGGATGCCAAGCTGCTGCTTAAGTTGAATATTTGCAAACATTTTATGATAACAGCATGAGTGATGTATCTTCCCAATGACAGGATAGTCAGTAGGATGGGCTGGATTTGTTATAGAAACATAGAAACATAGAAAATAGGTACAGGAGTAGGCCATTCGGCCCTTCGAGCCTGCACCGCCATTCAACATGATCATGGCTGATCATCCAACTCAGTATCCCGTACCTGCCTTCTCTACATACCCCCTGATCCCTCTAGCCACAAGGGCCACATCTAACTCCCTCTTAAATATAGCCAATGAACTGGCCTCAACTAACTACTGTGGCAGAGAATTCCATAGACTCACCACTCTCTGTGTGAAAAATGTTTTTCTCATCTCGGTCCTAAAATATTTCCCCCCCCCCTTATCCTTAAACTGTGACCCCTTGTTCTGGACTTCCCCAACATCGGGAACAATCTTCCTGCATCTAGCCTGTCCAACCCTTAAGAATTTTGTAAGTTTCTATAAGATCCCCCCTTCTAAATTCTAGCGAGTACAAGCCGAGTCTATCCAGTCTTTTTTCATATGAAAGTCCTGCCATCCCAGGAATCAGTCTGGTGAACCTTCTCTGCACTCCCTCTATGGCAAGAATGTCTTTACTCAGATTTGGAGCCCAAAACTGTACGCAATACTCCAGGTGTGGTCTCACCAAGACCCTGTACAACTGCAGCAGAACCTCCCTGCTCCTATACTCAATTCCTTTTGATATGAATGCTAACATACCATTTGCTTTCTTCACTGCCTGCTGCACCTGAATGCCTACTTTCAAAGACTGGTGCACCATGACACCCAGGTCTCGTTGCATCTCCCCTTTTCCTAATCGGCCACCATTCAGATAATAGTCTACTTTCCTGTTTTTGCCACCAATGTGGATAACCTCACATTTATCCACATTATACTGCATCTGCCATGCATTTGCCCACTCACCCAGCCTATCCAAGTCACCTTGCAGCCTCCTAGCATCCTCCTCAAAGCTAACACTGCCCCTCAACTTCGTATCACCTGCAAACCTGGAGATGTTGCATTCAATTCCATCGTCCAAATCATTAATATATATTGTAAATAGCTGGGGTCCCAGCACTGAGCCTTGCACTAGTCACTGCCTGCCATTCTGAAAAGGGCCCGTTTACTCCTACTCTTTGCTTCCTGTCTGCCAGCCAGTTCTCTATCCACATCAATACTGAACCCCCAGTACCGTGTGCTTTAAGTTTGTATACTAATCTCTTATGTGGGACCTTGTCGAAAGCCTTCTGAAAGTTCAGATATAAAACATCCACTGGTTATACCTTATCCACTCTGCTAGTTACATCCTCGAAAAATTCTATATGATTCGTCAGACATGATTTACCTTTCGTAAATCCAAGCTGACTTTGTCCAATGATTTCACCACTTTCCAAATGTACTGCTATCCCATCTTTAATAACTGACTCTAGCAATTTCTCCACTGCCCATGTTAGACTAACTGGTCTACAATTCCCCGTTTTCTCTCTCCCTCCCTTTTTAAAAAGAGGGGTTACATTAGCTACCCTCCAATCCTCAGGAACTACTCCAGAATCTAAAGAGTTTTGAAAACCTATCACTAATGCATCCACTATTTCTGGGGCTACTTCCTTAAGTACTCTGGGATGCAGCCTATCTGGCCCTGGGGATTTATCGACCTTTAATCCATTCAATTTACCTCGCACCACTTTTCGGCTAACCTGGATTTCACTCAGTTCATCCATGTCATTTGACCCCCGGTCCCCTGCTATTTCCGGCAGATTATTTATGTCTTCCTTAGTGAAAACAGAACCAAAGTAGTTATTCAATTGGTCTGCCATGTCCTGTTCCCCATGATCAATTCACCTGTTTCTGACTGCAATGGACCTACATTTGTTTTAACTAATCTTTTTCTCTTCACATATCTATAAAAACCTTTGCAGTCAGTTTTTATGTTCCCTGCCAGTTTTCTTTCATAATCTATTTTTCCTTTCCTAATTAAGCCCTTTGTCCTCCTCTGCTGGACTCTGAATTTCTCCAGTCCTCCGGTAGGCTGCGTTTTCTGGCTAATTTGTATGCTTCATCTTTTGTTTTGATACTATTCCTGATTTCCCTTGTTATCCATGGATGCACTACCTTCCCTGATTTATTCTTTTGCCAAACTGGGATGAACAATTGTTGTGGTCCCTCAATGCAGTCTTTAAATGCCTTCCATTGCACATCCACCGTCAACCCTTTAAGAATCAATTGCCAGTCTATCTTGGCCAATTCACATCTCATACCCTCAAAGTTACCTTTCTTTAGTTCAGAACCCTTGTTTCTGAATTAATTATGTCACTCTCCATCCTAATGAAGAACTCAACCACATTATGGTCACTCTTGCACAAAGGGCCACGCACAACAACACTGCTAACTAACCCTTCCTCATTACTCAATACCCAGTCTAGAATAGCCTGCTCTCTCATTGGTTCCTCTACATGTTGGTTTAAAAATCTATCCCGCATACATTCCAAGAAATCCTCTTCCTCAGCACCCCTGCCGACTTGATTCACCCAATCTAGATGTAGATTGAAGTCACCCATTATAACTGGTATACTTTTGTTGCACGCATTTCTAATTTCCTGTTTGATGCCATCCCCAACTCCATTACTACTGTTAGGTGGCCTGTACACAACTCCCACTAGCGTTTTCTGCCCCTTAGTGTTTCGCAGATCTACCCATATCGATTCCACATCCTCCAAGCTTATGTCCTCCCTTTCTATTGCGTTAATCTCCACTCTAACCAGCAACACTAGCCCACCTCATTTTCCTTTCTGTCTACCCCTCTTGAATATTGCATATCCCTGGATGTTCAGCTCCCAGCCTTGGTCATCCTGGAGCCAAGTCTCCGTGATCCCAACTTTATCATAGTCATTAATAGCTATCTGCACATTCAACTCATCCACATTATTATGAATGCTCCTTGCATTCAGACACAAAGCCATATAACATATAACCATATAACAATTACAGCACGGAAACAGGCCCTCTCGGCCCTTCCAGTCCGTGCCGATCATTTGTTTTCCCTTAGTCCCATCTACCTGCACTCAGACCATACCCCTCCATTCCCTTCCCGTCCATATACCTATCCACTTTACTTTTAAATGTTAAAATCGATCCTGCCTCCACCACTTCTGCTGGAAGCTCATTCCACACAGCCACCACCCTCTGAGTAAAGAAGTTCCCCCTCACGTTACCCCTAAACTTCTGTCCTTTAATTCGCATGTCATGCCCTCTTGTTTGAATCTTCCCTACCCTTAACGGGAAAAGTTTATCCACGTCAACTCTGTCTATCCCTTTCATCATTTTAAAGACCTCAATCAAGTCCCCCCTTAACCTTCTGCGCTCCAAAGAATAAAGACCTAACTTGTTCAACCTTTCTCTGTAACATAGTTGCTGGATCCCAGGCAACATTCTAGTAAATCTCCTCTGTACTCTCTCTATTTTGTTGACATCCTTCCTATAATTAGGCGACCAAAATTGTACACCATACTCCAGAATTGGTCTCACCAATGCCTTGTACAATTTTAACATTACTTCCCTGCTCCTATATTCAATGCTCTGATTTATAAAGGCCAGCACACCAAAGGCTTTTTTTACCACCCCATCTACGTGCGATTCCACCTTCAGGGAACTATGCACAGTTATTCCTAGATCTCTCTGTTCCACAACATTCCTCAATTCCCTACCATTTACCATGTATGTCCTATTTTGATTTGTCCTGCCAAGATGTAGCACTTCACACTTATCAGCATTAAACTCCATCTGCCATCTTTCAGCCCACTTTTCCATATTGCCCAAATCTCTCTGTAGACTTTGAAAATCTACTTCATTATCCACAACACCACCTATCTTAGTATCATCTGCATACTTACTTATCCAATTTTCCACCCCATCATCCAGATCATTGATGTCCAGCACTGCCCCTTCTCTGGTTGATACCTCTATGTACTGCTGCAAAAAACTATCCTGCACACATTTTACAAACTCCAAACCATCCAGCCCATTTACAGAATGTGTTTCCCAGTCTATTTTTGGAAAATTGAAATCTCCCACAATCACTACCTTGTGCTTACTACTAATATCTGCTATCGCCTTACATATTTGCTCTTCCAATTCTCGCTCCCCATTTGGCGGTCTATAATACACCCCTAAAAGTGTTGCTACACCGTTCCCACTTCTCAGTTCCACCCAAAAAGCCTCCCTAGACGAGCCCTCTAATCTATCCTGCCAAAGCACTGCTGTAATATCCTCTCTGACAAGCAATGCAACACCTCCACCTCTGGTCCCTCCAATTCTATCACGCCTGAAGCAACGAAATCCTGGAATATTTAGTTTCCAATCACAGCCGTCCTGCAACCATGTTTCACTGATTACCACAACATCATATTTCCAGATGTCAATCCAGTTCATCCACCTTTCTTACAATGCTCCTAGCATTAAAATATACACATTTTAGAAACCCACCATCCCTTATTCTCTGTCTATTATCTTTTTCCTCTCTCTCGCCTACATTTTGGGTCCGAGTGCTTCCCTTCTCTGCCTCTTGCCCCACACCCTGTCCCCTAGCCCCCTCTACCCGAGTCCCTCCCCCCAGCCTTTCTAGTTTAAAGTCTCCCCAGTAGCCTTTGCAAATCTCCCTGCCAGGATATTGGTCCCTCTCGGGTTCAAGTGCAACCCGTCCTTTTTGTACAGATCATGCCTTCCCCAAAAGAGGTCCCAGTGATCAAGAAACTTGAATCCCTGCCCACTGCACCAGTCCCTCAGCCATGCATTTACCCTCCACCTCATTCCATTCCTACTCTCACTGTCCCGCGGCACAGGCAGTAATCCTGAAATCGTTACCCTTTTGGTCCTTCTCCTTAACTTTCCCCCCAACTCCCTAAATTCTCCCTTCAGGACCTCATCTCATTTTCTGCCTATGTCATTGGTACCTAAGTGTACCACAACACCAGGCTGCTCTCCCTCCCTTTTCAGAATCTTTTGGACACGTTCCGACACGCGCGAGACCCTGGCACCAGGGAGACAAACTACCATCCGGGTTTCCCGACTGCGTCCACAGTATCGCCCATCCGGCCCCCTAACTATAGAGTCCCCTATTATAATTGCCCTCCTCTTTTTGCTACCCTTCTGAGCATCAGGGCTGGTCTCTGTGCTGGAGACCCGGCCGGTATTGCTGCCCCCAGGTAGACTGTCCCCTCCAATTGTACTCAAACCCCTCCAATTGTACTCAAACCTATTTTCCAGTTGTACAGTCACAGGGGTACTCTCTAGCCCCCTGCCTCTTGCACTTCCTAACCGTGACCCACTTGTCTGCCTCCTGAGGTCTGGGAGTGACTGCCTCCCTGTAGCTCCTCTCTATGACCTCGTCACTCTCCCTGACCAGACGGAGGTCATCGAGCTGCTGCTCCAGGTTCCTAACACGATCCTTTAGGAGCCCCATCTCGACACACCTGGCGCAGATGTGGATGTCTGGAGGGCTATCAGATTTCCTGACCTCCCACATCTGACATCCAGAACAGTACACTGCCCTTGCCTTCATACTGCCCCCCTTACACAGGATATCAACACAATACAAAGTACACAACAAACTGCTGGAATCTGACTGCCAATCAGCTGCTTTCCCTAGTCCACTTCCCGCCAATCAGCTGCTTACCCTAGTCCACTTCCCACTAATTAGCGGCTTCCTCAAAAAAAACACTTCTCTGAATGGAACGTTATGGATTTAGGTAAGCCCCGCGCTGGATATTAAAGCTTACCGGTCGGGTGTCGCTCCTCCCCCTCCTTCACTTCCAACGGCTCCTGTGGGCCTCTGAGGAAAACAAGCCCCGCGCTTGATTTTTAACCTTACCGGTCGGGTGTATGGGGTGTATTGTTTTTACAACACTCTTACCCCTTATACAATTATGTTGAAAAGTGGCCTTTTTTGATTTTTGCCCTGGATTTGTCTGCCTGCCACTTTTACTTTTCACCTTGCTGCCTATTGCTTCTTCTCTCATTTTACACCCCTCTGTCTCTCTGCTCACACATTTAAGAAACCCACCTCCTCTTATTCTCTGTTTATTATTTTTTTCTTATTTCCCCCCTACATGTTGGGTCTGAGTGCTTCCCTTCTCTGCCTCCTGCCTCACACACTGTCTACTAGCTTTCTCTATTTGAGCCCCTCCTCCTAACCGTTCTAGTTTAAAGTCTCCCCAGTAGCCTTTGCAAATCTCCCCGCCAGGGGAGATTCCTTATCCAGCAACTCCCACCTGGGTGGCACGATGGCACAGCAGTAGAGTTGCTGCCTTACAGCGCCAGAGACCTGGGTTTAATCCTGACTACAGATGCTATCTGTACGGAGTTTGTACATTCTCCCTGTAACCGCAAGGGTTTTTTCCGGAGGCTCCGATGTCCTCCCATACTCCCAAGACGTACAGGTTTGTAAGTTAATTGGCTTTCGGTAAAATTATAATTTGTCTCTAATGTGTAGGATAGTGCTAGTGTACAGGGTGATCACTAGTCGGCGCGGACATGGTGGGCTGAAGGACCTGTTCCCATGCTATGTCTCTAAAGTCTAAAGTAAAGTGAAGTCTAAGTGTAAATAATGTCTGTCCAATTTCCTCCATAGGTGCTGCTCAGCTCACTGAGATCCGACAGCAGTTTATTTTTTACCAAAGTTTCCAACATCTGTAATCTCTTGTGAACCGCATTCAACCTTTGTTCTTCCAGTTATTAGCTGGGTCACTGAATTGTGTAAACAGTGCATTTGATTCATAGATTTTGGATTAGTCTTGATTCAGGATTAACTAACATTCACAAAGCTCATCAAAGTGTGTTTCAGAAATTTTATGGTTTGTCCTGCTTAAACTTCATTACTCTCCCTCTTTCCCCTCTCCATACTTCAGACTGTGAGAAGCAGTGTGGACCGCTGGATATTGTTTTTGTTATTGACAGTTCAGAGAGTATTGGACTGACCAACTTCACCCTGGAGAAGAATTTTGTCATCAACACCGTAAGCCGCTTGGGCGCTATAGCCAAAGACCCTAACGCTAAGACAGGTCAGTAGCCGGGAAGGGTTTCGTTTCATGGCAATCCAAATTAGGTGAAGCTACCTCCTAATCGGATATATGGGAACATTTCCTCACCTTATTCAGTGTTCAGAATGCTCCTACTCCATAACTTGGATATTCATGAAATATTTATTGTTTTACTTTTATTTTGCCTTTCTTCTTCATTGTGTCATCAAGTGTTGCTACAATATAGAAACATACCTTCCAACCTTCCAAGCATGCCATCCTTTATGCCCTTCTACACTAATTCCATTCGCTCACTAGTACTTTATCCTTCTATGATTTGTCTATTTGTGGCTGTCAAAATGTCTCTTAAATGTACTAATTGTACCCGATTCCACCATCTCCTCTGGCACAGCATTCAAGATGCCATCTCTCAACCTTCCGTGTTTGCTCATGCGTGTCTGCATGTGTATGCATGTGTATGCATGGGTATGTGTGCATGTGCTCATGTGTGCGTGTTGTGTGTGTATGAGAGAGAACATTATCCTCTAAAAGGGACTTGATCTAGACCTAGGATTTGAAGACATGGTGGTCCCTCATGTCTTGTACCATGTACTTTGCCTTTTTCCTGTGCATTCTGTTTGGTTCCCATTTGCCTGTGGAGCTTCCATCTGCCATGTTCACTCAGGAACTTTGCAATAACCTCATGGTTGACATTGGCTTGCAGGAGCTCGTGTTGGCGTTGTTCAGTACAGTCATGAAGGAACGTTCGAGCAAGTGCATCTGAGCGACCCAAAGATCAACTCCCTCTCAGCATTCAAGGAGGCAGTCAAGAGGCTGGAATGGATCGCAGGTGGGACGTGGACCCCGTCCGCCCTCAAGTATGCCTATGACATGTTGATTCAGGCCAACAAGCGCGAGAAGGCAAAGGTCTTTGCCGTGGTGATCACCGATGGGCGATCTGACCCGCGGGACGATGACACGCTGCTCAACTCACTCTGCAAGGACAACATCATCGTCCATGCCATCGGCATTGGTGACATGTTCAAACGGGGCCAGGACCCCGAGACCCTGCGGTCCATCGCCTGCGGGAAGCCCAAACGTGTGCAGAAGATGAACCTCTTTGCCGACCTGGTGGCTGAGGAGTTCATCGACGATATGGAGGATCTATTATGCCCTGGTAGGTCCAGCTCATGGGAAGCAGTATCAAAGATGTCCTTGAGAAGTTTGGCTTACTCTTCAGTCCCCTAATCCCTTCCCACCTCCACTCCTAGCAATTTATAGTCCTCTGTTGTAGATAGTAATGTTAAAGTATAGAGTAATTCATCCTTGGGGAATACTTAGATCCTACTGCATGAAATGGTTAAGTTAAGCAGTGTCGGATTTAATGATGGGATAAGATACAGAAGGGAAGAGATCTTGTGAAGCTTTTGTTGGACAGTAACATTTGCTGCTTGTGGGCCAGTTAACACTCTTAAGTTGCGGTTTTGGTGGAACTGACAACAGGTTACAACTGAGGCACTCCTCACTCAACCCTGCCACACACACACATGCCAACCCTTCTATGTATCACAAGCTTTCAAAACCCATGTAAACATTGGTGACAAATAATGACAGCCCCTCCCTGACCCCTCTCTCCATTTCAGTGTGCTTCCACATGTTTGTCTGCAAACATCTTGGCTTTCTGTTCCTTGTGGCGAAATTCAAGATGTACTGAAAGACAAGAGAGCCTCTTTACTTATGAGAGTGGTAGTGAAGACAAAAGTCTAGCAAGGTATTTAGCTTGGGGTTGGGTGTTTGGCCTGGGCTGAGGCACAAAAATGTGTTGGAAACCTAGTTGGGCAGCTTTTCTCCTTTTTTTTTGGCTTGGCTCTGCTAGTGTATGATAAAAAAAAAGCTATAGTTCTGCTAAAATGTGTGTTTCCATAACACAAATTGCATGGAAAAGTGATGAATGAGGGAACACTATTTGCATTACATGTGCCAAATTGGTTATATTACAATTTTGATCAGAAATGATCCCTTAAGAACACATTTGCTGCTACTGCAAAGGCTATTGAAATGAACAGATGCTCAGTTCTATTGACATGAATACAATTAGAAGCAATATAACATTTAGCCTTTGGTATTTTTAGCTTGAGTAACAAAAACAAACCCATCGGTAGTGATAATATCATTATTTCTGTGGGGGTAAAGTAACTGTGTTCTTGCAGATCTGAAATACTCAAACCCATACCCCTTTTTGTCCAATTACCCTTACACCGTGCATTTCTATAACATGAGTTTTCTCAATAATGCAACTACTCCGGTGCAGAAGAACTACCTGTCTTTGAGATGGGCATACAAAATCATCATTGCCAGATCAAACTCTCCATCAGGGAAACTTTATGAAGAATGGAGCCTGCAATTGCTCTCCTGGTTAGGATATGGTACATACTGCAGGTCCACCTACGATTTACCAGAAACTGGAGATCCGGCACCTTCTTTGATCTGGTCAAAATTCCGACAATGCATTTGAAATCAACCCCGGGAAGTCCTCAGGCTGAGCATCAGTGGGTCGACTTTTTCCCTGTAGCCATAGCCGACCTCTGAGGCTGACTTTGCGGGCCAGTATCTCGGCACATTGGCAGCCCGTTCTGGTACGATTGAACTCCTCTCAGATGCCGTGACCTCTGTTGGTGTGGCAAAATGGATAATCCAGAATGGCTCTGGAACTAAGTGTGCCAGAAAATCAGTGGTGGACCTGTACACAATAGGCAGGGAATTTGACTGAGAATATTACTGTCCAAGGGTTGATTTTGGATTCTTGCTGAAAGGTGAATGATTTTATATCCTGTTCTTCTTCTTTCAGAACCTGAGATCATCTGCCCTGATCTCCCATGTAAAGCAGGTACGTTCCAAGTAAACTAAAGCAAATTGAGTAGCAGTATCACTCTGAAACCTTACATTATATGTAAAGAATGGGCAATCAGTATGTATAGGAAATAATGTATTTAGGCTACAGTTTATAGAACTTCAGGGACTGCAGAAACCACGTTTAGATGGCATTGGTGCACAAGGTGTAGCTATGTAGGTAACAGAATGTGTTTCTCTCACCCACTTCTGTTTCCCTTTTCTTTAGACTTGATACAATTAATTGAAACAACTTTGGCAGAAAGATGATGGCAGGTGACAGAATTGTAAATATTAGGGCCCCTACCCCATGTGGAATTGTAGGGATACTTACCAAAATATAGGAAGGATGTGCTGGTGTTGGAGAGGGTCCAGATTAGGTTTACAAGAATGAACCTGGGAATGATTGGGCTAACATATGAGGATCATTTGACGGCTCCGGGGCTGAACTCTAATGAGTTTAGAAGGATGAGGGAGGATCTCTTTGAAACCTACTGGATAATGAAAGGCCTGGATAGAATATATGTGGAAAGGATGTTTCCAGTAATGGGAGTCTAGAACCAGAGATCACAGCCTTAGAATAAAAGGATGTACCTTTAGAATGGGAGGAATTTCTTCAGCCAGAGGGCAGTGAATCTGTGTAATTCATTGCCACAGGCAGCTGTAGAGGCCAAGAGATTGGGTATTAATAAAGCAGAGATTGATAGATTCTTGATTAGTGAGGGTATCATAAGTTACGGAGAGAAGTCAGGAGAATGTGTTAAGAGGGGAAATAGCCTTGATTGAATGGCAGAGTAGTGGCGATGGACCAAATTGCCTAATCCCTCTCCTATGTCTTATGATCTTATTATGGTCAAATCCAAAGGAAAGAATGCATGTGTTTTTCTATTGGATGAATAACTCATAGTCTAAGGGAGGAACATGCATGGATTTCTGCTGAGGACTGTCAGTTGTTGTGACGTGCAACTGATCTCTCCTTTTGTATAAAATAAAATGTTAATCCAAGTCCACAAAATTGCCAGCTGGGAAAAGACAAGTGTGATGTTAATGAGTGGTGCCATCCCTCACATCCAATGATGTCCTGGGGACAGGCTGAAGATGACTTGATCCTGTGGCCAATCCTCATAGGAAATCAATGTCCATCAGAGCCTTGGTCTTCCCTGTGTAGTTTGAGAGCAAACTAGTGGAGACCACATACCAACTACCCTTTTCCCATCAGCCTACGGCACTCCTCGTCCCCACCGTGTGAACTTGAGGATGTATGCCTGGCTTAATTAGGCCGACCGTGGTTCCCTGCACCTAATTGAGGCCATTCTGAGAAAGCCTCAGTGTCGGTGGCTTCTGACGAATGTCAGGGCCAAGGCATGTATTCCAAGCAGTAGTGGTTCAGGCTATTTTTGCACTTCCCAGAGCAACCACTGTTGATTCCCCAGGGGTCCACAAAGATAATTTTGACTCCTGCCTTTTGCTGGTGCAATCCTCTTCCACCTTGTGTGGAACTTGTCAGCAAGCATCAACCTTAGGTAATGCAGAATGGATTTTGGTACAGAACACAATTACCATGCAAAAGGAGGGCTGAAGAAGGTGAGATTTCTGGGTATACACATAGAGCTTCTTTCAAAATGCAGCTCAGAGTAATGATGAAGCTCAAAGGAGAATTTCTGAGGTTTTCACTGCCCATTAACCTCTGCCAAACCTCTGGAACCATGTTGATCTTGTTGATCACCTGTGGCATACTGACCGGTAGGGTCAGCCTAAAGCTATTCCTGCCACAGCAAAATTGAGATCCATCTCCAGATACTCAACAAGTCTGAATTCTTGAAATCAGACTTGTTGATTTCTGGTCACAGACTGTCGCAGTTCAGCACTCACGTAGTACTTCCTTGCTTATTATGTGGTTTTAAGTTTCATTTCCAAGTGCCGCTAGCTGTGTTGTCGAAACATTTTGCTCATTGGCCGCATGCTCGCAATAGTTAATAGCTAGTGACCAAGGATGCAAATTCAGACCCAGCAAGTGGGAGACATTTATGGAACCAATATCTCAATCTCCTCCATGGAAATGATCAGCACTGATAGAAGGCTCTCTGCATCTCAACTCTAGGGACATGGGTTCGATCCTGACCTCAGGTATGATCACAACAGTGTTCATGCTGCAACTGCATAGGTTTCCATTGGATTTCCTCCCACATCACAAAAACATACTGGTGGGTTAATTGGTCAGTGTAAATTATCCTCAAAGTAGGCAAGAGAATCAAATGGGAGTTGATCAGCATGTATGAAAAAGGATAAGTAGCAGGGCTACAGGGAAATAAGGAATGGCAATGAGATTGATGGGATTTTTCTCTTGGGAGCTGGCATGGAACTAAGTGGCTTAGCTGGTAGAGCCTCACAGCGCCAGAAACCCAGGTTCTAGCTTGATCTTGGGTGTTATCTATGTGGAGTTTGCACATTCTCTCCATGACCATTTGGGTGTCCTCTGGTTGCTCTGGGTTTCCACTGGGTGCTTCAGTTTCCTTACACATCTCAAAGACGTGCAGTTTTATAGGTTTTATAGGTTAATTTGGTCACTGTAAATTGACCTAAGTGCGCTGGGTGCGAGAAAATAGAATAATATAGAACTAGTGCAAACTGTTGATGTGGACCGAGGGGCTTGTTCCCATGCTGTATCTCTAACTAAACTACACTAAACTAAACTACTGGAGGCAGCACAGTGGTGCAGCAGTGGAGTTGCATTCCAGTGGCCTCCAGCGCCAGAGACCTGGGTTCAATCCTGACTGCAGGTGATGTCTGTGCGGAATTTGTACGTTCTCTGTAACTGCGTGGGTTTTCTCCTACTGCTCCGGTTTCCTCCCACATTCCAAAGACACACATGTTTGTAGGTTAACTGGCTTTGGGAAAATTGTAAATTGTCCCGAGTGTTTAGGATAATGCTTGTGCATGGGGTGATCATTGGTCGGCGTGGGCCGAAGGGCTTGTTTCCAAACTGAATCGCTAAAGTCTAATGTCTACAGGATGATTGGCCTCGTGTCATAATAAGTAAGGGCATTGTGTTTGGATGGATGAACAAATTAGACAGAGCGTGCGATTATTTCTTAAGGTGTAAACCTGACTGATTGCGCACAGGTTGCTGATTAATTGCCTTGCCTTGTGCAAGCAAAACCACTGAACTAAGTAAGACCATTTTGGAAAGGGAAGAATGGAAGAATTGTATATGAAAGTGGAGTTAAAGCATGAAGTTAACTGTGTCCTGCTAAATGTGATTGTTGCATGTGCTCGACCAACCTTTACAGGAAATACTGCGAGAAAGACAATGACCAACATAAACGTAAAATATTGTTGTGTGAAAAAATGATTTAGCAGGTAGTGAGCGGGAAGGTGAATGTGAGGATGAGGGCTTGGTGTGCAATGAGTGGACATGATCTACAATTGAACCAATCTTTTTTACCGTGAGAAGGAACTACTATAAATATCAATAATTGCAATTAATTCTGAATCTCAATGCATAAAGTTGCTTAGAAACAGTTAAGGGCCTGTCCCACTTTCACAAGTTATTCACAAATTCTCCCGAGTTTTCCCCTTGATTCAAACTCACAGAATATTCGTAACGAGTCCGCAGAGGTTGTAGGAGGTTGTAGGAGTTCGTAGATATATCGTAGCGGCACGTAGATATGTCGTAGCGGATAGGTATAGCATCAGGTAAGTCGGGACGTTTTTTCCAGCCTGATAAAAAATGTCCACGAGTAAAAAGAAATGGTTGGGATGAAAGAAATTGCAATTTTTTACTCATAAGGAGGGCATCGAAATATTCGTGGGAATTCGTAGACATACTTGTAGAAGTTTGTAGGAGTTTGTGAACATTGCCGTGGAAGGTCGTAGGAGTTCGTAGATTACAACGATCTTGATTTTTTTTTTTAGGCCCTTTAAACTCGGCAGAAATTTTGAATTAAGTCGTGAAAGTGGGACAGGCCCTTCAGGTGGCTCTCTAAGAGTTTTGTGCATGAAAAGCTACATGCACAATCTTTCTCATTCTGGCTGCAAACCTAACCTTTCCACTGATTCTCCTCAGTAACAGTGGGGCAGGGTAGACATTAGTCTTTGAATGAGAGACTGTGGAGTGGTTGTTGCAGTGCAAGCCAGTGTGTGGAGGTGAGTAAGCTCATTCCTGCTCGTAAATTCAATGCTCGTGATCAAAGACTAATTACTACCCTGTGATCACATTTTACTGATGCATCAAGGAGACTGCTTTTCTTATTTTATTTAAAAAAATGATGCTTTAGAAACTTCGATTAAATTTATTTTCAATCCAAACGTTGTGGATTCTGGCTTAGCAGTAACACATTTTCTCCTCAATTAGAAGGTTGGATTTGAGTCAGATCCAAAGGTGAGGCTGAAGACTGGCATTGGGGTGTGGAACCCAGGGAGTGCTGTGCCATGGCAGTGCCATCTTCGAACTATATGCCAAACGCCTGCTCTCTCCGAGAGATCATCAACGTTTCCCAAAGATATGTTCTGAAGGAGCATGGTGACTTCTCTGTGACATGGCGAGACCCTCATTTGCTTCTTGCTGGTTTGCGAGACTTTATTTTAACTTTTCAGGACTTCATAACATGAGGCATCTTGAGAGAGTGAAAAGCACTATGTAAATACAAGTGCCTTCCTTCCTTCTGCCTTCCTTCCTTTCTCACTTCCATTTTCTCTTTCTTCCGACAATGTATCTTTCCTACCTCTCTTTTTTGTTCTTTAGTTTTCCTTTTGTTTTATGTCCTTCCTTTGCTCCTCTTTTCCTTACTCACCCATTCCACAGTGGCCTCCGCAATGCAACTCCGTGCTTCTGTAAAGGCTGTGATGCTGTTATATGGTGTAATGAGCAATTGCCTGTTCTCTTTCTAAACTATGGCCAGAAGCATTGTGAGGAGCTGGCCAGGTTTGCCAGTAACTGAGTGAATGGTGCTCTCTGACAGCCGTCACCAGCAAGCCTAAACTCTTCTTTTTAATCGTTTTCAGATGACTTAAACAGTAACGATGCAAACCCAGGTATCGTGTACTTTTCAGAGTTTGAAAACCACCTTCATAATTGGTGGTCCACAAAACAAGAATTGACATCAGCCATGCAAACTGCTCAGCACCCAGACGCCTACGCCAAACTGGTGGCCACCATGGCCTACACTGCAGGAATGGCCAAATTTGCCAGCGGAGAGGAACGCAAAAATTGGACTGACCAGTTCATAGATTCGTTTAAATTGATTTACAGCGACATAACAGGGGATGTCGACAAAGCGAGGGGGCTGTGCTTTTAGAAGCGTGTGAATAGTCTGTGGCCGCCATGGCCATGCGGTACACCCAGGCTCCCACTGTGGAAGGAAAGTCAGCTTGTTTCCCATTCTGAGCATTGTGTCCCTGTCTTTCGCTGCTGTGCAGGGAGGGGCAGGCTCGAAGGGCATTAAAGGCCGCCCATGCAGTGATGCCCTGCTGCATAACAGTCAGCTGCTGGCTGGGGTTGGATGCCAGGACACGCATACACAACCATAGAATCTTAGCAATAAAAGGAGCAGCCATTTGGCCCACTGACTCCATGCTGGCCCCTGGGCCCATTGCATTCCTGAATGTGGCTCACTTATTCCAACAAAATAACCAGATAATGAAAGAAATATGGGTACACCAATCCTCTGCCTGGGTTTAGTAGTGCAATGGCAACAGGATCTAAAATGAAACTTCTGGAATCCATCTAAACACAGATCCATTTAACTGGAATCACAGAATGTGGGTGGCAGCATAGGGTGGGATGACCGGAAATCTATACTTGACTTGAACTTGTAGTGTAGGCCAGTCAATCCAAAGAACATTAATGCAGACTCTGTATCTAGAATTTACTGTTCCCAACACAAGCTTGATGCATCCCGAGAGGTCACACTATTATCACCTCCTGCATCTCCCCATCATTGAAACATTGGTGCAATGGGCATCTCGCCATGAGAATCTCAAAGATATATTGATTTTACATAGTGCATATCTCATGCATTATTCTGTGAAAGTACACCCCTATGATTTATTTTCTTCTTTTGGCAATGGCTGTGTACTGGGGATTAATGTCCAATCCTGGAGACTTCAGCTCATCCCTAGACCCAAGCAAAGTATCAAGGGAAGCCTCTGGACTGTGAGCTACCAGCACCTCATCCTTCTCAGCTGCTCATGATCTGTGTAGTACACCCAGCACTTTATGATTTCCATTTCTCCCCCAGCCCTCTGGCACTCTACCCCAACCCTCGCACACAGCTGCTGTTAAGCGGGGAAATCTGCTGTTGCTGGCAGTGCTTTGCTTCTGACATTTGGATGCGGCTTTTCAACATGTATATGTATTGTTCAATAAACGATCCATTTTATTCTCAGATGCTGGATGATGTTTTAATAGAAAAGAACAAACTTGCATTCTTCTTCTGCCTTTACTCGTGGTTATCGTTCCATTCCAGGAAGCCCAGCGGTCTGTTTCCACACAGTGAGATCTCATGCACAGATTTATGGCAATGAGCAGATAATCTGCGGTGAGGTTGATTGAGAAATAAGTATTAGGCAGAGTACCAGAGGGAATTCCCTTGTTGCTTAAAGCACACGGCTGCGTGGTGGGGATTTGGTGTGAAATTGACCATCTGCTGTCAGCTGTGGAGGGAAACTGGGTGGAAACAGAGTCTCAGTTTTGCACCTTGGGCTAGAGGCGTTGTTGTTGAAGTACAAAAACCTGGATTTCCTTTAAGGTGAAGGTTTTGCAAATACTTACTTGTCTTGGTGTTCTGATCCAGGGTTCACCTCCCAATGAGATTTCAATGCTAGAAAGAAGTCTTTCCTGAATTCTCAGGTCCATACAGTTCCAACTGGACAAACTAAACCAGCGAACCCAGGAGAGATCACGAATGCCATTGAGTTAGCAAGCAACAGGGACCTGGTGGCTAGATCAGTGGGCTTCATGAATGCGGACTCTGATACACATGGATGACAACAGCCCATTAATCAAGTATAGGTACAGTTGGGCCAATGACTAGAGTAATAGAGGTAATGCAGGAACTCACTAACATTGCCTCTCTGGTAGGCCTAGCAACGACTTATGTCACACTCAGACTATAAAGGAAGGAGGAGGGGAAGGGAGGTGGTCAACTGGGAAATTTCTCCATCTCTTCACTCATTTCATTGTGTTCCACACCTGCAAGATAAAACTCGAGCTTCAGAATCATGTGTCTAAAGTTGTTACTGGGGATTGACATTGAACGAAGAGGTGATCCTATCCAGGATTGCATCCGATCCCATCAGATCTGTTGATGGATTCATCTGGAATGTGATTGCTTTTGTTCATTTGTGTCTTCCAAATGAGGAAAAAAGGCTACAAATTATCAGGAGCAGATAAGATTCTATTGGTTTACTAAATTAACTTTAGTGAAATTTTAGTGAAGTTACTGGGTCCAAAATGGAGATCGTGTGTGGGATGTAGAGAGAGGGTGTTCCGCTCACCCTAACTATCTTGTTTACCCAACCACTCCCCACTTCATCTCCCTCACCCATGTTAGAGCAAGAGTAACGTGGCCTTTGTTGGGAACTTTTGTTATTCAAAACCTTTGTTATTCAAGACAAAATCCACCGTGACACAGTTTGGACATACATTTATCATACCAACTTTGTTATTATAGATACCTACAGAGGACATAAAGATCTGTCATCTCCCTTGAGTCAAGTGTGTGCCAGTTGCCAAGTAATATTTTCTCTCCAGGGCCTCTGTACTTCACTTAACATTGTTCAGTAGGTTTACACCCATTTTACAGGGTATTTCTAGCTGTGTAATGTTTGGCCAATTCAGGAATCCAGATCTCACTTCTCAAAATGTCAATTTACATTTCAGTGTTCTGGTGACGTGTATTGCATAGGCTTCTCCTTAACTGATCTATCCCAGGGTTTTGAGGAGAAGGATAAGGAAATTAAATGCTTTAGCCATAATTTTTTAAATGTCTGCTTCATTTAAGAATTTGATTCAAAATTGCAATGTAACTCCATTGTTTGAAAGAGGCAGGTGGAAACAATGAGAATTTGTAAAGGATTAAAAAAAAAAAAGACACCAAGTGCTGGAGTAACTCAACAGGTCAGGCAGCATCCCTGGAGAACATTGATAGGTGGCATTTCAGGCCGGCTTCAAAAGATTGGTCCCGACCTGAAACGTAACCGTGCCATGTTCTCCAGAGATGCTGCCTGATCCACAGAGTTACTCCAGCACTTTGTGTCTTCTTTTGTAAACCAACATCTGCAGTTCCTTGTTTCAACTTTTCAGTTATGTTTTCAAAGTATTAAAATGGAGAGGGCGAGGATCCAATGATGTTTTGTTTATTGGATAAGATTTGACATAATATTAAAACTTGTGGAATTGAAGATAAATTGTTGACTCAACAGAGCATTCATGAGTCAATTTAAAACAGAATGGGAATAATGTTCATATTATTGGAAGCTTGTCTATTGGTTGTGGTGTGCTTCGAGGATTTGTGTTAGAGCCTCAACAAGTCATTCTTTGTGAAGGACTGAGCTGGCAGGGTAACATAATCAAAATGTTCTGATAACAAAGAGAAAGAGTATTGAAACATCAAATTACATTGAAGGGTTCATTCGGTCTTCAGAACTGCAGTGGATGGACTTCACAACAGTCAAATTGGAGGTCATCCACTTTGGATCAAAGTAGGAAATTGTCTGTGTTATTTAAATGACTAAAGGCTTGGAACAAAGGAAATCTAAAGACATTTAGAATGCATGTGCGCAGATAGAAAATCACAGTCTGAAACAAAAACAATTGCATGTTATGGTAATGCTGGCCTGTGCTATTGAAGAGCTAGGATATGGAAGCGAGGGTGAAGGTTTGGTGAACTTCATGTGGAGTAGTTTGTGCAGTCTGGTCACTGCACTCTCATAATAAATATATTGGCCTTGGGAGGAGGGTGCCGATTTAATAAAATGCCTCCAGGGCTCGGAGTAGAATTATGAGCAAAGGTTGCTTCTCTTCCTAAGATTTGGTATTTTCAGGAAGCATTTCGTTGAAATCAGCTCAGATCTTTGAATGCTAATAGGCTACACGGAAGGAAGCTGTTTCTCTGATGCATGTGCTCTGAGTAGAGGGGCTGACGGCAGGGAACACTTCCTCGCACCAACACCGAGAGGACCATTCTCCAGCGAAAAGGTGTGGAATATTTTGGAAATATTTGAGATTCTTGGCCTTGTGACAGCCAGGAAAGGTGAGGCCAGTCCACAGAGAGTCTATGGAAGCAACGGGACTCTTCTTGGCCGACATACTATACCTTTAGGGCAGGGATGGGAAACTATTTATTTTGTAACGAATCAAAGGCAGTGGAAATTAACACCACTTGTGTCACTGAAACAGATGTTATTACCATCATCCCAACGTTGCTTGTCTATCCCTTCCAGGCACAGACTATAATAGTGGGTACAACTCCAAAAAGGTCTGGAAAGCATGTAATCACTTCCAAGGTCAAAGAAAAGAGTGATTTAAATCCAAGAAGGTTCATTATAACCCGCGGGTGGTTATTTTCTTAACTTAAACATTATGCTGGGTTTTCTGTCAGCCACTCGGGGTTGGGAGGGGAGAGGGAGGGAGGGGAGTGGAAATGGCAGGCAATTGTACTTTTCTGGACCTAACAAGCCCCTCTTGTTTAACCCAGAGTTGGCCGTGGCAGCGTGCACGCAGCGGCCGGTGGAGCTGGTCTTCATGATCGACGGCTCGGAACGGATGGGTGAGAGCAACTTCCGGCATGTGCGGGAGTTTGTACAGAAGGTGGCCACCACCCTGCCCCTGGCCAGCATCGACGATGACACCATGAAGGCCCGCTTGGCCGTGGTGCAGTACGGCAGTGAGTCCGAGCAGCAGCTCGTATTTGGCTTCAGCCACAATAAGACCGACATCCTGGACTCCTTGGCTGCCATGAAGTACCTGGACTCGGCCTCCAACGTGGGCTCCGCCATCATCTACGGCATCCACACCCTGGTTGGCAAACCTGGCTCTGGCCCTCAGGCCACCCGGTTAGGGGCTGAGCTCTCCTTCCTCTTCATCACGGACGGCACCAGCGGTAACAAGAGCCTGGGCGAGGCAGTGGACGCCATGCGCAAGCACAATGTCGTGCCCACGGTGATTGCGGTGGGTAAGGATGTGGACATGGATGTCCTGCAGCAGATAGGGTTAGGGGAGAGAGCTGCCATATTCCGGGCTGATGATTACTCCCATATCCTGCAGCCCAGCTTCTTTGAGAGACTCCTCTTGTGGATCTGTTAAGGACTTTAAATTTGATGTCCTACCCTGCCCCCAGAAGGTTGGCGTAAGGTCTGACTCCAAGTACCTTTTTTTTATATATTAGTTTTATGTTATTCAGGAAATGATAAAACAAGGTGCTTTCTTTTGTACTCATCAAATTATTTTTTCATCCTCACTTTCTCCTATCATTTTGTACATTTCTTGCTTACCAAGCCTCAAGATTGACTGGGGTTGCCAACTCAGATTGAATGTTTCCCTGGCATTTTGGTCACACAAACCCACACATACAGTGACCCTGCCTGCAGAATCCTATCAATCACACAGTGCCCTTTGTAATTTGTTTGTGCCCCACTGGTAAAGCAAGTAGCTAGCTCATGACCCACTCGGACAATACTTCATCGTCAAACATTTTCCTTCTACCAAATAATAATAGAATTTATTCAGAGCTTACTTTACTTAATTTTTAAAACAAATATGCCTTTTTTTTAACTTCCACAGTAAAGTTTCACTTTCCCCAACAGGGCCACTTGCACAGATACCTTGACCATGGAGATGTAATGGGGAAATCCTGGAGATGCCAGGATAAACCTGGAGATTAATTAGGAACTTTCTGGTGATTTCAGGATAATCCTGGAGATTAATAAGGAAATTCCTGGAGATGCCAGGGTGTCCTGGAGATTTAGTAGGAAATTCCTGGAGATGCTGGGACAATCCTGAAGGGTGGGAAATGCTGCATCTTGTTGGCATGCTGAATATTCCTCTCCTCTTGTGTCTTGGCCGCTGACCTGGGCAGCTTGTTATTTTTAATGTTTTGTAACTGTCACTGAACTGTGCACTGTTAGCTCGAACCTACAATATTAGGGAACATCGCTGGATAGCAAGGTTTTGAGATAAAGCTGATCCCACTGCCCTCCAACAGGAAGGCATCAATGGGAAAAACTATGGCCAGAGAGCAGCATCTGACTGTTGTCACAGCTCTTTCCTCCGTCCCAAACCTCTTGCAATACACACAAGTAGATCCAATCCCAGTGTTTTATCCCACCAGCATCACCCCACCCAAGCTGCCTACTCTCAACATAGAGTGCAGGACTGTGGCAAAGTATTTCACACTGTAACTAGATACAGGACTATAGAGAAATGCTGCCCATTGAAACTGGGTACAAAGGTGCAGAGACTACTGCAACGCTGGCTTTGGAAAAATACTCCCCATCCTTGGTTCTGTTTCCAGGTACCATTGCATTGGTAACATGCTACCTGCCCATGTCAGTGTGATCCCAGGCACTTAAAACACCACTATTTAAATTATGCCGCGGTTTATAACTGCCCATTAACCATAACTTACTGCTTATTTTCAGAGCTGCTGACCTTGATTTAGTTTGGTGGAAACAATTGTGCACATGGATCAGTTCACACCTCAGAATGATACCACAAATGTAAACTCATATTGAAGTAAATAGCTTGTTGATGAGGTGCAGTTATGTTTTGGGTAGAGAAACCCTCTTAACCTTCTCTAAGTGGGTCACTATTTGGGCTCAATACTGGACAGAGTTTGCTCACAGCCAGATGCAGAGTATCAGTTGGTGAGAGCTGCAGGATTCTATATAGTTGGGTCACATTGTAACTGCAATCCAATATAGATGGCAAAATGCACTTGCACAAATACTTCTTCCGAAATGGTGGAAAGATCACAGATAAATTTAGAAGAATGGAATGGACTCTCAAATTACAATCAGTTGATATGATGCCACACATTCCAGCTTTCTAATGGTGCTATTAATACTACTATGGTAATGTTGACTTCCGTTAATGGGGGTGTGATGCGGGCCTAGTGACGTTCTGTTCACCAGCAGGTGGTGGTATTGTGCATCGTGTAATGAGAGGCTTGTCCCACTCAGGAAATTAATTTTCAGTTTGGATAAAAACACTTACAGAGATGGAGGCAATTCCATTGAATAAAATGTACCAAATCAATTGTGTCTCTCAGATGCTGGTGAGGACTCTCTGCCTCTTTGCCGTCGTTGTTATTTTTGGTGCGCAGAAAGTTAAGGTCTGGACCAAAGTGACTTGCCTTTGCTGAGCGCACGGCATGTGGTGCAGTTGTAGCAAAATCTTGCCACACCATCTCCTGCTTCTGTGCCTGGCCTATCGCTGGCTCCGATTACGGGGTGGTGGCAGGGTTGGGTGGGCTGATGTTTACGATCTAGATGTTGGACAATGGATTTGCACTTTCCCCACCACCACCCCAGCCCTTTGTCACACACACAGCGGGAGCGCTGGTGTGGCAGGTCACTACTAATGTTGGCTGTCCAGCACCTCTGTTTTCTGCCTTAGTGCCCAGCTCATTGCCAGCACGGTGAGGCTCATCAGACCTGCCGGGTGAAGCAGACACCCTTTCACCCTTTGACAACAAGTGCTGGTGGGGTGTGCCTGTTTTCCATTGGAGAGCCACAAAGCTTTGTAATATATATTTCCAGATTTCTTTTGCATTGAAATAGTCTTCAGTCATTCCACCAATGTATTTTCATACAGTCTTCTGCATCCAGATTTGAATAGTTCTGTACTGAATACCAAATAAATAAATGGATTTTTCCAAATATATCTCTGCCAATCTTTGCATAATTTGTGCAAGAGAACTGATGAATATTTGCAGGTTGATCATTGTCTGTTGCCCATTGTGTACTGTATGTCGGCTTGTTATAGAGTCACACAGAGATGCGGCATTGAAACAGGCCCTTCAGGCAACTGAGTGTACAACATCCATCAAACACACTCACCCTATATTATCAGACTTTATTCTCCCCACATTTTCATCGTACTTCCTAGATTCCACCATTCACCTACATACGGGGAGTAATTTACAGTAGCCAGTTAACTGACCCATCCGCACATTTGGGACAACACAGGAACAGGCCCTATAACCCACGATGTCTGTGCCAAACTCGACATCAAGATAGACAAATCTCATCTGCCTGCATACAGTCCATATCCATCCATTCCTCACAAATCCATGTGCCTATCCAAAGCCTGGAGCAACACTAGAGGTCCACTACCGGTTTTCTGGCAATTGATGTTCCGGCACTTCCTTTAATCCAGACAAATTCGTGAAAGCTTACCTGAAATACCCCCCTGAAGATCCCCCGAAATATATGGCGAGAAATAAGGCGGCCCATATCACTTCATCGGGACTTCCGCACCGATTGATGGGTCGAAATATATTACAATTATTCTTCATTGCAAGCGTAAAATAGCGGAATTATTTACCTAATAGCACTGGGCATTTAAAGTACATTTTCCTATAACAATAAAGCTGCAATAAAGGTCAACTTGGTACATGAAGATACACTGTCTAACACTGTGGGTCTATTACTGTATAATGCTGGAGTACAGTACCTCACTTTGCAGGATGGGGACTGTATAAATCAGATAACACAATTCTCAATACTGTATAATATGGGTGAATTGCAGGGGGTTACAAATCTGTCAGTGTGCAACAAAGGGGTACACTGCAGGCGAATACAAGTCAGTTAGTCCATAAAACTGATCACTTTTGGTGATAGTTCATTATTTTATAACACCAGCAAAAATCTGATGCATGTCAGAAATTGTATAACATGACTAGCATTGTACTGGATTGTCAATGTATATCACTTGGATAAAGGGGCTGTCCCACTTGGGCGACCTAATCCGCGAGTTTGCCCTCGACTCATACTCGCAGCATGGTCGACACAAGGTCGTAGGAGGTCTTTGTAACTCTCCTTCATGCTCGAGAGTAGTCCCCATGTACTCGAGGCCTTAGCTAGGTTGCGGCATATTTTTCAACATTTTGAAAGATGCCTGCGAGTAAAAAAAGGTTGCCATGGAAAAAATCGATACTTTTTAAATTGTAGGTTTAGTCGTAGTAAGTCATAGTGGGTCGTAGTAGGACAGCATGTTAGTCGTAGGTAATCGAGGGTAGTCGAAGGTAGTCGTAGATAGTCTTCATCATAGTCGAAGGGAGGTTGAAGTAGGTCGTCTTCACTCTCCATTATTCGGTGTCCAATTTTTCGGACGTTAGTCGTAGTTAGTCAAAGCTAGTCTTCAACATAGTCGAAGGAGGTCTTCAACATGACATTTTTTCAAACTCTTCTAAACTCGACAATCAGGTGGCCCAAGTGGGACAGCCCCTTAAGCTCTGGTAGGTACAGGCACAGCTATGTTAATTAACAGCAGTATTTGTTCTGGTGAATGTTCTGACACTAGGCTAATTCTGGTATTTTATAATATAACAATGGTGTGCATTGAGGATGGAGACAGGTCTATCATACTATGCTGGGGATCTTGAATCCACACTGCCTGCGAAACTCACTGAACTGCCCAGATGTGGATCAGTGGACAATGGTTTTTTTCCCAGATGTGTGCGCGCAGACATCACCTGGTCTTTGGCAGAGCTTGTCAAGAGGTAAGTGAAGTCTTAGGATCACACGGCAATTTCATTTTCCTCAAGACAGCGACTAAGTGGAACACATGATTCAAGCTTGTAAAGCTGAGCCATCTTTGTGAAGAATGAGTTAATGTTTTGCCATTTATACCCACCGAGTGAATTCCACTGTTCTGAATGTCAGGATATCGTAATTTGGAAGAATCAGTTTCTGCTTATGGGTCTAAGATTGGCATTCACCTTATGACAGAAAAATAGGTCACCTCACACACAACAGCTTCACTGAGCACTAATTCAGCAGTACCAAAGTGCTCTGAAGATGAGAATTCCTTCCTGACCAATTAAAAATGGGTTATCGGTTGTGTCCTGCATCAATGGGCATTAGGAAGTGGCAACTAAGCCAGATGCATGTAAAAGGAACCACAGTCATTAATGTAACTGAAACCTGGTCTATGTGCACCCCATTTTATGAACCCATCAGTTTGAGGATCAGATTATGTACTGGAATAAAACTCTTTGCTGGGAACATATTGAATGTTTGCCCACATTTCTCTAATCTTACACCAATTATGCTGGAATGACTCGGCAGGTCAGGCAGTAACTCTAGGGGAAATGATTAGTTGACATTTCAGGTGGGGATCCTACTTCCGACTGATTGTAGTAGTAGGGAGCAAGCTGGAAGAGAGTTGGGGGCTGGGACAAAGCTGGCAAGTGATAGGTGGATACATTTGAGCAGGGTTTGACTGCTCCATCTCAAAATGCTGTAAGCTGTTAGCAATGGATACAGTCGGACAGTGAATAATATTAGAAAAAGGCACAGAGGGGAACTGGTGAATTTCTGTAATAAAAGCCATGCAGAAAACAATCTAGGTCCAGCAGCATCCATGGAGAAAGTCACAGAATCGTAGTTTAAATTCAATTAACTGTTTCTGTTGTACTCTGTACTCCATGACTGATGGGGAATGTGTATCCCATGGCTTAGTTTAGTTTACAGCACGGAACAGGTAACTTTGACCCACCCACCAAGTCCACACCTACCAGCAATTCCCACACACTAATACTACCCTACACACACTAGGGACAATCTACAATTATATCAAGCCAATTAGTCTACAAACATATACATCTGTATGTGGGAGGAAACTGGAGCTTCCAGAAAACCTCAGACAGGTCACGGGTAGAACATACAAACTACGTACAGATAAGCACCCATAGTCTGGATTGAACCCGGGTCACTGGCGCTGTGTGGCAGCAACTCTACCGCTGCACAACTGTGCCGCCATGGTGAGGCAAAAAAAAGAGAATTTACTTTAGGACAAATATTCCAGACAAACAACATACACTTCGTACATTTACACACCATGCAGGTCTCTCAAGCAGTTAATTGTATCTTAATAGTGTTTATGCACTTATTATGATGCGGCGTCTGTCTAATCACCAATAAAGGAATCAGTGAAAATGATGAAGATACTTTTTATTACATGATTAGGAAGAGGAAAGGTATCATGAAAAGTCATTGACAGGTACAAATCGGGCAAGCAGGCAGTCGTTTAACAATCTTGGGGCTTCTGACAGGAAGCAACAAGAGGTGAGAAACCCCTATTTAAGTCGCTAAACTCTGAAGCCATCCTTTGAGAGACACCAATAGATGGAAAAACAGAAAGAGAGCCAGGAGACAACTCTTGCCTGCTGTGTTTATATTTTCCCTAATTAACAATTAATACATTAAGCTTACACCAAGTTTGCTTACTTGGGAATCATTTTAAGAGAAAAGGAAATCAGAATTCTATCAGTAATCAGGTATACCCACAAACCATTACACTGAAAGGTAATATTTCCCAGCTAAATGATGCTCAGTACTCCATGCTCCTTCCACACATATCAGTGCAATGTTAGTTATGGGCATAGTCCTCAACCATCATGGTCAGTGCATCTGAAAAAGAGCAAGGGACAGTGGATTAACGTGACTGGCAAAATGTGACAGAAACAGGGAATACTAGAACCACTCTGTAGGTCAGACAATATCATTAGAAAGAGAAACCGAGTTCATATTTCAAGTCAAAGATCTTAGTTGTAAATTGCATTGCAGGGTGAGGGGAAAAATGGATGGGATAAAGGTCATGTCTTTGATACATTGAGGCTCAGGTTTCTGTGGGGATGAGCTGGGGTTGTTAGGAAATGACAAAAAAATGCATTAAGATGAATAAATTCCCCAAACGACCGAGTGCATCCTCAGACCTTGTGGGGAACTAGGGAAGAAATTGGAGAGGCACTTGTAGAGAAATTTGCTTCATCTTTAACCACAGGTGAAGTAAAATTTACATTTGGACAATTACATAGGCAGAAAAGGTGTAGAGGGATATAAGCCTAAGACTGCAAAATGGGACTATCTTAGCAGAGCATTTAGACACAGACCGAGAAAGCAATTTATCAGAAGGTGCAGAATTCAATATTGAGTCTGGAAGGCTGAAGAATGCCTAGAAGTATTGTTTTCAGAGCTTGCATTAGAGTTGTGACTGTGCAAGAGACCATAGACTGGGAGGGTGGAGTGGGAGGAGGATGAAGAAATGCAATTGCAGGTAACTAAGTTTGGGATCAATCCTGTGTCCTGAATGCAGGTACTTTGAAAAACAGTCACCCAGATTTGCATTTGGCTTCTCCAAATAAAATGAGGTCACATTGGGAACACTGAGTGCCATGTACAAGATTGGAAGAAATGTAAGTGAAACACTGCTTCATATGGAAGACCTGTCTGTTTCTCTGGATGGGAAGAAGGGAAGAGGTAAAAGTTCTGCAAGTTATGAAAATGTAAGAAGGGATTTGATTTCATGCAACAATCACTTACCTTTCGCTGCCCACAGCTTTTCTGCATTTCTCCCCGACCACGGCCACGGCCACGGCCACAGGATTGCTGCTCATCACAGCCTTCACCCTGGACTCCTTTGTGTCCATGTTCCCCATGATCTCCACAGTGCTTGGGTTTAAGTTTTCTCTCATGCAATTCATCACAAGGATGGAAATGACCCTCATCGTCATGATATTCCAACTCCTGACCTGTTTACAAGCAGACACAAGAGATTGCAGGTGCTGGAATCTTAAGCAAAAAAGCAAAATGCTGGAGTAAGTTCCGGGTCAGGCAGCATTTGTGGAGGGAAATGGATAGATGACGTTTTGGGTCAACATCCTTCTTCAGACAGAGGTCACGATCCAAAACGTCATCTGTCCATTTCCCTCCACAGATGCTGCCTATCCTGGCGAGGTACTCCAGCACTTTGTTTTTCATTTGCAAGGAAAATGAACTATAAACAGTGCGGTGTCCGTCTATGTCCCACTGGGCTATACTTAGGGAACAAGCAGACATGCATCCCGGTCAGAGGGCCTCAGTTCAAGGGGTGATGGATTGGTTAATGCATTAAATCCACTAATGGGTTATCCATTGGACTAGCATGCAGAAATTTGTGTACCATAAAGCCAATGAGAGCAAACTAAATCTAATAGTTGGTATTTAGCTTCAGATGAAAGAAAGATAAAGAAAGTACTTGAAACAGCACTATCAGCCCATTGAAGAAGCATTGTCTAGAAAATCATTGGGATATGTGTTAAAATGTCCACCTCCTTCATTGCACCGCAGTTCATTGACATCACAGAATCATTGGGAGATAGAACATAGAATCAGGCCATTGAATCGTCAAACATATATTTACACCAATCCTACATTAATCCTATTTTTAAATCTCGTCACATTCTCATCAACTTCTGGATAATGCCATTCGTCTACAAACTGGGAACGCCAATTACCTTGCCAATCCTTAACGTAGGCATCAGAAAGGCAACATATATCTTGGAATCCCATTTTCAACCACATCTCTTCTCAAGCTAGAGAATACCTTCTAACAGTTTCTCCCTTGACCTTTTTCTTCCTCCCTTTACACCTGGGCATAAGGTTTCCAATCCACTCCTCTACTAAAGTGCCTTCTGCAATGCTGAAATAACAGGAACTTAGCAACCTGGCTAGGTGATGAACAGAAAGGTGGATTTGATTGAAAATGATACGTTACCTGGTTCACACATCCTCAATAATAATGATCAGCTGAAAGAAAGCATATATTGGAATGTCAGCACATTAGCACAAGTTAGCACAATGTAAACATTGAAGAAAGATGGAAATTAGAAGGAAAATCAGACTGTACGAGACCTTTCAATGCTGCCTGTCACGCTGAGTTACTCCAGCTTTTTGTGTCTATCTCTGGTTTAAATCTACATCTGCAGGTCCTTCCTACATCTTTCAATCTATGCTGGCTCTTTGGGTTTCAGCTCAATCCCAAGCAGAAGTGCCAAGAATGTTGAAATTTCACAGCAAATCTACTCAGTTCTGAAGAAGTGAACTTCTATCGGACTGTCACCAACACATAGGTCTTTTATCAAGCTTACACGTACACTACAGTCCACATTCTGCATTGGGACCTCTGGCATCCGTCTGATATTTCCTTTCCCATGTACCGTCGGAGCTCCTGCATATATTCAGCTGTTGATCTTTGGATCTCTGGTCACCTGATTTAAAACCTGGATTCCCTCCCTAACAGCACTGCATTGATTCAAGGCAGTGGTCCATGAGTGCTTTTCTAAAGGCAATAAATGCTGGCAGTGAAAACAGCACTGACATCCAGTAAATTCCTCTCACAATAACCTAAAGTTTCAGAGGGGATGGGGGAAGGAAAAATCAGAACGATGTTCCAATTTCCATACAAGTAGTTCTTTAGCAATAGCAGGATTCAAATAAAGTAGGCAACAAATCGCAACATAATCAGATGGAACTTCACCAGAACTTGAATAAAGTTTTGTGATCAGCCAGGGAGAGGGAGATTCAACCAGATTTCAATGCAGCACAAAGATTTATTGATCATTAAACTTAGGTTCCAATGTACACTCTAGCAACAGGCAGTTTGTTCTCGGACCGAAAAATGTTAGATAAAATATAAATGTCTGTGGGTTTCCTGAAAGGAGGAGAATGCATTAAACATGCATAAAATTAACTAAGTCTTAAAGATTCTGACTTACCACCGACCTTGCAAGAAAATCAGGCAGCTCTGATAATTCCAGCTTCTGAACGTGTTCAAAATGCATCCCACTTATATAAGGGTGGAAACCAAAACCCAACCCAGCCTGAACTGGCCAATCAGCATTCACCAGCTCTCTCAGTCTCTGCTCCCCATCCACTATCACTCCACCCCATTCCCCACTTCTCCCTCCCTCGCTCAATTTCTCAATAAACAAATAGGTCTATTTTCAAACACATAAAAATGCTTTGGACCACGTCCGTGCCATTAAAACTTTGCTTGATTTGTTTGGTGCCAATTTGTATCCTAGTTACACCACTATGTTGATGCCTCAGGACATTTCACAATGTTCCTGTTTCTTCAAGCATTCTTGAATCTACAGTGACTTAATTGTGTTAAAATCTTTTGTGGCCTCACTCCCCCTTATCTCTATAACTTTCCCCAAAGTTCAGTAAACCTACTTTTTGTTCCATCTCTGGCCTTTAAATTCTCCACTCAAAACTCTGTTAATCTCTCCAAAAAAACATTTGTATTTATGGGTGCCAGCTATTGTTGTTCATACGCCGATGATTATAAAATGTAGTCGTTGCCATCTCAACAATCCATGAAGATACAGACAAGAGTAGTGTGCACAATTCCCAGCACCAAGTTATATCTTTGTGATGTGAATTAGACTTTCAACGTGAGGAGGGGCAAAGGGTTCCATTAAGAGGTACAGAATAAATATGAGGGTTGCAAATACGGGAACTATGAGTAGGTCCCTCGGTTCCTCAAAACTGTCCTGGCATTGAACAAGTTCACATTTAATCTGACTGGAACTCAGCTCCACAGTCCCACCTACCCATTGTATCCTTTCAGTTCTTTGCTTGTCGAGAATTTACCTCTGATTTAAAAAGTTCAGACATATGACCTTCTGAGTGAAAAAAAATCACCTTGGCCCCGTTTTAAAAGGGTGACTTTTTAGTCCTAAACTGACAACTTATTCTAGATTCTCCTGTAGCAGAAATATCCTCTCTACATAACATCCAGTCAAAACCCTTCAGGATCTCATCTGGCTCAATCACGTTTTCTTCACTCTTCCAAAATCTAGCAGATATTACCTAACCTGTGCAGCTCTCCCCATAGACAACTTGCCCATTCCAAGTAAACATCTTGAAATTGCTTCCAATTCATTAACATCCATAAACAGATAAGGAGACGTAATGATACTAGGAAAGTCCTTTCTGCTTGTTGAAGCAAGGACTAACCTAAATTCAGCTAGACAAGATGCCTTCATTCAGTCTGAGCCAGCCTGAGCTACAGGAGAATCGTCATTTCAACTGCACTGGAAGGTGGAATCAAAATCCCCCCTTCTTCTTCTTGCACATGGCGTGCACAGCCTAAAGTTGTAGGACAACTTGTTCTATTTGATCTTATTTGATTGTGCATGCCGGGTTGATTGCATTCGTCGAAACAACGTGAAGGTTGCAATCTTCCACCCAAAATCCCCCCTCTGTTGCTTTGAAAAAGTAGGAAAAATTTACAGGTCTATTGCATGCTTTTGTGCATAAAGACCAAGACCACACACATCCCAAAATGGTTCTTTGCCTTCAGTCATCGGTTGCACACGCTGAGTATTCCTGAGCTCAAAGCTCACTCGGGAAAAGTCTAGTGAACTATTGTGTGCCCAATCATTCCCTATCAGCTTTAATTATATCCAAATACCCCTTTGTAGGTCACAATAAATACAGGATTGGTATCATTTATAGCCTCTCACTGATTCTTCTGTTCTGTAACTACTTTTTCTGTTTGTTTTAGTCTCTCAGCACCTCAAGCTCTAAATAATATTTTCACTCTCTTTCTCTCTCTCTATTTACAACCATAGATTGTCTCTTTGACATAAGAGGCAAAAGATTTAAAATGTCGCTGTGCATTTTGGTGGTACCCTTGAACAACCTCAGGATGTCCCAAAGCCTGTACCTCCAGTGAAGTGTTCCCCTGAAGTGTAGCATCTGCTCAAAAGTAGTAGCTCATTTGTGCACAGGAAGCTCTCAACATAAAGACTCGATTTGTGATTTTTGCTGCATAATAATTATTGGGTGGAATGTCAAAGGACAAAGGATATTTATTGTCACGTACACCAATTGGTGTAATGAAACGTGTCTTGCCATGCAGCACGCAGATAAAGATAAGACATAACATTAAAGAATTTAAAAATAAACATAAAAAAACATCCCCCCACAATGGTTCACATTATGAGGGTAGGCACAAAGTCCAGACCTCATCCCCTTGTCCACCCATAGTCAAGCCTATTGAGGCCTCCGCAGTCGCCGCTACGGGGGCCGATGTTACAGGCCCTTCTTCGCCGGGTGATGGTGCTCCGGCGTCGGGAGAACCCTCTCAGCGGCTCGGGGTGTCTGGAGCGGCCGCTTCCTTGCTGGAGACCGCGGCTTCCGACGCCAACAGGCCGCGTTAAATGGAGCTCCACAACTGGCGATCTCGCCGAGAGATCCCAGGCCCCCGATCGTTAAAGTTAAAGTTCAGCGTGGCCGGCCGCCCCGTAGTCCCGCAGCTCCGCGATGTTCACCTGCGGTCTTCAGCTCACCGGAGCTCCAGCACGGCGACCCAGGCAAGGCATCGCCCGCTCCGCGACGGCGCTCCACCGCTGCGCCGCTGCCGAAACCATGGTTCTGGGCGGTCACCCCAGGAAACGCCGCTTCAGGCCCGCTGGTAGGCTGCGAGGACGGGTCGACGGTGCAGCCCAGAGAAAGCTGCCTCTCCGACCAGGTAGGGACCCTAAAAAGCAGTTTCCCCCTCCCCCCCCCCCACCCCCACATAAAAAAGGCTAGGACTCCGAAAACAGAAAATCTCAACTAACTAAAAATAATAAAAAGAGAGAAAAAACAGACAGCTGCAGGCTGGGCAGCCATACCCGTACAGGACGGCGACCCCTATTCGCCCCCCCCCCCCCCCCCCCTGCCCCCGGCGCCCGGGTTAACACCTGAACTCTTCTTGCAAAGATTGCTTACATTCACCGGAGAGGCCAGTCGGAGACATGGGTTGTTTCAGACACTGACAGGTGCTTACAGTACCTCTCCCTCAGTGCCAGTTGAGCTGAGGGACTGCCATTGTTTCATTGTGCACCTGCTTCTGGAGTAGGGTTTGACCCCACACAATGAAAAGGTCATGCTCTTTAAAATGGCCTCCCTCAAAAGCTGCACTGATTACTAGCCAGGAAGTGTTGGGCAGCGGAGGGTGAGTGGACTCAGGTTGAATCTCCCTCTCCCTGTCTGGGGCCTCGGAGGCCAAGTCGCTGACTTAAGTAAATCCAAACTCAAGAAGTAATTGTCCATTTTCAGGTGGAGTAACTATTCCATGACAGCCACTACCCTTGGTTTTGATAAAGTGTTGAGGACCTGATGTGTTGACTGCTTCTCTCTCTCTCTCTCTCCACAGATGCTGACTGACTTGCTGAGATTTTGTTACAGGTTTCTCGCATATTTAGGCTATTCAGGTTTTCATACTTTAATCTATGTTATTCTTTATATAATATCTTGGCCAGTGCAGTCCACTATGCCAACTGCAAACAACATATAACCTTTTAAAATGTAGATGTGACTAACTTCATTACCTAATTGGTTACAAAACATGAGACATCATTGTGCTTGTGATCTCAGTGCCAATTTAAAGTAAAGAGCACGCAAATGAACTTTAAGCTTTTGATCATTAGTCAGGAAAATAGTAAGGTGAAATACAATGTGTGAATCTTGCTTGTTTTAAGCTATTTTTTAAAGCAATTCATACAAAGTGGGTAGTGGCTTCACTACCCATTCGGAAAATCTCATGGCATTTTTACGCCAAAGTGGTGTTTTTGAAGATAATCGAAATGGCAAGTAAATTAGGAGCAGCTGCTATTGAAGAAGTGCACATCTGACAGGATAGCTGATCAGAGTTCTGGAGCAGTGTGGTCCTGAAAGAGGGGGAACGATGATGGCAGGTAAGGGGACCTTGGATGACATGAGAGAATGTACATTTGGTCAAAAACAACAAGGAAGCATATGTAAGATTTAGCAAGCCAAAATCAGTCCATGCCTTTGAGGAATGCAAATCAAAAGAATCATGCAATACATTAAGAAGGGTACAGAAAATGTCATTGGTCAGTTGGATTACAAAGAATTCCAGGGCTTTTTGCACTTACACTAACAATAAGAGAGAAACTAGGGAGTGGATGGGACCACTCAAGGATAAAAGAGGAGATTTATGCTTGGTGATAGAGGATGTAGGTATAGTACAAAACAAATACTTTGCACTAATATTGACAAAGAGGAAAAGCATGGAGGATAGTGAGATCAGTGTGATGTATACCAATCGCCTAGGGCTTTGGGAACTTGGCTTTTGTTGGGTCTCTTGAAGAGCATTATTCTGGATATTTCCCCAGGGCCTGATGGCATTTATCCCAGGTTATTGAGAGAAGCAAAAAGGGGATTGCTGGGACCTTGATGAAGATTTTTGAATCTTCTCTAGCCTCACAAGAGGTCCAGGGGGACCAGACAGTAGCCAAAGTTATTGTTTTGTTTAAAAAGGGAAATAGGGATCATCCAAGGTGAGCCTCACTTAAGTGCTAGGAAGCTATTGGAGAGGAATCTTAAGTAAAGGATTTACTTGCACTTGGAAAATAATAGGCTAATTAGGGCCAATCATCCTGATTGGCCACAGCAGGTCATATCTTACAATCAGAACTGATTTTTTTGTGGAGTTTGCAAAGGAGGATGCAGTGGATATTGTCAGTGGATGTTAGTAAGGCATTGGACAAAGTCCCGCATGGAAGGCTGATCCAGAAGATTAAGATACATGAGATCCATGGTGACTTGGGGTGGTTTGGATTCAAAACTGAGAACCATAGATAACAGAGGATAGTGTGAAAGAGTGTCATTCTGGCTGAGGGTTTGTGATCCCTGGTTTTCCACAGGGTTCAGTGCTGGAACATTTATTGTCTACGATATATATAATGACTTGGACAATATTGGAGATGGGTACTTTAGTAACTTTTCAAATTGCATACAAATTGGTGGTTGCAGTCAGTGAAGAAGGCTGACAAAAGATTCAGCAGGATATAGATTAGTTACAGAATGAGTTTAATCCAGGCAGGTATGGTGTAGGAGTAAAATGTAAGGGGAAATGTAGAGTTAATGCTAAGACCTTTAACACCATCGATGTACAGAAGGTTCTTGGATTCCAAGTCCTTAGCTCCCTGAAAGTAGCAAACCAAATAGACAGTGGTAAAGAAGGTGTATGGTACATTTGCCTTCATTGGACAGGGTTAGTTTGAATTTAAGTGTCAGGAAGTCATACTGTAGCTCTATAAAACTTTGATTAGGTAGCACTTGGAGTACTGAGTGAAGTTCGGTTACCCTGTTACAAGAAAGATATGCAGGTGTTGGAAAGGTGGCAGTAGTGGTTACCAGAATGCTGTCTGGATGATAGGGTATTAGTTACAAAGAGAACATGAACAATCTTGAATTGTTTTCTCTGGAGCATCAGAGGGGGTGACTTGATCGGTTGATCGATTGACTGATTGACTGATTGATTGATTGATGGATTGATCGATTGATGGGTTGACTGAGTGATTGATTTATTGATTGATCTATTGACTGATTGACTGATTGATTGATTGGCTGATTGATTGACTGATTGGTTGATTGATTGGTTGGCTGATTGATTGACTGATTGATTGATTGACTGACTAATTGATTGATTGACTGACTAATTGATTGATTGATCGATTGTTTGACTGATCAATTGACTGATTGATTGAAAGACAGCAAATAAACAGGCCTTCCCAGGTTCTGCCAGGGTTGGTGATGGAAGCAGATACGATTGCAGCGTTTAAGAGGCTTTTGGATAGGCACATAAATCTGCAGGGAATGGAGGGATATGGATCACATGCAGGCAGAAACAATTAGTTTAATTTGGCATCATGTTTGGCATAGACATGGTGGGCCAAAAGGCCTATTCCTGTTATGTACTCTGCTACGTTCTATGTTATAATAAACTGACTGTATAGTATAAATCCAGTGCAATACTGAATAAATGCTCCATTTACAGCAATATGCCATTTTGGCTGAAATATTCAACGAAGACCTGCCTGCAGAAATGCACTTACTATAAAAGTTCCTTCTACGAACTTACCGAAGAGTAAAGAGTAATAGCGGGACTGTGGCACAGCGGTAGAATGGCTGCCTTACAGCGCCAGAGACCCGGGTTCGAACCTGACTATGGGTGCTTGTCTGTGTGGAGTTTATGCATTCTCCCCGTGACCTGTGTGGGTTTTCTCCAGCATCTCAGGTTTCCTCCCACACTTCAAAGACGTACAGGTTTGTCAGTTAATTGTCTTTGGTAAAGAAGCATAGTAAATTGTCCCTAGTGTGTGTAGGATAGTGTAAGTGTGCGGGGATTGCTGGTCAGCATGGACTTGGTGGACTGAAGGGCCTATTGCCACGCAGTATCTCTAAACTAAACTAAACTGAACTATATCTTCCCAATGCCTTGCTCAATATCTATCGCTCAAACAACATCATTAAAAGCAGATTACCTGGCAATGAGTATGTTGCTTTTGCAGAAGGTGGCAATAACGTAAAAAAAGTGTATCTTTTTCATTAATTGGCTGCAATGCAGTTTTGAATATTGTAAGCTAATTCTGTTCCCAAACCTTGTACAGTGACTTATCCATGCCCACTAGTACTGAACTCCATTAATGAACTATACCATGACAAACATGTCCCCAGCACTACTGTATACCAGTGCTTTAACATTGAAAGGCCCATCCAAACCAATACTCCAGCTGAGTAAATGTTTGACGGCACTGGGCCTGTACTCGCTGGAGTTAAGGATGAGGGGGGTCCTCATTGAAACTTACTGAATTGTGAAAGGCTTGGATAGAGTGGATGTGGAGATGATGCTTCCCCTAGTGGAAGAATCTAGGACTATAGGTCATACTCAGAATTAAAGGATGTTCCTTTAGGAAGGAGATGAAGAGGCATTTCTTCAATTAGGTGGTGAATCTGTGGAATTATTTGCCACAGAAGGCTATGGAGGCTGTCAATTGATACTTTTAAGGCAGTGATAGATTCTTGATTAGTAAGGGTGTCATAGGTTATGGGGAGAAGGAAAGAGAATGGGGTTAGGAGGGAGAGATACAGTAGATCAGCCATGATGGAGTAGACTAGATGGACCGAATGGCCTAATTCTGCTCCTATCATTGATGGCCTTATGACCTCATACAATTGCAGACATATACCCACCAACATGGAATCCCAGTTATATACAGTAACAGAACTGTCCTCACCAGTCCAAAACACCAGTGTTAAACAGAGGAAGATGTGTCCCAGGTCAGTACTGGACCCCAGTGTTTATACAGTAACACATCTGTATCCACCAGTTCCCACTTACATCTATGATATTTTTGATGCCCTCTGCCATTTTGATGATTTCTAAATCCATGGTCTGATCCAGTTTACCTTCACCTTCGTCATTCAATCCTTTCATATCCACATCCCACAACCATGTCCTCCTTGAACTGAGCCCCAATCAGTTCCTGTGCACCCACCAACACACTCGCTTAATCAGCAGAATGTCCTGTGCTCAACAATATCTCCATTGACTCCACACTTCGCTAGAATAAAGGTGTTGTTTTGGAACCTCGCATGAGACCTTATTCTGACTGTCTTTTTGTTGGATATATAGAATATCTTTGAATGAACTTTGAGATCTTCAGTCTCCTTTTCTAGCTTCTGGCACACTCACCATTTCCATCATTTCTACCTCATGAATCCTCTCAGCTGCCTCACGGGGTGGGCGATTTCAACCTTCATGTGGTCCGGCCTGTTTCGACGAATGCAATCAACCCGGCGTGCACAATCAAATAGAACAAGTTGTCGTATAACTTTAGGCTGTGCACGCCATACGCAAAAAGAAGAAGCTGCCTCACCTTAATCTCAAGAATTACATCCTTAGTTGTCTCGTTTGAATTTCTGTGAACATTCACCACTTTAATTTAGCTTTTTGTCACATCCTAATTGGATGTGTGATGCTGCTACAATGTCTTTAATTATGCCCCTGTGAAGCAGCTTCGGATGTTTTTGCACATTAGCACAGTTTGTTAATGCAAGTGGTTTTCTTCCTTCCTTTATATTCATCTTTCCTCCCTTTCTCCTTTCCTTCATAATGAATCATTGCATGGACTATCTAGTTTGTAGAGTCTTGAAAGAGTTTGAAGAAGGGTCCCGACCTGAAACATCGTCTGCCCATTCCCTCCCCTGATGCTGCCTGACCCGCTGAGTTCCTCCAACTGTTTGTGTTTGATCAAAATTCCAGCAGCTGCAGTTTCTTGTGTCTCTACTCTCGTTAGTACCTTCTCTTTGATTTTTTTTATTCAGCAGGATACCATTCAACTGTTTACTTTGGAAAATCAATCTCAAATTGTGGAGGAAGAAGGAAACTATATTAAAAAAAAGGCAACTTATTTTAGTGTTTCTACAGTAAGTCGAGATATTGCTTTGGTAAGAGCTTTTTTTTAATTTGATGAGAATAGTTTGTTCCACAATAGACACACAGCAGCTTCTGTACTTTATAAAACATTATCTTGATGTGCTTTGTTGCATTGTTGATCAACGGATCTGCTGTGGTTTCTTGCTGGGCTGGTGGCTTGCCACCATTCTGGAGCTGCTTGCTCCACAAGCGAACAGTCCACCCCATCCACCCGACTTGCAGTTATTTGCACCTTGGTATACTCTCGTGCAATGGGTTGGTAGGTATCCCGAGGGTTCTGATTTAAAAATAAATGAAATGTTTATTTGTCATTGTGAAATTGAAAAACACACAAGTTCCACAATATACTGCACCAGAAAATACAGCAACAGTCAGTTGAAAGCTTTGTGCTATATGGAGTTGAACGTCGATTTTGATATAACTTCATTTCAGACTTGTACTTTAACAATTACTTTTATTGAGAACAGTAGGGTGAGAGCAGAGCACGTTCCTATCATGAGAGAGGTAAAAGTGGTTTCACCCATTTTATTTAATATTATGGATGCTTTGCTATGTTGCTTGGATAGGAATGAGAGCAATTTTAATTTCAGGATAGGCAACTTTGATTGCAGGTGCCATGTCCAAAAAACACAAAAGTATAGAGAGGTTTAATGGAAAATAACATCCTTGTAAATATCAATTAAACCTCAGGTTTGTATACAGAGTTGAAAAATAAAACTATTGTAAGTGTTGTTAAAGATGCTCACCCACCAAGTGGGTTAGATTGAAATTAAGGTCACAATCCAATTAACTGTTGCATCTAATTCCACAGCCTGGTTTGAAATATACAAATTGTAACCTATTGTATTTGATATCAAACCATCAACAAACCTGTCTAGTCTCTCGAAGGTACATATTAACAGCGTCTAAAGCTAAACAAAGTAGAACTAGTTGGTAATCTGATGACAATCTCAGCAGACTATCAAGAGAGGAACAAAGACTGCACAGAGCATTCAGTTAATGTTTCCCAGTAGTTTGTGACGGTAGCATCACATGAAAAGAACACGCTACCAGGGAGGGCAAAGCCAAATGTTAGCTGAGGTTTAAAGAAAAACTGAGCAAGTATAATGGCTGCAAACAAATGTGGACCATATCCCTGGCAACACTGGGTCCCTCTCCGATTAACTCATTGCATTCGCCTGCGTTGAACCGATGGTCGGTGCAGGAACATCCCCGCCCCATCTTGGGTGTAGCTGTACCAATGGTTACTGTGGCAGATGTAAGAGTGTCTTCCTCAGAGTGAATCCTCAGAAACCAACTGGCCCAGATAGTCCCTGGCCACGTCCCCAGGACCCTTGTGGATCAGGTGGTGGGGGTATTCACAGACATTTAATCTTTAATCCCTCACTACTTCATTCTGAGGTCCCCACTTGCTGCAGGAAGACCACTATCATCCCAATGCCAATGGTAAGTAAGGTAGCGTGCCTTAATGACTGCCATCCAGTGGCTCTGACATCCACCATTATGAAGTGCTTTGAGAAACTGGTGATAGCGCACATTAACTCCAGCCTCCTGATCCGCTGTAGTTTGCTTGCCATTGCAGGTCCAAAGCAGACTCCACCTCGTAGGCCTTAAACTCATCTCTGGAACACTTAGAGAATAAAGATTCTTATGTAAGACTCCTACATATTGAGTATAACTCTACTTTCAACATCATAATCCCATACAAACTCATCTCCAAACTGGACCTAGGAAGCAGCAATCCTCTCTGCCACTGGATCCACAATTTTCTGACCCACAGACCACAATCAGTGAGGATAACTGACAACGCCTACGCTACCATAATTCTCAACACTGGTGCCCCGCAAGGATGCGTTCTCAGTACCCTACTATACAGCAAAGTACAGCAATAATCCATCTACAAATTTGCAGATAACACCACTGTGGAGGGCCGGTTCACAAACAATGACAAGATGGAGTATAGGAAAGAGATAGAGAACTTAGTAACATGGTGTCAGGAAAATAACCTCTCTCTCAATGTCAGCAAGATGAAGGAGCTAATTATCGACTTCAGGAAGCATGGTTGAGCACATGTCCCAATCTGCATGAATGGTTCCGAAGTGGAAATGGTTGAGAGCTTCATGTTTCTTTGGCGTTAGTATTACCAACGATCTATCAAGGACCAACCACATTGATGTAACAGCCAATAAGTCACATCAAAGCCTCTGCTTCCGAAGGAAAATGAGGAAATTTGGCATGTTTCCAATGACTATTACAAATGTATACAGATGTACCATAGAAAGCATATTGTTGGGTTTAAGAACAGCTGTGCCCAAATTTCAAACAGTTATAGATGTAGTCTAGTCCATCACACAGACCAGACTTCCCACCATTGACTCCATCTACCTACCTTTCATGCTCCCTTGGAAAATCAGCCAGTATAATCAAAGACTTGTTCTACCCTGGTCATTCCTTCTTTTTCCTGCTCCCGTCAGGCAGAAGGTACAGAAGCTTGAACGTGCGTACCACCAGTCTCAGGAACCAGTTCTTCCCCTCTGTTCTCAGAATTCTGTATGGTTCTTCCATAAGCGAGGGTAAGGACCAATTCACCTCTATCCCATCGGGGTCATTGGACATTGTCTATGGAACTGATGCACTACAATGCTGATAACAATACTGCATTCTGTATCCTTCCCTTTGCACAACCTATTGTACTTGACTATGAATTGATTGTATTTATAACATAGAACAAAGAGCAGTACAGTATGTAGGAAGAAACTGCAGATGCTAGTTTATACCAAAGATAGGCACAAAATAGTGGAGTAACTCAGCGGGTCAGGCAATATTTTCAGAGGAAAAAATAAGGTGACATTTCGGGTTAGAACCCTTCTGCAATACAGAGCTTCCGCTCACAATGTCTGTTCAGAGAATGATGAATGTCCAACTCTTATCTGCCTGCACTTAATCCACATCACACCATTCCTTTCATGTCCATATGCCTATCCAAAAGTCTCTTAAACGCCACTATCGTATTTGTCTCAACCACCACCATGGCAGCATGTTTCAGGCACACTACTCTGTGTAAAAGACATGGCACATCTCCTTTAAACTTTGCCTCTCTCACCTTATAAATATACCCTCTAGACGTTATAGAGACAGTGCGAAATTGGCCCTTCGACCCACCGAGTCCACACCCACCAACCAACAATCACCGTACACTAACCTACGCAAAATCGGGATGATTGTTTACAACTTACCAATGCTACTTAACCTACAAACCTGTATATCTTTGAGGTGTGGGAGGAAACTGGAGCACCTGGAGAAAACCCACCCGGTCAGAGGACGTACAAACAGCACCCACAGTCAGGATCGAACCCGGGTTTTTGGCACCATAAGGCAGTAACTCTACGATTGTGCCACTGTTCCGCCTAGTATTTGATTTCAGTAGCCTTTGCAGCCTTTCAAAAGCCTCCATATCCTTCCTATAATGGGGCGGCCTATACTCCAAATGTGGCCTATACAAAGTCCTTTAAAGCTGCATCTTGACTTCCTGACTCTTATGCTTGTCCTATGAAAGTAAGCATACCATATGCCTTCTTTACCGCTCTATCTACTTGTGTTGGCTCTTGTCCACTAGTTATGGATTTGACCTCAAGATCCCTCAATGCTTTCTAGGGGCGGCACAGTGGCGTAGTAGTAGCTTTGTTGCCTTACAGCACCAAGGCCTGGGTTCGGTCCTGACCATGGGTGCTGTCTGTATGGAGTTTGTATGTTCTCCCTGTGACCGCGTGGGCTTTCAGTGGCTTCTCCAGTGTCCTATCACACCCCAAAGACGTAGTGGTTTTGTAGGATAAAAATTGGCTACGGTAAAAATTGTAAATTGTCCCTTGTTTGTAGGATAGTGCTAGTGTACGGGGATCACTGGTCAGCGCAGACTGGGTGGTCCGAAGGGCCAGGTTTACGCGTTGTATCCCTAAACTAAACTAAATTGTATATTTTCTCCTTCCACTGCCATTTTACTGCCCATATTTATGCATAGTACTACCTGATCTATTTGGTTAGCATGCAAAACACTTCACTGTACCTTGGAATACATGACAATAATATGCATAAACCTAAATCTAAAGTGTTGCATCAGTGTCTTTCAATTGATATTGTTCAGGTGCTTGTAAAGGAACCCATTGTTCAGTTGAAGAGCAGTGGTTCAATAGTTCAATGTTTTTTTTATTGTCACGTATGCGCAGCATAGTTAAATTATTTCATGCAACCCACAAATGCACAGTCGCCATATTTTAGCATCGTTTGCAAAGGGAAGTCAAAGTCCTGTCTGCATGCTAGAAGCACTGGAGCACCCCCGATCCAGGTAAGTCCAGGTAAGCCGCAGGCTGCTGCAGGCCCTCGACCCAATATCACTCTCCTCGTCGGCCACCTCTGCATCCCAAGTGGCACCTCCTGCAGTCGACTTTGAAGGCGATGGAGGCAATACCCCAGTCCCTCTCCTACCAGTCCATTCCTCATGTCTGTAGTCACCAGAAGCTCCCTCCTGAACTCTCCAATCTACAGGCCTTCTGAACATTTCCCTGCAGGCAGTGGCCCGCTGACCCCCCTGGCCTACCACAACACGTGGCCACATGCAGCCCACCGGATCTTTGTCGTCATCGGCCACCAAATCCGTCCTTGCATGGCCGCACGGCAGCCGTCATGTCCGTCACAGTGTTGTGCCCAGTATTTTGTGCTTCAGCCAGCATTGCTAAAAATAAATTATCTGATCATTATTTTACTTCTGTGTGCGTGGCTTACTGTATCCTATTTAACTATTGCATTTCCTTTATTGCATCTGGAAAAACTGGTTTATGGACATCCTGAGATTATGAAAATCATAGGGTGAATGCTCATTCCTTCTTTCTCTTTCTCACACCATGAAATGGATAAAAGGATGTTTTTGTCAGTTTTTTACACTCCATTTATGAAACATACAACTACAAATTCAGATTGTTTTCTCTGGAACGTCATAAGTTGATGGGAGACCTGGTAGAAGTATATGAGAGTCAAAGGGACACAGGCTGGTAGACAGCCAGACCCTGTTTCCCAGGGTGGGCATTTCATAGCTTTAAAGTAAGAGGGGCAAAGTTTAAAGGAGATGTGCGGGGCAAGTTTTTTTACACAGATAGTGGCGTGTACATGGATCATACTGCTGCTAAGGGTGGTAGTGGAGGCAGATACAATAATCGTATTTGAGGGTTTTAGACAGATACATGGGTGTGCAGAAAATGAAGGAATATGAATCACATGCAGGCGGAGAAGATTATGCATCATGTTTGGCATCATGTTTGGCAGGGATATTGTGGGCCGCAAGGGTCTGTTCTATGTTTATGTTCTATGCTCTAAACACACAAGACCATTCAACCCACTGGGTCTATTCCACCTTGTAGGAAAGCAAACTTATTAATCCAATTGTCCTTCTGTATTTACCTGTACCCTGACATATTATACTTTCGAGATGCCCATTATTTCCACTTTTTAATTTTATTTCAACAGCCTGCACTCAGAGTTGGATTTCAAGATGTTCTTGATATGTGAAAGAAACTTGAAACTCTCAGAGAGACCCACATAGTCATGGAGACTAACAATTCATCTGGTTAAACAGTTCAAAAATCAGTGCGATTTAAGGTTACAATAGCATTGTGACATATGCTATCACATAAATTAACTTTTAAGTTATATTCCTTTGTCTAATGTTGATAAAAAGTTTTGAATTTATTCAAAGCAGAGACACGAGATTGAAGAAGAGTCTCACCCCGAAACATCACCCATTCATTCCCTCCACCAACACTGCCTGGCCCATTGGGTTTCTTCTCCACTTTGTGCTTTGGTCAATAAGCATACGATTTAAACAGAGTTTATGAATATGGTTGTGAATTACATGATCCCACTCTGGCCTTAATGAAATATGTTAAGGTGCCTGTTTATATTCATAGAGAGATACAGCATAGAAACAAGCCCTTTGGGACATCGAGTCCGACCTTACCAGCCATGAACCATCCATTTACACTATATTTACATTAAGTACTTCCTTATTCTCTCCCATTGTGTTCAAGTCTGTCCAGATTCTATCGCTCACCTACACAATAAAGCGTATTTAAGCCATTCAATTAACCTACCACACATCTTTGGAATATGGGAGGAAACCAGAGCACCTGGAAGAAATTCATATTATTAACAGGAGAATGTGCAAACTCCACTCAGACAGGGCTGGAGGTCAGGATTTTCATTTTCATACATTCAACAACAAAAACAATTCACAGCATCAAGATATGTGTTCGATCCACAAAATGGGGCACATCTTTTTGCCCATTCACATTTTTATATTCAACTTTAATAGTCCACCATCTTCTCTAACTATCCACTGCTCAAGCCCATTTCATTTGATCAATTGCAACATGACTTACTTAGGATCAGCACCTTGAACCTTCTCTTATTTATAGCTTAAGTACAAGTTTTATTATACTGAAGTAACCCAAGATCTTGTAGAAAATTAGTCTCACTGTTAATAAAACTCAAGACTTTAATATACTTTCTCATTCAAAATCATAATAGTTGAAAACCAAACTAATTATGTAAATGTAATTATTTAATTTATAGTAGATCAAAACTGTTATAATAATATTGAGAAATGATGATTTAACAATTTGCAGTGAGACCATAAACAAAACTGTTGGTATATCTGTGACTCTCCATATTTTCAATTTACTTAATTATCTTTAAAACATATAACTTTAAAAACAATAATGCCACTGCCTCATAGTGTCAGTTTGGTCCTGATCGGATGCTGTCTGTGTGGAGTTTGCATGTTTCCCTGAGACTGCATTGGGTTTCCCCCAGGATCTCCAGTTTCCTCACATGACAAAGATGTGAAGATTGGTAGTGTCAGTGTTGATTGCCCCTAGTGTGTATGTGGGTGGTAGAATCTGGAGGAGGAAGAGTTGACAAGAAGGTGGGGAGAATGGGGTTAATGTGGTAAATTAAGCTTGCAACAGTTTTGTACTATTTTAAAATGGCATTTAATAACACATTACCACTTTGAAGTGTTGTTTAAGAAGGAACTGCAGATGCTGGAAAATCGAAGGTAGAGAAAAATGCTGGAGAAACTCAACGGTTGAGGCAGCATCTATGGAACAAAGGAAATAGGCAATGTTTCGTGTTGAGACCCCTATTCAGATTGATGTGGGGGTGGGGAGGGGCAGGAAAAAGAATGGAAGAGGCAGAGACAGTGGGCTGTGGGAGAGCTGGGAAGGGGAGGGGAAAGAAGGAGAAAGCAGGGACTATTTGAATTTGGATTTGGATTCAATTTATTGTCATTGTCTTCAATTAAGAGTCAACGAAATACTGTTTTTCTTACAGTCATACAAATAAAAAAAACACAAAACACAGAATACAGTAGTCCACAACACAAACATCCCCACAATGGCACCAAAGATACCCACTGTGAGGGAAGGAACCAAAGTCCTGTCAACCTCCTCGCTGATGTTCCCCAATGTTCACCATGGTCGTGGCCTCCTGAGAACCCCACAGTCGCCGCTACGGGCAGCCAGATGTTCAGGCCCTCTCGCCGGGAACAATGGAACCCCGATGTCAAAAAGGTAAGACATCCTCTGCTGCCTTGACCTCTGAATTGGCCAACTCCCACTGGAGTCCGCGGCTCCCGAAGTCCACAGGCCGAGCTGGGCGAAGATTCACGCTGGCGGCCCCCGGCAAAGGGTCCCAGGACCCCACGTTAGTCGGCGCCACCACTCCGCAAACCACAGCTCTGCGATGTCGATGCAGAAGGCCCAACACTCCAGAGCTCCAAACGGCGCCTCTGCTGCTGAAGCTCCGGTCGGTCCCGGCAGGAAAGACCGCACCAATCCAGTTGCTAGGCCACGAGGAAGGGGGGCGAGGGCGCGACTCGGATATTAGCCGCATCCTCACCAGGAAGTGACTGAAGGACGGTTTCCCCATTACCCTACCCTCTTCCCCCATAAAATACCAAACAAAAACCTAAAGAACATACTTTAAACATAACAAAAAATAAAAAAAGATACCAGACTGAAGGCGGAGGCAGCCAGTAACAGTGTCACCGGATGTCGAAATTGGAGAAGTCAATGTTCATACCTCTGGGGCGTAAACTACCCAAGCGAAATATGAGGTGCTGCTCCTCCAATTTATGGTGGGCCTCACTCTGGCCATGAAGGAGGCCCAGGACAGAAAGGTCGGATTTGGAATGGGAGGGGGAGTTGAAGTGCTGAGCAGTAAACAGTAAATACAGTTTCTACAGTAAATATGGTTTCCCCCTCCTGGTGTGGATAGCGCCCTCTCCTGTATCTTCGCTGTGTCCCGAAGATGTGCTCTCCACTCCTCCTCCCCCAAGAGTTCCCCTGGCACTAACCTTTCACCCCACCTGCCCCCACATCCATCACATTATTCTTTAACATTTGTGCATAATTCAATATAATCCCACCACTGGTCACATCTTCCCATCCCACCCTTTCTGCTGTCCATAGAGAGCACTTCCTCTGCAACTCCATGGTTTACTCATCCCTTCCCACCCTCTCCCCAAGTACTTTCCCCTGCAACTGCAGGAGATGGAACACCTGTTCCTATATCTCCTCCTCTAGTCCATTTAGGATTCCAACTGTCCTTCTAGGTGTGACAAAGGTTCACGGGCACTGATCAGACCTTATCTACTGCACTTGGTGCTCTCAATGTGGCCACCTTTACATCATTACATGGTTGCTAACCATTTTAACTACCCTTCCCCTTCCCATACTGACATTTCTATCCTTGGCCTCCTCCATTGCCAGAGCGAGGCCACATGCAAACTGGTGGGACCCCATCTCATATTCCACTTGGGTAGCTTACAACCCAAGGGCATGAACAATGAGTTCTCCAACTTCAGATAATAACTTCCTACAGCCTCTTTCTCTCCCATTCCCATTCTTCGGCCCCATCCTGCCTTTCAGGCTTTGATTATTGCAGTTTTTTTCTTGGAAAACTAGCTTAAAAAAACATGTTATTTGGCAACATGATGTAAAGTTATAGTTCAACAGTTGCCAATGCGATCCCCCAGTGTTGCCATTTATAAATGTATGATCCCACTAGCTCGTCTGGTCTTCCCTAAAATGTTATATTACAGTAAATTTGGGAAATATCCTACTTTGAAATATGGAAAACCATAGGTAGAGAGAAAAAACCATGAAATTTCCAGCTCCACTGCCACTAAAACCAATAAGAGCTTACTAACCACTTTAACGGCGATGTATTTTTTTAAGTGTAGAAAAATTATTTATAAATATTTGAATAAATTGTCATTCACCCTTCATTCACCCCTCTAGTTTAATTCAGCCCAAAATAATTTCATTCGCCCTTAGGTGAACCATTCGCCAGTTTATTCGTCCATTCGTCCTTCTGCAGTTGTACAGAGCCCTAGTGAGACCACACCTGGAGTATTGTGTGCAGTTTTGGTCCTCTAATTTGAGGAAGGACATTCTTGCTATTGAGGGAGTCCAGTGTAGGTTTACAAGGTTAATTCCCGGGATGGCGGGACTGTCATATGCTGAGAGAATGGAACAGCTGGGCTTGTACACTCTGGAGTTTAGAAGGATGAGAGGGGATCTTATTGAAACATATAAGATTGTTCAGGGTTTGGACACGCTGGAGGCAGGAAACATGTTCCCGATGTTGGGGGAGTCCAGAACCAGGGGCCACAGTTCAAGGAGTAAGCCATTTAGAACGGAGACGAGGAAACACCTTTTCTCACAGAGAGTGTTGAGTCTGTGGCCGATTTTAAGCCGCGAGGGGCGATGAAAGGCCCCGTGAACGGGCTGATTCAAGCCCCCACGATTTGGGGCAGATGAGGCTTCTGTTGCTGGAGTTCGGAATCGGTCACCAACCAGGTCAGATGTTATCGTCCACAGGGCCCATTCCCAAAGCCTCGTGTGTGTGTTTGTGTGTGCGCGCAAAATTGTGTCCCCCCCAATGTTTTATAGCAATCTCCGCCCCTGCTGTGGACAATAACATCGGGAGCTGACCTGGTTGGTGACTGACTCCGAACTCCAGCAACAATAGCTTAATTTGCCCCGTATCATGGGGCTTGTATCGGCCCGTTCGCAGGGCCTTTCATCGCCGGGCGTGGGTTAAAAATGGCCACGGGATTTTCCATCCTCCGGCAGGGGCTTCAACATCGGGAGCCTAGATCGCCTCGACACAGAAATTTGACCGCGGGGTGGTGGATGATCCCGCGGCCGAATTTAAGCCACGCCGGGCGATGAAAGACCCCGCAAATGGGCTGATTCAAGCTCCACTCTATGATCTTTGCTCCACCAGGATGTCTCCCTCCTCCAATCACCGCACTCTATCCTCAGTCCCACCCCCCCACTTCCGCCTCTGATCGACACCTCCCTCCTCCAATCATCGTGCTGATTCATCATGTCCTGCGCCCCCATTGCCTGTTGACCTACGTCTCTCTCATCCAATCGGCGCCATCAATCATCAGTCCCACCCCCACTGTCTCGGGAAATGTTTAATAATTTTATTTTCACCGATTTTTCAAAATCTGGATTACAAAACATGGATTGTCCCCCACCTCTCAAAGCATGGAGGGGGCGTGCCCCCCCCCCCCCCCCCCCCCTCCGTCCCCTCCGGGATTTCCGCCCATGGGTGGGAGAAATGAGAGTGCTCCAGGGTCGGTGTGGGAAGGATAGATAAAGTGAGTGTAGGGGGTTGTTACTTGAAGTTGGAGAATTCAGTATCAGGCCATTATGTTGTCAGCTACCAAAGCGGAATGTGAGATGTGGCCCCATCAGTTTGCATGTGGCCTCACTCTAGCAACGGAGGTGGTCCAGGATAGAAAGGTCGGTGTGGGAAGGGAAGGGGAGTTAAAATGGTCCCTAACTAGTCAGTCAGGCAGTGTCCTCTTCAACATCATCTTCATCAACAGGCGATGGGAACGCGGGGAAAATAGGATCAATTTGGGATTAGTGTAAATGGACTGCTGATGGTCTGCGAGCACTCATTGGGTTGCTGTGCCTCCTCCATTGCTGTGCCTCTCCGTGACTCAATTCTGAGGCATGACAACATATTTCTGGCCAATGCTCCTGGGCGCTATCACAACGCACAGTTAGCACGCCCAAAGAATATGGCGAGATCCAGATGCTTGGCAATGTTGTTGCTGGTTTCTGCTCCAGCAATGGAATTGCAGCCCAGTCAACTTAAGGTGATTATCGGAAGAGACTGGGGTTGGCAGAGTACCTGTAGTCAGTGTGGATCTATTCCCGGCCATTGCCGTTCTGTCCGTCGATCAAATCGACCTCAGCTAAAGAGCTACTACCTACATGCTTTCGCAAGCCGGAACACGCGAGCTGGCACGTTGCCCGAGAGCTCACTTCGCTGCCGCCCCTCTTCAACCAGCACAGGGAAATAAGCGAGGCATTTTAATTCTGGTCGAACCGCAATCGATGGGGCAGAAGGAATTTTTGTGGTCGATATGTTGCTGTGAGTGTCTGGGTGTCATGAGAGCTCCGTCAAAACAGCCGCTGCTCAGGTACAGTCAAGGTCAATGTCAGTCTGACTGGTAACAATAACACAAGCGAGAGCATCTTCCTCGGACCTCGCCGCCAATGTCAACAATAGCAACATTTCACAAGAAAACTACTCTCTGGGGCCGACCATTTAAATCTTCACGTTGAAGGTGCAAACCAGTATCTACAGTTCTTGCCTACGCATTAAATGTTAACATTCATTGCTTAATTACATTTGATTATGAAAACGTTGGATTGGTTCTTAGTTTGTTAGTGTGTGTATCGTAGTTTTTGTCGTGAATATGCTGCTTCTTCTAAGCTATTGGTGAAAATTACAACGTAGCTTAACCCGATCGTTGAATTTCATCCAATAGCTATCCTAACCTCGTTTCCCTCTGTCTCCCTCTCCTGATACTTGTTTGTCCACGATTGGTATTGATATTGGGTTATTATTGTCAACTCGTGGTCGCTTGAGGCGTGCGGGCCTCGTGGGGCCGGTCCCACTTCGAAACGTAGATGTGTATGGAGTTGTGCGGGGCTGGTCCCGACAGCGCGCCAACGGCCTGTCGCCACGCAGGCACATTGCGGTCGTACGCAGCGTCTTGACGGCGTACGCCTAGTGCGTGGCGTTGCGCGATGACGTCACCGCCCGGCGTGACGTTTCGTGATGACGTCACCACCCAACGCCGTGTGACGCCCAAATTAAGTCGGCCCAGCTCCTGCCCAAATGGCGTCACGCGCGCACTGAGTGCAAACTTCGCGTGAACTCCGCTTCCGTATTGGTCGCGCCAAAGCATTCAATCGCATGCAAGTGGGACAGGCCCTTAAGAGTGCAGAATATAGTGTCACAGCTGCTGAGAAACTTGCAAATTTAAAAAAAAAGTGTAAGGGCCTCAGCAAGGTAGTTGTGGAATTCTTGTGTCTATAGACTTTAGACCAGAGATACAGCATGGAAACAGGCTCTTTGGCCCACCTTGTCCTGGCCGACAGTGATCACCCATTACATCAGCACAATCCGACAGGGACAATTTACAATTATATCAAAGCCAATTAACCTACAAACCTGTATGTCTTTGGAGTATGGAGGAAACCGGAGCACTCGGAGAAAACCCACATGGTCACAGGGAGAAGGTGCAACTTTGTATAGACAGCACCCATAATCAGGATCAAACTCGGGAATCTGGCGCTGTAAGGCAGCAACTCTACCACTGTGCCACCGTTCCGTCCACATCATTTTTTGCATAGTGGAGGTTAGTTCAAGAGTTTGATAAAAGTGGGAATGAAGTTGTAAATATTACCAACAATTTGACCTAGTCCAACAACATTAACATCAACAATATAGTCAATAAACCACATCAATATCTGTACTTCAAAGACAAGGGCAATTTGGCATGTCCCCAATGAATCAACAATTTTTACAGATGCACCCACAGAAAGATTCCTATCTGGATTCAACACAGCTTGGTATGGCAACGGTGCTGCCATAGTCTGCAATAAGCTGCCGAGGGTCGTGAATGTAGCCCAGTCCCTAAAACAAACCGTCCTTGCCTCCATTGACTCCATCTACAATGTACACCTACATCTTTCAATCTACCATGTTGTGGCCATTGCACCTTTATATCTGTACTTTCTCTGTAGCTGTAACATGATACATGTTCTCCCGGTGGCTAAACACTTTAATTCTCCTTCCCATCCCACACTGCCCTTTTTGTCCTAGGTCAAAAGTCAAGAGTGTTTTATTGTCATATGTCCCAGATAGAACAATGGAATTCTTACTTGCTGCAGCTCAACAGAATATGCAAACATAGCACACTAAACAATATGATAAATGAGAGAAAAAGTTCAGTATGTACATATACACATACTCACAAGTACACTCACACATTCATATATATATATACACACACACTCAAACTCAAAAAACAAACAATAGTAGTGCAATAATAATAATAATAATAATAATAATAATAATAATAATAATAATAATAATAATAATAATAATAATAATAATAATACTAATAATAGTCTATAGAAGTTCAGAGCTTATTTGAGGTTGTAGTGTTTAATAGCCTGATGGCTCTAGAGAAGAAGCTGTTCCTGAACCTGGATGTACAGTTTTCAGGCTCCTGTATCTTCTTCCAAATGGCAGGGGTGAAATGAGTGTGTGGCCAGGATGGTTTGGGTCTCTGATGATGCTGGCTGCCTTTTTGAAGCCGCGACTCCGATAAATCCCTTTGATAATGAAGAGGTCAGAGCCGGTGATGGACTGGGCAGTGTTCACAATATTTGCAGTCTTTTCCGCGCTCTTAAGTAGCCGAACCAGGCCATGATGCAACCGTCAATATGCTCTTCTGTACAACTCTGGAAGTTCAGGAGAATCCTCTCTGACATCCTCTCGTCCATTATCAGATTGCGCCTAAACGCAAATTGGAGAAACAGCGTCACATATTTTGCTTACAGCGCAGTGCTATGAATATTGATTTCCCTAACCTCAAGTAACCCCGGCATTCCCTCTCTCTCCATCTCTCCCTCACCCAAGTTGCACCAGCTTCTCGTTTTCACCCAACAAACAGCTAACAATAGCCTGTTTCCTTTATCATTGTTTTTTTTTGCATATCTTTCATTCATTGCTCTTTATCTCTCCACATCATCATCTTTCTCTCTTGTTTCCATTTCCCTTGACTAGTCTGAAGCAAAGATCCTATAGCGGAGCAAGATGGACTACTCCCACGTAAAACGCGTAGTAAGGTCATGGGCAGATTCATGGGTAATTACACGACCCATTTCAGCAACCAGCCTCCACCATCTTGCTCTGCCATCTTGCTTCCGCCCAAAGCTATTATATCTGCTTCCACCTCCGTCTCCGGGGATTGAGGCCAATGATCCTATTGTGGTCCCGCTTCCTCCGCTGCTGCTGCTGCTGCTGCTGCTGCTTCATGGCCGCCTTCACTCACCCTCCCTTTCCCGCCGCTTCGCTGCAAAACTCCTCTTTGGGGGTTTTTCAGGCCAAAGTATATCGGGTTTTATTGTTAAAAGGCGAGGCGAGGAGAGGCGACGGCGGCCGAGACCACACTGGCGCTGCGAGGAGCGGGTGGGCGGACGGACACTCCTTCACTGGGTGGGCTGGCGGGCTTTGCGCTGCTGTGCGGTTCGGGCGCTCCTTGAACCGTGCGGTTTGTGCTGTTCTGAGCTGTGCGGGCGGGCGGGCAGACGCTCCTGAGCTGTGCTGTACTGTGCGGGCGGGCGCTGCGAATCCTGGGGCTCCTAGGCAAAGATTCTATAGCTCCGCTATAGGATCTTTGGTTTTTCCGGAGCTCCCGCGGCAACAGCTTCGTCCGCTGGACTGGAGGGCGGCAGCTTCGACCGCCCCGGGCCGCGGAGTTTGAACCGGCCCGTGGCAATATTGGTGCCATATGCTGCACTGAAGAAAATTACCAGAATCAAATTTATAAACATTTTATTCTTTAACAAGAATCAACAAAATAATGAATCTAACCCTACATCACACACACAAACTGTTCCCCCGCAACGTTGATTACACTGTGGGTCGGGCAGTTTCCGATTACTATAAAATCAACTCAAACACAGCTTATGAGCCATTAAAAAGAAATGATTTAAAAAAGAAAATTACCAGAGTCAAATTTTATTCTTTAACAAGAAGTCACAGAATTATGAACTAACAAAATTATGAATCTAGCCCTATATCACACGCACAAACTGTCCCCCCCCCCCCCGCAACGTTGATTACACTGCTAGTCGGGTCGGGTGGGTTCCGGTTACTGAAATGGACTAAAAAAATGCCCATGTTCTGCTCCGTTGCGTACTACACGTCAGCCCATTGCATTTCGCAGGAGAGGCCTATCTTGCTCCGCTATAGGATCTTCGGTCTGAAGAAGGGTCTCGACCTGAAACGTCACCCATTTCTTCTCTCCAGAGACGCTGCCTGTCCCACTGAGTTACTCCACCTTTTGTGTCTTACATGATATTTTATGCTCTGTTTATTTTCTTTTTTGAACTATCTATTACACTCATGTATAGTATGATCTGCCTGAATAGTATGTAAGACAAATGCCACATCTGTGCTCTCAGACTGAATCTGAATGTCAGTTGTATGTTAAAAGGCCCCATGACATTTTTCAAAGATGAGCCAGATAATTATTCTTGGTGTCCTGGAAATATTTATTCCTCAACAATCCCACCTATATAGATTATTTGCCCATTAACATATTGACTTTTGCAAGGCTTTACTGTATACACATTAACTCCCATATTTTCAGCACAACCAAAAGTACTTTATTGATTGTAAATGATGCTGAGCTATCCCAAGCTCTGGGGATGTCACAGAAATTAGTCCTTCTTTCCACATTATATTTGAATAATTATTAACATGAGATTTTGGTTGCCTATGGAGGCAGATGTTTGTCAGTTCCTATCCTGAATCTGTTAGACAATGTTGTGAACTTGCAGCAGCTGGGACAATACTAAACTGCTGTATCTGTGCAAGCTTCACTTTGGACTGTTGATCTTCTGTCCTGGTTTGTGACTTGAGATCAAGAGCTCTCTCTGCAGAAAGGTCCTGAGTGACTGGGCACCATATCTGAGGAAGGATGCGCTGGCCCTGGAGAGGGTCCAGAGGAGGTTTACAAGAATGATCCCAGGAATGAGTGGGCTAACATATGATGGGCGTTTGACAGCACTGGGCCTGTACTTGCTGGAGTTGAGAAGAATGAGGAGGGACCTAATAGAAACATACCGAATAGTGGTAGAGTCTAAGACGAGAGGTCATAGCCTCAGAATTCCTTTAGGAAGGAGACGAGGAGGAATTTCATTAGAGTGTGGTGAATCTGTGGAATTCTTTGCCTCAGAAGACTGTGGAGGCCAATTCTGATTTTTTTTTAAGGCAGAGATAGATAGATTCTTGATTAGTATGGGTGTCAGGGGTTATGGGGAGGATGCAGGAGAATGGTGTTAGGTGGCAGTGGTAGATCAGCCATGATTGAATGGCTGAGTAAACTTGATGGGCCGAATGGCCTAATTCTGCGCCTAATCTGCTCCTACTCCTACGATCTTATGGCACCCTGTGTGGCTCACATGGATTACTTATGATTGCCAAAAGCCTGGAATCTCAGCCTACAACTCAATGGAAAGAGATCAATGACTGCTAATGTTGTTTTGGGATGTGGACGCTTATTCTGCCTCATGACATGCCATTCCCTTTTACTTTCAATTTGCAGTCCCATTTCCTAATCAACTGCATATCTTATTTGACGTCATATTCTTTTTGCATTATTAATTATGCATAATTTATTAAATATACATAGCTTGGCACATTTCCCAGCCCATTCAGCGCCTAATTATAATTATACAATTTATATCAAATCTCATCCATTACCTTATCCCATTCCTCATTTAAGTGGAATGCATTCTTCATTGTTCAATATTAGAAAATAATGGCAGATAAGAATCAAGCATAGACACAATGAGATGTGATAAAAATCCAACCAGTCAAACAATATCCACAAAAAGAAAAATCGATTAAATGTTTCCAGTCAATAACCTTTCACTGATGATTATAGCGATAATTTTGCACAGCGGGGGGATACACTGCCTGAGAGGGTGACAGAAGCAGGTTCAACCTTATTCAAAAGGAAACAGGATAAATACTTAAAAGCCCTTCGAGGGAGATATCTGCATAAAACTTTCAAAGACTGAGTAGAAGAATGACAGGCTGAATAATCTATTTCGGTATCTTTAATTCTCACCTTTGAAGGGTGATTGTAATAACCAACATGGTTTCTGTACAGTGATATTGAAAGAGTAATTGCTCTTCACAGTGGAATTAATTGGCTTGATCCATGTTCAATTTTGAACGAGAATTATATAATCAATTGGGGATTATCTTTTAAGCTTCTTGTGAAAATGAATGAGACAGAGTCTGATTGGAAGAACTAACCCGGTACACAATGTGAAAAACTGATCTTTACCAAGTATTTTAAGAACAATGAATGCTCAGTCATATTTTCCGTTGTTTATTCATTTTTGGGATCAGGATGTAGATGGAAAGGCTGTGCTTATTGCCCATCCCTATTTGGTTTTGAGAATGTGATGATAAGCCACCATCTTGAAGCGCTGTAGTCCTTCTGCTGATCTTACTCACACAGGGTTGTTCAGGAGAGGGACATGCATGCGGTTGTGTTCCCATATAACTGCCCCCCCGATCCATGGTGGTGCAGATTACCATTTCCATGGCCCTGGTGAATACGTGCAGCATAATTGCAGTCTCTTAATGCACTCACTTTTATTGTCCTGGGAAGCCAAAAATTGTGATACAAAATATGTTTTATTTTGCTTAAATTAAGCTGTAAAAATCCAGTTGGCAGCTGACATGGATTAATAGTCAGTTCCCATGCCCTAATCTAATTTTAAAAAGTAAAATAGAACCAGATTTGTTCTTAGAGGCCATCTAAGGGGTGGTGCAGTGGACGGAGATAAACTCACTGATAATAGATTGTAACACGTATGGTCAAATAATGCTGTCAGAAACTCTACTGGCATATAGATTTAAGCAAATCTATGTTCAATAAGTCTATTGAAGCCTGTCAAGATTTCATACTTCTCATATTGTTAACCATACTTCTCATATTTCCTTGCAACACAGGATTCAGCTATTTGGCCTTTCAAATCTTAGATCTCAGAGCAATCCCATTGTTCCCATTCTTTCCCTTATTTCCTTGTAACAGCTCGGAAAGATGGCAAGCGGGGCGGGGCGGGTTGGCAGCCCAAACCGCATCCTCTGAGAGGAGGAGACCCAAATCACGCTACAGAAAGCCACATGGAAAAATACCCCCAGGGGTGCCCGAGAGGGGGGGGGGGGGGGGGAGGATGAGCACCTCAATTTGACGGATCAAAGGTTAACGACTAATGGCAATGGACAACCGACAATGAGAAATGCAGATGTGGCAAGGTTTGCAAGAACAGCCGAGGCCTGATGATTCACCAGACCCAGATGAAGTGTTTGGAGGGGCAGGCAGTGTCACATCGCACAGGTATTTTACCTGGTGAGGCGGAGGAGGAGCCGGGCCCGGAATCACCCCATAGAGCCCGAAGCCTCCAAGTGGCACAGCTAGCCCTTCAAGCCAGCACCACCCTTCACTGTGATCATGGCTGATCATCCACAATCCATACCCCGTTCTCCATACCCCTTGACTCCGCTATCTTTAAGAGCTCTATCTAACTCTCTCTTAACAGTGGGAAAGTTACAAAGAGGATCAACTTCACTATGTGCCTCCTCTGCAGATTATTGATTTTTCTTATTTGACACACTACCGACTTATCGCTGGCAGACAACATGAATCACATGAAAGATGGGTAATTGTGATATGTGCAAAAATATTCAAGCTAAATCAGAACATATGTTATCATCCAAAATAGATAATTCAGGGGGTCCATTCTCTTAAATTTCACCTATAGTAGAATATAGGAGATGCCGCATGGGAATGGTCATTTGGTGTTGGTTATAATCTACACAGCTATAGTCTAGGATGGTACAGTGGCGCAGCGGTAGCATTGCTGCCTTACAACACCAGAAACCCAGGTTGATCCTGACTACAGGTGCTGTCTGTTGTGGAGGTTATATGTTCTCCCCATGACCACGTGGGTTTTCTCAGGGTGTTCCGGATTCCTCCCACACTCCAAAGATGTACATGTTTGCAGATTAATTGGCTTAGGTAAAAAATGGTAAATTGTCCCTAGTGTGTAGGATAGTGGTAGGATATGGGGTGGATCGCTGGTAGGCGTGGACTCGGTTGGCTGAAGGACCTGTTTCCGTGTTGCATTTCTAAACTAAACTAAACTAAAGAAAGCAAAAGTTTCCATGTAAATCCAAATCTTTCTTTTTAACAGTAATGCACTTTAATCAGTCCGAAGACATACAGGTTTGTAGGTTAATTGGCTTCAGTAAAATGGTAAATTGTCCCTGGTGTGTAGGATAGTGTTAGCATACGAAGTGATCGCTGGTCAGCATGGATTCGGTGGGCCAGAGGGCCTGTTTCCACACTGTATCTCTAAAGTCTAAAAGCCTAAAGTAAAGTAAATAGTTCCAATCATGCACTCATCCTTTCTGGCATCCCTCAAAATTTCCTTTCCTTCAATCACTGAAACCTGATTCCAATTGAATGCTGACTCAATCCCAGGAAGCAAGTTCTACAATCATAGGTCTTTATGAAGACATATCTCTTTTAGTTTAATTTTGTTTAGAGACACAGTGTGGAAACAGGTCCTTTGGCCCATCGAGTTCCTGCCAACCAGCGATCCCTGTACACTAACACTATTCTACACACACTAGGGACAATTTATAATTAGCATACAAGTCTGCACTTTGGAATGTGCGAGGAAACTGGAGCTCTTACTTTCACTTTTAAAACAAATGCATTTAATTTTATAAAAAGGGCCCCTCCATTTGGTCCTTAAATTCTTGTGGTCCCATCCTTCTACTCTCCCCATTTAATAATTCCAAATCTACAATTCATTTAAGTTGGCCAACAACATTTTCCGCTTCGCTCCTTATGTATTTGTATCCCCATGCACTCTCCATAGTTTAAAACAAATTCCTCATTTATAAGACTTAAATAACTCAATCCGATGTCTTCTTTAATGCTGGGAGTTACAAATTCTTAATGGCTCAATTTATTTTATGCAGAAACAGCTGCATCACATTATCTTGACAATTTCATGAATTGTGATCTCCATCATTAAACTGAGCATTGTGAAACATATTTTTTGATTAAAATCAGGTTAAATTAGGTCTATAAATGCAGAATAAAATGTAGTTTGTTTTTTTCAAAATCAATTTGTTGATGATTTTCCAGTGCGTACATCACCTATATCTATATTTGCTTAGACAGTTACAGTAAGGATATAATTTAGACCCAACTCATTCAATGCCTTTAGGCTTTACACACAGTGTATGCTGTTCCTGAAATTAAGTATCAACAGAGATCTGGAATTTCCATTAATCTTTTTTAATACATTTAACTGGATGAGTGGCCTTTGATAATCCTTCATTCACAGTTGGAGAGGAGTCAGAGCATAGAAAGTAAAATTATAACCACTAACTCTAGGCCATGGAGCTGGAGCAGGCTGTTTCAGAAAATGCAAGGTGCATTTTCACCAGGAGGATTGAAGGTTTTGGAACAATAAGAAACAACAATTTTAGAAAAAATTGCAATTGTGTGGAATTATTCAGGGGAATTTGGATGAGTGCTGGTGAGAGCAAAGCAGGTTAATATTCTGGAAAGAAGAATGGTCAAATAGAAGGAAATACAGGGAGGGGTAAAATGAGAAAAGAAGTGGCAAAGTCACAATGGGAGGCAGAATAACCAAAGTATATTGGGGGGAAATAACTATCACAATGGAGGTAGAAGTAACTAGGTCATACGGAAATGTGTACCCTAGTTACAATTGGGGATGGTCATAATGGAGAGAAGAGTGATGATGCCACAATAAGCGAGCAATTAAGACAAAGGCAAAGTTAACTAGTTCTTTTGGGGAGAGAGAAAAGGATTATTTGAATACAGGGAAAGCAGGTTTCAATTGGGGAATGAGGTCCATGGTAGCATTAAAGACATGTGTTTATTTCATTGGGTTACATGAGTTTTTACATGGATCATTGTACTCAGCAGCTAAAGTTGGACTAAGCTGAAGAAAATTTGTAGCCTGAGAACATTTGACAAGGTATCACAGAAACAGTTCAAAAGAGTTTATGCTTGGTTTCACCAGTGGTAAATAGATGAAACACATGCATATAATGATAGAGATTTGCAAAATTCATGGCACAGAAATAGGCCATCCTGTCCGACTACCATGATCCTCCATCGTTCTTGATCCCACAAAATATAATATCTCATTGCCATCGTCAAAGTGTATTTGCTAATTGTGTGACTACTTGATACATTTATTCACATCTCTTATAAATATATATATTTTTTATTAGAGTAGGTAAGCAGTGAATTAGCAAACACATATTATGATAGCAATATTTCATGTACAACAATCATACATTATTAATATTATCAAATGAATCATTTTGTCTCTAATAATTTTTTAATTTATAAAAAGAGAGAAAAACAGAGAAAAAATAAAATAAAAATCAAAAAGAAATCATAAAGAATGGAATAATTTACCATTAATACATCATTGGAGATAAGATCAAGGAATATAGAATATAACTTTTCATCTAATCCTGAGTCCAAGTTACAGTTAGGATTCCCTGCCGAACCAATCTACCCTTTTAAATAATCAATGAAAGAAAACCATATTCTAACGAAAACTTCTTGTTTGTCTATTAGGGCAAATCTGATTCTTTCCAAGTGTAGGGTCTCCAACATTTCCGTAATCCACATTTTAATTGTGGGGGATATAGGGCCTTTCCAAAATATTAATATTAATTTCTTCCCAATTATTATACTGTAATCTAGGAAATTGTTGTAAGTGTTAAACTTTGTTCTGATATTCCAAGTATTATTAATTTTGAGTCTGGATCCAATTTAGTATTAATAACTTCAGAAGTTATTCTAAAAATCTCAGTCCAGAAATTCTTAATTTTTATACAATTTGCAAAAGTATGTGTTAAATTAGCCTCTGGATGCTGACATTTATCGGAGATGGAGGAGACCTGTGGGAAGATTCTATTCAATGTAACTTTTGAGTAATGTAATCTATGTAATACTTTAAATTGTATTAAAGCATGTCTGGTATTTAATGAGCATTGGTGTATATATTGTAACCATATATCTTTCGTTATGGGTTGGTTGATTTCATTTTCCCATGTATGTCTATATGATTCCGTCGATGGTATCTCGCTATCTAAAAGGGTATTATAAATATAAGTTGTTCGTTTTTCTGCATTAGGGTGCTTATTCAAACATTCATCAAGGATTTCTGGTTCCTTATTCCTATAATCTTGTGTATTTGATTTAACATAATCTCTGAGTTGTAGATATCGAAAAAAATTATTTGAGTGTAATCCATAAATCTGTTGTAATTCCTGAAATAAAAGAAAAGTGCCTTTCTTATAAAGGTGTTCCATCTTTTTGATTCCATAGTTTTTCCATTGTGTAAAACCTTTATCGAGCATGGAAGGTTTGAATAAGGGATTGTTTACAATAGGGAGGCAGAGTGGTAAATTATCCAATTTTAAAGACTTTTTTAGTTGTTTCCAGATTCATGTACCACTATCTATTATAGGGTTTTCCTAAAATAGGTTTTTTGTGCAATTTTGTCGGTGCAAATATAATCGAACCGATTTCAAAGGTAAACAGTCCTCCTTTTCCATCCTTAACCAGTCTGGTTGTTGATCCATTTCTTCCAGCCAAAAATTAATGTTTTTAATATGGACTGCCCAAAAATAAAACTGAAAATTTGGTAGCTAAACCTCCATTAATCTTTGATTTACATAAATGTTTTTTTATTTATTCTATGATTCTTGTAATCCCAGATAAAACAGGTAACAGTAGAATCTACTTTTTAAAAAAAAAGATTTTGGAATATATATCGGGATTGACTGAAATAAGTACAATAATTGCGGCAGAAAGATAATTTTTATAGCATTAATTCTACCGAACATTGAAATAGGAAGTGTTTTCCAGTATTGAATATTCTTATTTAGTTTATTCAGTAAAGGTGGGAAATTTGATTTAAATAAAGAAGTATACGCCTTAGTTCCATACATACCTAGATATTTAAATTTTTCCTCAACTATTTTAAAAGGTGATTGTTATAGTATATGTAAATTGAGTTCCGTTATTGGCATGATTTTGCTTTTATTACAATTAATTCTATATCCTGAGAACTGACCGAATTGAGTTATTAGATTTAATAAATTTGGAATACTAATTTCTGGCTTTGTAATATATATTAATACATCATCTGCATATAGAAAATTTTTGTTCATTGTATCTTTAGTATTATACCCATGTATTTCTGAATTAGATCTGACACTTTCTGCGAGTGGTTCAATTGCTAAAGCGAATAATAATGGAGATAATGAGCATCCTTGTCTACAACCTCTAGAAAGATTAAATTTAGTTGATAACATTTGGTTTGTTAGTATTCTAGCTGATGGGTTAGAGTATAAAAGTTAACCCATGTACAGTACTTCTCTCCCAGTTGAAATTTTTCCATCACTGAAAATAAATATGACCATACTACTTGATCAAAGGCTTTTTCAGCATCTAGCGAAATAATTGCTAGATCTGCGTTGTAAAATGAGTGACGTTTTGGGATAAAACCTGTTTGGTCAGGGTGTATTAATTTGTTAATCACTAAGCTCAATCTATAACAGTAGGATTTTAGTTAATATTTTCTGATCAGTATTTAATAGAGCTATTGCTCTATATGAGGCCGGGTCTTCCAGATCCTTATCAGTTTTAGGTATAAGTATTATTGTAGATTCGTTTAAAGTTTCCGGGAGTTGCTGTTGAGTATAAACATGTTTATACAGTGTTTGTAAGTGTGGAGAAATCAGATCATACATTTTTTTATAAAATTCAGAGCTTAGGCCATCAGGGCCTGCGGCCTTTCCATTTTTTAAAGATCTAATTGACTCTTCAATATCTTTTGTCGTTATTTCAGCTCCTAATAATTCTTGCTCTTGCAAATCTAAGCCTTTAAGGTTACATTTCTGTAAAAATGCTTCCATTACTATTGATTGTTCTGTCACTTTAGTTGAATAAAGATTTTGATAGTATTGTGAAAACAACTCTGTAAGTTATATTTTATACATTAGCCCTAATGAGGTGGCTGCCTGCATTGCTTCATGCTGTGATTTGTTGCCAATTGCATTCAGCGTATCTTTCACCAACAACCAGAGTTGTTGTAAAGGACATTTTCTCTGGTGGCTGACTAACTGGTACAAATATAAGTGTAGCCATTGAAAGTTAATTTATTAGTAAGATTAAATGAGAACTTACCAATTTGAAGTTTGATCTTTATTTTATGAGGAGTTACGATGAGGTATTACGTGAAGAACCCGCCAGCCCGCATGCGGGTCAATCTTTAAAGCAGCGGTGTGAAATCACAGCTAACAGTTGTTGAACTGAATATAGTAAGATTCGAGAAACTAGAACTACCAGCTGACCTTTATGAGAGAGGGTTGGGAGCGGAGGGCACATAATCCCTCATCGTAACTCCTCATAAAATAAAGATCAAACTTCAAACTGGTAAATTCTCATTTAATCTTACTATTTTACTTCAGAGTCACGTGAAGATTTCAAAGCTCTGTGATTTCATGCCATGAAAACGTGTCCATGCGTCACACACTGCATCAATTGACCAGGGATTAGTGAAATTTAAATAGTAATCCCAATTCATCCAGGAGGAATTTGAAAATGGAACCTAAAAATAGTGTTGGCAAATACCCCCGGTCTGGCAATGGGTTGTTATAACACATTTGGAAATTCGCTTGTTTGACCGTCCTGCAGCCGCTAGGATGAGGTCCAGCGAAACATCCATAACCCTCGCTGCTGATGTTGTTGCAGCCCTTGTGGAGTGAGATTTGAAAACATCAGTGTTCACTCCGGCACAAGCCAAATCCCGTTAAATCACCTGGGGATGATCTATACTGATACCCACGTATGAGGTTTTTGTAATTAACAAACATTACTAGTTCAGAGCCTTTAAGGCTTCAGGTGACATAATGACTGAATAGATGTGTGAGCACACACACAACCAAAGGTCCATGGGGTATGCCATGAGACTAGTTTGAGACCTGACGCCCCCGGTCTACTCTGCAAGACTAAGTCATGAACATAAGTATCATATTATTTGCAGCTGTAACCATCCTGTCAGGTCGAAGCTTATGCAAAACTGGACCCGTTGCGCTGAACCCAGCGCCATGAGGATAACCACTTTGTAAATGATTTAGAGCGAGGACAGGAATGTGCTGGAGCCCACCGGCGACGCAGCGTCAGCAGGACAACACATTCCATATCTCCGAGTACCTGGGCCTGGGGGAATTTGAGTTGAAAATACCCTTCATAAATCTGGATATCAGAGGTCGAGACCCGACAGCGTGGTGTCCCGACCTCAGCAGGAAATATGATAACAAGACACTTTAGGCACAATTTATGGCACTATAACTCCATCTCTCGAGAAATATAGCTTTGAGAGGAAAACCAAGACATCTGTCAGATGTACCGTGTTATACGATATATTGGACTGTAAACAGGACACTACATTCCTTGACATAGGAGATGTACTGTTTCTTGGTACTATCTCTTCAGGCTGCAGTGATTACATCCACCGTACAACCTGACAGTCCGTACCTCAGGAAAGGTCTTATCATAGTCTGCAACCCAACAATATTATTCGCACATGCAGAGGATGGTTTTCCCCAGCACAGGTAAACCTGCAGATTTCTGCTTTTGGGAACAGCCATAAAAGGCTCTGTTAACATTTGCAGTATGAGTGGACCCAATGGCTGTGTAGGCCAGTCAGGCACTATCAAAGCCTGAGGCTTTTAAGCAAGCATCGACTGATGAGGCAAAATGGAGGAAAGACATAATGAACATTCCTCCCCAGTGTAGCGAGAATGCATCCATCGCCACTGCCCCTGAGAATGGCTGCCATGCCAGATAATTTTGCAACTGGTGATTATTTGGTGTTTCATCAATCCACAATGTCATTAAATACTTTGTGATCCAACATCCATTCTCTGGTGTATCATCACATAAGTCATTGATTTACGTGATGATACACCAGCGCCAAATGTGGTTAGGTAAACTATCACAGGATATTAACTTGATTAAACCCATGTGATTAATATATGCCACCACCGTAGTGTGTCAACTTGTAGGTGAGCATGCAGATATGCATATTCGCACAACCTTTAACCCATAGAATGCACCTAATGATTTTAGGTAGTTCCCACATAACTGAGGGATTGGTAACTCATGCACATCCCATCCGCCTCTGTGACTAGAGATGGGATAGTAATTTCCCATCTTTGAGCACTAGCATCAGTTTGTAACATAACTGAAGGTTAAATGACCAAAGTACTGGAGCAATGCTGAATACTGTTTGTCCATCATTTGACATACCTTCAGCTGCTATTAGCATAGATCTGTTAACAATGACCTACATGGTACTTGAAAGCTTGCTCCTTTGCACGATGTAAGTTCTGATAATGCAAAGGCACCAATTACGCAGCTGCAATACAGCCACTAAATTGCCAATTACATTGGCCACTTGAAGAATAAACAACAAGATAGTTACAAGCTTCCATTAATTCTAATCTCTTGCCCCAGGGCAGAGTCACAGACAATTAATAGAGTGAAAGGTAAATCGCAATCTATAACATTAGTTGGTATCAACTTAATTTTAACTGGATGGATGAGAAACCCCAATTTCTCAAATATTAGTTTTGCGGCTGAAACAGCTAATTTAGCAAGATTCAGCGTTTAGAATATCATCCAGATAGGCCATAAATATGTATTTTTGAGCTTTGAGCAGCCCAAGCACTGCCTTGGTAATTTGGTAAACAACCTGGGAGCTGAAGCTAGCCCATTTTGCAATGCTTTAACTGCTATAGTTGCCCATCCAGCTAAATTTCAAATATCTCCAGTGAACCCTGTGAATGTGAACTGAATGGTAGGCATCTTTGAGGTTGATGCTTGCCATAAAGTGTCCTATGGAATCCGTTGTTAGACAGTAACGAAGTGCCCCTTAAAAAGTCTATACTGCGCATGTGAATGTGAGTTAATCAAGGGTGATCCAACATCATCCATCTTTTGCTTGTTTGGATATCTGCTTGTACACCCAAACCTTTTTGTTAGCATTGTGTGGGCCAGAAGCTCCATTGCCACTCAGTGATCTCTAGATCATTATCGTCTTATATGCACAGCACAATGAAATTCTTTTGCACAATCCATAAATACACAGTCACCATATTTCGCCGTTGTTTACAATGTCCTCCTTGACGATACAACCTTCAAATGGACCCAGATATGTCCATAGTGTGTAGTCCTTTCCCACAGCCTTTGCACTGCCTGCACATATATTCTGTGTCAGTTGGCAGCACTCATTATAAACATCTCATTGTACTGGTTTGACAGACCAAAGAACACATTTCACTGACTTGATGATCTTCCTGAACTACTTGATGTCTGTCTGTGTGTGTGTCCCTGGGAACAGCCCATAGATCGAGTCCTCCATCACGCAGTTGTTCGGAACCATGATAAGGCACCTGTCATCCTTTTCCAGATCTTTGCAAATCTATTGTGCACAAAAAGATAGGTGATCATCTCATTCTCATTACAACTATCTCGAAGACAGCAAGCACTTGAGGGCGAGATGCTGACTGTATAGAAAAGATGTGAAAGGGAGGGTCCTTCTCACTGCCAGCCAAGAGAGGCCTTGTTGCATGGTGGTGCTGAGTTCTGGTGATGGGGCATTCCGCCAATTGTTCTGACTGTCTGCTTGGGGAACCATCACACAGGATCCATCACGTTGTTTACCCACAAGGTTTGCAACTAATTTAATGCTTACCACTGCTGATGTAGTCAAAGGTGTTTTCCTGAAGAAGTTTCCTCGAAGAACAGGTAGTGTGGAAAGGTCCAACTAAATGGAAGATTGAACTGACCAGACAGGTTTTAGGCAGACCACCTTAAAGGCCAGACAGGGCCTTGATTTAACATTTCATTTTATAGCCAACACTATAAGAAGTCCTGTGAATTGCACTGGAATGTCAACAGGATTTTTTACTCGTGTAAATTGAATGGGATTTGAAACCTCAACCCTCTACTTCAAGAGCACGATAAGCTGACAGACACTGGCTAAATCATGCAAGTCCATAATAAGCAAAGTAGATAGAAGCTAGATCATTTTCAACTCAGTTGAAGGGAATAGATACAAACTAATACTTTTGGATGGCTCAAAGATGCGAGGCAAGAAAGACAATTTGCATTGTGATTTAGGGGTGCACTAAAAAAATCTGTTGTTTTTGCCCTCACATGATGCTCAGGTACTTTTTATTTTAAAACTGTTGCAGCAAAACATTCATGGCATACCGTGCATTGGAAAGCCCCAGGGACTTTGAGAGGAATTTGTGGAGCTCTCCTTGTGATTCGTCTCACACTCAAGCAGATGACGATCGGGAGCTGTTGAATCTGCTGCACAAACGAGAGGAAGCAGATCAAGGTTCAGAGGTATGTGAGCTTGCGTTACCTGGGAGCAGAAACAAATGAAGGAATGAGCACAAAGTTATCTATTGTTAATTTATTGATGGATGAAAGTTCTTCAGGCTCAAAGCCATCTAAAGACAATGAAAGCAGGCAGCCCTGTTCACCCATCAAATTAATGACCATAAAAATATAAAGAGCAAAAGCTGGAAATGCTCAGCAGGTCAGGCAGCGTCTGTTAATGTATTGGGCTTTAAATCCAACCTGGAAAAAAATAGATACTCATCCAGGAGAGGAACACAGGGGATAGGGTGAAAGGAAGATGGTTTTCATACTCACCTGAGAATGTGCTGGACTTTGGCTGAGGTTTTCATCTGAATGTCAGAGAGAGCAACACTCCATTACTATTGGAGGGGGGGTGGGGGGGGGGGGGGGGGTAGGGGAGGTTTCTGATTTTCAGGGAGTTGAAAATGACCAGTAATCAGGTGATTGAATAATTTCTTGTCAGTGGTGAGAAAAGGGAAAGAAAATGGGGTTGAGAGGGAAAGATAGATCAGCCATGATTGAATGGCATAGATTTGATGAGCCAAATTACCTAATCCTGCTCCTATCACTTATGAATTTATGAACGATAGGCAAAACTAGACAGAATAAATTCTTCCCATTAGGAAATCTTAGTTTTCTTTGTTGGAGAAATAGTAAGATTAAATGAGAACTTGCCAGTTTGAAGTTTGATCTTTATTTTATGAGGAGTTACGATGAGGGATTACGTGAAGACCCCACCAGCAAGGATGCGCGACATTCTTCAAAGCAGCGGTGTTAAATCACAGATTACAGAGTTGACTAACATAGTAAGATAAGAGAACCAGCATACCAGTTGACCTTTATAATAGAGGGTTTGGGAGCGGAGGGCACGTAATCCCTCATCGTAACGCCTCATAAAATAAAGATCAAACTTCAAACTGGCAAGTTCTCATTTAATCTTACTATTTTTCTTCGGAGCACGTGAGTGACTACGTGAAGATTTCAAAGCTCTGTGATTTCATGCCCTGGAACAAATCCATGCTCACACACTGCCATAATGACAAATGGAGGAAGTATGTTAACGTATTTCAGACATGAAACTGTGCTGAAAAACAAGAGGGTATTTATTTAACAATAACAAATAATGATACCCCTACTTCGGGGAAATTATAATACAGAACTTAATATTGTTTCTGCAAACGTCTCAGGCACGGCCACGGGTTTATTATAGAACCGTTGAAAGGTTTTCTCATTAGCCCAACCCGCCGTTGCAAGGATGTGGTCCATTGGAACTTCCATCATCCTTGCTGCCGATGTCGAAGCAGCCCTGGTGGAGTGAGATTTAAAAACATCAGTGTGCACCCCCGCTGCACCCAATACCAGCCTTAGCCATCTTGAAATGGTTTGCACGGTGACTCTGTGATGAGGACGTTTGTGACTTATAAGCAGAGCCCTTTCCATGCCCCTGAAACACTTGGTGACCTCCATGTAGTGTAAAAGGTGGGTCACTATGCATAGGCGGCTGTCTACGGGGTAGGCCAGGAAATCCAACTTGCGGCCAGATGACCCAGGTCTGGTTTGTTTGAGTAACCCCTGAATAAAGAAAGTTACCTTATTGTTGGTTATAACCATGGCGTCCATACTTAGCTTGTGTGGGGACTGAACCCGTTGCGCCGTCACGAGTGCCATCAGCATTACCATTTTGTATGTCAATTTGGCTAGGGAAAGAGACGTTACTGATGCTCACCCTCGGAGCATGGTTAGCACAATGCCAATATCCCAGGTCTGGGAATATCTAGGCCTGGGGGGATTTGAGTTAAAAATTTCCCTCATTAATTTAGACACCAAGGGGTAGGACCCCACTGCAAGTTGATCTAAACCTTGTCCGAGGTATGAGGATAGGGCACTCCTAGCACATCAAAATGAAGGCTTGCCAGGAACTCCAGCACTTCCGTAATGGTCGCTGTGTCATATGTGGTGTTTGGCTTGGTACAAAACACCTCCCATTTCTTGACGTAAGTGAGGTATTGTCTCCTGGTGGACTCCTTGCATGATGCCGTGATGATATTCATTGTTCGGTCCGAGAGTCCAAAATCCAGGAATGGCCTTTTCAAACCCTGCAAATCAATAGGTTTATCCGGTCATGGCACGGGTGACTCTCCCCTGTCACAGGATGTACCAATAAACTCGGACGTTTGGGTACTGGAATGCATGGTTCTGAGACCATGTCCAGTACCACAGGGAACCATGGTTGAGTAGGCCAGTCGGGCACAACCAGAATACCCGATGCGGAGTCTTGTTGAATTTTCTGCAAGACCCGACTGATGAGGCAGAAGGGGGGGAAATGCATAGAAAAACAAATCCCCCCAGTGTAGCGAGAAAGCGTCCATCGCTACTGCTCCAGGGTCTGGTTCCCATGCAACATATGTTGGTATTTGGTGATTAAGTCTGGATGCAAAAAGGTTGATATGTGGTGTTCCATACCAATTTACAATATCGGCAAATAGTTTGCGGTCCAACATCCATTCGGTGTTGTCATTAAACTTGCATGACCTGGTGTCCGCCACTGTATTAAGCTTACCCGGAAAATAAGTGGCAGATATCCAAATGTTCCTTTCTAAGCACCAGTGCCAGATTGTATTGATCAATTCGACACAAGATGTCGACTTAATTCCATCCATATGATTGATATAAGCCACCACGGTGGTATTATCAATTTGTAAGCGTACATGCAGATGGTGCATGTCCGAACAGTAAGCCCGGAGTCCATGAAATGCCCCCAGCATTTCTAGATGATTAATTCCCAGTGCCGGGAGTAAAGTTAATTCATGTGCATTCCATCTACCACCGCAACTGGAGGTGGTATTAGTTGCTCCCCAGTCTTGAGCACTGGCGTCAGTTTGTAGTATTACCGTGGGGTTTGTGATTGTAATGGGATTAGAGCAATGCCGATCTTTGTCTATCCACCATTGTAATTCCAATTCTGCTTTTGCTGGCAACTTGCCGAATAGACGGTTTACTGATGCCTGCAAGGCTGTTACATGCTTCTATCAAGTCTGACGCTTTGTTCGGTGGCAAAGTGACGGACATATGAACAGAGTCAATCGTGAATCCCAAATAGTCCATAGTGGTAGAAGGCATTAATTTGGATTTGTCTGGATGGATGATGAAACCCAGTTTTTGAAATAAGTGCTCAGTGGCTGAGACAGCCAATTTGGCCAACTCCAAGGTTTTCCCCACAATTAAAATGTCATCGAGGTATACCATAACAATATGTTTTATGTTTACTGAGACACGCTAAAGCTGGTTTCAATAATTTGGTAAACAGTCTGGGTGCTGATGTTAATCCATTAGGCAGCGCTTTATACTGCCAGAGCTGCCCCATCCTGGCAAATTTCAAATATCTGCGATGATCTTTGTCTATTGGTACTGAATAGTATGCATCTCTTAGGTCGATGCAAGCCATGAAGTATCTCTTGGAAATTAGTTGTTTGGCAGTAACAAAGGTTTCCATTTTGAAGTGGGCATACTGCACGAAGGTATTCAGTTGTGTCAAATCAATAATGATGCGGCATCCACCGTCTTTTTTACTTTTAGTGAAGATATTCGATACAAACTCATGAGGCTCACTTTTGGTTTTCTCAATTACCCCTTTCGTACATAGTCTTAAGAGTTCAGCATGACCTTCTGTCTTTTCTTTCTGTGAAAGTACAAACTTTCGACTAGGTGCATGCTGAACAGGAAGGGGAAGTACAAATTCTATTTTGTATCCTTGAATACTTTGCAGTATGAAAGGATCAGAAGTTATAGAACTCCATGCATCCCAAAACCAGTGCAACCGTCCCCCAATCCATGAAGAATTTAAACATGCAATGTTCCTGAGGCAACCAGACCTACCTACCTCCATGGTTACCGGCGGTGCTGTGTGGTTTCCTCTGTCCTTGTTTCCTGGGAGGTGGAGTGGGGGTGGCGCATCTTCCAGGAAGGCCATGCTGGGCCATGGTCTAAAAAAGACCGTTGAGCAGGTTGGATGGCCTTCGAGCTTTCACCAGCAGGTGTTCTGTCGCTGTGGTAGCGTGGTCTGCTGGTGGATACATAGGGGTGCTGTCGCCGCTGGTATGAGGATTTGGTGGCAGCCGGCACTTTTATCATGCCTATTGCCTTTGCCTCTTCATCGAGGTCTTTTACCTGCTTTGGCAGGTTGTCCCCAAATAGTAGTGTAGGCGGCTATGCACTGCTAGGTTTGCACAACCCCGCGAACTTGGGGTTCAGTGCAGGCCGGATGACACTCTTTCTGTAACAGTTAATCTCAAATTGAGTGTTACAGAGGAGTGCCAGAACATTCTGTAGCTCTTCCGGCATTTCCACTCCATCCACTGACCTGGCAACGGCCGTAATTCCAGCAGCCAGTAGTTTTAGGATTTTCTGGAGTTTTACTTCCTGACTCCTGATGCCAGGGCTCATGTTACCCCAAATGGGGTTGTTGACTGCAGGCACGTTGAGGGAGACACAATTCTCAGGAGCTAGGTATTTGGCTGCAGTGTCATTAATGGCCTGTTCCTGAAGTTGATTCGTTGCCATGTAGTTAATACTGGCTGCCAACTTCGGTTGCAACGGCAGCCCTTTTTGGGTAGGCATCGCAAATTTAGATACCATGCCCAGTAGCTCCTCTTCTGGCACCCCTAGCATTGGTGTTTCTTCAGCCACACTGCCCTCTTCAGAGTCAGCTCCTAATGCTCTCCTGCGAGGAGGGTGAGACATTTGGCAGCCCTGTAAAGGCTGCTGCCGTGGGTCTGCGAGGAGACCCACTGTGACCATATCCCTGCTGTAGCAGGTCATGTTGGAGCAACTGTTCCACCATCTGCTCCATGCGGAATAGTCGACCGCTGTCGCTTCCCACGGGCGGGGTGTCCTCCAGTCCGGACTCAGCCGAGTCAGCGGACCTGCCCGACTTCCGGGTGGATTTGCCGCCAGGCCGAGGAGCACCTGCGGGCTGTAGCGGCGTGAAGTCGGGGGCTGCGGTTTGTATCAGCAGCTCTGGAGAACTCGACCGCTGCTGGCTGCCTGCTTCCCGGTCCTCAGCAACTTGTTTGGCAGCGGCTCGTTTGGACTTTGTCCTCGATTCCATCTTGGTACGCTCTGTAAGAGAAATGCTCAACAGAGCCGACAATGACCTCAGGAATGGTAAGCAGTTACCTGCGGGCCATTTTTAAACTTACGCTGGAGGAGTGGCGCTCCTCCTGCCTGTCGCTTCGCAATGCGTTCAGCGATATGTCGCGCATGCGTGCTGGTGGGGTCTTCACGTAGTCACTCACGTGGCTCCGAGGTAAAATCATAAGTAGAATGAACATGAAAGAACCACACTCATCAATGCCCTTCACCAGCGATCTATTGTTGGCCAAACCATTTCACTCTGTTACAGGGTGTTTCTATTTTATAGGCTGACGTCAGTGATTATTTCCCATCGAATACATTTTCACTGCATTTTGTATGAACAATTACTTGCTGGCATTCAGAACAGCTCTATCTCAGTAGCTCCCCCGAAGATACTGAAAAACGGTCACCGATTCAATAGAAATAATGAGGGACTAGGGCTTGCCTCTAGACAAACAAACTAATTTTAACATTCTACATGGAAATTACGAGCCCAAAAATTGCAACATTTGGAGTTTGCTCTGAAGTGTTGGAGGGGCAAATTGACACAAGATATGAAATTATGGAAAGCATAGGCAAAGTAGACAGTAATGGGCCTGTTCCACTTAGGCAACGGGGTGGGTAGAAGGAGTGGAGACAACTTTTAAGAAGCCAGAGATACACGGCTGTGAAGCTCGGTGGACATTAACATTACCGGTAGGTTATCCTTGGTTCTGAAAACAACTGTTTACGTTTTATTTTTCCAATGAGCCAATGAAATTCACCAGTCAGCACCGGCGACAACCTACGAGAACCTACGACTTCTTGGCGACCCACTACCACTGCACCTATGGCACGAGAATTAGATAGATAGATAATCTTTATCGTCATTATAACATGTGAACATGTACAACAAAATTAAAATGCCAACCAGTCAGTGCACTATTCACACATTTCTAAAAGCTAACGATACGTAAGCATACACACACCACCATAAAATAAGCATAAACACACAACCATACATTCTTCTGTCGATTTCACAATCCATTTGGTATGTAGCGCACCTGCGCTAATTTGGGTGGCTACATTAAGTGTAGTTATTGCTGTGGGATAAAAACTGTTTTTTAGTCTGTTTGTCCTTGTCCTCATTGATCTGTACCAGCTGCCTGACGGGGAGTGGCCGGGGTGGGAAATGTCCTTTATAATGTTCTGGGATTTCTTGAGACAGCGGGAACTGTGTAGGGTCTCCAAAGTGAGGAGAGGGCAGCCGACAATCTTCTGGGTGTTGTCAATAGCCCTCTGGAGCACTTTCCTCTGATGTGCAGCTGGTGTATCACACACATACACAGTATGTTAGGATACTCTCTATGGAGCACCGATAAAAGGACAGCAGGAGTCTCTTGGTGATGTTGTTCCTCCCGAGCACCCTCAGGAAGTGCAGTCTCAGCTGGACCATTTTCAGCAGCGCAGAGGTGTTCACGCTCCATGTCAGGTCCTCCTCAAATTCTAGCTACTCTCCATGGCGTCAAAATTCTGGTCGCCACTAAGCAACCAGAATGAAGCCGCGACTAGTTCAGAGAATGCGGGAACTACTCATGACCATGAAGGCGACTCCCCAGCAACCACCCGCAAACATGTGGCGACCGCATAGTCTCCTTTAGTCGCCTAAAATATTGCCTAAGTGGGACAGGCACATAACCCTTTTCCGCTTGTAGAATTGTCAAATACTAGAGGGCACAGCTCTAAGATGAGAGGGGGATAGTTAAAAGGAGATTTATAAGGCCAATATTTTGCACAGCGAGTGGTAGGTGTCTGGAGGAAATAGTAGAAGCAGATACAATAGAAATGTTTAAGAGGCATTTAGACAGACACACAAAGAGGCAGGGAATAGAGAAATATAGACGACATACAGGCAAATTAGCACTTTAAACTGGCACCATGGTCAACACAGACAGTGTGGATCAAAGGGCCTATTCCTGTGCTGCATCACTCTTCGTTCTATGTTCTTGCAGCTCACATACAGCTTCTTGAAAACTCTAACCATCCATAACAAATCTGATTTTACATTATAAATCCAATGTGGTAGGTGTTGTCTTTCCATCTCCAAAATTAGTTTGCAGAAATAAAAGCAAAACAATTTGCACCTTGCACAACTTCCAAGTGTATTTACAAGCAAAGATGCACCTTTTGAAATATACAGCTGCCAATTTAATCACAGCAAGGTCCCACAGGGCGGCACGGTGGTGAAGCGGTTGTGTTCCTGCCTCACAGTGCTAGAGACACAAGTACCAGAGCAGGTCAGGCAGCATCTCTGGAGAAGATGTATAAGCAATATTGTAGGTTGCGACCCATCTTCAGACTGGCTGTATTGGGGTTGGGAGAAAGCTGGAAGTGAGGTAGGGGTGAGAGAGACAGTCTTGCAAGTTACAGTGAAATACAGGTGAGGGGGGGGGGGGGGGGGGAAGAGATGGTTGGTTAAAAGGCCAGAGATGAAAGGAGACAAAAAGTGTGAGATAAGATCAGGAAATAAATTTGAAGCCAGAGGAAAGAATGTAGGTGTAAAGAGACAGGGAGAAGGGGAAAGAAAGATATGGATGCATATCCACATGGGGCACAGGGGACAGAGGGGGAAAAAGGAGGTGAAATGATGGGTGTTTTTAGGCTAATTACCTAAAATTGGAGAATTCAATGGTCATGCCATCGGGTTGTAAGCTACCCAAGCAGAATAAGAGCTGCTGTTCCTTCAGTTTGTATGTGGCCTCACTCTGGTAATGGAGGAGACCCAGGATAGAAAGTCAGTATGGAAATGGGAAGTAGACTTAAAATGGTTAGCAACCGAGAGATCCGGCAGGCCTTGGTGGACCGAATGGAACTATTTGATGAAATGGTCACCTAGTCTACAGTTGATTGATTGATTGAAAGATACAGCATAGAAACAGACCCTTCGGTCCACTGAGTCCATGCCTACCACTGGTCACCCATTCATACTTGTTTTTGTTATCCCACTTTTGCACAGTTTTACGTTGTATCACATTCACTCTTGATATTATTCCCTGTATTCTCTCTGTTGGAGGTGAATCACTGGCTTAGACAATGTCCTTTGTCTCTTGAACAGGAATGGCAGAAACTTAACTATGACATACATACTCTGCGACAGACTCGAAGACGACAGGAGAACCGCAGGAAACGGATCTTGGAAGAATTAGGTATGGCACTTGTTGCCGAGCATAGATGGAGAGAGATTGCAGCAAATTACAAGAGGTCATCAGTAAAACTACAAATGTCCAATCTTCATTCACTGCCCTATCCAACAAAGGCAAGCATACCATACACCTCCTTTCCCATTCTATGCTTGTTGCCGCTCTCAGGGAGCTACGGATGTGGCCCCAAGATCCCTTTGTACACCAGGTTAAGGGTTAAGCAATTAACTGTATACTTACCCCTTACATTCAACCTCCCAAAATGCAATACCTTGCAACACTTGCTCAGATTAAATTCCACCTAATATTTCTCCACCCATTTCTGGAGCTGATCTGTACCCCACTGTATCGTTTGACAACTTTCCTCACTGTCTGCAACTCTTATCAATTCTGGTTTGGTCTGCAAAGTTATTAAACAAGCCATCCATATTTATGTCCAAGACATTTATATAAATCACAAGCAACAGAGATCCAAGCACAGTTCTCTGCAGAACTCCACTGGTCACAGACCTCCAGGTAGAATGCTGTAAGATCCTTCCACTAAAACCCTCTGAGTCCTATAAGTAAGCCAAATCTGAATGGCTTAAAATATCATGGACCCCATGCATCTTAATCTTCAGGATCAGCGTATCGTGAGGTACTTTATCAAATGTCTTAATAAAATCCATGTAGACAACAACCGCCGCCCTACCTTCATCGATCACCTTCATCACTTCCTCAAAAATCTCAATCAAGGTCATCAGACATACCTGACCCTAATAGGAATGAAGGCATAGACTATTTCTAAATGGGGAGAGGATTTGGAAATCGGAGGTACAAATGGTCTGTGGAGAGCTGGTACAGGATTCATTTGCAAGTTGAATCGGCCATAAGGAAGGCAAATGCAATGTTAACATCTACAGTATTTCAAGAGGACTGGAATGTAAAAACAGGTATGTTATGCTGAGGATTTATAAGGCACTGGTCAGATCACATTTGGAATAATGTGAGCATCTTTGGCCTCCATATCTGAGGGGGGCTGTGCTGGCATTGGAGAGGGTCCAGAGGAGGTTTAGGAAAATTATCTCAGGGATGATTTGGTTAACGTATGATGAGCTTTTGATGGCTCTGAGCCTGTACTCACTGGAGTTTAGAAGGAAAAGGTGGGATGTCATTGAATCTTGCCGAATAGTGAAAAACCTGGATAGAGTGGATGTGGAAAGGATGTTTCCACTAATGGGGGGGGTCTAGGACCAGAGGGCACAGCCTCGGAATAAAAGGATGTATCTTTAGAAAGGGAATGAGGAGGATTTTTTTTAGTTAGAGTGTAGTGAATTGTGGACTTCATTGCCACAAATTGATGTAGAGGTCATCTTCGGGTATTTTTAAAGCAGAGATTGACTAGTTAGTAATTAGTAAGGGTGTCAAAGGTTAAGGGCAGAAAGCAGGAGTATGGGGTTGAGAGAGAAAGATAGATCACCCATGATTGAATGGCAGAGTAGACTCCATCGGTCGAATGGCCTAATGATATGAATATAAAATTATGACTATCCTTAATTAACCCATTCTCATCCAAATGCAAGTACATCCTATTTCAAAGAATTTTCTCCAATAGTTTCTCCACCACTGACATGAGGTTCACCAGCCTATAATTTCCTGATTTATCTCTACTGCCATCTCTAAACAAAGCAACACATTGGCTACTCTCCAGTTCTCTAGCACCTCGCCTGTGGCTAGATGCTATAGAACTAAAGGTGAAAGATCTTTGTCAATACCATGCAATCTCCTCCGTTAAATTAATCCAGACAATTTAAAACCCAAGTCCCACTAATGATAAGCATAAAACTGCTGGTTTGTCATGAAAGCCCATCTAGTTCAACAATGTTCTTCTGGAAGGAAATCTGCCAACTTTTTCCAGTCTAACCCACATGTGACTTCAGACATTAATGTGGTTGACCATTAGCTGTCAGGAGCATTTAATTATAGGCAATAAATGCAGAGATATCCATGTATTTGAGGCAAATGATATTGATAGAACTGGGGAATAGATAATAACAAGAGAAGGCAGACAGGATTTTGCTTTATCCAAATTTGAGAGGAATTTGAGTGGAGTTTTTGTGCATATACACACCCTGGCCTCTATGTTCCTATACACCTATATGCTATTTGTAGCTTCTTCCTTCTCCTAAAATAAATTAATATTTTGTGTTGAATCACTATCCCACTTCTGGTATCCCACTTCAAGTCATCTTCTGGTATCAAGAAGAGCAGCAGTCTTATTATTATCCATGGGAAATGTGACCATGATGTGGGTCTTTGATGATAATCACAGCTTATTTGAAGCAGCGCCTCCTTAGATCCCTTCGAAGGTGGGGTGGTCAGTACTCTTGAAGGACCGGGCAATGACCACACACACACACACACATATGCACACACCCAAGATGCCGCCCGCAGCCACTTTTTCTACCGCATCCTTCACTTCCCTTTCTATCCTCAAACAGTCTTCCTACCACCCCAGCAACTACCTTATTCAGTCTCCTACCCTCCCCCCCCCCCCCCCCCCCCCCCCTCAGCACATTCCTTCTCTACTTGATCCACTGCCCTCCAGAGACTTTCCAGTTGTCAGCTGATCACTCTGGCCCAGGGGAAGTTTGTCCGCTGCCACTCCTCTGGGTAGGAGCAGTGAATTAAATATATAATATATAATAACTGATATTGATAGATACTTGTTGAGTAACGAGAATGTTAAAGTGCTTTGTTAGAGAACTGCCAGAATTAACTGAGTGGCAGAACAGAGTGGAAGGGCAGAGTGATTTTCTCTTGGCTTTCATTTTATTTAATTATTTCTTAAGGTTTTCAGAATGAAGCCAGCACCTTGCTGGCAGTGACAAAATCAAGCATAATCCATTCCCAGAACCCGGACCCAGCTCAGCAGATGTTACAGCAACTGACCAAGGAGACCATATTGACAATATGCTTGTCAATATGGTTATATTTTACTGTGTGCTATATTGAATATGTGCTCTCTGTTTACTTTTTATTTATGAACAAGAGCTTGCATTCATATAGTGATTTTTAAATAAAGGCAGATATCCAATTATCTTCCCTGAGGCAGGTGAGAAATGTGGGCATCAGACAAATGAAGGGCAGTTTATGGAATGGCAAGATTTGGGTGATGGGAGGTGCATCCAAGGTGGATTTGAAGTCGCCCAAAATAATAGCAGCTCATGAAAGAGGCCAGTAAAATCAAAATAATAGTAAGATTAAATGAGAACATACCAGTTTGAAGTTTGATCTTTATTTTATGAGGAGTTACGTTGGTGATTACGTGAAGAAGCCCCGCTAGTCCGCATGCGCGTCAATCTTCAAAGCAGCAGTATGAAATCACAGGTAACAGTAATTGAAGTAACATAGTAAGATCAGCAACTTGAGAACTAACAGATAACCTTTGTGAGAGAGGGTTGGGAGTGGAGAGTACGTAATCACCAACGTAACTCCTCATAAAATAAAGATCAAACTTCAAACTGGTAAGTTCTCGTTTAATCTTACTATTTTACTTCGGAGTCACGTGAGTGATTCCGTGAAGAGTTCAAAGCTCTGTGATTTCATGCCGCAGATTCAAATCCCAGTGTCTAACTGCATCGATTGACTCAGGATGAGTGAATAATCAACAATGCATTAACCATGACATTGGCTCAAATGTATTAATGGTTTACGTTAATAAAGAAAATCAATAGCAACCCCTCTATCTCGGGGGAGGCTAAAGTGGATGCAAAGCAGAATGGGCAAATAGCCCGGGTCAGCAATCGGCCTATGGTAAAAAAACAAAATTAAATCAATTCAGTTGACCAACCTGCGGTCGCGAGGATATGGTCGATAGGAAGGTCCATTGCCCTGGCCGCCCTGGCGGAATGAGATGTACAATTGTCAGTGTTAATACCTGCATACCAGAACCTGCTTCAGCCACCTTGAAATAGTCTGAACCGACCTTTTCTTGTGTGGTTGTTTGTTGCAAATAAACAATGCCTTGATATAATATAGCAAGCCTGCCCTCACACATAGACGTGAGTCCGTGGGGTATGACGAAATATGATCTTAAATCCTGCCACCCCTGGTCTGCTCTGCTTGTGTAGATCAGAAATGTAAAACGTAATGGCATCTGCAGCCATTTCCATCCTATCTAGCCACACCTTTTGCAATGTCTGCCATCGTTGTGCTGATACTAGTGTCATGACTAAGGATGTAGCTGGAGCTTTCTGGTGAAGTATTGTTAACACACTGTCAATTTCCAATACTGCATATACTTGTAGTGGGAGAACTTGTGTTAAAGATATCTTTTACAAACTCGATATCCGGGGTTGAAACCTGACAGAGTGGGTCCCGTTTGCAGCAGCTAATATGATGGGAAGGCACGTTGGGCACAGTTAGTGGCCGTATAACTGAATTATTGTCAAAGACCATTTAAGAATGAACTGGAAGACATCAGTAATCTGTACCGTATTAAATGTAACATTAACATTAAACAAACCGCTTCCGATCTCCTCAATAGGAAATGTACTGCTTTTTTGGTGCTATCCCTGCACTCTGCAGTGAACACATCCATGGATTGATGTGACAACCTGAGCCGTAAGGCAGTTCATTCAGAATGTGTAAGTCAATCATTGTTTGATTATGCAGAGGCTGGTTTCCTGAATCACAGTTTGAACCAGCAAAGTTTTCATTTTTTAGAATAACCGTATACGGTTGTATTATTTTGCCTGACGGAAGCAGGAAACATGGCTGCATAGCCAGTCAGACAGTACGAAAACTAAAGCGAGATCTTGCTGACTTTATTTCAAGACCCGACTGATGAGGCAAAATGGAGGAAGACATAAAAGAACATTCCTCCTTCTTGTAACGAGAATGTATCTCTCCCCACTGTTATGCCACATATTTTTGCAATCAGTGAATAAGCATGAAACCACATGTCGATATTCGGTGTTCCATTGAACCATACTTTCATAATACTTTGTGATCCAATACCTATTCTGTGTTGTCATCGATCAGAACGTGATGATACACCAGTGGCAAAGGAGATTAGGTAAATTATTACAGGATACTTTTACTTGATTGCCATGTGATTAACATATGCCACCACCGTAGTGTATTATCTTGAAGTTGAGCATGTAGATTATGTATATTCGCTCAATAGCCCTTTACCCATGGGGTGCATCTAGTGTATATAGTTAGTTGATACCAACAACTGAAGAATTGGCAACTCATGCAAATCTCCTCCACCTCCAAACTAGAGATGATATTTGCAATTTCCCATCTTAGAGCACTTAGCATCAGTTTGTAAATAATTGAAATTCGACCAAGCTACTGGAGCAATGCTGAATACTGTTTGTTCATCATTGTGACTTCGGTAGCTTCAGCTGGTAATAGCATAAGCTTGTTAACAATGATCTGCATGTCATTTGAGAGGTTGCTACTTTGCACGATGTCAGTTCCCCGACTTGCACAGCTGAAACACAGCTACTATATTGCCAATTACTCTTGATGAATAGAAGTCAGCTTTATAACAGGTTTCTATTAACTCCAATCTCTTGCCACAGGGCGGAGTCATAGGCTAATTAATAGTTAAAGGTAAATCCCAATGACCAACAAGTCTATTTGGTAACAACTTAAAGTTAACTGGATGGATGAGCCCAATTTCGCAAATATAGTTTGAGGCAGAAACAGATGATTTTAACAAAATACAGCTATGGAATATCATCCAGACAAGACATAACAAGTGTTTTTAAATTCTAAGTCCAAACACTGATTTTATTAATTAGTTAAATAACCTGGGTAAATAGTTTATCCCATTTTGCAATGTGTTACTGTTATTAGTACAGTTATCATTGCCTTTTGATAATTTCTAATGTCTCCGATGATCTCTGTAATGGGAACTGCATAGAATGGATCCTTGAGACCCTTATGAATCCGTTGTCAGTCAGTAAAGAAGTTTCCTATTCGGAAAGATCATATGCGAGTTAACCAACATTCTCCATTTTTCATAATGAACAGGCCACCCCTGCCATCATTCCATCGGTGCTTCGCACGATAACTCTGGCCCGATTTCTGAGCCTGTCTTAAAAGACAATCCTGGCCATAATACTGAGCCTCCTTCATAAATTTTGTCCAAAGGCAGCTCTGGCCATTATTCTGAGCCTGCCTAAATGACAATTATGGTCCTAATTCCAAACTTGCTTGGAATGCTAATATTGTGCAGTTTTACATGGTTAAATGCCTCTTATCATTTCTGTGTTGTACAAACAAGTGTAAATATTACCAACTTGTGAGTGGTCCACTTATCCATGTTTTGGAAGTGCCAGATCCACCTTGTTGAGTAAGACTAGTAGGGTGCATGGAATGTCTGCCCAGCTGTCATGCTGCCACCAGCTTCAGTGAACCGCTTACTGCCGATGGACGCCTGGGGTGCATTCTGAAACGATGAACCTTTGCCCACTGTTGGCCTTGATTGATCCGACAGCTTTTGCTTTGTCCACCATGTTTTTCCTGTTGAATAGGCCTTCCCTGAATAGAGGATTCGGCATCTGGCTCTCATATCCCCGTTAGAGCCATTCACTGCTGGCACGCATGTGCTCCAGTGTGTTCCACTGACATCTTTAGACTCTGGAGTCAGTTACATCTGACCTTTCGCACTCCCCTCCTCAGAGAGGGTGATTCATAGGCAGCCCTAAACAGGTGCTGCCGCAGGTCCGTGAGGACACCTGCGCTGATACGGCCCCCAATGGACCTATACCAGGATGGAACATTCTGTTGGGATGGCAAACTTTGTTGTCAGGAATGGTACCTCTGACACGTGCCCGTCATCCCTTGGGGTATGCTCCACAGCTATACCCTCAGACTCAGCGTCAGAATTACACTGACCCGGCCTGCTCTCCTCCACCAAGAGGGAGACATGAAGCAGCCCTGTCGCAGGCACTGCTGGCGCGGGCTCTCCTACAGGCCGGCGCTGTCACACATTAAGCAGCCCTGTCAACAGGTGCTGCTGGCACGGGCTCTCCCGTAGGCCGGCACTGTGACAGATTCGGTCTCCCCCTCCGACAGGGAGACATTAAGCAACCCTGTCTCAGGTGCTGCTGGTGCGGCCTGTGCCATAGGCCCGCGCTGTTACAGATCTGGTGTCTGAGGTGTACTGACCCGGCATGGTATCCTTCTCCAAGCGGGGACATTAATTTTGGAGTGTGGAGCTTCACCTGTGAAGGGTTAAAATGACAACAGCATCCATGTAAATACACATTTATTACCAGAGGGGAGCTCTTGCAGCCCGAGTCCAATAAGGTGGATCGATTTATCGGTGATTTCACCCCATGCCTGGGGACCACCGTGTCTGTGAGCCGCTAACCGCACTGTCAGCGACTCTAGCGGTGATACTGCGTTCCTGCTTGATTTGCCCCTCCACGGGCATCACAGCAGGCTGGAAGCCACTGACCACCTTGTCAGTGGCTGGAATCGCGAACCCGACATCTATCGACTATCCGCTTCCGCGGTCGGAACCGGGGTCTCCCCACAGCCCAAAGCTGATTCACTCGCCGGCCTTCGCCATAAATCTAGCAGGAAATCTCTGGTAAGTAATACAAAACTTACCTTCTAGGTTTAAACTTACAGCCGGCAGGAGCGATGCCCTGCCAGTCCGGTGCTTCGCCATGCGAACGATATATGACACGCATGCGGACTGGCGGGGCTTCTTCACGGAATCATTCACGTGACTCCGAAGTAAAATTGTTTTCAATTATGGCAATGCGGTTGAAAGCGATACCAGGTTGTGGTGAGAGGGTACATGCACTCTCACTAAATGACAAATTCAAATGCCAAGCAAAGTTACTCAGGCTAGTCTTGCTTCATTAATATTCTGGTATCAATCTGTCTATTTGTGTTGATTTAATGTCTGGGGCACAAATCAGTTTATGCCCTTAATAAAAGCATTTAACACAAGCACCAAACTGCCTGTGCTGATTCTTTGAAAGACCCATCCACAACTCTCAATTCCCAGTTCTCTCACTTTAATCACTCAAAGTAATATTTTCATTCCCCACTGAATTCTCTGCCATCTCTTCTTCTGGCAATCCTTTATAGATCACCAACATGTTAAAACTGGGCCTTGCTGGAACTGGCCAAGCTAGTTTTTGAGAAGGTAAAAAGCAAGCCAGCCCCCTCTGTGTCCAACCCTACGTGATGATACAATGACCTAGCACAGGCACAGGTCTTACTTTGTAGAATAGCAAGGAAGCTCTGCCATTTTCTGTGTTCCTGGCTAATAGTCAAAGTCAAAGTCAAAAGAGTTTATTGTCATGTGTCCCTGACAGGACAATGAAATTCTTTCTTTGCATAGCACAACAGAACATAGTAGGCATTGACTACAATTATATACGTAAATACACACATGAATTAATAAATTGATAAAGTGCAAATAACAGATGGAGGGGTATTAATGTTCAGAGTTTTGTCCGAGCCAAGTTTAATAGCCTGATGGCTGTGGGGAAGTAGCTATTCCTGACTTGTTGCAGTCCTCAGGCTCCTGTACCTTCTACCCGAAGGTAGCTGGGAGGAGTGTATGGCCAGGGTGGTGTGGGTCCTTGATGATGCTGCCAGCCTTTTTGAGGCAGCGACTATGGTAGATCCCCTCGATAGAAGGAAGGTCAGAGCCGATGATGTATAATATATATACAGCCGAACGATGTATAATATATATACAGTGAAAGTATTCAAACATTTAATTACACTTTCTTGGACCTTCCTGTGTGAAAATTAACTACTATAGTTCCATCCTTGCAACAGAAAGGACATGGATTTTGTAGTATTTGCACGTAATGTAATTTCACCACCGTGACTCACGTGTCCTCATATACCTCTGCACTCTATGATGAATGCCAACCCAATGATACCTGTATTTTAATGCACTGAATGTCTATCCATAGGACCGGTTGCTTGTACTCGATGCTGCCGAGGATTTCCTTTGGAAGGCAAGCCAGAGATATCCCAGAAATGATGAATAGACGAATGTACCAGGAATGCTGGAGCCTGTATATGGAACTCAGCCGTCCAACATTCCAGGAATGTGGCTACTCTGTTCAAGTACCACAAGTACCACAGCTCATCATGTTGCCACTAACTGCCCCCAGCCCAGGGCCCTGACCAGACTAGTGTGACAGCTTTAGCTACCCAAAGATTGTAATGTGAGAACCTTTCCCACATTTAAGGAACCAGCCACCAGCTAGCTGCCGGGCTTTCCCTCGACCTTTGGGTAATAGTCTCCATCGGGACCACACGGTTCTCACTGATGTCCCCTCCTGCCCCCTCATGTAATACACATGAAAATCAGATGGAGGTTGCGGACATAGAGTAATTCAGCACAAAAACAGGATCTTTGCCCCAACTTATCCATGCTGACTATGCCAATTTGAGCGAGACTCATTTGCCTTTACTTGACCTATATCCCTCTAACACTTTTCTCCCCATGTACCTGTCCAATTTATTTATTTTAAATAAAGTATATTTGCTCTACCACTTCCTCTGGCAGGAGATATATAAAATCATGAGGGACATACAGTATATTGATTGAATGATTGAAAGATACAGCATGGAAACAGACCTTCTGTCCACCGATTCCTCACTGACTAACGATCATCCGATCACACTAGTCCTCACTTTCGCATCTTTTCCCTGCACGCAGGTCTTTGGGACATAGGAGGAAACCTGGATCTCCAAAGGAAACCCATGCAATCGCAGGGAGAACGTACAAACTCCACACAGGCAGCACCTGAGGTCAGAGTTTAATCTGGGTCTTTGGTGCTGTGAGGCAGCAGCTCTACCAGCTGTGGTACTGTGGTGCCCTGTCTAAGGTTAATGGTCACAGACCTTTTCCCCAGGGTAATGGAGTCTAAAGCTAAAGGGAATAGATTTACGGTACGAGAGGAAAGATTTAAGGGGAATTATAGGAACGTTCTCTTGCAGTCTGGATCACTATCTGCAGTGTATGATAAGCTTTGCAGCTTCCTAGGATGGAATGGACTCTATAGTCTAATCTGCTTTCCCCCCTTCACCTCCCACTTGTGTCGAGTCGAGTCAAATCATGACTGTTTTATTGTCATATGTCCCAAAACGGAACAATAACATTCTTACTGAGACCAGTGTATGCATACATAATATATATAGTATATTAAAAAAAAACAAATAAGCAAAAAATAAAACAAATAATAATAATGCAAAGTCAAAAATAATGCCCCCAAGCCTATGTAGTTCAGAGCTTATTTGGAGGTTGTAGTATTCAATAGAATGATAATTGTAGGGAAGAAGCTGCTCCTGAACCTGGACCATACCATTTTTAGGCACCTATGCTTTCTTCCCAATGGCAGGAGGGAAATGAGAGTACAGCCAGGATGGTGTGGGTCTCTGATAATGCTGGGTGCCTCTTTGAGGCAGTGACTTCTGCAGAGCCCTTCAGTAGCCATGATGGACTGGGCAGTGTTCACCACCTTTTTCAATCTTCTTCGTTACTGGACATTCGAGTTGCTGAACCAGGCCGTGATGCAACCAGTCAATATGCTCTCTACTGTGCACCTGCAGAAGTTCACGAGTGTATTTGTTAACATACCAAATCTCCTTAATCTTCTCAGGAAGTAGAGGTGTTGATGGACAGTTTGGAGGAAGTAAAGGGGTATCACAATATCTTGTAAAGTCAACTTCATTGATGAAGCCACATGTTTTAAGAGCTAACATCTTGTATATATGCCAGTTCAAAGGGTCATTCTCTTATTTCTGAGTCAAATGGTTCTAGGTTTAAACCATTCTCTTCACCTTTGAGCACACAGTCCAGTGCTGTAGTCCATGCAGCAATGCAGTTTTCCAGGTTAAACTGAGACCTTACCCCAGCTCTTATGGGCACTAATGATCATGTTGCTCTCCCCGAAAAGCAGAGAAATATTCCTCCTTTCCAACAGCATATTAACCTGTGACCTGCAACACTAAAACTGCTTAGTGGATCGTGATCCAATTTCTGATTGTGGAATATTGTTACGTACAACATGGCAGTCACTGTTGTCACATTGCAGCAGTATGTTGGGCTATTACAGGCACAACATAACGCAAATCATACATTGACTTCACGAGAGGCACAAAAAAACTGTTCATTTCCTGTTGCAGTAACAGTACATAACCACAGGATGGCGATACATGACCATTCCACAGACTCCTGGCATTAGAAATATAGAAAAATAGGTGCAGGAGTAGGCATTCAAGCCTACGAGCCAGCACCACCATTCAATATGATCGCGGCTGATCATCTACAATTAGTACCCCATTCCTGGTTTTTCCCCGTGTCCCTTGATTCCTTTAGCTAAATCTAACTCTCTTGAAAACATCCAGTGAATTGGCCTCCACTGCTTCCTGTGGCAGAAAATTCCACAGATTCCCAACTCTCTGGGTGAGGTCTCTTTTTCCTCATCTCAGTCCTAAATGGCCTACCCCTTATTCACAATCAATCACAATCACAATCATACTTTATTAGCCAAGTATGTTTTGCAACATACGAGGAATTTCATTTGCCAAGTAGGTCATACAAATAAATAGCAACAGAAATCATAAAACACATCTTAACATAAACATCCTCCACATTCCTCGCTGCGATGGAAGGCGAAAAAAAGTTCAATCTCTTCCCTCAGCTCTCCCGCGGTTGAGTGCCTCGAGCTGGCAGCGATTTAGACCCACCGCGTTGGGGCGATCAGCTCCTGTATCAGGGGGATGTCAGCTCCCCCGCGCCGGCAACCACAGGGACAATTGGACGCTTGCGATTGGTCTGAGTTCACATTAACTCAATTGGCTGAATAGCCTTCTTTTATGTCAAGTGTAAATATGAGAGAAAGAATTGCGACCAAAGAGTTGGTAAAGAGACCACATTTCTGTGTTGTACGCCTCCACATTTCCAGTGCAAGCGATAAAATAGCTTCTCATGAAGACATGACATCCAGTTTATGAACAGCAAGATTCCACAAATTTACCTCGTCATCTCCAGCCATCTGTGACAAGGACAGTCTGTGCACAGGGAAGGATGCCGCTGCCTTTAATAAAATGTTTCTGTGGGGCCTTTAGGTTTAGAGAGTGTAATAGGGCCTGAGTCTAACACTGCAACTGCAAGCCTGTCCTGGAGTAAAGGGGGAGACGATCCCCGTCCCAGAGTGGAGGAGCTGACAATTCATTGAAATTAGCAGCGATTTTTTATATTGCATTGTTTATTGCCTCTGTTGTAGCGAGACCAATCAGGTAGAGCAAAATTTTCTTTATTATTGAAAACAACTCTTGAACTATGTGCGCACTTATTCAGGAGTTAATGTTTAGGCTCTTGTCGTCATGAAGAGCACTAGCTACTGAACACACTGAAAAGCCCGCGAACGTGACAGTCCTGCCCAATGACGAGGGTTCTGCATACACAGTTTAACCAATGGGTGCCGCTACATGACCCCCCCCCCCCCCCCCCCCCCCCCCCCCCACCCCCCCCCCCCGCAGAACCAGAGGAAAGAAAACGAGCCGGAGTCCGAATAAGGCAACCGGACCGTGTGGGCACAGGGCCAGTGAACAAACGTGCAACAGGCAACTGTGGAAGCTGGAGGGCCGGTGGATGATCTCTACGGCGGGCTGTTTGCCCCCCTGCTTGCGAAGATGCACCAGAACAGACGAAGGGGGTTCCTGACTTGGCCAAATCCTCCTTGGGCACCATGCGGATCCCCTGCAAATCCCACGGCAATTCGTCCAACCAATCGGGGCCCATGAGCCGTGCCTTCAAGGAGGACTTCGGTGGAAACGTTCTACCAGGCCATTAGCCTGAGGATGGTACACAGTAGTGTGGTGCAGCTGAGCACTGAGCAGCTGGGCCATGGCCAACCACAGCACGGAGGTGAACTGGGCACCCCGGTCCGATGAGATGTCTGCTGGAACACCGAAACGAGCAACACAGTGGGCTGTGAGGTAACCCGAAATGCGGTGCGATATGGCAGCATCTCGTCGCCGTCTCGTTGTGTAGCGGCCAGGCCGGAATAGTCGATTCCTGGAGCTAAAGACAGAACAGCATTAATGGCAGGGTGAGATAAGGCGCCAGCGACCTGGTTGTTCTTACCGGCCACGTTTGGATACATGTGGCATACCCCGAAACGGAAGCTAAATGTCATTGTTGGCGTGCGGACCAGGAGTCAGACACTTTAGCAAAGGCGAAGGTAAGAGGTTTGTGGCCTGTAAAAGCCATGAAGGGTCTGCCCTCCAGGAAATACTGGAAATGCCAAACAGCTAGGTAGAGGGCCAGGAGCTCATGATCAAACACACTGTAATTTCGCTCTGGAGGGCGCAGGTGTCAGCTGAAAAAGACAAGTGGCTGCCAGCGACCGTCAATGAATTGTCCGAGGACCTCCCCGACAGCGGTGTCAGAAGCGTCCATGGTGAGAGCGGTAGTAGCATTGGCCCGCGGGTGAACAAGCATAGTTGCGTTTGCCAGCGCCTCCTTCACGCCGTCGAACGTGGTCGTGGTTTCAGCATCCCACACCAGGTCCCGCTGTTTGCCTGCCAGACACTGAAACAAAGGTCGCATAATCCGGGACACCGCTGGTACAAAACGATGATAACAGGTGATCATACCAACGGACTCATGGAGACCTTTCACTGTGGCTGGCCAGGGAAACTGTCGAATAGCCTCCACCTTGGCGGGGAGCAGGGTTGCACCTTGTTGGGTAACATGATCAAGATGGCGCCTGCCTGCGGCGACTTTTGCAGAGCACCAGAACAGAAAAGAATTATCTACAACTTCTATCAACTCACCTTCATCAGGGAAACGGCAGTAATCAGTGCCGTTTCACACAGGCTGCTTGGGCACCTGAAAGCGCTGGAAATTTCGCCATCTCCCGCAGCTGCGGGAGCCCCGGACTTTATATTTTCCCACGCTGGCTGTGAAACTCCCGACCTGACTGAGGATCCCAGGTACGGCACCTGGAAACCCCGGGATGACCTCCAGAGCCCATGGGCTGGATATCCCAGAAAAAATGAAGCTTGAGCTGCTGACTCTGAGGGAACCCCCGTTCGTTACGGGGCTGGAGCTGCCGTCGTGAGGGAATTCCCGTTCCAGCGCATGTCCGCAGAAACAGCAGGTACAGGAAACACAGTACCTGGAAACAAAGGGGAAGCCTCCCTTGTGTCCGGAAACGTGGCCGGCGGGCAGGCCCCCTCTCCCTACTATCCTACTGGCCAATGTACAGTCCCTTAAAAATAAAGTGGAGGACTTAAGGGCAAGGCTGCTCTGTCAAAGGGAGCTGAGGGAATGCTCTGTGTTCTGTTTCACAGAGACATGGCTCACCCCCAGCTCCCCAGACTCAGTGGTCCAGCCTGAAGGGTTCCCCATCCACCACATGGACCGTGCACTGGCATCGGGGAAAGGGAGAGGAGGGGGCGTCTGCCTCATGGTCAACTCTGCGTGGTGCTCAGACGTGGCAGTCCTGTCCAACTCCTGCTCTCCACATCTCGAACATCTGGCGGTGAAGTGCCATCCCTTCTACCTTCCGAGGGAATTCACCTCCATCATGCTGACCGTGGTCGACAACCCACCCCAGGCAGACGTCCGTCTGGCACTGGAGGAGCTGCACGCCGTGGTCAACAAACACCAGACGTCTTACCCCGAGGCATTTCTCACCGTTGCTGGGGACTTCAATAAGGCAAACCTCAAGAAATCACTCCCCAACTTCCACCAACATGTCTCCTGCTGCACCAGAGGACCAAACACCCTTGGCCACTGCTACACCACCATCAAGAATGCTTACCGCTCTATCCCTCGCCCTCTCTTTGGTAAATCTGACCATACCGCAGTACTTCTTCCTGCCTACAGGCAGCAATTAAAGAGCGCACCCCCAGAGATGAGGACTGTACAGAGCTGGTCGGGGGGGGGCAGAGGAACAACTACAGGACAGTTTGGAGTCTGTAGACTGGGCAATGTTCAAGGACTCGGCAACGGACTTGAATGAATACGCCACAGTCGTTACAGACTTCATTAAGAAATGTGTGGAGGACTGCATCCCTACAAAAAACCTTCCGAGTGTTTCCCAATCAGAAACGTGAAAGTGCGGGAGCCAAAAACAAGGGGAACTGTACGGATCCAATAAGTCTGGACAGGGCTGCCGTTGATGGCGGTCAGGGTGGGGACTCACTTACCGGAACGGTGTCGACTCCGGATGGTGGTAGGATGCTGATCTCTGCTCCCGTGTCGACAAGGAATCGGAGCCCGGAACAACGGTCCCAGACGTAGAGGCGATGTTTCTGGCTGACAGTGATAGCCTCTACTGCCGATCGGCCAAAGCTTTTCCCGATGCGTGTAGGGAGAATGACATCTGCGGGCCTCCGCACTCCAGCGTTGGTGGTAGTAATACCACAGGGGCTTACTGGAATCCGCAGCTGCCGGTTGTGTCGCTGTGTTGTCGGTGGAAGGTGGAAAAGGCTGTCGAGTCCATTGCGGAGTTGTAGACACCCAGCTGATGGAAGCACCGTGCTGGTTCTTGGCGAGCCACAGTTCACCCGCTCGCTTAGTTAGTTGCAGTGGGTCTGTGATGTTGCTAATGGCGGGGAGCAGGCAGATGTTGTCTGGCATTTGTTCAAGGAACGATTGCTCAAAGAGAAAACAAGGCTGGTGACCGTCCATTATTGAGAGCATTTCGCTCATCAGTACTGACGGCTTGCAGTCACCGAGGCTATCCATGTGGAGGATCCTGCAGGCTTGATGGCGGTGGCTGAGCCCAAAAGTACACAGCAGCAGTGCCTTAAGGCCCTCGTTCTTGCCTTCGGCAGGCGGTTGTTGAAGGTAAGGAATTTTTAGTAAAGGTACAGTTTAAAGGATTACGATTTTTATAGTGGGATTGAGTTGATATAATTTGGGGGTAAGCCATGTCTGTTGAGTTCGGCCCCAAATTGGCAGAGGATTTCTTGGAATGTATGTGGGATCGTTTTCTAAACCAACATGTAGAGGAACCAACGAGAGAGCAGGCTATTCTAGACTGGGTATTGAGTAATGAGGTAGGGTTAGTTAACAGTCTTGTTGTGCGTGGCCCCTTGGGCAAGAGTGACCATAATATGGTTGAGTTCTTCATTAGCATGGATAGTGACATACTTAATTCAGAAACAAGGGTTCTGAAATTAAAGAAAGGTAACTTTGAGGGTATGAGACGTGAATTGGCCAAGATAGACTGGCAATTGATTCTTAAAGGGTTGACGGTGGATAGGCAATGGAAGGCATTTAAAGACTGCATGGATGAACTACAACAATTGTTCATCCCAATTTGGCAAAATAATAAATCAGGGAAGGTAGTACACTCGTGGATAACAAGGGAAATCAGGGATAGTGTAAAAATAAAAGATGAAGCATGCAAATTAGCCAGAAAAAGCAGCCTACCAGAGGACTGGGAGAAATTCAGTCCAGCAGAGGAGGACAAAGGGCTAATTAGGAAAGGGAAAATAGATTATGAAAGAAAACTGGCAGGGAATATAAAAACTGACTGTAAACGTTTTTATAGATATGTGAAGAGAAAAAGATTAGTTAAAACAAATGTAGGTGCCTTGCAGTCAGAAACAGGTGAATTGATCATGGGGAACAAGGACATGGCAGACCAATTGAATAACTACTTTGGTTCTGTCTTCACTAAGGAAGACATAAATAATCTTCCGGAAATAGCAGGGGACCGGGGGTCAAATGAGATGGAACTGAATGAAATCCAAGTTAGCTGGGAAGTGGTGTTAGGTAAATGGATTAAAGGCCGATAAATCCCCAGGTCCAGATAGGCTGCATCCCAGAGTAATTAAGGAAGTAGCCCCAGAAATAGTGGATGCATTAGTGATAATTTTTCAAAACCCTTTAGATTCTGGAGTAGTTCCTGAGGATTGCAGGGTAGCTAATGTAACCCCACTTTTTAAAAAGGGAGGGAGAGAGAAAACGTGGAATTACAGACCAGTTAGTCTAACATTGGTAGTGGGGAAACTGCTAGAGTCAGTTATTAAAGATGGAATAGCAGCACATTTGGAAAGTGGTGAAATCATTGGACAAAGTCAGCATGGATTTATGAAAGATAAATCATGTCTGATGAATCTTATTGAATTTTTGAGGATGTGACTAGTAGAGTGAATAAGGGAGAACTAGCGGATGTGTTATATCTGGACTTTCAGAAGGCTTTCGACAAGGTCCCACATAAGAGATTAGTATGCAAACTTAAAGCACACGGTATTGGGGGTTCAGTATTGATGTGAATAGAGAACTGGCTGGCAGATAGTAGGAGTAAATGGGTCCTTTTCAGAATGGCAGGCAGTGACTAGTGGGGTACCGCAAGGCTCAGTGCTGGGACCCCAGCTGTTTACAATATATATTAATGATTTAGATGAGGGAATTGAATGCAACATCTCCAAGTTTGCGGATGACACGAAGTTGGGGGGCAGTGTTAGCTGTGAGGAGGATACTAGGAGGCTGCAAGGTTACCTGGATAGGTTGGTTGAGTGGACAAATGCATGGCAGATGCAGTATAATGTGGATACATGTGAAATTATCCACTTTGGTGGCAAGAACAGGAAAGGAGACTATTATCTGAATGGTGGCCGATTAGGAAAAGGGGAGATGCAATGAAACCTGGGTGTCATGGTGCACCAGTCATTGAAAGTAGGCATGCAGGTGCAGCAGGAAGTGAAGACAGCAAATGGTATGTTAGCATTCATAGCAAAAGGATTTGAGTATAGGAGCAGAGAGGTTCTACTGCAGTGTACAGTGCCTTGGTGGGACCACACCTGGAGTATTGTGTACAGTTTTGGTCTCCTATTCTGAGGAAAGACATTCTTGCCATAGAGGGAGTACAGAGAAGGTTCACCAGACTGATTGCTGGGATGGCAGGACTTTCATATGAAGAAAGATTGGATAGACTGGCTTGTACTCGCTAGAATTTAGAAGATTGAGGGGGGATCTTATAGAAACTTACCAAATTCTTAAGGGGTTGGTCAGGCTAGATGCAGGAAGATTGTTCCCGATGTTGGGGAAGTCCAGAACACGGGGTCACAGTTTAAGGACAAGGGGGAAGTCTTTTACGACGGAGATGAGAACAACATTTTTCACACAGAGAGTGGTGAATCTGTGGAATTCTCTGCCACAGAAGGTAGTTGAGGCCAGTTCATTGGCTATATTTAAGACAGTTAGATGTGGCCTTTGTGGCTAAAGGGACCAGGGATATGGAGAGAAGGCAGGTACAGGATACTGAGTCATGATCATATTGAATGGCGGTGCAGGCTCGAAGGGCCGAATGGCCTACTCCTGCACATATTTTCTATGTTTCTATTTCTAAACGGCAGGCGGTTTCTTGGCCCAGTGCGCCGACCACGTAGAAATATTTAGTCGAATCGGCGACAATGTGTCCAACCTGAAATTGGGCCTCAATGTGCTGAAACCATACATGAGGTTGTGCCGTCCAGAAAACGGGCAGCTTTAGCCAAACTGCCTTTTGCTGGGCTGGGTTGGTGTCGAGGTTCTCGGCTGCATTCATAATAGCGATCTGAAAAACGTTCGGATCAACGGGGACACCAACTGTAGTGAGACCAAGCAGGTAGAGCAAAATGTTCTTTATTATCGAAAACAACACTGAATGTGCGCACTTAGTCGGGAGTTAACGTTTAGGCTCTTGTCGTCGTGAAGAGTACTAGCTACTGAACACACTGAAAAGCCCGCGACGAACCCCTGTCACGTGATAGTCCCGACCAATGATGAGGGTTCTGCATACACAGTTTAACCACTAGGTGCCGCTATATTATTTGTCTGCATCCTCGTGGATCATTCTTTGACCCATTAAAACTCCTATTGCGAGGAGCAGGAATCAGTGGGTCTTAATTAATTCCTTCCATTACTGTTCATTGATAACCAGCCTGTTTACTTCAGACACCTGCATTCTGTTATGTGGCAAGTTTCTCTTGACATTGACTACCCCTGGTCTTACTCATCTTCTTGATTAATTTTCCTGTAAGGACTGGGCTATGAAATGGATTCTCAGTTACACATCCGACCGCTGCAGCTGTCTATTATGGCCAAGGACTTGCACAATCCAAGGCTCAGAGGCAGCCATTGCCGATTGTTGTACCTTGAATAGAATGGTAAGGACTCCAGCCAAGTGCTTGGAGGCGTACAGAAGATGGATGAGTTTCATGTCCACTTTCTGGCAAGACTACACTTCTATTCTGGTTTTATTTCACTAATTTGCCAAGGATCCAGGAATAGTTGTGAGCCCAGCATTTATTTATTACACCCCCATCCCCCCCCCCCCCCCCCCCCCCCCCCCCCCCCCCCCCCCCCCCCCCCCCCCCCCCCCCCCCCCCCCCCCCCCCCCATCTGCCCTTGATAAGGTGCTGACGAGCCTTTCCCTTGAACTCCTGCAATCCTAAACTAAACATTGTGGTATAGGTACGTGAGTGGCTTGCTCAACCATTTCAGGGGCTATTTACGGCATGGGATGTGTCTGAAGTCAGGCCAGATTAGGACCAGATGTCTTCTGCTGGAGAGCATGAGTGCACTTCCAGGAGGGTTTTGCAACAATCCAGTAGCTTTGGTTGTCATCGTTAGCATGGTCAGCTGTTTATTTTCCTGAATTCCGTATTATTAACTGAATTTGAAATCTGATCTCTGGATTGTTCGACCAGGTCTCTGGATTACCAGTGTGGCAATTTAATCACTGTGCCACCAGTGTAGCGGCACCAAACGTGGTGAATAAACAGTTGCTTTATTCAGGTGTTACATGTAAGTTTGGTCCACTAACATAATTTTCATTGCTGCTGTAGCTGAGCGAGGGTGTTGTCTCGATCTCAGCTACCTGTTGACGAGGGAGATCTCAAGGTGAGATAAGCTTATGTAGCAGGCCACTCCCCCTAGCCCATGACGTCACGTGCCAGCCTTCGTAGCTACTGACGAGGGTTTGACCATTAGTGGTCTGTGTATCAGCTGACACCACAGGACCTCCCCCCGAACCGGAGGAAGGAATGGAATGGTCGAGGGCGGCTCCTGCATGTGGGTCGGGGACACCCCGGGCGTGGGGCGGGACGGTGGGGCCTGCGGGCGCAGTCGACGCTCCGGCTGTGGGCCGTCCCGGCCGTATGCGAGGAGACTGATACAAAAGCTGCCGGACGGAAGAGGCACAGTCACATCTCCTCGACCAGCTAGGGGATCGTGTCCTGAGAAATAAGGCTGGGAGACATCGGCAACAATGCAAACAAAGAAGAAAAAACAAAATAAAAATAAATAAACTGATTGCTAAACCCGGCATGGTGATACAGTGTAAACAAAGTAAAAAGAAACAAAACAAACTACAGTGAGCAATCATGTGCAAAGAGGTAGGTACATTCAAATTGTCCAGTGTCCATGGTGCAGGATGGGAAGGTTACACAAAATGCTGGAGAAACTCAGCGGGTGCAGCAGCATCTAAGGAGCGAAGGAGATAGGCGACGTTTCGGGTCGAGACCCTTCGAAGCTGTGCTGGAAAACCAGAGGGTGCAGTGACAGCCTCCGGCCTGAATGTGGCGCTGTTGCCAGTGGTCAGGATGCAGGATCTGACCGGAAGATGGTGCTGTGGACGGCAGTCAAGCTGCAGTGACGGATACAGTATATTTAGGATAAACTTTAGGAATGGCTCTTTTACACCTATAACCCGTATTTTACCATAAAGGGCAGCTTGGGAATAGAATCAAATACAACAAAAAATCCAGAAACATGGGAAGATATGATGACTAAAAGTGTGTTTCAAAGGATAGGTTTCAAGGAGAGACAATGGATGAAAGAAGTCATGTGGTGAATGGGAAATTCCAGAAATTGGGCCTTCGGTTGCAGAAACTGTGGCCAGCTATCGTGCAGCCTGTAAAAATCAGGATGTGCAAGAGACTGGAGTTCCCTAAGTTAGAGCTCGAAGTTGTGAAGATCACTCAGTGTTTTGGGTCAAGACATTTATTTTACTTCGGAGTCACGTGAGTGACTACGTGAAGAACCCTGTACAGCCGTTGGTGTGTCATTATGTCAGACGCCTTGGTGCAGTCGGCTAGTAGGAGCAGCAGAGCTCCTCCAAGCGGTAAGTTTAAAACACAAGGTAAGTTTCAAACTTTTCTTGCGTTCATTTTCTGTTTCAGCGGTAGTGGATACACCGTTAAAAATGTTACAGAAAGTGAAGAAGGTGTCGGCCAGGCGATCCGCAGTGAAAAGGGTCAATGACCAGGATAGTATTGTTAGCGGATGCCCGCTTAGCACTACCAAGTCCGACGCCAGCAATGGAGCTAGCGACACTGGACCCGCAGCCTGTGAACAGGGTAGCCATGGCGGTAGGGCATAAGGCTACTGTAAAATCAAATAGGCCCGTGGACCCAGAGTCGGGCCTGGAGGTTTTATCCTCAAAAGGGGAGACCGTTTGCTCACGGCTCTCGCAGGTCGAGGTCTTATTGCAGAAGATGCTCGACAGGGATGAACTCCATGAGGAGGAGTGGTGCCCACGCCAGGCTAGTGGAGAGCCTGTGCTAGCAGCGCCTATAATAGGGCTGCAAGAATACCCAAGAATGAGGAGGAGGGTATACCGGTGCAGTTTACTGACGCCGAGTCAGTGGCTGGGGAGAGCCACAAGGGAGTGGAACTTGAAATTATCCCGAATATAGCAGAGAAATTTGCAGTGCTGAGGGAGGCAGGAGAGCCGTTAGGGGATGAATTGGCATCAGCCATCCAATATATGCTCTCTCATCAGCTGCAAGAATTGGCCATGGATGAGGTGGCTAAAAAGTATGAAGCCCCTGTCAATTGCGGTTTACTAAAGGTACCTATGGTAAACCATCTCATATGGACACAGTTGGGAGTGTCAGCAAGAGCCCAAGAATTAAAATTCCAAAAGATATTTAAATTACTTTCAGCAGTGCTTACAGCGTTTGCTATTACAGTAGACAAGGGGCATATGTCGGAAGCCCATCAAGATGCACAGGGACTTCTGTGTAGTGCTTATTTTGAAATCAACAATATTAGACAAAGTGCTATTCGGCCAGTTATTAATCCCAATCTGGCATCTTTGTGTAAACCGCCCAGCGTACAACCGCCTAATCTTTTATTTGGAGGAGATCTCGCCAAGCGAGTTAAAGAGCTTCATGCGGACGCTAAAACTATGGGCCTCATCAAGCCAGGTGGCAATCAAGGAAAGAGGGGTTTTCCTTACCTGCGGGGTACCAGTTCGGATGCCAGGGAAGGGACCAACCACTCAGCTTCGCAGTCTCGGTGCTGGCAGCCTGCCACAGGTATGAGGGTAAGGATGATTTTCCCTACAAAGAGCCGGGGACAACAAGGGAAGCCAGGATGTATGCAGGTGAGAAAAAATCCTCTTAAACAGAATGAATCAAGTGAAATAGATGTTCAAATTTCTCAAACAATGGCAGGTGATAACATCAGATTCATTTATAGTTAGCAGTAAAGAGGGGGTTAAAATTGAATTTTACTCTACTGTGTGTCCGCATGTTCCAAGTTGGAAACTATATATTTCGGAAGAAGAGAATGTGCTCATACAAGCAGAACTTAACACATTACACAAAAAAGGGGTTATTGAGAAGTCAGTTCGTCAAAACCGTCAGTTTGTGTCAAGTATTTTTCTTAGGTCTAAAAAGACTGGGGGATGTAGAATCATTCTGGACCTGACGAGTTTGAACTCCTTTGTTTGCTATATGCATTTCAAAATGGAAACTTTTTCTACGGCTAAACATCTGGTTTCCAAAGGGTGTTATATGGCCAGCATTGATTTAAAGGATGCATATTACTCAGTGTCTAATCATGGTGATGATAGGAGGTATTTAACATTTATCTGGATGAGTCAGTTGTGGCAATTCAAAGCATTACCTAATGGGTTAATTTCAGCTCCTAGATTATTTACTAAATTGTTAAAACCTGTTCTAGGATTACTCCGAGCTCAGGGGCATGTTGTAATGGCCTACTTAGACAATATTTTAATTGTTGGGAAGACTTGGGCTGTTGCTGAATCATCTGTTTCAATTGTTAAACTCACTATTGAACAATTAGGGTTGGTCATTCATCCCGATAAATCTAAGTTATCACCAGTTCAAATCATTGATTATTTGGTCTTTACCATTAATTCAAATCACGTGTTAGTAACTTTGCCTAGGGACAAATGGCAGCCATTAATTGAGGATTGTGTTAATATCCTTAGTGAACAACGACCTTCAATTAGACAAGTAGCCAGTTTAACTGGTAAATTGGTGGCTGCTTTTCCAGCTGTGCAGTTTGGACCTCTGCATTATCAACAATTACAATGAGAAAAAGAACAGGTAAATGGTAAATCCAGTAACTGGCGATCAACATCCTTCACATGATTGTATTGAACTGTTAATTTGCTGATTTTAAGGAGGCCATACATGGGGAGAGGACTGTCTGATTGTACCGTGGATGTTCTCACGTCGGCCTGCAGGGATAGTACTCAGAAGCAGTACATCACCTCGATAAGGAAGTGAGAGGTATTCTGTCTACAGCAGAATATCTCATATCAAACTGCAGGCATCCTAGACGTACTGGAGTTCTTGTCCACTCTTTATTTTGATCAAAAATTAAGCTATAGTGCGATTAATCCAGCCAGAAGTGCTCTGTCTTCTTATTTACTCATGAGTTCAGAATTACATTCAGTAGGGACACATCCGTTAGTTTCTCGATTTATGAAGGGAGTTTTCAATTCTAATCCTCCTAAACCCAGGTATGCCGGTATTTGGAATGTGAGTGAAGTTCTTATGCTTCTTCGCCAGTGGGCTCCTGTTGCAAGCCTATCTCTAGCCACACTAACCATGAAGGTGGTCATGCTTATGGCGTTGGTATCAGCCCAACGTGTGCAAACATTGCAAAAGCTATGGCTAGACAGAATGCAGGTATCGGCAGATGCCATTACTTTTTATGTCCATGATTTACTCAAACATAGTAGAATAGGCATGACAGGATGTAAGATTGTGTGTTCAGCATACCCCAGAGATGCTCACCTGTGTGTAGTATCACATTTGTCTCGTTACATTGAGGCCACCATAGTCCTACGAGGAACAGAGTCTGCGTTATTTATTAGCCACAAAAAAACACACAGTAATGTGCCGGTAAAATTAATTTCAAGGTGGCTAAAGCAGGTTCTGGGAAGTGCTGGGATTGATACTGATACTGATACTGATTCTGTTTTGAGTTCTGTTATAGTTTCCCCCTGAGTTAGAGGGGTTGTTATTGTTTCGTTTGTAAATAAACTGTTATTCATTTAACAATGTTATGATTGATGCATTATTGATGATTAATGACTTTTTGAGTCAATCAATGCAGTGAATGCTGGATTTGGGTCTGCAGCATGAAATCACAGAGCTTTGAAATCTTCACTTATCACTCACGTGACTCCGACGTAAAATAGTAAGATTAAATGAGAACTTGCCAGTTTAAAGTTTGATCTTTATTTTATGAGGAGTTACGATGAGGGATTACGTGCCCTCCGCTCCCAACCCCCATAAATATCATCTGGTTGTTCTAGTCTCTGTTATCTTACTATTATACTTCAGTCATTATTACCTGTGATTTCACTCCACTGCTTTGAAGATTGACGCACCAATGGCTGTACGGGGTTCTTCAGGTAATCCCTCATCGTAACTCCTCATAAAATAAAGATCAAACTGGTAAGTTCTCGTTTAATCTTACTATTATATGGTTGTCAAAGATGGAGGAAGATGCACACTTAATTATAACCTACCTTATTGCCACCTTGTTATAAACTTAGCATGTTTGCATCTTGATTCTGAAGTGTCTGTATTCCTTTTGTGTGTTAAATAAAATAAAATGTTCTGACAATTCACGTCTGGCCTTAACCCACCAAGGTGTTCTTTAAATTCATCACAAGGCCAATTCAGCTCAAGGAGAACAGTCCCAGTGAAACAACCCCCTGACTAGGAAGCAGGAACAAGACTGGCTCATTCACTCCACATTCAATAAGATCCTGGCTGGTCATCACATACTCCCTCTCCGTCCTCTCCTTCCCAGCAGAAGGTGAGGCAATCAGTTATCTTATGGAAATAGCTGGTGAGCAGCAGTGTTGTGGTAATAGGCTGGCTTAATAGCACGGACATGGAAATAGTTAAGGGGATCCTTGTTTCAAGGTTTGATTTAAATACTGTACTTCATCCAACTGTTTTGGTTTGTGTTGTGAAAGAACATGAATTCCTTTCCTGCACTCAGACTCATTATGTGACCGCGGCCATGATAATACATTCCAGCTGCTCCACTAAACATTGGGAAACTGGGCATTGGGGAGCTAATGAGACCTGCAGGCTGCAAGCTGAGTGTCAATGGCCCATGTAGGGATAAACACTGCAACACAATGGTCCGCTCACTTGGCTTGACTTATTCATTTTAAATGAAGAGACTCTGGTCTCTCACATATATATGCACCCTAAACACACATACACATACATGAGTGCACATTTAGATATTCACTTTGTGAGACAGTGTACCTCTCTGCCACTCACAAATTGCTTCTGTCTGTTTCTGACGCAGGATCTTCACAAAATTCACAAGTTACAGGAGTAGAATTAGGCAATTCAGTCCATCAAGTCCATTCTGCCATTCAATCATGGCTGATCTCTGCCTCGTAATCCCATTTTCCTGCCTATTCCCCATAACTGTTAACATCCATTCCAATCAAGCATCTGTCTATCTCTGCCTTAAAATATCCACTGACTTGGCCTCCACAACGCTCTGTGGCAATGTTCCACAGATTGACTACCCTCTGACTAAAGATGTTCCTCCTCACCTCCTTTCTAAAAGAGTGCCCTTTAATTTTTCAGCACCACCCCAAATGCTTCTTTTGCACTTGGTGAAGTTTGAGCCAGGGATTCCTCGTAGTCGGTGGGAACATAGCACTTCTTTGAGAAAGCTTTAGCACATCCTTGAATCTTTTTCTTTGTCCATCTGGTAATCTCCTCCAAAGGAAGAGCTCAGAACAGATGCATAATGTGACTGTTACTCAATGGAGAATGGTTAGGACTTCTGTGATGTTGTCCTGGGAGAAGAGTGGGCTTTATCAGGGTCTGTTTCAGCAGTAATTTTCCTATACGTTAGGCAGCCTCCTGTTGATAGTCCAGGTCATGCAATCTACAGGGCGTACCAATGCTACATAGTAGACCATGTACTACCTCTGACATCTTGATCTTTTCCTCTATCAACAGAAGCTGTGTTGGTGCATTGAAGGCAATGGCAAAATTCATCATTGATGTCTTTGCTGACAGATGGCTCCGAAGATGTAGGAAGTGATCAACGCTTTCTATGATTCACCAGAGCCTATGAGGGGATGAAGCTTACACTGAACATCCACAAAACCCAGGTTCCTCTACCAAACTATATTGCTCACCAACAATAAAGGTTTACAAGATGACTGATATTCACACATACAAATATGTGTATCTGTATATACAGACATATGAAAACACACACATGCTCTCAAACACACAATAGGCAATTCCCACCCAATGTAAAGATACCAAATATATGCATTAGGTCTTCTGTCTTGATCTGTGAACTTGGGAATCAAACACTGCTGACAAAAATAAACCATGGAAGAGTTGCTGAGCATGGCAGGCAGACCTGCCCAGCTGATTTCCCTCCTGGCAGTTTCCCCAACTGAGAGCAGATAATTTAGCCCAGACTAGGACTGCAATACTTGGCATCCTGCCAATCTGTTTAGAGCCTTTACACACTTCGCTGCCAACAATGTGCTCCTCTTCGCTTTGAATGTCTGACAAAAAGCAGACTGGAGACCTTGGTTCCTGACCGAATCAAGCTAAATATTTATTTTCCAGCAATCAGTAAATCTGTAACGACGCCAGCAGTGGAGTGGTTCTGCCTGTGGCCACCTCTCTCAGCGCAGACACTCAGCTGTCTTTGTGGAAAGACGAAGGGACACTGATTGCTGATAAAATGTGGCCTCAAACTGCAGGGAGAAACCGTATGGTTAAATATCCTGCTAACATTTGAAAACTGTCTGAAGAAGGGTCTCAAGGTTTCAAGGTCAGTTTATTGTAACATCTACCAGTTAAGGTACAGTGAAATTTGAGTTACCATACAGCCATACGAAGTGAAAAGGAAAAAGACACACACCCACATAAAATAAAATTTTACATAAACATCTATTACAGTGGATTCCACATTCCTCACTGTGATGGAAGACACTAAAGTTCAATCTTCCTCTTGTTCTCCCACGGTCGGGGCAGTCAAACTATCCGCGGTCGGGGCAAAGCAGGGTGGCAGTGTGAACTGTGAGGAGGATGCTATGAGAATGCAGAGGGATTTGGACAGGTTTGGTGAGTGGGCAGATATGCATGGCATTATTATCTGAATGGTGTCAAGTTGGCAAAAGGGGAAGTACAATGGGAGCTGGGGGTCCTTGTTCATCATGCAATGAAAGTAAGCATGCAAATACAGCAGGCAGTGAAGAAAGTGAATGGCATGTTGGCCTTTATAACAAGAGAAGTTGAGTATAGGACCTAAGGGGTCCTCCTGCAGTTGTACAGGGCCCTAGTGAGACAACACCTGGAGTATTGTGGGTAGTTTTGGTCTCCATATTTGAGGAAGGACATTCTTGCTATTGAGGGAGTGTAGCGTAGGTTTACAAGGTTAATTCCAGGGATGGCGGGACTCATATGCTGAGAGAATGGAGCGGCTGGGCATGTATACTCTGGAAATTAGAAGGATGTGAGGGGATCTTATTGAAACATATAAGGTTATTAACGGTTTGGACACGCTAGAGGCAGGTTCCCGATGTTGGGGGAGTTCAGAACCAGGGGCCATAGTTTAAGAATAAGGGGTAAGCCAATTAAGACAGAGATGAGGAAACACTTTTTCACACAGAGTGTTGTGAGTCTGTAGAATTCTTTGCCTCAGAGGGCGATGGCGGCCGGTTCTCTGGATACTTTGAAGAGAGAGCTAGATAGGGCTCTTAAAGATAGTGGAGTCAGGAGATATGGGGAGAAGGCAGGAACGGGGTACTGATTGTGGATGATCGACCGTGATCACATTGAATAGCGGTGCTGGCTCTAAGGGCCGAATGGCCTACTCCTGCACCTATTGTCTATTGGCTATTGTCTATTGACTCCTGACTCCTGCGGCCTGGAGTGCCGGGTCAATCTCCAGGAAAGGCCGCCAACTTCACGATGTTAGGCCGCAGTGCAGACAGAGATACTATACGGTAAAAAATCGCATCTTCGTCGATGTAAGAGATTGAAAAAAAGTATCCCCAACACCCCCCCCCCCTTCCCCCCACGCCCCCCCCCCCCCACCACCCCCCATATAAAACATACCAAAGAACACTAAAACATACCTTTAACACATACTTAAAATAACTAAAACAGGACGGACAGACTGTTGGTGAGGCGACACCAATTTCGTCTCTCCATAGATGCTGCCTGTCCCGTTGAGTTACTCCAGCCTTTTCTGTCTAACTCACACAAGAAGAGCAGGTCAAGGACCTTTGGGCAATTGGCAAAGTCCGCAAGGGTGGGACTTTTCCCTGCGACTTGTGGGCTGGAATGTGTGACCTGAAAGTGAGATGGAACCGGATTGAAAAGTTGTATTCAGAAGGAAATTGGATAAACAATAATTGCAAAAAAAGAGCGAAAGCAGAGAGAGTAGAGGTTCTGACAAAAGAACTGGAGCAACTCAGCGGGTGCGGCAGCATCTATGGAGCGAAGGAAATAGGCAACATTTCGGGCCGAAACCCTTCTTCAGACTGATTTAGGGTGGGGGGGGGGGGGTGAAGAAGAAAGAAAGAGGGCTGAGGGAGAGCTGAGAAGGGGAGGAGACAGTAAGGGTTACCTGAAATTGGAGAAGTCAATGTTCATGCCACTGGGGTATAAACTGCTGCTCCTTCAAATTCTGATGGTCCTCACTCTGGCCATGAAGGAGCCCCAGGACGGATTCGGAATGGGAGGGGGAGTTGAAGTGCTGAGCAACCGGGAGATCAGGTTGGTTATTGCAGACCGAGTGGAGGTGTTCGACGAAGTGATCGCCAAGCCTCATTTTGAACACATTGGTGGGAAGCAAAATACATGAAAACCATGCCTATGTAGCGTAATTCCAAGCTGGCAATGGGGACCGTTAAATAATCTTGATCTTATGTGGGAAGAGATTGCGAGGAAACAGGAAAACGTTGAGTTGTAACTGGGGCAGAAGGAATGACTGAAAGGGCAATTTTAATTATAGTTTAGGAATGAACCTTCCTTGACTTTCATTGAGGGATGACATGGTGGCACAGCGGTGAGTTGCTGCTGGGTTCAATCCTCACTGTGGGTGCTGTCTGTAGAGAATTTGTACATTCTCCCTGTGACCTGTTTTCTCTAGGCACATCCATTTCCCCCACTATCCTGTCCCCCTTTTCTCCCCCCCACACACCTTCCCATTACCTTTTACTAATATCCCTTCCTCTGGCTTCACATTTCACGGCTCTTTTCCTATCTCACAGACTGTTGCCTTCTTTTCATCTCAGGTCTTCATCCACATATCAGCCAATCAAACCCTCGATCTGCCTATCCATGTCCAGCAGGGAAGCTGCCTGACCTGCTGAGTTACTGCAGCACTATGTGTCTATTCCTGTAGGGGGTTGTTCATAATGTCAATAGACCATTGGCAAAGGAAACTGGTGGTAGTAAATAGACAATAGAAAATAGGTGCAGAAGTAGGCCATTCGGTCCTTCAAGCCAGCACCGCCATTCAATGTGATCATGGCCGATCATCCCCAATCAGTACCCCATTCCTCCCTTCTCCCCATATCCTCTGACTGCTATTTTTAAGAGCCCTAAGTAGCTCACTATTGAAAGCATCCAGAGAACCTGCCTCCACCTCCAGCGTGTCCAAACCTTTAACAATCTTATATGTTTCAATAAGATCCCCTCTCATCCTTCTAAACTCCAGAGTGTACAAGCCCAGCCGCTCCATTCTCTCGGCATATGACAGTCCCGCCATCCTGGGAATTAACCTTGTAAACCTTCGCTACACTCCCTCAATAGCAAGAATAGCCTTCCTCATATTAGAAGACCAAAACTGCACACAATACTCCAGGTGTGGTCTCACTAGGGCTCTGTACAACTGCAGAAGGACCTCTTTGCTCCTATACTCGACTCCTCGTGTTATAAAAGTCAACATACCATTTTCTTTCTTCACTGCCTGCTGTACCTGCATGCTTACTTTCACAGACTTATGAACAAGGACCCCCAAATCCCGTTGTACTTCCCCTTTTCCCAACTTCATACCATTTAGATAGTAATCTGCCTTCCTGTTTTTTATAACAAAGTGGATAACCTCACATTTATTCACATTAAACTTAATCTGCCATGCACCTGCCCACTCCCCCAACCTGTCCAAGTCACCCAGCATTCTCATAGCATCCTTCTCACAGTTCACACTGCCACCCAGCTTTGTGTCATCTGCAAATTAGCTAATGTTACTTTGAATCCCTTCATCCAAATCATTGATGTATTAAATTAAGGGTTTAATCATGTAATATACAACATCCCAAAAATGCATGGGAAATTGTGGTTACCTGATGGGGGGCACATGGGCAAGGAATGCAGATATCAGTTTACAGAAGTTCATAGAGTTAAGATGTGACATGCAGAGAGTCAGCCAGGCAAGGCTACTGATAAAGCAGGCATGTGCTGAGACTGGGAAACTCTTAGATCACAAAGAGCAATCTGTACTTCAATGAGTGACGGACATTCCATAAGGAAGTGGGACAAAGGGATAAATACTTGCATTTATGTTGAGCTTCCTAATGCCTCTAGGATTTTACCAATAATTATGTTTTTTCCACACAAATGTAGTCAACGTTGAAAAATGGAAACATAGAAAATAGGTGCAGGTGTAGGCCATTCAGCCCTTCGAGTCAGCACTGCCATTCAATATGATCATGGCTGATCATCCAAAATCAGTGCCCAATTCTTGCTTTTTCCCCATATCCCTTGATAGTTTCGCCCTAAAAGCTATCGCAGTTAGACACAGCAAGCTCTCACAGTGAGCAAGGTGATAAGGTTAAGATGAGCTGTTTTTTGGACATAAGCATCAGCCTGAATAATACACAGAAGTCCTCTGCTTACATTCATTTACTGTTATTAGAGCTGTTACATTCTCCCGAATGAGCAGACAGGGCTTCTGGTTATCAACTGAGTTACAATTAGAACTCAATTGTATTAAAAATAGAGCTCAGAGCTCAATTGAACTGAAATCTGCAACTGTTGTGCATAAAAAGGCAGGAGTATGGCACATGGGTCTTGAAATATATTTAATGGAAATTGATCTCAGGTTTACCATTTTCAAACTTCTGGTGATTGGGTCATTTCTAAACAAGCATGAATTCAGATGCAAATATATAATCTTATATTGATAGCTTGAAAAAACAACTCTGATAGGAATTAGTTACTCAGTAACATTCTCCACTTGGCCAACCCTTTCAAATTTACAACCAATTCTACAACAGAGATAACAGACAAGTCAAAGCAGCACTTACACATTTAAAGCCCAACAATAAGAATAACAATAATTTGTATTTATCAATAACCCATGTATCTTGAGACTAAAGTGAAAAAAATGCAGCGTTAAATTGCAACTCCTCAGATGGTGAATCACGTAGACATGCATTCAGGCATGGGATGATGAGTCTGACGAAGGGGCTCAACCTGAAACATCACCCGTTCCTTCTCTCCAGAGATGCTGCTTGTCCCGCTGAGTTACTCCAGCATTATGTGTCTATCTTGAGTGGCAAATGATATTTGCATTATAAAAGTGCCGGGCCATAATCATTTGTAATGAGAGAGAGTCTAATCACCTATGTTTGATGGTCAAGGACATGACCATCACTGATGCTCCACCAACAACATCCAGGGGTGACCTTTAACAAAAAACCTTGCTGGGAAACCTAAACACTGTGGCGACAAGAGCATGTCACCATAAACCCTGATACTTTCTACAAAATACAAGTCAGGAGCATGATGGAAAGCTCTCTACTTGTCTGGATGAGTGAGCTCCAACAGTTCTCAATAAACGTAACAGCACCCTGGACAAAGTAGTCCACATGATTGAGAGCGTTAAAGGTAACAGAAATTGGATTGACTTATTGCCGTTTACAGCTTGGATGCAAAAATGTTTTGTACAAATTGACTGTTCATTGGGGGACTACATTAATAAAACCCACACAAACCTAGCAAGAACTCCCAGGCTCTGCGTAATTGCCAGCTGTTGTGTTTCATTTTATTGTCCTGAGTATTGAACATAAACAGTTGCTTGAAAAACAACAGAGCACATTACTTTCCCATTTGTAATAACTGGGGTCTCCAAGACCTCTCCGTCCACACAAATGATTCATAGCTTGCTCACTTGATAACAAATGTCTTTTCTGGTACATTATGCAATGCCTGCTCGACATAAATTCAAAACATATCAAATATTGAAAATTGACTTTAATTCCCAAATTCCCTCAATACAGGGGAGTTCCATTGCATTGAATAAAGAAACAAAGGAATTATATATGTCATTTTCCAGACAAATAGGGAGGTTAACAGAATGCAGTAAACTATAGGCTGAATCTGCCATTTAGTACATTTTAGAACCTTTTAGAAACTATTAATAAATGTGATTGCTGGCTACATGCTGCAGAAACATTAAGGTAATCAGGCAAAAATCAAGTTTTGTGAAAAATAATTCATATTTGACCAATTTACCGGAGTTCTTTGAAGAAGTACAGGTCTTTCCTGGGTTACAGCTGGGTTCTGTACATGAGAATAGTTGGTAACCTGAACAGTTCACGTCGGAAATCTGGCTGTGAGCCATGTTCCCAAGCGGCAGAAGATGGCTGCAGAGGTAGGTTGTCACATAGAAATAGGTAGTCTGGAAAAGCAATTTAAATTTTGTTTTGGCATTCTGAAGAATGAAACTGAAATCAACAAATTTAGTCTGACCTATCCCAGGCTAATAATAATATTCTGTTCAAAGATTTTACAGGAGATGAGGCTTTAAATGCTTTTGACGATTTAAAAAAGGACAGTACTGCCTGTCTGGATGGTGTTTCTCCAGATAGAATTCACAAAGTGTGCATCAATATATTCTTCCTGAGTTCAATGTGGCAAAATTCCACCTCGTGTCATGAACAGTCGCCATCAGTCCCACAGCAGCCAGCAAAATCCATCTTGTCGGTCTCCCAAATACTCGTTTGTCTTTGTGGGCTTTGCATAGGCCGGGTGCTCATAATCTGGCCACGATCTGTAAAATGTGATGTGGATGCAAATCAAATCAGTGAACATACTATATCTAGATTTCCATAAGGTATTCGAAAAGGTGCCACACCAAAGATTATTGAATAAAGTAAAGTCTTGCTGTGTGGAAGATGACATATTGAAGAGACGATTGACTGGCTAACAAAAAAATGATTCATTTCTCTGATTGGCAATGAGTGGCGTAACATAGGGATTGATGCTAGGACATCTACTGTGAATGACTTGGCTGAAGGCACTGAAGATATGATTGATAACATTGCTGATGACATAAGGGTAAGAAAATGAGGTCCAGAGTAGACATAAAGAAATTGTAAAAGGGCTATGGATAGGTTGTGAGTAGGCAAAGATCTATCAAAGTACTATAATTTAGGAATTTACTGTAAAAGTTATCTAAATCGTGAGGGACTGCAGAGCTCTGAGATTTGTTAAAGGAAAAAGAGAAGCAAAGTCAAATGTGGGTCCCTTGAAGGCAGATACGGGTGAAATTATTACGGGTAACAAGGAAATGGCAGAAGAGTTGAACAGATACTTCGGATCTGTCTTCACTAAGGAAGACACAAACAATCTCCCAGATGTACTGGAGGACAGAGATCTAAGGTAGTAGAGGAACTGAAAGAAATGTTCTTTAGGCAAGAAATAGTATTGGGTAGGCTAATGGGACTGAAGGATGATAAATCCCCTGGGCCTGATGGTCTGCATTCCAGGGTCCTCAGAGAGGTGGCTATAGAAATAGTGGACGCATTGGTGATCATTTTCCAATGTTCAATAGATTCAGGATCCTGTGGTTTGGAGGATAGCTAATGTTATCCCACTTTTCAAGAAAGGAGCGAGAGAGAAAACGGGGAATTACAGACCAGGAGGTGGGAAAGATGCTGGAGTCAACTATTAAAGAGGTAATAATGGGGCATTTGTATAGCAGTAAAAGGATTAGTCCAAGTCATCATGGATTTATGAAAGGGAAATCATGCTTGACTATTCTTCTGGAATTTTTTGAGGATGTGACAAGTAAAATGGATGAAGGGGTGCCAGTGGATGTAGTGTATCTAGTCTTTCAGAAAGCCTTTCATAAGGTCCCGCACGGGAGACTGGTGACTAAAATTAGAGCACATGGTATTGGGGGTAGGATGTTGACATGGATAGAAAATTGGTTGGCAGACCGGAAGCAAAGAGTAGGAGTGAACGGGTCCTTTTCAGAATGGCAGGCAGTGGCGAGTGGAGTACCGCAAGATTCGGTGTTGGGGCCGCAACTGTTTACCATATATATTAATGATTTGGAAGAGGGAATTAGGAGCAACACTAGCAAGTTTGCGGATGACACAAAGCTGGGTGACAGTGTGAACTGTGAAGAGGATGTTAGGAGGTTGCAGGGTGACCTGGACAGGCTGAGTGAGTGGGCAGATGCAGTATAATATAGATAAATGTGAGGTTATCCACTTCGGCAGCAAAATCAAGAGGGCAGATTGTTATCTCATTGGGGTTAAGTTAGGTTAGGTAAGGGGGAGGTGCAGCGAGACCTGGGCGTCCCTGTACACCAGTCACTGAAAGTTGGCGTGCAGGTACAGCAGGCAGTGAAGAAAGCTAATGGAATGTTGGCCTTCATAACAAGAGGATTTCAGTATCGGAGTAAAGAGGTTCTTCTGCAGTTGTATAGGGCTCTGGTGAGACCACATCTGGAATATTGTGTACAGTTTTGATCTCCTAATTTGAGGAAGGGCATCCTTGTGATTGAGGCAGTGCAGTGTAGGTTCACGAGATTGATCCCTGGGATGGCGGGGCTGTCATATGAGGAACGAATGAAAAGATTAGGCTTGTATTCACTGGAGTTTAGAAGGATGATATTCAGGATGGAGTTCAGAAGGATGGAGTTCAGAAGGATCAGGGGGTATGGAGAGAAGGCAGGTACAGGATACTGAGTTGGATGATCAGCCATGATCATATTGAATGGCGGTGCAGGCTCGAAGGGCCGAATGGCCTACTCCTGCACCAATTTTCTATGTTTCTATGAGAGGGGATGTTATAGAAACATATAAAATTATAAAAGGACAGGACAAGCTAGATGCGGGAAAAATGTTCCCAATGTTGGACGAGTCCAGAACCAGGGGCCACAGTCTTCGAATAAAGGGGAGGTCATTTAAGACTGAGGTGAGAAAAAAACTTTTTCACCCAGAGAGTTGTGAATTTGTGGAATTCCTTGCCACAGAGGGCAGTGGAGGCCAAGTCACTGGATGGATTTAAGAGAGAGTTAGATCGAGCTCTAGGGACTAGTGGAATCAAGGGATATGGGGAGAAGGCAGGCATAGGTTATTGATTGGGGACGATCAGCCATGATCACAATGAATGGTGGTGCTGGCTCGAAGGGCCGAATGGCCTCCTGCTGCACCTATATTCTATGTTTCTATTTGGGTGAGAGATGTGGGTGACTGCTTAATTTGTGAAAGGCTACAATGCAGACACAAATGATTAGAAAAGCTAACAGAAAGTTTGGTTTATTGAGATGGAAATTGCATATAACATTAGGAGGGTGAAAGATTAGATAGGACATTTGTCAGCCCACCACTGGATCAAGCAAACATTGCTGTTTTCTTTATTCAAGGAAGATTTATGAGATTGTTAACTGGAATGAACAGTTTGTTTTATGAGGGAAGGCAATTCTTGTATACTGTACATTGGAGATTTGAAGAATGAGAGACAACTTGATTGAAATATGAACGATTCTGAGGGTTTATGTAGAGAAGACATTTCCTCTTATGGGAAAATCTAGAACTAAGGGTCACTGTATAATAGGAAGGGATTGTCCACATAAGTTGGGTTGTGTATCTTTGGAAATCTCTCCTTCAAAGTTCAATAAAAACAACACAGAAATGCTTTTAAAGAGGATGTAGATAAATGCTTGATAAATAAAGCAGTGAATGATTACCACAAGTAGAGAGGTGTTGTTACAGTCAGATCAGCCAAATTAAATGGCAAAACAAATAACAAAAATACTGAAATATTGCTTACTGTTACAAAGCATGCATGGGGAACAGCACCTCATCTTCCTCCTCGGCATGCTGCAGCCTTCCAGACTTAACCTTGTTTTTTTAACATCAGGTAACTGAAACTCCATATCAGTCGCTAACCTGTGCTATTAGCCTGTGATTTTGTCATTATTCCCGGCCCCTTATATCCCGCCCTCTGGTTTTGCTCTTCACTCCTCTTCTCTCCTATCTGATCCTCTTTTGCCTCCATTTCACCACTAGCCTTTGTCAATTATTCAACCCATCTGCCAATCAACCCCCTCAAGTAACCATCTATCACCACTAGGCTTTGTCCCACCCTCCCCACTCCCATCAGTCCAAAGAAGAGTCTCAATCTGAAACGTCATCTGTCCATTTGCTCCACAGATGCTGCCTGACCTGCTGAGTTCCTCCAGCACATTGTTTTTTGGTCAAGATTGCAGCATCTGCATTTTTTTGTGTCCTCATTCAAATTACCTTGTTTTGCCTTCCCACTCCATCCCAGTATTTTCATAAGCTTTATTTGTCCCCTTCATAATTCTGACAAAGGGTTTTCAAACTAAAATGTTAGCTCTGAAGATGCAGCCTGACCTACTGAGTATTTCCAGTATTTTCTTTTTTATTTCAGATTTCTAGAATCTGTGGTTCTTTTGAATTTTACATTTTACTTCGGAGTCACGTGAGTGACTACGTGAATAGAAGCCCGTACAGCCGTTGGTGCGTCATGACGTCAGACGCTGGTGCAGTCGGGCGGTTGGAGCAGCAGCGCTCCTCCGAGCGGTAAGTGTAAACCGCGGGTTATTCGAAGAGCTGGAGAATTCAGCAGGTGCAGCAGTATCTAAGGAGCGAAGGAGATGGGCGACATTGCGGGTCGAGACCCTTCTTCATACTTCACCCTCGATTCTCCAGCATTTGCAGTTCTTCGTTAAACAAGTTTAAAAGGTAAGGTTTTTAAAAATTTTACCGCATGTTCAATTTCTGCGACGGTTTGGGTAGAGAATGTTGCAGAAAGGGAAGAAGGTGTCGGCGAGGCGCTCCGGGGGTAGAAAGGAAAAGTGGTAGGAGAGTGTTGAGAATGGAGGCCCGTCTGGTACACCTGGTCCGGTGCTGGCTACACAGCCAGTGGTTGCGGACCCCACTGCGGGGGCAGTGGAGGCTTGTCAGTAGGGTGGAAGGCCACTGGCAAGTCTCTGTGGCCCGTAAATGAGTCGGGCCTGGAGGTTATACCCTCCATAGGAGAGTCCGTTTGCTCACGGCTCTCCCACGTCGAGATTCTATTTCAAAAGAATGCTCGACAGGGACCAGCTCCGTGGGGAGGAGTGGTGCCCAAGCCAGGCTGATGGAGAGCTTGTGCTAGCAGCACCTGTTTCAGGGCTGCAGAACTATCCTGCCTGTGAGGAGGATGTTCCAGCTCCGTGAGGAGGAGTGGTGCCCAAGCCAGGCTGATGGAGAGCTTGTGCTAGCAGCACCTGTTTCAGGGCTGCAGAACTATCCTGCCTGTGAGGAGGATGTTCTATCAGGGCAGTTTGCTGACACTGTTTCTATGCTGGGGGGAGAGCAGTAAAGGTGTTCGGTTGGAGGTAATTCCGAACATTGCTGGGAAGTTTGCTGAGTGTAGAGGCAGGAAAGGCGATTGATGTAGAATTGGCCGAAGCCATTCAGTATATGCTCTCCCATCAGTTACAGGAGCTAGCTATGGATGAAGTAGCAAAGAACTATAAAGCTCCTGTTAATTGTGATCTCCTGAAGGTACCGGTGGTTAATCACCAAATTTGCATAGATGGGTTTGCCTGCTAGGGCCCAGGAGATGAAGTTTTTAAAAAGTGCTTAAACTGTTGTCAGCAGGTATTACAGCTGTGGTGAAAGTTATTGATACAAATTATATGGTTGAAGCACACCAGGATGAACTGGGACTCCTTTGTAATGCATTTTGAAATTAATAATATCGGGAGGGCCGCTATTAGGCCAGTGCTAACCTGAATTTGGCGAGTTGTGCAAACCGACCAGTGTACCACCACGAAATCTGTTGTTTGGTGGTAAACTTGCAAAAAGGGTCAAAGACTATTATGAGGTTGTTATAACCATGGCCCTCATTAAGCCAGCTGGAAGCAAGGCAAAAAAGGTTCTCTACAAGAAGTCGAGGACAACAAGGCCGCAAGGAAAGATGCTGGTAAGGAATATAACATTGACAGACGATGAATTAACTGATGTTCCTGTTCAAATTGGGGAAGGTTAAAATTGTTCTCAAACAATGGCAGCAGTTGACATCAGATTTGTTCATACTTAGTGTATTGAAGGGGTGAAAAATTGGATTTTACTATAAGGACAGTCTACCGAATCAACATTTTCCTAGTCATAAACTTATTTTTCAGATGAGGAAAATGTGCTTATTCAAGCAGAGATTCAGTCGTTACATAAGAAGGGGTAAGTGAGTCTTCTGTCTATCAAAGTCAACAATTTCTGTCAAGTATATTTCCCAGATCTAAAAAGACTGGGGGATGTACAATTATTCTGGATTTATCGAACAAATTTGTTTGTTATAGGAGACCAAAATGGAGACCTTTACCACGGGGAACCATTGATTTAAAGAATGCGTATTACGCAGTGTCTATTCATGGTGATGATAGAAGATATTTGAAATTTATTTGGATGACTGAGCTGTGGCAATTCAGGACATTGCCGAATGGATTAACTTCAGCTCCTAGATTATTTACTAAATTGGTAAAACCTGTGTTAGCATTACTTAGAGCTCAGGGGCATGTGGTAATGGCCTATTTAGATGATATTCTGATTGTTGGAAAGACTCATGCTGAAACCCAATCATCAGTTTCAGTTGTTAAAGTCACTTTTGAACAAATGGGATTTGTTATTCACCCAGATAAATCTAAATTATCACCAGTCCAAATTATTGATTATCTGGGATTTACCATTAATTCCAATCACATGTTTGGTAACTTTGCCCAGGGATAAATTGAATCAGTTAATTGAGGACTGTGTTAATCTCGTTGGAGAACAACGGCCTTCGATTAGACAAGTAGCCAGTTTTATTGGGAAGTTGTTGCAGCCTTTCCAGCTGTGCAGTATGGTCCTCTGCATTATCAACAATTACAACCATCAAAGGAACAGGCACTGAGAATACAAAGGGGCCATTTTTGATAGGCCTATGCAGTTGTCAGCTGGGGCGATTGCTGACATACAATGGTGGATAGTACATGTTTAAAAAAATTTAAGGAAGGTTTGGTGGAATCACCGTCACTGATATTACAGACTGATGTAAGTGCACTGGGTTGGGATGCAACAGATATGTCTTCTGAAGAAGGGTCTCGACCCGAAACGTCGCCTATCTCCTTCGCTCCTTAGATGCTGCTGCACCCGCTGAGTTTCTCCAGCTTTTTGTGTACCCTCGATTCTCCAGCATCTGCAGTTCCTTCTTTAAAAAGATATGTCTTCTAGTTGTGGAGGCAGATGGAATGTGGATGAGACATCGCTTCCTCAATTAAGAGGGATTAATTATTTAGAGTTGTTGGGCACCTGGTATGGGCTCAAAGCTTGTTGTTCTACAAGGAGGGATCTGCATGTGCAGGTCAGATTGACAACACCACAGCAGTGGCATATGTAAACCACATGGGTGGAGTTAAGTCACAGTCTTGTGATAGACTGGCTAACCAGATTTGGAGCTGGTGTATTGACCAAAATATCTGGCTTTCAGCACTTTATTTGCCAGGAAGAGGTCACGTCAGTTTAATGACAACATTGAATGGATGTTAAATCAGGATGTATTTAACCAAATGATTGATCAGTATGCATTGCCAGATATTGACTTGTTTGCATCTCGATTAAATCATCAGTTACCTAGATATGTTTCATGGTAACCAGATCCTGGGGCAGTAGCAGTGGATGCATTTTCGCTGCATTGGGGGAGGAATGTTTGTGTATGTATTTCCTTCATTCTGTCTCATCAGCAGATGTTTGCAAAAGATCAAGGAGGACTCCGCTTCAGGGGTATTGGCAGTGCCAGATTGGCCTACACGAGCATGGTTTCCCGTTGTATTACAAATGGCTAGGGAGCCTTACATGCTTATGCCCAAGAAATAAAAATCTACTGGTAAATCCAGTCACTGGGGATCAACATCCTTTATAGGATCGTATTGATCTGTTAATTTGCAGATTTTAAGGAGGCCATACCTGGGGAGAGGACTGTCTCAATCGGACGGTGGATGTTCTCACGTCGGCCTGCAGGGATAGTACACAGCAGCAATATATCACCTATATAAGGAAGTGGGAGCAATTCTGCCTACAGCAGGATATTGTATATCACACTGCAGGGATCACGGATGTATTGGAGTTTGTCAACTCTTTATTTTGACCAAAAAATTAAGTTACAGTGCGATTAATTCAGCCAAAAGTGCTCTGTCTTCTTATTTACCTATGAATGCAGAATTGCATACAGTAGGGACACATCCGTTAGTTCACGATTCATGAAGGGAGTTTTTCAATTCTAATCCTCCTAAACCCAGGTATGCCGGGATTTGGAATGTGAGTGAGGTTCTTATGGTTCTTCGCCAGTGGGCTCTGGTTACAAGCCTATCTATAGCCAAATTAACTATGAAGGTGGTCATGCTTATGGTGTTGGTTTCAGCCCAACGTGTACAAACATTGCAAAAGCTACTGCTAGATAGAATGCATGTGTCGGCTGATGCCATTATATTTTATGTCTATGATTTGCTTAAACATAATAAAAGAGGCATGACAGGATGTAAGATTGTGTTTTCAGCATACCCCGCAGATGATCGTTTCTGTATAGTCTCACATTTATCTCGTTACATTGAGATTACTAAACCTCTGAGAGGAACAGAGTTGGCTTTGTTTATTAGTCACAAAAAACCACACAGTAAGGTGCCGGTGCAAACGATTTCAAGGTCCTCGCGGCCGCAGGATGGTCCAGTGAGCTAACTTTTCAGAGGTTTTATCACAAGCCGATTTCAAGGCTCGGGGTGTTTGCTGATTCTGGTGTCAGTACTGTTACATTTTTCCCCTGAGTTAGAGGGGTTTGTTATGATTTGTTTGTAAATAAACTGTTATTTCATTTAACAAATGTATTACTGATGCATGATTGATTGTTAACGACTTTTGAGTCAATCCAGGCAGTGTGAACGTCGGATTTGAGTCTGCGGCGTGAATTCACAGTGCTTTGAAGTCTTCACGTAGTCACTCACGTGACTCCGAAGTAAAATAGTAAGATTAAACGAGAACTTACCAGTTTGAAGTTTGATCTTTATTTTATGAGGAGTCGAGTTGAGGGACTACGTGCCCTCAGCTCCCACCCTCATAAATGTCATCTGGTAGTTCTAGTTTTATCATCTTACCGTTATACTTCGGTCATTGTTAGCTGTGAATTCATTCCGCTGCTTTGAAGATTGACGCACCAACGGCTGTACGGGCTTCTATTCACGTAGTCCCTCAACTCGACTCCTCATAAAATAAAGATCAAACTTCAAACTGGTAAGTTCTCGTTTAATCTTACTATTAAATGGCAGTACAGGCTTGCTTGGGGGGGGGGGGGGGGGGGGGGGAAGGGGCTGTCTGGCTGGCATCTGCTTCTCATTGTATGTTCATAAATTTGGCTTGCAATTCTTGCAACAATATTACAAAGTGGATTTTATCTTAATGATCCTTCTGAACTTAAATGTGAATTACAGAAAAATGCTTGATTAAACACTGCCAAAGTACATTATAGCAAATGAAGTATTTTTGAATTATGTTTGCTGGTTAATGCAGGAAACCAGAAACCAATTTTGCACAAAATGTATTAACCACCAATGGGATTTTAACCAGACAGACGATGTTTAATTTGGAAGGTAGAAACGTTTCAGTAGAAATCTAAAATAAATACAGAAAATGCTGGAAGTGCTTAGGAGGTCAGGCAGCATCAACCCGAAGCATTCAATCCCTCATGAGGGAAGCAGTCCATGCCTGCATGCAACATGATGTGGACAACATTTGGGGAAAGCATGCTGAATAACGTTTATGTCCCACCACTGCCAGGTAATGACCATATAAATCAAGTTTTTGTCATCTTTAATACTGGCAATTAAGTGAGTCGCTCTGCCTGGATCATTCCAGGCAACATCTTGATGAATCTCTTTTCTCTCAAGTCAAGTCAAGAGTCAAGAGTGTTTTATTGTCATATGTCCCAGATGGGACAATGAAATTCTTACTTGCTGCAGCAAAACAGAATATGTAAACATAGTACATAACGGGAGAAGAAAAAAAAAAGTTCAATGTGTGTATGCACATGCACATATACTCAATAAATAACAAATATAGTGCAATAATAATAATAGTCTGTTGCAGTTCAGAGCTTATTTGTTGTCGTGTTTAATAGCTTGATGGCTGTAGGGAAGCAGCTGTTCCTGAACCTGGACGTTACAGTTTTCAGGCTACTGTACCTTCTTCCCAATGCCAATGGTGAAATGAGTGTGTGGCCAGGATGATGTGGGTCTTTGATGATGTTGGCTGCCTTTTTGAGGCAGCGACTTCGATAGATACCTTTGATGGCGGGGAGGTCAAAGCCAGTGAACGACTGGGCAATGGTCACAACTTTTTTGCAGTCTTTTTCCACTCCTGGACGTTCAAGTTGCCAAACCAGGCCACGATGCAACCAGTTCTCTGCTGTGCACCTGTAGAAGTTCAGGAGAATCCTCTTTGACATGCCGAATCTCCGTAATCTTCTCAGGAAGTAGAGTCGCTGATGTGCCTTCTTTATAATTGCATCAGTGTGCTGGGTCCAGGAAATATGCACGCATCAGGAATTTGAAGTTTTTAACCATTGTCCCATTGATGTAAACAGGATTGTGGGTCCTCATCCTTCCCCTACCAAAGTCCATGATCAGTTCCTTGGTTTTACTCATGTTGAGAGCCAGGTTGTTATGCTGGCACCATTTGGTCAATCGGTCAATCTCACTTCTATACTCTGACATCACCATCTGTGATTGCCACGGCATTGCTCTCTATTGCTACCACATCCTTCCAGCAGTACGATGACCAGAACTATACACGATGTTCCAGATGCATTCCAACCAATGTTTTGTACAACTGCAACATAAAATCTCTACTCTTAGATACAATGCCCCAGCCTATAGAAGGCAAGCATATTGAATGTTTCAACCAGAAGGAATCCAGAAGGAAATTAGGAGGGCAGAAGGGGATGCTTTTTCACCACTCTATCCACCAGTGTTGGACTTTCAGAGAGCGACACTCTTACTTCTCCTATACTCATAAAAGGTTTTAGGACTCTCCTTAATCCTACTTGCGAACAACATCCTATGGTCCCATTTTGCCCTCCTAATTTCCTTCTGTTTTTTTCCTATAGGGCCTCTCTTGCATTGTCTGGAAATGGTGAAAACAGCATCTCTCATGAGAAAGCGAACATTTCACATTGATGTTGACTGATCTGTTGAGCATTTGCATCACTTTCTTTTTCCTCTAGCTGCTCTTAACCATCAGTCGATTTTGTGCATCAGGATGTTGTACATCAACCCTGGTGGGTAAATTAGTTTCAATGTCTGATCAAAGGTTTTCATTGTAACAGTCCTGATGAGAGGCACAGACTGGCCCAAGAAGACGTGTGTGATGGGCAACATTGCTACCATGCTTCTGTGCTTCCCCGTAACTATTGCTGCAATGTATGTGAGCGAGAAAATATTTGGGCTCAGATTCAATGTGGATGAAGAATAACTTGCATTTAATAACTTAGAAATGTTGAGGTATCACAAGTCTCCATGAAAATGTTTCCAGGGAGAAATCAACACTTATGGAAACAGGACTGATAAAAGGCGAAGAAGAAGAATGAAATATACCTCTGGGTGGGAACTTTAATTTCAGCCTGTTTAACTGCTCTGTAAGTTCTGTTTCAGTTCGAATGTTAATTAAAGTCAAACTGACCGTTACACTATACTTTGCATGGCTAAGCCCACCAATCATTTCTGCACCAACAAGGTGTTATATACCCACAGCTGCAGACAGCCTCAAATTCAACAGCCTGTACAGTGTTTGCATGCATATTTATGTAGACAGCCTTTGCTCAGCTTCACTGCCTCCCCCATCCACTCTCAGCTGATTGCTTCGCCAGTGATCCATGACCGTGAAAGACAGAATACACCGTAGAAGCCTGCAAGCAATTCCCAATCTTACTCCTGTCAAGCAGTCTTTGCAGGTGATCAGGAAAACTCCTGAGAAGCTCAACAATCTTAAAAATGTTGCACGCAAGTCCGTTTAACATCACTCCCTCATTCCTGGACATTCTAGAACCAGCTTCATCAAGCAACCTGTATAGGCTCTGTAAAGTTCAATATTGTTCATCGACAGACCAAATTGCCTGAATTCTCTACGGAAATAGAGCCATTGATGAGCTTTCTTTGTGATTGCATCATTGTGTTGGGCCCCAGGACAGATGTTCAGTGATGTGCATGGCCAGTAATGTGAAACTGTTCCCTCTACACCACTGCTGATGAAGACATATTTATGCATCTTCGGCTTTCCTCTTGTGAACAATTAGCTCCCTTGCTGACGGTTGTTGTCTTGGCACATTTAAACGTTCTCTCTACTGTTCTCTGATGCACCATTGCCCTTTATTTGTCCAACAACGGGGGTATCATCGGTGGATTTAAAGACGGCATTGGAACTATGTCTGGCTACACAGTCATGGGTATAGAGTGAGTGGAGCAGGGTATCTGAGCACACAGCCTGGAGGTCTCCAGTGGGTTTTTTGGGTTCTAAATAAATATGTTTCCAAATGTCAGTTCTATTTTGACTGTGAAAGTCTGTTCTATAATTCAACGAATAATTCAACCCTGGTAAAAAGTATACCAACATTCTTTATCTAACTGGGTTTTTTTTAATTTAGGAAATGAAACTGGAGGATCAAGGTTGAATTTGCTGGACAATACCTGACTAAAATCACAGAGCGGTAGATTAAAAGGAGGAATAAGAACATAAAAGGAGCAGGTACAAGCCAAGCAGCCCCTCGAGCCTGCACTGCCATTCAACATTAGTAATCAGGTGGGTGTCATAGAGGTTAACCGCACAAAGAAAGAGACTACTTGGGAAACGACCTGCATACTAGTTTAGAAGAATTCTCCATCTTCATGCCACTTCCAGCTTGGTTCGCTTCCAAAATGTAATGAGTGAATTTCAGATCCCCAGCCATCTTCTCGGTGCTCTGTTTCCTTTACATTCCTGTATACCCCCTCCATGTAAATTGCTCAATACAGGCTAGACATATTGACCTCAACAAAGACTCACCTTAACAATCAGTTTCAAATAAAAGCACAAAAATAGTTAAAATTCCCTCATAGCTAAATTTCTCTCCTTTAATCATATTCTTTAATATATAAAATTAATTTATTTTTATTTTTAATGAGCATTCCAACAACTGGGCAAATTAACCACCAATTACCCCCAGCCACACAAACCCACAGGAAACTCTCCCTTTTCATAAAACAGAACCACCCAGTATCCTCGATAGGTTGACATATAATGTCCACTCCCCAGACCCCTGATACCATTAAGACAAAATAAGTGGCTGCTTCACTTCCACTGTCCAACCTCACTTCCATTGTTCCAAGGCCTTTGTCATCAGCTCATGGGATCCCATTAATTCTGTCCTTGATCTCTCCAGCGTTCTCTGCTATTCTTCCAATTGCTGCAGTAAATCCTCCATCCACCTAATTGCTGTCTTTGAGCTCCCATTTTTCAGCCTCCATAAATGTAGCTCAGGTTAAATGTAACATCTCCAAGTTTGCGGATGACACAAAGCTGGGTGGCAGTGTGAGCTGCGAGGAGGATGCTATGAGGCTGCAGGGTGACTTGGATAGGTTGGGTGAATAGGCAGATGCATGGCAGATGCAGTATAATGTGGATAAATGTGAGGTTATCCACTTTCAAGGCAAGAAGAAGAAGGCAGATTATTATTTGAATGGTGTCAGATTTGGAAAAGGGGAGATGCAACGAGACATGTGTGTCCTTGTACATCAGTCGCTGAAAGTGAGCATGCAGGTACAGCAGGCAGTGAAGAAAGCTAATGGCATGTTGGCCTTCATAGCAAGAAGAGTTGAGTATAGGAGCAAAGAGGTCCTTTTCAGTTGTACAGCGCCCTGGTAAGACCGCACCTGGGGTATCGTGTGCCATTTTGGTCTTCTAATTTGAGGAAGGACATTCTTGCTATTGAAGAGTGCAGCGTAGGTTCACCAGATTAATTCCCGGGTTGATGGTACTGACATATGATGAAAGAATGGATCGACTAGGCTTATATTCACTGGGATTTACAAGGATGAGAGGGGATCTTATAGAAACATACAACATTATTAAGGGATTGGACAGGCTAGCTGCAGGAAAAATGTTCCCGATGTTAGGTGAGTCCAGAACCAGGGGTCACAGTTTAAGAATAAGGGGTGGGACTGAGATGAGGAATTGAAAGTAATATGCCTCTGCTGGATCAGTGATCTGGGGAACTGTGTCTGGTTTTGATTCCACACATACAGGACTACGCAATGACCTTCAAAAGATCCAGTTGAGAGCTACAAGGAAGATGTAGCTTTAAGAAACTCAGCTAGAAATAAATTCAAGAAATCCAGTCTACTCAGAGAGTCACAGTTCATCTTTCAGTGGATTTATACATATTTTAAGGGTAGTATAATACCCCTGCTGATAGGATAACATAAAAGATGGGAAAGGATCCAACTGTGACTTAAGTGTATGAATAAAACGGCTACTCAGTAGTTAGTTTTGTCAAAAATAAATTACAAATCACTGCAAGTCTGATGCAATGGATCAGGAAGCTTTTTAATAGAGAGCAGGACTTGTTCCTAATTGGGGTGGATTGTAAAGCTTCTTCTTCTTGCGTATGGCGTGCACAGCCTAAAGTTGTAGGACAACTTGTTCTATTTGATCTTGATTGCATTCGTCGAAACAGGGCGGACCACGTGAAGGTTGCAATCTCCCACCCCGATTGTAAAGCTACCATCTCATGACTCCTAGAGTCATAGAGCCATACAGCATTGAAACAGGCCTTCAGCCCAACTCACTCATGCTGACCATATGATGGCCCATATCACTCTAAACCTTTCCTATTCATGTTCCTTCCCAGGAGTCTTTTAAATGTTGTTATTGTACCTGCTTCAACTACTTCCCCTGGCGGCTTGTTCCATAAACACACCACCCTCTGTGTGAAAAAGTTGCCCCTGAGATCCCTATTAAATCCTTTCACTCTCACTTAAACCTATGCCTTCTTGTTTTTGATTCCCTACTGTGGGAGAAAGATGGTGTATTCAACCTATCTATTCCCCTCAGGATTTTATGCACCTCTGCAAGATTATCTCAGCCTCCTGTGCGCCTAGGAATACGTCATAGCCTGCCCAATCTTTTCCCGTAGCTCAGAGCCTTGCATCATGGCAACATCCTCGCAACTCATCTCTGTACTCTTTCAAGATTCATGGCAATCTTCCTGTAGCAGGGTGGTCAAAACAATACTCAAAGTGTGGCCTCACCAATATCTTGCGCAACTGTCACATAACATCCCAACTGAAGAAGGATCTCGACCAGAAATATTGCCTATTCATTTTCTCCAGAGATGTTGTCTGACCTGTTGAGTTACTTCAGCTTTTTGTGTCTATCTTCAATTTAAAACGGCATCTGCAGTTCCTTCCTACACATCCCAACTTCTATACTCAGTTGGTACACAAAAAGCTGGAGAAACTCAACGGGTGCAGCAGCATCTAAGGAGCGAAGGAGATAGGCGACGTTTCGGGTCGAGACCCTTCTTCAGACTGGGGCAGGTCTGAAGAAGGGTCTCGACCCGAAACGTCGCCTATCTCCTTCGCTCCTTAGATGCTGCTGCACCTGCTGAGTTTCTCCAGCTTTTTGTGTACCCTCGATTCTCCAGCATCTGCAGTTCCTTCTTTAAAAAATTCTATACTCAGTTGTCTGACTGATGAAGGCCAATGTGCCAAATATCTTCTTTACCACCCTATCTACCTGCAATACCACCTAAAGTAACATTAGCAAATTTGCAGATGACACAAAGCTGGGTGGCAATGTGAACTGTGAAGAGGTTGCTATGAGGATGCAGGGTGACTCGGACAGGCTTGGGCGAGTGGGCAGGTGCATGGCAGATGCAGTTTAATGTGGATAAATGTGAGGTTATCCACTTTGGTGGCAAAACCAGGAAGGCAGATTATTCTCTAAACTGAGTCAAATTGGGAAAAGGGGAAGTGCAACGAGATTTGGGGGTCCTTGTTCATCAATCATCAGTCAATGAAAGTAAGCATGCAGGTACAGCAGGCAGTGAAGAAATTAAATGGCATGTTGGCCTTCATAACAAGATGAGTTGAGTATAGGAGCAAAGAGGTCCTTCTGCAGTTGACAGGGCCCTAGTGAGACCACACCTGGAGTATTGTGTGCAGTTTTGGTCTCCCAATTTGAGGAAGGACATTCTTGCTATTGAGGGAGTGCAGCGTAGATTCACCAGGTTAATTCCCAGGATGGCGGGACTGTCATATGTTGATAGAATGGAGCAGCTGGGCTTGTATACTCTTGTATTTAAAAGGATTAGAGGGGATCTTATTGAAACATATAAGATTATTTAAGGGTTTGGACAAGCTGGAGGCAAGAAACATGTTCGGGATGTTGGGGGAGTCCAGATCCAGGGAGTTTAACACAGAGAGTTGTGTGGCTGTGGAATTCTCTGCCTCAGAGGTGTATAATACTTGAAGGCTGGTTCTCTGGTTGCTTTCAAGAGAGAGCTAGACAGACTATCTAAAGATAGCGGAGTCAAGGGATATAGGGAGAAGGCAGGAATAGGGTACTGATTGTGGATGATCAGCCATGATCACATTGAATGGCGGTGCTGGCCCGAAGGGCCGAATGGCCTACTCCTGCACTTATTGTCTATTGTCTATTGTCTTTTTGTCAGTGGGTAACAGCCATAACCAAATGAAAATGGGTAAGGTATCATGGCCACAAATGCAAATGAGAATTGAGCAATATGAACTGTTTCATATGTATTATACATAATAATCAAACAGACTCCATTGTATGCAAAGATTGAAGGCTACATGGTCATTGCAAATCATTCCAGAAATACCGTCTACGATACCACCTATATTTGTGTCATCTGCATATCTCAACAGACGGGGTGGAAGATTGCAACCTACACGTCGTCCACCCTGTTTCAACTAATGCAATCAACTTGACGTGCACACACAGATGATCAAATAGAACAAGTTGTCCTACAACGTTAGGCTGTGCACGCCACCGAAAGAAGAAGAAGATCTCAACAGACAAGAATACCTCTGAATATTCAAACACAAATATCAAACTCACACACCAATATAGGTTTAATGTTCTTTGAATATACAAACAGCAGAAACATTGACTGACAGAGAAAACAATGTCTAAAACCATTAAGTGGCAGGAGAGCCAATCTGGGCCCCTTCCCTGATCTAATCCCATGGGTTTCAATACAGTTCAATTAACATAAACATTTCTTTATATTCACAACCAGGTACACAACCAGGATGTCCCGTACCTAATGGCTGGTTGTAGTGTCCTTGAAGTATCAATGAGTGTTACATTATTTAACAAAGCACCTTGTCCTCAAATAGCATCTCATATTCTGGTTCTACTTCCACAATAATTTGAAGGGGCTGCTCCAACGTTTGCCTGCACTGGAGTACATTGTTTTTGCAATGGGCTGAATATCTAATAATTGACATTTCTGGGTCAATTATTGGCAAATGGGAAATTGACCTGACTCATCAAATGTGTGGTAATGATTCTTGTCCTGTGGTCTATCCTAGCAAGACTGGTGTAACAATAAACCAGAGTACAGCGGGAAGGAGGTAACAATGAGTCAGAGTACAGGAAGGAGATTTATAATCTGACTGAATGGTATCAGAACAGCAATCTTACTCTCAACATTAGCAAAACCAAGGAATGGTTTGTTGACTTCAAGAAGGGAGAGCTGGTGATCCATGTAAGTCAGTGTGAAGAAGGGTCCCGACCTGAAATGTCACCGGTCCATTTCTTCCCCTGATTCTGCCAGACCTGCTCAGTTCCCCCTGCACTTTGTGTTTTGATCTACGAATCTGTCTTCATCGATGGGACAGTGGTGTAGAGAGTCAACTGCTTCAGGTTCCTCGGTGTGTATATCTCAAGATCTGTCCTGGGCTGAGGACTTTAATACAATCATAAAGAAGCTCATCAATGCCTCTACTTCCTTCGAAGATTGAAGAGATTTGTTATATTGACAAATACTCAAAATTCAGTATGACGAATACTCTATTGAACTTTGGTAACTCAAATGCCCAGAAACGAAGGAGACTAGAAAGAATTGATCTATCACATGGTTTTAGTTGGGAAATATTTAGAGATGCACAGTTATAACCATTATGCAGAGCAACTTTGACCAATTAAAGTTGTTAACATTGTCTGTATGTTCATAAATCCATATTGGAACTCCGCGGGCCAGGCAGCATCTCTGGAGCATATGAATAGGTGACATTTCAGGTCAGGACCTTTCATCAATCCCAGAGTCTGAATAAAGGTACTGACCTGAACCATCAGCTATCCATGTTCTCCAGAGATGCTGTGTGGTTTGCTGAGTTACTTCAGTACTGTGTACTTTTGTGTAATCCAGCATCTGCAGTTTTTTATGTTCACATAAAATAGTAAGATTAAATGAGAACTTACCAGTTTGAAGTTTGATCTTTATTTTATGAGGAGTTACGATGAGGGATTACGTGAAGACCCCGCCAGGACGCATGCGCGACATTCTTCAAAGCAGTGGTGTGAAATCACAGATACCAGAGTAGACTAATATAGTAAGATAAAGAGAGAACTTCCATACCAGTTGAACTTTATAATAGAGGGTTTTGGGAGCGGAGGGCACGTAATCCCTCATCGTACTCCTCATAAAATAAAGATCAAACTTCAAACTGGTAAGTTCTCAATTTAATCTTACTATTTTACTTCGGAGTCACGTGAGTGACTACGTGAAGATTTCAAAGCTCTGTGATTTCATGCCCTGGAACGAGACCATGCTCACACACTGCCATTCTGGGACGGAGGATGAACGTATTTCACACACGACACTGTGCTGAAAAACAATAAAGGTATTATTCATACCTAAAATAATATGCCCCACATTGGGTAATTTATTTTACAGAACTTAATTTTTCCCTGCAAACGTCTCAGGATCGGCCACGGGTTTATTATAAAGCATTGAATGCGTTCAATGCTCCACCCCGCTGTGGCAAGGATGTGGTCCATAGGAACTTCCATCATCCTAGCGTCCGATGTAGATGCAGCCCTGTTGGAGTGAGATTTGAAACATTAGTATTCACCACTGCACGTAATACCACCAGAAACATCTGGATATGGTTTGCACTGTGACCTTAGGCGAGGGCATTTATGGCTAATGAGAAAGCTCTCTCCGTGCCCATAAGTGTCTTGGTGACTATATATTGGAAAGTATGTGTCACTATGCAGGGCCGACTATCTGCAGGATAGGCCAGAACTCTAATATTGGCCAAAGGAACCGGGTCAGTCTAGTTTAAGTACCCCTGTATGTAGTAGGTTATGTGCCATTTGTGACAGACATGACGTCCTATTCTAGCTTGTGTAAGGACTGGACCCGTTGTGCTGATCCAAGTGCCATAATCATTCCCATCTGGATATTAGTTTGTCCAGAGTGAGCCCCGATATTGGTGTCCATCCTCGTAACATGGTGTACTACCTATGTCCCATATATGGGTGTATCTCGGCCTGGGGGGAATAGAGTACAAATACCCCTCATTCGTTTAGGTATAGTGGGTGTGATCCTATAGCCAGGTGATCACTCCCTCTGCCAGATATTAGATAGGGCACTCCTTGCACAATAATGGCACTGTAACTCAAACCTTCATCGAAATGAAGGGTGGCCAGAACTCCAGCACTTCAGGTGTTGGTGGCTGAGTCATATGTAGTGTTCGTCGTGGTGCTGAACACTTTCCCATTTCCTGAATATGTCAGGTACTGTCTTCTCGTGGACTCCCTGCACGACGCTGAGATGGCATTGATCGTCCTGTCGGAGAGTCAGTATGCCAGAAATGGCCTGTTCAGAAACTGCAAATCAACAAGTTCATACAGTCATGGCACGGGATACTTTCCCGCACGGGGTGTGCCAACCTCCTTGGCCGTTGTTGATCCAGATGCAGGGTTCTGAGACCATCTTTGTACTGTTGGGAATCATGGTACTGTTGCGGGTCTTGTTTAATTATTGTAAGACTCGCCTGATGAGGCAGAAGGGGGAAATGCATAGCAAAACAAATCCCCCCCCCCCAATGCAGCGAGAAAATCGTCCATCGCTGCTGCCCCTGGGTCTGGTTCCCAAGCAACATATGTTGGTAGTTGGTGAATTAGTCCGGATGGAAAAAAGGTCGATATCTGGTGTCCCATACAGTCCCCACTATAATATCTGTAAACACTTTCCGATCCAACATCCATTTAATGTTGTCGTTGAATTTACGTGACCTGATGTCTGCCACTGTATTTAGTTTACCTGGAAGGTAAGTGGTTGAGATCCAAATCTCTCTCCCAGACACCAGTGCCAGATATTATTAGGCAATTCATCACATGATATCGACTTTATTTCACCCATATGATTATATATAGGCCCCCAGTGTGGTATCAATCTGTACCGTACATGCAACTGGTGGCTCATCTGAGCAGTAGGCCCTGAGTCCATGAAACACTCCCAGCATTTCTAGATAATTAAATTCCTAGTGCTTTAAACAGAATAATTTTTGTGCACTCATCTGCCACCACAACTTGCGGTGGTAATAGTTGCTCCCCAACCTTTAGCACTGGCATCAGTCTGTAATGTACCCTAGGGATATAGAATGGGGTGATGGGGTTAGGATAATATGGAACATTTCTATCCACCAGTTTAATTCTAGATTTTACTTTCCCTGGTAGTTGCATAGGCCTATTGAAATGGCCTGTATGATTTTTTGAGAGCTAAAATTTCCCTCTTCCAGGTTTTAATAATGGAGTGGTCCAATTGTGCTGCTGGGGAACGCAGCCACCAATTCCAATCACTCTTGCTCCTTGCCGAATGGATGGTTCCCTGATGCCAGTTGAGGCTTTTGCATACTCCCATCAAGTCTGTCACTTTGTTTGGTGGCAAGGTGATAGACATATGAACAAAGTCAATAGTGAACCCCAAATAATCCATGGTAGTGGAGGGTTCCAATTTTGATTTATCTGGATGTACGTTAAAACCTCTCTGTTGTGGCTGATACCACCAATGTAGCCAGCTCCAATTTTCACCTACAATGAGAATATCATCAAGGTAAAGCCATGACGATATGGTTATGTTTCTTTAAGTATGCTAAAGCTGGTTTTAATAAATTTGTAATAGCCTGGGTGCTGATGACAACCCATTGGATAAGGCATACTGCCATTGCTGTCCCATCCAGATAAATTTCAGGTATTTACGATGACCCTGTGTGTGACCAAACGTGTCTATTTTTGAAATGGGCATACTGAACGGAAGTATTTAGTTCGGTCAAATCTGTAATGATACGGCAACCACCATCTTTTTAGTTTTTTATAAATATATTTGATACGAACTCTTGAAATTTTCTGATTGTTTTCTCAATCCCTTTTTGTGTTTAGTCTTAACAGTTCAGCATGGCCTGCTGTTCTCTCTTTTTGTGAAGTATGAACTTCCTGCTAGGGCGTATGCTGAACTGGGACGGTAGTTCGTATACAAATTCAATTTTGTAATTCTGAATACTTCCGAGTATGTAAAAGTTCAGAGGTAAAAGTGCAGCACACATGATGAAACAAGTGCAACCGTCCCCCAACTTTAATGAATCGGACATGCAATGTTTTTTAAGACAACCAGACCCACCTACCTCCATGGTTACCGGTGTTGTGTGGGTTGTCTCCGCAGTTGTTTTTCTTCTGGTATTGTGTTGCTGCGTTGTGGGGTTGGCGCGTTTTCCATGAAGGCCGGGCTGGGCCATGGTCCTGAAAGACCGCTGTGCAGGTGGGCCGGCCTTCGAGCTTTCACCACCAGATGGTCCTTCCATAGCACCGATGTCTGGTGGGTGTGTAGGGGCGCTGCCGCTGTTGATAGTGGGGTTTTAGAGGTGCTTGGCACCTTGATCAGGCCTATAGCCTTGGCTTCCTCATGCAGGTCTTTCACCTGCTTCGGGAGGTCCCCCAACAGCAATTTTTGGCGCCTGTGTGCTACTTGTCTTGCATAATTCCGCACTTTCTTGATGATGCTCTTCCTGTAACTGTAAATCTCCACTGAGTATTACACAGTCTGCTAGAGCATCACGTAACTCTTCAGGCAAATCAACCCCATCAGTTGTCCTGGTACTGCTGTGATTTTAGCAGCCAGCAGTTTTCCTCTGGAGCTTCACCTCCTGGCTCCTTATAGATGGGCTCCTGTTGCCCCAGATGGGGTCATAGACTGCTGGTACTTTAAGAGAAATGGAGTTCTCTGGAGCAATGTGCTTCCAGCCAAAAGTTAATGGCTTGCTCCTGTAGCTGGTTTGTAGCCATGTATTTTTTACTGGCTTGCAGCTTTGTATAGGCAGTCCTTCTTGAGTTGATACAGCATGTGTCCCACAATCTTCTGCTGCTCTCTCTTCTGGCACCCCTCACAGTTGACTGTTCAGCCATTGCCCCTTCTTCAGGGTCAGCCCAGCTCTGACCCCTAATGCTCCCCTGCGAAGAGGGTGAGACATTTGGCAGTCCTTGAAAGGATCCTGCCGTGGGTCTGCGAAGAGACCCACTGTGACTCTGCCCCTGCATAAGCAGGTCACGCTGGAGCACTGCTCCCCACCGCTCCTGCGGGAAAGACGCCCGCCGTCGCTATCTGTGAACGGGGTGTCTTCAGGTCCGGACCCAGCCGAGTCAACGGACCTGTCCCGATTCCGGGTGGTTTTTCCCGCCGACCGCGGCGCACCTGCGGTCTGTAGCGGCGAGAAGCCGGCAGCTGCTGGCAGCACCTGCAGTTCTGGAGAGACGGCACGCTGCTGGCTGCTTCCACAGCAGCGGTAATCAGCTGCTGCTCTCCCCTGCGCGACTCCATGGTGCTTCCTCCTGAAAAAGAAATTACACCGAGTTGCCACGCTCACCAGAAAAGGTAAGACTTACCTTCAATAATTTTTCAAAATTCGCGCTGGAGGAGCAGCGCTCCTCCCGACTGTCGCTTCCGCAATGCGTTCGACGATATGTCGCGCATGCGTCCTGGCGGGGTCTTCACGTAGTCACTCACATGACTCCGAAGTAAAATTGAAAAGATTCTTCTGGGGCTAGAGACTTTTTAGGACAAGAATCATTACCACACATTGAGATCAATAGTGCAATTGCTTGGAAGGGATTGAATAACATTCCAACGGAGAAAGGAATAAAAGTATATACTGATTGGGCAGATAAACTAATTAGGAGAGCTTACGCAGAGCATAAGCACCAGACAACCTAGATGGACACCACACAACCGCTGAGTTACTCCAGCATTTGTGTCTATCTTTGGTTTAAACCAGCATCGGCAGTTCCTTCCTACGCAGACAACCTAGATGGATTGTTTCAATGTTGCCCATTCTATGTACAGGTTCTTTTCAGCTTACGAATTCCCGATATGCACAATCCATATATACGAACAAACACTTAGGAGACCAGTGGTATGGATTTGCCCATTGCTGCAGGGTTGCAGGCATCTTCTACCATGTGGGACCTCAGTTCACTGATTTGTAAACTATTTGTGTATAAGAAGTTTACAGGAAAGAATCGGTACTGTAACCTGGGAATGACATGTAATTCTACCTGTAATTCTATGTGTTGCCTCGTTTTTCCAGACGTCCGGTTGATGCAAGGTGCGGTATTGTTGATTATTAAAGATGACGAAAACAACCAAAGCTTGCACCATTTGCATATGCTGTGTAGTTAGACCACAGGTACAAGTGACTCATATAATTTCATGATCTAATAATTACTGTATTCACCACAAATGTCTGAGACAGGATATCATTTCTATCACATATTGACGGTTTACACCAGTCAGCTGGATAATAAATATAGTTATGCAATTCCTACGTTTCAATTACCCATTCACTTACCTTTTAAAAATTATTATTGGTAGCTTATACGAAAATCTTTAAACTCTATTCAAGGCATATCCCAATGGTCCCTCAAGGATAAAATCTGCATGATTCATAATGTTGCAGATCTTATCTAGATCTCTTCACAGCAAGATTTATGCTTCTCTTACATTTTTTATGTAAAAATCCTGACTACGGGCGCTGTCTGTACGGAGTTTGTACGTTCGCTCCGTAATCTGTGTGGAGTTTCTCCGAGATCTTCGGTTTCCTCCCACACTCCAAAGACATGCAGGTTTGTAGGTTAATTGGCTTGGTAAATGTAAAAATTGTCCCTCGTGGGTGTAGGATAGTGTTAATATGCGGGGATCGCTGGTCGGTGCGGACCTAGTGGGCCGAATGGCCTGTTTCCGTGCTGTATCACTAAACTGACCTATAAATCTACCCTCTGTTTCTCTGTCTGTTAACCAATCGTCAATCCATCCCATTTTATTACATGAATCCTATTGAACAGTGATACTTGCATCAATTACAAATTGTGACTTTAAATGTTTGTACATTTACAAACACAATTTACTGCAATGTTTCATTAGAAACATAGAAACATAGAAAAATAGGTGCAGGAGTAGGCCATGCGGCCCTTCGTGCCAGCACCACCATTCAATTTGATCATGGCTGATCATCTAAAATCGGAACATTTAGCATCAGAACAGTTGACAGCAGTATATGTGATGATTATATTTGTTCCAGAAATAAAGCTGTTTGAAAGCATCCTCAAATGCTTATCTGTGTTGTCAGATGTGTCGCCTAAAGCCCATTTGGCAGGCCCAGTAACCATATGTTAAAACTGTTGAAGGAACAATTTTATTTCTTCTGTGTCCCTGTGAAATGAAGAGGTTTATTGAGTGTGCTACATCAAATATATATTTTGCTTTTATTTAGGGAGCAGTTTTGGTTCAATGAGTCCAGAGCTGTGTGTTCAAAGGCCCAAACTGCTGGCTTGAGTTACAAGAGGGAACTTGGCCATTATTGAGGAAGCGGTGTCTTTCAGATGAGACACTAATCTGCAGCCCCACGTGTCCTGTTGCTTGCAGATTTTGTGGTCACATCTTTAGGCCAAGACATACCACCAAACCTCCAAACACAGGTAAATATTTTATCCGTTGAGCTATGACTGGGAGGGATAATGCCAGAGGAACTTAAGGATCAATGTCTCCAAAGTATCGTCCCAGCATTGATAGATGAGTGTCGTAAAAAGGAAGAAATGAAACTCCTTAACTGACTATTGGTAGGATGGAAGCAGAGCTGCACAGACAGACGTAAAAGTGCATATGCCCAACTATCGTAGCCAGTGGAAAGTTGTTTTCTTCCCAAGATTTGTGCAATCCTTTCAGCTCCATGACTAATTGCTCTTCAAAGACTGAAATTGTATTTTGTCAGACAATTTTACAGCAGATTTATATCCAATTAGCTCATAGAATTGCCCAAGCTGCAATGCTGCTTGGCACTTTGTCCTTCACCATAAACAATTTCTTCCTCTCCCCTGCCCTACCAAATCAATGCCTCTTCACCTTAAAAGTTCCTCTCTGCCTTAAATATCATCTTTTACTGTCAACTTTAATCAAACCTTCCCCACCACCATTTAGAAAGACCACTTATTTCAAGACCCTTAGAAATACTCTGAACATTCATTCACACTTGAAAAACCCCCAAACCCCATCACTCACAACACACAACCCTCCATCCAATCCCATCCCATTACCTTTGGAATACACCCATTACTTATTCACTGATCAATTAATAGTAGCCCCATCACCTTTAAACCACCTTCCCCATTACAAAAATAACCCCATTCCCTATCACCATCACCATCATACCTAAAACGGAGGGGTTCGCAACAGCAACTTGCCAAAGTCTCCTTCACGACTTCACGTTCCATCTTCCAACAAACCCAAGCCAAAACACAGTCCCCATGCATTGCCTGGGTGACTGGGAACACTGCCACAACCAAATTTCCTTTCCAAGTCGAATTATCTGTTCCAATTTGGAAACACATCAGTTTCTTTCTCTGTGCCCAGTTGAGATAAAATTCTCAGCATACCACACGCCAACAGTAGTGTGGAAAACATGTTCACAGCATCATGATCTATGTCTTCAAGTTTCAGAAGAAATTCTTACCTCCTCACAAGAACCTCAGGGTATGGGCTACAAACAGCAGTCTTGCCAATGACACTCATCAACGTCGCGCAAAAACGAGCGCAGAAGAAGATTCTTAAATGGTTTTACCTTCCCGCACCCACCCATTTCATAGTGTTGTGTAGTTAAGACTGTCTAAACCTGTTACAGCCACTGTACTTCTTCAGGGAATTGCCCGGAAACATATCACTGTATTGATTACGAGCCTTTTTTTTTTACGTGGATTGAAATGAAAGAGTAAACACCTGTCTCACCACTCACGTGTTTTGGTATATCCAATAGAGTCGATTAGAGTTGGCAATTAGAACCAGATTTTGATACAGAACCTTCTTAGGCTCAGTGAGGCATCCCTCGCACCTCCAAGTCTGCACAGCCCTCCTCTCCTGATTGGGTGCTGTGGCAGTGGGAGCGGTCGGTCCTCATATCAAAGCGTTGAAATTGGCTGCGCTGGGCCCAGTGCGCAGATGGTAGGGCCTGCGGACGGGTGAGGCAGGAGCATGTGAGGCAAGCGGATGCTGTCCGCTGGCGGAAACCTGTCAGAGGTGCAAGTAGTTGTCTTACTCTAGCTGGCTCTCATAAGAAGACCATGAGGGGAAACAGGCCTGGTGAAGAGGGGACTGTACAGCCAAGTGCGGCAAGTACCTCGGGAAGGTTTTTAATGTGACTTTGGAATCCACCAACTGCGTGATCAGGCTTAGATAGATTTGGTGCCACCTTTCATTATTTTCTTCCCAAGTCTGTTTCATGCAATAAACTGAACTATAAAAATGCCCCAAACATTTCTGGGTACAGCGCTAAGATATGTTGGATTTGATGCCAGTTCCATAGTCAAAATGAAGAGGGAAACAGGCCCTGTGGCCCCAACTAATCCCAATGCCCACCAATGGTGCCTTTCTGAACTAGTTCTTGGCTACCTGCATTTGGCCCACATCCTCTAACACCGTTTGCTTATCCATAAACCTGACTAACATTTATTTATAACCAATTATTAGTTGTATTCACCTCTTTACCACCCACTTCCCTCATGGCAGCTTGATGCATATGCCCCACCATCATGTGTGTTAAAACCTACCCCTCTAGGTCCCAGCTTTAATTCTTTCCCCTCTATAATTTTGAACTGTGCCTAATTACTTCCAAGTTTAGACCTTCCCTCCTCTGGCCAAAGAGACACGTGACCAATCACCGTTTTGTCTGCATAAGCACCTCTACCATGATTTGTTAAACAACCTCTCTCAAAGTCACCCCTCAATCTTGTTTGCTCCAGGGGAAATCAGTCCCCACCTATCCTGGTCCTCTCCTTGTAAAACTAAATCATCATCCTCCAGTCATGGCAACATTCCCTGTAAATCTTTTCTGTACCTACACTAACTCATTTCCTCTTCCTATAATATAATAACAAGACCTGCTTCACCACAGTTCCAATGTCGTGTGACACATTGTATAAACCCGGTATGATGTTTTCATGATTGAATTCCGATTCAGTGCCCCTCTCTAATAAAGGCAAAGGGAATGACATATTTGCATTCTTCATCAACCTTACTACCTGTTACATCACTTTTATGGAACCTATGTAAGTAAGTAAGTAAGTTAACGTAAGTAAAGTAAGTAGAGAAAGTAAGTAAGTTGTAGTCGTTTTATTGGCCAAGTATTTCATATACAAGGAATTTGTCTTGGTTGCTCCAACACCCACAAGGAACACAACATGACTACAGTGAGACAGTTAACGAAAGACTCAGAAAACACTAAACATTATATAATCTAATAAAACTTTAATGATAAAACACCAGTGATGCAATCATATGAACCAAACAACGTACCAGATCAAAGGGAGGCTACCATATTTTTGGCTGCTTTTGAGAAGAGCGCAATTACTCGTTTGTACTTGTATCCCTAAGTCTTCTCTGTAACCCCTTTCCCACAAAACCTCTCCAGGGCTACTGTCATTCATTAGTCTGTTTATACCCTGCCGTGGTTAATAATTTCCAAATGGTGGTATCAGCTTCACACCTTTCATGAGTTAAATTCATTTCATCTTTTATTATTCCTACAGCCTATTTTTCCCATGATTGTTCTAGAGCCTGTTTTAAGTTCAGATTAATTATTTGTTTTAATCTAGAGATACAACAAAGAAACAGGTCGTTTTCGGGCCCACCAAGTCCCCGCTGGCAAATCAAATCACTCGTTCACTACCAGCTGTATGTTATCCCCACTTTCTCATCCACTTCCACACACGTGGAGATTTACAGAGTCCAATCTAATCTCAGGCAAACCTGTACATTTTTCAAGTGTTTGTGGAATCCAGAGCACCCAGAGAAATTCCATGTGTGGTCCCTCTAGGGGAGAATGTGCAAACGCCACACAGACAAGCAGCACTAGAGATCAGATATTGAACTGGGGTCCCTCTGGTGCTGTGAGAGGCAGCAGCAGCTTAACACCAGCTGCGCCCTATCGTAATGATATGGCCTTGGACAAACTTATTTCAGTGGGTTGAAAATACCAGGAGGGGGGGGGGGGGGGGGGGGGGGTCAATTGGAGCAGTAAATTTGGTCCAGCTCACCAACTGTTTCTCTATTCATACGTTCCCCCACCTCCCCCACTCTGTATACTTTGGCGCTATCTCATCGTCGGCGAGCTTATTTCCTTTTTCGAACTTACTCGCATTTCTCATCTTCACCATTGCTCTGGGCTCAAATGAAATGGATGTTCATACCTTATTTTCTGTTCATCTTTATTCCATTGGTTCTAATAATATTGGTCCTCTTTGAAATTGCTGATTTGCTGTTTACCACTGACGGAAGATTGAGAAAGGAGGGAACGCACAATGGGGATAAATAAGCAGCAGCAATAATCTTGTCATTAACAGGTTTTTCCGTAATTATATTATTCGTTGTTTTCTTGCTATTTTATGTTAGCATGTCAAAAACAAACTAAATGTGCTAATTGAACACTATTAAACGAAGATTACTATAATGCATATTTTTTTATTATAACCATATAACCATATAACAATTACAGCATGAAAACAGGCCCTCTCGGCCTTCCAGTCATCCGTGCGACCATTTGTTTTCCCTAGTCCACCTTTCTACCTGCACTCAGACCCATACCCCTCCATTCCCTTCACGTCCATATTACTCTATCCCACTTTACTCTTATAATGTTTAAAAATCGATTCCTTGCCCTCCACCACTTCTGCTGGAAGCTGATTCCACACTAGCCACCACCCTCTGAGTAAAGAAGTTCCCCCTGTTTACACCCGAAACTCTCTGTCCCTTAATTCTCATGTCTTGCCCTCTATTGATTTTGAATCTTCCCTATCCTACTCAATGGGAAAAACGTCACATGCCACAACAACATCCTGAAGGCTCTTGCCACAACATCAGCTATTTCATCACAGGTTGTCATTATCTTTTTCATCTTCTCTACAATCCAGCTTCTACTCTGCCTCTTGCCCCAGTTCGTACCGAGTCCTCCCCCCACCATTACTAGTATAAAATGCTCCTATGCATTAGAATTTCAATTTATAGATAACTCCTTCGTCTCATTCTATTTAGTTCTCATTTATACCTATCACCACCTCTCATCCCTAATATTCTCTGTCTATCTAGTCTCTCTCGTTTTCCTTTTAAGTCATCTTTTCTTTCTCGTCTTTTCCTTCCTACATTTTGGATACGACGAGTGCTAGTCCATCTCCATCTTCTCTGACTCTCTCCTCTTATCTTATCTTCCTTCCGTTCTTAAAGCTTCCTTCTCTGCTCTTTTGCTTTCCCAGTCAGTCCTTTTCTTTCTCCTCCTTTGCTCCTCTCTCCTTCTGACCCAGTCTTCCCTTATATAAAAGCCCTTCCTCGTACTTTCGCCCTCTTTCTTCTTCTAAGTCCCTCTCCTCCTAAGCCCTTTCTAGTTAAAGTTCAAAGTCTTTCTTTTTTCGCCCAGTAGCCTTTGCAAATCTCCCAGGCCAGGATATTGGTCACCCTCGGGCTCAAGTGCAAACCCGTCCTTGTGTACAGATCTATGCCTCTCCCCAAAAGAGGTCCCTGTGATTCAAGAAACTTGAATCCTGCCCACTGCCACCACGTCCCTCAGCCACGCATTTATCATCCCACCTCAGTTCAATTCACTACTCTCAACTGTCACGCGGCACAGGCAGTAATCCTGAAATCGTTATCCTTTTGGTGGTTCCTTCTCCTTAACTATCCCCACCAACTCCCTAAATATCGCCATCAAGGTCAGGACTCACATCATCACTTTTTCTGCCTATGTAATTGGTCTCCCTATATGTACCACAACATCAGCTCCTCTCCCTCCTTATCAGAACTTTTGTACACGTTTACTGCCACATCGCGAGACCCTGGGCTCCAGGGAGGCAAACTACCAATCCTTCGGGTCTCACTCCGGACTGCAAAATCTACAGTATAATCGCCCTATTCCGACCCCCTAACTATAGAGAGTCCCCTATTACATATTGCCCTCACTCTTTTTGCAACCCTTCTGAGAACAGGGGCCGGTTCTCTGTGCCGGAGGCACGTATGATGAATTTTATGTTTTCTGTATGAGAAATATTTGCAGTCCATTAAATTCAAAGTAACTGTATAATGAAATGTAATAGTGTTTCCATCATTGTTAGAACATGAAGTAAATTACATGATTACTGAAGTAATTAAATGGTCTGGAAGAAAATTATTATTTTTTCATCCAAATAGGGAGTGTCGTCTAATTAGATTGTTGGATATATCAGCGATTTACTGTATTTTATCATGGAGTCTTCAGAGAGATGTGGCAATTACAGTGTTTAGTCATTATGGTATTGCTATATTTTAAAGTTGGTCCAAGTATTGCTTTTAAATGTACAGGACAAATTGACTGCTTCTGAGTAGATGGAAGATAATATACTGAAAATGCAAACCCTGGTTTGATTCAGATGACAGGAACTATACGGAGTGTGTTAGTGTTCAACAATCTACCCTCATCAGTTTTTCGAATCACACAAATTAAACAAACCCGCACTTTCAAACTATTTTGGTAAACTTAGTTACGCATAACGGCTATGTGCCTCTGTGAAATGAATGGACACTAGCAACATAGGATATGGGGATTTAGATATAGAATTACCAGATTAGCTGAGAGAAATTTTATTTTGGAGTCACGTGAGTGACTTCGTGAAGACCCCAGCCAGGCATCCACGCACGCAGGTGCGACACTTATCGTTGCGAGCATTTGGCCTCGACATGAGCTGAGGAGAAGGGTAAGTGTGCGCTCCCTCCACCATCTCCCTTCAAAAGTGCCATCAGGTAAGTCCACTAACCTTAACTTCCAAAGGATTGGACACCAAAGGGCAAACTGGGTAAGGCGACACTCACAAGGAGCCCTGGCCCAGGCTAGTTGCTTTGTCAACCAGAGTTGCGAGCACACGACGTGCGCATCAATCACGGATCGGTCGGGGGGTTGGTAGGAGTGCAGAAGTCGGGCGCTTCTGTTTACAACTCATCGCATCCGACTGTATTCACCAGAATGGCTGACCACCAGGAGCTGGATACTGGCCGACACCAAAACTTCTGCCCCCATACCCCCAGAAAAGCGGGGGGATGGGCAGTCCGACAGGAACGTAGGACAGGAGCCTCCCGCTCGTCACCTAGCGCCCTCACCCCAATGTTGCAGTGGATCCACGGGGACTGGGCCGGGGAACGGCTGCTCTACAGGGGGATTGCCCAGCAGCCGCAATCCCGCCATCAACAGCTGCCGGAGGATATCTGCCGTTAGGGTTGTAAGTTGGGCATGGCTTGACTTGCCTGCGTCGAGCAGCCAAGCTCAGAGCAGTGCTGCGCAATAACCAACTCCCGCAGGCTGTGGTCAAGGTGTTTTGGCAGCAGTAGACGGTTGGTTACGCTAGCTCTGGCGCAGCTGCCTACCCCAGCACCGGCACCGAGAAACATTTTGGGGCGGAAAGTGGAGGGAGGGTAAGCCTGCAACGGACATCCCGGGGAAGTCCAGTTCCGGTGGGCCGGCTCGCCGATCCAACACTCACTGCCTTACCTTCCTACCAGGCAGGTGGGGCCGCCACAGTCAGCTCGAAGCGCCGACTAGCGGAGATTCCGTGCGGTTGTGTGAAGCTACAGGGGCGGTAAGCCCACCGTACAACCCTTGCCTTTGCGGACCCTAGTCTTGCAATCCTTACGGAGGTGTGCTGTTGGGTCCAGTTCGTGGAAACAGGCCCCAGAGAATTTGCAGGGCCTGGGGAGGCTCGGCTATGTCCGCGGTGAGTACCGGCCGGACGGTCGCTCGCATTGAAGCGGTTTGGAGCTCTCTTTGTGTGGAGAAACTCCTCCAGAGGGACAGGACCGGGGATGAACGGGCTTCTCGGACCTCAACTAGCCATCCAGGAGCTAACGTTCAGTCTCCTTCGTCTATCCCCACAGCCAGGGAGTGGCCAGCAGTTGTCCGGCCGCTTGCCTAGCGATGACCCGTGACTCTGCCCAGAGACCCGCAAGAGCCCGAGAGCAACGAGGAGAGGACATGCCCCCTGGACGTGGTCGGCACAATTTCTACGGGTCCTCACACATTGGGGAATCCTCCTATGCACCACCAACAAACTGGCGGGCACCATAATTACCTGAACCACTCCCGCTTCAGGGTCAGGTACATTAATGAGGACAAAGGGATATAAATTCAAAACCGACTGAGAACTGCATCACTCAGTGGTTCCTTCCTAACGTTAGTTGCCCAGATCTGGGGACACTTGTGCACGACACACAAGAAGCAAAAGATGCAGGGACACGTCCTCAGCCGCATCTCCTGAAGATCCTCTGACGGGCATCACGGCTGTGTGCCAGGACCTCAATGGCGGACAATGTGTCAGCGAAGTGGATGTCCTGGCACTTCTATGCAACGCCAAGTTGGTAATAAACTGCCATGCGCAAGAGCTCCACCGGCACTCTCAACCCGAAATTTGCGGGGTTGTGCCGTCCCTCCCACCGACTCCACCACATCAACTCAACTGTTTGGAAAGATCTCTCAAACAATCAAAAGAACTCGACGAGGAGGGACGGAAAACGTGTGGGCCTTATGAAAATCCTACTGGCTAGAACCCCCACCCATATCCCCAACACCCACACACTTTACTTGGAAGCAGCGCCAGCGGATAGGACGCCAAGGACCTATCCGCCCTCCACTTCCCCAACCACAGCGGCCTTGTTAGGAATGGCCTGTGCAGCGGCCAGCATGGTGGAAGATGCGGCCGCCATCCCGCCAACCACCGCAAACGTCCCCAAAACGCCATCGCCAGGACCCGACACTAACCATGGAGGTAAGGGGGTTGGTTCCTCCCATGGCAGTAGCATTCTCTTCCTGCACAAGTGGGGGACGGTTTGCTGGGCCATTTGGGAGTTGGGACACAATCACCTCGGACGCAGTTTATTCTACAAAGTGTTCAAGGGTATGTCATAGAATTCATTGTTGGTCAAACTTTTTCCCCTACCACAGCAATGAACCTCATCGAAAATTTACTCTCTCTCAAAATGAGATTGAAGGCAGGGACTTGCTGAAACATCTTATGGCTCGCAGCCAAAGCGGTGATAGCAATACAACGCAATATCCATGCTCTGTGAGTTTGCTGGTCACAACACTTCACAAAAACCAAAAGAGTATGGGGGGCTGCTCGAGGATTATTCATGGATCCTAACTAACCGAGGTGAACATTTTGTACAATATACCCATTTTAAAATGATACATTCGAAAAGCTATAAGCAGATGCTTTTACCTGGGGTACGTTATGGCTGTATCGATTTTAAAGAGATCGCATACTATTCAGTGCCCATCACTGAATCCCACACAGAAAGTTTCTGAAATTTGTCTGTACGGACGTTGTAGGCTATACAAAGCAAGTACTAATGGGGATAACCACAGCCCCAGGACTATTTACCAAATCATTGAAACCTATATTGGCCCTCCTCCATAAATAATTATATCGTCATGGTTGTATTTAAATGATTATCTTATTATCTCGTGGGTCAAGATCATTCCCACTTGGCTTACACAGGCAGTTAACAGCGACTCAAATCTATTTTTCGAGATGCAAGGGTTCGAACCCATCCAGACAAATCCAACTGCATACCCCTCTCAGAAATTATGGATGATCCTGGGATTTCACCTTGACACAACATGATGATTCACTATCCCAACCAACAAAGCTAGAGCCATAAAAGAAGCGTTTTGTCCACGCTGGCTTGCTTTGCGCCAGTCTGACTATCACAAAACGGCGGCAAGGTTATTGGGAATCTGGTAGCTACATTCTCAAGCTGCGCCAATTCGGCCCCTTTTAACATTACCAAAATTTACAAAGAAACAAAGTCGCAGCATTCAAATCAAATGCTGGGGACACTTTGCTTGACATCCGGTTAGCCACACAGGCGAGAGCTGACTACAATGGTGGTGACAATATCTGTGGATGTTGCACAGACCTTTCAATGGTTAGCAATCATCCGTCTTCGTGTACAGACTTGACGCAAGCGCACAATGCTGGGGAGCAACTGACCACCATCAGTTGTGGTGGCAGATGGGACTCTCACGAGTCTACCCTTCTCCAGTCACAAGGGATATAAATTTTCTGGAGATGTTAGGGGATTTCCAGGGGACTATGGGCACTTACTGTACTAACTCCCCTCACGTGGACTTACATTTCTGCCTCAAATAGATTAACACAACCGGGGTGGGTGGCTTATGTCAATCATAGGTGGTAAATTCGGTCATTATATGCTGATGATTGGCAAAACATATTTGGCATGGTGCATCGAGAGAAGAAATATGATTCACAGCCGACCTATTTGCAGTGGCGGACACGCCGCAGGTCACTGAGTCGTTCAATGAACAACATCGAGTGGATGTTGAAACCCCCAAATGTTTTGCTGATATTTATCGATCACTTATGGGACACAGAAAATTGGACATCTTTGCGTCAGTTTGAACCTCACGGATACCAAGTATTGTATGTGAACCAGTCCCCCCCACCCACGGGGGCAATAGTAGCTATGGATGCTTTTTCTATCCATTGGGGGAAATGGGTTTTGTTTGCTACTCGCATTTCCCCCATTTCTGCCTCATAGTCGGGTATTGCAAGAAATATTACTGGAATTCTAGTCATCTGGGCATTATTGATCATTCACGAGTGGCCTACACAGCCTGGTACTCCGAGGTCCTCAAATCTTGAAAACATCCCATGGCTTCTGATTGTTAAAAACCAAATTAATTAAACCCCATTTACGGGGGACAGTCATCCCGTGCATTGGTCACCTAAACATGTTGGCTGCAGGGTTCTAAAAGGACGCTCGTTCAAGGGCTTGGCATCTCACCACGAGCCATGGAACTCATCTCGCATCATGCCGAGTATCAACCAGGATGGCAGTAACTCACACAGTCTGGAAGTGGGAGGCATTCTGCCAAGTACCAAACGCCTTCCACTCGGGCAACAATCCCTGATTCTGAATTCTAGTGGACCTTCACTTTTCGATGCTGGCCTTAGCTCAGTGCCAATCAACGACGCCTTGATGTGACTTGTCCTCAATTCCTGGACAGAGGTATAGGCTACAAATCCAATCTGACCTGTGTTCTAAATTCTGGAGGGGAGTTTTTTAACACCAACCCTCCATGGCCCTGTCATACAATTTCACTGGGACGTAAGGATCCTTCCTCTCTGACCATACTGAGGAGCTGGGTTTCTTTTTTCCTTTATAACCGAGTTACCACTCAAATAGCTCACCTCAAAGTGGCGATGTGATGGCACTGAGACTACAGCTCAACGAGTCCAGCATTACAAAAAGGCTGCAGCTGGATTAGCTGGTCTCCACACCTCACAAGTGACTTTCTTCGTCCAGGACCTAAGATGCAGCACAACAGACCTGGGGATCACGGAGCTGCTGTTGTGGTGTCGGGCGTACCCACTGATGCCACTCTGCATAGTCACCCATTCACCTTAACATCCGCACTACACGAACCATCGGAAGTGAGCAGGGGCCTCCTCTTCAGAAACAAACAATCTGCATCACCGGCGTGGTGACTGTGCAGACTATCGCCAGGGTATGGCTCAGGGCGAAGTGTCTTTTTGGGTTTGCAATGCATCAGGAGTCGTACTTGACATTTTATAAATCTCACTCTGCTAGGGCTACAAACTTAGCAGCGGGGCCATGGAGGTGCCTGGGCCAACTCCCGCCGGCATGCGCGCGGCTGGGCTAGTGACTAGCAAACCTTCCATCAGGTTCTAAACAAACCACTGGTCGCAACGCCCCCAACTTTCGCAGCAGACCAGAAGAAAGCAGTGCTGGGAGCGCTCATGAATGTTTGTTCGGGTTCGGGGTTATTCTGTTTAATTAAATGTGCAATAATAATTATTATTTTTAGCCTGTCTGACTGAACTGCATTAACTGCCTTCCTCTCCATCAGATTGCGGCAGTGTATAGCATGGACATTTGTCCAGGCGTGATTCCAGAGCTTTGAAATCTTCACGAAGTCACTCAGTGAACTCAGAAATAAATAGTAAGATTAAACGAGAAACTAAAGTTCGATGGTTGATCTTTATTTTATGAGGAGTTGCGGTTGAGGGATTTGTGCCCTCCGCGCACACCCTCTACACAGGTCAATTGGTATGTTCTACACTTCTTCATCTACTATTTTCAGTCATGAGAGTTCGTGATTCCACGCCGCCGTGCTTTGAAGGATGTCGCAGCATGCGTGCTGGCGGGTTCACGAAATCCCTCACTTAAATCTCTCATAAAATAAAGATCATCTTCGAATGCGTTAAGTTCCGTTTAATTTACTATTATAAATGGTATATATTTTTTTTAGACTGATGGAGGTAGATGTTTCTGAGGTCAGTATTAGACTTGGACTTGAGTTGAGTATTGATATTTCATAAATCTTGAAATACACAACATTATTTTTGTGGTAACACAATGATTAATAATCTATTGGAGGACTCATAGGGGAACTGTGTGGGCAGATAGATAGGTATAAGAACAGAAATCAGGAGGGCAAAGACAGCTGATATTAATTTGCCAAATAGGGTAAGGAGCATCCATGAGATTTTCTACGTTAAGAGCAAAATAGCGTAATCTATGGAGAAAATAGGGGCCAGTGTGAGGCTAGTTTAGGTCACTGTAAACTTGCTTGTGTGGTAAGTATTAAAAGGGTGGAAGTGATTTGTTTTTCAGGTTGGAGGCCCTGTGCCAGCAGTATACGGTAAGATCCACGTGCCATATTGATGGTTAGAGTGGAAAGTGATCATCTCTAAGGACACACAGGATCTGATCTAGAAAAAGTGGGCAAGAATGACTGAGGGATTTTTAACTTGGCCAAGGAGCAGTGCTGCATTTTTGGTAATTTATAAACAAGGCAGACTTACATCGTAAATGGGCAGGGAAGAAGTGTGTTGTAGACCGGAAAGACTTTGAGGTAAAAGCAGCATAGTTCATTGAAAGTTGTAGTGGACTGTTACAGGGAACGGTTCAGGATCTGACCAGTAGATCAGAAAAAAGGCACACATCATCTGTCTATCATTTGTAAGTATGCATGCAGGTGCGCAGGCAGTGAAGAAATGCATATGGATATGTTAGGCATTCATAGCGATAAGGATTTGAGTATAGGAGCAGCAGTGGTTCTATGAAGTTGTACAAATAGATGTTAGTGCTGAGACCACACTCTGGAGTATTTGCGTACAGTTTTTTGGTCTCCAAATATGAGCATAAGACATTCTGCCATAGAGGGGGTACAGAGATGGTTCACCAGACTGATTCCTGGGATCAGGGACTTTAATGAGGAATCAAGACTGGATTAGACTTGGCTTTGTACTCGCGAGAATATTAGAAGACTGAGCGCGGGAATTCTTATAGAAACTTACAACATTCTTAGGAATTGGATAGGCTATAGATGCATATGATGTTCCGCTGTTGGGGAGGTCCAGGAACAGGGGTCACTGTCTTAAGGTCTACAGGGGGAATTTCCAGGTACCGAGATGAGGATACATTTTTCACACAGAGAGTGGTGAATCTTGGAATTCTCTGCACACAGAAGGTAGTGGAGGCCAGTTCAGGCTATATGTAAAGAGGGAAGGAGTTAGTTAGATGTGGCCCTTATGGCTAAAGGGATCAGGGGGTATGGAGAGACAGGCATTTACGAGATACTGAGTGGAGATCATCATTTGAAATGGCGGGGCAGGCTCAAAGGCCGAATGGCCCCTCCTGCAACTTATTTTCTATGTTTCTATGTTTCTAAGAGTTAGCGGTTTCTTGGCCCAGTGCGCCGACCACGTAGAAATATTAGTCCTCTAATATTATGCAATCGGAGCATGCCCCCACCAACCAACCCCCCCCCCCCCCCCCCCCCCCCACCCCAACCCGCCGCCTTTGAAACAAAATGCAGATCACTTGCAGATTTGGCACTTGTCAATTCATTTAACACACTGGGCACTACGATTAGCATCATAGTTTATTGAAAAAGACCGCCTGTGAGCTCAACATTGAAATTTAAACAAAAGCGCTGTCGGGCTGCAGCGCTATGGTTCTAAATATAGCGTTATGGCCACAGCAGCGCAATGGGTCCCATATTCTAGCATATAAAACATCCCCCCTCGAACAGTTCTGGTTACAGTCACATCCGGCCCCACAGCGTTACCTCTCGTTACATCCGGCCCGCAGGCGTTTTTCTTACATCCGGCCCACAGACTTGGTCGCGTACATCCGACCACATTCTTTATGGTCAGTCCCAAGTTGCACGGACGTTGTCACCAGCCTCTCAAACACCGATAGGCCACCATCCGCCCGAGGATTGTAGTCAGTGGTGCTGTTCTCAATCTCTCCACCATCTTTTGGATGTGGGTACAGCTGAGGTTGATGACGTCTTCCCCTGAATCGATCTGGAATATAAGTACTGGCACTCCTTCTGATAACTACTGCAAGCAGGTGCGAGGCAACAGAATAACCAAACTTTATAATTCACCCCATGTTTCCTGACAATCACAGTGCCCTTATGAGAAGGATCATTTGCAAGCAAAATACATGCATTCTATAACATCACTTGGCTTTCTATTTCTATCTTGCTTATTTTTATATTTCCTCACTATCGGAGGTAACGCCAAAGAGTAGGATAAGAGCATTTAATATAAAATGGGGCCACCCAGTTCATATGATCTATTCATAATAATTTACACATACTAATCAAACAAATACCATTTATGCAAAGATGCTAAGCTATAGATCTACTAGAACTACTAGATCATGCAGATTATTCAAGGGATATGCTCTGGAAACGAACAAGACAATATCTTTCAAAAAACAAATTCTGAGGTTCAATGGGTCAGGCAATGTCCCAGGAGTAGAGAGAAATGACAGATAATTTGTGATGATTGGGGGTTCGTTTCTCTTCGACACAGGTGCAGAGGGAAGATAGCTGGAAAGAAATGATGAAGAGGTGGGCAGAGCTAGCAAGTGATAGGTGAATCCAGGATAACGAGGGGGGGATTGGCAGATGAGTCAGGTGGAGGATAGAGAAGGGTGAGAGATAGCCCCCCCCACAAATCAAAAGGTTGGAGTTGGTGGATGAGAGCCAAGGCTGCAGATGTATGAACTGATAAGAAAGGATGTTGAGTGTGAAATCGAGGGAGGGTGGTGGAGATAGATGTTGGATGGTTTGGGTAGTGAGGGGGAGAAAGAAATAGGGGACCCAAAGCGGGTGGGTGTTGCATTGAGAGCTGAGAAGGAGGAGATGTATGAGAAGGAAATGAAGGTGAGGTGGGGTGGGGAAAAGTGGAAAGGTTAATGTGAGAAGACTTGTTAGAATAGCAAGAAGATAAGACAGCGGTGTACCTGAAATGAAAATGTATAATGTCAATGACCGCCAGTAAATGTTGCGTTGTGTGGAAGAAAGGGTCCTGACCCGAGAATCACTAGCCATGCGTAACTTCAGAGAAAATGCTGTCAGATGCTAAGTGAACGCCAGCACTCTGTGCCTTCATATGGCTTGAGTAGTTGGTATGTTCACTAAAGCAGTTTTGCGTCAGGGTGCAGACATTCGTCCATATTGTAATAAATATTTGTCAAATGAAACATGTAAACAGGGTGTGAAATTTCTTGCTTTTATTACCCCCAAACCTCGATCATAAAGTTTTCCCATTAGTAAAGGTGAAAGTATACCCCAAAGGGTTTCTACAGCTATATTAATCAAAGGATATACGAGGTTAAAATTGGACCAGTTAGAGAACCAGAATGGACAGCTAGCTATCTGCAGAGCCATAGAGATGGGGGGGGGATGGGGGAGATATTGAAAACAATTTATTTTCTTCAGTATTCCACCACCAAGGAGAAGGTTATTGATCTCGGGTGAGGTTAGGGTGAAGAGTTAGTAGTTAGCTATGGAAACTATGAGATTCAAGAGAAGATAGAAGACTGACACTTTTGAAAAATTAATAGTGAGAAAGTCTCCAGGTCCTGACAGAGATTATTCCCTAGGATTGAGCCCCCCCCCCCCCCCGGGGAAGTTAGTGTTAGGAAATTAGAAGAAGTATGACAGAATTATTCAAATGTCATTAGGATAAGTGGAATAGTGCCAGAGGATTGGCGAGGTAACTGCGCATGTTATTCCATGTTTAAAAATGGTTTCAAAGATATAAACATAGCAATTGCATGACTTATTTGTTTTTGACGTCAGTGGGCTGCGGCAAATAATGGAGGAAGAGGAACTTATGAGATAATATATTTATTAAGTCCATTATGGATAACAAGGGTTTCTGGATCAAGGAACAGTCGCTAACATGGAGTTGTGCATGGAGGTCATGTTTGACAACCTTCATTGAATTTTTTGAGAGCGGTACTAGGGAAATATGATGAGGGTAATAAGGCAGTGGAATGTTGTCTATTATTGGATGAGTTCCAGTAAGGCCTTATGTACAAGGTTCCCCCTATGGGAAGGTTGGTTAAGAAGGTCTAATCTTTGGGTGTAATGTTAATCAAAAGGACGTAGTAGCCAAGATAGGATTTAACGTGGCTGAATGGGACGATGATATCGAGTAGAGGTATATAGTGGATTGCTGTTTTGTTTTTAGGTTGGAAGTCCGGTGACCAGTGGGGTGGGGCCTTGCCTCAGGATCTGGGTTAGGGTCCACTGTTGTTTGTCCATGTACAATCAATGATCTGGATGATGGGTGTGGAGAAATTGGATAAGTAAGTATGCAGATGATACTTAAGATAGGTGGTGTTGTCGGAATAATGAAGTAGTATTTTTCAAAAGTCTACAGAGAGATTACTGCGGCGCATTATGGAAAGGGTGGGCTGAAAGATGGCAAGATGGAGTTTAATAATGGAGCTGTTGGTTAGAGTAGGTGAAGAGGCTACATCCTTGGCCAGGACCAAATTCAAAAATTAGGAGAATGTAACAGTGGTAGAGCATGGTAGACCGAATTGAGGAATGCTTGTGGGACAATTTTGGTCGCGCTAGTATAGGAAGGAATGGTCCAACAAAAATAGAGAGAGTTACAGAGGAGACACTAGACTGTTGCACAGGGTGTTCCAGCAACTATGTTACAGAGAAAGGTTGAACAACGTTAGGTCACTTTATTTTCTTTGGAGCCGTAGAAGGTTGACGAAGGGGAGACTAGATATTGAGGTCTTTAAAAATGCATGAAAGTTGGAAATAACAGAGTTGACGTGGATACGTTTTTCCCATTGAGGGTAGGGAAGATTCAAACGCAGAAGGGCATAAACGAGAAATTAAGGGATCAGAGGTTTCGGGGTAACCGTGAGGAGGGGTTAACTTCTTTACTCCCAGAGGGTGGTGGCCTGTGTGGAATGAGCTTCCAGCAGAGAAGTGTGGGTGGAGGCAGGAACTTCGATTTTAACATTTAAAAGTAACAACGTGTGGACATAGGTTATATGGACCGTGAAGGGAAATGGAGGAGGGGTATGGTCTGAGTGCAGGTAGATGGGACTAGGGGAAAACAAATGGTCGGCACGGACTGGAAGGGCCGAGAGGGCCTGTTTCCGTGCTGTAATTGTTATATGGTTATATGGTTATATGGTGATAATTAACTTTTGATTTCCTTTACATTATCCTGCCAGACAAATATTTCCTTAGTTACGCCACATATTCAAACCTAGTCATATGAACATCACATGCTGTTGATTTCTGTTTTCACCTTGTCCTTCCTTGCATGTCACTCATTAGCCCCCCACCCAGTGGTTTGCTTAATTTATGTTCTTACTCTGATTAAGCGATGGGCATTCACGTGTTTATTTATGTTGTTCTGAAGAAGCTTTTATTCATACTGATTACAGGCCTGTAGGTTGGTGATTGATTTGATGTAAAGTGTGGAATTAACCCATTCTAAGTGATTTGCCATTTCAGTGAATGTTACCCTTACATGGATCTCCACTGCCCTTTGATCTACCATGCAATTAAAGCCTTAATATCTTGTGGTGATTGTTGCCCAAATGCTCCCGCACATGGGTGCCCAATATGGTCATGTTCACTGCCTCACTCTGGATGTAAAATGTGATAATCCTCCATTATTCCCTTGATGTGTTGAGCCAGAAAACATTTTGCACATACTGAACACATTTTTAATCTGCTCTCCCTGAGAGTAAACTATCGTGCCACTGAATTTCAGGAAAATTAAAGTCACCTGTTAAGTGGAGGTGGCATACATTTGAAGTATTTTAAATCTGTTTCCAATGGATTTACTTTTCCAACTTTATTTCCAAAAACGCCCATAACTCCAAGGTCCTATTTAGTACCATTACCTCTGTCATATGTCCTGCTCCCAGTACCAGCTTAGCAGGGTCCCCTGCTAAGTGCAAAGAATTTACTACATTTTTCACCAACAAAGTTGAGAACATTAGAATGAATATTTCCCCTCCCATCCGTGACCTAGCTGTCTCATTGGTCTGTTCTTCTAAATTAGACTGTTTCCAACCGTTACTCTATTCTCCCTTGTAAAGCTGGTCTCCCCTATGAAATCTGCTACCCGCCCCCTTGACGTTGTATGTCATTGCAATAACCGGTCCCAGCATCCTCTCTATCATCAACAGTTCTCTGGCCACTGACATTGTTCCAACCTGCTTCAAGCACACGGTGGTCCAGCCCCTCCTGAAAAAACCTAACCTAGACCCCACCTTGCCTAGCAACTACAGACCTATTTCCAAACTGCCTTTCGTTTCAAAAGTCTAAATCAACTAATGCCTTACCAACACCAAAATAGCATCCTGGAAAGTTTCCAATCAGGTTTCAGGCCCACCACAGCACAGAGTCTGCCTTGTTGAAGGTACATAATGACCTGCTTCTCGCCATCGACTCCGGCGACTGTGCAATCCTGCTCCTTCTCAACCTCTGTGCAGCGTTTGATACAGTGGACCACACCATCCTAATTGACCGTCTCCGGTACGGGGTTGCTATTGATGGCACTGCCCTGAGCTGAATTGTTTCCTACCTCAAAGATTCTCTGCAAACATGGGCAATTCTTTCTCTTCCCCAGCTAGCCTTGGCTGCGGGGTTCCACAAGGTTCCATCCTAGGCCCCATTCTCTTCTCTCTGTATATGCTCCCCCTAGGCCAAGTCATTCAAAGGCACGGCATTTCCTTCCACTGCTATGCAAACGATACACAGCTCTATCTCCCCCTGAAACCCAACAACCAATCAAATCTACTCAGCCTTATGTACTGCCTCAAGGATATAAAGTGTTGGATGGCGCAGAACTTCCTCCAACTAAACGAGAGCAAGTCTGAGGCCATCCTACTCGCCCCCCTCGGACTCCATCAAAAGGTTAGCAGGCAGCCTTGGAAGCCTAACCTCCTTACCCAAACCGCACGTCAAAAACCTTGGTGTGATATTTGACTCCGCATTGAAGTTTGACAAACAAGTCAATACTGTGGTAAAAGCTAGCTTCTTCCAGCTTTGCACGATAGCTAAAATCAAACCATTTCTCCAATTCGACGACCTTGAAAAGATCATCCACGCATTTATCTCCTCCCGCCTTGATTACTGCAACTCCCTATACACTGGCATCAGCCAATCATCCCTATCCAGCCTGCAATTGGTCCAAAACGCTGCAGCGAGACTTCTGACGGGCACCCCATCAGGGACCACATCACCCCGATCCTGGCCTCTCTCCACTGGCTCCCAGTGCAGTACAGAATCAATTTCAAGCTCCTCCTAAATGTATACAAAGCCCTTAATGGGCTTGCCCCCACCTATATCAAAAATTTGTTAACCTACCACTCTATCTCCAGGTCCCTCAAGTCGGCCGACTTGGGGCTACTGACTATCCCGCGGTCCAGGTATAAGCTTAGGGGCGCCCGCGCCGCAGGGGCGCGCCCGCGCCTAGACTGTTGAACAGCATCCCTCTTTCTAATTAGAACTGCCCCCCCCCCCCCCCCATCGACTCCTTTAAGTCTAGACTTAAAACCTATTTCTACTCACTCTCAGAGGTCCTCTGAGGGAGCACTGTATGTATGAATTTATATATGTATTGTTAGATCTATGTACCATTGTATGAGCACGTTAGTACCTGCACTGATGTAAAGCACTTTTGTCAACGAGAGTTGTAACGAGAGTTGTTTTTAAATGTGCTATAGAAATAACATTGACTTGACTTGACTTAGTACAGTATTATCTTCGCACAGCAGCAAAGCAGGCCTGCAGTGACAAGTTGCTGCAAGTGGCCCGCCGGGTCCCTCTTCGTTCTGGGTGGCGCGGCCCGCTCCCTCCCACTTTGTTCTCACCGGTTTGTGCCGGGTCCTTCTGCATTCTCTACGGCCCCCTACCTGGTCCCTCTTTGTTCTCAGTAGCCCATTGTGTGATCAGATATGATAATAAAGGATTAGGTGTAGTAAAATCAGAGTATTATACGTGTAGCTCTAGGCACAAAGTGCTGGGGTAACTTTGAAATGACCAAGCAAGCCTCTCTGCCCAGGGCAGTGAGGAACTGGTAATTAATAATGATTCACATGCTGAAAATGAAAAACATTTGAAAATGAAAAATGTAAAACAAGAGAAATCTACTTGATACCAGGAAAATGAAGCATAACAATAGATAATAAACAATAGACAATAGACAATAGGTGCAGGAGTAGGCCATTCGGCCCTTTGAGCCAGCACTGCCATTCAATCTGATCATGGCTGATCATCCACAATCAATACTCCATTACTGCCTTCTCCCCATATCCCCTGACTCCGCTATTTTTAAGAGCCCTATCTAGCTCTCTCTTGAAAGTATCCAGAGAAACGGCCTCTACCGCCCTCTGAGGAAGAGAATTCCACAGACTCACAACTCTCTGTGAGAAAAAGTGTTTCCTCATCTCCGTTCTAAATGGCTTACTCCTTATTCTTAAACTGGGGCCCTTGGTTCTGGACTCTCCCTCTCCATCGGGAACATGTTTCCTGCCTCTAGCGTGTCAAAACTGTTAATAATCTTACATGTTTCAATAAGATACCCTCTCATCCTTCTAAACTCCAGAGTATACAAGCCCAGCCGCTCCATTCACTCAGCATATGACAATCCCGCCATCCTGGGAATTAACCTCGTAAACCTACGCTGCACTCTCTCAATAGCAAGAATGTCCTTCCTCAAATTAGGGGACCAAAACTGCACACAATACTCAATGCAGCACAGTGACGCAATGGTAGATTCTACACAGTGGTAGCCTTACGGCATCAGAGACCAGCGTTCGATCCTGACTAAGGGTGCTGTCTGTATGGAGTTTGTATGATTTCCCCCTGACGACATGGGTTCTCTCCGGGTGCGCAGTTTCCTCCCAGCCTGACAGCCAAAGATGTACAGGTTTCTAGGTCAATGGGCTTCTGTAAATTGTAAATTGCCCCTAGTTTGTGTAGGATAGTGCTAGTGTACGGAATGATTGCTGGTCAGCATGGACATCAGTGGTCCAGGCTGTATCCTCTAAAGTCCTCAAAGTCTAAAATACAAACTCGGAATTAGAGCTAAGGACAGGAGGCACACCCCATCAGGAAAATGCGGGAAAATTTGAAGGCATTGCCATTAAAACTAAGCTTGCTAGATTTTTGATAGTGAGGACATCGAAGGAAGCAGGTAGCTGGAGTTTAAGGTACAGATCAGCAATTTATCTGACCAAAAAAATCGACATAGGAGCACTAAACATAGATAAACTCCCCTCTTATTCCGTAGGAATGAACCATTTGCAAGTTGGCTTTTAGCAGCAAATTAAAATACTTTTATGATATTTAATGGTTTTTTTTTTCATGTGGGAACATGAATGTTTTAACAAACACAGCAGCTTCTGTTTTTCAAAGATTGTTGAATGATTGTCTTTAGACATCATCCGAAAAGTGAAGAGCCATTATTCAGTTATGTCCTCACAATGTTTCAAAAAACACAATTCACAGCAAAATCAAGTGCACTAGTGTTTTCCACCTGATATAGTGGTTTATAGATTTTTTGCCAGGAAGTGATGCACTGGAAAACGCCAGGATTTACTGCCCATTTGCTCTGAACTGAAAGGCAATTTTCGGTAAACCAATCAAGTCAACTATTGTTTACTAATGCATCCTGGGTCAGATAGACCAGACAAAGGTAAAGAACAGCAAGATTTTCCTTTGGTGAAGGACGTTCATGAGACCAGAACCCAGTATTTTACAATTGTTACTTGCCTCTAATATTCTTAAGCTTAATAATTACTGGAATTCAAATTCCCCAGTTATTGTGGTAGAGTTTCGCACTCATGTTTTTTGGAATTATTCGTCCAGGACAATTGGATTATCGTCCCAAATAAATTTTAACCATGTTATAGAATAGCGGCAAATAGGTCGCATGTGGATGTTGCTAGGCAGTGCCCCTCATTTGCTGTTTGGTCTTCCATTGCCTGGCACTGTGAAACCACGGCTTCTGCTACTGTCCGACATTTGGAGAGTTCAGAGTTACTTTTTTAACCAGACCCAATTAATGGCAGAAGAATTCCCTTCCCACCATGCTTTCAGTGAACCAGATGTGTTGGTATAGACCTGGAAAAACCACAGCACAGGAACATGCCCAACATCCCATATGTCCGTAACAAACATGAAAACCAAGTTTAACCTAATCATGTCTTACCTGCAATCGTGATCCATAAAATCCTCCATTTCCTTCATAATCCCATGTATTGTGCCTGTCTAAAAAGGCCTCTTAAATGTCACTACATCATATTCTTTTTCCCCAACCAACACCCAAATGCAATGCTTTCCAAGTCACGCATTCACTTCCCACCGTGTAAAAATGGCTTTCTGTGGGGTGACACAAACTACGCCCATTTCCTTCTCAATCCAAGATGCTGCCTGTCCGCCGGAACTAACTCCAGCAATTTTACCCACTTATGCTGGTTCTCCTTATTGGTAATACCCTCTAGATCAGGCAGCTTTCTGGTAAACCGTTTCTGCACCCTCTGCAAAGCCTCCATACCCTTCCCATATTGGGGTGACCAGAACTGCACATAATTATCTAAATGCAGACTAACCAAAACCCTATAAAACTGTAACACGACTTCCCAACTCTTATAGTCAATGTATGAACGGATGAAGGCAGGTTTTCCAATTGCCTTTTACCACTATCTACTGTGTTGCCACGTTCCAGGAGCTATCCCTCATTCAAGAAGTTCAAGGAGATTCTGGAGTAGTTCCTGAGGATTGGAGGGTAGCTAATGTAACCCAACTTTTTAAAAAAAGAGGGAGAGAGAAAACGGGGAATTACAGACCAGTTAGTCTAACATCGGTAGTGGAGAAACTGCTAGCGTCAGTTATTAAAGATGGGATAGCAGTACCTTTGGAAAGTGGTGAAATCATTGGACAAAGTCAGCATGGATTTACGAAAGGTAAATCATGTCTAACGAATCTTATAGAATTTTTTCGAGGATGTAACTAGTAGAGTGGATAAGGGAGAACCAGTGGATGTGTTATATCTAGACTTTCAGAAGGCTTTCGACAAGGTCCCACATAATAGATTAGTATGCAAACTTAAAGCACACGGTATTGGGGGTTCTGTATTGATGTGGATAGAGAACTGGCTGGCAGACAGGAAGCAAAGGGTCGGAGTAAACGGGTCCTTTTCAGAATGGCAGGCAGTGACTAGTGTAAGGGGTTACCGCAAGGCTCAGTGCTGGGACCCCAGCTATTTACAATATATATTAATGATTTGGATGAGGGAATTGAATGCAACATCTCCAAGTTTGTGGATGACACTAAGCTGGGGGGTAGTGTTAGGTGTGAGGAGGATGCTAGGAGGCTCCAAGGTGACTTAGATAGGCTGGGTGAGTGAGCAAAATGCATGGCAGATGCTGTATAATGTGGATAAATGTGAGGTTATGCACTTTGGTGGCAAAAACAGGAGGGTAGACTATTATCTGAATGGTGCAAATTAGGAAAAGGGGAGATGCAACGAGACCTGGGTGTCAAGGTACACCAGTCATTGAAAGTAGGCATGCAGGTGCAGCAGGCAGTGAAGAAAGCAAATGGTATGTTAGCATTCATAGCAAAAAGGATTTGAGTATAGGAGCAGGGAGGTTCTACTGCAGTTGTACAGGGTTTTGGTGAGAAAACACCTGGATTATTGCATACAGTTTTGGTCTCCAAATCTGAGGAAAGACATACTTGCCATAGAGGGGGTATAGAGAAGGTTCACCAGACTGATTCCTGGGATGTCCAGAACTTTCAATGAGGAAAGACTGGATAGACTTGGCGTGTACTTGCTAGAATTTAGAAGCTGAGTGGGGATCTTATAGAAACGTACACAATTCTTAAGGGGTTGGATAGGCTAGATGCAGGAAGATAGTTTCCCAATGTTTGGGAGGTCCAGAACAAGGGGTCACAGTCTAAGGATAAGGGAAATTCTTTTAGGACCGAGATTGAGGAAAACATTTTTCACACAGAGAGTGGTGAATCTCTGGAATTCTCTGCCACAGAAGGTAGTTGAGGCCAGTTCATTGGCTATATTTTAAGAAGGAGTTAGATGTGGCCCTTGTGGCTAAAGGGATCAGGGGGTATGGAGATAACGCAGGTACAGATACTGAGTTGATGATCAGCCATGATCATATTGAATGGCAGTGCAGGCTCGAAGGGCCGAATGGCCTACTCCTGCACCTATTTTCTATGTTTCTATGTTTTCTAGGAGTTGGACCCATAGATCCTTTTATACAACATGGTTACCTGACTGATAAGAATCTTGCCATAATTATTATTGTGTGTTTACTACAGCCCAGTAATTCTCAGTCATTTTACTAATACTAGCTTTATTACCAATTTATAATTAGATCATGTTATCTGTCACTGGTGATGTGTGCTGAGTGATGAAGGTAATTAGTAAAATAGCAGGAACCATTCTTCAAAATATTAATGAGGATTTGTTTTAGATTCATCTCAGGGAGCAGACTGGGGTACAATGTGACTCCTGACCCAAACAGAGCAAATTCAAGTGTTCGCCAGCTTCTATTTTTAATGTTCAAGTCTCTTGAATGGGATTTTAAACTAAAACCTTCTACCTCAGTGTAAGGGTGCCACCCTGCTGGGCCACAGACAGCATTTTACGTTTGTTGTGTGGATTGATGCAGTAACATGCACTACAAAATTGGGATTCAAGTGCCAGAGCCATTTGTTGGCATTGGACTCCAAATTGGAATGATTCACATGGAGCATGATGTCTGTCAGTTCTTACTTCCCAATGTTTGTGGTCATCTTCATACCAAGCTTCTTGCCATTTGCGTTGATGCATCTATTTTTTTAAACTTCAGGAGGATGCAACATATCTTTGATAATCACACTACATTTTTAATACATTAATTGACCATAGTCATTAAAGTCAATTGTAGTACAATGTGGGAAAGATAGATTGACATGTCTGTAATCCTCTTTTGCATACCTACAGTAGCATCTGAAGTATTTCACAGACAGTGTGTTGCTTAGAGATGGAGTCATAGTCAAAGAGTGGAACATGGCAGCTAATGTATAACCAATCGTCTTTGAAACGTTTCTGCATGGTAACCTTCTCTGGAAGGTTAGATTGCATGGAATTTAAGGAGCTAGCTAACTGAATACAGAATTGGCTTCATGGAATGAAGCAGAGAGTTGTGGTGATATTTGCTGGGGGATTAAAACTTCAGAAGCTTGTGATCTATATAATGATTGAGATGAAAATGTAATAGGGTTGATTAGTAAATGTGCAGATGATACAAAAAATGTCAGAGTTGTGCATAGTAAGATAAATCAAAGGATATAGCAGGGCATTGTCCAGTGTGAGGGCATAGCTTTTAGATGAGGGTTGGAAGGTTTAAAAGAGAGTTATGAGGCAAGTTTTTTACACATAGTAAGGCCCGAAACACACTGTTAGGAGAACTGGAGCCAGCAGACGCAATAGCAACATTTAAACAGGCACATAAACGCTGGGAATAGAGGGATAAAGACCATGTGCACGTTGGTTAAATTTGCATCGGGGTCACCACAGACATCATGGGCCAAAGGGTCTATCCCTGTGCTGTGTTCTATGATGTGAGGTGTCAGTTCCAGAACATGGTGTCAGTCTTTGAAGCTATCCCATAGCCCAGGGCTGAAAATGCACAGATGGCCCTTTGTAACATCTGGATTGATCAGAGCCAGGTGTAGTCTGAGTCAACAGACATTAGTCATTGTTGACAGATATATGTTCCTCTCTTCGTCCCTCAGGTACAGTCTCTAATATGTGAGGTTGATAAAATCAGACTAGATTACAGGTTTGTTTTCCCTTTGATCCCAGATTACAGGTTTTTTTTCCCCTTTGGGCGCAGATTATAGGCATGGTTTATCCTGAGCACAGATTATAGTTTAATTTCCATTTGGGCCCAGATTGAGAGTCTGATTTCCATTTTAACCAATGTTGCAGGTTTATTTTGTTTGGAACACAGTTTCCTTTTGGTCCAGATTGTTTTTTTGTTCCCTTTCTTTCTGCTTTCTTCCCCTTCATGTTTGCAGGGCACCTAAATCCCAAATCACTTCACAGCAACCAATTTGTGCCTAGTAAAATTCCGCAAATTTGTTCATAGACATTGAGGATTATTTTAGCTAATCCCAGATGAATTGTGTGAGGACTAAGGCGAAGGTTAAATTGCCCCTGCCAACTGGTTTAGTTGAGAGCAGTAAACATTCAGCATTGTCCACAGTTGCACCTGGTAACAGGTGGCCAGTTATTATGAGTGCTACTTTACGATGAAATGCACTAGTGTACCGCGGCCATAGGAAGTAGCAGGAGTTTTCTGAAAAGTGCATTGAACTCATGTGAGGATTAAAAGAGTGGATACAAATATTTCAGATAATACACAAGGTCTTAACTGGAAACAAAGACATCCTTTATCCACAAAAAGCAAGAATTCATGCATTTATGTAAGGCCTCGTGAACCTACATCAGAAGAATATCCTGGTCTTCTTATCAGAGTAATAGATGCATTTGCCATAGCGTGAGTGCAATGAAGATTCACCAGGTAATTTCTCAGCTTGGTATATTTAAGTGAATAGCCTATTTTTTTGAAATTGGAAATGAATGAAAGGATACCTGAAGTCAAAAGACAAGGTTGTTTGATTGTCATATGTACCGACAGCAGAAGAATTACATTTTTATTTTCAGTAGCATAACAGGCCTGTAATCACAGTACTCATATTCAACATAATAAAGAAAAAAAGTAGACAAATTAAAAACCCCAATATTAGTCCAAAAAAGCCCAAAGACCCTAGAGCAATCGAGACAGTTCATATTTCATAGCTTGGTTAGTGTTTTGTAGTATACCAGAGCACAATGGTCATTGGGAAGAAGCTGCTCTTAAATCTGGAGGGCACAGTTTTCAGTCTCCTACACCTTTTTTCCCGGTAGTAGAAATGAAATGCGTGCATGGCCAGGCTGATGTGAGTCCTTAATGATGCTGACTGCCTTTTTAAGGCAGTGCCTCCTATAGATCCCTTCAATGGTGGGGAGGTCAGTACCCATGATGAACTGGGCAGTGTTCACCACTTTTTGTAATCTCATTCATTTGGGGCATTCAGGTTGTGGGACCAGACCGTGGTGAACCAGTCAATATGCTCTCTACCGTAACCTGTTGATGTTCATAACTACTTGTAAGCATCCAGAATCTCTTCGATCTTAAGTTCACGTTCAAGTTAAGTTCGTTACATTTATTGTCACATGCACCAATTTATACAGTGAGATTTGAGTTACCATACGGCCATACGAATAAAAAGAACACAATACACGATAGAATTTAACATGAACATCCCCACACAGCGGAATCAGCGTTTCCTACTGTGAGGGAAGGCAATAAAGTTCAGTCATCTTCCTCTTTGTTCACCTGTGGTCGGGGCCTTTGAGCCCTCTCTGCTACCTTCTTAGGAAATAGAGGCATTGATTGGCTTTCTTTATGATTGTATCAATGTGCTAGGCCCAGGGCAGATCTGCAGAAATATATATGCACACCGAGGTTGAGGTTGAAACTATTAAAAGTCTTATAGGGTCAGATAGAATTAATACGAAGAGGAGTTTTTTCCTATGCTGAGGAATCTAGAGACAGGGATATATTTTCATAATTAAGGGTAGCTGTTTAGGAGCGAGATGAGGAAAAAAAACTTTCATGCTGAGGGTGATGAACCTTTAGAAATCTCTGCCTTGAACGGCTTGCAAACTCAGTCATTGTGCCTTTGATGGCTGCCTGAGTAACAGGAGCTTAACTGATGTGCTAACATGGCAACTACACATTGAATGAGTGGATAATCTTTTGGTCCATGAAATGGCAGAATCTGCAAATACATATGCAAGGAAGGATGCCGTCTTGTATCTTGTAAACTATGCAAACATTTATTTTTGCTCTGTGGCTTCCACAAATGGAAATTAAACTGAAATGCTCCACTATGTATAGTGAGGCTCATTGACTTCCTTTTTTGGACAGAGCATTGCAACTATGAGATAATGCTTGTATTTATTTCAACAATGGCTTGAAAGGATCTAATTAATCATGGTCACCTTAAGAGATAAATACATGGTAGTCCTTGTCCTGCTCTGGGGCTGGTGGTATCACAACAGCGGCCGGCAGATTGTGGGCCATACCCACAGTCATTTCACACATTTTTCCTTGCTGAGGTGAAATATAGAAAAATAGAGATAGTTATATAGTGTTGATCAGATTGCATCAACGTATTTTTGATACTTTGTCACTGAGGAATATTTGAAGCATATTCACAACTATAATAGCTACAAGCTTGCACACAGCAAAATCCCACAAATATCAATGTAATTATGGCAAGTTCACTGTTTAAGAGATGCTGGTTGAGAGACAAAACTTATGCAGGACATTGGGGAGTAACTCAATATAACTGTTTTTCTGGAAAATTCTTGGTAACAACAAAAGCAGAATGCCTGGAAATAATATAGACAGGTCAGGCCACATTCCGCAATAGAGGAAACAGATTTAACATTTTGGAGTTGATGATATTTTTCCTTGTTGTTCCTTGAGTTTACATTGAGTATTGATGACAGAATTCAATGCATGGGAGCAGATTGGGAATCTAAAGTCGGCAGGAGACCCGGAAAGATCAGGTGTCACCCTGTTGTGGACTGAATGATGTCAATAAATGATGTTCTGCAAAGTGGGTCAACTCAGATTGTGTTTGGTTTCTATGATGCTTGAAGGAAGACCACATCATGAATAACTGATAGAAACATAGAAACATAGAAAATAAGGTGCAGTAGTAGGAAGGCCATTCGGCCCCTTCGAGCCTTGCACCGCCATTCAATATGATCATGTGCTGATCATCAACCAACCTCGGAATCCTGTATGCTGCTCTTCTCTCCATACCCCCTGAGAATCCCTTTTAGCCACAAGGGCCACATCTAACTCCCTCTTAAATATAGCCAATGAAACTGCGGCCTCAACTACCTTTCCTGTGGCAGAGAATTACCAGAGATTCACCACTCTCAGGTTGAGAACAATGTATTATCCCCCTCATACTCGGTCCTAAAGGAATTCCCCTTAATACCTTAGACTGTGACTTTCCCTTGTTTTGGACCTCACCAACATCGGAACAATCTCTACCTGCATCTAGCCTATCCAACCCCACTTAAGAATTTTGTACGTTTCTCTAAGATCCTCACCCTCAGGTCTTTTCCCTAAATTCTAGCGAGTACAAGCCAAGTCTATCCATTCTTTCCTCATTATGAAAAAGTCCTGACATCCAGGTGAATCAGTCTGGTGAAAGCCTTCCTGCTCTATACCCCTCTATGGCACAGAATGTATTTCTTTCACAAATTGGTAGACCAAAACTGTACGCCAATAACTCCAAGATGTGTGGTCTCACCAAGACACCGGTACAACTGTAGTAGAACCTCCCTCTCCTATACTCAAATCCTTTCCGTTAATGATAATGCTAACATACCATTTCTGCATTCTTCCATCTGCGGCTGCTTGCACCATGCATGCCTACTTTCAATGCGATTGGTGTACCATGACACACCAGGTCTCGTTGTATGCATCTGCTCTTTTCTAATTTTCCCACCACCGATTAAGATAATACGTACCCTCACTGTTTTTGCTACCGTAAGTGCATAACCTCACATTTACCACATTATACTGCATCTGCCATGACACACTTTGCCCACTCCACACCAGCCTATCCCAAGTCATCTCTTGGCCAGCTCTCCAAGCATCCTCCTGCACGGCTAACACTACCCCCCAAGCTGTTAGTGTCATCTCGCAAACGTTGAGAGATGTTGCATTCAATTTCCCTTCCCTCATCCAAATCATTAAATAATGATATTGTAAATAGCTTGGTCCTAGCACTGAGCCTTGCGGTAACCCCACTAGTCACTGCCTGCCTTTCTGAAAAGGACCCGTATACCTCCTATCCTGCTTGCATCCTGTCATGCCAGGCAGTTTCCTCTATCACATCAATACAGTACCCCGCTATATAACCGTGTGCTTTAAGTTGTGTGATACTAAATCTCTTATGTGGGACCTTGCCGAAGGCCTTTCTGAAAGCACTAAGTATATAACACATCCACTGGTGTCTTCTCCCTACTTATCCACTCATGCTATTTAGTTCCCCCACTGCCCTCCTCCCCCCGAAAAATTCCTATAAGATTCGTCAGACATGATTTGCCGTTCAATAAATCTATAGGCTGGCTTTGTCTAATGATGATTTCACACACTTTCCAAATGTAACAGTGCTATTCCCATCTTATAATAACTGACTCTAGCAGTTTCCTCCCGCACTACCGATGTTAAGACTAACTGGTCTGTAATTTCCCCGTTTTCTCTCATCCCTCTATTTTTTTAAAAAAGTTGGGTTACATTAGCGACTCTCAATCCCCAGGAACTACTCCAGAATCTAAGGAGTTTTGAAACATTATCATCTAATGTATCCACTAATTTGCTGTGGGCTACTACTTCCTTGAATAACTCTGGGATGCAGACAAATGCTGGCCCTGGGGAATTTATCCGGCCTTTAATCCATTCAAATATTACCCAACACCACTTCTCTTCGGCAAACCGATGGATTTCACACAGTTCCTCCAAACCTTATTTGACCCCACGGGTCCGGGCCCGCTAATTTCCGGCAGATTATTTAAGTCTGTGGCTTCCATAGGGTGTGAATACAGATACTCAAAGGTAGTATACAATTGGTTCTGGCATGTCCTTGTTACCCATGTTACAATTCCACCTGGTTTGACTGCAAGGACCTACTTTGTTTTAACTAATCTCTTTTCTCCTTCACATATCGATAAAAAAATTTTGCAGTTAGTTTTTTATGTTCCCTTGCCCAGTTTTCTTTCCAGAATCTATTTTATTCCCCTTTCCGAATTAAGCTTTTGTCTCCCTGGCAGAACTCAGAATATTCTCCCAGTTCCTCTGGTAGGCTGCATTTTTCTGGCTATTTTTGTTGCTTTCATCTTTGGTTTTTATAGATCCCTGATTTTCCCCTTGTTTAATCCATGGATGCACTATCTGCCCCATTTTCATTCTTTGCCAAACGTTATGAACAATCTTTGTAGTTCATCCATGCAGTCCTTTAAAATACCTTCAGCACACCACTATCAACCCTTTAAAATCACTTGCCTGTCTATCTTGGCCAAATCACTTCTCAACTCAAAGGTTACCATTTGTTTAAGTTCAGACCCATTTTCTGACTTAATTATGTCGCGTGCTCGCCGATCTAATGGTAACTCAACCATTTAGGTCCACTCCTTGCCCAAGGGTCCCTGCACAACAAACTGGCTATACTTAACCCTTTCTCATCTACTCAATACAGTCAATAGTCCTCTCTCTCCTGTAAATGTTGGTTTAGAAAATCTATCCCCCCGCATACATTCAAGAAAATTCCTCTTCCCCAGCAACCCCTTCCCATTATGATTCACGCCAATCCTATATTGTTAGATGAAGTCACACCATTATAACTGTTTTAAACCCTGTTGCACGCATTTTCTAATTTCCCTGTTTGATGCCATTCCACAACTCCACCTATTACTGTTTTAGGTGGCCTGTACACAACTCCATCTGCGTTTCTTTCTTCGCTTCTTAGAGTTGCGCTTCCATCCCAACATCCTCCAAGCTAATGTCCTTCATTCTATTGCAATTAATCTCCTCTCTCACCAGCAATGCTACCCCACCTCATTCCTACTGTCTAGCCTTCTGAATACTGAATATCCTGGATTTCAGCTCCCACCGTGGTCCCCCTGGAGCCCATGTTCCCATGTCTCCTAGATTCCCCTTAGCTAACATGCACATTCAAACTCGCAGACATCCACCCCAACACACCCAGCAACACCACACACCACCACAACCCGACAAATAGACCCGAAACCAAATCCCACACCCACACAACACCACACAACCAAACTCACGAACCCATGACATCCCACCACACAAAAGCAAAAACAACAACACCACCACCCCACAATCGCAACACACATCCTATCCCCCAAAATACGCTAGCTCCAACACGAACAAACAAAATCAACACACACAACTCTGCACATTTAACCAACTCGTCCACCGTATATTTTTTTCTTTTTACGAATGCTCACTGCATTTGAGAACACAAAGGCCTTCAGGCATGTATTTACAACACTCTTACTCCTTATATGCAATTATTTGTGACAAGTGGTTCCTTTTTGATTTTGCCCTGAAACAACCACCACCTCTTATTCTCCTGTGTATTATTATTTTCTTCTTTCCCCCCCTACCATCGTTGGGTCTTGAGTTGCTTTCTTTCTCTGCCTCCTCTCCTGCCTCAGACCCTTGTCTACTGACTGACTTTCTCTATTGTGTCACGCCTCCTCCCCCCAACCAGTTCCTGTTTAAGTCCCCCTGGTAAACTTGCAATTTCCCGTAGCCAGAATACGGGTTCTCCCCCTCGGGTTTCCCAGTGCAACCCGTCCTTTTAATACAGGTCACTCCTTCCCCAAAAGAGGTTCCATGACCCCAAAACTTGATCCCTGCCCTCAGCAACCATTCCTTCGCCAGGCATTTATCCCCACCTTGCTCCATTTTGACTCTCAACTGTCGTCGAGGCAACAGAAGTAATCCTGAGATTGTTAGTTGCGGTTCTTTTGTGCCTTTAACTCTCTTTCTAATCTCCCTAAATTCTCCTTTCCATTATCTCTTCTCGCTATGTCATTGGTACCAACTATGTACCATGACCCTCAGGCTCCTCTCCCTCCCCCCCTTTTCAGGGATATCTTGGACACGTTCAGAACATCCCGGAACTCTCGGCACCAGGGAGGCAAAATACAAACGTTCGGGTGTCCGGACTGGTCCACCAGAACGGCCTATCTGACAAGACTCCCAACCTATTAGAGACCCTATTCTATATGCCTCCTCTTCTTTTCCTTACCCTTCTGAGAGCAACACAGGTCCGGACGTACCGCAGGCGGTCGTTGTTTGCTACCCCCCAACCCCTACCGGCGGGGCCCAGGTAGGTGTCCCCCCCCAACAGTACACTCAAAACAAGAGAATATTTCAAGGTGTACAGCATGTGTACTTCTTCTACGCCCCCTCTCCCCTTGCCCTCCTCCTAACCGTGACCCCAGGGGGGGGGGTGTCTACCTCCTGTGGTGTTTGGAGAGACCCCTACCTCCCTGTAACTCTCTCTTGAGACCTCCTCACTTCGCCCTGACCAACGGAGGTCAGGTCCCTTACACACACTCTCTTTAGAGCCCCATCTCTCGACACACCGGGCACAGATGGGGACTTGGAGGGCTATCCCAACTTCAATTACTCCCACTCTGACATGGCAGAACAAGTAAGCTGCCCCTGGCACTTCCTTCTCCCTTACCCTGATAGATGCACACTACAAAATAAATATAACAATACAAAAATACAATCCAAATACAAAAGTACTGTACACTACAAACTGCTGGAATGCTGCCAATCTCAGCTTTGCGTAATACTCAGTCCACCATCAGCGGCTCCTCAAGCCCAGATAATTGATCACAATCTTGTTTTTTTTTTAAAAAAAAATATATATCTAAATAGGAGTAACAATGAATCACTGCATCATTAGGTGTTTGTGTTTATATTCCTGTATGATGGAAGAGGGAGGTGGCAAAAGACTAGATAAAGGTTGCACATGAAGTTTGCCAGAGTGGAAAGAGTGAAGTTATCTAGATGTGAAAGAGAAAGTGTGGAACGCATGTATTCCATGGGAAGAAACTTACCCCTTTGCATTCTGAAGGGAGAGGGAGGGGAAGGATGAGTAGACCAGAACTAAGAGCTTTTATACTTAATGATAGATCACAAAGGTGTGTACTAAGATGGTCAACCAGCAATATGTAGAGAAAATATGGTTGGGTGATGTTAGGGTCAGAAACACTTCTTGATGAAAGTAGAAGAGGGAGGGAACGGGAAGGGAATTTCCTACCTCCCACCAATTCCCTCCCACCTCTACTTTCCAGTCTGAAGAAAGGGTTCCGACCCACAAAAACGTCACCCATCCTTTTTCCTCTCCACCAGAGATGCTGCTGACGCGCTGAGTTACACCAGCACGTTTGTACTATCTTCAGGAAGGGAAGTATACTGTATTTGAAACGGTGAAAATCCATGGATGGAAATAATGGAGGTGGATGATTATGGAGGGTGACCGATGAACAATAGGGAACTAGTGGCAGGAGTTCCATGGTTTTAATACACCAGTTTTAGGACAGAGGTGAACCTTCAGTTCTAACCCTGTGGTTCATGCTGCACTGAAGTTAGCATGGATATGGAGGCTCAAATCCCCAAGCATGACAGGACATGCAAACCTGGATCCTTAGAAATCTTCAGGGAAGTTACAGCTGACACCGGAACAGAAATTGCCTTTGTAAACGAGGATTAGATATGGCACCCGCTGAGAACCCCTGCTTCCCTCCATCCATTAACTAAAACAAACACCCCCTACCCATACTCTTCTCTTCTAGCGGCTGCAAAAGCCTCTCTTGAGTATTATCAATAGCGGAAATATCCTCGTCACTTTAAATCCAGGAGGAAGATGGATCAGGCCACCCAATGTCTGGAAAAGAGCAAACTCCTCTCTCAGCATGAGCATTAAATGATAGAAAAGCCCTGCAATACCAGTCAGACCACTCCTTGTGATTAGCAAACCTTAGCCGAAGTTACAGCAAAGCTCCAAAAATCTATAGAAATTTCAATCACCAGCCAGAAATATAATCCCCCCAGCGTACCTAGTTCCCTGATTGCCCGTAATAGAGTGCTATGGAAGTAGATGGGAGTCATAGGTGAGGGTGCTCTTTATTTTGCTTCAGGTGCCAGCTTATTTGTGCAAAGTTAGGGTACGGCAGATGGTCTAGTTTTGAGCGCTGGGAAAATACAGGATTGAACATCTGTATGTTTTTGAGCCTGATTTGCAGTGATGATTCAGTACAAATTACTCTTACCAGGGTGTCTCGAGTGTATTTTCCACGAACTTGTGTGTGCACCCACGTGAACCTATTTAATAAAGTTACAGTAGTCTCGCACCTAACACAGCAAGGCCTTACCCAACCCATTCCATTAATCTCTGCCCAGTTCTGTTGGCTGGAGGCATAAACATTGATAGTCACTGGGAGAGAACATAAAATGGTTGTGAATGGTCATATTCTATCTTTAAATAGAGTGGGCGACCTGCGTGTCAGTTTAACATCTCAATTTGGATAAACCACCTTGCCCTCGGCTTGCACTGAAATGCGTCAGCTCTGCTGAATGCTCATAGATCCAGTAAGGAATCACACCCACAAATTGATGGAATATTACCAACTAAACCACAACTGATTCCTCCCCCCCCCCCCGGTACTGGCTGCTTGTGCGAATCATTATCAGTATTCTTCTTTCTTCAAAAATATATTCAAGATCGTCTCGCTTTAAACTTTTACAGATATTCCAAGAACATAAAACTAACAGAGCTCTGAATTTCCAAGATGGCCTGTTCATTTCTTGATGATCTGGCAATGTTACAATACTGGTTGGCTGTTTAGATGTGTTTCGTGCTGATTACAGCTCCCTAGTGTCTTGCTGCAGATTGGCACGGATTCCACGAGCCATCCATTTAACATTGTGGTCTATTTATTATGACTGTCCAAGTGGATGATCTTGCTCACAAGATAAACCTAGAAATGTAGAGAAACATTTCAAACAAACCTGAATATGTCTGCGTCACAAGATTTTAAATAATAAAAAAATGCAACTCAGGGTCATGTTTTATGGATTTTTAATGAAAAGTTTCTCTCTGCCCACATCACCCATCATTAAATTTCCACAACATATCTGCGATGGTCCACCACTGAGCAAGACAGGCTCTTACCTCAATTTTGAAAGGTTGTGGGTTAATGCCACTCCAGTGATGGGCATGTAAGCTATGCAAACAGCTTCCACTTTAGTATTGAGCACATGCCAAATTCCAGCGGTACCATTCATAGATGGAGGATTGTTATATTGAGATCCCAATTCTATTCTGTCAGATGGGTTTGAAAAAGTTCAATGCACTATTTTAGTTCGCCACTTATTTCCCCCTTTTTTCTGGAAAAATATTTTGCCCCTCAATCGAAACATTAAGCAAAAAGAAAATTTGGTAACTTTTATTGCTTGTTAGTAAGAATTTTGCCCAAAATTGGTATGCTTCTCAATCTGCAATGATTATAGTACACATTAAAAGCCACTTTGAGAAGTCAATAGGTTTCGTGGGAACTGTACAATTGCAAGTTGATATAATTAATGGTCAGATATTGAGCATTTAAAATAAACCAACAAAATATTTTATTGAGGTGATAGTGATTAATAGAGGGTGATGAAGAGTGTCTCTATATGTAGGTTAAACTCCTTTAAACTGTTAATATGGCAGCACGCAGTAATTTGTTTGTCTAGTGCTTCGATTAGCACCTTCCAGTACAATGTCTTTTTTTCTTTATAATGTTTTCACAACAGAATTACTTTTCTTTCAGTGAAAGGTTAATTGACACTGGTATTCCCAAAATACTGTGTTGGAAACAGAACCATGTTTTGGGGTACAAGAGAGGGCAGAAATTGGTGGTCCTGCTAAAAGCCGGTCCCACTGTAATGAGTTAATTCCAAAGAGTTCTCCCCGATTTGCCCTGATTTTCCGAACTCGGAGGTTTACCGTAAAATGGCCGCTCGTAAGAACATCGGAGGCTCTCGTGTTAAAATCTTCCTTCTCCGGCGTCCCACGAGCTTACCTCCAATTACGCGAGTCTTCCCAAGTACCTGTGCCTGTTAGCGTTACGAGCCGCCTAGAGAACGTCCCCGAACTCTCCACTACCCGCTACGTCATTCAAACGTGCTTAACCCACGAGAGATTGATTTTTTTTTAAACTCGGGATGAGCACTGAATGAACCTCGTAACCAGTGGGACATGGGCAACTAAGTATGTACGGGGCTCAGGAACTGGTGAGGGGAGCAAGGATCCAAGTAATTGGCTGGGACAAGTTGTAAGTGTCACTGTGAAAGAAACAGAGAATCCTGGAGGTCAATGAATGGGAGCATGGAATCCTGTGCCCTGGGAGTAGAAAGGAATGTGAAAAGTAAGGTTCTGGTGAGTGCTACAAAACTCATCTCGTAGCCAGGTGCTGAACCATCAGGGTTTTCGAATAATCAGATTTAATATAGTAGCTTACACAATCTCAGTCTATTCCCAAAATGGTTCACGAAGATTTGTCAATATTTCAAAAGTAAACTTAATTCATAAAAATATATTCAAGAAAACAGAAAACTGTGCATGGCTTGCTTCATTCAGTCCATAATGCGATTGGTTCTATTCATTGATAGTGTGAACGCAGTCTGTATACAAAGCACCATTGCCACCTATGTTGCTCTCTTTGGGCAGTTCAAAACATATCATATTTGGGAGGTTTTTAAAATTCACCCAGCTCATATTTTCCCAGTTGTCACAGGATTTCACTTCGTCCTTTCCCATGAAGCCTCGCGCCTTGCACACGATTTTCAGATGCGTCCCGCAGCATGTATTCCCAACGTCTGGGAGTCCAGTCCCACAGCAATTCCCTTAATCATTCTAACTGTACTAACAAACAAGCATTTCAGGTGGAGAAAAGGGGTGGATATGTCACATTGATGAGCTTCTTCAGATTTGTTGTTTGTGGGACTAGACAATCCGAAACAGCCCATGCAATATTACTCTGCACACATCTGCTGCGTGGATGGACTTCCACAAAAATCACCCCCAACCCCCCCCACCACACCTCTCCTCAACTGCAGACAGAAAGCCTTACTTACCAGTGGCTTGCAGAGGTATCTCATACCCCTTTGAACTTCCACACATTTTGTCATGTTAACAACCAGTACAAACGTAAATGTATTTTATTGGGATTTTATGTGAGAGACCAACACAAAGTGGTGCATAATTGTGAAGTGGAAGGAAATGAATACATGGTTTCCAAATTTTATTTACAATAATAACTGAAAGTGTGTGGCGTGCCAAAAGTTATTCAGCCCCTCAGTCTGAGTCAAAACTTTGTAGAACCACCCTTTCGCGGCAATTACACTGCAAGTCGTCTTTTGGGGGTATCTCTCTAACCAGCTTTTGCAATCTAGAGACTGAAAATTTTGCCCATTCTTCTTTGCATAGATAGGCTTCAAGCTCAGTCAGTTGGATGGAGCGTCGCGTCTGGGAACAGCCAATTTCAAGTCTTGCCAGAAATTCTCAATTGGATTTAGTCTGAACTTTGAGACTGGGCCATTCTAACACATGAATATGCTTTGATCTAAACCATTCATTAGCTAGGGGGGCTGTATGTTTACAGTCTTTGTCCTCTGGAAGGTGAATCCGCCCCAGTCCTCAAGTCCTTTTGTGGCAGACTCTACCAGGTTTCTCTTCTGTGTATTTGGCCCATCATCATCTTCCCATCAACCTCTGACGCTTTCCCCCCTGTCCCTCGAAAAAAGCATCCCACAGCATGAATGCTGCCACCACCATGTTTCACATGTGGGGGATGGTGTATTCAGGTGAATGTTGCAGTGTTAGTTCCTGCCAGACATATCGTATTGCATTAGGCCAAAAACTTCCCTTTTGGTCTCATCAGACCAAGCACCTTCATCCACATGGCTTGCTGTGTCCCCCACATGGCTTGTGGCCCAACTGCAAACAGGAACTACTTATGGCTTTGTTTCAACAATAGCTTTCTTCATGTCACTCTTCCATAAAGGCCCCGATTTGTGGAAGTGCACAACTAATAGTTATGTCCTGTGGACAGATTCTCCCCCACCTGAGCTGTGGGAATCTCTGCAGCTCCTGTCCAAGTTACCGTGTGCCTCTTGGCTGCATTCTTCTGATCAATGCTCTACCATGCCCGGCTGTCAGTTTAGTGCCGCCATGTCATTGTAGTTTGCAGTTGTGCCATACTCTTTTCCATTTTCAGATGATGATTGAACAGAGTGCTTCCGTGAGATGATATCAAAGCTTGGGTTATTTTTTATAACCTAACCCTGCATTAAACTTCTCCACAACTTATATCCCTGACCTGTCGGATGCATTCCTTGGGCTTCATGAGCAGTTTGTTCTCACTAATGTTCTCTAACAAACCTCTGAGGCCCTGTCACAGACAGCTGTATTTTATACTGAGATTAATTACACACTAAGCTGGACTCTATTTACTAATTAGGTTGACTTCTGAAGGCAATTGGTTTTGCACTGACTGGATTTTATTTAGGGAACAAGTAAAGAGGGCTGAATACTTTTGCACGCCACACTTTTCAGTTTTTTATTTGTAAAAAAATTTGAAAACCATGTATCATTTTCCTTCCACTTCACAATTATGCGCCACTTTATGTTGGTCTATCACATAAAATCCCAATAAAATACATTTACGTTTGTGGTTGTAATGCGACACAATGTGGAAAAGTTCAAGGGGTATGAATACTTTTGCAAGCCACTGTAGGTACTTGTTTGAGAGTTCTGGCAACAAAATAGTTTATAAAGTCCTGAAGTGCTTTTTGAAGTGAGGACACTGCTATAAAATGGAACCACTGCCAGGTAATTTAGGCACAATTTTGTCCTCCCATAGTAATGTAGTAACGAATGACCAAATCATCTGCTTTAGTGAAGCTGGTTGGCATGAACAGGCTGTTTAGGAATAGCTGCCCTGTTTCTTCTTTTCAAAATGGTGTCATAGAGAATAAGAGGACAGAGAGCGTCTTAGATTACACCTCTTCGGGAAAGCCACACCTTCAGTAATGATGCACTTCCTTGGTAGCACTGCCAAACTTTTTGCGCTTAAGAGGAGTGAGTATGGAACCCACAATCTAACATGATCCAGAGATAAGAGGAGATTGCCCATGACATAATAACACTGACGACTGAAATTTCAGGAAGAACAATAGAACAAAAATTGAGAGCTCTGCTATTAAAATCGTACCACATAAGCATAAGCACCGACCCAATAGATATTAATCCTCACCCCAATGTTTCTTCTGAGTACCCTGAACCAAGGAAAACTTCAATTAAAATAACAGGTAATAGCACATTATGGTATCCCCCTTATAACAATTGGACAAACATGATCTTGTGTTATTTAATAGTATAAATGTATTGCATTCTTCATATCAAATACACGATTCCAACCACTCATTCCCAAACTCATGTTGCAATTCTGAGACTACAGTGTTTTCTTGGAAGCTGACCCATAGACAGAACCCTGAGATGGCATTAAATGGAGATCCAGGAGTTTGTATTCGAAGAGACATAACTTGCGCATTGGCACTGAAAACTTGGACTGGGATCAAACCTAACGTTCATTTTTTTGATGTCATGAGCACAAATGCCCCTGAATAAAAAATTTATTTGAATTCAAAACGGAGTTGCAAATTAAGTGACAGTGGGAATAACACCACTACAGTCATGATATGTGTGCTGACTGAAGTAGAATTTATCGCCGAGGAATGTCCTCTTTCTGTATTTCCCTTAATGAGCCAATTTAACACTGGCCTAGCCAGATTGCCCATATCATGAAAAATAAAAGAAAGCTACATTGGTGCACAATTCTTTTGCTGTCGGCTGCTCTCCAATATCCCAACTTGGAGTCATCAGATATATACAGTGAATCATCTTTGAGGTAATCTGGCCAGGGGTGAAGAACACATCAGCATTTGCTGTTTATGTTGTTACTTGATTGCTGGCCTAACCATAATTACCTCTAGACTCAGAAAGAAAACAAAAGCAATGCATACTGCAAAACCATGGAGAATATTGATATGAGGAGAAACCATGTCCTGTGTCAAGAGAATGGGTAATAGATACAGATTTAAGCTAATATTGCAAAATGCAAAGATGACTGACTGATTGTAAAATGCATCTAGAGTGAGTTGTCGTGATCTGTAATCAGTGCCTCAAATGGTAACATGAAAAGCTGCGAAACGTGAAGGAGAAAAGTTTGCACGGTTATGGGTAGAGATTGAGATTAACTTAATGATCATGTTAATAGATAAGCTTTGACTGATTGACAATGGGATATATCCGGGTAGCGGCTAAAACCTTCATCAAAATGGTAGAATTTAAAAGGCATATTATGGAATGGGGAAATAGCAAGATTTAGGAAGGGACTTGGAGCAAGATGATTCCAGGCAAGATACTTGGCTATGCATCAAACTAGTCTCATCTTCAACAGCACTACAATGCAAATCAGCACTTCTTGCAACTAATTTATCTTCTCATCAATGTCCAGTTAGGTGTTTCAGCTGGAGCACATCACCTCTAATACGACCTCATCAGATCCTTGGATATGGTGTCGAGGAATCTGGGCAACATTCCAGATGTGTGAAACAGGCTTTTAGACCAAACCTATGTTGCCATCAAGGATCATTGATAAAACTAATAATTCAATTGGTATCAATGGATAAACTCTCCACTGACTGGTAATAAAAACCATAACACACAGGAAGACGGTTATAGTGTGTTGGAGAGTGAACGATCCTCAAGATTTTATAGTGGCAGGATGCTTCATCAGTGGTGTCCTCGGGGCTCAATCCTCCACAACTACTTTACATTATGTCAGTAAATGTAAAATTGTTCCAATGGTGATTGTCACCAGTATTCCCATCCCACTGACCAAGCTTCCTCAACAACTCAAGCAACCAATACCTGCATGCAGCAGGACCTAACATACATTTAGAATGGGCGCAGGCAATGATCAGTTAACATTGTGCTGGCAGAAGGTATCGAAGTTGAGGAGTCATGTTGCAGTTTGCATAAGACATTGTGAGACTGGAGCGTTTAGAATATTGTGTCCTGTTCTGGTCACCACATGTTATAGGAAAGATATTGTCAAGCTTGAAATGGTTCAGAGAAGATTTATGAGGAATGTTTGCCAAGGACTAGAGGGTCTGAGCTATAGGGATAGGTTACGTAATGCTGAGGGCCTCTATTCCTTGGAACGCTGGAATTAGAGGGTTGTAATAAAATCATGAGGAGGAATAGATCGGTTAGAATGCACAGTGTCTAGTTGCCTTAAGATAATAGGGAATCGAAGGGACCCTAGTTCGACTTCACATTTTATTGTCACATGCATCAATTTTGATACAGGTGAAAAGAATATTTGAGTTACCATACACGCCATACTAAAAAAAATTACACACACGATACACCAATTGAATTTAACGTAAACATCACTGCAGTGGAATCAACGGTTTCTCACTGTGATGGAAGGCCAATAAATGTTCAGAATCTTCTCTTTGTCACACCATGGTCGGGGCTTGAACCCGTCCGTATGTCGCGCTACGGGATGGACTAGATGTACGGCCCAAACATCTCTCGTCTGGATGATCGACAACTCCAACAGTCAGAACGGATGGAGCACACTCTACGGCTTGGAGTAGCTTCTTACCGGAGATCACCGCTTCTTACCAGAGTCTGCGACTTCCAAAGTCACAGGCCTGCTGGGCGGAAGCACCACACTGGCGCAACGCGGGAAAAAATCCCATGTCTCCGCGTGTTAAATCAGCGCCGCGCACTGTGTGCTTAGAAGCCCGAGACCACAGCTCAACGGTGTTAAAGTCAGCAGGCCCCAGCTGGGACGGGAGCTCCAAACACTGGCGATCCCGACAAGGATCCCTGGCCTCCCGGGATGGTAATAAGCGCAGCGCCGCGGCGTGCTGAAGTCGTGCCGTCTTCGGTTAGGAAAAGGCCGCGCCAATCCAGACTGGTAGGGGCCCTGCGCAATCCGTTTGAAGCCCACGATGTGGTGGTGCGAAGCATGCGACGTCACGGGAAAAAGACGCATCGCCGACCCGTAAATGAACAGAAAAACAGTTTTCCCCCTATTCACCCCCCCCCCCCTACCACCCCCCACATCTGAGACAATTAAATTAATATGTTAGATGCACCTATAAATAACAAACCAAGGCGAAAAGACTGACGAGATGCTGGCGAGCAGCGAGCCGCAGTGTGGGTGCCACCGATGGATCAGAAGGCATAGGATTCAAGGTGAAGGGGAAAAAGGATTTAATAGGTATCTGAGGGATAACTTTTCAACACAAGGGTGGTTGGTGGTATGAGACGAGCTGCCAGATGGAGGTAGTTGAGTTTAAGACAGGTGCATGGAAGGACAGATTTGGGTTGGAGTATGGAACCAAGCACAGGCAGGTGGATAGTTGTAGCTGAACATGTCAGCGACTGCCATCTATGGATAGAGTCATTTTCACTATCAGTTCCATCTTCCTGTTTCACATGGTCGAAACTTGTGGAAACATGGAAGCAGAACTCTTTAGCTCCAATACCTGTGCCAGCAATATGTCCCTCTTCTTCTGCCTGGCCTTCAATGCTTTTCCCTTAAAAGCACTTTGCATTTGCCTCATACTCCAGTGTGGGAGCCTTGCCCACCACCAAATAACCTTACACCTGACGACATCCCGCTGAACTGCATCAGGGTTGTTATCTATTTGAAAAGGGGGTAAGCGGAAATGAATATGTAACCTTGACCTTCAGAAGTCCCTATACCTGGCTCATCGCCCTTTCAGCGTTTTATTTGTTTGCCCTGTGGTGTGTGTTTCTGTCTCGAGGAAAATGGTTTGAGGTTTTACTTTAGAGCTGGAATGGCTCCTGAACACCAGAGAACAAACATGTTGGTGTGAAACAAAAAATCTAATACCATGTTTGTCAGAAATTTATGCCAAGATTGAACAAATCGATATTCTCTTTCCTAGATAAGATTATTTTCTAATTTTCAATTAATCCTTTTAGCTTTTTTGTTTTCTAACTTTCTTTCTCCTGTTCCTGGCAGTTGCTTTCAATTTTACTTCGAGTCAACGTGCATGACTACGTGAAGAACCCCGCCAGGCGCTATGCGCGGTCATAACGTCCAGCATGTCGCACTGACGTACGAAGCGCAGCTCCCCAGCGGTAGGTAGCAACTTCACAGGTAAGTGTTGAAAACTTTGCCTGAAAGTGTTTAAAACTCCGTCAAGCTGGGCTCGAGCAGTACAGTAGGAGTTTGGCAGATGGAGCGGTCAGTAGGAGGGATCGTAGTAAGCGTGGTGTCCAGTGAGGGATTCACAAATTCGAGTCGGGTCGGCAGATTAGCGCGGCAAACACCGGTTCCGATAACCGGGTGCCGTTTTACCGCCAGCAGAGCTGGAGAGCGAACCTTCATTACACTAGCTCCCCAGGAGACTCAGCAGCCTGAGGCTACTGATAGCCCATAGGAAAGCAAAAAGGGAAGTCTATTACACGACAGTGTTGTTGTCAGTACGATTTTGACGAAGATGGTGCCTCTCCACCCCCAGATAATAAAAGAATTGTGGGGGGTGAGGATGCAAATATGAGACGAGGTCCAAACTTTGATTAAACAAGGGTCAAAGGCTCCAGTGGTTTCCCCAGACAGCTGTCCAAGAAGGCCCATATGTCAGAGGAAACTATATGGCGTACAAGCAAAGGGGATTTCATTCATGCGGCCTTGTTTAAGAACTGAGAGGATGCCCCCCTACAATAGAATTGGGAGAAGCAGGGCAGGATGCAGCTGAACCTTTTATTCTGGTGTCGCCTGCTCAATGTGCAAACATGGCAGAGCACAAGAGCTCGCTCCGGGTGTCCCGAAATAGCAATGAGCTTTGCTGTTCCTTCCCGGAGGGACTGGTGAGGCAATGGAAGAGTAACCTTGCCAACAACATCAAACTATTTAGTGGTACTCACCCTAGTTGTCCACACAATCTATTGATGCAAGGGACCACAAAACAAATATAAGACACATTGTCAACTGTGCATCACTGAAAGTGCCCTACAGGTGAGACCCAGCAATAATGGGCACCCCATGAGTCCTTCTATGAGGGGATAGGAGGTTCGATATCAACACGTCCTCCAACTGGTGGTGCTACAATCACTTGCATTTTGGCACAATGGTAACAGGGACAATTGATAAATCAAATACAAAAAATGATATTGTTGGGCTATGTTATGCCAATGCGTTTTTGAGTAGTTAATTGCATTAGGAAAATCGCCATCAGGCCAACTCGCTATCAGAATTTGCTTGCCTCTGGTGTAAAAACCGGGACAACGAAGGTTCAAACCCATGAAATTTTCCTGTTTTGGAACGGATCGTTGTGAAGGCCAGATTTGTGAGATTTGGATGGAGGAGGCAAAAACACTATTGGCCTTAATGAAGCCAACCATACTATAGGCCCACCTATTCGAAAGCCTGGTTTAGTGTACCAAGGCTCGGATTCAGTTGCTGGGCCCAGCAGGGGGAGGCCAGTGGGCATCGAGGATACCCCTCCAAGACAGATCAGCTACAAACACCAATAATGTGGCAGACAACAGGCTTACAATGGCCGAACTGGAGAGGTAACAGGGACTCTTCTGTTAACAATAAAGTTTCTGGTGGATCAACCTCCTATTGGAGGTAGATTACAATTGTTTTATAATGAATGGTGCTGTATAACGTCTGATATGTTTATACTAAATACTGTGTCAGGTTCTACCATTGAGTTTATCTCAGGGATAGATCCACCTCAACAGCACAAGCCTAATAAAATGTTGTGTTTCTGCTCCAGAGACTGAACAGGTAAACGATGAGATTAAGAATTTATGCCAAAAAGGAGTGATTGAGAAAGCCATTAGACAGCCTCAACAATTTGTGTTTAATATATTCCCCAGACCTAAAAAAGATGGGGGTTGTAGAGTAATTCTGGACCTCACTCACTTAAATTCTTCAGTTCTCTATAGGCATTTTAAAATGGACACCTTCGTTACTGCTAAGCAGCTGGTATCACAGGGTTGTTATATGGCAACTATTGATTTGCAAGATGCATATTATTCAGTGCCAATTCATGCTCATTATCGCAGGTACTTGAAATTTAATCAGATGGGACAGCTGTGGCAATACAAAGCATTGCCTAATGGATTAAGCTCAGCACCTAGGCTATTTACTAAATTGTTAAAACCTGTGCTGGGGCTATTGAGGGCCCACAATCACATTGTCATGGCTTATTTAGATGATATCTTAATTATCAGCAACACTAAAGAGTCAGCTGAAGAGTCGGTTGCAGCAACCAAAAATGTGTTTGAAACATTAGGGTTTTTGGTCCATCTAACAGTCCAAGTTACAGCCAACCCAAAATATTGAGTATTTGGGATTTCTTATTGATTTAGTTGACATGACAGTAACATTACCAACAGCCAAGGTTGTGGATATTGCTAATGTCTGTACTTGCCTCACAAAAAACTTTATCCCTCCATCCGAGAAGTCGCTAAGGTCATTGGGAAATTGGTAGCAGCTTTCCCTGAAGTACAGTTCGGACCTTTGCATTATCAACATTTGCAAAGAGCAAGAGAGCAAGCACTAAAAGAGCATTTTGATCGGGTTATGCAGTTACCAACCACAGCCCTAGCAGAATTGCAGTGGTGGATTGTTAATGTTAGTCAAGCTATCAATAACATTTTGGTGCAAGAACCTTCAGTGATCTTACAGACTGATGTGAGCGCTCTCAGATGGGGGGCTAAGTAACACCGAGTCTAGCTGTGGGGGTAGATGGAATGAACAAGAAAGTTTGATTCTCCACATACAAGAAATCAATTTTTGGAATTATTGGGGGCATTTTATGGGTTAAAGGCATATTGCTCCACAATGAATAATTTACATGTTCAACTCCAGATTGATAACACCACAGCAGTGGCATATATTAATCATATGGGAGGAGTAAGATCAGTATCATGTGATAACTTGGCTAACCTCATCTGGCATTGGTGTATTTCAAGGAACATCTGGGTTTCAGCCATCTATCTACCAGGTTAGACAATGTGGTGACAGACCATAGGTCGCAAAAGTTTAATGACAATATAGAATGGATGTTGAATTCTGAAAATTTTCAAACAATTGTCACTCGATTTGGGTTGCCAGATATTGATCTGTTTGCATCCAGATTAAATCACCAGTTGCCTAAATATGTTTCATGTGAGCCAGATCCAGGAGCAGTAGCCGTGGATGCATACTCGTTACATTGGGGGCACTCATTCTTTTATGCATTTCCTTCATTTTGTCTGATCACGAAATGCCTCACCAAAATAGAGCGTGACTCTGCCACAGGTGTTTTGGTGGTCCCAGATTGGCCAACACAACCATGGTTCCTATTAGTACTCAGAATGATGGATCAGCCATTCATGATGATTCCCAGCTGCAGTAATTTGTTGGTGCATCCAGTTACAGGAGAAAGTCACCCATTATATGACCGTATTAATTTGTTGGTCTGCAGGTTCTGACCAGACCATTCCAAGGCCTTGGATTGTCAAACAGGACCATGGAGGTTATCACTGCAGTCTGGAGAAATAGCACTCAAAAACAATATGTGGTTCACATAAAGAAATGGGAGATGTTCTGTGTACAATCAAATATATCTTATCATACTGCAAGCATATGTGATGTGTTGGAGTTCCTTGCTAAGTTGCATTTTGATGAGCACTTGAGTTATAGTGCCATTAACAGTGCTCGGAGTGCTTTGTCCTCCTATTTAGGGCAGTCTTCAGAACAACAACCTATCGGGTCTCATCCGTTAGTATCCCGATTTATGAAAGGAATTTTTAACAAAAACCCTCCTAAACTTAGATATACAGAAATCTGGGATATCAGTATAGTTCTCACACTGCTTTGGCAATGGGCTCCAATTACATCATTATCTATGCAGAGATTAACTCTTAAATTGGTTATGCTAATGGCGCTGGTTTCAGCACAACGTGTACAAACATTACAATTGTTACGAATAGATTGTATGCATTTGTCTGTAAATGACATTACATTTTATGTTTATGATTTAATGAAACAAAGCAGGCCAGGTATGGCCGGAACCAAGGTGACGTTTAAAGCATATCCTGTTGACCAAATGTTATGTGTAGTTAAACACTTAAGCCAATATATTGAGTTAACAAGGAGTCTCAGAGGTTCTGAGACAGGACTGCTCATTAGTCACAAAAAGCCATATAAAATAGTGTCAGTACAAACTATTTCTAGATGGTTGAAACAGGTTCTCAATTATGCTGGAGTTGGCACTCATGTATTTAAATCTCACTCCACCAGGGCGGCATCAACATCCGCGGCGAAGGCTCAGGACGTGCCGCTAGACCAAATCCTCGCGGACGCAGGATGGTCTAGAGAATCAACATTTTCACAATTCTATGACAAACCTGTACAGACAGTGCCACGGTTTGGGCATGCTGTTTTGGGTTCCATTTAATTCATTTGCTTTGTTTTATATCATTGTTTGTAATTTACCCCTGGGACAGAGGGGTTATTACTGTTTTTTGTTATTGTTAAAAATAGTTATTGAATAATTTGAAGCAATGTTCAATATATTATTTATTCACTACTGTGTCAACCGAAGCAGATTGTCGTATGGCATGCATCTATGGCATGAAAACACAGAGCTTTGAAATCTTCACATTGTCACTCACGTGACTCCGAAGTAAAGTAGTAAGATTTAAACGAGAACTTACCAGTTTGAAGTTTGATCCTTATTTTATGAGGAGTTACGTTGAGGGATTACGTGCCCTCCGCTCCCACCCTCATAAACCAAGAGATCATCTGGTAGTTCTAGTCTTCTTAAAGCCTTACTATGTTACTTCAGCTATTTGTTTTCTGTGTTTTCACGCCGCTACTTTGAAGTATGACGCGCATGCGCCTGGCGGGGCTTCTTCACTTAATCCCTCAACGTAACTCCTCATAAAATAAGGATCAAACTTTGAACTGGTAAGTTCTCATTTAATCTTACTAATACCTAGCCTACATGGCACATGTAGATATGTACCTAACATTTAGATGCTAGCTACTAGCCTGCTATTTCTTCACTAAAGACACATAACACATGTTACATAACATATGACACATGTAGCTAACATCCAGATGCCAGGCACTAGCCAGCTATTTCTTCACTTTCTCAGCATCAAACCCTGGCATGTAGTAACCTACCCCTGCCCAATTTCCGTGTTGCACTGAGTCCAGTTACAGGATATAACCAACCGTTACTTGGGATGTGATCTGGGTTGACCAATAATTAGCGCTGGAGCCATGCAACCCATGTGGGTTGATAATTGGAAGCTGTCTTTATTCAGTTATATCTTTTGGGAGAATCAGAGCGAAGCATTTTTTGAGTCTGGCAGCTACAGCAGCAACTATTTCATCCTGTTTTTCCCTCAAGAATTCTTGAGGTTAAACAATAATTTCAAGCATGATTCTGTGTAATATTTTCTGTCATTACCTCAATATATAACACTTACAGCATGTTTCTCAGGAATTTCTTAACTGTTTCAATCCCCTCCATGAAACTGCAAACTGGGAAGTGTAAAGTTCAGTTATATCTTCCCTTTTACATTTTACATGCAGAAATTAAAAGCTAAGAAGTAACTAATTGGCATGAATTGAACATAGGCTGGCTGAGAGGAAAGAGAGCAGGTACAAATAAATCCTTTTATGGCAAGACATAACGAGTGGATATGTGCTGTGGCCTTAACTTTTTACAATCCACCTAAGGCACTAAGGTAGGAATTGTTGCTAAATTTGCTGATAACCAATGTTAAATTATGAAGAGGATTTAAGGAAGCTACAATAAGATAGACACAGACTGCTGGAGTAACTCGACGGGTCAGGCAGCATCTCTGGAGAAAAGCAATAGGTGACATTTCGGTCAAAACCCTTCTTCAGACACTGGGTTCAAACCCAAAAATGTCACCTATTCCTTTTCTCCAGAGATGTTGCCTGACCCGCTAAGTTACTCCAGCATTTTGAGTCAATCTTCAGTATAAACCAGCATCTGCAGTTCCTTCCTATACAAAAACATATAGACAGGTTAAGAGAATGGGCAATGCTCCGGCAGATGTGATATGAAATTGTCCATTTCAGCATGAAACATATTTGCATATTACCTAAATGATGAGAGATTATGTAGCTCTGAGTATTAGTGAGATCTGGGTGTCATAGTCTATGATTTGTAAAAGGCTTGAAGACGAAATCAGAATCAGAATCAGATTTTATTCGCCAAGTATGTTTTGCAACATACAAGGAATTTCACTGGCCAGGTCAGTCATACAATTAAAAGCAACAGACTCAAAAACACATTTTAACACGAACATCCACCACAATGACTCCTACACATTCCTCACTGTGATGGAAGGCAAAATAAAGTTTAAGTCCTTCCTTTTGTTCTTCCTCGGTTGGGGGCCTCGAGCCCTCCGTTGACGGGACGGTCTTGATTCCCGTAGCCGGTGGCGTTCGGGCCCCTCCGTGATGAGGCGTTCCGCTCCTGCATCAGGGGGGTTGTCAGCTCCCCTGCGCCGGGCGATCAAACCGCGCGTCGGGGCTGGTCGAACCTTCTGTGGCGTTGGAGCTCCCGACTAGCCCTTGATGGTAAGTCCGCGGTGGGAGCGATCCCAGGCAAGGGATCTGCTCCGATGTTAAGTCCGCCCCCTGTATGCATTAGAAACCTGGACACCACACCGACGCCACCTGAAAACACTTGAAAAGTTCCATCAACGATGTCTTCGAAGCAGCTTAAATATCAGTTTGGGAAGATAGAAGAACCAACGTCAGCATGCTGAATGAAGCAAAATCATCTAGCATCGAAGCCTTCGTCATCAAGAACCAACTAAGATGGGTTGGTCATGTTGTTGGGATGGAAGACGAGCGTCTACCAAAGCAAACCTTCTACTCCCAGCTTAAGGAAGGCAAACGGAAAAGAGGCAGACTAAAGAAGAGATTCAAAGACGCCTTAAAAGTCAGATGAAGAAATGTGCAATTGACATCGACAATTGGGAAACCAATGCCAAGGACAAGAAACTCTGGCGAACCATCATCCAAGAAGGACCAGCAACCTTCGAAGCCAAGAGATGCGCAGAATTAGAAGAAAAGAGAAGAAAACGGAAAGAGAGGCAGCAACAACCAAAGCCCGATCTGCCATCTGGAATTACCTGTTCTGAATGTCGAAGAACTTTCAAAGCCAGGATTGGATTCATAAGCCACCTGAGAGTCCATAAAAACAACAGAACGTAGACCATCATCCTCGACCTCGAGGGACAGCTATGACGGCAGTGGAGAAGGCCAAGGGCACACAGGTCTGTGTGGGAATGGGAAAAGATATGAAATGATATGCAATCAGAAGCTCAGGATAGCCTTTGATTTGCAGATTGGTCACCTAGTCTGTGATTGGTGTCACCAATGAGGAGGACACTACGTCGCGAGCACTGAATAAAATAGACCAAGTTGGAGGAGGTGCACGTGAACATCTGCCACACCTGAAAGAGCTGTTTAGATCCTTGGATAATGGTGAGAGATGAAGCGCAGGGTCACATGTTGCATTAGCTACACATGCATGGAAAGACCCAGGGGATAGGAGAATGGTCCCTGTGGCAGGCAGAGAGGAGAGGAGGGAGTGAGGAGGGAGGAAGGTGTGACTGAAGGTGAGATTATGCCTCCCTTTTACAGACTCACCCACAATCAGAAATGTTTGCGCACTATCCAAGCTGTCAAATCCTCCAGTCATCTAAAGCACCTCAATTAGAGCAGCCTTCAATGTTCCACAGCACTTGCTTTGGCTGCAAGCGACCTTGTCATTTAATCTGAAGCACCACAAGGAGGAGCTCTCGGTTTGGAGTCTGTTAACGTTAACCTTTGAACTGCCTCTTTGAGCAAACCCAGTTTCAGACACATAATACACTCACTGGAGTCTGGGTTGACGGAAAATAAGCTCCTCAGTCTGAGAGGAAATGTCTCATTAGTGTTTTGGCCATGGTCTGCTTGCTCGGAGTTCCAAGGGAATACACTTCACACAGAAACAACGAATATTGGCATGGACAGTCTGTTAAGTCACACAGACCTTTTTTTGCCAGTCAGGAAAAAACAACCTCAGAGCCAAGGTAGTCTAGCCATTTCCTCTCTCACTAAAGATCGACAAGTCCACCCAAGAGGACAGACATGCTCTTGGGTTAAATGTTAAGGGTGTAAAATGGGTTCCCTTCAACATGCCATTCTCTCAATACTGAACTGAAGCTTTGGTCTTGACTGTGTGGTTAGGTCTCTGGAGTGGGTCTTTGCATGATATTCTGTTTCAGCAACGTATTGTATCAAACATTGCTGTGTAACTGAAAACTGTTAAGAATGGAATATTTTATTTACTGTTGGGATCTGAACATCATTGGCATGACCAGTGTTAATTGCTCATCCTCATTTTTTGCTGATAGTTGTACTGATTTGTTTTTATCACTGTACCAAGCTACAGTGAAAAACGGTGTTTTGCATGATACCGAGACAAATCATAATAAACATGAGTACAATGATACCATACATGAGTAGAACAGGTAGTGGAGAAAGGGAAAGAAGTGCAGTATGTATTGTGAATGTAGACACAAAAAGCTGGAGTAACTCAGCGAGTCAGGCAACATCTCTGGAGAGAAGGAATGCGCGACGTTCTGGGTTGAGAACCTTCAGACTTTTACAGCGACAGAGAAAGAGACGACCTTAAAAATTCTCCACGTTGGATTGCAACCTAGTTGTGGTCAGGGAGCTTGTGTGTCTCAGTGACCCCTAGAGCTATGCCAGCGGAGATTCGTTTCCTGTTAGGGCCTCCCATGCTGGACAGGTCGAAGGGTAGAGGCGAGACGAAGAGCGATCCACTGGTAATCCAGGTTGGAAGTTGAGCACAGGGCTAACAACCCTGTCTCGTAAACAGCAACTGAAGGAATCAACACTACTGGGCGTGACGGACTTCCAGGGATATCGACAGATGCTAGGATGAATGTCAATGGTGAAAGCCGAAAGGTTGCCACTGGCAGGAAGATGGAAGTCACAGAGTGGCAGAGACCAGCTAGCATCCCAAGAATAGCCCTGCACTGGACACCGGCAGGGAAAACGAAACGAGAGAGAACAAAAACCACCTGGCTTTGAACTGTAGTGTAGGAATTGAAAATAATGGACCTGACCTGGGGTAGTGTCCAGAAGCTAGCCCAGAACAGACAGGAGTGGAGGACCTTTGTTGCTGCTCTACATGCCAGGAGGCATAATAGGCAGTAAGTAAGTTAAACATTTGCAAGAGCCACAACGAGGTAGATTGAGAGATCGGGAGCATATCATTAACATGAGCGGTCAGTTTCAGAGAACCTGATGTCTCGTCTTTTGAGAAACTAGTTTCTCAAGCTAGTTACTTAACAGAATAGATTCTTAGGCCAATTCTGGGTAACGTACATCAGTGTAGATCTGGAGTTTACTGTAGGCCAAGTAAATCAATGGTGACCTGACAATATTGATGGTGGGGGATTTAGTCACAGCAAAGGCATTACATGCCAATGATAGATGAAAGGGGTGGAAGATTGCAACCTTCACGTGGTCCGCCCTGTTCGACTAATGCAATCAACTCGACGTGCACAAACGCGGAAGATCAAATAGAACAAGTTGTCCAACAACTTTAGGCTGCGCACACCACACGAAAGAAAAAGAAGATAGATGAATGAACCCTTGGTCTGGCATTTTTTGTAGTTTGAATATTACTTGCCAGTCATTAGTCAGGCATCTGGATTAATAGTGTTAATTTACAGTTACAGTTAATTTACTGTAATTCAAATTACAGTGGTTTATCAATTATTGAACATTGGCCTGACCTGTGGGTTCCCTTGGTTGGGCTTTGTCTGGACGATGAACTCATTGTTGAATTCACTCACCTTTAATTCCTACTGATGCTGAATTAACTCTTCTTGGTTGGGATGGCGTCAGTGTCCTGGCTATGAATAGAAATGTCAGCTACTGTTGATACTCTGATTTCTATAAGGATGTATAGTTTAGTGATACAGCAGGGAAACAGGCCCTTCGGCCTACTGAGTCCGTGCCGACCACCGACCAGCGATCTCCACACATTAACACTATCCTACACACACTCGGGCCGATTTTCACAATTACCAAGCCAATTAACCTACATTACTGTATGTCTTTAGGGTAGGAATGCTCACCCTACAGGTAGGAAACCGAAGATCTCGGAGAAAACACACGCAGGTCACGGGGAGAACGTACAAACTCCGTACAGACAGCATCCATAGTCAGGATCGAACCCAGGACTCCGGCACTATGATGGCATACGATAACCCTCTTTTTTGTAATTTTCTCTTTGGGATTTCCTTCATTTTGATTCACGCTTTCACATTATATTTTACATCTACCCAAGTGTCACTACAACACATAATAATAAACCAAGGTCATTTTAAGGATTAGGCTTACATAGAGTTATGCTTTTAACCAATAATTAGGTAATAGTTTGTAATAATTTACTGTCTCAGAAAAGACTACTATCATGGCAATGCAGCAGTTTACTTTTTGAAGAGGGTGTTGCAGACTTCTGGTGAAAAAGGTGCTGCCAAGTTTCACTTTTATATGGATAACCTCGCTCTTCAACTTTCCAAATTCATGGAAATGTGAGTCAAGTTAATGTATTCTGTTCACATTATTATTCTAGTGAATTTTGCACTCTCACTAATCAAAGAACGATCCTACGATCCAAAATCTACCAGTCGGGCCAAGGGTCCATGAAACAAACATTGTAATCCGCAGTTTGAATTCCAAGGGTCTTGAGTGAAAGGCTAGCATTCATGAGTATCTTCATTTAGAAGTACTTTTATGGTGAATTAGCTCATGACAACATGTGTACACATACACTAGCTTTCCTTAACTTACCAGATTCAGGGATTAGAGTGAAAATTACTGTTAAAACACAAAGCAGGTGCTATATCACCAGGATAAGCTCTCAACCAAGAAAATCAAGCCCAAAGCCAAAGTACTATCTAAACTGAGTATACAAACTAGTGCTAAGGACAATAACTAACTCCATGGGCAATAATCAGCGACTGTTGATTATGCAAGCACGTAAAACTGATCGTGCAGATGCAAGTATATCATTGGGATTATCAAGTGACTACCTCCCTTCACGTTGGTGCCATGATACCTTGGAATGCTCACCAGTTAACTCTGTGTTAGTGATAGAAATGAAATGCTCTCAGGACTCCAGAAATGCAATTGGGCTTCTTGGCATGATTTGCATTTGTGTCTGATATGATTTGACCAACTGATGCTCATCAAATTATGCTATTATAAAATAGTTCATGAAAGCTTGTTCTCAATTGTATTAAAGGCCATTATATCTTACATTTAATACTCAGCAGCTGCTTCTCCTCATCGTGCACTTCTGTTAAACTCCTGGACAAAAATCTGTCTCAAGAGGGCAAACTCTGGGGCGTTTGGTTAAAAAGGTTGCAATGGCCTTCAATAGCCCCACATCCCACAAATACCATAATTTACTCTGAAAGCATGTCCCATTGTGAACCACGTACACTACCTACCATCCCAAACTGACTATCTATAAGAATGTGGGGGAAATAAGTCAAATCTAGTATTGATAGTGACAGTGTGTTTCTCCTGTGGTTTGACAGCATCCTCTTCTGGACCCCTTCATGATTGTGCTTCATCTTCTCCATGTTTCAGTTATGGCTATATTTCCATGTTATTTATCACACAAACACACACATATACGCACACATATACACACACACCCGCACACACACACACATATATAACCATATAAACCATATAACCATATAACAATTACAGCACGGAAACAGGCCCTCTCAGCCCTTCCAGTCCGTGCCGACCATTTGTTTTCCCCTAGTCCCATCTACCTGCACTCAGACCATACCCCTCCATTCCCTTCACGTCCATATACCTATCCACTTTACTCTTAAATGTTAAAATCGATCCTGCCTCCACCACTACTGCTGGAAGCTCATTCCACACAGCCACCCCCTCTGAGTAAAGAGGTTCCCCCTCACGTTACCCCTAAACTTCTGTCCCTTAATTCTCATGTCATGCCCTCTTGTTTGAATCTTCCCTACCCTCAATGGGAAAAGCTTATCCACGTCAACTCTGTCTATCCCTATCATCATTTTAAAGACCTCAATCAAGTCCTCCCTTAACCTTCTGCGCTCCAAAGAATAAAGACCTAACTTGTTCAACCTTTCTCTGTAACATAGTTGCTGGAACCCTGGCAACATTCTAGTAAATCTCCTCTGTACTCTCTCTAATTTGTTGACATCCTTCCTATAATTAGGCAACCAAAATTGTACACCATACTCCAGAATTGGTCTTACCAATGCCTTGTACAATTTTAACATTACTTCCCTACTCCTATATTCAATGCTCTGATTTATAAAGGCAGCACACCAAAGGCTTTTCTTTACCACCCTATCTACATGCGATTCCACCTTCAGGAACTATGCACAGTTATTCCTAGATCCCTCTGTTCCACAGCATTCCTCAATTCCCTACCATTTACCATGTATGTCCCATTTTGATTTGTCCTGCCAAGATGTAGCACTTCACACTTAACAGCATTAAACTCCATCTGCCATCTTTCAGCCCACTTTTCCAAATGGCCCAAATCTCTCTGTAGAATTGAGAATCTACTTCATTATCCACAACACCACCTATCTTAGTATCATCTGCATACTTACTTATCCAATTTTCCACCCCATCATCCAGCTCATTGATGTACATGACAAACAACAGTGGACCCCAACACAGATCCCTGAGGCACCCCACTGGTCAGGCGGCTTCCAACCTGACAAACAGCCATCCACCATTACTCTCTGACATCTCCCATTCAGCCACTGTTGAATCCATCTTGCTACTCCGCCATTAACACCCAAAGATTGAACCTTCTTAACCAACCTTCCATGGGGAACCTTGTCAAAGGCCTTACTGAAATCCATATAGACAACATCCACTGCTTTACCCTCATCAATTTCCCTAGTTACCGCTTCAAAAAATTCAAGAAGGTTTGTCAAACATGACCTTCCAGGCACAAATCCATGTTGACTGTTCCTGATCAGACCCTGTTTATCCAGATGCTTATATATATTATCTCTAAGTATCCTTTCCATTAATTTGCCCACCACTGACGTCAAACTAATAGGTCTATAATTGCTAGGTTTATTCTTTGAACCCTTTTTAAACAATGGAACAACATGCGCAGTACGCCAATCCTCCGGCACTATTCCCGTTTCTAATGAATATTGAATAATGAATATATTATATATATTCATAAACATGGCAACAATATATATTTTTTAAAGGTACATATTTTATATACATTAGTTAGTGTGCCCTTTTTAAAGATTGTTGCTATGTTATTAATTTCATTTCACCAGTTTTTCTGTTGCAGCATGCATTACATCTTTACCTCTCGTTCTTTCTTTTGCCTGTTTGGTGTTCAAGGAGCACAACATGTGTAACTTAATTGTTCAGGTTGAGGGTCATAGGTATTAAGTCATGTTGTGTGCCATGATAGAGGGAGTGTTCTTGTCCCTTTTATCTGTCTACGGGGGAGTTTGAGGCAATAGATATCTGAATAGCTATCCCTGCGGCACTCCCTGAAATGCCCCTTGCTAGATAGCCCCACCACTGGTATTCACTCCCATCAAAGCTGGAGCGATAGATTTCTGACACTCTATGATGTGTCACTCTACAGTTTTGTTAGATTTGGTTGGTTATTGGAATGTGTCTACTATGATAGAAGTCACATAAAGTCACTTTCTATTCCCTCCTGGCTCAATCTGCCTGGCCCTCAAGGTTGGGGAGCCTGGCATCTCTTGTCTAAATTCAGATCCCTGCCTTTGTCTTTTTTCCAATGCTTTCCAATGCTATCTGACCCACTCAATATTTGACAACCAAGACAAGACTTCATTACAAAACACAATTATTTAAAGTACTGTTACATTTTAGCACTTCCTTCACGGTGTGCCAACACGATTTCTCGTTGTCATAAGATCATAAGTGATCAGGAGCAGAATTAGGCCATTCGGTCTACTCCGCCATTCAATCATGGCTGATCTATCTCTCCCTCCTAACCCCATTCTCCTGCTTTCTCCCCGCAGCCTCTGACATCCGTCTTTCATGTTAGTATTCTCTTGTTTTCTTGCATACGTCCTCTTCTATTTGGAGCAAGTGAGATGAGAAAGAAGCAGGATATATATGTACATTATTCAAGTGTCTTGTGATAAGACAGCCTGTGTGCTGGTGGCGTCTCTTGGCCAGCAATGGATTGCTACTGTTTGGCCCTGTTCTTATCTAAACTGATTCCTTAATTGCATTCTACCAGATAAATGCTGAACTTCATTCAAATGACACATTTGCATTCTAGGAGACAAGGATTATTTTAATCCTGCTGCATTTTACTAGATAGAGAGTAATTTAATAAAAAAGCAAGATTTTCAAAATTAATTTGATGATAATGCATTATATCTTTTAACTTTTTCGAAAAATATTTTGTTGAGAAAAGCAACATTTGAGATTAAATCCATGTTTCAAATTGAAAAAATATCAAATTTCAATTTTAAGTTCATAAGTTCATAAATTTCCCAAAATACCAATTTATCTCCAGAATGTGGAAATCATATGTCTACATTTGGAGACACTCATATTTTTACATCACACACCTTTAAATGGCCTTTGGGGAATCCAGGCCTTTCTCTCTTTCCCATATCAATTCCAAACGAATAATAAAATAAAGGGCCTGTCCCACTGCGGCGACCAAATTCGCAAGTTTAGAAGAGTTTGCCCTGGACGCATACTCGCAGCATGGTCAACACGAGGTCCTAGGAGGTCTTTGTAACTCTCCTTCATGCTCGAAAGTAGTCCCCACGTACTCGAGGCCTCAGTTAGGTCGCCATGGAAAAAATCAATATTTTTTACTCGTAGGTTTAGTCGTGATAGCATTACAGCCTACTACGGCCTATCGTAGGTAATCGAAGGCAATCGAAGGTAGTCAAAGTTAAAGCTCATTGAGGAAAAAAAGGTAATTAAACCGACCGGTAATGTTAAATGCCCGCTAAACTTTATTAAAGTTGTCTGGCTTCTTAAAAATGTCTCCACTCCTTCTCTCCTCCCTTCTCTCCCTCCTTCTCTCCCCCCTTCTCTCCCTCCTTCCGCCCCATCTCTGCCCCCTTCTCTGCCCCCCCCCCCCCGCCACTCTCTAAAGGACTTACTTATAACTTTATGTCTTTTACCTTTTTGTTCATCACAGGTGTGAATTTCAGACACAGCGCTCCCCCGCTTTTCCTGGCCCCTGGCCCCCCCATTTGCCCTGGTGTGTGTGCATTGCGATGTGTGTGGTTTGGGGTGTGTATGAGTGTGTGTTTGTGTGTGGTTGTGGGGGGTTGTGTGTGTGTGGGGTGTTGTGGTGTGTGTGCAGACCCGGTTGATCCGCCAGCTTGGCGTTTTCATCGCTGACGGTTGACCCATTTCGAGGTATTTCAGGCGAGTGCCCTCGAGCTTGAAGGTCGAAGACAGTCGCTGAAAGGTTGCATTTGTGGGACAGGCCCTTAAGAGTCAAGAGTATTTAAGAGTTTTATGTACCAATAACAGAACTATAAGAATTCTTACTTGCAGCAGATAAATAAATAAAGCATGCCTAAAAAAACAATACACACAGATAAAGTATAAGAAACAAAAATTCAATCAACTAATGATCCCCAATACTCATGCAAATAAAACCCCAAAGTCCTAAAATAATGCACTTTTAAACAGAGGTAAGGAGAAAATCAAAATTCATGCTTGCACTTTTCTTCTTTCTGAGCATTTGCAAATAACTGATATAGATATAGAATAAACATAGTGAAAACTTTAACATACATTCCAAAGAATATAGGAAATGATGGTTGGGTGGGGCCCAAGACAACTCACACATGCAGCTTCTGAAGGAGATGAAGGAGAAAATAAAAGAGGTCCTGCAAAAGTATTTCATGTTAAGTAACAGAATCTTATGCACAGTAAAACCTCCTATTTATTACTAGAACCATAGGATTAATTTAAAATACCATTCCTAACAACAAATAAATTAGCAAAGCATCTAGCAGACTTTTCTCTGACTCACACATACATTCTTTCTCGCTCTACTTCTGCAAATCAAAAAGAACTTGGATCTTGCTCACCATCTCATTGACCATTCATGCTTTAAACAAACTTAGTAAATGGCTTACGCTTAAGGGCTAAAGAGTTAACAGAATTTCATTAAATCCAATTATACACTCTTTAAAGAGACTATTTAAACTAAAGGTTGAAAACAAAAGAATGCTGGACTTTATTGATAACAGACAAGCAAACATTCCAATATCCCCAAACAACCAAATTCCAACAACTTTCTCACATTCCAAATCCTGATCTAATCAAGAGAGTTCAATTGGCAGACAGAAGGAACTGCAGATGCTGGTATACCAAAAAAAAAGGCTCAAAATGTTGGAGTAACTCAGCTTGTCAGACAGCAACTCATGAGAACATTGGTTAACAACATTTCGGGTTGGGACCTTTCTACATGACTGTTTCAAATTGACATATTGTATGGAAATGGAAAAATGGCCAAAGATACGATGGCGGAGGAAGATAGACCATTCCTGCAATGGACTGACAGTACAGAGCGTAACTTCCGCCATTTCAGTAAACCCGACCCAACTTCAGTTATGCCTCTCGCTGTGTAATCAGCATTGTAGGGGAACAGTTTGTGTGTTTTTAAATGTTTTTAATGTTTTTTAAATTTTCTTTTTAAATGGCTCATGTCCTGTGTTGAATCGATTTTTGTATTAAACTTGCTGTAATCAGTGTTGTGGGAAACAGTTTGGTGTGATTTTAAAATGTTTTTTTAAATTTTTTTTACTTTTTAAATGGCTTCATGTCCTGTGTTTAAATTTGATTCTTGTATTAAAACCTAATATATAATATAAAGATATCAAATGTGATATAGATGCAATATATTATATAACACACATTTAAACCCCAAGATATTTATGTACAACCTTTTAAATAAAATCCTTCACCCCCACCCCCCCCCCCCCCCCCCACACACACACACACACACTCACTCATTTTGTGGCCCTCCTGCTGGCCACCCACCATAACGGCAGCTGCTGCAGCCCGCTCTCCTCCAAAAACGCCGCCATACTTTTTCCCCGCTGGTGATTTTCGCTGCTGCTGCCCGGCTTATTTCACTGCCGATTCCGTTGCCGATATCACTTCCTCCTTTCCTCCCCCCCCCACCGGCCTGGCTCAGCTCTTATCACGCTGGCTCAAGCCAAAGATCGCCTCTACCACCGCTGCTTTTCACCGTGCTCTGAAATACAGCGGAGGAACAGCCGATCTTTGCCTTGGGCCAGAGGGAAGGCAGGGACAACTTCCAATCCAGCAGCAGAGTGACTCCATTAATGGATTAATTCCACAGTGAGTTCAGTTCGGTAACAACCACCCCCTCGCTCCCTCCCCCCTCCCCCACCCTACTATGCTGTTCTGCAACCAGAACATAATAGTGCAAAATCAAAGTCTATGTGCAACCAAAAATAGTTCATAATAGATCATATTTGCTGAGATAGTGGTCAGTGTCATGCAACGTTCAAGAGCCGGATGTTGCTGGAAAGAAGATATTCTTTGAATCTGGAGGTCATAGTCTTCAGGCTCCAATACTTTCATTATGATGGTAGAAACGAGAGCGTGGCACGGGTGGTGTGACTATTTGATCATATAACCTGCCTTTTTGAAGCATTGCCTCCTGTAGATCACTATGACAGTGGGGAGGTCGGTACCTGTGATGGACTTGGCAATGTCTACCATTTTCTAAAGTCTCTTTCATTCATGGTTGTTTGAATTACCAAACAGGCTGTGATGCAACCAGTCAATGTGCCCTCCACCATATACCTGTAGAAGTCCCATAGAGTACTTTAAGCCCCTGAATATCTCCACTGTCATCCTGTTGATGAAGACAGATTCATGGATCCCTGACTTTTCCTTTCTGAAGTAAACAATCATCTCTTTGGTCAGACGAACATTGAGACCAAGAGTGTTGTTCACGCACCATTCATTAGATTATCAATCTTTCTCCAGTATTCTAACTCATCGTTGCATGTTATTTGTCCAACAATGGTGGTATTGTTGGTGAATTTAAAGACGATTTTGGAGTTTGATGATAGATTTCGAGGGGATGATAGTGTTGAATGCCAAACTATAGTCAATGAACTACAGTGTAGTAGCCATTCTTGCTTAGGCTAGTTATTGTTAAGATATTTTATTATTTTGCCTTGATATTTCTTGCAGAATTATTTTGTACGCTTGGGGGTGGGTTTTTGAAACGTAGGTGAACATTACATATAGCATAGTCACAGGGAGTGGCTAGATCAGACTGAAGCGAGCATGGGAGAGGGAATATAGTTTTTTACCAGTTCAGATAGTAAGAACGGAAAGCTACAATTGTATATGAATAAAGAGGATCTGGTATGTTCACTTCTTTGTTTTTACAACAACTTCATTAAAGAATCAATTAAACTGAAATAAAGCCTGGATGATTCGTTTTTGTTATCGACTGCGCAAATTCGGTCACTCCTCCCTGCCTGTGTAGTAATGACAATGGAAGGATTGAAATTGTCATTACATACTGTTTAATGTACATTCTTATTGTCCACATGATCCAGTGCAGAGTGAAAAGTCAGCAAGATCACATCTCCTATTGAACGGTAGTGGCAGTAGGCAAATTATGGCCCGTTCAGGCCTTTACTAAAGCAGGAGTTGATATGCATCATAACGCACTTTATCACCACGGACATTAGTGCTACCAGTCGGTAGTCATTGAGGTATGTCACCTTACTCTTCATGGGCAGCAATATTATGGACCTATGATACTCAGATTATATTACCTGTTTGTCTCACAATTTTGTGCAACATGTCCAAATTTCGAACAGTTAAATTCAATCCTTAATTTCCGGCCCTTGCTTCCACTATGTCTGGGAAATGTGCGTTGGTTTTTGTGCCATTGTATCGTATTCGGGGCCTTTTCCCACCTGCTCACAGTTTGTTTATGTTGGTCTCACCTGAGAACTGCTGACATGATACTTAACTGTCGTCTTGGCTCCATCCCTGCTGATCATCACTGGTGCAGGTAGTTCTATGGTATCGTTCCATCGTATCATAAGTTCTATCATATAGTATCGTAGGTGTGTGAGTTCACATTGTATAGGAAGGAACTGCAGATGCAGGTTTAAACCAAAGATAGACACAAAATGCTGGAGTAACTCAGCGGGTCAGGCAGCATCTGTGGAGAGAAGGAATGGGTGACGTTCCCCATTCCTACTCTGCCGAGATGCCGCCTGTCATGTTGAATTACTCCAGCATTTTGTGTCTATCTGTGAGTTCACATTGTCTGCTTTGTGGTTGTATGTGTTCATTAACCCTGATAGATCCTTTTCTTCAGTAATGGTGCCAGCCATTTATATTCATAGGATAATACCTTCACTGTTTGGGCATATCCAGAAATGCACTGGAAGACACATTTCCTCCATCTCAAGCATCTGAGACCGGTTTCTCTTTGCCTTTATTGTTTTCCCTCCTAAACTTGTTATATAGGTCAATGGCAATGGGATGGACACGTAAAAATACACGTCCTCCTACAGCAGTATTGCTTGACATATAATAGCTTGAGAAGGTATCATGTTTGACTGCATCAAATGTCGTGACTTTGCATAAGCATAGAGAAACTGGAACTGCATATGTAAAAGCTTTTTACACAGACCCGATGGAAGAATCTCTCTGAACTCTCTGTACATCAAGAGGTTTTATAGTCTTTAAACAGGAATATAATAATAGGCGATTTCAATGATTATAATTGCACAATTCACTGCAATATTGTGTGGATAGACAAATAATTCCCTGGAATTACATATTCACAATGGGGGCATGGCTCAACTGACAAGTATACTTCTGAATATTCAGACATCCTTATTGGGAATCCAGCACTCAAAACAACATTTTTTTAAACCATTGCACTGCAAAATAGCTCTCAAGATACATAAGCATTTCATATATTGGCTGACAATTACAAATATGAATATAACCATGTGTTAAGTGTTAGGACAGCAAGTCTGGACCTCTTCCCTGTTCTCATCCTGGGGGTTTGAATGTATTCTGATTACCATAAACATTCATCTATTGTTTCCTCATGTGTTTTGCAATAGTAAAAACCAGGATCTTGCACTCCCAGTGATCTCAATGTCCTCAAAGTAAAGTTTAGCAGTAGATTATATAGCAAAATTTATTTGTACATTGACAACATAGGAGATTATCTTCTCAGTAAGTGGTCCCATAATATGAGTTTGCAGCCTGCAGTTTTTGCATACAATATCTGTTTGAATACTGTGTAATTACATATGAAATACTTCATGAAGACTGGTTTGCGTTTGTATCAGTGGCTACTGGAAATTATACTTCATACTTCTGATTATGTGCTTCTCCCTAATGTTTACCCTTTCTTCCCTTCCCTTTCCCAATTTTCCCTCTTCTGCTTCCCCTCATCCTCTATGTTGTCTCCCAGCAGACCAGATGTCCGTCAGGGAATGTTGCCGACTGGCTCATTCCAGACAGCGGGAGTACGCGCTTAGAGGCTCGCTGAAGCTTGGTGCAGCCTACAACTCTCAGAGGCGGCACGGTGGCGCAGCGGTAGAGCTACTGGCTTACAGCGCTTGCAGCGTCGGAGACCTGGGTTGAATCCCGACTATGGGTGCTGACTGTACTGAGTTTGTACGTTCTCCCTTGTAACCCTGTGGGTTTTCTCCAATACAGTATCTTTGGTTTCCTTCCACACTCCAAAGATGTACAGGTTTGTAGGTTAATTGGCTTGGTATAAGTGTAAATAGTGCCTAGCGCGAGTAGGATAGTGTTAATGTGCGGGGATCGCTGGTTGGTATGGATTTGTTGGGCCAAAGGGCCTGTTTCTGTGCTGTACCTCGAAACTAAACTAAACTATGGTACCAAATACAGGGGAAAATTGTACACTTATTAATATGTAGGATAAGTGGTACAAAAGGGATTAATTCTTGTTAATTCAGTTAGAGCATCCAAGAATGAGACACCAACCATCAGGATTGCCTTTCATATCTCATTACCCAAAGTCTTATCTCGCCTGTAAGTGTAACTGGGAGATGACCAGGTTTATTGGTTCCTTATGTGGCTCCTTCTGCAAACAATCCTAAAGCAAATGAGGTCAACACAAAAATCAAATTACTATGAAGCAGCGCCGCAACCCCACAGGAGCATGCCAATTTATAACTTTTTTAAGTGTCTAACTTTTGCATTTTCCGGTTTCTTAGATTCTATGCTCTGAGCAATTTTGTTTCATTTTCAACAGCTTCAGTTTGTTTCAAAACATTAAATTTAGGCTTTCCTGCATTCCATGCAATATTGCACACATACTAAAAATAAATATTAAAATTGACAGCAAATCTTGGAGAAACGGAGGAGATCTACTCCTATGTCAGGGAGGATGGATTTCCCGTTCAAGTTGCACATCGCCCCAATTTAGAAATATATGGCCAGGTTTTGTATTGTCACTGGGTGTAAATCCCAGGGAGCACCTTCACCAGAAAGACTACAGTGATTCAAGGAAATGAAGGGTAATTAAAGGTGGATTATAAATTCTGGCCCTGCTAGAAATACCTTAATCCTAAGAAAAGGTAAAGTATGTAGAGAGATTAAAGAAGCTGGTATTTATTGTTCTCTATGGAACAGAGAAGGTAAATGGGAAGTTAAATCAAAGTCATGAGATAGTGAGAGTTTCTTCCGACCATAGATTTGATAACTGGTGTATATAATGTTTTCATAGATATGAGTTGCTATATGCAAGATATAAAATGGTGGGTGAAGTGAATATCTTGGGATTTTGATCTTTAAAAGGAAAAAAAATTGAGGAATCTGGGGAAATATCAGGGGAGGAGAACTGATTGATATCTCTTTCCCAAGAAATGTAACAGCAGCTAAAAGTCGACATCAAAACACATGAGGAGATTTTGGAACAGGAAACCTAAGCTTGATTAAAATAGTTGACTGGCGCTTCTTAAAGGGGGAGAGATTTGAAGGCAAAAGATGAGATGTCTAAAGGCTTTGTTACCAATAATGAGATAGAAATCTAGGTAGGCAAAAAAAGTCACATTTAGGGGAACTTCAAAGTTGTTTTGTTGCACTGGAGGAAGTGCAGAGATAGGGAGGACCTTGTCACAAAGGGACTTGAATGAGTTAAAGCCCAATTAGACCCGGACAAATATGCTTCAGTTCTATTCTACTATATCCAAGACTCAAGGGTTTGGGTGCAATAGAACAGGCCTTAGGAACTTTGCAGATATGTTTATTTCACTGCTTGTTCGCTAGCTCTGCTATTGTGGAGGTTGCAGATCAAGGAGGAGAGGAACAGATGGGGATAGGAGTTGGACTGTTGGTGAAAGAGGACATGGGGAGAAAAGTAGCATTTATCCAGCCCTGAAGAAATAAAGTAGTTATAGGAAGTAAAACGGCATGGTGGTAAGGTACTGGAGATGGAACAACACAGATGGGGCATCCGACAAGGAGCAGCATAAGTGGTCAGGCTTGGGGAATAAAGAAATGTAGGCAGCGGTGGTCAGTGGGTTGGAATTATACACATGATTAGGTTGAGAGGAGTCCACAGACACTTTATCAGGCTAGGCAAAGAGATTAGCATGTTGGTTTATCGGAGGAGGGTGTGCATTCACCTGGTTAGGTCATTAGGGATTCAGGTCAGTTGGACAAATGAGCAGCTTGAGGGTGAGGTGGGAAGGACAAAACCATTGATACTGAGGGGAAATATAGTGAGCAAACAATGAGAAACAGCAGAACCTACCAACAGACAGTATTCTCCTCTGTAGTAGAGCAAGAAGGGCCAGTCTATTCTCGCAGCCCTGTAAGCTGCATTGGTATGAATGACCCGCACCCATTACAGACCTCAACTGGACAATATAATTAAACGCAGGTGCCATCAACATAACACAACTGACATCTCTGTATGTGCCCTGTTGCTTCTATGTGAATTCATGTCATGCGTACTGAGGACACTGGTCAAGGAAGTTACGATGCTATTGCATGGATCCCAGTCACAATTCACAGTGAGGCTTTGGATAAGACTCTGTTCAAGGCCCCCAAAACATTGAGCTATGCAATGGAATATCCAACCTTCTGTACCTTGCCAGTGCTGTTCTTTAGCTCTGGCTCACCACAGTTTAAGCATTTCCTCCACGAGTGGCCATGTCTTCAGCCATCAAGGCCCCAGACTATGGAATTGCCAGCCTAACCTTACTCCTCTTTTAAACCTTTAATAAAAGTTTCTATTATGACAAAATTAAGTTCTCCCATTCCATTTCATTGTTATATGCACGCAGGCGGTGAGGTAGAGTTACAATGAAAAATTTTGCTTCTGGCTGGATCATTTGGAATGGCATAGTAGAACTTTGTGAGTATATATATTGGGAGCACAAAGAAGTCCTGCAAGAATAGTGCATCAACTCACAAACTACCGCCCACCAATACTAACCTCCCACTCCATCTTTGGAAATGTCTATATTTCCCACACCGACCTCATTGGGCAGCACAGTGGTGTATCTGGAATTGCTGCTAGCTCCTAGCTCCATTGACTCAGGTTCAATACGGACCTCTGGTGCTATCTCTTGACTTTAGGCTTTAGTGATACAGTGTGGAAACACGCCCTTCGGACCACTGAGACCCCAGCGATCCATAATCACCCATAAACCCCATTCAAACTAAACACTTATCCTACACACGAGGGACAATTTACAATTTTTACTGAAGCCAATTAACCTACAAACCTGCGACGACTTTGGAGTGTGAGAGGAAATCAGGGCACACGATTAGAGAACGTTACAAACATTCTACATCCATAGACAGCAACCTGTAAGTTCAGGATCGAATCCGAGTCTCTGGTGCTACCTAAGTCAGCAACTCTACTGCTGCGTCATCTGTCAAGCCCTCCAAACATCTATGTTCTCCCTGTGACTGTGAATTTGAGTGCTGCGGCTTCCACCCACAACCCAAGAATGTGCTTTGGTTGAATGGTCCCTAGTGTATAACTAAGTGGTAGAATCTGGGGCGAGTTAATAAGAATGCGTGCAGGACAAAGTAGGATTAGGTTGTTGGTACTTGCCACAGACCGAATGGGCTTGTGCCTGTTTCCATGCTGTAGGACGCAGCTAGTACTCCTAATCTTCAAAACTAGAGTAGAACTATCATCCTCAATCCCATAGGACCTCCACTAAGGAGACATACCACAGTTTGTTATTGTTGGTAATAGCATCAATAGTCAGCATTTTATGAATGTTGATTTTGGTAATATTCTTATTTTTAACTTTTTGGTTCATTTTAGTACAAACTCTGACTCAGTTCATAGCACTCTTATGTAAAAGGTTCAGGCTTTCTCCTACTGTAAAAGCCCAGCAGAAAACTAGGCTGGGCATAGTGTTTTCTCTCAGGTGGACATAATAGAGCTCTGAGATGCTCTTGTTTCAAATGCAAGAGCGAATTTACTTTTACTTTGATCAGCAGACAGCCCTGACTCAGCATTGCTAACAAAAGAACATTCATGTTGTCATTTATTGTGTTGGCTAGCCGTGAGGACGTACTGTGCAACATATTATCTTGCCAATTTTAGTACATTGTTAAAGCAATTATTGCTATCAAAAAATAAATTTAATTAACTATAAAAACCTATTTTTTTTCATCCTGAAAAAATGAATATAATAATTTTGCAATAGAATGCCAATGTTTCAAGAGTTGAGAATCCTACTGAAACATCTCCAGACAGCATGCTACTTGATGTAAAAACCAGGCACAACTTAAAACAAAATGTTTCTTGAACTCAAATGGATTTCCCTTTACCTACATCCAAAAAATAAAAACAGATTATAAGGTTAGTTATATCTTGAAACGTAAGTATTAAGACTCAATTACTAAAAATAAAACAGGCCAAACACGTTAACATAACCCCCAAATAATGATTTACTGTAAAGATCTGCCTGGCATACATCTGCAGGATGTATCTGATGCGTATCTGCTGTATCTAAAGAATGTATCTGAAGGAAAGATCTGAAGGCCATGATAAATCCTCCAGGCCAGATGGTCTGTATCCAGACTCCAGGGAGGTGGCGCTAGAACTAGTGACGCACTGGAGATCATTTCCAATGGTCCATCGACAGGATCAGTTCTGTGGTTTGGAGGATATCTAAAGTATGGCCCACTTTTCAGAAAGAAGCGAGAAGAGAAAAACGTGGGAATTACAGACCAGTTAAGTCCTGACTTCGGTGGGTGGGAAAAGATCTAGGAGGTCAATCATTAGAGAGTGTAAAAAATGGGGCATTATGGATAGGGTTAGCATAGGGATTTTCCAAGTCAGCATGGGATTTATGAACGGGAAAATCATGCCTTGACTAATCTTTCTTGAATTTTTGAAGATTGTGACAAGCAAAAATGGATAAGTGGGATTCCATGGAATTAGTGCTATCTAGATTTTACAAGAGAAGCCTTTGATAAGGTACCCGCACTGTAGACTGTGACTAAAATAAAGAGCCACATGGTAGTGGGGTTTAGGGTGTTGATGTCGTGGAAGACATTGAGTTGGCAGACAGTAAGCAAGAGTAGGAAAAAGGTGAACGGACCTTTCATAATGGCAGGCAGTGACGAGTGGAGTGCGCAATGCTTCGGTGTTGGGTTCGCCGCAACTATTTACCATATAATATTAATGATTTGTATAGAAGGGAATAAGAGCACACTAGCAAGTTTGCAGATGACACAAACTGGGGTGGCAAGTGTTGACTGTAAGAGGATGTTAGGAAGTTGCAGGTGACCTGGAAGGTTGTGTGTGTGGGCCAGATGCAGCAGATGCGTATATTATAGATAAATGGAGGTTATAGCCATTTTGGTGGCAAAAACAAGCGCGGCAGATTATTATCTTCAAATGGGTAGGTTAGGGTTAGTAAGGGGGAGGTAACAGCGAGACCTGGTGTCATGTACACTGGTCACTGAAGAGTTGACATGCAGGTACAGCAGCATGAAGGAAAGCTAAATAGGAATGTGTCCTTCATAACAAGAGGATTTTCAGTATAGAGTAAGAGAGGTCTTCTTCTGATTGTATAGGGCTCTGGTAGACCACTATCTGGAGTATTGAGTACAGTTTTTGTGTCTCCTAATTTGAGAAAGGACATCCATGTGAATTGAGGCAGTGCAAAGCGTAGGTTCACAGATTGATCCCCTGGTGGGGATGGCGGACTGTCATATATGAGGTAAGATGAAAATACTAGGCTTGTATTCACTGTTTTTAGAAGGATAGGGGGTTTTTATAGACCTATAAAAATTATAAATAAAAAGACCCTGGACAAGCAGACAGGAAAATTGTTCTCAATGTGGTAAAGTCCTGAACCAGGGGCTGCAGTCTTAGAATAAAGGGGAGGCCATTTAAAAACTGAGTGAAGAAGAAAACTTTTCACCCAGGAGAGTTGGAAATTGTGGAATTCCCTGCACAGAGGGCAGTGGAGGCCCAAATCCACTGATGGGGTTAAAGATTTGAATTTAGATAGAGCTCTAGGGCTAGTGCGAATCAAGGGATATGGGGAGAAGGCACAGGCTACGGTTATGATTGGGGTGATCACCATGATCCACAATGAATGGCGTGCTGGCTCTTGACAGGGCCGAATGGCCTCCTCCTGCACTATTTCAAGATTCTATGTTTTATAATAAACAATCTCTAATTATAAACAAACATGCAATGTCCAAGTATATACTCAAAGCACTCACAGCAAGTTTACTTGTACAGTAATGCAAATTATTGCAACAAAGTAAATAAAATACAATGACTCCTCTGATTACTAAATTGAGCAAATGAAGATCATACATAACCTGGTACGATAACCTGGTCACTCCAACTATGACTGGATGTGGCATCTGAACTGAATAACTGACCGACATCTCCAACTTACATTCCAAGTATTTTTCAAAACTATGCCCCCCTACAAACCTGAACTATTTGCATGTGTTATAACTTTTCCTTTTAATAAGAATAAGGATGGTGTGTTGTTTTTCCTCTTTATTTATGTGACTTTGTCCCTTTCCAGCTTGACAACATCTTTTCCATAACATGGTGCCAAAAACAGGACACAAATCGTCTAATGTGGCCTCAACCAACATCCTTAGTGTAACTGCAACATGACCGCCCAACTTCTATACTCCAATATAATCAAAAAATTCATAATATTTTGTGGGCGTTCCCCTAAACACAGGCCACTTATGCTCGAACCCCTCGCAGGAGATACGAGGGCGAGGGCACATGGACGTCATGGGCTAAGAGGGAGTGTCTTGTACTTAAGGTCTCTTTAAACTTTGAGACTTGAGAGAGTGAACAGGTAAGCTGAAGCACCCGAGAGTACAACCTCGCTCCAGCTTGCAGCAACATTGTAAATTTGGTATGGTTGTTAGCACGCCAACCTAATGTCTGTCTCACTACTGAATAAACCAACAGTTTGAACCTTATTCACCATTATGGTGCCGCTCTTGGTGACCCCGACGTGATTGACTTGAAATTGGACCTCTCTGAAGCACGGCAGCCTCGAGAATACCGATGTCTGCAGCCGGTTTGCCCATCCCTGCAGAAACTACGATGCCGCCAACCCAGCCCTGCAGCGAGATATCCGCCTTCTTTCCTACAAGATGGCTCACCGCTGAGAAGCGTGCCGCTCCTCCCACCCTGGCCTACGGGGCCAGGCCATCTATTTATCCGGCCGCCGAGCTCTCTGCATGACCTGCCAAGGAGCCGCCACCCGAGCGGTGAGTGTTATACCAAGCCGCCGCTGCGCAGCCCCACAGCGGCAGGAGCTGGCGAGCCTAGCACCTCCTAGCCCGAAACAGCAACGCCCGACGCACACCCGATAGCTCTCTGGGAGCAGAGAGAGAGTACCTGCCGCTCTCCCCGCTCCGGCAACGGGACTTGCTCCAGGCCCTGCACAGCACCGGATTTCGCCCGACTCGTTATCAAGCCCTGGCACCGCACCAGGCCTCCACCCGGGTTCTCCCCATGCCCTGCACGACACCGGCCTCACCGCCCATACCCACTAGCGACAACCTTCCAGTTGGATGCTGTTCCTGCGCTGACCACCGCACACAGCGCTCTGCAGGCCGGGGAGGCAATATCACTCTGCAACACAGCATTCCTTTCCTACACGATGAACACTGGACATTTGAACTTGACACTGATTGCACTGTGATTTTCTTTTTACTGTTTATTTTTGTGTCACCTGCATTTCACGCCGCTCAGAAATTAGTTTGTTAATTTTAATTTCCCCCCATCGTTGTTTGGGGGCAGTATTTCACAGACACCTCCCTTAGCTGCCAAGGAGATGCGACCGTCTCGATTCTGTTACTGCGGCTTCCTGCTCCAGTCGTACATCGGATCTCACACGCAGAAAACGCACTGCGCCCATGGAGAGCTTCCGACCCCGACCCACGCCAGTGACCCCAGACCCCTTCCATCGCGCTTCTGCATCGGTTCGTCGTACCCCCCTCGTACTTCGGGATCGCCCACCGCACAGCGTCACGCGCCCGTGAGCCCTCCATCTGAACCCCCACGTCTGGGTTCCCCAGACCCACATGCAGGAGCCCACTCGACCATTGCTATTCCTTCCTCCAGTTCTGGGGGGTTCCTGTGGCAATCAGCCTAAACACGGCACGGTACCTCGAAGACTTGAGGAGTGAACAGGAAGCTGAGCCCAGAGAGATAACAACCTCGCTCAGCTACAGCAACATTGCAATTGGTAGACGCACCAACCTAACGTTCACTACTGATAAACCACTGTTTGAACCTTTATTCTCCACTTCTGGTGCCGCTGCAATATTAACATTTATCAAAAGACTGACGATGGCCGATGCCAAAAAAGCCTTTTTGAATAACCCCTAGTTTACATTGATATCATCAATGTGCTCAGAAATAAAAAAGTTGACACCCAACTGTGTAGAAGGATCAGACCCAGGAGCGCTCCACTCAACACCATCCAAGTGAGGTCTTGTTGCTTTGTTAGGTGAGTACTCTGGTTTGCAGCATTTTTTCCAGCTGATCTGGAGGGTCTTTTCAAGAACCATCCACAGGATTCATTTAGTCCTTGTTCACCACATCTGCACAATATTTCTGTGCATGCCATTGCCCAATGAATGTATCACAGGTGCCTGCTGGAAGAACTTTTCCATGAAGGTCATGTGGTCATGTGGCAAAAAGCCACTGACTGGGACACTGTGCATATATGGGATTCAGGCCATCCTATTGCAACACTAGGGGCAAGGTAAGCCTCACAAGTGGTGATATTTGATATCCTCATTGATACCATGGCAGAACCCAGAGTTAATGAACAAAAGTGCGCCATTTAACCTTCAGGGCTGTTTCAGCCACTTGGAGAAACATGGCTGAGCTGTGAACTTCATTTTAAATGTAATCAATGTGCCAAAACATTCCGATTTTATAGCTTGCTATTCATCATGTTAAAGAATAAACTGTTTGACTGTCAAATATTGAAGTGATTCTACCTGAATTAAACAAATTTGTTTCATTGTGGATTCAGTTCAGAGACACATCCTGAGTTATTCGTTTTCAGTTCTGGCTGCCATGCCCAGAACAGTATTTACATCTTCGCGGTTACACAGTATATTTTTACTTGAATAGGTATTGGATAGGAAGGATTAAACATTGTTCGTGTAATGTCGAATTTATTGGAATTTAGGTGAATGAATGATTTCATCAAAGTTTCCAAGTTAGTGAGAGGTCACTGATCGGAAAAGTAAGAGAAAAACTATTTCCACTGTTCAGGGAATCAAGGATTTGGACACACATCAAAAATTAAAGATAGATCTTTCTGAAAATCTAAATGCAAAGGATAACTCCCAACAGCTGTTATGAGGAATCAATTATCAATTTACATCTTAGACAGATAGATTGCTATTAACTGCTGGTTTTAGGGGATATGGGGCAAAGGCAGGTACATGGAATTAATGCACAGATCAGCCTTGTTTTTAATGAATGTCAGAACAAGCTAGAAGAGCTATGTAGTCCTATTACTGCTCCTATATTCCTCGCTGCAGAAAAACAACTTGAGGTTGTGTCTTCATTGTAAAAGCATTTGAAGTGTGGTTAGAGCATAAAAAAATTACTTTAATAATGATTATCTGGATAAGGAATTGCATCAGCCATTTACTGCCATCTGTATAACTAATATGTCTGAGTAAGCAAGAACCTGTGGGCTGTATTTTATTGATGCATGTCTTTCAATATGAGACAGACTTCTTCCTGTCTAAGACTGTTGAGCAAATGAACTCTCTGCTCAGTTAAGCAGCATTGTTTTATGACATGGATCAAATCAAGCGCAGATACTGGAAAAATCCCAGACAAAGAAGAAGATGCTGGTGAAGTCAGCAAGTCAGGAAGCTACAGTAAATGAAATTAGCCTTTGCTTGTAGATTTGCAGCTTCATTTGAGGATCCTATCAAATGAGGCATTTTAATTTCCAGTTAATGCTGCTAGACTTGCGAGAGCTTAACAGCACATTCTGTTTTAGTTAACTGAATGAGAATAAAGTGCTAAACGTCTGTCTCTAACACGTTATAAAATTCTAATTGTATGCAATTGTGTCCAGAGCCTGACTTCAGATATTTGTAACCTCTCCAACCCACTGACCTCTTAAGTTCTTCATCCAATTCTATTCTTTTGAGTAATCCCAATTTCCTGTTTATCCATCATTGCGAGCAGTCTAAGCCTAAAACACTCAATTAACTCGCTAGTCACCCATATTTCATTCCAAATTTCTTCTGACATATTAGGAGACCATGGATCTATGTCATCCCATAGAGCAGTTCCCATTCCCAGAACTGCATCCCCGCATGGGTTTTCTCCAGGTGCTCTGGTTTCTTCCCACATCCCCAAAATGTGCAGGTTTGTAGGTTAATGGGCTTCTGTAGATTGTCCTAGTGAGTAGGATAGAACTAGTGTTCGATGATAGTTGGGTTGGCAGGACTCCAGTGGTCAAAGGGCTTGTTTTCACACTGTATCCCTAAAACTACACTGAACAAACCCTGCCCTACATTAAAGTCACTATAAATTCTATATAATGCAAGTTCCAATTGTAGCAATGTGGGCCTTTGACATCACATGATCTATGAATTAATCGGTGTCTAACCATTGAGATTGTTGGGTGTAACTTAAGAAAAAATAACACCAGAAACATCTGGGCAAAGACAATTATGCCCAGCCTCCAATTGCAATGTTTAAAACATATGCTGAACCATATATAGCTCCGGCATTGTGCACAAAATAATTTCAGACAGAGAGGGTTAAATCTTTGTGAAAATTGTTAAACATTTTCCCTTTTCTGCTGTTGAACTCCCTTGCACCAGACCTTCTATTCTACTACCCTTCTAAACTACCCCTCCTTATCCCAAACACCCATATATAGAAAACATCCCCGAATGTCAGCTCGAGTATGACATCATGCTCCTCCCAGGCAAGATCCTAAATTGGAAACACTGGAGAAATCCCTGAAGGACTGAAAATGGGAATTAAAAGAAAGGAGGACATAAAATGTCTGATTAAGTAAAGGTTTTGGATTTTCATAAGGCAAATGCCTGGAGGCATGGATGGACTGGACCAGGTTGTAAACTGGGAAATGACATGTTAAAACTAGTACAGGAGGAACTGCAGATGTTGGTTGACACCGAGAGATGGACACAAAATGCTGTGTAACTCAAAGGGTCAGGCGCATCTCAGGAGGATGGGAATAGGTAACCGCTCTGTCAGCCTAAGGAGAATCGTGTACTACCAGTATCAATATGGTGTTTCCTTTGGGATTGAATATTGCTGTCCCCTTTCTGTTTGGGAATAAAAGAAACTTGATGATATTTCCATTTGCATGTACAGACTATGACTGATGGTTCAGCCTGGCGATTTCAAGCCACAGTGCTACGATCAGAGGAATGCACTGAAGCTGATGTCCACAAAGGACAACAACGGTTTAAGGCCCTCCACCATTGTGCATAGAGGGATCTAAAACTGATGGAAACACCCTTGAGTTTATCAATATAAGAAAACTGATTTTCTATGCTGACGTAATGCACATGTTTTTTGGGGGGTCATATGA